>CM075351.1:20011875-21348750 GCA_037693485.1 Kitagawia praeruptora | reverse complement strand
TGCTGCTTTATAATTTTCCACATGTTAGAAAAAAAAATCATATTTTTTGTGCTATCTTGGATATTTAATAAGTCAAAAGTTTGACCTTGGAAACGAGAAACATTACTTTTGAATATATGGAATCTATTTTCGTCCAAGTGAGTTCTTCTATAATATTGAAATGACTATCTTAAAGGTTCTTTTTCTTTCCTGTACAATTAGGTGATATTTATGATATGCTTAAGCTTCGTTTTTATGTGTTATATGCTTAAGCAAGGATGTTACGGTTCAGATTACAACTGTATGGCATTTGTAATGCTTCTACTTGTTTTAGGGTTTTAAAAGGTGTTTTTCGTGAAATACTCAAAAATTTATTCTTTCATGCAAATTAAATGGTTTTGTTAGGTAGTTATATTAAAACATTTTGGTTTGGAAGAAAATTATGCTGACTAAGCAGTGATTTATGGGACATTTGAGAACAAATGCCTATCATAGTTGGTTTTAGGAAGTCTAGGGTTGAAGTCAGGGCAGTGATGGTCAGAAACATGGAGTT
This sequence comes from Kitagawia praeruptora, assembly GCA_037693485.1. Taxonomy (NCBI): domain Eukaryota; kingdom Viridiplantae; phylum Streptophyta; class Magnoliopsida; order Apiales; family Apiaceae; genus Kitagawia; species Kitagawia praeruptora. The sequence continues at coordinate 21,348,218 of CM075351.1, read as the reverse complement.
GTAAGTTGTATTTGTGTAGATTTCGTAATGTTGGTTACTTGCAGTACAATATAATGTTCTTTAAGAGAAATATTTCAGAACTTGCATTTTTTCATCCATCCTCTTGACCGTTATCTTGACACAGAAAACTATTCTTTACTTTAATTTTTGTGTCAGTGATCTGTTCTTCTATAGTGCCTGCCTTATCTTTTCCAGTTGTACATTCATTTATTCATCATTCTTTCCAGCAGTGATTATTTTAGGATATTCACTGTTTTGTTCGTTTAGTTTGTCTTATACTGTAGTATCTTTGTGACGCATGTTTAATGGATGTCATGATTTTTATTAGGAAATCGTACAAGTTCATTGCATTTACACATCTATATCACTTTGCAGTCTGTTGTGTGTTCCGTTAACATTTCTGTAGATTCCATAATAGTGCTATATTCTGTTAAATGGATTAAAGTGAGAGTATTAGAGGGATAATAATGTACATGATGTGTTGGCGAAATAACATTCCTGTCACTATACCATGACTGTATATGTGGGTTGCATTGTGCCTTTGTTGTAGGCTTGTAGTGAAGCTCTAGTATAATCTGATGAATTGGAGAAAGCACGAAGGATTGATTCAATGTGCTTAAGAGTTTGTTGCATCTTCTGTTATTAAGATATTTGCTCAGAGCTTCGATGTTAAAAGCAAACTTGGTAGTTTTGTATTTGAAAGATTTTGGCAAGTCTCTTACACTTTAGTAATACAATTTAGTTGTTTGACTTCTGATTTTAGTTGATTTAAGTTTGGCTCCAAAGATGTTGCTTTAAACATGTGTTGGTAAATTTGGCACCTGGTTACAACCTAAAACATTTATAAAAGGTACCCCACACTCCTCATCTTCATTATACCCTTGGTCCAGATGTTTTCTGTTGTTTGATCTCATAACTTGGGATATGGAGGAGAAAGACGCTTTAACCTAGTTTTAAGAAAGGAACTTTATTTAGGTAGTTAAATTATAGCCCGATACAGAGGTCAAGGTATGAGGCTGCTGTATCTACTATTCACGCTGTAGGACTTTGATTATTCTAGATCCCTTTAGTCTTTTGAATTCGTATCTGGTGACCAGAATAAAATTTTGTTGACCAGTGTATTATAGTTGTGAGCGTAGTCTGCTACCTTTGGTTTGTATATGGAAGCTGAATGCAATATGATATACAGGCGCGGCTTTAAGCAGTGCCAGAGTCTGTAATTTGTTCGAGGGTAGATGAAAATACAAGGGTGAATTTGATTCTATAGCAAAAAACAAACTATGAAAGTCAACTGGTGTCAGAATTTGCTGAATCAGATTATGGGAAGGTAGTCTATTAAAAAGAATTACTGTAATAAATTTCTCAGTAACATACAAGGGCAGGCGCAAGGACAAGTATAATATATAAGCATTTTAGTGGTAATATCCAAAGCTGAAGGTCTAAACTAGTGTTCCCAAGAGGCTGAGAATGGAAAAATCTGCAGAGGCAGATTAGTTACCAGATATGAGCAATTAGGAGCAGGAGTTAGAAACTTTCGCCACAATCATAGAAAAACGTATGAGCAAATTTAACTATGCAGAAAGTGGAGGGAATCGACATTCTAAATATCAACACGTGAATCGAGTAATACAATGTGAAATATTTCTTTTTTTGTTATACCATTGAACGAAATCAAACACACATTATGTTCGAGCATATATACTACTGTTATATTATATAAATGCGGTTTTTAACTCAACTCCTGAGGGCAATCCCTAGGTAATTCCCACTTGCAGCAGCCAGGATAACTGGACAAATGTCGATATATATTGTGTACTTTCTGTTTTCCAGGGTATTTGACCTATTATCTTCGATATATGGGGTTCTCTCTGTGGCTTGATGTTGATGCATATGGTTACTAATTCTGTTAGAACCTACTTGAAATAAAGAAAACTTATTCATAATGATTATTGATTAATTGTTTTGGTATAGTAGAAACTTGACTTGGGCTTTATTTGAGGAAGATTTTTTTTTTTTGCACTGGATTTGGAATTCTACAACGATTAGGTTTGCTTGATGTTGAATTTGTGAGCCTGATATCCTTTATGAATTTGTTGATATACTCTGTGATAATTTGTCATTTTATATAACTAATACACCTTAGCCTCAGATACTTCTTGAATTTATTGGGGTTAACATACTCTGTATGAGGTAATTTGACATATGTTTTCCTACTGTTTGTGTAGATTGATGCGGATGAGGATGTGGTCATGATGATGCTAAAGCACATTGTGTCGGACTACCAACATCAGAAGGTAATATGTTATATCTTGAATCACCTCTCACCATAGATCAAATTTAACATTGAAGAGGTATGAAGAGGATTTTGTTCATTTGCATATTGGTGTTGGTTGATTATGTCCACCATTTATCAAAATCATGGCAAGTATGAAGTTTGACAAATTAGTTCTATTGTAGTCTTTAGTTCTAATGGATTATTAACTTGACGCTCATTCCACATGCTGGTTAAATACTTCACCCCTCTGCATTATTTGTGTTGATTGCAATAAACTTGGTTTCAAGTTGTCATTCATATTAGGTATATGTTCGAATTTATGCTTCTTGGTCTATTTTTTTTGAATTGTCATTCGAGAATAAGTTGTGGAAATAATGCAACTTGTTTGGTTCTTGAGAAGGTCTGTACATCTTTGGTGCATGGTCTTGGAGTTAAGTAGACAATCAGTATCAGAAAGTATCTGTGGTAAAAAACAAGATGTGTTGTTTCTTGTCGTACCTCTGTAACTGTTTTTTGTTTGAATGGTTAGTTGGGTTGGATGGTCATAAAGTTTTTAAAGTAGGTACTTCAATAGTCCCTCGAGCATTTCAATAGATGCCATTTATGCAGTAATTTTATTTTTTCTTTGTTTAATATTTTTTATACAGCTCTTAGTAGTCTCTTATTGAAGGTATAACGTAACATTTCTTTCTTTCTTAGCTAATTGTAAATTTCTCTCTTTATTATGCTGCTTTGTATGTTTTCTGTTTATGCACCCTCATTCTTTTTTTTCCGACAATAATAACCATGTCAAGAACTTGTGGTTCTAGGCAGATGAACATTCTTCACTTAATGTTCTGTTATGATTATTTGGGTTGGTAATTACGTAGCCTCAGAATAAAGTTTTTGTATTGCTTAATTTTTAGTACTTTCCTAAAATTACCTGTCATGCTGATGTAAATGGAATTGTTTGGCAGGTGCATGAGCTTGTGATGCATGTTTTGTTCCATTTGAATACTTTAATGCTATCAGATTCTGTTGAACACTCTTCTTTTGCATCTGGTGCATATGAAAAGTTTCTCCTTGGAGTGGTATGTAACTTTACTGATCTAGAAATTATTTCCTTTAAGAGAACTATGCTCACATGTCTTTCGTGTTTTAGGCTAGGTCTTTGCTTGAGACATTACCAGCAACTGATAAGTCTTTTAGTCGACTTCTTGGCGAAGTTCCTTATTTGCCTGATACTGCATTAAAACTTCTGAATGATGTCTGCTGTTCTGATCATGGATTACGTAAAGATGTTCGTGATGGTGATCACGTTACTCAGGGTCTTGGTGCAGTATGGGGCCTAATTGTGGGGCGACCAGCCAATCGGCAAGCCTGCTTGGATATAGCTCTCAAGGTAAATTGTCTTTTAGAGTTCATGACCTAAAGAAGTATACTAGATGTTATCACTTATCAGGACATCATTCTCAATTAGTTTTATTGTTTAGTAGACACAGTAGTATCTAACATTCCGTATTTATTACCCACTTGGTATATGATCTGCCAAGTCAAGTTTTGTGCTTTTGATGTGGAATATATGCTATGGCTATTTGATTATATACGAGTCAAGTATATATACAAAGCCATTAACCTTAATAATCTGTGTTAGCACAGCTAGTTGTAAGTTGATTATATTTTGATACGAGTCATAGTTCACTGATATTTATGTCCAACGTGAGTATATAGAGTACTATATCTGTCTAATATAAGTCCACGTGATGTGCATTATATTTTTAAAGATGTTTATATTCTTTTTCATTTTTCTTAATTCTAATTGATGCATTTTCCGATGGCAGTGTGCAGTTCATTCTCATGATGACATTCGTGCCAAAGCTATCCGACTGGTAATGGACATTTATAATCTATAAGAATTTTATGCATTGTCTAGCTAGTTGAATTTCAATTATTTACCCTGTTTCGGACATCTTGTGTGTTTAAACATTTTGTTTTCTCTGTTGGGCAGGTGACAAACAAACTCTATGTGATCAATTACATTTCAGAAGATATTGAGAAATTCGCGACAAATATGTTGTTATCAACCATGGATAAAAATATGTCAGATGACATGCTTTCACAGTCAGGAGACACTGTGCAAAAGACAGAAAGAGAGGTGTGTGCCATGGTGCCATATATCTGGCTGTTTCGTTTTCTGAATTTTCCCGTTTTAGATCGTATAGTCATTTGATGTAAATATGTAATGCAATAATGCTTAGTTTATGAAAAATTTTAAACTCCATAGTATATCTTTCGAAGGGTTGTAATGTAATCACGTTGAATTTCTTAATTGGACAACTGTGTCGTTTGGCAAATTATGTTCTGGTTTATGGGTCTTTGTTAAAATGATATAGTGAGTATCTGTTTAATTTATTTTAAAACATCATTTCAGCTTGGTAGCCATGAAACTTCAACTAGTGGTTCTCAATTATCGGAGCCAGGAACTGCCGAAATTGAATCTTCAAAGGGTGATTCACAAAGTGATGTATTGGTGTCATTTGCTCAAGCTCAGCAACACGTTTCTCTATTGTTTGCTTTATGTACGAAGGTAGGTATTTCTGAGTGCTGAATGCTGATAACATAACACCTGGCAAATGTCTCTGTGACTTGATATAACTTTTTTGCGTCTCTGAAACAACTTGCTTTCTTCTCTTACAGAAGCCTACTCTTCTACAAGTCGTATTTGATAACTATTCGCGTGCTCCAAGAGCTGTTAAGCAGGTCATTCATCTGATCTTTTGTTGACTTGGTGTGAAATAAAGTTATTATTGTTGTTGGTCAGAAATTTTCCATATGTTTCTGTTGCTTGGTAAATGCACATGATACATGTTTCGTGGATCGAAGTAATGCTCATGTAATTAATTAGACTTGAATTCAAGAATAGCAAGTACCAGATGTCTCATATTCGCTTTTGCTAAATCTTTTGGATATCTTTGGTTTTTTGTGATAATGCAGGCTGTTCATCGTCATATCCCTATTTTTGTAAGGGCCCTAGGGTCATCATATTCCGAGTTGCTCCATATTATATCTAATCCTCCACAAGGAAGTGAAAATCTTCTGACCCAGGTGCATATTCTATAAAACGATGTGAACTGTGACTACTGACCACTATCATCATCAAAAGTCTTTCATGTTTCATCACAATCTTTTAGTTGCACTTGCACTGATGCTCTCTATTTCTTCAAGGTGTTGAATGTATTGTCGGAAGGCACAGTACCATCAGCTGATTTGGTTGCAACTGTTAGACGTTTGTATGAAACTAAACTCAAGGTATTCGGCACAAATTTTACCTGATGTACATTACTGGTGATCTTGTGTGCTTTGATCTCACGTTACATTTATTTATTGCAGGATGCCACAATACTTATTCCAATGTTGCCTTCCTTTGCCAAAAATGAGGTTTTCTGCTCATTCTCACCTTTCACCTTTGTCTTTCTCGGAAGATATTTAAATGTTTAGCAAATACACTAATTTCACTATAACTTAAAAAGAGGAGAATCAATAAACATGTGTGAATGAAAAAAAAAATTAGAAGAGCTTCCTGGTTTGTGGTTGCTTAATGAAAAAAAATTAATGACAAGGTTGATGCTTCGGTCTCAAATAATAAGGCATAAAACATTTGTGGAATAAAGACAATAGTAGCACCACCACATGGAAGTCAAGTGTATTCGAGTTCCCTGTCATTCACGTTCCGATTACAAGTTAAGATAATTTACCGTTTTAATTATTAATATTTTTTTCATGAAAAGAGTCAAATATGAATAACAACTCTTTATCTGCTTATATGTGAAACGTTATAATGAAGTTTACTTCTTGTTAGAGTCTTTTGCAGTATAGACTTTGTGTCTATTTTTGGGTAAATGTTTTCATACCTTGTATTGTTTGTGGCAAACCTAGGATGCAACCAGCATGTAAAAGTAAAAAAAAAAAGACAAATTGTTAGCGTATTTAGAGTTCATATTATGCACATTGACATTCTGAACCAGCATTGGGAAAAAATAATATGTGCTATTCTAGAGGCCTAAAAAAATTTCATGCTGTGCTCTTTTTTAAGAAAACTTGCAATGTGATTGGAGCTTCCATTTGTTACCTTGTGATGTATTTATTTTTCCAACTTTCACATCATTACATCAGGTTTTACCAATATTTCCTCGTCTGGTTGATCTCCCACTGGATAAATTTCAGACAGCACTTGCTAACATACTACAGGTGAGAACAAAGGGTTATTCATTGACATCGCACTTCTCTTACACAAGTTAGTAGTTACTGTAATAATAGATGGTCAAGCTATGCTTCCTCTCTTTATGTGGTATATAGAATACTACTGCTTCATGAATTTTGGATCATACCTCAGTTTTGTAACTGGAAGATTAAGGTACTTGCCATGTTAGATACTGTTTCATGTAGAGTTCTAATTTTTATCCATTATTGCTGATCGATGATTGTTATAGCTGGATTTGATTGAGTTGTAAGTTTTATTGTACTTATGCTGAACAGCACAAACGTTGCAGTTCTCTACAAATTATTTTGCTAAAATTCAAATGATTTTCTGCAACCATGTGTCCTTGTCCAATTTATTAAATGTGTGCTTGCTACTTACATGACTTAGGCTGGACGTTATTGGTAATAATAACCGAGATACTGCTGATTTTTTGCTCAAGTTAGACAGTTTTTTTGACACTTCATTGCAGGGCACAGCTCAGACCGGTGCTGCACTGACACCAGCAGAGGTGTTGGTTGCAATTCATGACATTAATCCTGAGAGAGATGGACTTGCTCTAAAAAAGGTGTGTATAGTACCCTGTTTCAGTGCCTTCTGATATTTGTCACTTGTAATTTGATTCGCATTAGAGCAACCAATGTTTTTCCTTGTATGGATTCCGTATTTGAATTCGCTGCTAGCATAATTTCTCTATTGACATCTTGATCATTGTGTAAGCATGTCATGTACTTTAGAGTTTTAGATGTCACCACTCGGTACTCACAGGCAGTAATTCATTTGAAATGTCATTTCAAGTGCTTAAAGACATAAGACATAAGCCCTCCTCGATGGAACTTTAGCTTAAATTAAGAGTCTAATATTATGTTCCAATTGTTATATTTCTGTGATTCTTCTGTCAATCCGATGTTGGTTTTATTTTAAAATAAATTTCAATAGACAAACTTTTGGGTAAATTAATGGATGTTATTTTACTTAAAGAAGTTGCATTTGGATAGTGTTTTTTTAGTCTTATATGTAAATATATACAAATTCCAAATTTTTTGAATTTACACAGATATCACATCAAACTTTAGAAAGCTCAGTTCCTGCCATCCATTATCCGACAGGGTGTGTAGGTGGTACAGTAATTATAATCCCACAATTTCCAGTAGGTCTGAAAGTGCTGTTGAGCAATTTTCGTGACCTGTTCAAGCTGTTATATTCGGGGTAGTAAATGTCTGTGTTATTTCAAACTTGAGATTTGGTTTTGGTAGTACTAGCCAAGTGGTGCTAATTATCCACATGCATGTGTTAATATCACCAATACACTTGACTCTCACCCTTAATCTGCAAGAAAAGAAGTGTTCATCCTACTTGATAAGTTTCAGTCGGTCCTTGAGTAATCCTTTTGTTGATATATTAATTTCAATATTTTCTACCATGATGTCTGCCAGATAACAGATGCATGCTCAGCTTGTTTTGAGCAGCGGACAGTATTTACGCAGCAGGTCCTGGCAAAGGCTTTGAACCAAATGGTACAAGTGTTCTCCTTATGCTTAGTGAGCCTCAAAAGTTCATTGTAAGTTTAATGTTGTGCTACTAACTTCTTTCCTTTATGTTAGGTGGATCAAAATCCTCTTCCTATGCTTTTTATGAGGACAGTAATTCAGGCTATTGATGCGTTTCCCACTCTGGTAAGTTGTGTAGCTCCTTATCTACAAATCTGCAGTAAGTTGTCATATTAGTTTCCAAGAGTCATATTCTGTGTTGGAAATCCACTCCATCACACTTAATGTGGGTGAACTTGAGCTATATAGTAACGGAAAAGCTGTAATCGTGAACCTTGCAAATCAGGGCTTTTTTTTTAGTAAACACTTGTACTGTGAAGACCAGAAACATAGGGTATTGGAGTGTATCTTATTAAATGTGCATACATTTATCATACCACATTAAAAATAGAAGCGCCTCAGACCCATGAAATAGAGTTGCATAGTTTCTTACTGATTGGTGTGAAGTAATAGGGATTAAGGCTTTTAACCCAAGCCTTAACTCTTATGGAATTCGGAACGTGATTAAAAATTTGTCCTCTCTTTGACTTTTAAGTAAATTATAATAGTGGTTCTAATGTTGTATCATTTTGGCCGTTTTAGATTAAATATAGTACATGGATAATCTCACGAATTATCTGCGGTTTATACATAGACACAACTGTGTGTAGAAATTCCATTTGGAGGAAATGATAAAAGAGTAAAGAAATTAGTCCATCTTTTTTGTATCCATCCTTTTTAAGTTAAAAATCGCACCGCAGGGTTAGTGGTGGGTGTCAATTTGCCAAAGGTTCTAGAATAAGTCTTTTCAGTCGTAACCACCAGATTTTAACTGATTATAATAGTGACAAAATTGTTTTTACCTTTATTTGCTTCAGGTTGATTTTGTCATGGAAATACTCTTGAAACTTGTAGGCAAACAGGTATGCTAACCGAAACTAAGATTTGGCATTTTATATTCAACATATTTGTTTCACGTGCGAGTTTCCATTGCTTGTTAGCAATGTAAGAAGTTGACTCATATTTTTACTGTTGGCTACAGGTCTGGAGAATGCCTAAATTATGGGTTGGGTTTCTTAAATGTGTCTCTCAGACACAACCGCATTCTTTCCATGTTTTGTTACAGGTATATACAAACCTTTCCACTTCTTGTGTAGCTTTTTACCTTGTGTTGGTTGATGTGAATTGAAGTTATATGGTGTACCACACACGCACATCCATGCATACATGGATACATCTATATATTGTATGACTTTTTATGTTTTCTTTTGCAGTTGCCATCACCGCAACTGGAGGGTGCTCTTAAAAAATTTGCTAGCCTGAGAGGTCCACTTGCTGCTTATGCAAACCAACCAAGTGTAAAATCTTCACTACCTAGGTATCAGCTTGTTCAGACTACCAACAATTCATTTTGTCAGAAACTTCTTATATTTTAAGTTGGATTATTATACTAAGCTATGCGAATGAACACCCTCATTTATTATATACATTGTATGGGAGTAAATGGCAATATATCTAATTATGAGTCCAAATCGTTTGTCATTTATAGCACATTTGTGGGTCAAACCTTATAGCGTCAAACCGTTGCTCATATTTTGATTCAGAATGTTAGCATGTGACTGCTTAAGATTTCATTCAAATATAGATACAGCAAGTGTCGGAATGACACCTTGACAAGGACTCCTGCATTTTTGTCGACAATATTTGATGATTCGGTTGCTGAAACAATTAAATCATGGTATCAGGATTTCTGTTATCGTAAATCTGTATCTTTGAAAATATTGATGATTTGGTTGCTGAAACATGTATGTGGTATCCCCTAATATATGGCCAATGCAATATTACTGCATTGCCAGATTCAGCGGCGAACTTATTTTACTTGTAGATTTGCAGGCATTGGCAGTTTCTTAAAATATGCCATGCTTTGGCAATTACTTTTCTATTGCAATAGCTGCAACTCTAGTTTATCGTCTTGTTAAATGTAACAATTTGTTATATTTTGTTATGCAGAGCAACTGTAGCATTACTTGGTCTTGCAAATGAAAGGAGCATGCAGCAATCACACCGCCAACCATCTTTGCATTCTTCTGAACAAAGCTCCTCAATTCATGGTGCAACGCCAACGTGATAATTATGGACCGATTCTTCAGATCAAGAATTAAACAGCAGCATCATTGATGAATGTCTAATTCCAGGTTCCATGAGCGGGTCGGTGCAATTGTGGGATATTTTTGCTGCTGATCACCGGACCTGCTGGTACATCGGAGTGGAATGGCATTTAGTGAAAAGTCATCACTCATCCCTTTATAGCTGCATGCTTGCAGAATGTATCATAGATGTATCCTTTCTGTAATGTTAGTTTTGGTTAGAAGTAATAAACCAACTTTAATATTAGTCTTCCCTTCAGTTTTTGGTATTTTTTTTGCCAAATCATAGTTTAATATAACAGCTTCCCATTTATGAGAAGGGATGTAGATCATACGGTGAATGAGTGTATAATTCTCATGAGGGTATTTATTTGCATGTTTACGTTGGTAATTCGGTGAAGCTAGAGTGATTGCGTAAAAGTGATAAACCTCCATTTAGGATGGCAAGGGACGAATAAATATACCGAAGTAAACCCAGAAAATAGTTGCAAGTGCCATTTGTATGGCAATCGATATGCTGGGTCAGGATCCTCTGTCCCCTTCCTCTCTGTCTCCTCAGTGTCCCCTTGCTTTTTTAATACAAAATGAGTGCCCTTGCGGGGTCCATTTTAAATAAAAAATTTTTAATTTAAAATGGGCCCCGCAGGGACATTCATTTTGTATTAAAAAAACAAAGGGACACGGAGGAGACACGGAAGAAGGGGACAGAGGATCCCAGCTCCGATATGCTAGTGCTATTATTAAATTTATGATCAACTATCTTAACTGTTTGTCATTTGCCATTTGGCGTAGCCGGCGACATTTCTCCTTTTATGTGTTTTGACTAAAATTCAGCCCGCATTGATGCCAGCATCCACAGCAGATGACCATCTGAAAGTAAATATATGACTTAAAAATATGTTACCAATCAATATTAGTTAACAATTTTAAACATGTTTGGCTGTTTGCCTTGCTCGAATTATGGGTTCTGTAAAAAACATTAATTTAATAATTGAAACATTCACATGCTCTTTTCTTCACCTGGTAAACCTGTGGCCACCCACCATGGTCTTAGTTAATCTAAGAGTCCGCTTGAATAAAATTTAGGTAATACCTAATCTTTTAAAATTATTTTCAAAAATACTACCTAAAGTTATAAACTAGGTTGCAAATGTTTGCATTTGGGATTGTAAATCATGTATTTGTGAAAAAAGTTTCTGCAACATGGTTATTTTTAAAAAAAATCCAATTTAAAAGCTTCAGCTTACAACTCAAAGTTAGTTCGACTGAAAAGTGAAGATTTACTGGCTATAGAAATGAAATGTGAATTTTGATATTAACCTTTTCAAAATAAAATTACAAAATTAAAATAAGTTATTCAGAAAGGTAACTTGTATACATTTTTTATCTTTTACATGAACAAGTTAATTTTATTTCTTTTACTTAAAATGAAACAGGATTGTTTAACTGGAATCATACCCTACTAATTTTTTAGTTCCAGATCAAAATTGTTTTTGGTTTTGTACATTATACATAAATTACTTTTATTTCTTTTATTATCATCATTCACTGTATAATAAATAAAGAAAACTAAATTTTATTCAATGAAATTAGAAACATATACAGTAGGAAGATAATAATAATATCGTAACTAAATATATTATTGTTAGTGGGTTACTACAAACAAACATACCTAATTACCTACCATACAGGCCAGCATAAGTATAGACAACAACTTGCAAACTTGCTAATCATTGGAGTAACAAGTTACAACTTACAAGTTAACAACGTGAAAGGACAATGAAAACAATTGAGGAAAGAAATATAGAAACTTCTAGCTTATTTAGAGTTCATTGCGAAATTGTGTTTTTTTTAATAAAATATTGCAACTTTAGTTGAACTTCAATTATAAATTATCAAATTTTACAAAAACTCTTCAAAACTTAGCATTAATATTGCTACTTACTACTACATTAAATCACTGATCTACAAATTTTCTTTCTTGCTACCACTAATGTCAAATTCAAGCACACCAATCAATCTGCATGGCTCTGCATCCTCTAGCATTTGAACAACATTTCTCATTGTTGGTCGTAAAGCTGGCAGCCTTGACGTGCACAAAATCGCTATCTTCAAAACCTTCACTGCTTCTTCTTTACAATCTTGGGTGATCCTCGAGTCTATTATGCCTAAAATGCCATCTTTGTCCGTGAGCTTGCTGCATACCCAGCTCACTATGTCCTTGTTCGTTGTTCCGTAATCTGGCTCCAGTGGCCTTTTCCCGGTCACTAGCTCCATCAGAACCACCCCGAAACTATAGACATCACTCTTCTCATTTATTTTGTACGTGTATCCATATTCTGCACAATCAAATACAAGTTATAATGCAGCACTTACATTTTTCTGGAAATGTTCTGTAAATTAAAGATGGATTGAGAAATTACCAGGAGCTATGTATCCGAATGTTCCTGCAATCACATGAGTCGAATTAGTTGAACTAGACTGCACCACTTTTGCTAACCCAAAATCTGCAATTCGAGGTCTTAAAAACTCGTCTAACAAAATATTGCTGGACTTGACATCACGATGAATAACTGGTCTCTGACAGCCATGATGAAGATGGGCTAAACCTTTCGCTGCACCAACAGCTATTTTATACCTTTTATCCCAATCAAGAATCCCTTTCTCGGAATTACTATGCAATTGGTCCCATAGACTCCCATGAGGCATGTACTCATACACCAACAAACTTGAGTCCTCACTTGTAATGCTGCAATACAGTTTTACAACATTAACATGTCGTATTGCGCTCAACATTTTTACCTCAGAGTCATATTCAGAGGAGGTTTTGTGACCACCCTTTTGCAACATAGTTGAGCTACTTTGAATCTTTTTTGCCACACTTATATCCGAATTCCAAATGTGTTTTACTGCCAATTGTGTGCCATTGGGAAGCTCAACTCTGTAGACGTTTCCAGATCCGCCCTTGCCTATCACATTCTCTTGCTTTATTGAATCAATTATCTGATCTTCTGTGAAACTCAAGACATTGAATGATTTCAAATTCCATGAACCCTTCTTTGAGGAGCGGTCCTGAATTTTATGATCACGTCTCTTCTTGAGGTAGAAGTAACATGCTAGTGAAATAAGAAGGGCAACTACAGCAACGGCAAAACAAGCAATCAACGCTTGAGTCTCTCGGGACAAACTAGTTGAACACCGTCGAAAGAACTTAATGTTTTCACTGCAAAGACCGTCATTTCCAGTAAAACTACCATTATAGGCTGCAACAGAAAGAGACTTTGGTATACGTCCGGTAAGTTTGTTGTGTGATAAATCAAGTAGGCTTATTCTTGAAAAGGACAGAGTTTGGGGAATTTTTCCAGCTATTTGATTGTAAGATAAATTCAATGAATTCAGCGTCCTTATCGACCCAAGATAGCTTGGGATTTTACCAGAAATTGAGTTGTGAGCCATGTTTAACTCACTGAGAGATTCACAAGATTTCAATGAATCAGGTATTGTGCCTGTAAAATCGTTCACTTCCAAATGAAGGCTCATTAGCTGATTCAATTTACCAATATTCCTCGGAATTTGCCCAGAGAATTGATTGTTACTCAAATCAACAGAAACTAATGACCAAGCTTCTAATATCTCTAAAGGCAATTCACCAGAAAATTGGTTATTGCCTAAATAAAGTTCAGTTAACGAGCTTGCATTTCTAATTTCTGGAGTAATTGGACCTTCCAGATTATTCATTGCAACATCAATAATAGTAATATCAGGCAAACCCCAAATTCCACTAGGCACTCTACCAGATAAAGAATTGTTACTTACACGTAAACGCCTAAGCATTTGACAATGTGCATAATTTTCTGGTATTTCTCCGGTGAAATTGTTTTGAAGTATAAGCAGCTCATGCATATGTCCATTTTTGCACATATCAGGAGGAATTGGACCAGTGAGGAAATTCTCTGATGCATCAATAAACTCGAAATTTGACCACGAACCGAGCGTTTGTGGAAGTGATCCTGTCAGCTTATTCCCGTAAAGTGATAGGTTTACAAAATGCTTGAATTCACCAAACTCTTCAGGAACTTGACCAGACAGCTGATTGTCATGAATCTGCAAACTCACCAGTTGATTCAAAAATCTGAGCTCAGAGAGATCACCTTCAAGAAAGTTCCCCATAGCATCAAAATTGCGTAATTTTGTCAAGTTTCCGAATCCAGGAGGAAATGTTCCATTTAGTTCATTGTTGTATAGCTCCAGCTGCCATAAATTCACAAGATTCGAGATCTTTAATGGAATCTCCCCTGATAAGTAGTTATCTGCCAGCTCAAGATTTTCGAGCTTTGTTAGGCCACCGATTCCACGTGAAATTTTCCCTTCTATGCTGCAATTCGACAAGTACAACCAAGTCAACTCCTTAAGCTCTGTGACTTCCTCAGGGAAAACACTCCGATCAAGAGAATTATCTCCCAGGCTTAAAACAGTTAAATTAGTCATTTTTTGTAGCGAAGTCCACGGGAAAGTACCCGAGATGCCACTAAAATTCATATGCAGCACAAGCAGTTTTGTGAGAGAAGATATGTCAGGCACAGAACCTGAGAAAAAATTATTTCCCAGGTCCAAATACAGCAACTGAGTACAGTTATTTAGATCAGGTGTCAGGGGACCATATAACGAATTAGCCCCGAGGGAGAGTTTTTCCAGAGATTTTAGCTGGCATATTAAATTAAAAGGAACATTTCCAGTTAAATGTTGATGAGAAAGCTCAATTTCCGTAACGAACCCTGCCTCGTTGCATCTAATCCCACTAAAACTTGTGATCAAATTGTTGCGTTGCCATGAACTAAAAACATCTGTTTTTGAGTTTTGGAAGGCAATTTTGATTTCAAGAAGTAGGTCGAGGTCGTCGGAGTTAGCAACCAAGAGAATGCAGCAGAGGAGAGACAGAGTAAGAAGACTGTTTAGCCGGAGAGTGGAAGAGGCTGCCGAAGACATGTTGGAGGTCTATTTTTTGACAATGTAAATTGAATGGTTTGGACATTGGACCATTTGTACAAATTTGTATACATGCATGCATGCCTTGGTTTGGCTCCATTTGGCAAGATTTCAGGAGTGGAGTTATTATAAGGGTGGATGTGTATTGGATATGGATTGAAAGCAATTGCATTGAATCAGTCTTTAATGTACCTAATGTTGAAAAGGATTTGCTTGTTTAGGGACACTGAGCTGAAATAACAGTCAAAACCATGGGGGATTATGATTATTGTAACCATATAGAAGGATCACATATGACAGGCCCATATAATTTTAGCGAGTTTCATTTGGGATATGACAGGCCCAATGGAATATCGTCGATCAATACATGAGATGAGGATGAATCTGTGTACCAAGTACTGACGTACAAATGTAGTACTAATTGCTAGACACCACGTAACATACACTTAAAAATTTGATTCTTTCTTATACAAATTTCCAGCTATACATGTACGGGGGATAACTAAAGATGATGCGAATGAAATTTTGCTATCAACTTGACTGAAACGTTTCCAAACAATGTGTGGTGAATTCATATTGCACCATTTCATTCCGGAAAAACTATGGAATGCATATGCAACACGTTCTCTTAAGATCAAAGCAAGCAAATTAATTATCGACACGACACGAGAACCCGACGACGATGCGGAGAACGGGTGGCAAATGATTGTTTGGCTTAGCTACTCTAATGTAAAACTTCAGTTGTTCCAAGAATGTGACAACTCGGAAGAAATTTGGTCCCCTGTGCCATGATGAAACAAAACAAACAAAAAAGAACTTATACTACAAATTGGATAGAACAGGCTGAAAATTGCCTAATGTACTCGTCGAGTCGTCGTAGTCATGGATAACAAAATGAATAAGAAAGAGAAAGGCAATGGTGTGTTCTGGTTTGTGCGGAGGAAATAAGAGATTGTAGACAAAAAATGTAAAATGTCCATCCAACGGAAAACGAGGGGATAACGTAAAAATAGGGATTAATTAAAGTATAAATTATATCCCGCTTATTATAGTATAGTAGTATTTATTATTATATATTATAATATAATAAGTGAAAGAGGTATAATTTTGTAGTTTGAGTATCCTCATCCACAACCATTACATATTCAACTCAAATAGATCATAATTCATAACCGTTAGATATAACAATACTAAAAGTTGTTATATACAGAGATCTAAAGTTCAATTCCCGTCAATAACATATTAATTTAGATTTAATATTAAAAATTATTATATATAAAGATGTAAGATTCGAATTCTTTCAATAACATAATAAAATTAATATTTATAATATTATTATAATACATTATAAATAAATTATAAATTTAAAGTAACACGTGCTTTGCACGGGTTATAAGCTAGTAGGATATAAATATAGATGTGTAAATCAAAATGTACTGAAATTCCACATCATTTTTAAAATTTAGCAAATCAAAATGTAGCAAATCATTATAATCAAGAGATAATGACCAAAATGCCTCAAAATAAGGTACCCATGACCCGAAATGCATTTTTGCGGAACAGAATGTCCTATCTACCCACAGGATACGCCATTGGAAACAGCGTATCCCAATCACTGTAGCGCCTCCCTCGTCCCCCTTCTCTCTCATTTCTCTTGTCTCTCTCCCAAACTCTCCGACCTCTCTCCGTCTCGTTCATCCCTCTCCGGCCACCTCCACCATATCTGAGTACACCAACACAATCAACACTGCTTCCTCTTTTGATTTGGCCCATTGATTTTATCGAATATAGGCCTGCAGGGGCTTGTACGAAGTCATCGGAAAATCGCGGAGAGAAGGGAGGGTTCGATTTGGGGGTGACAAATCCGGCGAAATAAATTGTTTGAAATAGGTATAGGGTTGTAGATCGTCGAAAACCGAGTTGATTGATGTATAACATGGTATGTGCAAATGGCTGGAGGGTGTAGAACGGAACATGGTCGGGATTTGCTCGGAAATCGCTCTAAGAATCGCCAGAGCTCGCGATTTCTGTGATTTGGAGAAGATGATTGTTGCGCCACTGGGAGTAGCGTGTCTACAGATACGCATCTAGCATTAGCATATTTTCATTGGAATACGCCTTTGACAAAGGCGTGTTTCAGCAATACGCCGTGTCCAGAAGCGTGATAGAAGATACGACACTGGTAGTAATGTGTCCCGTGGGTATTTAGGGTCATCTTTCTGGATCTGAGTATTTTGGTAACGCTCACCCCAAAATGGGGTAGTTAGGGCCATCACCCTATAATCAACTCCATTGTAACATAATATCGTAAATTTTATATATTAATTTTTTTTTATCATTTTTATTAATTTAGTCAACATCGTTGGAATATGCTTTAGCTATGCAAATTTATAAGGGTGAAACTTTTTTAAATAATATTATTTAACATATTGCATTGTTTGAACTCGAATTATATGTTGGATACATGTGAATTTGGATCATTTTATTAAATAATTTGATTCTTTTATGAATCTACTAGATTATAACCCGGGCTACGTACACAATAGTTTAAATTTAAAATTTTATAATAATTATGATATATAATAATTGTTAAATAAAGAAAATAATTTTATATTTAAGATCAAATAAATTAATATTGAAAAAAATAATATTAATAAGATATTATTTTTCTATATTATAATAAATGCAATCAAAGATAAAATTATTTAGATTTTCTATATCTATTATGTGATAATATGTATTAATAAGCTTACCAAAATTCAAAAATTTATTCAAATTTTCATTAATAATTTTACCATAAATATTAAAAGAATACATTAATAGTATTTAAATTTGTATACAAACTTTCTTTAATTAACAATGGGTTAAATAATGAATATTTAAATTTGTATACAAACTTTATTTAATTAGCAATGGGTTAAATAATGAATTTGGATATTTACTAACCTTAATATGGATACCAAACCTAAAAATAGATGTCAAAATCAATACAAAATCTTGTTCAAACCTAAATATGGATAGCAAACTTTAGATAAGGTTATTCACTAATTTATATTGTATAGAATAGATAGATATCCGTAAACAAATTTAGACCAACCCAAATATTTTTTAGAGAAAAAGGTTCCTGAGATTATCTCAAGAGAACTTTTCGTGAGATATCTACAAAATATACTTTAAATTTACTTGGGCCCGCAGGGCTAATTAAAAATTTCTGATTTTACAAAAATGCCCATCCCATATTTTATAAGAATTTAGGCAAAGGATCTGAGGTAAATCCCTCAGGTAATCTCAGGAACATTATACTCTATTTTTTATTCCTTTCTTATCAAAATTGAATGAAGATAAAGGGTTTATCCTCTCCACCCAGAAAATTATCTTAGAACATATATTCATTATAAGGCATATAAGCTTAATTATTTGAAAAATTGAATCTTTTTTACCATCAAAATTGATTGATAATCTTATTTCATCGGTTGAATTTATGATGCAAATCTGTTGATTCGATATCCAAAATTGTATATTTTTGCAAAAAGATTCCTTTTTTTTCATGGAAAAAATATCTTTTCAAATATAAAAGAAAAAAGTAATATTTATTTTTGTTTTTTAAATATAAAAAATACCCATTCACCATGAATTGTCCATATTACAACTATTTTTTAAATAGATGAGAACATAGATGTGAGAATATATGTTTCAAAAGATTTTCCAATATTGGATGAACAAATGTATCTTTCTTATTATTTTAGATATTGATGGATGGACCAAATTAAAAGATATATAGGAACATTGACTATAGAATTCAAGTCAGAGCACTTTCAAAGGTACACAAGCCCTATAATCATTTTGAACCGAACCTCCTTTGGAGGTTTTCAACCTCTGAATATGTGATAATTATGGCTACCAAACTTCAGTGTGTTGGTCTGTTTACATTTAAAAATAAAAAATCGTTTTATGTGGTAGAAAAAATTATAAAATATTTTACATTTTAAGACAATTTATACTAAATCAACGATTCTCTATCTTAATAGAAATATAATATTATAAACTTTATTGCATATTCTTTGCAGTAAAATTGGAAATTTTACTATTTGATATTCTAGTATAATCTAGACTGGATTCCTTTTTAAAATTATATTAAAAAGTATTGCATATTTTTATACTAATGGTGACAAGAATACAAGATACTCCTGTTTTACTAATTGACCGTTTTTAAACAAAACGCTCCATGTAGCTTTTGTTTGTCAAAATTGTTGAAAAAAGTCTAATCGTTTCCTCTATATAACCTTCCCAAATCTCCACACACACTTCTCACACAAACACACTTCTCAACAAACACACACACACTTCTACTAGAGAAAGAAATAGAGCGAGACAAATGGCTAACCAAGCCCAGAAGGAAACTTTTTATACCGAAAAACTTGAACATGGTGATCCTGACAAGAATTTCGATGATGATGGTCGTTCCAAACGAACCGGTATATATAAAAAATCACACATATGTTTGTTGTATATATCTATATACCTACATGTTTGCATGTTCTTTCTAAACTTACGAACTTATTACTCAGACTTGTGTGTCTTGTTCCTGGGAATCATATTTTTGTGCTTATTTCTTATTTTTCTTAATCTTGGTTTCATGTTACAAAATTTAAAAGACTCTTTAGTTTGCATTTTGCCTTGAAATTCGTGTTAGACAGAGTGTTGTTGATGAAATTAAATGCTAATCTCTGAATTTGGATTGCAGGAACATTACTTACAGCTAGTGCACATATAATAACAGCAGTAATTGGGTCTGGAGTTTTATCTCTTGCATGGGCTATAGCACAGTTGGGTTGGGTCACTGGCACCGCGGTCCTGCTAATTTTCTCCTTTATTACTTATTTTACTTCAACTCTATTGGCCGATAGTTACCGATCACCTGACCCTGTTTCCGGCAAGCGAAACTACACTTACATGGATGTGGTTGCCTCTCATTTAGGTACTTTTGTTTTTTGTTCTTTTCTTAGATACATTTAAGTTAATAAATCTTTGTTAACAATTATTGTCGTATGCATAAATAGGAAAAATATTTTGTGGAAATTTAATTTTGTACCTTGCATGCTCTTTCATTGAAATGGAAATCTTGTTTAGGTGTCTCTCTTGGTTTTATTTGTTTTTGTAATTAAATGGATGGTTAATATTATCTCTTAGTGAGCACTTGGGTGTTGGTAATTAAATATTTTAAATTATTTAGTTAAATACTACAATTTTTTTACAATTATATGTCATATGCCGAAAAACCAATTTATAATATGTTCAATTATAAAAGAAAATAAAGTAAAAGGCTGTAAACTTAATGGTCCAAGAAAAAAAATGCTCCAAGGTGTCCTTTGAAAATATATCAGGATCATCCTTTTTCAATTTTTTATAGAATAAGTAAATAGAAAACTTTGTTCAGTACTACTACAAAGTCATTTGGCAAAATACGAAGCAGTATCTTTGCTCATTTATGTTAAAATCTTTGAATTAATGTTTGAAATTTTGGCAAAATTTGTACCCAGTTAATGTATGTGACTGATATACAAAATTCCTCTAGTATTATGATTATATGATTGACACATGTATATTGGTTATTCAGGAGGTTTCAAGGTTCAGCTATGTGGATTAGCTCAATATGCAAATTTAATAGGAGTCACCGTTGGCTACACAATTACTGCATCCATCAGTATGGTGTAAGTAATTTTTAAATGCTTTTCTGTTGAACAAGCCATTTTATTGTGTATAGAATGATTAATATGGTGTGTGTGATTGTTATACAGGGCTGTGAGCAGGTCAGACTGCTTCCACGACAAAGGCACTCATGACCATAAACTTTGCTCTGTTTCAAATTATCCATACATGTCCGTGTTTGCAGTAATTCAGATAGTTCTAAGTCAAATACCCAACTTTCATAAGCTCTCATGGCTTTCCATTCTTGCTGCTGTCATGTCTTTTGCTTACTCATCCATCGGCCTTGCACTTTCCATAGCCAAAGTTGCTGGTAAATTTAGACTCGGGGCTCTGACTAATTTTTTTTTTTTCCTTTTATAATGCAATGTGTATGTGTATAGAACTATAGATGTTAGTTTAACTGATGAATGAAATTTGAAGGAGGTGGTGCACATCCAAGGACAACTTTGACAGGGACAACAGTTGGAGTGGATGTAACAGGGTCAGAAAAGATTTGGAGAACATTTCAGTCCATTGGAGATATAGCTTTTGCTTATAATTATTCTACTGTCCTTATTGAAATTCAGGCATGCATTCTCTAACTTCTCTTATCTACATGCTTATGTATACACATGTCACATGTGTGTGATGCTATGGTATGCTGATTGCATTTATCTCTAAGTATTTAATACAATGAAATTAGAGATAAAGTTCACCTAATATACCAAACAAGGGGAGTATAAATATAGTATATGATGCTAAAATTGTTTCAGTCTATCCTCAAATACAGTTGATATGTGTGCCATATTGAATGAGCTATTATGTCATAGTAAAAGTCTTCCAAAGAAGACATTGCATGTGTGTCATACATACTCCATTTCACACTTAGCTTTATAAAACCAACTAGTGTTTGTATTTATTGTAGTGATCAGCTCACTTGTACATGTTCAGATACTCCCCCTGTCCCATCCATTTCTTTACAATTTCCTTTTTGGGACGTCCCACCAATTCTTTACATTACCAAAAATAGTAACTTTTAACAATAAAATACATTATTACATCCACTACTTTACTCCACTTTTTTAACACTTTATACTATTACACCCACTACTTCACTTATTTTAACAATAAAATCACTATTACACCCACTACTTCATTTATTTTAACAATATTACACCCACTATCCTTGGTCTCCGTGCCCGATCCCCATGTTAAGAACCTATCGGGACGGAGGGAGTACAAAGAAAGGGGTTGTTTATTATGGCATTACCTAGTAAGTGGTGTGTATCAAATATGCCTCCACTAAATAGTAGTCGAAAATGACTAATATAATATTAAAATAAAAAATTTAAGGCTATTTCTTATAAATTATAATGATAAATAATATTTATCTAAATATAACAATACTATGAGATATCATCTCGTAACAAATGTTGTGCTTTGGGGCCCACTTAAGTCCAAGCCATTCCTAAGCAAAGGTGATAACTCCATGTGCATTGGACATAGATTTAGTTAAAGAATAAATTGGATGAATACATCTTGTTCAAATATGGACAATGGAATTGATGGACCATATAGGAGTACATTTTATATGGGGAGATATGGGCCATTCAAAGTTTTTGAATGTTAAAACATACTATAAATTTTCTTTCATGTGAAAAGAAACCCCATCTTTTCTGGTAGAATTTCCAACTCTTTACTTGCCAACCATTCTTTTTTATATGTCACTAGTTAAAATTGATTTTGTTCTCTTATAATGGTGTCACCTATTACATTAGGTGTCACTCCATTAAGAGGTCTAATTGATTCCTCAAAAGTCCGGTTGACTACAATACTTGTTTTGCAGTGTTTAGTTTAGCTTTAGCACTATCAAACAGTCAAACTATAACTCTACTTGGACCAATCTTTTGTACTACAGGAGAATCTCCTGGTGCTCCATTTCAGTTGAACCACTAATTCTTAGTATTTGTTAGAACATACAGTATTTCAATTCTTATTTGTCTAATAATACGTTTGAAGAGGCCGTCATAAAGAAAAAATTTAAATAGACAGCCTGCTGAAAATTGAACAGTAGGATAATTGTTAATTTTGTTATAGGACGATAATCAACCAAATCTTATATAATGACTGCCAAAGTTTCTTTCTCCATGATCGTTTTAGGCTAATTCCGTAATGAAATGAGAGTTAAAAGAATCCAATACTTACTTTTTTTCTTTCCTCATTTTTCCCTCCTTTTTGCTATTTGAATTGTAAATTTTGTTGGAAACAGGACACTCTAAGATCTCCTCCAGCAGAAAACAAAGTCATGAAGAAAGCTTCCTTGGCTGGAGTGTCCACTACCACTCTATTTTATATGTTATGTGGCTGCTTTGGTTACGCTGCATTCGGAAACAAGGCACCCGGAAACTTTCTCACTGGTTTTGGGTTCTATGAGCCCTTTTGGCTGATTGACTTCGCCAATGTGTGCATTGCAGTTCATCTCGTTGGTGCATATCAGGTTAAATACCTATATCAAATGTAATCTTATTGTGAAGTGTGTACTTCCCCTTTTCAAACTAATATTTTCCCGTCTTTGCAAAAAATAGGTGTTTGCACAACCCATATTTGGATTTGTGGAGACGAGATGCAGCAAACGATGGCCTGAGAGCAAATTCATAAGCTCTGAGCACTCCATTCCAATTCCATTCTGTGGTGAGTGGAATATCAACTTGTTCAGGATGGTGTGGCGAACAACGTACGTCGTTATCACCTCTGTGATCGCCATGATACTACCATTTTTCAATGACTTCCTGGGATTGATTGGTGCTGCTTCTTTTTATCCATTAACCGTATATTTCCCCATAGAAATGTACATTGCCCGTACAAAAATTCAAAAGTTCTCCTTCACCTGGGTTTGGCTTAAGATTTTGAGTTGGGTGTGTTTGGCTGTGTCAATCGTGGCAGCTGTTGGATCCATACAAGGCCTGGTTACGGATCTCAAGACATACAAGCCATTCAAAAATGTGGGTGATTAAGTGCAGTTGGGTTAATTATTGGTAATGTTAGTGGTTTGTCAAGTAATGTATTAGTTCAAGTAATGATGAAATGTTTCGAACTCTGTAATAATTCATATCTAGGGACTTGTTCTTGCATGCAATCTTGTAATGGAGATTGTTTATAAGAAACTGAATTTGTCATGTGGGAAAGTGAATGTAGCACAGTAGCAGTATTCATATTCAAAGAATGTGGTTATTAGAGTTAAATTTAAACATAAACCTGCACAAACAATTTTAGAAAAAATCATTTTCTATTACCATTCAAAGAATGTAGATTGTACAATTTGTATTCACTAATTAAATTTTCACTAGTCAATATTCTATATTATATTAAAGAACCATCTCAATGGGCAATGTTGGTGACACGAGAACATCTCCAACAAGGTGACATACTTCTCCAAATTCTACAAATATTTATCCTCAGGTAGAGTGAAATGTTTCAACAAAATGACATGGCTGATGGCTCTTGATTTGTTTGGATAACCTGCGTTGGCTAGCTGAAATTAAAGAGACAAGACGAGTCTCCATTCTATCATTTTTCTTTATGTAGTTTATTGTGTTTAATTTTGTACACCTTTAATAATAATAATAATAATATAATTAACTATATAAATGTGAGGGTGACTAGTTAAAATTTGACCAACTAGTTATATAAATAATGCATGATACTAATTTGGAGAGCCCAATAGCTAGTTAATCCAAATTTTAAATACAACTAGCCATATTTAAAATTCCAATGGCGAGCGAGGGCATTCCAATGGTGACATGACACTGGTTTCTCGGAAAGTCTCCTTTGGCAAGCTAAATTTCGAGAGACAGGATAGCTCTCTATTTTACTAATATGATATTTTGTTCACTAATTTCATTTTCTGCAATTTACCATTTACTTTAACATTTGCTTACTTTAAACAATACAACAATCAAATAGGGCCAGACATCTAGCATGGTTTAGAGCAAAATGTGAATTTGATTACTATTTTTAGGATGGCCAATATTTCATATATTTTGGAGAGCATACTTCAAATGCATAGGAACCAAAAATTAATATGCATACCATTGTCACCACCTTATGTCACATCAACTTAGTTTCTTTGATGAATAACTCACTAGTTTAAAAAATGAGAATCAAGTGCCTGAGGAAGACCTCAGGAGAAAACCCTGAGGTTAAAAGTTTTTTAATACAAATTTTAGGGCATTTAGGTAAATTTACTAATAAAAAAATTAATATTTACGAAGATGCCCCTGCGGGGCCACTTATTTTAAAGGCTATTTGTTATAACCTCAGGAGAAATCCCTGAGGACAACCTCAGACCCATATTTCTCTTAAAAAATACCTACCTTGATCTATATAGCTGAGTTAAAATTACTTAAACTTGATATCTTTGGTCAATCACTTGCTAGTAACAAGCTTTAAAAAAGAAAGACCATAGTTTCTTTTCTTTTCGCAATAAATCAAATCCACAAAAAAGTAGACAATAGTTTCTTTGCAGAATAAATAAAATCCACACAATCAAAGAAGGATTCAAAATAAAACCACAAAAGTCTAATCAAAATTCTTGTTGATGTAAAATTCAATATTCCTGTAGGCTATGTTAGTAGGTTAAAGGTAGAAACATCTTATTCAATACAATCATTTCAGTCTCCACTATGGCCACGACTTGATATCTCTAACCAATAGCCTTCCAGTAAAGGAAAGCAGTAATTGTACATTAAGAGCGTACCGGTAATCCTAGTGAACCACCTTAAAAAGCCTGCACTACAGTTGCCACAATCTTCCGCTCACAGAAAGTCGCTAAAAGAAATATGCAAGGTAACCACAATCTTCCGCTCAAAGAAAGACACTAACAGCAAAATGCAACGTCATCTGGAATATATTTCTAAATCATTAACAAAGATTTGGAAGATTGTGTATCAAAGTAATAAACAAAAAGCTAGAAGCCTTACCCCAATTCACGATATCATGCTGTATTAGACTCGCTAATAACAAATGCTTGAATAAGACTCTGTGCAGCATGGGTCTGTTCAGGAGTACCGGATATTATTATTGCAGTTTCTGTTGCACCGGGTTTTGGATCATTGATTGTGATTTTGGCATCGGATATCTGAAACAATATTAGTTTCATTCATCAAAACTTTAGTTCTCTTATCCATCACTTGAACCCATGGGCAAAAAGCCAAGCCCAGAAATGCAAGTAAATAAGTCGGAAAATTATCATACAAAAACATCTAAAAAGAAAAAACAGTAACCAACCAGGAAAGATATGACTGTAGCCTGTAGGTATGTTCTTTCACAAGTTAGATTAGAAAATATTTTTTTGTTGCTAATACGAAAACATTATTGTGCAAATTCCTTTACAGCAGAAGTGTAACTCTTACGAAAAAAATTCTGACCACAAGATGTACCTCTCGGATTTGCTTCAAACATCCACCATCCTCGCCATAAATTGCAGGAACAGCTGAACGAGGTACAACTACTTCTACAGTGGTGTTAGTGATGATAGCCTGATGGCTTCCTCTACATTAAGAAAATTGCATTGGATGTACATAATAAAACAATTAATTATACAAACCAAGTATTCATAATCAATACATATACACAAATTAAAATAAAGAAAATTAGTTACCCTCCAAATCCACCCATCCTTCTCTGCGGGCCTCCTGGATAGTCGGGCAATCCTATAGGTCCGCCACCACCTTCACTTGGTCCCTAAAAGCCATTATGGGGAGGGAAGAATCAGTACAATTAGATATCATAACACAGAAAGTGATAACATGAATATCCATTACACTTTGCGGGTTTCCTTGCTGCTGTGCAACAATTTTCTTCTATAAAGGCAGCATTGATTACTGAACCTACAATGAACTAGTTGAGGTAGGTAGGTTTTACCCTATGTATCAATGATACAATCATACAATGCACAAAAAAAAAAAATCTTTTACATCCCATACCAAATCTGGAAACCAAGAGTTGTTAAGCATACATGCCTATAATTATTTAGGATAAATTTCAAAACAGATTACTATAAAAGTAATGAGATATAGTACCTGAGGTCCCCATGGGGCTGCAGGTGGAAATCTTTCAGAAAGATGAGGGGGAAAGCCTGGTCTGTGGATATTGTGCATAAAAGGAGGGCGATCATCATGCGGATGAAAACCACCATGCATAGGAGGCATACCAGCATTAAATTTGTGAAATGATGGGCCTAGGTTGGAAAACATTCCAGGAGGTGATAGCTCCCTTCTGCCCATATATGAAGGAAATGGAGGTCCTTGATCTGGAAATGCATGATTTGAAGGATGGTTCATGGAAGGAAATGCATCACGGAAATAGTGTTCACGCAGTCTGTTAGTTATCTGCAGTAGGGCCTCCTGAACTTTTTCAAATTCTCCATTTATCTGTCTCGCGTAAGGTAAAATCAATGTTTTAAAAGTTAGGAGGTGACAGACTTGTAAATATGCTAATATAGTCATAAAACTTCTGCTACATACGATAAGTATGTCAGTCAATAGGGTGCATGAAAAGTTAAAGCATTTAGATTGTTAGAAAAGTAGTTCTATTTAAAAGACTATATGTAACAAAACCTGAACGACTTCTTCATTTTCTGAGGCACACTTTGGTATTTGATCCTTCCCCAATATACGAATATAAGCCCCAGTAAACTTTCTCATTTCAGATATGACAGCACCACCCTTTCCAAGGAGACATCCAATTTGATTGGAGGCTACAAGAATCTTTGCCATCACAGTCTTTTCCTTGCCCTCAGGTGCAGCCCTAACAATCCTGGTTTGGACACGAAGAACTGCATCTTGTGGAGCAGATATCCTATCACCTGGATGCTGCATTGTATTTGTCTTAGAAGTTCAGATATGTTTGACCAATATCATTACCGATAGTGGTGATGCGGAAAAGAAAAAAGCGAAAATATACAAAAATATACCGCTGGACCCGATATGATGATCACACGATCCTCTGAACCAGGCAACCCGTCAAGAACTTTTATATCACAGCCACTCTCATGCTGTAGTGCCTTAACAATAGATCCTCCCTTCCCAATCACACCTCCGGCCTTTTCATCAGGACATAGCAATCGGAATGTCAGGATATCTTGGGAAGGATTCATACGAGCAAGAATACCACTTTCACTATCGCGAGGCCCAACATAAGGTGGTCCTTGAGAAGTGAAAGGATAGCTTGGCTCTTGCCTCGGAAATTGATGACCAGAAGAATGAGATGACCCGCTGGCGTTGAGGGAGAGCAATTCATCATCCCGAGGAGGATGCTCCAAAAGCTGTTGAGAGACAGATAAAAGAGCTTTCCTTATTGTATCCAGGCTCCCAGATATCTGCAATGAGAACACGAAAGAAAATGACAGTGTGAAATTACAATTTAAAATAACAGGAGTTAATACAAATAGGTAAGCCTATTAAAATTAGCTACACTGATGAATGTCACAGGTCAAATAAGAGTCCAAGATTCTAAACTAAGGTTAAGGGGCATCGCTTTTAGATTATAAAAAAGAGAGAAATGATTTAAAAAGGTAACAGAAATGATGTCGTGAAGGTTGTGACTGATAATTATTGTAGTTAAATATGTTAATTTAGCTTTGATTATATTCTAAATTTGGGAATCAAAAAAGTTTCTTAAATAGCATGGAGTAACAGAATATGACATCCACGTTTGGACAGAAACCAACCAGGGGAAATACAAATACAATTATCAAACCTGAAGTTCTGACAAAAAAAAAAAAAAAAAATTATCAAACCTGAAGCAGTTCATCGGAAGAAGAGGCACAAACGGGAAGTTTATCACGGGGAAGAATAATAATCTGTGCCCCACTTTCTGATGCCATTTGTTTAATAAAACTCCCTCCTTCTCCCACAATGCAACCTGCCTGACTAGAAAGAACAAGTAACCTCACAGAAAATGTTGAAGCATTCTCATTTTCTTCATTCCCGCCATCTGTTTCAGGTTCTCCTTCAGCAATTCTTTCAAAAACGAGCAGCAGAGCCTTCTGAGCAGCAGATGGTCCCTCCTCACACTGTGGATCTTTGGCAGCATCAGATTCCTTATCGGTGGTAGCAACAGATTCCTTATCCTCGCCATCCTTCTCTTGTTCATTTGAATTATCAACTTCATCAGTAGCATTTTTTTCTTCCTCCACTTTGTTCTGTTCACTACCACCATTTTCCTTGTCAGACTCAATAATGACAATGATTCTTTCATCACACCCAGGGACAGTTTCCTCAACTCTGACCTTTGCACCTGTTTCTTGACGGATTTGTGAGATGATTCCCCCGCCTTTCCCAATTACACTGCCACCTTTAGAAGCAGGACAAAGTACACGAAAGAAGGAGGTGCCGGGAGGGATTCTTAAATTCTGTGAATTAAAGGCTGCAGTCTTCTGCCACTTGCCCCTAACATTTGGCTCATTTCGATCATGCTGTCTCTTGGCTGGAGTCAGTTGACCCGACATGTTGACAGAAACTGTGATAGACCTGTAGATGTGCTACTTAAAAGTCAACATTTGGAGATAAATTTTGTAGTAACAATCAGTCGCAAAGAGTAAAAATAAATGATTTACATTATTACCAGCGAAACCACCAATCATTAAGTTATGACACTTACTATTTGATAAATAGCACTAATATAACTCTTTCCAAACACACACTTATGCTCTTTAAAACTTAATTATATGCTAATCACAATCAAAAATTGGGTAGGACTGCACAAAAACATAAAACAAACAAATGGGAAAAGAAAATTTGTTTACAGTACTACTAATCAATAACATCATCGCTACTAAAATAATTGGCAAAATGACTCCACTTAGACAGAGCCGTTTACAAGGTTAACCAAAACGCTGACAAGGAAAGCAGCACATATAAAGAAATCAATACAAGATCAACAGTAAAATCAAAATTGACCTCAAACTAACTTACATTCATCCATTTCACACTAAAACGAAACCTTAAGAAACAACCAAAACTAAAAAAGGTGCGATTTTGAAGCCTAATTTTCCGACCCGATACTCCAACAATACAAGTGAACATTCACTCTAAGCAACCTTTCTATCATCTAAAATCGACCCACCCCAAGTCCCCATATCACAAACCCTAGCTATCTTTTTCCTTCTCATATCAATTTCAACACAAACCCAGCTGAGTTTCAAGAATTTACACACATTCACACACTAAAAACACACACACACAGTCTAATCTAAATGGGTTATACTCTACTCATTGTTTGTACCATAAAGTTCCAATTTTTACAGCAAAAAACACACAAAATTGCAGAAAAATACATATATAGTGAAAGATATGTACACACATAAATAAAGGGTGTTTGTATGTAATTAATTACCTTCAAAAGGATGAATCTTGGGCGGGTTTTGATGAAAAAAAGAAGCTATAAGCCCTCTTTTTGTTTTCTTGAATCTTGGCTATAAAACCCTTGTATTGGTTGTGTCACGACATTTGTATCTATGCTTTTTATATTATCCTTTTAATTTTAATAATAAGGTTATAAGAATATAAGTAAAATTATTTCAATTAATTATTTAATCAAGGGTGATGATATATGGCTATGCACATTTGCAAATACTAAATTTATTTTGAACCAAAATAACCTTAATCTTTACATCCATATCAAATTTACGATTTTGCAAAATATTTTTCACTAATAAATGTTTTATCAATTTTAAAATTAAAATTTATTTATTACTTTTATTATTTTATTAGTTCAATTATACATCAAAACTCCTCTAAAATGATAACATTGTGATTAGTAAAAATTATAACTTTACATAGATCATCATAGTTTATATTTTTAAAATTTTAAATTATTTAAATTAAATTTTAACTCAAACTATATACAATATCCTAATCTATATGATTTTTAGAACATTATATCCTATTATATAATAAAAGTAATAGGGATAATAAGCGAGGGTTCGACTCTCACTAACAACATAATTAAATTTAATATTTATAACTTTAAATATACTAATAAAACATATGATAAAATTAGATTATATCATTTAAAATTTCAAGGCTACAAAATTCATATCTTAAAATTTTTAATTCAAATTAAAAAAATGTTTCCACTATATTAAAGAACATCCATGTATCTGGATTTTAAGCTAGTATATCACTAACATTTATATAAATTCACACTTACACGGTAAAAGTCATTAATATAGTCGATAAATCCATGATAATAAAAGGAATTCAATTTGAATATATATATTTATCATGTACTAAATTAAAAACAATGAGTGTACGAAAATAAAATAAAAAATTAAATAAAAAATTTACTTATTCAATATATTCTAATTACATTTATAATTAATTATTTTCCCATTTGTAATTAATTATTTTCTTATAATTTTCCAAAGAGATAATAAAGTTGACATATTTAAACAAGTTTATCTAATTTTAACTATTTGATCCTAGTGAGGCAAATTATTTCAAACTTAATAATGTGAATATGAAAAAATATGAACTTGTGTGATCATATTATTATCAAAGAAAATGCGATCCACTTTTTTTTTTCTTTGAAAAATGTTCAAGTTCATGTTTTATTATATTTTACATAATTAAAATTTATGTTTATAATAATAATAAGGGCTATTTTCATAAATATATTGTCAAAAATAAATTTTTTCAAAAATACCATCTTCTTTCAAAAATACCATATTTCCTCTTTCAATCCAATTTCTTGCCCAGAATTTCGGATGAACAGTACTTCCGCCTGTGTATTTTTTTTTTTCAAGGTGGGATGCTATTTTGGTGGATTTGGGTTGTAGGGCCCCGCAGGGGCATATTCAACTGAATGCAATCACGTTCAACTGAATGCAACCAAATGCAACTTTTTTTTTTAAAGGAAATGAGTGATTTTGATGGATTTGGGTTGTAGGGCCCCGCAGGGGCATATTCAACTGAATGCAACCACATGCAACTAATTGCAACTTAATGCAACCACATGCAACTAAATTTCTGATTTCAAGTTCCATTTGTCAGTTGTCATTTTCGACCTCATTTTTGAACTCTAGATATATATATATATATATATATATATATAAATAGGGTCTTACTCAAATAGAAACCAAATTAAAATAGAAACTAGAAACTAAACCCTAATCTAATATTTAAAGCTAATCTAATGACCAAACTAGGGGGACCCCAATACAAAAAGTTTATAATATTCTAGGCTTCACTCAGTAAAAAAAAAAAAATTTCCTCTTCACTGCTGACGTGGCAGTGACGTCAGCGTGAACATTATTATTATTTTTTTTTTGCTGGATGGAGCCAATAATTTTAAATACTTTTTGTGAAGGTGCCCCTGGCGGGGCCATTAGAATAAATGAAATATAATTTATTTAGTGTTGGTTTCTAGTTTCTATTTTAAGGGAGGTTTCTATTTGATCATTAGCATATATATATATATATATCTAGAATTCAAAAATGAGGTCGAAAATGACAATTGACAAATGGAACTTGAAATCAGCAACTGAATGCAACCACATACAACTGAATGCAACCACATGCAACTAATTGCAACTAAATGCAACCACATGCAACTAAATTCCTGATTTCAAGTTTCATTTGTCAGTTGTCATTTTCGACCTCATTTTTTAACTATATATATATATATATATATATATATATATATATATATATATATATAGGGTTGGACTCCATGAAGAACACTTTAAATAAAGAACAACAAAGAACACCTCATATCTAATAGATCAATTACCCCTGGCGGGGCCACCCAATACAAAAAGTTCTTATTTTTTTAGGCTCTATCCATCCAGCAAAAAAAAAAAAAAAAAAAAAAATTGAAAATTTTACTGTTCATCGATGACGTCATCGATGACGTCATCATGAACAGTAAATTTTTCAAATTTTTTTTTTTTTTTTTTTTTGCTGGATGGATAGAGCCTAAAAAAATAAGAACTTTTTGTATTGGGTGCCCCTGGCGGGGCCAATGGATCTATTGGAATAAATGATTTTATAGTGTTCTTTATTGTTCTTTATATAAGAGTGTTCTTTATGGAGCAAAGGCCTATATATATATATATATATATATATATAGTTCAAAAATGAGGTCGAAAATGACAACTGACAAATGGAACTTGAAATCAGCAACTGAATGCAACCACATGCAACTATTTATATAAATAGAGTTGAATTTGGTTGCATTTGGTTGAATATTGCCCCTGACGGGGCCCTGCAACCCAAAATCACCCATCTTAAAAAAAGTTGAATTTGGTTGCATTTGGTTGAATATTGCCCATGGCGGGGCCTTGTAACCCAAATCCACCAAAAGCACCCCACCTTAAAAAAAAGTTGAATGTGGTTGCAACCAAAATAGCATCCCACCCTAAAAAAAAAAAAGGTACACAGGCGGAAGGATGTGTCGGCAAAAAGGGGGATGGGGGAGGGTTAGGGTTGGTATTTTTGCAATTTTGAAACTTAGGTTGGTAAAATTGCAATTAATTCAAGGAGATGATATTTTTGAAAATAGAAACTTTAAACCTGGTATTTTTAGTAAATACCCTAATAATAATTGAGTTAAATGATAAATGGTAACATTATTATAATATAATGGCTGCATAATTGCATGAAAATGGAAGAAGACGAGGCTGTGTGCAAGGTCAATACTAAACTAAATACGATAAGTGACGAGGATAATTTAGTCAATTCAGTGGGAATGGGCATGATTCAAAATATTTAAATATTTTTTTAATTTGTATTTTGATATTTTAATTTTTTTAAACTTACATTTGTTTTCTTTCTTTTAACAATATTGCAAATTTTAACATGCTTACAAATTACAATTAGTTAATAATAAATGGGTATTTACCAAAAAGATCACTTTTTCTATTTTTTTTTGTGATTTTACCATCTTTTTTAAATATTTGCAAAAGTACTTTTTTAAAGAAAAACATTTTAAAAAATTTCCAACTTTTATAGGCTTTGTGCATCATGGGGCTATTTTCTCATACTTCATCCCTTATTCCTACATTGAAAAATACATTTTTTTGGAGAAATCCTTTCTGATTCTTCTTCTTCTTCTTGGTATCGAGAGTAAGGACAACCATGAGTGACTTCCCATTTTTGTTGTTGACCATCTAATAAGCCATGTTCCGCCTTTCGTTCCTTCATATTTTTCGAATTCTTCTATTGGGACATGACTTCTCTTTGGAGACGTTGGATTTGATCCAAGATTGGTTTTCATGGTCACCAAAGTTGTTCCTCGGTGTATGGTGATAGCTGACACTATTAGACATCTCTTCCCTCAAAACACTACACCACAAATGGTCTTTGCCAACACTGAAAACCGATGTTGCCACGTTAAATGTTGCCTTAGATGCTAAAAATCGAATAAATTTGATATAAGCCAACATCATAACCGAATGTTGCCATTCATGTTGCCTTAGATTAAATTTTAATCCTCAATACCAACACATGAACTGAAACAGCTTTGGAACAAATGTTAAAAATGTTGCCGCTATTACTGAAAAAAGAAGCGGGTTATAATTTTCAGTCAAACTCAAAAAGCCCGCTCTGAATTTTTTTTTTTACAAAAAAAAGAAGGAAACAATTAAAACCCGCTCACTCTCATCTCATCTCATCTTACTCTCAGTATCATCTCCCTCACTCTCATCTCTCAGTCTCATTTCTCTCCGGTGTCCATCTTCGGTATTCATCTCCAGTGTTCATCTTCGCTATCTCTCTCAATTGATTCTTGTGTGGTATGTTTCTAATTAAAAGCCTTAATTTTTGGGGATTCTACAATTTTTAATTTTGGGGTTTTATAAACCCTAATTTTTTGGGTGTTTTTTAGTACTTAATTTGATTTACTAGACGAGGATGCGAGTAAGGAAAATGTTTATTCTGCTCATCGTCGTAGTTCCAAGGAAAAGGTATAACCGATATCTCATTATTTGGATTTGGAATTTGTTATTTATATATCTTATTTTTAATTTTATCAGGTGATTACTGTTTTGCTGTTGTTAATCCCAAAGACAATGATGCTGATTCCAAGTCGATGCTTCAGGTTAAGCAAGCATCCTGAACTTACTCTTCAGGTACAATTTTTGTTTTGTACAATGTTTAATTTTTCAGAATTACTTCAGGAGTAGTACTCAGCCTATGAAATATGCATCTTGATTTAAAAATCTGAAAACAATTATTATGATTGCCAACTTTTAGCGTGTTATTTTATAATTGAATGTTAATACAATTGTTTTATTTGGGTGATGCAGCCGGTGATGCAGCCCGAAACTGAATAGCGGCCGCACAAGGTTAGCTTTTATGTTCAAAAAGACAAGGCACAAGAAGTAACAAAGGCTCTTTCTGAATGTTTCATAAAACATGGGGTAAGATTGCTTTGACTTAAATTTCCAATTCTTAAAGAAAGACTATACTTGATTCTGTTTTGCTAGACCAGGAATGGAAATAAACCATAGTAAATGTGTTGTAAATAAATCACAGTAACGACTTAGTATACTCTATAACGATCATATACTCTACTGAACCAGGGGAGATACAACCGATAAAATGGGCAATCAGGTTGAGGGTGTAACTACATCTTGTTGAAGCTCTTGAATATTGTACAAGTAAAGGTCGTGCGTTATATCACAACCTTAATTCTTACAGAGTTCTCTTTGATGAGGTAAATATATATCCAAAGTCGTCACGGTGCTTTATTTCCTAAAAGATTCTACAACTATATGTCTAATACTATACTGTGACTTATTTGCAGGATGGTAATCCTAAACTTTCATGCATTATGATAACTAATGTATATTATATACCAGTGTGACAATGTGAGATTAGAAATGCTCAACATGGAAAATGTCTTGTGTGAGCGCAAGGACTCATGTTTGTACCTTTTTATGCTATTTCCTTAGATGTCAGTTCTGGGCTATAGTCTTATGTTGGTTCCAAACTTGGAATATCTGGGTGACATACATACGGATAATTTGACAATCTTGTCTCTTGATCTTCTGTTGCCATAGGGAGAGTGATGCCAGAAAGTGTGATTTATAGTTTCGGAACACTCCTACTAGATCTTATTAGTGGAAAGCACATTCCTCCTAGTCATGTAAGTGTACTAGTATCTGCACACTGAATGCATCATTTTCATGTATCTCTAATAATTTACACTTTTGACAAGGACTTTTCAAGTAGACTTACTCCGTCCGAAGAATGCTCACTTCTGATGAAGGATAGGCTAAAAAAGTCTGTCAGCTGATATTGTTGTATATGTAAACTTAATTATTTTGCTAAATTATTTTAATTTCTAATGTAGAAAGCGGTTTCAAATCAATTAATTCATAAAAGTCCGGTTACTTTGGTACTTCTATGAAACTGTAGCCAAGATATACAGCAGGCACTATAACATGTTTCTATGTGACAAATGATCAGAGAATTATTCATTCTACTATTTTTGTATGCTACTAATATAATTATGAGAGCAATTAATTGAAAATATTTGATAACAATTTTTATTTAATTATTGGAATTATATTAAAAATTATTGGTGTATGGTCAACTGTCTAACAACCATGCGTACCCGAGGGATCATGTTGAAATTCATCCTGAGTTTCTAGGAACAACACCAAGCAAGCCTTACACACTTCAAACAAATGTACATTAGGTGTACATTAGTACATAAATGTGTACATTATGCATAAATCTAATGTGGTGTACATTAGATTATTAAATGCAAATATCATGATGAAAGTCAAATGCATCACTACCAGTACAGCTACTATACATGCAAAATGAGGTGTACGTTAGTACATAAATGTGTTATGAAAATATAATGTAGATTATTAAACAAAAGATTTATCAGGTAAAAGTAGGTGTAGAATTTTTATGGTATAAATATTATATAATGTGAATAATTTATTGGACTGTGACTGTTACACAAATGCATCTTGTATAATATATTAATACTAGTATTTTGGCACAAAATTTACGCACTTCTTAGTATTTTGTGCTGTTCACATTAGCCATTGCTCAAGTTGATTGTATTGAAGATGGGTCTGTTAATT
Organism: Kitagawia praeruptora; assembly: GCA_037693485.1. Classification (NCBI taxonomy): domain Eukaryota; kingdom Viridiplantae; phylum Streptophyta; class Magnoliopsida; order Apiales; family Apiaceae; genus Kitagawia; species Kitagawia praeruptora. The sequence goes on along the minus strand of CM075351.1, from coordinate 21,311,251 downwards.
ATATTGAAGGTACATTTCTGTCTTTTAATTTTATTGTCTTGTTTCTTACATTTTTTGCCTTACAAAATTTCTAATTGCAGGTGCAAAGCAACCAAATAATTACCTTGTTAGCGCACATAATGTGGATACCTATCTTGCAATTGAAGTCCAGCCCAGAGGTGTATAGAAGTTATATAGTTATATATGCCTCCTTATCTTTATTTTTACAAAAGTCTAAAATTTAAATTAATTAATTAGTGAAAGAAATAAAAAATGACACGTGATTTAGCATACTGTGATAGTTAATAAGTAACAAGTAAAAAATATAAGGAAGTGATGTCCTACACGTCAAAATGCTGTGTTTTTCTAGATGTAATGTTGCCGCAAATCTACTACATTTTTTGTCAATCGAAAGTTTTCCAGATTGTGTGAAAGGGAGTGTTTTAATTATTTAAGATATCTTGTTCCTTTTATATCTACAGGGGGACTTGTAAAGGTCTTTGCCAATGAGCACAGAAAGATTACATGTGGTAAGCCAACAACATTTGATATTTATAGTCTAATACAGTTACACATAGTTTGGGACTGCGCTATTATTATATTAATCTTTGTAAACTTTTATTGTAGTGGATTTGTAAGCCATTATGCCTGAGACATGTAGTAGATATTTCTTTATTCTAGTACTAAAAGGGCTTTTTATACACTCTTTGTTAGAGCATCTCCAACCACAAGAAATCCTTAGCTAAAATTAGATAAAAGATACCATAAATAAAAATTATAGAGATTATCTAAAAAAAACTTGAACTCCAATGGGTCAAAGCTGTTAGCTATAATTTTAGATAATTTCTACAGGTTGGCTATATTTGTCGAACCTCTATATAGCTGTAAGAAATCTGTAAGAAGATTGCACATCATTCATTACCATATTGAAGTGATATATTCTATTTATAACAACCTAAATTATTAATAACATACTATTTTTAAAATATAGCCAACCAATATAGCTAATACCATTGAAGTAAAATGTCTTACAGATTCAACAAATTTTACATAATGTCCTACAGGTCCAATTTAACCAACCAATTTTAGCTATTCCCGTTGGAGATGCTCTTAGTATGGCTTTTACTTGAACAAATTTACAAAAATTTGGTTGAAATTGGTAGGTTTATCTTGTAGAGGCCATATTTCTTTGAACCCTATATCTGGTCGGATTATTTCCGCCTCTTGCAAAGATGACAGATTTTTAAGGTCCCTGGCATTGGGCGGCCTCATATCGTACAGGACACTCACATGTATACTTTATTAAGGCAGCCCATGTTGTTCATTTCCTAGGCAGTTTTAATTGACTAGATGCCATGCAGTCACCGACATCTGTAAAAATATTCCTCCATATATATAAGTCTTGTTTCCATTCATGATTTTATGTTTATGATGCTTGTTCTGCAGATGTGATGTATGTAGTAGTAATATACTGACAACTAAGTCACTCAATTTGGGTGGTGCTAACAGAGCTATTTAATATATTATAATATTTTTATAGCTTCTTCCTGTAGTTTTCATGGTCCTAGACTGTCTGGGAACTTCGATGTAGCATTATATGAACTTTCACATTAATTTTTAGTTTTCAAATTAGCAAAAAAATAATAATCAGTTTTCACCTCTGTACCATTTCTGTATACATTAAATTTGGATGTTTGTTAATTTTTTCAGATACTCAAATGCAAAACATCACAAGGAGAAACTTACATGATGGCCAATCTTCCTTTAGGATATTTCAGCAGATAAGACAAATATCATCTCTGATAATCTTTGTTGCAGCATGTTCGTCATAGTCATTTTCTGAAGGAACTTTATTATAAGATATAATTCTATGATAAGTTTTACTTTTGAACACCTCACAATGGTTATATATATTGCATACTGGGCACATTAGAAGGCATGAATGGAAGTTCAGTGTTGAACTTAAAAGATGGAGAATCTTTAACTTGCAAAAACTACTATAAGAAAAGGTAGCTCATGTCTTTGTGTATCAACATATGATTTGAGGTTTTGTACCAGTATTGAGTAATATATACCTTTTGTCATGAAAATAACAGGCATTGCATTGAATTGCAATTTGCGAGGGAACATTTGCTCAAGTAAAGTGAAGTCACCTAACAATGGTGATGCAAGTGAAGCCGACAATACAGCTTCTTGATGCTTCTGTCTATTAGTTATGAAATCTTTTGAGACTTTACGAACTTAGATGCCGCTGGAAATTATGAACTTAGATGCTTAATTCTGTCTTTTTAACGATGTTTGACAAAATCTTTTGTATATGTAATCGTTGGTTTGACTATTAACAACAATTTGTGTTGGAAGTTAATTTATATATGTTGAGTTTGCATCAGTTAATTGGCTTCATATGATGGATTATGTTTTATATTAGGATGTTTCATTTTAGGAAGCATGCTGTTACAAAATTACTAATAAAGATGTTGCCATAGCATGTAAAAATGTTGCTAAAACTTGAACAATGTTAACTAAAAAGTGTTACTATAACATGTTAGAATGTTGGTAAAAGTGTGAACTGTTAAATCAATTGGTGTTGCTGTAGAAGGACAAAAATGTTGGAATAGGCTATATGGCAACATCGCAAGGGTGTTGGTGTTGAGTAGATAGTGTTGCCATAGATTTTATGCCAACACCAGAAATATTGTTGCTATTTTGTATGAAATGTTGGCATAAGTGCCTAAGGCAACATGATGTTGATGTTGCCATAGTTTTGACAAAATGTGTTGGCTTAACCTCTGAGCCCACATGCAAATTCCCAACACCTTCAAATTTGACCAAAGTGTTGCCTTAAATCTTATGGTAACATTTTTCAGCATTTTTAACACTTATTTTGGGTGTTGCCAAAGACCATTTGTGGTGTAGTGAAAGATTAACCAAAGAGCCCTCCTTCTAGCGCCAAAAATGTTGTGAGGGAAATTTGGTATAACACTTCGTTGAAGGATTGCTGGAATAATGAAAGAAAATGCTTGATTTCTGGCTACAAGAATGGGTTCACAAGTTTATAGCCGGGCGTTCAACATGTGGTTGCATCATCATCTTGGTGGCACCACGATAACCACATGTAGCTCATAACGAAGATGATGATTTCTTACTCATACGTGGAAACAAATGAACGATAACCATTTCTTACTTATCCAGGTGGCTCCAGCTTGTGATCGGCCTTAATATGGCTGGTTTTAAGTAGGTAAGCACCTGAGAAAAAAAGGGGATATTAGAAAGAGGATTTGTTTTACAAGTATGATAATGTTGGGTTTGCTAAACAGGCCTTAACTCCACAATAGTATGATATTGTCCGTTCTGGGCTGAGCCCGCACGAATTTATTTTTGGGTTACTCCCAAAAGGTCTCATACTAATGGAGTTAACTGGCTGCTTATTTACTAACAATCTGCCACTCCCATAAATGATGTGGGATAACTCCCAACAGATAGTAACGGAGAACAACTTATATGTAGCTGCCAGTTAAACGATGATCGTAAGAACCACCACTCCGGTGCATCTTAGGGCCACTTGAGTCCGCCGTGTTGCATCTATATCTCCAAAGATGTACTTCATGACAACCGGACGTCGTTCGATCTCCATAATCAAACAACAATTTAGTGATTCTTTTGAAAGGAGGGACACACTTTTGTTCAAAATTTTCTTCCCGACCCTTTTAAGAGGATAGAAAAAATACTATACAACACTTTTCATGTACATACAACAATAACAATTAGTAGATCGCCAAGGATTCTTTTGGTAAGCACAAGAACCATAACATGCACATACAACAATAACAATTAATAGGTTCATAGAACAAGCCTAAAGTAAACTTTCCTAATACTTTCTATTATAATTTCAAAAATTATCAATACGTTACAAACATAGTTTATATTATTAGATATTTGCTCGGACATCAAGTATTAATGTTATGTGTATATATAAATTTAGAACTTCATTGACACAGAACGTATGGGTTCAAACTTTCAGATGATATAAATATTAATCCATGCACTATACCGTGCAAAGTACATGCAATACGTGTGCAGAGTACGTATAATATGTTTGCGGAGTACATACAACACGTGTGTGGAGTGCGTACAATGCTTGTTTTTGAAAGTACATGTTTTGACTTGTATGCAAACAACGTGCAAACAATGTGCAATTCCCTTTTCTAATGCTTTTCGCCACAATCTTTCTCAAAGTAAACATGCATTTGTATAAACCGAAGTAATGGAAATGTATGGAAAGTAGCCCAGGTAACTTCTGATTTGCACTTTGGTAATCTCAGTTGAATCATTGTAGTTTTTAAAAATTTAGAATTGGTTATGATAAATATGTCATATACTCAGCTAGTTGCGCATAACTTGCACATATCATGCACATAAATATATATACATAGGAAGTGCATATAAATCATGTTATATATTTATGAATACTAGCTGATAACCGTGCGAATCACGCACGAGTTGAAAATTAAAATATATGCACGATCCAAAACCTACATATACAAAAACAAATGTGAGTTGATTCTTCAAACAATCCTAAACAAATGTAAGTAGATTCAAAAACAACAAACTTACTGTGATCCTCCACGGTGATGATTCCGGTATCTTTGAAGTCACATGTACCATTTTTCTTTCCCTGCATCTGGTAATACATGTTCATGAAATATGAAGCGTAGCTGTATACCAAATGTGGATAGTTGCATTCATCTCTTAAGCGTCCACGACATCACACGCAAAATTCACGTTCTCAGTCAACATACCCAGTGATGCATTGGGTTTAGCAATGCACCAAAACCCCTACACATTGACATTGTTCAAAAAGATGGTAAGACGAATAACATGTACTTAAAAGCATAAAACAAATGACTTACTTGTCCAGTTGGTTCCAGATCAGCCTTAATATGGCTTTTTTAAAGCAGATAACCACATGTAGCTATAACGCCTTAGAAAAATATCGTAATTATAAATATTATTATTTAATATTAGATGTGGATTATATGGTGTGATTTTTTTTAACGTATGTGACATCTGTTTACATGTTTATATGGTGATGTACGTGTGACGTGCTAGTCCGTGTAATTTTTATTTAAATTTTTATGATTAAAATTTATTTAAATTATGCGTTATTGATCTTCGCAAATGTTTATTAAATCATCAGAGTATTTCAAATTTCCGAATTTTTTTGTGTTATCCTATTTATAATATTATTTAGTTTTTAAGATTATTGGATGAATTATTTTGGGTGTTTCGGTATTTTAAAATGATTTTAAGAGTTTTATTGCATTTAAAAGATCAAAATTTGCAAAATTCATATTTAATTCATTTTTGATCCTAAATATATTTTAAAAATATGTGCTTGTTCTTAATTTCATACTCTTTATTTTAAATATATGATTTTAATTTTTCAGCCATTTTCCAATTAATTTCAAATTTCAAAGGTGATTAAATTGATTTTTAATTGTTTTTCAGAGTTGTTAAATTACTAGTCTACCGTTATTTTTTTTAGTACTCAAACCCCTGCACCTCATTTTGTAATCTTTCGGCCCTGTTCTTGAAAACTCCAGAACTCTCTCCAGCCTTCTCTCTCTAAAAGTTCTCTCTCGATTCTTCTCAATTTCTCTAACTCTCTAATATCTCTAGTCTCTCAACATGTCTCTCTTTAATCCCCCTCTTCGTTACATAATAGGTGTGAGTATGTGTGAACTGTGTGAGCTACGATCTTGAGAGTGTGTGTAAATTGTGAGAGTGTGAGCGTATGGGTGCTTTACAGTGTGTGTAGCCAATTGTGGTGTTTTATGATGTGCTGCTGTGGGTTCCTGTATGGATGGGTTGGGCAAATTCGTGAACTGCTGTGTGTGTAACAGCCTGTGTGTGTGCGTGTCCAGTTGAGGGACGAATTGGGTGTGCTTATGAACGTGGTGTGCGTGTGTATATCTGTAGTGTGTCTGTGTATGTAAGCTGAAGGGGTGTCCTCGTGTGCAACTGTGTGACTGTGTTTGAGGTATGGCCGAACTGTTAGTTGAAATGGGGGATGGGGGTTTAATGGAGTGGTTTGATGATTGTGTATACCTGCTTTGGTAATTAAAAGTGTTAAGTGAGGTTGTGTAGAAGTGTAGTAGTCCAACAGCAGACAGGAGGTGAGAGTCTCGGTCAAAACCGAGGACTCTGTTTCGTTTTCGTGAGTATGCGATGTGGGCTGGATGCTTGAGAGAAGTAAAAGGGGGTCAGGAACAGGGGAATTGGTGGGAGAAAAGAATGAGGATGGTACGAATTGTGATGGTGTGTATCTGTTAATGTGAAGGTGGGTTGAGTTAGAGTATGGATGGTATGTTTTGGTGCTGGACGTGAGGTTTCGATGCTTCCAGTTGGCGATGAACAAGGGCAAGTAAGGGAGTGGTCGAAAGAAAGAGTGAGGGCAGGAACAGGGGAGGTTGAGAGGGAAAGGTATGAGGTGGAGGCTGTGTGGGTGTCGTGGGTTGTGTTGTAAGGCAGTGAAGCCGAGAGAAAGAGGGAATATAGGCTTGAGATGTGTAGTGAGAAGAGTAATGGTAATTTATGTTGTAATTATTTTTAAGTGAGTGAGATGTGGTGTTAAGTTCATGTGTGGGGGTGTTAGTATTTGTATTCGAGGGTGTGGCTAGGAAGGTAGTGTAAGTTGTGTGTGATAGAATAACAGGCGGGTGAAGGAGGGTGCTGATTGTAGTTGTATGTGTATAGAGGATAGGTGTAAGTGGTAATTGTGTGGTGTGGTTGACGTGTAGAACAAAGAGGTAAAAGGAGACAGAAGGAAATCATAGTAGAAATGGTATGCTTATAGGTTATGTATGTGTGAGCCCTGTCCAGGTGTGTTTGCTGGTGTCAGTGGAATTTAGTCCGTGTATGTAAGTTACTAGATTGAGACTGAGGCAGGAGAGGTGGTGGTGTGCCTTGTATTTGTATTTGTCAAGGTTTAGTGTACCCATAAAAAGGGCCTATTTAGAGCCAGTATATGTAAAGGTGGGAATTCTGGGGAACGAGTTATTCAGCGAAGTAGACGAGTGTGTGCATGTAGAATCCAGTGATAAGGAAAGAGGAATGGATGATCGAGAACAAAGCCAGCGAATAAGAAATAGAGACTGATGTACAATGAATAAAGAATCGAGATATTGGAATTGGAAACTTCAATTATTGAGGCAAGTATACTAACCCTCACTTATCGTTCAAGTGATGTGAATCATCTTGTGTTAATTATATATATTCTTTCGAATCCTTTCTTGCAATCATCTATACTTTTCATATTATTCTGAATGGTGCAAACTTGTTCTGTTAATTGTAAGGTTGTCTTCTAAATCGTTTTGCTAGTTTGTACCCCTTGATTTGGTTTAAGTGACATTCCCTTCAATTAATAAGTAATTAATTATTCTCAGATTATTTTAAATTGTTATTCTCTCCACCTATTGTTCAGGTGTGGATTCTTTTAAGATTATTTTCACTATGAATTATTGCACAAATTAATTCGAGGTTTAAATTGTCGTTGGAGCATGTGTTGCTCAATGATGGTTATAACCGAGAATGACTTGAGATCTTCTGATTTACTCAACTCATTATTGTCAGGCTGGTTTTGGCAGCTAATGCATGTAAATGCTTAGTCGACAAGAGTGAAGCTTGAGTAATTGAGAATTTCTTGAATATTCGTTTTAAACTTCTTAAATCTCCCTTTGAACTTCAGATTTCCTTTATTTCACGATTACTTGATAAATTGCTGTTTAAATTCTAGAATCTTAATAATTGTCTTGTTCTTTATTGATTAATTATACCTTGTTGATTTATTATTCTGTCTTGCTTAACTGTGCCGTGCTTAGTTCAATATTCTTGCTTTGCTGTTATGATTCTTTATATCCAATGCTTCCCTGATCATCAGTCTTCTATTAATTCTCATTAAAATGGATTTATTAATTAAAGATGATTTTCAAATTTCCTTATACTGGGCTGGTCTTTTGCCAGTGAGTTTAAGGATTGAAAAATGTTTTAAAATGTTTTTAAAGGTTTTATAGATTGGAGAAGCGTAAGAGGCTGGGGGAGTGCCCAGTCCAGCATTTTTAGTGTAAGAGGCTGGGGGAGTGCCCACTCCATCATTTGAAAGGCCAATGTGTTGCCTAATTGGGAACCCAATTTCAAAGGAAGGGGACTTTACGTGGCTGATCACCCGTATTGTCCGGTGTCGTGGAAAAACTCCAATCAATTTAATTTTTTTTTAAAAGGTTTTATGAAAAATATGTTTCAAAGATGAAAAGTTTTTAAACAAAAGAAAGTTTTAGTGAAAAGTGATGTAAGAAAGGAACGTTTTTGATAAGATATATATGTTTCAAGGAAAATGATCATTAGTTTCGAAATTGTGGATATCAGAGTTAGTTGTTTCTATCTTGATTAAATTGGGAACTCAGTAAAACAATGAGATTAAGGATGGATAGAAGTTTCCCAGTTATTCCCTTCACGAGTAACATTGTACGTTGAAAGTGGAGTAAGAATGATTGGGGGATTTCTGGATATTCTTTTCTCAAAGTTTTATCTGAGGCAATGATGGTTTGTAAATTGTAGTAAATGGAAATTTTTCTCTATGATGGAAATTGATTAATCTTTTGAGATAAAGTATTCATTGATATTGTTCATCAATGAAATATTCATAAATTGTCGTTCACTATATTATAAACTTGCTGAGCGTTCTTTGGCTCACTCTTTCTTTGTTTTACCTAACCCTTTGCAGTTAGGTTTAAGGATGATCTAATTATATTTTCAAATGCGAATGAGAGCGAGGAGGATCCTATTCGGAAGAGATTTCAGAGCTAACGCGGGCGAGCACAGTTTTGGATTAAGCTACAGATTAGACGGTATAGTGATTTGTCTTTAGAGCTGAGATAGAAGTTGTAATAATTTGAATTAGTTAGATTCTTGTTTCATACCATAACCTGGAATCGATCCTCGGTGAGGAATCATTAATGTATTAAGTTTTAATTGTATTTGCAAAAGTGAGATTTGGATTGGGTTGAAATACAGGTGGATAGTCCGATTTACGAATACTTCATGTCGAATTTTTCTAAAATTCCCCTGTATCAAAGTCTATTTTGTTATAAAAAAATATATTTTCAGTATTGGGAAGTCGGGGCGTTACAGTAGCTGCCACCAAGATGATGATCGTAAGAACAATCACTCACAACAAAGATGATGATTTCGGGCTACGTGTCTTTGTTGTAGAGAAATGTGAACATGCCCTTTTGCAAAATACTAACTTATCCTATATTTATAGGAATCAAGTCCCCATGTAGTTCTTATGGTTTGGACTCTGTATTGATATCTCAACAGCATTCCATGATAATCCCTTATCATTCTTCCCATGTCGATCTCGTAGCAATTCTGTCAATAAAGAAGAGTCCTATCTTCCTTAGTACACTGTAGGAACCCTAGCTTTCCGCTTTTACAATCGCCTATATATACACAATGTGTATATTCCATAATTATCCACATATATGAGTATATATTACATATATCTTGTATTTATTTTTTCAATTGACATATTGTCAGAATATGAGCAATGCAGAAGTAATAAACGGAACTAGTAGACATGGCAGTAATATTAGAACTACATTGTATTGATTGTTGTTTATAATTAAGAGAATACATGACTACTTATAAGAAGTAGGATGATACAAAGTCTATAATAAAACATCACTGCAAATGTCATTGTGTTGAATTGTAGTTGTTGTCATTGTTGAATGTTGAACTTTGAATGTTGAATATCTTGACACGCCCCCTCACTCGAAATCCCATCTTGGGATGAAATACCTATATTGGGATTGAAGAGTGGAACACTAGGAGCTCTTGAGCATAACCTAGGTATTCAACTTGACCCATCTCTAGGAATTGAAGACCCATCTTAGGATTGACCCATCTTGAAATTTACTCATCTTAGAGTTAAAGATCCATCTTGAGATTGCCCATCTTGGGATTCACCTATCTTGGGAATATGTAATTGAGAATGTTGGGATACCGGGACTCGAATTTTCGACCACACGATATATTTTAGGCAATGTGAAAATAATAGAAAGTGCTGCTTTTCAGCACAACGGTGAATGACCACCAATCAGTCCTTGAACTGATTATTTTGAAGAAACTGAGACTCAACTTTGTGATCACTCAGTATTAACTAGCCTATGTCTGAACACAGGAGGAATCTGCATCTGTCATCCCTTGAACTATAAGCAACTGGAACCGTATTTGGTAGACTGCATCCCTTAAGATCGTCCATGAACTGGTCCTTCTGCTTCTTTTACAAGAATGAAATGCAAGATATAGCAGTGAACTGTGTGTATGTATTTGTATACATACTACTACTTCTGCTGCTTTGTCATTTGTGGCAGTGAACTGTGTGTACATCTGTATATACACTACTTCTGCTGCTTTGTCGGAATAACGCCCCCTGAACTATTTAATTTGCAGTATCGTAAAAAATTGGAGAGATACCGTAATATCAACAACCACTTGAATACTACACAATTAAATCTATAACCGGGGCAAACTCCTAAACTAAAATGATATGCTTGTACAAACGATCCTAATAGAATTTTCCCTTGAGAAAATAACTATTAAATATTTTACGGATCAAATACATATAATCATTTTATTTAGGGAAAAATAATAAATCGGGTCAAATAAACTAACCCACCAATTTAAAGAGGCTGTCCTCTTTTGTTTCTGGCCCAATAATAACAAAGGCCCAATAACAAAACAAAATAATTTGCCTGTAAATAACCCTTTTTTTCATTACAGCCGTTACCCTTTTGTTTCTGTCAAACCTCAGTCAATCGATATATACATACGTGCATATATACACGCACATATCTCCTATGTTCTTTGTTTTCAAATAACCCAGTTCCTTTCTCTTTGTTTTTGTTCTCCTTCCTCTTGGAACAAACCCCATTTCGAGTCCAAACCCAAATAAACTTTCAAACAGACAAAGACATATGTAGCAAGATTATACATACAACTATATATCATGAAATAAATCTTCACAAAACTGAAAAAAGTTACCACGGTTTGAATCGGAATAACAGGACGAATCATAAAGTCTTCTGCAGAATGGCCGGAAAAACACTGGATGCTGCCACACGCGCCGGTGCGTGGGCGCGTCTGGCAGTGTCTGGCAGCTTCTGGTGGCGCGTGGGAGCGCGTGTGGAGGCTTCTGGCGACTGAATTTCTGGGTTTGTCTTGTCTTCAGCTCTTCTTTACAGGTATGTAAGTTTGTTTAGGTTTGGGTTAATAATCAAGTGAGTCACTCGAGTGAGCTCAATGTATCAAGTTGGTCACCGATTTCAAACCGGTATCAAGCAGGTCATTTTAATCACATAAGAGTATCAAGCAGGTCACTTTAATCACATAAGAGTACACTCCGTTAGTTTTTCAATTACTTAAAGATAGAAAATGCTGGCGTGTTAAGAAATATCTGATGTGGCATGTACGTTATTAAGTAACGGATCTATTTGGCCATTTCATAACGGCTCTATCTCTTAAAAAATATGTATATATAGCATCTGTATGTATGTAAATTAGGGTTCATATATATCGAGTGTACTCTTATGTGATTAAAGTGACCTGCTTGATACCGGTTTCAAATCGGTGACCGACTTGATACATTGAGCTCACTCGAGTGACTCACTTGATTATTAACCTGTTTAGGTTTTGATTTGGACAGAAAAAACGAATTCTGGGCAGTTTGTTTTTTTCTTCTACAACTTTGACAGCTTGTGTTTTCCTTGAAAAACCACAAAGCTTCAACTGAAAAACTCCTCCTCTCTACTCCCTCTCTGATACCATGTCAGAATATGAGCAATGCGGAAGTAATAAATGGAACTAGTAGAGAGGGGAGAAAAACACGGTAGTAATATTAGAACTACATTGTATTGATTGTTGTTTATAATTAAGAGAATACATGACTACTTATAAGAAGTAGGATGATACAAAGTGTTAGGTAGCACACCATTCTTTGCAAACCTTCCACCAAACCTTCAACAACCATTCCACCACCTACCACCATGCACCTACCACCTACTATATTTAACTCCTATAAATACCCCTCTCCTCCTTCATTATCAAACACACCAAAATTCTCTCTTCTCTCTCTCTATAGCTGCTAGATAGTCCGTCTAGTAGGAGAGCCGGTTTAGCCCGCTTTCAGGAAGTGTCGGGATAGAAGGTCCTCGTGCCTAAACTATTCCTTAGGGTACTTGGGTCTGACTGCAGCCATCGGAGGTGGTCCCGCTGCAGGGGGTCTTTCTATCAGGTTGTGTGGCACTGTCCGGGTTGGGAGAGGGAGAAAAGGAAAGGTTATCGGGAAACAGTGATAGGGGGAGGTTTTGAGATAAACACTTCAGTGAGTTGGGGATATACATAATAGGTATTGTAGGGCTGAATTTTTGTATGAAATTCAAGGGGTCGGATACCCGGATATTGTAATCTCTTTTATCTAGTGTGAAGTTGTTACTCTTGTGGATTTAGGCTGGGCCGAACCACGTTAAATCTCTTGTCTCTTTTACTGTATTGTTGGTTTGTTGCTTCATTACTATTACGTATATTTGTGGGATCTAAGCGCACATATTTACCAAATCGCTTCCGCATTCACCGGGAATCGGGCAGATTCCTAACAGTTGGCATCAGAGCTAGTTGTGTCTAAATTATTGGTGCCGAAGGAAAGTCGTTAAGAAAAGTGGTTGTCTAATTTGGCGCCGTTTTGACGGAAGTGCTCCCATTGTTTCTTACACTTACCTGGCTAATTGATTTAGTTGTTTGGATTGGTTTGTGTGTGCAAACGGAGATCATGACAAGTATTGGAGGATTCAAGGTGACTCCATATGATGGTAAATGAAGTTTTACTCTTTGGCATAGAAGGGTAAAGGATATCCTAACCCAATAGAAGCTAGCAAGGGCTTTGAAGGGGAAGGAGGGAAAATCAACAAAGATGAGCGATGAAGATTGGGAGGATGCAGAGTCGCAATGCATGAGTACCATCAAGCTATGCATTGCTGATAACATTATCAATAATGTTGTTGACGAAAGCACACCGAATGAATTATGGTCAAAGTTGGAGACATTGTATCTCGGGAAGAACTTGAATACAAAGTTAAATCTGAAGCGCGAGTTATACAAGATGAAGATGGCAGCTCAAGACAATGTTATTGAGCACATGAATGTATTTAATGGTATTGTTGATCAACTTGAAAAGGTTGATGTAAAATTGGAGGAAGAAGATAAGGCCCTTATTCTTCTTACTTTGCTTCCGGAGTCATTCGATCATTTGGTCACAACCATTTTGTATGGAAAGGACACGTTAAAAATGGAGAAGATTTAGTCAACACTTTTGTCAAATGCTGGAATGAAGAACCAGGATGGTGACAAGGACGAAATGATAGTTTTGGCTTTACGTAATCAAAATAATAGAGGATGGGGTGTTGTGAGAGGATCTACCAATAGCAGGGGTAAATCCAGATACAGTGAAGAGGGCATACAGTGCTTTGGTTGCAAGGAGTGGGGTCATATTGGGCCGAATTGTCCGCTTAATAAGAAGGATCCAGATGCATCATTGGCTGTGGTTACTCTCGATTGTGAAGATGTTTGCACCGTCTTCAATCGAGGCACTAGTTCTCCAGGAGAATGGATATTAGACTCAGGGTCATCTTACCATGTATGTTCCGAGAGGGGGCATTTTGAAAAATTCCAAGATACAAAGAATGAAACAGTTTCTTTGGCTGATGAATCCACTTGTGAGATCAAGGGGATTGGAATTGTAAAAATCAAAATGTTCGATGGAATAGTTCGCAGCTTGAACGGGGTAAGATATGTGCCTAAGCTGAGGAAGAATCTAATATCTATCGATCGGTTAGCTTTAGAAGGCTACAGATGCTCTGTAGTAGGGGGAGCTATGAATATCAAAAGAGGTCGTGTGGTTCGGATGAAGGGAGAGCTACGTGGGGGAATATATCGTCTGATTAGTACGTGGCCAGAACGTACTGGAACTTCGAAAATCTGGTTATCTCGTGCACGAGGGAAGAGTGACTTGAAGGATACTGCTGCGGTTGTATTGCCTTCCATTCTAGACGATGGTGCAAAGACTGCTGGGATGGATGCTTGGTCGAAGGGCTTCCACGACATCAACGAGTAGTTGGTGTATTGCAGCTGCATATGGGCATCGATCAACACGAATCAAGTGAGCAGTGAACCATGCAACAGATTGATTTGTTTGATATGCAGTTGGGGAGTAAATGAAAGATCGATGGTCACACTTGTGTGTGTGATGGTCACACTTGCGTGTGTGATGGACTACATATGGGATTGGCAGACGTGAATCAAGTGAGTATGTGTGTATACAACAGATTGCTTCACATGTATGTAGTTGGACAAATAGAGGTCAATGGTACACTTGTGCGTATAGCAAGTGGGCATTCGAGAATGAATGTGCAAACTAGGGTATAGTTTGGAGTCTTGGACTCGGGGGGAGTTTTGTCGTAGGGAATGACACGGATAGAGGAAAAGTTGGAGTTGTGCCAACAGGGCGCATGTATGGAATGCAAGTGAAGAGCTGTGAGTTTAGAAAGAGGGGAGATTGTTAGGTAGCACACCATTCTTTGCCAAACTTCCACCAAACCTTCACCAACCATTCCACCACCTACCACCATGCACCTACCACCTACTACATCTAACTCCTATAAATACCCCTCTCCTCTTTCATTATCAAACACACCAAAATTCTCTCTTCTCTCTTTCTATAGCTGCTAGATAGTCCGTCTAGTAGGAGAGCCGGTTTAGCCCGCTTTCAGGAAGTGTCGGGATAGAAGGTCCTCGTGCCTAAACTATTCCTTAGGGTACTTGGGTCTGACTGCAGCCATCAGAGGTGGTCCCGCTGCAGGGGGCCTTTCTATTAGGTTGTGTGGCACTGTCCGGTTGGGAGAGGGAGAGAAGGAAAGGTTGTCGGGAAACAATGATAGGGGGAGGTTTTGAGATAAACACTTCAGTGAGTTGGAGATATACATAATAGGTATTGTAGGGCTGAATTTTTGTATGAAATTCAAGGGACCGGATACCCGGATATTGTAATCTCTTTTATCTAGTGTGAAGTTGTTACTCTTGTGGATGTAGGCTGGGCCGAACCACGTTAAATCTCTTGTCTCTTTTACTGTATTGTTGGTTTGTTGCTTCATTACTATCACGTATATTTGTGGGATCTAAGCGCACATATTTACCAAATCGCTTCCGCATTCGCAGGGAATCGGGCAGATTCCTAACACAAAGTCTATAATAAAACATCACTGCATATGTCATTGTGTTGAATTGTAGTTGTTGTCATTGTTGAATGTTGAACTTTGAATGTTGAATATCTTGACACATATATATCTTGTTACCACCATGTAAACATATATATCTTGTTACCATCATGTAAATCCTTCCGGATAGGTTGTTACAAGGTGATAAGGTGTGCTCCTAAAATTAAGGAAGCTAAGTCCTCGTCAAAATATGATTCTGAGAAATCTGCTGCAACCCTGATCGAACCTGCGTACATGTGAACCTATTACGAGTTCATATATCCATGCCTAAAGACTAGATGAACCTATACGGGGTTCTTCCACATGAATCCCTTTATCAAGGAAGCTTTGAAGTTTCACCGGTCTTCAATGCTCTTGCATGTCCATAAGAGATTAATGGATCGAGACCATCTGTACCTATCAAGCCCACTTGAATCTTGTAGATTGGACCTGCAACCTTTATGGACCTCAAATCAAACCTAAAAGAGATCGATTTTGGGCACGACAATAAAGTTTCTCTTACTTCATGCCTTTGCTAATCTATTTGTATTTGAATTAAGAAACCTCTTTAAGTGTACCATTAATATCTTAGTTGTTTTCTGCATTATACTTTGCAAATGATAAAATTCATCTAATACTATGACAACAGCCTTGCATGCACTTACCAGAGAGACTAATTGAGTGGAGTCTGAAGCAATAATGATACTTTTGTGTGAGAGTGATTTTTTTATTATTTCACTGCATACAAAAAGAATTGCTTGCATCTATGATCCCAGAGCATTGGTATAGAGCAAGGTCCCGAAAAAATGTACCTTAAGGAGCAGATTGTCAATGAAAAAACCAGGTATACCTGCACTTATAAGCCCATTCTGACCTTTCTTAAAAGAACCATCTATAATACCCAAATATGATGCCTGACCGCTGACCCATCCATCGTTCAATTAGTGCTCTAAAATTTTGATGACTATGGGTTTTGAATGCTTGACCTGTACTTATATTCCATAAACTTGCTAGTGATTCTGTTATAAGGCCGTTTGCACAGCTCCATTGCCAGGGCCGAGTCTTAATGATGATTTGAATGATGTTAATCTAAATTCTATTCCTTGTAAAAAGACGTTCATTTCTAATTAAGCATATAGTCCACATCATTGCACTCAAACATATCTGGGATCCTTGATAAGTCATTTAACTGGTATAATAATCAAATGCGCTTCGAAAATTCTGCAAATTGCTGTATTCGAGCCATTGTACAGTTCAAAAAATGTGATCCACATCTTCAGGTTCATTAGAACACCATTTTCATACGTCTTCTGTACAAACCCCTCTTTTTTAGGTATCTTCAGCATGGGGAGTCCTGTATGCAATAATTTCCACAAGAATATTTGAAGTTTAGGAGGAACTTTCTGCTTCCAAACCAACTTCCAGTTTCCTTGAATGCCCGTTGTTCTATCCAGAACTTGGTATCCTTGTGATGATGTGTATTCACCTCCCTTTAATTTCCAGCATAGGAAATCTTTATGTGACTTTCAGGTTGTGGTCGAAACTATTGAATCTAGTGTCTCCCAATCATCCAGCTACCATCCTCTCAAACCTCTACGCCAGACAACATTACCTTGTGAATTCCATATTGATAGCATATCTTTGACTGAAATGGACTGGTTAAGTGCTAAAGAGTACAACCTGCTGAACTGATTTGTAAATGATTCTTCTCCAAAAACCAAATATCAGTCCACTTAAACTTTAACAATCATGAATTTGAGACAAAGTCCACTCAATTTAGTATCTAATTTTCAAGACTAAACTGATACAAAAACGTATTTGAAATCATTGATATGATGGCGGTAATTGGGGATAGGGGTTACAAAAATTTGTTATTGTGTTTAATATACGGGAGTAGTGGGAAATGGGAATCGTAATCCTTCATATATCATATCGCTTGATATAATCCCGCATTATAATTAAATTGGGCTTATTAATAGGTTTTTACTCATCTATTATATATATAATACTACAACATACACCTTTGTGATTGATTTTATTCGGCAATAAATTCCAATTTTATCCTCGTACATAATTTGTTCACTCTTCTTTTTAGCCTCTTCCGATTCAGCAACTGCCTTCACGACTTTTGCCTTCGTCTCTATCTATAACCTTCATGAAACATGTCAATCAATAAATTCATACCGAAAGCAAGAAGCTGGATGACGGGTGCTGTGAATGATCCTTGGAAAGACGCAATATATTCCAACATATTTAGGTATCATGTTACATGTCAAGTATGATCTGTCACTAGGTGTTTGATAAATTGTCTGTATAATACTACACAGTAAAAATTTATTCCACGATTTGAAAGCAATGGTAGGTGGATATGTGAATGCAAGTCGGTGATTTCTAATGCAAGTCGGTGTTTTCTTTTTGCCTTCACATTTTCGATGCATTGTTAGCATTAGGATTAAGTATTTAACGTGTGTGTTTTGTGTTATCATGTGAATTTTGTTTTGTTCCTTATCTGTATTTCAGGATCTTTATTTCAGGATGTTCCTATTAAAGCAGTTTTTATATTATTTTTGGTGGTTCATTATTAAATTTTGGTTCATGCTTTTAGAACTATGGTATTTTTATGCTTCATTTCATGCATGTAATACATGTGCAGGTGAAAATTTGACAGTATTTAGACTCGGGATCCTCAAAATATTTGGTGGTGATTACCAGCTCGCAAACGGTTATGGCCCTATTAAGGCTCCGTGTATAATGAGGGTAGAGAATTACAAAACCCGGAAATGTTTATATTAATGAAACCAAGACGCATATTCTCAACCTTTTCTTACCAAGAGGGATATCCATTAGGCTACCAACACAATTCTTATTGAAAAATCACAATGTTTTAATAGCTTGTATAGCGAGTATATAGTGTTTATGACTTCACTACACGATCATTGGAATAGTGTTTATGACTTTACTATTTTAATAGTGGTTTTCAGTGCTAATCTCATGTCAAGAGTGCTTGGGTTTCTGCTTCTAAAAGGCTTCAAAGGCAGCAGCAACAGGATCTACAGCAGCAAGAGCCGCAGCTTCAGCAACATACTTAAATCTAAGTAGGCCAAGACAAAATCGTCTATATTCCTCACCCTTAGGTATGTAAATACTCTTAAATCTTAAAGTAGCAACACTTTTTTAGAATAATGATTAAAAAGTAACATTTGCTTTTGTTGAGTGAAAGCTGATTAGAGTTTCTATATAGCATGATCCTTTTTGTGTTCAGTACACACGGAGAAAGTAAGGGCTATAAACCTTGGCCTTGAGTAAAGGTGGAGGAAATTGTAAAAGAATTTTTGCTAACTTATTAGTGAATCATAAATTGTTCTCTCTTTTTCTGGAACACTATTTCACAATATAAATTGGCTACCTACTATTTCTTGTGTCATGGTACTTTTTTTTGCCCCGACTAACTTTTCTTCTCAGAAAAAAAAAACATGCCTTGAAGTATGTTTTTAGTTTTGCAAATTTTCTAGCAAGAATAAGGTCACCAGCATTTTTTTATTATGTACAATGCTACACACTCATAAATGCATTAGGGCATAACACTTTTATCATACAAGTTAGACTTTAAAGGCTAAACCATTAAAAAATGGGCATCTAGCACTCACTACTTAAATATGTTGTAAAAACTGCGTGAGGCGATCTAATGATTCGCGGCCACAATTTTTAAGTGCCAGCTGGACACTTTGTAACTGAGGCCCTTAAAGTTTGATCTACTTACTCCCTAACACTATTCTCTGTTTTCGCCTTCTGATCTTCTGATTTACTCCGACAACTCCACTCATACTCCACTTCTTGCATGCATCACTTGTAATTTCCACGATAAATTTATTATATGTGTACTAACAGATATAGTACTAGATGGCTTTTAAATTCCAGAATTTTTATTAAGGGGGAAAGGCTTTTGTTATATCTAGACTTTTGATATATTAGTTTGTTTTGGGTTACATATGAATTCCATTCTACATATGCTCACAAACTTGAGCCTTAAATGAACTAAAAGAACTTAAAGCATTAAAACAATTATTTTAATGTGAAATTAAGTTACACCGGATGTTTATCATAATCATGTAGTAGTAAGCTACTCAACAGCATTTTTCATATTATGTTATAATTTTTTTGTCATTAAAGCACTACTTTGTTCATTTACTTTGATTTGCTGCTGAAAGCCCATGGCTATTAGAATGATGTATTCTGGGTTTGCCTCGAGCACCACATTAATGGCAGACTAGCACTTATAGTTCATTCCAGTGTATACATCTAGGTAATGATCTTCAAAGCCCGTACTACTACCTGATCAATCTCCAACGTACTCTAGAGCAATGGTGTTATCTCAAAAATAGTAGCAACTAAAAGCGTAGTTCAATAACACTAAGCTTTTAAGGTACAAACATTTAGTACTAAAATGGACCAAATTAATTTCTTACTCCAACTTATAATGAATTGTTATATATGAGGTTGAGCAGGTTAGAAAGGTGCCAACAATGAAGTGACACAATTTTTGTGCTTTCAACAAGAAGATGAAAGACAGCCTTGAGAACAGGACACTACAAACAGGTATCCTGAAATTTTTCCTTCTTATATACTTACTACAGAGCATTAGAGGGAATTTGAATTCTGGTTTCCAAATCACTGCTTCCCTTTACAAATAAAAAACTCAAGTCACAACTTTGGTGGAGAAAGAGGCAGCATGTGAATTTAAAAAACAGAATGATAACAAATCGGACAACGACTACAAAAGAAAATTTCTGATTTTTAGGATGCCACTTGCCACTACACTATTAGGAACACATTAATTTTCCTAGGTTTTAAAGACCAGGTACATTTCATCTGATTACTTGCTCAGAACAAGAAAAGTTCTGAGTTTTACGACGCCACTTGCCACTACACCATTAGGAACACATAAATATGTATAGGTTTTAAGGACCAGGTACATCTCATCTGATTACTTGCTCAAAAGTTACAGTTATTATTTTCTGGTACTAAACTGAACTAAGCTACATATCATGGATGTAACATGTAATGTAAAAAAACATTGTTATGTTTTTATTGGTAACTATGGTTTAACATTTATGGACCAAATTTGGACAAGATTTAATATTATGCTTATGGTGAAAATCTCATCTAATTCTTCAGGTTTTATTACTTGTGTTGTCTAATGGGTCTTATCTCTTAGTTTGCAATATACGAGGCTACAAAGTAGGGGTTCTTATTGCAATATCGTTCTCTTACGGCTAAAAGCTCTATACATGCATGTGTTGTACTTTGTGTCCTTTAATGGAGCATTACAACATTTTATTCCGTTTTACTATGTATCTTATGGCTTGGAAAATATATATGTGGATTAATGTAGCAAACATGTGTGTCGGGTGTAGGTTTACATAAATGAACAATTTTGCTTTAGCTATCTTATTTCCTTTTTATGTTCTATTTGATTGAAGCTATGTTATTGTTAGATGATGTTATCCATGTACTACAAAATTCTCATGCATGTAGTTGAGGAAGCGTGATCCTATAAATCATGACATAGACAGATCTTTGTACCTTAAAGACAGGTCAATTAGCAAAGAAGCGTAATGAAGTCTTGCAAGTGTCGAACTGTCGAAGTTGTAGGAACACTGCTAATGGGATATTAAAAACGCTTCCAGGAGGATTGATGGATGTGGCCCTCATGATTTTTCCCTTAATGGTAAAATTTGGCCGACTATGCCCTCGTATGATGAACTAGACAGCAATACTAGCTTCTGGGTAAGCCTCCTCTGCAGGCTGAGCATTTTTTAATTATCCTCCCATTTGGGATATTATACAGTTTCCATGAGCATCAGCAACATCATCTTAGGTCCACGAATTGGGATTGTATAAACATTTTATTCATTCATTGTAAAGTAAGGAGTTTCGGGATTGCTTTATGATCATATTTTCCAAAAACTTCAATACAAATATTCTATGATCATGAGAACTACAATTATATATCTTTCCAAAACTTCACTAAACAAATACTTATCTGCTCTAAAGGTGTTTGATCATTTATAGTATCCTGAGTGTGATTCAATTACCTGTCCCCTTCTATTGATGCTGGCAAGTTGTGCTAAAGACAGATGACTTTTTAATGAAGAGTCAAAGTTCCCTTACGTTTGGGGAGGCTAAGTTTTTCCAAAGGCAAATGTTTCTAAAGTGAAGCAGTTGATTCAGAAACAATACAGAAACTTTATGCTCTCATTCAACTTTCTCTGAAAACCTGCAGCCCTATCAGATATTACGCACAACAAAACTCCTGTGTATTTCACAGGTCTGCAAACGATTCTACAAGGGATGAGACTGGAGTATGCCCATGCCTACCAAAATGTTTCCCTTGGTTATGGATGCTATCCATTGGAAGAATGAGATTCAATCTCTATACAATCAGGTTAGTGAGGATGTTAATTCGTTTGCATAGTATATTACTTTTCAAGTTTCACTTGTGATGATTTTGTAGGAAATGATTGTGTTTTGTAGAAATTAAGTCCCTTTACCACAAAAGGGTAGACTAATATTGAATGCAATAAGTTTTGATTGTTATTATTAGTGGTTTTAGTTGTATAATTTCCAAGTCTAATATAGAACTTTTATGTTTGATAGGTTTTGAAGGAATAATGGAGGCTGCAAGTGTTAGTGAGGGGCCATAATTTTCTAAGGCAATCACATATGACTATGCAATGCATGCAGACACACGAACAAGTGAAGCCCAAAGTTTCTCCGCACAGAATCCAATCAGCCCATGAGAAGTATGAGAAAAGAATTAGGAAGAAAAATGACACGTGAAGGAGACTATCATACATGTTGCTACAAAAACTTTTGTAGTAGATGCTTTAAAAATAGTAGAAGATTGGCCGAGTAGTATGAGATCCTCCCAAAAAACTGTACCGTTCATACATATAAACACGTGCATAATATTATCATAAAAATCAAATTATCTAGAACATGCTCGTGCCTTGCACGGGCTATAAAGCTAGTTTATAGTTGATGCGCCATTCAACATGTTTGCAAATTACTAGTACCATGATTTGGTACAGGTATGTGCTTCGTGAGTTTCTTGTAGCGTGGTTCTGGTTCAGGCCAATTTGCTCAATTGGTTGCATCTGGATTTGAATTATAAACAGGTTGCGATTAACTTGCTACAAAGTGCATGATACAAAAAATTAATACTTCAATAATGATCGAAATAGCATGGCCTGAAAGTTGGAAAAAGAAAATTTAATCAAACTAATGAGATGTAGAAGCTAATTGAAAAAACTACAAATTCTCTGCAGAAATACAAATGTTCCATCAATTAACATAATAAAACCATGGTGCACTAGGACTAGTAATGCCAGAGTATTGATGCTGCTACTGCTGCTGCGGACCATTACCAGATTGAGATGTTTCACCAGCTTCCGGATTGTTAGAGTGGCGGTGGATTCCGATTTGGGCTCGAATATTGGCTAATTCAATCTCCACATCATGTATTTCTTCATGCAAATTCGTTATGATTCCTACACAACCGTAGACAGGGTCCTCCTGGCGGGAGTGTGCCTCCAAGTATAGCGAATTTGCTGCCTCCGTTCGCAGATGAACTGGGAGTTTCTGAAACACAAATTTAAGCAGCCCACAAGCATTAGCCTTTTTTTTGCCCCCGCTAATTGAGCAAGTCTTGAATCATTAACCTCCGGTAACAGGGGTGAGGCCCATACCAATTAACATTTAGTTTCGTATGTTGTGCACTTAATTTCTAGTCTACGAAAACAACCCAACCAGATACACCAGTTGCAACATCATTTTGTCCAGACCTTAAAAAATACTTTGCACACTGAACTCATCATCTTGATTCTTGAATTAGGAATTATGTTACAGAGTAATTAGGTGACTATTCTCAATCTAAAATGAAATTTGGATATCATATTTATGCACTCCAAACATTTAATACACACCGAAAATTAATATATGCACTCGGTTCCACTTATCTAGTGGCTAAACATACAATACATGGGAATAAAATTAATGAAATGAATAAATGACTAAATCTACACACAACGAGAGAGAGAGAGAGAGAGAGAGAGGGAGGGAGGGAGAGAGGGGAGGGAGAGAGAGAGAGAGGGAGAGAGATAGATAGAGAGAGAGAGAGAGAGAGAGAGAGAGAGAGAGAGACCTGGAGCATCTTTCCAACATTGCTGGCACCATAGATTCTGTGAACACAAGAAAATCTTTGAGGATTATCAGAAGGGAAATAAGGAGAGAAAATGCAATCTGATGAGCATCTCCTCCGTAAATACTTGCAAGCTGCACAACGAGAACGAGTAGTTGAAGTCATCAAAATCTTATAAGTTGAATCTTTTCAAGATTTTCAAGATCTTCTTCTTATTCAACAAATACTATGAATTTATTAGATTATACTAATATATCAATGTTATCACATTTTAAATCAACGGCTAGTTTTGAATGGTAAATTTGCCAGTAGAACTTCCATATTTAGAGTGATGAGAAAGTTGGCAAGGAGAAGACTGATTTCCAGGTTTCCATCTTTAAATCTTTCCACTGTTGGAGACTCACTCTGTCTTACATATTTATACGAGTTAATTGCAAAAAAGTGGCCAGATTTTACACTCATTTTCAAAAAAGTGGCCAGATTTTCAATTTTGCAAAATGGTGGCCAGACTTGCCTTTTTCCTTTCATGTTACATTTTTTATTACTTTATGAAACCATTCAATGATTAATGATATTGCATCATCACGAAGACATCTTAATTTTTGTTTGTCCTAATCATAATCAGCTGTAATTAACTGAAATCATTAGCAATAAGACACAATTATTATGTCTCGTGAAACTATTTTACATGTCATTTTGATTTTTTAGTGATTGAATTGATAAATTTTTATTAAATATTAAAAATTATTTAATTATTATTTTTAAAAACTGAAAATTATATTTTAGAATAAATTAGATGCAATTTTCAATGTTATATATTTTTTTTAACTTATCTCAATTATAGTTACGGTCCAATTTAATGCATTCTGTTCAGTAACAAAGCTGTCTGAATAAGTCTACCGTACAAAATGGACTTTAAATAAATTAGCATCTATATTAAAGGCAAAACAATTCGTTCTTAAATGGATAACATGAAATATATTGTACAAAGTTTTCTGTGTTCAGATTCAGACTTGAGATTCCCTATTATGTGCATTTCGTAGTAGTGACTAGTGAGTGTTAGGTTCTGTCGGTAGAAATAAGTTAGTACAGCAACAGAGCACAGGTTGCTCTTCTGAGCAGCGATCTTTGA
This sequence comes from Kitagawia praeruptora, assembly GCA_037693485.1. Lineage (NCBI taxonomy): Eukaryota > Viridiplantae > Streptophyta > Magnoliopsida > Apiales > Apiaceae > Kitagawia > Kitagawia praeruptora. The sequence continues at coordinate 21,286,575 of CM075351.1, read as the reverse complement.
GACTTGATCATATAAGCTTTCTATCTCAGGTGAAGCATTTGCACCGGTATCAAATTTAGCTTAGGAAAATTTTTATGTGATGCGGTTTTGTAACCAAAATCGAGCCCCTTGTAACCGAATCATTGGTTAGGGTTGCGGTTTTCAATTTTAAAAATCAAAGATTTTCAATTTTGATTTTACAATAAAATTACGCCGATCCGTGCCTCTCTCTCCGAATGGACTATGTCTCTCTACTGAATTAACTGTTGTATGGTCTCGTTTATGTCTGTTTACAGAGAATTACAACTTTTTTCCCGGTGGGAAACAAGGTATTGGGCTTATTTTTTTTATTAATATTTAATTTTATTTCAATCACGAAGTCTTTATTATTGAAAGAAAAATGCTACAGCCACCAAATTAGTTCCCAAATTTTGACACCAAATAACATGGCATTAATTTGATTGGTTATAATAATAATGGGCCCGCCAGGGCCATCCAATTAAAATATCACAAAATGCCAACTAATTAGTGCCACATCATTTGGTGTCAAAATTTGGTACCCAATTTGGTGGCTGTAGCATTACTCTTATTGAAAATCCTCTGAATAATTTGCAAAGAAGAAATACTATTTACTTTTTTGAATGATTAGGTTTATATAACTTACAAATTAGTATTTGTTCTAACAAATTTCGTTGATTCGCAGAAACAGATAAATATGCAAGGCATTGAAAGTTGGTTCTTCATGCTAAATAATTGCTCGGACAGGATTACCACAACATTGTTTATCTCATTCTGCTCATATATCTTTCTACTGTTATACACAAACAGAAATAACACATGTCCAAGGCTCTGTATTCATACCCAAAACAATTCTGCGTTCATGTTTATTGCTTAACAAACCTATTGTTTACCATGTTCTCGTTGGTCTTTCATTATGCATTCTTGTATGGGTTCTGGTCCCTGACAATCGATTGTCAGGGACCAATTATTTAACAATCGGTTCCACAGCCGTTGGATCGTTAAAAAAAAAAAATTTACTGTCCGCTATAATTTTCCGCGGATAGGCAAAAAAAAAATTACTGGCCTAGGAAAATTATAGCGGACAGTAAATTTTTTTTTAATCCAGGGGGCCGTTGGATCAACGATCCAACGGCTTAGAAACCGATTGTTATTTAACCCGTCGACCAAAACCCTTCTTGTATATGTATCTCATACTTTAATATAACTGCCTGCCACACAACAGGACGGGAAAAGGTCCCGATGTACGCAGTCTTTTTATGTCCAACTCTTATCTTTAACATCAGGTAACTGCTCTTAGAGAACCAGACTACCAGTATTTATGCTACAAGTAGGGTATTTGGTATTGTTAATGGCATCATTGTCGCAATGTCGCCTACGTAATGTTTCTTCTTTTGCTGCCTCCTCAGAGTTTCTTTGAACTCAACTGTGGTGCTGATTATATGATTAAATCTGCATCTTCACTATCACTATCCATTTCTACATTCCCTTTGCCTTCGTCATCATCTTCATCAATTAAATCCTCCAGTTGCTCTGGCTCTTCCTCTTCGTCCTTCTCTTGATCTAGTCCATCTATCTCATCATTTCCGACTCCTGTTATATTGCCCTCGCTCTTTCCGAGCTTATCCTCTTGACCTATGTTATCATCTTCATCTGCACTTCTTTTAATATCTGTGACGATCTCCTTCAGTTGGGGATCCAAGCCCTTCCTCCCGAGTTTTAAAATCCCATAGTCATTACTTAACTTGGCAATCCTAGAGCTTTCCTCCAATGGCAACCTTTTTAGACATGTTTGCTTTGCTAGGTAAAGCAACCATATGCAAATGGCTAGCAATAAACATATCTGAAGAGCATGTTTTACCTTGAACTCTTTAGACCTTTGATTCCTACTGGGTGATTGCTTCAGCATTATTGATTCATGCACACTGTCTAAAGTAGACATTCAGTACATCACTGGAGATGGTAAATAAAATATATAAAATTATGTTAAGAACGCAGATAACAAGTTACATGCAGGCGAAATTAAATGTACTAAAGAAAGCACACTGCAAGAGCATCCTAAGACCAAACACATAAACCCTGTACCTCCTTCTCAGAAGTAGGTTGGGGCATGGGGGTATGAGATGTAGGCAGACCCTACCTCTACTCCTAACTCCCAAGAGTAGAGAGTTTACGGTGAACTCCTAAACTAGATGATTCTTGGGCCTTATGAATTGATCACAAACATTACATGATTTGAGAATGAACTATATCTCCTTACCACTTGTTAATCCCATTATTTCCTAGAAACAGATATCTATTGGCATTTGGTCTTCACTTTCCATCATCACTTCAAACTCTTTCTCTCGCTGCTAACCGAAATGCACAAACAAATCATTTTAAAACCATAAAAGAACTTAATGGAGGTGACTATCACTAGAGGGGCACTTTGAATATAAGGCGTGAAGCCGTTGTAATGACCTTTATGCCGAACAAGATATCAGAAGGATTGTGATACATGTAGTGTTCAACGGAAGATTGAAGTGGTTTCCTGGCCTGTTGCCAGCATCCTACATCTTTAGATGTAGTCATGCAGATGACTAAGATTATATTATTAGTAGGGGAAACTATATGTGTGTAACAGCAGTGGCGGAACTAGGGAGGGTTTAACCCAAGCTTAAGTCCAGACTGAGTTGAAAAATCTGTGAATTTCTTTTACTTTGAATCCTGCTTCAACCCCCGGGGGGTCTTTCTGAATCCTATTTATACCAGTGTGTAACACCCTCGAAAACGACCAATTCTATAGTTAATTATAACTTTTGGAAAAATCGAATCCTAGTCATGTCATTGTGTAACACCCTCGAAAACAACTATAGTTAATTATAACTTTTTTTCAGCTAGATCTTTTTTAATATACATAATTTCTTAATAATCCTTGATCCGCTACATATAATATGCATTGATATATTAGGAACTTCATGTTATTTTATCATCTAAAAGTTAATAAACTTCGAATTCTGAAAAAGATAAAAAGCTTCTCCCATCTGGAAATTGAACTGTGAGCCAAAAGTCGCTTAAGCTATCAGTACCTATTACTTCCAACAAACTAATGGAAGTAGAAGATCAGATGGATTTCACTGTACATAGAGATGAGTAAGTATTCTTACATTTATGCCGACAAACAAGTAAAATAAATATGATCTGAATTACCAAAAACCTTTTAAGAAAATGACCTACATATCACACTCTTGCTAAACTAACAAACAAGGTAAAAAAAGTCAGCTGCCACAAAACAAGATTTGTCTTACTATCAACAATATTACTATTAATTATAAAAAAATCAAAGTTGAAAAACATGGTCCCTCAATGATGATGATGATTAGTTGATAGCCTAGTGGCAACTTCCCGCTCCCCTCAACAAAGGTCATGAGTACGATTGTACTAACCATCACTCCCCCTCCCATAAACTCAAAAATCTAATGCACTGATAAAAATGTAACATAACCAAAAAAACATGGTTCCCTATGAGCCTTTGTAACAAACAGAGAGGGAGAGAGAGAGAGAGAGAGAGAGAGAGAGAGAGAGAGGGAGAGGGAGGGAGAGAGGGAGAGAGAGAGAGAGAGAGAGAGACTAACCAGTAGAGAAGCTTGTGCTAGAGGCAGAGTGTGTATTACATATGTGTACAGAACACATAAGAAGAATTAATAAGAGCAGGCAGAGGCAGAAGTGAGTGAGAAAGGAAAAAGAAGAGGTGGGAAATGAGGAAGAGTGCTAAACATACAAGTAGTTAGATGATAAATACTGAAGAGTGTAAGAGTGGTCATCATATATTATGTTGGACCTGTGTCTGTCGGTTAGTCCCCATCAACTTTCATGTTAACATACTATTTTCCAAAGTCCTTGAATTACTTGCCTTTACCATGTTATATTATCACTTTTACCAAATTATTTTTTGACCCACCTAAATCTAGTTTTCTTGGTTTAGGATCCACAATTGTAAAGTGTGATTTTGCGAATCCTTCTGCTTTACTAGGCAGTTAGAGGGTAAAATCAAAGTAAAACTTTGTTACATTGCCTTCATTAGTGGTGCCATCCAACTTATTTATTTGTTTTTAGGTAATTGTTGTATTGATTTTTATTCTTTTTTAGCTAACAAGGACATGGATGTAGAGATTCTTATACTTTAACAATCTTAAGTTTAACTAATCCACTAGGAAACCCATAGGCAAGTCGGTAAGGATTATCCTCTGTTGAGTGTTGATACTGGGTTGGATTCAGATACTACTTGTAGCTTTATAAGCTTTACTCAACAACAACAAAACTAATCCACTAGTAATAAATATCAATAACTAAATCGCAAAAAAAAAAAATTGCAGAAAATTATACTAATATACAGAGAAACACAAAATTACACTTCAAACTAATATCACTACTACTTTCCACAATGTTGGGACATTTTCGCAATACATTACACCTGTCCATTTTACATGAATCTTCCTTCTCTCTTGGGGTATGAATAATTGAATATTGCTGTAGCTAAAACTTACAAACTTATAAAAGAAACTTGTCAACCATATGTTGTATTACATCAGCTCCATCAGAATGAATAGATGGAGTTTTCACCTGAAAATCAAATAAAAGGGGTAGGTTACAGATGGTAGTAGAATTCCATTCTCCTTGTATTCGACATGAAAAACAGTGCAGTGTAAGTGTTTAAATATATGAGTAAAAAATATGCAAATCCAGATAACAGAATCCATTAGACTTACATCTCAAGTCCAAAACAAAAAAACAAAAAAAAAGGGTCAAGTACTTGCCTGGATTGTACTGTGTGCAAAAAATCTTTGTTTACTTCCACTAAAGCTGACGTCTACCCGTTCCCAGCTAACTTTGTTTAGCCCTTCAATCATTGCCTCTGAACTTGTTAACACAGATAAAAACAATTAATACACAATATATGTTATAGTAAATAAAATCAAGATAACTATTTAAATAAATATCTAGTGAACAGGTACTCGAGCTTAATAAAGGTGTTCATCGAAATAATACTGGAGGTACCATGTGTTTTAAGTTTTTCCAAAGGAGTCATTAATGTTGCAGTTATAATGTACTACAGAGTATGCAAGATGAAGGGATATATCTATAAAAGAAAGCACACTGAGGAGGGAGGCGGGATTCTAAATTCTATTTTAAAAAAATCAGATGATACCAATAGTTAATAGTGGCTAAGAAATGCTTTCTACCAATAACAGCTGTTGTATAGACAAAAAGTGCATGATTATGTGTTAATTTAGGAATTTTAATAACAAGATGTTGTAACATCACAACACCGGTCCGAGATTAGAGAACATTAAACCAGGTACTTACCTTCCAGTTCAATGTCATCCGTGATGGCACCACTGACTTGCGGTTCTACATTAGAGCCATCTAGCTTTGCAGTTTCTTCATTTACAATATGAGGGTATCTGTTATTTGCTGAAAGATGCTGATGGTAAAAATCAAAGTATGAGATACTTATGAGTTTAACCAACATCTCCAATAAATGTTTAAAAATTACCTTTGGGAGCTCATTTTGACGGCGTATGGACGACGTTCTCCATCCAACAACATCTGTTTAGATGTGAGGTCAACAGAAATGTTATATGAACAATCAAGAGAGCATGATTGGTGATTTGCGGTTGATTCTATTTTTTTAGACGTGTCTGAGCCTAAGGAATCAAAAAACTCTATACATACTGCTTGCTTAAGTCACACAGATATTAGATAGAAAACAGAAGTCTTAATTCACATGCATGTTTTATATTCTTTTTTTAAAAAACAAGCACCACATTCTTCCTCAATAAGAACTTCGATATATTTTGCATATATATTATTCAAACAAGTCAAAAGTAGCACAGGCTCAAGTACGAAAACATACAATCATAACATGCATTTGAGTACGCAACACAACGTTTGAAGGACTGCAAAGCAGATCTGCAGTGATAAACAAGGTCAAAATTAAGACCAGAATCTCAGTTAATAGTGAAGCAGAAGGTCCCAATTAACTTTTTCAGGAGAGCTCACATAAATTTAAGATCTTGACAATCTTGGGTCATCTGAAGCAGAAGAGGAGGTTTTCCATCATCTGTATCGGTAAGAAACTGGTGTTTCCCAGTTCTTCCAAGTAACCATGATATATACAACGCTAACTTCTCCAAGTACTGAATCCCGCAGAATAGAGGAAACTGAAATTGCAATGAGTTTGTTAATATAACAACCACAAGGAGCCAGTAAAAGCAAAACAAAAACAACTTTTTATTTTAGGGGGAAGGAAATCCTTGCAGTAATTTTTCACTTGTAATATATACGGAGTACTAAGAAAGATAAGTACACATGAAATAACATGTGTTAATAAATAATAACCATGACTGTAGAATAGAAGGTACGAGAATTGTTTTAACCTTTTAGCGGTCGGAATTAAGTACCTTGGATGTGATGGATATTGACAAGACTACCGTCATTTCTGGTAGAATATCCTAATAGTATTTTTATACTATTGATATGGCTAAGCTGTGCATTTCTTATATTATCATCAACTCAGTGTAAAAGCTTTAAATCTGCCTATATTATGTTAATGATGAATATGCCATCATGTTTAAGTTTTCTTGAATAATTTCATGGTGCAAGTAAAATCAATACCACTCTGCCACCTATATAAATTAAGTACCTCATGTTCTTCTATGTACACATTACATGGGTCCATTTGTAAGTGGCAATTCATTAGAAATCTTTAGAGGTCCATTTATACATATAAACAAAATTAATGCTAACAATTAACAACTGTGATCAGAGTCACTATTATGACTGTTGATAAACTGTACTGAACCATCTTACCATATTAGTACTTGCTAATAGGTTTTCCGAAGCAAACACCGAGTTTTTCGTTGAACTGAATTCTTATTATTTTTTTTTCTAAATAACCGAACTTGTATAATATGCGGAACTCCATTTTCAACATAGTTCAGCAACATGCATGACAAATTAATAGTACAAGTTCACTTCTAAAGAAATAACTTCATTTAGGTGTTAATTAGGGAACTCCATATTTAACAAAATTCAGCGACATGAATGACAAATTATTTGTACAAGTTCACTTGCAAAAAATAACTTCTAGAAAAAAATGACTCTGACCATTAAAAAATAAAAAATAAAGAGGTAAGCATGAAGAGAATGAATTCACACCTGTTTATGCCCTCTCAAACCAAGGTGTGGGGTTGCAGAGGTTATGAAGTTTACAGGCTCCAGTCCAGCAATTTTCCCTACAGGTTTTTTCTCCCTAAATGGCTTTTCAAATCCATCTGGTTCTCCGTTATCTTGAGATGTTGGCTTTCTGAAATCTTCTGAGTAGAGTTTCGCAATAGCATATCTAGCTATCAGGCCACCAAGTGAGTGACCTATAAAAGAAATCTTTTGAAGATCAGGATGGCGTTTTACAACAGATACCACCTGAGAAAAGTAGAAAACTCACATTATAGCCTGACATTGTATCATGGAACAGAAACTTCAAAACTTTATTTAGATAGTACAAATTAACATGATAGAAATTTTAGTCTCACTTGTGCCGAAACAAAATAAAATAGTCACCTACAAAAGTCAGTACACACCTCATCCGCTAATCGGCTTCCCATCACATCAATTCCATCAAAAGTAAGCATTGAATAATTACATTCACTGCCTGGACATAAACATTAGGTGAATGCAAATATGTTAGAAAATTGGGGTTAATGTGGAATAAAATAGTGAAAGAGAAAACAGAAGAAAACTTATTATCCATTCAAGGTAGTTACAAGTATACTATTAAGTTGTTTCCATCAGATCTTGTCATATCAAGTTAGAGAGTATTATGAAGCACTAACATTGTGCACACTGACTTTATATCAACTTGAATTAGTTTGAAGCGAGGATAAATACTGGAAGGGCACTAATAGAAAAACCTTATGGCTATGTAGTTAACAGAATAAATATTTAAAACATTCTATCGAAAAGTAAAGTTTTAGCCTTATTTCCCTCGTAAAAGTAGCAGCCTATGCAACATATTCTGTATCAAGTTAATAGATAATGTTGTGCAATCGTACTTAAAGCATATTATACTACTTCTCTTGTTTCCCATTTACATCCGTACAATCATGATAAAAAAATTCTTAATCAAACCTTTGTTATTTTCTCATGACCATCATTCAACAATGTACAAGTGCACACTGCATGAATCACAAAGACGGCTACACCACTTCCAAATAACATCCAAAGACAATTTATTACAAGAACACCAATAAGACAAAATAGAAATTGCAAGGTCCGTCAAAGTAAAACTCACAGTGAACTATTACATCCTGGGGGTACCGACTCAAAAATTGCTTTGCAGCAAATCTCCAATCATGAGCACTGCACACATAAAACATACTCCAACTTAATACCAACTCATGAACTTGTGAAAATGACCTAAATGCACAAAGTAAAACTCAAGGAATGTAATCAAGAGCAACACTATCTTTAGACATTCTTGGCTTATAGCCTAGCATATACCCCTCTTCTCTTGGTAATAAGAGATAAATGATTCAATCCTTGGTGGAGGCATGGGCGTGTAAGTATTAGTAACATTAATATGCAGCAGAAGGCTGAACAACTAAATCAATATAATCAAGTAACAAACTCTAACTTAGTTTCGTATTGCCCCATTCAAGCACTTATTCGGATCTATTACTACATTACTCGGAAAATAGCACATTCTCAAAATTTGGCCTATTACATCACATAAAGATCAAACATCTGATCATCTATTCAATGTCTCCCATATACCATCAATTTCTCACAATTCCAATAAAAGAAGTCTTAAAATTGTAAACATCCAATGTAATTAAACTTTCTTTCAATAAAAAAAACTAAAAATTGCAACTAAAACCAAAATCTTGAAGAACTAACCTGCCAATAATACCATTAACAGTAACAACAAGATGGGTTGGGCTAGAATTCAAGATTGAATCTTTAAGTGCAGATTTAATATCAAAATTGCCATGAACATCTGATTCTTCAACAGTTGAATGCCCAAGGTCTGATTTAAAACACCCCATTAAAGATGATGGAGATGATGATAAAGACTTGATCTTTTTGGGTTTTTTCTTCTTAATTTCTTGACCCATTACTTCAAATTGTTCTACAGTTTTTCTATCAGAATCCATTGCAAAACCCACTAACAGAATGTTCTGTGTGTTTATATGGGTGATGGGTTTTTAGTTGGGGCCTGCAAGAAGTTGTGTTGGGGGTTGTTTATGTTTTGGATGTATTAAAGGGACATGACGGCGCATGATTAGTGTACTTTCTACATGTAAAAATGAGTTGTTGCCACCGTGGCTACAGCTTTGTGTTTTCAATTATCGCATGTCTTAATTTTTTATGAAATAATTATTTGGTTTCAAAAATATTTTGTATATAAAAAAAGGAGAAAAAGGTTCCTGAGATTGATCTCAGGGAACTTTTCCTGAGATACCTACAAAATATACTTTAAATTTGTTTGGGCCCGCAGGGCTAATTAAAAATTTCTGATTTTACAAAAATGTCCACCCCATATTTTATAAGAATTTAGGCAAAGGATCTCAGGTAAGTCCCTGAGGTAATCTCAGGAACATTATACTCTAAAAAAAGTTATATAGATTTAAACAATTATATTTTTTTTTTGACAAAAGCGTAGTTGCATTAAAATTTCTCAAGGTTACAGATGATAAAATTTGGAGCAAAAACATTCCACTCCGAAAGACCTGACATAGAATATGTCGCCCTAGCTAAGCAATGAGGTATAATATTCGCAGACCTATGTGTGTAACACACTAACACTTCATCAAAGTGTTTATCCATCTCCGTAGAAGCCTCCAAGATCATAAAATGAAGCACCAAACTCACACAAACGGTGAGACAATACCAAACTCACACAAACGATGAGACAATACCAAACTCACACAAAGGTGAGACAACAAAAACAACTCGTCTTACAATTTTAAAATGAGATTACAAAATAAAACTACAAACTAAAACCAAACTATAACCTTAGCAATCCTTAGATATGGGTCCAAACCCACCAGAACAAGATAACTCGGACCACTTATGAGAACACGAATCTGGAAGAACGAGAAATCCGGAGCTCCGTGGAATTGAGATCTAATAAATTGAAGGTTAAATCGGAAAAGGCTTTAAAACCTTAGATCCGAAAATACAAACTAGGTTTATTGAAAGGAGGAAGAAAATACAAAGAAAATGAAAAGTTTTGGGGCTTTCCACCGGTGGAGATCTGGCGGAAGCCCCGGCGGCTATAGAAAAGATAGAAGAAGATGCTCCTGCTAAGGCAGAGAGAGAGAGAGAGAGAGAGAGAGAGAGAGAGAAAAGTTGAGGCAAAATTTTTTATTAGGTATACCATTTAAACAATTATATTTATGAGAAAACTGGCACGGGGATGAGAAGAATTTATATAAAAAAAATTATATAGATTTAAACAAGAGAATAATGGGCCTGAGGATGTCCTTAGGTAACCTCCCTGAGGTTAAGACAAATTGTACTTATAAATCAAGTGGCCCCGCAGGGGCATTTTTGTAAATATAATATCCATCCTTTACATTTACAAAAATGCCCATAATTTACAACTATACTTCTTTTAACCTCAGGGATGTTACCTGAGGACATCCTCAGGCCCAGCATACTCTTTAAACAATTATATTTATGAAAAAATTGGTCCTCCTCGATAATTAGCTAGCATAATAATCGTGCGACACGAATCATTTTCTAGCAATTAACATAAATTCATGTATTTTTATGATTTAAAGAATACTTTTTGACAATAAAATGCTTATAATATAATTTTTTTTAAAGCAATGATAAAAGAACATATTTTCAATATGAATAATAGTCATCATACGTATTTATATGTCTCGTCAAAATATAAGTCACTTTATTTTCTTCTTTTCGAGTAAACTTCTTAATTAACTTATTTTCTTCAATAATTTTGTCAAAACACAGAAATATCTTACATTATTCAGATTTTCAATAATCCAAAAGAAATCACCTCGTAAAACAACATTTGTTAAATTTTTAACAAATTGAATAATTTCAACAGTTGTCATACTTCTATGATTTTTGGAAAATATTATCTCTTTAATTTCAATGAAAACTTAACAATAAACTCACCTCGGAATTTTTTCTTTCAAAAAGTAGGTTTTGTCGTTAATTTTGTATGAAAAAAAGAAGTAATCACCTGATTTGATTCGAAAATAAGTTTAAACTCATACAATGCTTATTCTAAACCTCAAAATGTTGCTTTAAAAGATCAGTAGTTATGCCCACAATCAGTGACGGAGGCAGGGGGCCAGGGGTCCAGAGGGGGCCCTGCCCCCCCGAGATTTCATATATAACCACAGTAGTACACATTCTATATGAACTAGCATGATAGCCCGTGCAAGGCACGTGCCACATTTTAATTCATAAAATTGTTCCAAATTTTGCAATATATTTTGTCAATTTACTCCATCTTTCAAGTGCTTCGATCTTATCAAAGATCAGGAGTTAATAACCGTTCTAAATTTCAAATATTAGCACTCTAAACATTGAGGATCATATGTTTAGTGGTGGTTGTTCAATATGAGAAGAACGTACGGTCGGGAACGACAATATATCAGAGTTAATCGTTAGCTATCAAGTATTACCATCGTAAATTGTGTCCTTTTTTTTGTTGCTAAACCAATAATATGTCCATTAGCATCTTTTTCAGTATAAATTCTAAAAAAAAATCACCACGAAGTTAGTATACCCTATATGTTTATTGTAGCAATACTTTTGCATGAGAAAATCATTAGATCCTCACATGTGACAGAAATATGTTATGGTGATAAAAATATAAATTAACAGCAATACCATATGTAACATAAAAAATCAACTCATATATATGTTTGGTACATGTAGTCTAAATTTTCTTTTAACCAAAATTTGAATTGTAACAGTTTTTGTGTGCCTAGTTAAACACAAAAATTGAGAGTAATTAAGTGCGAGTCAGTTATAAATTTGAAAATGAAGTCTCTTTCATGAAAAGTGGGATAAAAGTATTTTTGTTTACGTGTTAATCAGGTTTGATTCATGAAGTACAATGATAATTTTAAATTCTTTGCATAATAAACTCATCGTTAACAAACTTTAAAATTACGATTTAAACCTAACTGTAGTTCCACATTTTTTTTAAACTTCTTTCAATCTTAGCCACAACATTTTTAAATATATATTTTCTCTTACACCCATATGACAACCTCATATCTCCCATAATTTATTATAAATCACCTACATTCTCTTTTTGACCTCTTTACGATCACTCAACAACTATCTTACTACCGCTCAGATGCCCCTAATTCCAACCACATCATATATGTACATTCATTTTCCTCACCCTCCCTCTTTCATATTTTACAACCTCAAATTTGCTCATTTTTCCACTCTTTGATCATCTCACATTTATCCTTCATAATCTCTCATCGACCTGAATTTCAATATTTAAAATAAAATTATTATTTTTGTGGTTACGAGCTGATTATGTATTACAACAATAAAATCGTTAATTGTCATACCTCTCATACATGAAATTTCTATATATCTTTCAATGTTTTAATACCATATTTTTTTGAATTTTAATTAAACTCAACTAACATTTATCAACGGACTGAATAACACACTATTATCAACTATAAAGTTATTTTTTTTATTTTAAGTTAATAAAAAAATTGATGTAACTAATTTTTTTCTTTGGTACTAAGTTGACACACAAGTATTTTGTGATAAGTGTATTTCATATATAGATGTCTAAATTCGAATGCATTCGTCGAATCCCCCAACATTGATCATTTTTCTTTCCGATTGCCACCTTGAACATGAAATGGGAATCACCAGGTCCTTATTTTTTAATTAAAATTTATATACATTTTGTAATAAAATTAATTTGATAAATCATGATAAATTTAATACTATATTGTAAATGACGATCCAATTATTTATTTACAATAAAAAATGAATGATGTAATTTAAATCATCAAAATTAAATTTTACTTTTAATATTTAAATTTTGAAATTGTAAAATGAATTATAAATCTACAACAATGAAAATACCTAAATATTATATTTATCTTTAATAATTTTGTTAATATACATTTTAAAAAATATTATTTTTCATAAATACGATAATGAGGGAACGAGGATCCGGCCGAGACACCCTAATCCCCTATTCCATTATAATACCCAATTTTATTTATAATATTCCCTATTTCCTATCTCGAATGTAAATAATTTCCCAAATTTCCATCTCTGCACATACCACATGAATTTGTATCGTATTTTTGGTAAGCATAACAAGCATAGATAAATATTATAATTTAAGATCTCATTAAAAATTATTTTGCATGTACCAGAAATCTGAATTCAACACTAAATAAATTCATATCATCTCGTGTATCATGTGAATTCGTGTCGTGTTTTAATATATATCTTTCATTATTAAAAATGGACAAATGTTTTGATAGTTTTATTGTGAATAAATTTCTGAAAAAGCATTAAGAAAAATATAGGAAGTAGGTTTTTTGAGTATGTAGTTAATGATTTTTAAGTTTGGATCAAAAGTGCTTATGGTGTAGTGGTTATGGGTGTGAATATAAGTTATTTGTGTCATGGAGGAGGTCATGACTCATGAGTTCAATTCTCAATGAAAACATTTTTTTGAACATTTACATAAAGAATGGTATACCGGTAAATTACTAAATAGCCTTGAAAGGCCTTGTTGACCTATAATATATATAACTCGCGTAAATGCCCGTGCAAGGTATGGGCACTGAAGTAATATTTCGTCCAAAACTGTATATATTGAAGTAATTTCGTAATTAAAAAATGATAAACGATAGGATTTCGATCTATTGAATATTTTTATAGTTATTTTGTAATATTGCATACCAATATTTTGATCCATATAGTTTATAATTTGATTAGATTTCATAAATTTTGGATAAATATCCATACGATAATAATCACATGAATACTTTTGATTGTTAAATTATTAATTTAATTTTCAATTGCATGAAATGAACTTTATCAAATTTAACATTTGAGTATAATATAAATAATAATCTTAATAAAATTGTCCGTTTATAATAAAGGCGTATGTAAACTCATTGATTTTGTTGTAAAAAATTGATCATATATGTAAGACTATATTTTGATACATATTACAAAATCTCTTAATATTGACTAAAAGTCATCTTATGCTTGTCTCAATCATTTTTTCTAAACATATACATTTCAACACTTTTAAACTTAAATGTTTAGTTTTAGTCTAATATTTATTACACTATATAGAAGTTCAATAAAAAATTGGGTAAATTGAAATATTTTTTATATTATAATTCTGAATAATTTTTTAACTCAATTTTAAAATTTTCAAAATATTTCAATCGATGTAAAATATGACAACCTTAATGACCCGTGCATGTATATGAAATCTAAAATCAAATTTTTTAATTTTATTATATAAACATATGTTACAACTCAACCATTATATATTACAATATTATATATTATATTGATCAATATATTATATAAAAATTCGTATGTACCATACTTTATAGTCGAGTTATAATCTAATTGATCATTTTAAACATTTATTGTACTTTTGTAATATTTATGATTGAAAAATTTATATCTGTTTTGATTTAATTTGAATGTTAATTATATTATTTTTTATATATAACATAGATCATATTTTTAGAGTTTTCATCCTTTTTAACATAATTTCAATTATTTTTTGTTTATATTTAAATATTTATGTTTTTAGATCAATCATATATTTAAATCGTTGAAAGTCTAAATAGTTGGTCGACCAAAACCCTCTAAGATGACTCAAATATTTAAAATTTTAAAAACGTAAAAGTTATGTGATTACTAAATATATATGATTTGATAACTAAAATTTACATATTTCTGGAAACCAAATCTTATTTTTTATTTTAATAATTTAACATCTACATGGAGACGTATATAAATAAATATTTTTTCTTTTTGGACTCGGTTACATTATGTATAGTCTAATTTTTTTTCTAAATCAATTATTTAAAATGGAAAAAAAGAATTGCAGGGTATGCTGAGTCGATTAAAATCATTTTTTTATAATTTATCTATCCAATATTTTAGAAATAAAAAGAACCAACATTTCATTTACTCAAAAAAAAAGAGGATGAGACAAAAAGAGAAGAGATGTGGTTTATCTTATAGGATTTTTAAACAAAACTCAAAATCAACTATAGCACAATTGGCAAAGGTATGAGTTTGAGAGTAAACATAAGCATAATTTCACTATTTTTCACATAATTATTGAAGTATGACATTTTTGTAATATTTTAAAAAATAGGGGTAAAACAGTAATTTCACAGCCATCAAAACTCAAAATCGACTATAGCACAATTGGCAAAGGTATGAGTTTGAGAGTAAAAGGTTAGTGGTTCAAATCCCAACATAAGCATAATTTCACTATTTTTCACATAATTATTGAAGTATGGCATTTTTGTAATATTTTAAAAAATAGGGGTAAAACAGTAATTTCACAGCCATTAAAATGGCAAACTTTGCCCTTGTGTTGAAGTTTAATATATAGTAATAGATGGATGGATGGATTGCCTTTGTGATTGTGCTGGTTAAAGGCTCTGTCAATTTCCCAGAAAGCCCGGGTTCGATGCTCAGCTAGTGTTTTTTAGTTGCTTTTTACCTTTCTTCTCCAAAACTAATATTATTTCCTCTAATTCTTTAATTTTTTTAATTTTCACCATTCATATTTTTAAGATGTTTTTAAAGTTTAGAAACATTTGTAATTATTATTCTATTAAATTTAAATTCAATTACACAAATACAACTCTTTTTTGTTTTTAAATTTGTTTAATAATTAAAATTTTCAAATTTTGGTAAAAATTGGCCCCCCTATAAAATCGTTCTGTGTCCGTCACTGCCCACAATATCCTTAGATTTTGAGAATTTTTCCACGATTTTGATATTATTTCTATCGTTAAAATAGTAAGAATAGAGTAGTCATAATATAAAGTATCCAAGAATTTAGAATCATTTTATCATTAAATTGATAAAATTACAATTATAATTGAAAAGATTAAAAAATTTGTCTATCTCACGTACAAAATCAAATAAGTGGACATAGTTTATAAAAAACTTTCACCAAACCACTACTTTGCCAAATTTTATGCGAATAATTTAAATGATATAACACAATTAACTAATTTGGTGTTCAAATTTGTGTTACAGGTAGAAAGTGTTTAATAATTTGTACTACCAACAATTTTGGATCTTACTATTTTAACTGAAGAAAATAAAGAATTAAATTTAAGAGAACATAAAGTTCATAAAATAGGAGGGTGTTTCTTTTTAATTCTCCTTAAATCTTTCCATGCACATAATTCAATTGGTAAACACATGAGGGGGAAGAATAAAATTCTTAATTTCATCATTTTCTATTCAAAGATATACTCGAGAATCCAATTTAAGTGTCAGTTTCGAGTGACATATTTATTTGTATCTTGGTTATTTACAAATGTACATCATACTTGATATTGTTATTAAAATTTGATGTTAAAAATTTATAAAATTGGTTTTATACATAGTCATGCATGATTTTTTTATAATTAAAAAGTACAAAGTTTTGTAAATAATATTAAATCATTATTAACATATTTACTCAAAAGTTAAATTAATAACAAAAGTAGGAAAAGGGAGAGACCAAGTTTATGTAATACATTATTTAATTAGTTTAAACTCAAAAACTTATATAACTCAATGGTTAAGAATAAAATTATTCAAAGAGAGTGTGAGTTCAATTTCCCATAAAAATATAATTTACTCAATTTTTTTTAATTAAGAGAGCAACTCTCCTTAAAAATTTACAAATTTACCTTATTTTCATTTATGTGAAATTTTGTTATAACCTCGGGATTGGTACATGATTCTTTTTATTTATTAATAAGATGAAATAATTTAGAATAATGATTCAAATGATCACAAGTCTAAACTAGAATTCTATTTAGTAATATTTTCGTTGAGATAAACTTTAGTCGTGAGAATGACTGAAATGCCTATTTTTCGTGACATTTGGCCTGAAATATTGTTCGGCGGAAAATATGATCCTATTTACTCATGAACTACGCACTACAATAATGCGTGTACTACATATACATAAGACTGCTATGACTTTCCTTACTTTGCAATGAGATGGACAGCAACACGTTTCCCATTCATGCGCATACAATGGTATGATGCACCCACGCATGTCATTCATGCGTGTATAGTGGTTGGTAACGATATCTCCGTTAAATAATTAACATTTAGGGTTTAACGTTTCATTTTAGATTTTTAAAATATTCAAAATAACGAATAAATCGTATACGGTCCTTAGGGTTTAGGGTTGTTTTATAACCCTAAACCCTAATTCATCCTGATTTTTAAAAAATCGGGTGATCCTCGATTTTTTAAAAATCAGACCGCCGGACTTAGTTTGAATTTTTTTTTTTACAATTGATCATTTAATTATAAGTTTTTTAATAGTATTTATAATATTAAAAGAATTACAATTGATTATTTGATTATAAATTTTTTAATAATATTCACAATCTCGTACGCATTACATGCATGCATGTACTAAATCACACATGTAATGCTTTTTCAGTGATTGGGTGTCATTTCTTAGTTTAAAGTCTTAATTTTAAATAATGTGGGAGAACGTGCTACTGATTAGCAAGGTTACAGTTTGCTAACATGTACGATACACGTATATGATTTTTGCGTGTATTGCCTTTGAATACGCATTCCAACATTGCGTTTGCATACAAACAAAATAGTGAAAACATTGTTGTAACAGAATACGCATTAATGTATTAGTCCAATACGTAACCTGGCTTCGCATGTTTAAAATGCGTGGTTGGTGGACATTAAGGACCCGCTGATAGGTTCAGTACATTTTTTTTCAGAAAAATGTATTTAGGGCCTTCACCCTAAATTGTATATATTTCAAACCAAATTATAACATACTGAATGGGTGAAATCCCCAAATACCCACCTTTTCAAACCAAATAACCAAAATACTCATCTGCGCGCTGGATCACCCAAAATACCCATCAGTTACGCATTTCCAATATGTGTAGCCTTTTATACGCATGTAAAACATGCATGTTCTTCATATATTTTTTTTAAAGAAGCAGGCCACGCATTGGTATCATGCGTATAGTTCATATTATTGTTGCGACAATACGCATGTCCATCATGCGTATTTTTTTATATAAAAATGAGATCACGCATTTGTATAATGCGTACACTTCATTTGTTTTTTTCAAAAATTTGACCAAGCATTTCCAACTTGTTTCATACTTGTTTCAATAAGAAGAATACGCAATAGTGCATATGTGTTTATGGAAAATGCATGTCCTACATGCGTATTCAATGGATAGAAAGGACGGACTCTCCCACCGGTGGGTATTTTGGGCAGTGAGCTTCCAAAAGTAGTGTAATTTGATCATTATTTCCATATTGAATTGATATTATTTCAAAATATTTGTTTTAGTACATTCAAAAATTTGTTTTATTACTAACAAATAGGGTTAATTGGCTAATTCATCACTGAACTGAACCTCAACTTGCAACTGGATAATTGAACTCAAAAAACTTGCATTAACGTCATCAGACCAATTAAACCTTACAATCTCATAACTAAACTATTTAAAGCTTGCACGTCCGTTAATTTTTGTTGACTTTTAACCGAAATCCGTTAATTTTGTGCCACATAGACTTTTCTCTCTCTTCACATTTGACAAATCAGCTGCCACATAGACTTGTAACCAAAATCATTTAAAAAAACAAATAAAACATTAATATCCAGAAATTAAAAACAAATACAAATAAATTAAAAAACAATATCATCTATACAACTCTGTTAGTCCCGGAAAGTATTGCAGAAGGGGGGTTGAATGCAATACTAATAAATTTCAAAAACTATTTCAACAACTTAAATAGAGTTTGTAATTTACTAGTAGAAGAAATGCAATCACAAGTAATATCTAACAAGATGTTTTACAAAATAAATGTTTTATTTATTTTGCAAAGTTTTGCTACAACCTTGAGAACAAAATAAATCTCAAGCTTCGAATTCTTTAGAGATTACAGTTGTTAAGATCTACACTATTATGCAATAGAGTGTTCTCTTTTATAGAGTGATAGATGGATCTTTTTCTACTATTCTATCACTATCAACATGGGTTGTTGAGTTGCTGTCATATTCCTTTTGCAGCTCATTACACGTTTTATTCCCATGTGATTATCTAATAATTACATACAAAGTAACTTTAGATACTTTCCACATTTGAGCCACCCAGATCTAGCATTTATCAAATTTATCTTGCTCTATACTTTACAGGTTGCTCCATGTGATCTCTCAAGCTTCTGTTATAGACTTTCCAAGCTTGCTGTAAAGCGTGAACATTGCAGCACGCTTGCTTCTTTTGAACATGTACTCTGTCGCTTAATTTGACTTAGAAAATTCCTAAATCAAGTTGATTCTATATGACAGTATGTTTGTCGCAAAGTTTGCTGTCAAGGAATTGTGCTTTGATTGACAGTATGAATTCCCGCAGAGGTTGCTGTCAAGAATTCCAAACTTGCTGTCACAAACTATATATGAAAGTTGTTGTCATCAGAATCTCCGCCAATGTTGCTGTCAAGTTGAAACTTGCTGTCGACTCAATGAAACTTGCTGTCGACCTTTGCAACATGCTGTTTCCTTGTAACCTTACTGTCAACTATTGACAGTAACTATTATTCCTGCTGTCGAACTTATGTATTTCTTGAGGCTTGAACATAATCGAACTTCTTCCAAGAATTACAATTATTACATGACAATATTTATTTAATTACAAGAATACACTTCTGGCTATGACAGTATGTTCTACTTAGTAAAACTAAGTATACCAATGAATCTAGTTAAGTTGTCTGATCTATCACCCATAAATCCCAACAATCTCCCCCAATTTGTTTTTATGGATAATAAGGACAAATTTACATATATATCATGCTGACAACTTAACTAACATAGATCAGAATGAATAAATCCTTCATTTATGAAAAATGTGATTAATCTAGACTTTTTTCAAACAATGATCATAAAAGTTCCTAATTAAAAATCAAGTATTCCTCTAGACTGAGTAGAAAAAAAAATGTTTACTTAGCTTGATTTGAAATTTCATCTAGCTCCTTTTCTCTCAGAGCCTTTCTGAGTTTTTCAATTAGCTCCTTTTCTTCAGGGGACTCTGCACCATCTTCATTTTCCACGATGTATTTCCTGATCATTGAGGAAGCAGTGTTTAATGCATCTTTGAGTTCCATCCAATAAACATTTTGCTTGACAATTGATCTGAATTTTAACACATCTCCCTCCATCTTGAATCTTTTGCCAGGAAGCTGATTTAAGGTTTCCCTTCTTAGTCTGTCCAAGCTGGGATCCTCTCCTTTCCTTTGATCAAGAATCATGTCTAGCTCCCAAGAACACAGTGTTTCAAGCTTGTTTGATGATCCTACCACTTGCCAGAACAGTTCTTTTAGCACACTGGTTTTCAACTACGAAAAGCTGTCTACATAGATTTCTTCTTTGCCATATTTGATTCTCAAAGGATTGTCCAGTACACATGGCTGATAGTTTAATCCATTGCTGTTGATCTTGTTGAGTTTACTGCAGCTTTCCTTCAATTGAACTTCAATCTCATCTTCTATCTGTTGACGAGATTTTTGTCTTGAGGCTAATTCTTCTTTGAATTTCTGCTCTGCCTCATATCTATCCATTTCTGGCTTTGTGTAAGGTTTCTCCATTTCTTTCCAGTCATACTCAGGAATGGGATTGTCTTCTTCATTTTCCAGACCTAGGGCTTCATAAACATCTTCATCATTTTGAAGTGTCCAGTCACCATGCTTTTCAATGAATTCAGCATGTCTGGCTGCATAGTACTTACGGACAGGATCCATGATCTTTTCAGAGATATCACCATAGCTTTCCAAGAGTTCAACCATTCTTTCTAAATTGAAATAGTCAATTCTTCGTCTTACAAGTGCATGGGTTTGAACAAATCTGTTGGATATCACTTTTGATTTTGATATCTGAGTGAAGTCAGGTTCTACCATAATCAATCTTTCCTTATTTTCCCATAGAATGTATCTTGTAACTTTTTCCTTTGACTCATCCAAATCTATGGATACAGAAGTGATTGTCTCTTTGGCTTCCTCTTGTAGTTGTTCCAAGCTGTTCATTCTTCTGCTCATGATTGGTTTCTTAAGCCCTAGACCTGTAGCTTTTCTTTGTCCAGAATAGACAGTCTTTCCCTTTATCTTCTTGTTTACTCTTCTTTATATTCTTCCTGTCTTGGATGTTTTGACATTAGTTTCTTTGACAACATCTTTGATAGGGCTTCTGACAGTGTCTTCTTTGACAGCATCTTTCATGACAGTGTCTTCATCTTCCCTGACAGCATCTTTGACAGTAACTTCATTTTTCTTGACAGCATCTTTTTCAGAATAGATACTATCAATTTCCATTTCCACTTGATTAACTTCCAATGCTTTAAGTATCTCCTCCTCTTTCTCCTTTTCTTCATTTTTCTTGCTTGTTCCAGGAGTTTCTGAGGTTTCCTTTGGTTCAGCTTCTTTAGCTTGGGATTGCTCTTTTGAAGAGTCTCCTTTTTCTAACTTTTTAGCTCCTCCAGCTTCACCTCCATCTTCATTGTCATCACCATCTTTATCCAAGGTGTCATCAAAGGAGCAGCTTCCACCTTTGGAATTTCTGCTTTCATTTGCTTTGGCAATGAGCTTCTTTATTTTAGCACTGTATTCCTCATTTCTCTTTGCCATTAGCTTGTGGATATCTTTAACTGCTTGAACCCTTTCCTTGGTGATGGGTGCTTTCAGCAACAATCTTAGTACTTCCATGATGATTTTGCTTTGTAGAGATGTTTTGCCTTCAAGAGTTAAGAACCCAAGTCCTTTAGTTCCTTTGGCTGTTACCTGTTTAAAGCTTACACCATATGGCTGGAGACTGATTTCTGGAAGTTTGTTGTTCACCATTGAACTCAGTTGCAGATAGAGACTTTCATTGAAGATGGTAGAATTTGTCTTGACAAGTAGCCCAAGGATGTACTGTACTCTGGAAGAGAAGGTTTCTAGCAGTTGCATTGTTATGAATATTGAATGTCTGCTATTTAGGAACACTTCAATTGCCCACCTTTTCTCTGAGCTAATCTTCACAGATAGATTAATAATCTTTTCTTTCAAAACTTCTGCCAATTTAGCAGGTTTTCCTCCAGATTTTGTGATTGCTTTATTCACCAGAGTGTTGAATTCCTCATCCTTATTATTTAGGGTGCTCTCCATATGACTTATCATCATAGATTCAGCTTCTTCTGGAGAGTATGTGCTTCCATCAGTCCAAGTAACAATCTCAGAAGGATTCACATATTCAGGCAACTTGTCCTTGCCTTTGCCCATCCTGTTTGACTCCTCCTTTTCTCTCCAAAGCCTCTCCAAAGTGGATTCTTTCTTTTCAGGAACTGGTTCACTAATTTTGATGGAAGATGCTTGATTTCTTTGTATCTGTTCCAATACTTCCTTAGATATTAGCATTGTCTCCCCATCTACTTCAGTTTCAAACAGTGCACCAGTTCCAGAGGCTATAGTAGTTTCTCTTTCCTCCCCTTGACTCCATTGTTCCCCTATCTCCTTTGCTCCCCCTGTCTCTCAACTTCCCCTTGTGACTTCATTACTGGTTGCTTAGCTTCTTTCTGATCTATCACTTTCTCCCCCTTAGTTAAGTTGACAGCATTGATGATAGAAGAAAGAGACAGCAGAGTTGCTTGAATTTCAGCAAAACCAGTTTTCACAGTAGTGGACAGGTTGTCTAGCTTGCCTTCCATTGTAGTACACCTGTCTTCAATAGCTTGGAGCCTATCATTTGAAGTTGCAGAAGGACCACCAGACCTAAGCCTCTTTGGAGGTAAAGGATAAGTCTGGGGCAAGAAGGTTGTTGGGGTTCTTACACTCTCATTGTTTTTATAGGTGATCTCATCACCTCTCACAGTAAGTCCCTCAAGGCCTAATGCCTTTTGATAAATGGCTCCCTCATTTTCACTCTGGACATGCTCAAGTCCCTCACCTTTTGCCAGCACATTTGGCTGCCTCTCATTTTTAGACTCACTTCTCTTTTCTTTTATCTCTCTTTTCTTTTTCACTCCCTCACTCATCCTAGATGCATGAGTATGAGCAGTACTATCATGCAAAGAAGAAAGAGAAGATTTAGATTTTACCTTTAAAGCCTTGGAGAGTGGCATGTCATCATCAGATATATCTTCAATTAGTCCTTCCTTGTACTGAGGTTGGGCAATGTTGACAGCATCTTTGTCCAATAAGTTACTGTCAGAAGGTATGTTGACATCAACTTTGGGAAGGCTCTTGACATCATCTTTTACCAGAATGTTATTGTCAATTAATTGTTTGACAAAACCTTCTGGGTTGTCCTTGACAGCAACTTTGGATGTGACAGCAACTTCCCTAGGGTAAGATGCTTTGAGGGAATTGATAAAGATGCTGGCTGTTTCAATTTCTGACAAACATCTACCTTGATCTAATCCAGTGTTTGAAGGAGTGGTATCCATTTCACTTTGAGAAATAGGTTCTTGTGGACCACTTGATGGGGACTCATCCATGGTTTGAGATGGATGATCAAAACCTGAGGGGTTGGTACTGTCCCCCTCTCTAGGTTGTACAGAAGAAACAACAGATGTGGGAATGAAGGTAGAAGTATGAATTTTAGATGGATTATTTGGCTGTTCCACAGAAGAAAATTGTGGAACATCAAAGGTAGGGATGAATTCCTCACTGTGCTCTATCTCTATGTGTATATCTTCAAGTATAGGCTCCTCATGAGTGAGTTCTTGAGGTTGTGCAGACTCTTCACAAGATGCCTTGGGAGACAGGTGATAAGTGGATTTTATATCCACTTGGAGCATTCTAAATCAGCTTAAATTGATTGTCTTGGACTCAAGTTTCTTGTAGTTTTGATGTGTTTTGCTTAGTTGTGCAGATTTACGAGAATGTTGATTAAGGTGGATGCTTCTATCGTTTTTGGAGATTAAATTGCTTAAAATTCGGATTTTCTGGGAAGGCTGCGCAGCTTACACTGTTTTGGCCATATCTGGAGTTCTGTAAGTCCGTTTTCAGCGATGTTACTGCCCACGCGAAGCTTGGGAGATTTTCTACAACATGGGATAGGTGTTGCACGACCAGGTTGCACGTGGTGAGAGCAGATAGCACGACAAACAGAATGTTGGGAGCAGAGAAATTACTGTTTTGCCCTTTTCAAGTTCTAATTGTATTTTGGGCAGTTTTTAGCACCTTAATTAAATTCTAATTGTAATAGAAGATAAATTCTTGCTGGGCAAGAAATCTAGAGCCTATAAAAACACATCTAAGCATTGTAATTTAGATATCATCGCTTTATTATTGTAACCAGCTTAGATCCGCAAGGGAGAAAAGGAGAGAAGGATTCAACGCTCGTGACAAGCAACGGATCTAGATCTACTTCATCTTTTGTGTTACTTTGGATTATAGATTTGTTTTCTCAACTTTTGTTTTATTAATATTATTGCTTCTTTTATCCATATCTTGTTTATTATCATGTTTTCATCAAATCCCATGATGATGAACGGTTTAATTATGAACTAATCGTTGTCATGGGATCCTAGTGGATTTATCTATGTAGCTTAGTAGTTTGCATGCCTTAAAGATTTATGTGTGGTGAATACTGATATCCTCGTATGGTTAATCTTAATGCTTTTAGATGCGTAGCTAACATCTAAATTGAATTGTTAATCTCTCGTGAAGCGAGAGTGGATCTTGAGATTTAGAACTTGCCATGCTAGCATAGGTTCATAATTGTTTATCAATATGATTCGTGGTGTGAGATGAAAATACTTATGCTACCCTATATGATCTAAGTGGATAACTTGTGCTTCAACCTTTATGTTTTCAAATTCTATAGAGATATAGGGTCTAAACATAATAGGTGCCTACTCATCTTCTATCTCTTTTGTGGATGTATGCGTAGATTGGTACTAGTATACCGAGAGGTAACTTTTATGCTTTTCGTGTTATTAGATCAGATATCAAAACCATCGCATGTTTTAATTAAAGGCTGCAACTCTAAATGAAGTAGATGATGAAACTAGGATTCCATGTTTTATTCTCATATTAGTAATTCGACTTTAAGCTCTTTAATTAGTTAATCTTTAGTTTGATAATTAATTTAGTAGTTAATAAAAATCCAATTTGTTATTTGTCTTTTTTTTTTGACAACAATTTGTTATTTGTCTTAGCAGTGGATAAAAACCATACATCGGTGCATAGGTACATTAATTGAATTGAACACCATTCTAGATCTCTGTGGGAACGAACTTGATTTAATCATATATTACTTGTGACAACGTGCGCTTGCGTAATTTTGCAAAACAAGTTTTTGGCGCCGCTGCCGGGGATCATCGGTGTTTTTATTTTAGTTTATGTGCTTGTCATCAGTGGTCGTTAGCGTTCACTGACTCGGATTCTTACTTAGTTTGTTTGTTTTGTGGTGTTTCAGGTACGTGAGTTTGTATGCGAACACGTTCGCAATCTAGGAAGGAAGAACTGGCAGAAGATGATCTTGTAAAGAATATAGAGGATAATAAAGAGGAATCTGATACTCCATTAGAGATGGCAGATGCAGCAGCAGTCAAGGCTTTGAAGGACTATTCTCAGCCGAAACTCAATGACATCCAGTCTAGCATTATTAGGCTAGCTATTGCAGCGAACAACTTTGAGATCAGGCCGGGCACAATTCAGATGGTGTAGAATTCGGTCCAGTTTAGGGGAGCTTCGACGGAGGATCCTAACATTCATATTCGGGACTTTATCGAAATCTGCGACACTTTCAAATGTAATGGTGTGATGGATGATGCTATCAGGTTGAGGCTTTTCCCATTCTCTCTGAGGGATAAGGCTAAGAGCTGGCTACACTCTTTGCCACCTGGTTCCATTACTACATGGGAAGATCTTGCTCAGAAGTTCCTTACTAAATTCTTCCCTATGGCGAAAACTGCAGCATTAAGGAACCAGTTGACTCAATTCCAACAGCAATCTGGCGAGACCTTATGTGAGGCTTGGGAACGCTACAAGGAGATGCTACGTAAGTGTCCTCATCATGGCATGCATGATTGGATGGTTATTAATGGGTTCTACAATGGATTGGGAGCACAGTCTAGGCCTTTGCTAGATGCAGCATCAGGTGGAGCTCTGTGGGCAAAGAGCTATGATGAAGCTTATGAACTTATAGAGATGATGGCTGCTAATGAATATCAAAATCCAACTCAAAGGCTATCTCAAGGCAAGGCAGCAGGAAATTTTGAAGTAGATACAGCTGCAATGATTACGGCTCAGTTGAAGGCTCTTGCTATGAAAGTGGATTCTCTTGCAAATTATGGAGTACAGCAGGTGGCTAGTGTTTGTGAGCTATGTGCGGGCGCATATGAGACGAATCAGTGTGCTATCTCTTCTGAATCAGCACAGTTCGTGAGTAATTTCCAGAGACCTACTGCACCAGTTCCAGCCACTTATCATCCTAATAATCGGAATCATCCCAATTTCAGCTGGAGCAATAATCAAAATACTCAACAATCTTATCAGCAAGCAAGGCCATTCAATCAAGGCTATCAACAGCCTTATGCTCCAAGGCAACCATATCAACCTCCGGGATTTCAGCAGCAACAACCCCAGGCTCATGCGGGGCAATCTTCTAATGAAAAATCAGAGCGGGATGATTTGAGGATGATGGTGAAGAACCTGACAGCTTCTCATAAGATCTTGGAGAATCAGATGGGGCAGATTACAAGTGCCTTGGTAAATATGCAACAAGGAACTCTTCCAAGTGATACAATGGGTAATCCAGGCAAGAGGGAGGTCCATGGGCAGGTGAAAGCTGTGACTTTGAGATCCGGAAAAGTCACGAGTGATCCTAAATCAGCAACTGAAGAAGATGAAGATGTTCAGAATCAGCAAGTCGCAAAATCTGCAGTGCCAGTAATTGAGAAATCTGACTTAGTGGCTGATCAGCTTGATGGTGAGAAGAGCAAGAAACCTGTTAAAGCTACTCCGGAGCAATCTTCAAAGAATAATCAGATCTATCCACCTCCTCCATTTCCTGGACGTTTGCAGAAAAGTCAAGAGAAACAGTTTCAGAAATTTATGGAGGTCTTCAAGAAACTGTCCATTAACATTCCTTTTGTTGAAGCGTTGGAGCAGATGTCGAGATATGCAAAGTTCATGAAAAATATTTTGTCACGGAAGAGAAGGTTGGAAGATTTTGAAACAGTGGCATTAACGGAGGAGTGCAGTGCGGTGTTGCAACAGAAATTGCCACCGAAACTGAAAGATCCGGGAAGCTTCACTATTCCATGCACTATTGGCAATCTTTCATTCAGCAAGTGTTTGTGTGATTTGGGAGCTAGTATTAATCTCATGCCCTTGTCTGTTTTCAAGCAACTTGGTCTACCGGAGCCAAAGCCAACTAACATCTCTTTGCAGTTGGCTGATCGATCTATCACTTATCCGAGGGGTATAGTAGAGGATGTTTTGGTAAAGGTTGATAAACTCATATTTCCTGCTGATTTTGTTATCTTGGATTTTGAAGAAGATAAGAAGATTCCCATAATCTTGGGAAGACCGTTCTTGGCTACAGGAAAGACTTTGATTGATGTGCAAAAAGGAGAGCTTACAATGAGGGTGCAAGATCAGAGTGTCACCTTTAATGTGTTCAAGGCTATGAAATTTCCAACAGAGGATGAAGAGTGTTGCAGTGTGGAAATGGTTGATACGGGTCAGAGAAAGGAGTTTGATCAGTTGTTGAGCGAAAAATCAGATTTCATTGACAGTTCTGCAATTCGAGATCTTTCGAAAGTAAAGCTTGGGAAACTTCCACCACATTTGAGGTATGTCCTTTTAAATAATGAGCTAGTGATTTTTGAAGAGGGGCATGATAACGTGTTGCGAAGGTGGAAGACCGATGATAAGGAAGAAGAAATTTTAGTTCAGCCGGTAGAGTCGGAGAAGCACCTGAGAGGTGTGAAGAAGAAAAAGAAGAAGATTTGGCCGTTGGGTAGTAAAATTAGGTTCAAATCTGATGGAAGTGATTTGTGGAAAGCAAGCAATCAAGATGTCAACGTTCGTATGAATGGTTTGTCTGTTGAAGATGGTTCAGTTATTCTTTTGAAACCGCCATGAGTTGAGGAGGTAACGTCAAGCTATTGATGTTAAAGAAGCGCTTCGTGGGAGGCAACCCATGCATTAGTGTAGGAAGGAAAAAAAAATTTAATTTTGAGTGTTGTGTGAAAAAAAAAAAATCAAAAAATTGGATTTTTGGTGTGTCACGCAGGAGGAGCCTGCGTTTCAGGGCAATTTGCGCTCATATCGCGCAACTTGCGCATGCGTTACTGGTATAGAAGCAAATTGCGGGGCAGACGCGCAAGTTGCGCTGCCGTATCTGTATTGGATGCAAGTTGCGCCTCACGCGCGCAGTCAGCGTGTTGCACAGAATTTTCAAAAAAAAAAATCTCAGTCTTGTCTTGTGTTCAGTCCGTGAGTTTGTTGTATATATATATTAAAAAAAAAAAAATTCTTTCATCCCCCATTCTATTTATACCCCCATTCTCTCTAATTCTTTTCCTATTTCTATTTCAAAAACCCCCCATCTTTTCTTAAAAATTCTAAACCTATTTCTATTCTAATTCTTACTTATTATTATTATTTTTATTTATTATTCTTATTATTCTTTTTATTATTATTCATATTTATTTTTATTTATTATTATTATTATTATTATAATTATTATTATTATTATTTACTATGTAGTATTATTATGTATTATTATTATTATTATTATTATTATTATTATTATTATTATTATTATATTTAGTATTATTATTTATTTTATTTTTATTATTTTTATTATTATTATGTACCCACCTACACATACAAATCCAATTCCTCTTCTATTTATTTAAATCTCTAAAATTCAATTCTAAAGAGGAATTAATTGCAAGTTCACCTCTTTGATTCGTATTGGGTAAATCTTTTTCTCTAATCTTATTTTTATTACGAATTTGTGTTCTTGTAAATTGGGGTTTTGTAGTATTCAGGCAAGGTGACCAGTCTATGGAGTTCGTACACAATATCCTCCACCAGATTCATTCGAGGAGGAGGACGAGTAGGTATGTTTTCTGCTATCCCTTGTATTTACTTCCATTCAATGAGGACATTGAATATTTTAAGTTTGGGGGTGGTTTGAGGGAGTAGTAGTTGTTGTTGTATTATGTGTTCATGTAGGATTTCATGCTTGCATATTAGTAGTAGTAAATTATGCATTTATGTTCGTGTTATCTACGTTTGTTTCATATAGGACATTCTGTTTTTATGTTTGTATATCATGTGAGTTCATAGTAGTTTGCATTTGCACCCATGCTTGATAGGAATTTTGTGTTGTTGATGCTTTTGATTGAGAAGTGACATGCTTTGTTCTTGTGCACACACATACACTAGTAAGTTGAAGCTAGTAGACTTTTTGAATGTTGTAAGTGATTAGAAGGACATGAATATGTGCAAGATGATTTAGTTTGCATGCTTTGAATACAAGTCGGTGCGTTAGAGAGATGTTTGCTTGGGATTGAGTATGTTTTTCCACCAAGTGAGATTTTGAGCCTTATTGCATATTGCATATTTGCAATTTATTCGTTTGCTTGAGTGTCCACGGATTGTTTGCATTGCTAGCAGTTGTTTGAGGTCTTTCTTGAAACGCATGACATTATTTGATGATTAAAATGATAAAGGCATTTAGGAATAACCGCATATTTTCCCATATTACCACACCATGTTTACATGATCAATTAGTTAACCCGTTGAGCTTAATCCTATTTTTCGGTGGCATACCACATTACTTGCCTAGACCTTTTTCTTGTATTGACCTTACATTAATTTGAACCCACATTGTCAAAGGCTAGTAGAGTGCTTAAGGGAGTAATAAGGTGTGCAAGGAGGGTTTATTGTTGGTCTTAATATGAAAATTGGGCTTGTTTACTTGATAGTCGGCATATGTAATAAATTATGGGATCATTGTTATTGTTTATATTATTGTTGTGTTCTATTTAGCTCTCGGAAAAAAAAAAGAAGAAAAGCAAAAAAAAAAAAATATTATGAGAGCATGTTTGTGTTTGTTGTGATCCTATTTTAGTCGACTAGTCGAGTGTTTGTTTTGAGTAAAAATTATGTGGGGGGAAAATAGGGTGTTGTGTATGCTTTATTATGGTACTTACTAGCTTTTGACACTTCACCTGTTTTGGCTTATTTGACATACCTTGTCCCTAGCCCCGTTACAACCCAATTAAAGACCTTTTGATTGTCGTCATTGATGTATGTTGTGTTAAGAGTTAGATTGATACCAAATGTCAAGCATGTTTATGATTTTGTTGGAATTGAGTGATACACTTACCCTTGTTCTTGAGTGAATATTCTTTTGTGAGTGGATTGTGAGTGTTTGCTTGTTCTTGCGTATGAGATCCCGAGTGTTGTCTCAAAGATGTACTCTTGTAGGCTTAGCATGTTTACTAACTTATTCTTACACTTGACATGGGCTTGTGAGAACTTATGCATGTTCATTGAGTAGACTATGTGAATACTTGCACTTTCGACACCAAGATATTGCGTATTTACTTTGATTCTTAAGTTGATATGGCATGAGAGGATTTGAAGGTATGGTAGATTAGATTAATTGCATTTGCATATTAGTTGCATTCATGCATTGCATTGCATTAGGTTAAATGGATTTTGTGGGTACATTCGCTATAGGCCCTCACGAGACCTTACTCGTCCACTAGGGCTGCCTAGGGGTTTAAAGGGCTTGTTGCATATGCCAAATGCAACCGTGATCACCTACGGAAGTGGTACTAGTTAGTTAGTTAGTTAGTTGTAATTGTTAATGCTTGAGGACAAGCATCGGTTTAAGTTTGGGGGTGTGATAAGTGGATTTTATATCCACTTGGAGCATTCTAAATCAGCTTAAATTGATTGTCTTGGACTCAAGTTTCTTGTAGTTTTGATGTGTTTTGCTTAGTTGTGCAGATTTACGAGAATGTTGATTAAGGTGGATTCTTCTATCGTTTTTGGAGATTAAATTGATTAAAATTCGGATTTTCTGGGAAGGCTGCGCAGCTTACACTATTTTGGCCATATCTGGAGTTCTGTAAGTCCGTTTTCAGCGATCTTACTGCCCACGCGAAGCTTGGGAGATTTTCTACAACATGGGATAGGTGTTGCACGACCAGGTTGCACGTGGTGAGAGCAGATAGCACGACAAACAGAATGTTGGGAGCAGGGAAATTACTGTTTTGCCCTTTTCAAGTTCTAATTGTATTTTGGGCAGTTTTTAGCACCTTAATTAAATTCTAATTGTAATAGAAGATAAATTCTTGCTGGGCAAGAAATCTAGAGCCTATAAAAACACATCTAAGCATTGTAATTTAGATATCATCGCTTTATTATTGTAACCAGCTTAGATCTGCAAGGGAGAAAAGGAGAGAAGGATTCAACGCTCGTGACAAGCAACGGATCTAGATCTACTTCATCTTTTGTGTTACTTTGGATTATAGATTTGTTTTCTCAACTTTTGTTTTATTAATATTATTGCTTCTTTTATCCATATCTTGTTTATTATCATGTTTTCATCAAATCTCATGACGATGAACGGTTTAATTATGAACTAATCGTTGTCATGGGATCCTAGTGGATTTATCTATGTAGCTTAGTAGTTTGCATGCCTTAAAGATTTATGTGTGGTGAAACTGATATCCTCGTATGGTTAATCTTAATGCTTTTAGATGCGTAGCTAACATCTAAATTGAATTGTTAATCTCTCGTGAAGCGAGAGTGGATCTTGAGATTTAGAACTTGCCATGCTAGCATAGGTTCATAATTGTTTATCAATATGATTCGTGGTGTGAGATGAAAATACTTATGCTACCCTATATGATCTAAGTGGATAACTTGTGCTTCAACCTTTATGTTTTCAAATTCTATAGAGATATAGGGTCTAAACATAATAGGTGCCTACTCATCTTCTATCTCTTTTGTGGATGTATGCGTAGATTGGTACTAGTATACCGAGAGGTAACTTTTACGCTTTTCGTGTTATTAGATCAGATATCAAAACCATCGCATGTTTTAATTAAAGGCTGCAACTCTAAATGAAGTAGATGATGAAACTAGGATTCCATGTTTTATTCTCATATTAGTAATTCGACTTTAAGCTCTTTAATTAGTTAATCTTTAGTTTGATAATTAATTTAGTAGTTAATAAAAATCCAATTTGTTATTTGTCTTAGCAGTGGATAAAAACCATACATCGGTGCATAGGTACATTAATTGAATTGAACACCATTCTAGATCTCTGTGGGAATGAACTTGATTTAATCATATATTACTTGTGACAACGTGCGCTTGCGTAATTTTGCAAAACAACAGGCCAATTTCAATAGATGCGTCTTGTTGAGAAGAGGCACCTAGAGGTGAGTTTATTTCCCTATCATCCTCTACAGTCTTTTGGGAGACTGTAGGGTGGCTGACAGTAGCCTTAACCCTTCTAGCTCTCTTCTTCTTTGGCTCAAAAGGGGCTACTGTGGGTTCCATTATACTGTCATCCTTATTTGCTGAACTAGGTGCAGTAACTCCCTCTTGACTCACAACATTTTCTCCAGTTGCACTCTCCAGGGATCTTTTCTTGGATTCCTGTTTGGCTAGTTTAAGGGCTTTGGGCAGTCTAGAGTCCCTAGGTGGAATGTAAGGTGTAGAATGTGGGTTAGCTGAATTTGGGTCTAATTCAGCTTCATCTTCAATTCTAAAGACAGTATACCCCATAGGTAATGGAAAATCAAGGTTGGGCACTTGATTCACCATGTGTTGTGTGAGACATAGTGGAATATGTGCATTTAAATTTTGTGTGTTGAGAGTTGTGTGTGTGTTTTTCTTTAAAACAGGACACTCCTCAGAATGAGGAGCATCTACAACAGTTCCACAAATATCATTAATACACAATGTTAGAAAACGAGGGTCCAGATATACCTTTTTGCCTATGGCGCTTTTCAATTTAGCCATGACTAGCTTTCCAACGTCTACCTTGTATCCATAGACTAGTGAGTGAGTAAGCTTCTTGATGTAGGAAGGTATTCCATTCCAGCCAGTAGATTTGGTAGAAAATACCTTCACCATGATGTCAAAAATCATGCTCTACTCCTTTCTGAGATATTGTCTGTCCATTTCTCCAGTTGGATACCATTTGTGAGTGGTTTCTTCAAGTTTTGGACCAGAATACCCAATCTTTCGAAAGAACCTCTTCAGGGTGTCATCATTTGCCAGTGCTTGAAAGCTTTCTCCTTGAGCCAAAACTATACCCAAAGCTTTGTTAATACCATTTACTGAAAGAGAATGATTACCATCATTTATCTTAAAGTTAATTGCTTCATTTTCTTCAGTTCCTTGAACACTGGCAGTTTTCCAAAATTTTTCAATTCTGTCAAGGTCAAGCTTAGGGTTTGAAGTAATAGCATGACCTAAGTAGGATTTATTTACGAATGAAATAAGTCCTTTGAAGTTTTCACCAGCATCACCAGGAGAATAGATACCGGCAAAGTTAGTTTGAGCAATATTTTGTTTGGGTGCCATTGATGAATGTTCTGAAAAGTGAGAGAGAAAATGTGGTTTTTGAATGTAGAAGATTGAAAGGTTTTGCAGATGAGAGTAACAGAAGATTAAACGGTAGATTCAGTTTATAAGATGAATCGTGTTTACTTGTCTTAATTGACCGTGTAGTAATGATTTTACCCATTAACCCCACTAGCTATATCATGTGGCAGTTGCTATTAGATCGTGGATTAGTGGATTAAAATTATATATATATATATATTACTGTAAATATCTCTCCACTATCTTTGACAGCAACTTCTCATGACAACAACTTTTCATTTGACAGTAACATGTGCGCTTTCCTTTTCTCCACTATCGTTGACATCAATTTCTCGTGATAGTAACTTTCATTGACAGCAACCTGTGCGCTAACAACATTTCTGTCAATAAGGTGAATGAGTGACAGCAAGTTTATCTGACAGTAAACTAGGCGCAAAAACGTGTTGTCATTGTTTATACACAAATTAAGTTAAGGACACTTGACTACTTATTACCACATTAAGACAGACATGTAAAACCATTTTAGCATAGTCATAGCAAACATGATATCTAAAATGATAAATCGTTTTAGCATAGTCATAGCAAACATGCTGTCTGAACAAGTAGCACTTAGTACAGTAACTTCTCATGACAGTACCTTCTAATGACAGTACCTTGAAAGTTTCTGTCATGAGCTGCGATTGAGAAATTATAAACCAGTCAGTTAATCATACCTGATTTAGCATTCCTAATTCACTCACCAACCTGGTAAATGTTGCTTCATCCAGTGGCTTGGTGAATATGTCTGCAAGTTGCTTGTCTGTTGGTACATAAACCAGTTTTACATCTCCCTTTTCAACATGCTCCCTGATAA
Organism: Kitagawia praeruptora; assembly: GCA_037693485.1. Taxonomy (NCBI): domain Eukaryota; kingdom Viridiplantae; phylum Streptophyta; class Magnoliopsida; order Apiales; family Apiaceae; genus Kitagawia; species Kitagawia praeruptora. Next base: position 21,251,810 of record CM075351.1, on the reverse strand, counting down.
AATGATGCCTTATATCAATGTGCTTTGTTCTGGAGTGTTGAACTGGATTGTCCGATATGGCTATGGCACTAGTGTTGTCACAATAGATAGGAATGTTTGACATCTCTAGTCCATAATCCATTAACTGATTCTTCATCCAAAGTATTTGTGCACAGCAACTTCCAGCTGCAATATATTCAGCTTCTGTAGTTCATGTAGAAACTGAATGTTGCTTTTTACTAAACCATGACACCAATCTCCCCCCAAGAAATTGACAGCTTCCTGTAGTACTTTTTCTGTCAATTTTGCAGCCAGCATAGTCTGAATCAGAGTATCCAATTAAATCAAATCCAGTTTCCTTAGGGTACCAAAGGCCTAGATTTGGAGTGCCTTTAAGATACCTAAAGATTCTTTTGATTGCAACTAAGTGTGATTCTTTTGGATCAGCCTGAAATCTTGCACAAAGACATGTAGCAAACATTATGTTGTTGGGCTTAAACCCAATACGGTAGTATGTGCCTTGGTGATACAAGTCATATATTGATAAGATAATAATTGTATGGAAAGACAATTATTATAGATGGTATGTCTTGTTCACAAAGTTAGGTAATTAGGTATCAAGAATGGCAAGTCTTGGTGGCTAAGTTTTGGGTGGCTATATAAACATAGTCATATTATGTTTTATGTATGCTTGAGTATTGTTTTGGCTTGAGTATCGTGTGAGTGATACACTGAGTGATTGATGTATTATTGATATTGTTAAGATTAATAATACGAGTTTGGGACGTGGGTTTTCCGCGTCAAATATATTTGTGTGTTTGCTTTGTTTTGTTTTGCTTGTTTGAATCTCGTAATTGTGTAGCCCCTAACCTAACAAGTGGTATCTAGAGCCGAGGTTCGTGATGGAAAAGGTCGGGGGATTCGAGATTGAATTGTTTAATGGAAGAAACAATTTTACTTTGTGGCAGAGCACGGTGAAAGATTTGTTGATTCAACGAGGGTTGTATGCAACTCTTGAAGACAAGAAGCCTGCTGATGTGGAAGATCCAAAGTGGGCAGATATGAAGTTACGTGCAGCATCGACAATCCGGTTGGCCCTTGCACCGGAAATCAAGTATGATGTTCTTGAGGAGGATAACCCTAAAAAATTGTGGGAGAAGTTGACGAAGACGTATCACTCAAAGTCATTGGCAAATAAGTTGTTCCTCAAGAAAGATTTGTTTGGGCTCAAGATGGAAGAAGATGGAGATTTGAGAGATCATCTGAATCGTTTTAATGGCCTGATCAACCAGCTGAATAATTTGGATGAAAAATTAAAGGATGAGGACAAAGCTGTTCTTCTACTTGTGTCTCTACCAAAGAAGTACAGTACTGTGATTACTTCATTATTGGTTGGGAATACGGAGTTAGCTTTGGATGAGACTATTGTTGTTCTTCTGGAGTCCGAAAGATTGATGAAGCAAGGATCGAGTGACGCATCTAATGGAAGTGCACTCGTGGTGGATGCACATGACAAGAAAAAGAAGTCTGGTAAGAAACATAACCCTAATATCAAGTGCTTTTATTGTGATGAATTGGGACATATACAATCCTGGTGTCCAAAGGCAAGAGAAGACTTGAAGGAGTTGAAGAAAACTCGAGGAGGGGGTAGTGTTTCGCTTGTGGAAGGTGATGCTCTTTTGGTACAAGAAGATAAGGGATCGAAAGAAGAATGGGTGCTTGACTCGGGATGTTCTCATCACATATGTGCTAGGAGGGAGTGGTTCTCGTCCTACAAGAAGTGTGATGGAAAGATGGTCGCTTTACCAAACGGTAAAAGGGTAAAGGTTGCTGGTATTGGTGAGGTAATGATGAAACTTCACAATGGTCGTGTTCGAAAGTTAACTCAAGTGAGGTACGTACCGGAGTTAAATCGAAATTTAATTTCATTGGGTAAATTAGTTGATTTGGGATATACTGTTATGATGAAGAACGGTATTTTGGAGGTCACTAAAAGGGATTTAGAGATACTCAAAGGATGGAAGAACAAAAGAAATCTTTTTGTGCTAGAATGAGAGGTTATTGTTCGAGGGGAGGCATTGGCGGATGGACGTCGATGTCTTGATGGTGACCATTAAATCGGTTGTGCATGGAACCGTATTGGGTTGAAGGGGAGGATTGTTGGGCTTAAACCCAATACGGTAGTATGGGCCTTGGTGATACAAGTCATATATTGATAAGATAATAATTGTATGGAAAGACAATTATTATAGATGGTATGTCTTGTTCACAAAGTTAGGTAATTAGGTATCAAGAATGGCAAGTCTTGGTGGCTAAGTTTTGGATGGCTATATAAACATAGTCATATTATGTTTTATGTATGCTTGAGTATTGTTTTGGCTTGAGTATCGTGTGAGTGATACACTGAGTGATTGATGTATTATTGATATTGTTAAGATTAATAATACGAGTTTGGGACGTGGGTTTTCCGCGTCAAATATATTTGTGTGTTTGCTTTGTTTTGTTTTGCTTGTTTGAATCTCGTAATTGTGTAGCCCCTAACCTAACATATGTCTGGTCTGCTAGCTGTTAAGTAAAGTAGTGATCCAACCATGCCTCTGTATGTACTAGAATCCACTTTCTTGCCTTTAGGATCTAACTCTAATTTGGTGGCTGTTGAGATAGGAGTCTTGGCAGGTGATGAATCTTCTAAGTTAAACTTCTTGAGAAGTTATTTGACATACTTAGTTTGACAGATAAAGATTCCATCATTCTTCTGATAGATTTGGAGACCAAGAAAGAATGCTAATTCTCCCATCATGCTCATTTCATACTTGTTTCTCATTAGAGATGAGAACTTTTCACATAATTTTTCATTTGTTGAACCAAAAATTATGTCATCAACATATATCTGCACAAGGATGATGTCTTTGCCATGGTATTTATAGAATAAAGTTTTATCCACCATACCCCTTACAAATTGATTTTCCAGGAGAAAAGTGGAGAGTGTGTCATACCAGGCTCTTGGTGCTTGCTTTAAACCATATAAAGCCTTGAACAGCTTGTAGACAAAGTTATGCAGTTTGTCATTCTCAAATCCAGGAGGCTGTTCAACATGCACTTCTTCTTCTAATTCTCCATTTAGAAAGGCACTTTTGACATCCATTTGAAATACCTTAAATTTGCAGTGTGTAGCAAATGCTAAGAAAATTCTTATAGCTTCAAGTCTGGCAACAGGAGCAAATGATTCATCATAATCTATCCCTTCCTGTTGACAGTAACCTTTGGCCACTAGCCTTGCTTTATTTCTTGTCACATTTCCACTTTCATCTATCTTGTTTCTGAAGACCCATTTTGTCTCAATGACTGATTTTCCTTTTGGCCTTGGAACCAGCTTCCAAACATTGTTTCTTTCAAACTGATTGAGCTCTTCCTGCATGGCCATCACCCAATCAGAATCCAACAATGCTTTTTCAACTATTTTTGGTTCCATTTGAGATAAGAAACATGAAAACATGCTGTCAGCAGAGATATTCCTCCTTGTCTTTACACCAGTAGTGGGATCTCCAATAATTAGATTACTGGTATGATCTCTGTTCCACTTGGTTGATTGAGGCAAGCTTCTTTAATTGTTTGATTAGATTGACTTTCATCAGTATGAGGATTTGACTCTCCACCATTTTCATTGTTCTGCTCACTTAACTCAATTTCTCCAGTTTCACAGTCTTGTAGATTGATGCCTGATATTGTCTGTGATTGGGTTGAGGTTTGATTTAGATCATGAGCATTGACAGTTTCTTTCTCATATCCCATTGATTGAGTGAGACTAGGTTCTTCATCAACACATTCTTCTATTTCCAAGTATCCTTGATTCTCAAATCTGCAGGGTTGCATTTGACCATCCTCATGTAACCCTGGAAACTTGGTTTCATCAAATGTGACATTTACACTTTCTTCAATTGTCTTGTGCTCCATGATATAGACCTTGTAGGTAGTCCTTTCTATCCCATATCCCATGAAAATGCCTTCATATGCTTTAGTATCAAACTTTCCTTTTCTTTCATGGTTGTCTTTCATTAAGAAGCACTTGCTTCCAAAGACATGAAAGTACTTAACAGTTGGTTTCTTTCCTGTCAAAAGATAGTAAGGAGTATTACCATGAGCCTTGTTGATTAGTGTTCTGTTCTGTGTGTAACAAGTAGTGTTGATGGCTTCTGCCCAGAAATATGTTGGTAATTTAGCATTGCTCAACATAGTCCTAACAGCTTCAATGAGTGTCCTGTTTTTCCTTTCCACAACTCCATTTTGCTGTGGAGTCCTTGCAGCAGAGAATTGTTGAACAATCCCTTGATCTCTGCAGAAGTTTCCAAGTGTAGCATTTCTGAACTCTGTTCCATTGTCACTTCTTAGAAATTGAACTTTTGCTCCAGGGGTCCTGTCAAGCACCCTTATGTGATCAATGATTTCTTGAGCGGCTTCATCTTTTGATTCTAAAAATTTCACCCAAGTGTACCTAGAATAGTCATCTATCATGACTAGTGCATATCTTTTTCTGGATAGTGATTGAACATTCACCGGTCCAAAAAGATCCATGTGAATCAACTTGAGTGCTTCAGTGTTGGTGTTGACTTGTTTTGATTTATGCATTGCTTTCCTTAGTTTTCCCATTTGACAATCTTCACACAGTCCTTCTTGACAGAACTCCTATTGAGGCGGTCCTCTCACCAATTCCTTCTTCATTAGCATGTTCATTGTTTTGAAGTTGAGATGGGAAAGCTTCTTGTGCCAAAGCATGCTATCTCCAACACTTGCTTTGCTGTAGAAGCAAAATATTCTTTCCTCATTTGTTGAGTTTAAGTCTGCAACAAAAAGGCTTCCTTTCCTAACTCCTTTCAGAGATAGGCTTCTATCCTTTTTGTGGTAGATTGTGCATTCCATCATGCCAAAGTTGACTTTGAATCCCTTGTCAGTGAATTGACTGACACTAAGCAGGTTATGCTTCAAACCTTCCACAAGAGATATTTCTTCAATGACAACATTTCCAGTTTTTAAGCAGCCATATCCCACAGTGTAACCTTTGCTGTTGTCTCCAAAGGTTATTGTTGGGCCAGCCTTCTCAACATATTATGATAGCAGGGATATATCACCAGTCATGTGTTTGGAACATCCACTGTCGATTATCCACATGACTTGTTTGTCTTTCTTTCCCTGCAAAACAGATGGAGTTTAATTTGCATTTGGTACCCAAGTTTTGTTGGGTCCTGCAGACTCAGTATCATCAGAAACTTTAACAATGTTTGAAACAATATCATCAGAAGATGGTTGCTTGACATCTTTTATTACCCACTTAGTTTTAGAAAAAGGCTTAGTCTTTTTCTTAATGAGAACAACCTTTTCACTATTTTTAGTGGATTCAGAAGTCTTTGCAGTTTGCATATAAGAACATATTTCAGTAGATGAAATTTGCAGATTAAAGCATGTACTCATGGCAGTAACTTTGCATGGCATACAGTCAATGTTATTACAGACAACCATTGTTCTTTGCATAACGGGGGTTCTATGTAAGTTCCCTTTCAACTCTGTTGCATTAGGTATGCTACTAGTTGATTTCTTATAAACATAAGTTAAATGCTGTGAGGAGCCACAGTTATTGCAAAGTTTCCTGGGTGCCTGCTTAACATACGCATAATTATTCTTTTTATCAATGCCTAGCTTGCCATTTCTGTTCTTAGGCTTGGAGACAATTGTCTTGACAGTATGTTCAGAAGGTACTGTCGAGCTATTTTTGACAGCACCTTTTGTACTTGCTATCTTGATAGTAGGTTTGAAAGTTACTGTCTTGGGTGCCTTCTTGACAGTATCTTTGAAAGTTACTGTCTCATCCTTTGTGACGGTATCTTTTGAACACTTGGTTGGGCTGCTTGATAAAGTTTCTGTCATGGGAATTTTGACATAATCTTTTTCTTTCTTAGACACACTGTCAGCCCTCTCATCTTCATCACAGAGTTCTTGATTAATAATTAGGGAAGTTTCATCAACCTCAAACTCTGTACTTTTGAAAATTGGTTTGCTCACATTATTGAGGATGTGAGGTTTGACAGTATTGATTTCGTTATTGTTCTGTATAACAGCCTCTTTACCAGGTCTCCTACCATAATCATAGCCTATACCTATCTTCTTACTTTCAGTATGTTTCTCATGATACTCTTGAACTATTTTAGAGGAATTTTTAAATGCCTTAAGCTTAAATTCATTTTCAGAAATTTCTTTTCTTAGATATTCCTCTATCTCTTTAGCACAGATTAAATCATTCTTTAATCTCTCGTTTTCCTGAGCTAAAGAATCAATAGAACTGGTCTTAAGCAAAAATACATCATTGTTGGATTTGAGTATTTCATTTTCCTTAGTTAATCTAGCAATTTCTTCGTTTGCAGCAGATAAACTATTGTGAATATTGAACATTTCAGTACTCATTTCCTCAATGGTTTGCTTATATTCATTTAAAGACATATCTTGTAAAACTAGAGATGGTACCTGTTAGAAATGATTGATGAGAACAGTGTTTGGAAGCTAAAGTAACAAATCAGAGTTTAGCTGGAAGCTGTCAGAGTTTAGTTAAACACTGACTGGAAGCGCAACAGAGGATGTTAAACTCTGTAGCGGAAGCGTCTGAGAGTCAACAGTGTTTGAAGATTGATTTAAGATAAATATGGAAGCAATATCTTTGAAGATTGGAAAGCTGTCAAAGAGATTGAGTTGACTTAGAAGACGTGTAGCAATCGTGATTGATATCAATTGTATAGATTAATTATAGGAGAATCAATTACTGATTGTACGAAGCTGTATGTTTTATAAATACAGTTAGGTTAACCCTAGAAGGGTATCGAACATTGAGAATATCATCGATTGTAACCTAAGCAGCTCTTTGTGATATTTTACATCACTGAGAGAGGAATTATTAATTCCAAACAGTTTCAAGTGTTAGAAACGTGTGTTCTTGTTATTTACTCATACAGTACTTGATTATATATTGTGTATTAGACCTATCAAGTGGTATCAGAGCCAATCTGTTACTTTATTACAGTTTAAGATCCAAACACAATAGTAATCAATGGCAGAAATACCTCCTCCATCAAGTTCTGAGAAAGCTCCTACTACTGTTAGTAGGTATTAGACGATTAGGGTTCCTATACTTAAGCCATCAGAGTATGCAATCTGGAAGGTAAAGATGTCTATGTTTCTGGAGGCTACAGATCCAGAATATCTTGATAGAATTTATGAAGGTCCTCACAAACCTACAAAGTTATCTGCTGCTGTTGCTGGTGAGGAATCAAAGGTGGTTCCTAAAGAAAAGAAAGATCTAACTGCTGAGGATCTTTCATCTATTGCTAAGGATGCCAAAGTAAGGCACTTACTTCACAGTGCTCTTGACAATGTTATGTCTAACAAAGTAATCAACTGCACAACTGCAAAGGAAATTTGGGATGCACTTGAAGTTAGATGTCAAGGAACTGCTGCAATTAAGAAGAATAGAAGGAACATACTCACACAGGAGTATGAGCACTTTAAGGCAAAGTCTGAAGAAACAATGACAGAAACATTTGACAGATTTTGTAAATTGCTCAATGATCTATCATTGGTTAACAAAGAATATGATCTAGAAGACTCAAATCTCAAGTTTCTTCTCTCTCTTCCTGAAAAGTGGGATGTGAAAGCAACCACTATAAGAGACAACTATGATCTTGCTGATACTGAGATTGATGAAATCTATGGACTGCTCAAGACTCATGAATTGGAAATGGAGCAGAGAAATAGAAGATCAAGCAGGAAGTCAAAGTCTGTTGCTCTGAAAGTTGAAGAAAAATCTTCAAAGAAGGAAGCATCAAGGAAGAAAGCCAAGGGAAAAGCTTTAGTCATAAAGTCTGATAGTGAGTCATCAAACTCTGATGATGACACAAACACTGATGCATCATCTGACTCTGAGGATGATGAAGAAGAGTTGAAGCAGATGGCTGTCTTGATGGTAAAGACTTTTAAGAAGATGGGTTTCAGGAACTTTAAGAAGGGAAACAAATTTTCTAAGAAAGATTCAAACTCTGACAGGAAGAGTTTCAGAAAGTCTGATAGAAGGGATACCAAACCAGGAAAGAAAGACAAGTCTGAGATTCAATGCTACAAGTGTAAGGAGATGGGTCATTATGCTCCTGAGTGCAAGAAGGGTAAAACTGAAAAGGCACTCTACACAAAAGGCAGAGATTGGGCAGACACTTCAGATTCTGATGAGGAAGTCAACTATGCTCTCATGGCTACTACTCAGAATGAAGATGCTGATCTAAAGGTACCCCCAACTACCTATGCTTATAATACTGATAATATAACTGAATTGAGAATTTATCTTAAGGCATTACATATCAGTTATAGGGATCAGACTTTAGAAAATGAGAGAATAAAAAATGAGTGTTCTCAACTCAAAGAAAGAAATAAACTTGTTGAAGAACAACTTGAAAACATGAATAAAATTCAGAAAGAGAGAGATGATGCTGTGTTTATAGAACAGGAGTTGCTAGGTAAGTATAAGCAACTAGAATCTGAATTGGAGGATGCAAAGCACATTATTAAAACTTGGACACATTCTGGAAAAGACACTCAAGAAGTTTTTCAATCAGATACAGTAGGTCTAGGTTATTCTGAGGATGATGTGCTTAGGTTTCAGAATACAGTCAAGATTAGACCACCTCTTTCTTCTAAGAAATTTGGAACATTTGTTCATGGAACTGTTAAAACTGAACATGGAGCTGTTGAAAGTGAGCCAGTAAAAACCTGTGTAAAACAGGTTAACATTGGTTTAATGACAGATAAACAACTTAAACATAAGTTAAAGGAGTTAAAATCTGTTAAGAAACAGAAAGTGTCTAGAAAGAACAGAAATGGTAAGGTAGGCATTTCACAAGGTAAATATCCAATGCTTGCTACCTTAGCTCCAAGAAAAACATGCTTTAATTGTGGTAGCACTAATCATCTTGCTAGTTTCTGCAGTAAGAATAAGAACATTAACTCTTTGCCCTCTAAAACTGCAGTAAAGAATGATTATGTGAGAACTAGACCACAGACTTTATGCAAACACTGTGGAAGTACCTGGCATTCTATTTATACTTGCAGAGATTATCATGCTATTTATTATAATTACTATGAACCCAAGCCAAATTTGAAATGGGTTAAAGTAGACTCTGCAAATGTAAACTCTGAAAAAGTTAGCTTAAACTCTGATAATGTGAATTCCGTTGCAAAAGCTAACAGAATTAAGAAAGCCAAAGGATCCAAGCAAGTCTGGATCCTTAAAACTAATAATCAGTGATTGTTTATGATTGCAGGGCACCAGGGAAAGTACCCTAGTCGTGGACAGTGGATGTTCAGGACACATGACTGGAAATAAAGCCCTGCTATCAGAGTATGTGGAGAAGGCTGGCCCAAAAGTTTCCTATGGAGATGGAAACATAGGACATACTCTGGGATATGGCAATATTAATCTTGGAAGTGTCATCATCACAAATGTAGCTCTGGTTCCAGGACTCAAGCATGATCTGCTATCTGTGAGTCAAATCTGTGACAGAGGATATCATGTAGATTTTCAGCCTGAATATTGTCAAGTCATCAGTAAATCTACAGGGAAAGTTGCTCTAGTTGGAAACAGACACAACAACATCTATGAAATAAAATTGTCAACAAACTCTGATGGCAAAGCAGTGTGTCTGTCAACAAGAATGTCCAGTGAAGAGAGTTGGAAATGGCACAAGAAACTCTCTCATTTGAACCTGAACAACATCAATGAGCTAATAAAGAATGATCTTGTAAGAGGACTACCAAAGTCTTTGTTGAATGCAGAGGGCCTGTGTGATTCTTGTCAAAAGGCCAAACAGAGAAAAGCCTCTTTCAAAAGCAAATCTGAGTCTTCAATTGTTGATCCTTATCATCTCCTACATGTTGATCTTTTTGGACCAGTGAATGTTATGTCTCTTGGAAAGAAGAAATATGCTCTAGTCATTGTTGATGAATATACCAGATACACATGGGTATATTTTCTTGCAAAGAAGGATGAAACTGCATTAACACTGGCAGAACATATAATGCAACTGGACAAAGGGTCAGAGAATGAAGTGAAGATTATCAGAAGTGACAATGGAACTGAATTCAGGAATTCAACAATGGAAGAATTTTGCAAGAGTAAAGGAATCAAACAAGATTTTTCTGCACCTGGCACTCCACAACAAAATGGTGTAGTTGAGAGGAAAAATAGAACATTGATAGAAGCTGCCAGAACCATGCTAGATGAAGCAAAGTTGCCAACATATTTCTGGGCAGAAGCAGTTTAAACTGCTTGTTTTACTCAAAATGCAACACTGATCAATAAGCATGGAAAAACACCATATGAGATGGTGAAGAAGAAGAAGCCAAATCTAAAATATTTTCATATTTTTGGATGCAAGTGCTTTGTGTTGAAGACTCATCCTGAACAGTTAATTAAATTTGACCTGAAGGCAGATGAAGGAATTTTTGTTGGCTATCCACTGTCAACTAAAGCATTCAGAGTTTATAATCTGAGAACCAAAGTGATCATGGAATCAATGCATGTGTCATTTGATGACAAAAAAATAACTGGACTTGAAGATGTTAATGAACATGATCAACTGCACTTTGAAAATGAAGATTTATTCTCTGATAAAGTAAACTCTGATGAGACTGATTTGTCAAACTCTGTTGAGCTAAACTCTGAACCTCTACTGGTAAATACTGAAGAGACTCTTCAATCAGAAACAAGGGAAGAACCAGTTGAGGGGGAGCATGGAGAATCATATCAAAGTGATAACTCAAATTCTGATAGTGACTCAGTTGATAATTCTGAATCAAACTCTGATGACTCAAACTCTGGTAGTCCAAAATCTGATAGTTCAAATTCTGAGCAGTCAAATTCAAGGGGTGCATCAGAGAATGAAGAAAGGCACCAAGAAAATCAGGAGAGCATGGATTAAGGGGGAGGATCACATGATGACAGAAGCAATCTGCCTTCTGCAAGAAAATGGACTAAGTCACACACACCTGATTTAATCATTGGTGATCCAGATGCAAGAGTAAGGACAAGAAGTGCAACAACAAATGAATGTCTGTTTCATGCATTCTTGTCACAAACTGAGCCCAAGAAGGTTGAAGAAGCTCTTAAAGATGCTGATTGGATAACAGCAATGCAAGAAGAGCTAAATGAATTTGAGAGAAATGAAGTGTGGACCCTTGTACCAAGGCCCAAGAACAGATCCATTGTTGGTACTAAATGGGTTTTTAGAAACAAAACTGATAGTGAAGGGGTTGTTACAAGAAACAAATCAAGACTTGTGGCAAAAGGCTATTCACAGCAAGAGGGGATAGATTATGATGAGACTTTTGCACCAGTTGCCAGATTGGAGGCAATTAGGATATTTCTTGCTTATGCTTCTCACAAGAAATTCAAGGTTTTTCAAATGGATGTGAAAAGTGCTTTTCTGAATGGAAAACTTGAAGAAGAAGTGTTTGTTGAACAACCACCTGGTTTCATAGATCCAAAATATCCTGATCATGTCTACAGGCTAGACAAGGCACTTTATGGACTTAAGCAAGCACCAAGAGCATGGTATGAAACTCTGGCTCAGTTTCTTTTAGAAAGTGGATTTAACAGAGGTACCATTGATAAAACTCTGTTTTATTTCAAATCTGGAAGTGACTTGCTTTTAGTTCAGATATATGTTGATGATATCATTTTTGGATCTACTAATGATAAACTCTGAAAGAAGTTTGCCAAGCTCATGCAGTCAAGGTATCAAATGAGTATGATGGGAGAGCTTAGTTATTTTCTAGGCTTACAGGTGAAGCAAACAGGTGATGGAATCTTTATCAATAAAGCAAAATATACCAGAAATCTTCTCAAGAAATTTGGCATGCTTGACTGTTCATCTGCAACAACTCCCATGGCTACTGCAACAAAATTGGACAAAGATACAGGGTCATCAGTAGATATGACAAGCTACAGAGGAATGATTGGCTCTCTACTTTATTTAACAGCTAGTAGGCCTGATATCATGTATGCCACATGTCTGTGTGCAAGGTTTCAGGCAGATCCAAGAGAACCACATTTAACAGCTGTGAAGAGGATTTTCAAGTATCTCAAGGGCACTGTAACTTTAGGGCTGTGGTACCCAAGAGAATCAGATTTCAAACTACTTGGATACTCTGATGCAGACTTTGCAGGCTGTAAGATTGACAGAAAAAGCACCAGTGGAAGTTGTCAATTTCTGGGTGATAGACTTGTTTCCTGGTACAGCAAGAAACAGAAATCAATATCTACATCTACAGCTGAAGCAGAGTATATTGTTGCTGGTAGCTGCTGTGCACAGATTCTATGGATGAAGAATCAACTGCTGGATTATGGATTGAGGTATACCAAAATACCTATTCTTTTTTATAATCAAAGTGCTATTGCAATGACAGGTAATCCAGTACAACACTCAATGACAAAGCACATCAGCATAAGGTATCACTTTATCAGAGAGCATGTAGAGGAGGGCAACATTGAGCTTCACTTTGTGTCTACAGAACAACAACTTGCAGATGTCTTCACCAAGCCATTGAGTGAAGCTACATTTACAAGACTGGTCAATGAACTAGGAATGGTCTCTAGTTTTGACTAGAGATGTTGGTTAGACTCAAAATCTTACTTTTGTAATATATTGCTCAAGTTTCTGTGAATTGTTAAGTGCTATGTGAACCTTAGTGTTACACTCTGTTATGCATGCTTATGTTTAAACATTGTTAAACTCTGTCAGCATGTCTGTCTGCTAAACACTGTTAACATGTTGGATAAACTCTGTGAACTCAGGATTGATTATTGTCTGAATGAAAACACCAATGAAGAAAAATGTATGAAGCATGATTCTCAGTAATTAAATCATGATTATTTCTGAGTCACTGTGATCTAATCAGATTTTGTGCAGTAAATCAACACAGCATGATACTGTTTCATATTTATAGCATCTCTTAGTTTATTCAGTCCTAAACTCTGAGTCTATGAATATTGTGTGCATTGCCTCTCATAAATAATCTCTGATATTGATGAACTCTAAACTCTGATAAGTGACATTCTGTTCCCAAAGTAATTCATGGTTCTTGATGATTCCTTGTTTGTACTTGTAAAAACTATAAAACTTGAGGTGTCTCATTATTTAGTTTGGTGAGTTAAAGTTCATGTCTGCACCCTGTGAGATTTTGAGCCAAGTCAGTGATTGATACATTTTCTATCAATCAGTTTTTATTGTTGTGTGATGTCCATCAGTACGTATGTTGCTCTAGAACTTGTTTTAAACCATTTTGGAACTACATGATATGTGTGTGCATGAAAATGATAAAGGCACTAGGATAAACCATATTTCTCAAATACTGATCATAAACTCTACCCTTAGTAAACCCCTTTGAGCCTCAGTAACTGTTCTTTTTAAACTCTGATGTATACAGAGCAGTTATTTTTTTTTAATTCAAGAGCAAGCAGGTGGGAATTTCTCTACAAAGAAAAATTTTCCTAGTTGATATATGTACATGAAAAAAAAAGAAAAAAAAAGAAAGAAAAAAAAAAGAAAAAAAAAAGAAAAAAAAAGAAAAAAAAAGAGAAAAAAAACTGTATATATACTGAACATTTTGTACACTTATGTACTATAAGTGCAACTGAATATCCTGCTCAAGTAGATTGTTCAGTTAGCAATTCATTCACATTTTTTTCCTTTCCACCTGTTTGATTTCATCAAAAACACACCCTTGAATAAAGTCCTTTTGATTTGTGCATATATGTACTCAAAGTAGTGTAGATTTGGTGGACATTCAAGCATATGGTAGTATCTGCTATTACTGATTGAATTTGAGTGTAAACACTTCACCTAAACACTTGTGTGCTGTGAGAGTTTGTGAGTTTATCCAATTCATGACATGTTCCTCACTGAATGATACTTTGATTTCTATCTCTTGATATTTTTGTCTCCAAAGACTGTGTGCTTACTTGGATAATCATGGACATCAAAGGGAATAGAAGTATTCAGATCTCTGTATTACAGTAACTACAGAGTTTAGCTTTCATCAAACAATCAATGTTTACCATCAGAGTTTGTGCATTCAGTGTTTATTGATTTTTGTTATGACTTTTATGAAATATTAGATGCTCTAAAAATTGATTATGGTAAACTCTGCTTCACACACAATTATATTCACAACTGTGCAATTTTTGAAAGGGTTTCGGTGATAATGTTGGAAAATTGACAAACGCTGTCGAGTTGTGTTAAGTACTCTAAGGTAAAGTTTCATTGAGACAATTTGACAATTTTGGAGTAATTGGGGTATTTGACAACTGTTAATTAGTGTAAATATGTCACAGTGTCGTGGTTATAGGAAAGACAACGGTAATAATTGATATTTAACTGGAGTATCATTAAGTGATCCGCTGGATGTTTGACACGTGTCCCACTCTTCCATTACTCTAGAATCAGTTACGTGCTTAAAATACATAAACGATTGAGTTTTGATTTTTTAATTACTACTCTAATCATTTTTGTTCTCTCACTAAACATCGATTCACATTCAACCACTCACATTCACATTCACCCACTCACAGTTACTTTGCATACACCATTACTCTCAAAACTCTGATTCACTCTCTTTCACATTTTGATAAACACTTATCATACACATCTTTTCTCTGACTATCTTCGAATCATATCTCACTAATGGCAACCAAAGCTTTTGATGCTGCAGGGTTAGTTTTTCTTCCTAACAATTATGCAGCCCCGTTGGACAATGCAAACGTTCCAGAGGCGTTTCATTTGTTTCAAAATTTCTTGAGAGATTCAGAAATTGGGAAGGCTTTAACTGAACCACCAAAACTCTCTGCTTCGCAAATTGCTACTTTTTGGACAAACTCTGTGTATGATGATGGAGGAGAGTCTGGCACTCCAACAATTATTTTTACTCATGATGAATCAGAGTATATCATTACTCCAACTACGGTTAGGGATGCTTTGGATTTTGATACTTACACTTCTTACAGTGTTGTTGGTGAAGAACGTTTGAGGACAATGTTGCAGCAAATTGGTTATTCAGGTGATTTGAATAAGCTGGGGTCTCTGAAAAGGCCAGTTTTGAGAAAGGAGTGGAGCTTCTTTTTCGATTGCATTACAAGGGCTTTTGGAAAGAAGACAACAAATTGGGATGCAATTCCTCTTGACAGTCTCCAAATTGGGCATGCTCTACTGTATGGAGGTAATTTTGATTTTGGTAGATTAGTTCTCATGAATTTGGGAGAACGTTTGTCAGAATCTACATCTGTTTATTTTTCTCGATTCTGTCAAATGCTATTCAGTGCTTGTGTGTCTAATCTTATAATTGCTGAAGATGATGTCATTCAGCCTTTTAAAGTTGCTAAAAGGATGTTCTCTGATTTGTCAAACAAAGATGTCACTAAACAGCAAATACCTGCTATGTTTTTCCCACTAGCCTTACAAAACTATGTCAACCAACCTCAAGATTCACAATCTGCACCATCACCACAACAACCAGAACCACAACAAATGCCTGAACCATTATCCACTGATCCTACTGAATCCATACCCTCTCACCCTATACCAGCACCTGAGCCAACACCCACAACCACTGTACCTGCTACATCTCATCAACCACAGTCTGAACAGATAAACTCTGAACACATAAACTCTGAACAATTAAACTCTGAACAAATAAACTCTGAGCCAGTACCTACTGATCAACCCCAATCCAAACCGAAAAGAAAAAAACATACTGCACAGAACACCAAACACTCAAAGGCTAAATAGACATTAACTGGAGCTGTTTACACAAGAAGAAAGATTCAAATGGCAAACAGGCCTTCACTCTCACCAACTAAGGAGAGCTCTAGTGAAGAAGAAGAGGTGATTGCAGTGCCTCAAGCCAAGAGGAGGAGATTAATTCTAACAGAATCTGATGATGAGCAAGATATTGAAACTCCAGAGGTGGTTTCACAGCAAACACCTACTGTTGAGGTTGCAGAGAATGCTATACCTGCAGAGGTTGCAATGCCTGCAGAGGATGATGTGCCTATAGAGATTGTCAATGTTGATTTACCTGCAGAGGATAACATGCCTGCAGAAGATGAAACTCATATTCTAGATTCATTCTTACCAAACTCTGATCCTATCTCACCGGTTGTTCACTCTGAAGCAACTGGAGCAGCTGATCAGCCTACAGTTCTCATCCCTGAAACTGTGGCATCACATACAGAGCTAATCTCTGATGCTTGTCAAATTCCTGACAAAGGTGATGAGGTTGATCAAGCAACCAAGGATACTTCTGAGCCTATGCAAGTTGAAGCTACACAGGCAAACTCTGTTGCAGAGCCTGAGCAACATGAAGAGAATGTTGAAAGAGTTGCAGAAGTTGTTGCAGAAACTGTGGCTGACAATGCTCAGCACAGTGGTTCTTTAGAAGTTGCTCAAGCTGATGATGCAAGTGTTGATCATGAAGCTGAAGACAGTGCAAACTCTGATTCTTCTCTGAGTGCACCAGTACAAACTGATAACAAACACACATCTTTTGCTCAGCCTTGCACATCTCATGCAATTGAAGCAGAGCAACTTGCTAAATTTGCTGCTAACTGGTATAAAGAAGACTGTATTTTTCCAAAAGGGAGAGCAGCTACTTTCATTCAGCAAACTGCTAGTCAAATTTCCAATCCAGAGATTTTATCATGCTTAAAAGCAACTGTGGTACAAGTCAAGACTTTGGATGGAAGATTTGCTGACACACAAAAAGAAATTACTTCTTTGAAGACAGAGATACAGACTAGAGAGCTGATAATGGAAAGAGAATCTAAAATCAAAGCTGCACAGTTTTCTAAAGCTCAAGATACTCTCTTTGCCAGGTTAGGGAAGGTTGAAGAAAATCAGACTGCTTTGTTTGAAAAGGTTGATTCTATTGCTACCTCCTTGGAGCTCATAACATCTATACTCATTCCTGATGATGTCAAAAAGGGGGAGAGAGTTGCTAAGTCAAAATGCAAATTTTCTCAAACTCTGCTCAAACAGGATGATGCTGGGGATGGAGGAGCAAGTGACAAGGGTAAAGCTTTAAACTCTGAATCAAGACAAACTCTGAGATCGGGCAAATCTCTTAAGTCACAGTCTGTTGGAATGAACACTGAAACTCAAGGTACTTCAAAAACCAAGAGTTTGGAATTAATATCTGATCCAAAGACTGATGAGGAGTTAGTTGTTAAGCTTTTCATGGAAGAAAATGTAGAAGGAGTCACTCTAGAAGATGCCAAAGCTGAAGAGAAGAGTTTGCAAGAAGAGCATCTAAAAGCTTTAAAGTCTGATAAATTGAAGAAGAGGGGGAAAGTTGTTAAAGCTGCAAAGCCTGTTCTTAAAGGCATTCAAATCAAAGAACAAGTTGGTACTGATCAAAGGATGCAAGTATCCAGAAAACCAACAGAAGCAGAAGCTAAGCTAAAGCTGAAGAATGTTGTTACAACCTCTGTTGATACACATGTTGTACAGAAGAATGAAGACACAACCTCTGTTGCTACACAAGTTGTGACCACTCCACTGTTGTCATCTCAGTTGAAATCAGCTTTTAGAAAAGGAGGTCTTCATGATCCAAATCTAGCACCCACAGCTCCAATGGATTTCACTGATGGTAGAGCCTTATCTGGTAAAGTTGGAAACAACAAATGAGGTATAGGTTCACACAGGGACAAAAGACAACAAGTTGGTCCCAAAGATCCTTCTTCACTGGCTGTTCCAGGTCGTGGTGTCACTCAAGAGAGTTTAGACAGACTGGAGTCAGTACAGCTTGTCTATCAGAAGAGTTTAGAGAAGGATTTTCTGCTATATTTCATGGCTGATGGAACAGTGTTTAAGATTGGTGAGCGTGACATTGATTTAAAATACTGGGAAGAACTAGAATATGTTCTATATCTTTTCAGAGTAAGAAATCAAAGAGCTCAGTCAGTTGCAGATGTGCTTAGACAAAAGATGATCCAAAATCTTGCAAGAAGAAAAATGAAATACAACAGCAAGTATGTTCCTAAGTACAAAGATTGGAATGGCAATCTGGTAGAAATGGAGAAGGGGACTGCAAAGCTGAAGACTGATCTTGGAGTTACTGTTCTAGATTTTAATGTGAAGTCTGAGGAAGTAAAGTACATCAAGTTGGGAAATGATATGAGAAGAAACAAAATCAATGATCTCAGGGCTGCTATCTATCAGACTGATGAAAATGATCCTCAGTTGAGAGAGATCAAGGAAGCTATGCAGATAGAGCTTGAAAATGCTGAAAGAAGATTGCTTATAGACTATCTCAGAACAATGCCAGATCTTCAAGAGATTAGAAATTAAAGTCTGTAAGAATTTTCTTATTTTCTGTAGATTTTGTTAAGTAATAGCTTAAACTCTGTTTGTATGTTAAACACTGTAGACCTTTTATTTGTTTTGACATCATCATTTACTGTAAACTTGTACATTCTTGCTAATGAACAAGTTGGGGGAGATTTTTAGAAATGATTGATGAGAACAGTGTTTGGAAGCTAAAGTAACAAATCAGAGTTTAGCTGGAAGCTGTCAGAGTTTAGTTAAACACTGACTGGAAGCGCAACAGAGGATGTTAAACTCTGTAGCGGAAGCGTCTGAGAGTCAACAGTGTTTGAAGATTGATTTAAGATAAATATGGAAGCAATATCTTTGAAGATTGGAAAGCTGTCAAAGAGATTGAGTTGACTTAGAAGACGTGTAGCAATCGTGATTGATATCAATTGTATAGCTTAATTATAGGAGAATCAATTACTGATTGTACGAAGCTGTATGTTTTATAAATATAGTTAGGTTAACCCTAGAAGGGTATCGAACATTGAGAATATCATCGATTGTAACCTAAGCAGCTCTTTGTGATATTTTACATCACTGAGAGAGGAATTATTAATTCCAAACAGTTTTAAGTGTTAGAAACGTGTGTTCTTGTTATTTACTCATACAGTACTTGATTATATATTGTGTATTCGACCTAACAGTACCTGACTTGAAGAGGTTGATGCTTCTTCATCCTCTCTAGCCATCAAGGCTAGATTCACGAATTCCTCTTCTTCTTCATCATCAGATTCATCCCAGCATTTTTCTTCAGCCACATAGGCCTTTCCCTGTCCTTTCTTAAATTGACTTCTAGTTCCTTTCTCCATTATCTGTATTTGTTTTGGTCTCTTGCATTCAGTAGCAAAGTGACCGAGTTCATTGCAGTTGTAGCATCTAAATTTTGATCTATTTACCATTCCTGTTTTGTATCCACCCTTGGTGCCAGTAGTAGGTTTTGATGAGCTTCATTGGTTATATCTTGGAAATTGACCTTGAGGCTTGTATGGCTTGTTCCTCATGAACCTTATATTTTTAAATTTCTTGCCATAAAAGCCATGGTCGGATTATCCATTTTCTCCACTTCTTCTAAAGTGTAGAATTCTTCATCTTCAACATCTTCTAGTTGAAGAACAACCTTTTCTTCATCCTCAACAACTCTTCAATTTTCACAGATGAAAATTGAGGCTGTTGAGCACTTTGAGTTTGCTTACTTGTTTGAAAGTATGACGGTCCTTGAGCAACTAGAGCACCAGCCATGTTTGCCATCATTCCCTTGGATCCACTTTGTATGGCTCTCTCTTGATAATATTCAAGTTCATACAATTTTAGAACTCCATACAATGTTTCAAGAGAGACGGAGTTTAAATCTCTTCCTTCTCTAATGGCTGTTACTCTATGCTCGAGATGGTCTGGGAGAGTTAGCAAAAACTTCATATTGACTTCCTTCTTTTCATAGAACTTTCCATGAATCTGGAGCTCAGCTATCAGCTTGCTAAATCTTTCAAACATGTGAGTTAGCTCTTCTCCATGCTTGGCCATAAACGCTTCATATTGTGACACCAGTATTTGTTTTTTATTTTCTCTAACCTCTTCACTTCCTTCACACAACAGCTCTATCTTTTTCCACATATCCTTGGCAGAGTTGCATACTATTATATTTCCACTCATGGCTTTGTCCAGGGTAAGTGCATCTAGCAGAATGAGCTGCAGGTGATCATCCAGGGCTACCTTCTCTTTTTCTGAGTCATTGTACTCAGTAGGCTTCTTAGCAACCCAATGAGCTGGGACTACTACATCATTAATTGTAGCAGCTGGAATTTCCTTTTGAGGAACGAAGGGGCCATTTTCCAGGATACCTGGGAATAGTGGATTCTGAGCTTTGATAAATAACATGATCTTCTTTTTCCATATGTTGTAGTTTTCTTTATCAAAAGCTGGAATCTTGATATTACTTGACCTTTGAATACTTGCCATTTGGATCTCAGATATGTGTATTAATCTGAATGCTCTGATACCAGTTGTTAGTCCCGGAAAGTATTGCAGAAGGGGGGTTGAATGCAATACTAATAAATTTCAAAAACTATTTCAACAACTTAAATAGAGTTTGTAATTTACTAGTAGAAGAAATGCAATCACAAGTAATATCTAACAAGATGTTTTACAAAATAAATGTTTTATTTATTTTGCAAAGTTTTGCTACAACCTTGAGAACAAAATAACTCTCAAGCTTCGAATTCTTTAGAGATTACAGTTGTTAAGATCTACATTATTGTGCAATAGAGTGTTCTCTTTTATAGAGTGATAGATGGATCTTTTTCTACTATTCTATCACTATCAACATGGGTTGTTGAGTTGCTGTCATATTCCTTTTGCAGCTCATTACACGTTTTATTCCCATGTGATTATCTAATAATTACATACAAAGTAACTTTAGATACTTTCCACATTTCAGCCACCCAGATCTAGCAGTTATCAAATTTATCTTGCTCTATACTTTACAGGTTGCTCCATGTGATCTCTCAAGCTTCTGTTATAGACTTTCCAAGCTTGCTGTAAAGCGTGAACATTGCAGCACGCCTGCTTCTTTTGAACATGTACTCTGTCGCTTGATTTGACTTAGAAAATTCCTAAATCAAGTTGATTCTATATGACAGTATGTTTGTCGCAAAGTTTGCTGTCAAGGAATTGTGCTTTGATTGACAGTATGAATTCCCGCAGAGGTTGCTGTCAAGAATTCCAAACTTGCTGTCGCAAACTATATATGAAAGTTGTTGTCATCAGAATCTCCGCCAATGTTGCTGTCAAGTTGAAACTTGCTGTCGACTCAATGAAACTTGCTGTCGACCTTTGCAACATGCTGTTTCCTTGTAACCTTACTGTCAACTATTGACAGTAACTTTTATTCCTGCTGTCGAACTTATGTATTTCTTGAGGCTTGAACATAATCGAACTTCTTCCAAGAATTACAATTATTACATGACAGTATTTATTTAATTACAAGAATACACTTCTGGCTATGACAATATGTTCTACTTAGTAAAACTAAGTATACCAATGAATCTAGTTAAGTTGTCTGATCTATCACCCATAAATCCCAACAAACTCAATTTCCGATCAAGAAACAACGAGGTTGTCGGTTTTTTCTGGTGAAAACTCGATTTCGACGAAACCTTAACCAAATTCAACATTATGTATATGAAATCAAAGCTTGTTACTTGTACAAACTAACAGCAACATCAAATAACACAGGAAATCAACCATACGGCCGGAAAATTAAAACAAAACTCCGACGAAGCTCCAATCATCGAACATATACCTCCTGGGATATTTCATATGTATAATATATATAAATCGATTGAAAACAACCAAACAAAGCCATGTCTAACATCCAATTACACAGAAAATCAACGAATCAAAAAGCCCTAATTCGGGTTATGAACCCTAAAATCAAAATCTTAAAATCACCAACTGTTTGTATGATTTGATGTTGGAAAATGATAGAACAGCTTGAGACCTTCAATTAGTGGGTACGGGGTTATAAAAAATTGAAAATCAAACGATTTGAATACTAAAGTTATGAATTTAAATGACAAAATAATTAGTTTGAAAGTTTTAAATTAATTTAAGAGTTTTTAAAATAATTAGTTTTAAATTATTTAACACATCAGCACACTAGGTGTATAATTTTTAACACATCAGCACACCACGTCAATTTTCCGTCACGAACGTTACAGGGAGTTAATGGCGATTACCCAACTGCAAGTTTTAATTACTTTGATGAGTTGACTGCAAGTTTTTTGAGTTCAATTACCCAGCTGCAAGTTAAGTACGAGTTCAGTTATGAATTTGCCAATTAACCCTAACAAATACCACCTCACACTGATTAATACTCCCTCTGTCCCCCTTGGTTATTTACCTTGGGGGACGCAATTTTGGCACGGATTTAAGGTGCATTTTGTGAATAGTTCCATAACTTATTTTTAAAATTTTCTTTTTTGTATAAAAATAGAATTGTTCTATTTTTATAAAAAAAAAAGAAAATTTTAAAAATAAGTTATGAAACTATTTTTTTTAGGAGCCTTAAAATGCGTGTCAAGCAGTGAAAAAAAACTGTAAAAAAATGAGAGGGACGGAAGGAGTAATTGTAATTTTCTAACATTGTGCCATCGTCATACATATATTGAAGAAAGAGAGCCATTTTTCAAATATGTTGGACGGAAATTGAATTCATAATGTTGTGGGATCCAAGATAAGATGATCTCATATGAGCTAGAATCAAGGAGTGAAGTTGTATTTTTTGCATACATGATACAACCTACCTAAATAAACTTTTTTAGTTAAACTTGCACCAAGCTATTTCCTCCGTTTCATTTCATGTTAAAATTTTAATTGAACATAAGGATTAAAAAAATAATAATAAATTAGTAAAGAAGTGTAATAAAAATAGATAAAATAGAGGACGTAATAGATTAATTAGAAGACTAAATTGCATTTCGCAACCCTTTGGTTCGGACCAAAATCACTTTGGTACTCATAGTTTGCATAAATGCACTTTACAACCCACAGAATATTTGGGCGGTTCAATGTGCACCCTTTTGGTCTCAGCACCGTTAAGTTGACCGTTAACTTCTAAACGGCAAGGGTAAAAAAGACATTTTACTAAATTAATCACAATAATAGTAATTAAAAACACAAGTATTATATACGAGAGTGATGAATATTCCCCCGGAGATGAGAAGCACACACTGGCCATGAAAGAGGAACCTTGAATAATGTTCCACTAGCTAGCTGACAAGGTGGACATGAATACAATTATTAGATTGATTCTTGTTATTACTACTTGTTCAAAAAGAGTCGTTAGGAAGATCCTAAATATTCACATTTGATTTGTATTACTACTAGTTGCAAAATGGAATTTGTATTCCAACTAAATTTTAAGATGCATTCAAAGAAACTCCTGAAGTCATTGCAAGGACTGGTTCTGCCTTGCTAGTTATCCTCTTATAGTCTTAGTCGTATAATCTTGAATCCATATATTTTCTTTGTTTAAAAAAGAAAATTCGTTGCCGTTTGCAGAAGAATAAGAATCCGATACTCCACCATTAACAACCATCATCTAGTGCTCCACTCCTCAAAGGTAAAATCAGTAATTGAACGGCTAAATAACTGGTCCAACATTTTTCGTTGTTTTGCAAATGAAGACGTAGAACTTCCCATGTTGGGGTTTGGGCTACCGAATTCAGTTGGTTGTTATGGATCCATCCGATAAACGATACACATTCCATAGCTATTACTCAGAAGTTCATAGAAGTTCAGATATGAAAATTTAATTGAAACAGTTAGCAATACTCAGAATTCGATTAAATCTATTTTAGGCAATAACAATAGTTATAAGCTGCTGGAGTCAGTTGGGTACAGAAAATAATGTCATGACCTGTAATTGCAGCTATGTCATATAAGCTCTATATGTTTCTCTTATGTTAACTCATCTCTCAACAATTCCTCTATTTAGTTTATGATGATAAGACAGATATAACCCTCAACAATTTCTTCTCTAACGGTCATAATTAACGGAAATGGACGGAAGGGTGCACATTGAACCGCCCAAATATTCTTTGGGTTGCAAACTGCATTTATGCAAACTATGAGTACCAAAGTGATTTTGGTCTGAACCAAAGGGTTGCGAAATACAATCTATACTCTTTATTAAAAGCAGAAACCCCCTTTAAATGGTATGTCATGTATACCGCGGTATGCACGGTATGCCGGTATGCCAATTAATTAATTAATTAATTAATTAATAATAACTTATTTTACTATTTGATCTTACTTTAAAAACTATTTTTTAAGTGTATAGAAGGCCAATAAGAATTAGAATTACTAATGAAACAAGTCCTCTCTGAACTAAAATACGGTATGTCAATTAATTAATTAATTAATTAATGTATATTATGGTATGCTATACAGTGGTATACCACTAAATATTAATTAATTTAATTAATTAAAATCATAATATTAAATATTAATTTAATTTAATAATGAAGTTATATACTAGGAGTTTATTAACTAAAAATTGAAATAAAAGTCGAGAATATAGGATTTAGGGCTCCATTAATTAATATTTAAAATATATCTATAATAGATTAATAATAATACAATTAATAATATAACTATTCTTATATTACCAGAGATAAGTTATATAAATTTAATTAATTAAAATAATAAAATTAAATATTAATTTAATTTATTATTGAAGTTATATATTAGGAGTCTATTAACTAACAATCGAAATAAAAGTCGAGAATATAGTATCATATATATAACTTGGTGGTTCAAGATTTTATTCATTTAAAAAAGTTAAAAATTAGGAATTTAAGATAATTTATCACAATCCGTGCTTCGCACGGGTTATCGGCTAGTTTAGTCTAATTAGAAAGATAGTAAGAATTAAAGAAAAATAACAAGTTCATTTGAGTTTTTAAAGTAAGTATTAAAATTTTATTATTTTTGAAAAGTTTTAAAATATTAATATTTAAGTGAGACATTTCAAATTGTAATTGTTAAACAATTAAATGGGGTGAATGGGACATCGGAAGTAGTTTGAAGAAGTAATTAACTGTACACAAGTTACCTAATAACTTCTACAAGCTACCCAAATCACTTTTTTCAGTTGAAGTTGCATTTTTGCTTATAAACGGAAATCGATTTTCTTTAAATTTAGTCATGTTTGGACGAAATATATAAAAGGGTGTACATATTTGTAAAGAAGCTAAATATTAGCATTTGCTTCACTCAATTCGATAACTTCCACTATATCCTATAGCATTTTATACACTCAAAACATTCAAACATCTAGTCATGCAATGCAAGAAATGATTTTTATTGGACAGCTTACAAACAAACTTCTACGCATCGTCTAGATCAATAGCCTTATTGAGTTTTGATGTACTCCTATAAAACATTCCTGAAAAAAAAAAAATTAAAACAAAGTAATTTAGTTTATGTTTTCTAAAAAACATAAACTAAATTACTTTATGTTTTTGTGTCTATGCAAATAACAATATTTCAATTACGCGTGCAGATATTACGTCCCAGTTACAACAAAAATTACAAACTTCTATACACATGCAGTTGTATTATAAATAAAAAAACAGGCAAAACATGTTGGGCGTCGTCAATTAGTCATAACTTCGTAATATTTTCCGCTTTGATCTGAGTTGTATCAATTTACTTCCAAAAAGATTCATACTAATGAAGTTAATTACTGTAATTGTTATTAACCATTTTGGCCCAATTTCGTGACATTATACTAATGAAATTAATTGATTGCTTATTAACTAATAACCGAACAACTCTCAACAATTTTTTCCTCCACACATCGAGCTCAACACCTGTTAAATACGACTCCTCTTGAAACCCCAATCCTGGGATAACCTCCCCTACCTTTTACTTGATCCATTTGGAATGGATCGTTATATCCATAACAAATTTTCATACAAAATTAATTATTTATTAACTAGCAATCTACCCCTTTCAAAAATGATATGGGACACTCTCAATAAAACATAATCTTTCTTTTTATTTGAAAATTTATGTAGGGATTACGTAGAGTACTATGTTATTACTACTTTTATCGAGTATATTTCTTTTGTGCCAAAAAGCAAATTTCGGACAGCATTTCTTGTGAAAATGAATGAATTTTTTATAAAAAAAAACATATTAAAAGAAAGGCTGAAGGAATCTGAAAGGTTTTTTTAGTATATAAACGAGGAGGGTACTGGAAAGTTTCTTCATAAACTCATTATTCAAACATAACCAGGAGAAAAAAATATTCAGACGTATGTTTTGGCAAGCGATCTTTTTTCTTTTCTTTTTCTTGCAGAGTTGTTTTTAGTACACTTGAACTTTTGTTTTATCCAGCAGGAATCAATGGAGGGTGTGAACAATCTCACTGGTAATATCTTACGAAATTATGACTTCTCTGAAGGGTTGCATTGGTGGCATCCAATTTGGTGCAGAGGCTTTGTAACCTCCACACATTCTGGTCACAGTAGTCGGTATGCTGTCGTTACTGATCGCAAGGAGTGTTGGCAAGGGCTGGAACAAGACATCACAAGTAGAGTTTCCCCTGGTTCTACTTATGCAGTTTCTGCTAATGTCAAAGTAGGAGGGGATGTGCAGGGATTGGCTGATGTCTTGGCTACACTTAAGCTAGATCACAAGGATGGATCAACTAGTTATTTGTTCATATCAAGGTACTGGTTCTTCCGATTTTGTGTTTGGCCTTTTTGCTTCTTAAAAATGAACTTGTCAAGTGTCACTACATGCAGAACCTCCGCCGGTAAAGAAAGTTGGGAGAAACTGGAAGGAACTTTTTCATTGCCAACTATCCCCAACCGAGTTGTATTTTATTTGGAAGGGCCGTCTCCTGGAATAGACCTACTCATAGAATCAGTAGTGATATCATGTACCACACACAGCAAGTTCAGCGTAAGTTTGATGTAACATTCAGTTGTGCCTTATGCTTTAGCACGAAGGGTATGAATTAGTACATAAGAGTAGGAATGATCGATAAGTTTAATCTCTCAAGGTTTGAAGATATTGGTCATTCTGTGGAACAAATGATGAGAATGTTCAGTACATTTTTTATATGATTAACTTATTATGCAATTTGACAGATTAACGGCACTGGAGACGTTCCTGCTGAAAATGAGAATTTAATATTGAATCCTGCATTCGGTGATGGTGCTAATAATTGGTCCGGAAGAGGCTGCAAAATTCTTGTTCACGACTCCATAGGAGTTGAAAATATTTTACCCAAGTTCGGAAAACATTTCGCATCTGCAACAGAGCGCACACAAAGTTGGAATGGTATTCAGCAGGATATAACCCGACGGGTTCAGCAAAATCTTGCTTATGAATTATCTGCTGTAATTCGGATATATGGTAACAATGTTACAAGCGCTAATGTAAAGGCTACATTGTGGCTCCTGACACCAGATCACCACGAGCAGTACATAGGCATTGCCAAGTTAGTTTTTCCTATCTCATACAGCTTTTAGAACTAACATGAGCTAACAGTATAACCAATAATAATATTGATGTTGCACAAATACATGGTAGTTGCAGTACTGACTAATTCAGACATGCCCAACATTTGAGTTTCATAGTTTAATAGCTTTCGTTATTATTTCATCTGATATAAATTTTTCTTTATTCATAGGCAGTAGCTCCGCAGTGTCTTCCCTTCTAGTCCTTCGAGCATTACTTTAAATAACCTATTCTACATTTTTCCTTCCTTCAGTATGCAGGCAACAGATAAAGATTGGGTACAGTTGCAGGGAGAATTTCTTCTTAATGGTAACCCATCAAAGGTAGTTGTTTATCTAGAAGGTCCACCTTCAGGCACTGATATTCTCCTGGATAGTTTATCATTGAAGCATGCAGAAAAGATCCTTCCATCACCTGCACCGGTTATAGAGGTAGGTAACTTTAGGGATTCAGTACTTGGTTATTGCTTCATTATCGTGCAAATTGCACTAACTATAGTTTAATCTTTTGCGATACTCTTTTCTTGTAATGCAGAATGAAAATTATGAAGTGAATGTAATTGCAAACAGCAATATTAAAGATGGCAGCAATGGATGGTTTCCTATGGGTAATTGCACCTTGAGCATCACAAATGGTTCACCCCGAGAGTTTTTAGGACAACATGCACCACTAAGGGGTCGCTGCACTCTTGTCTCTAATCGAACTAAGGCCTGGATGGGACCTGCGAAGGTGATCACTGATATAATTAAACTATATCTGACATATCAAGTGTCTGCTTGGGTAAGAATTGGTTCCAAGGAAGCTGGTCCCCAGAATGTGAAAGTCGCAATTGGTGTGGACAACCAATGGGTAAATTGTGGCCAAGTTGAGATTAATGATGCTCATTGGCATAAAATTGGTGGTTTTTTCAGAATTGAGAAAGAACCAGCTATGGTGATGGTTTTAATTAAAGGCCCTGCTTCAGGTATCGACTACATGGTTGCTGGACTACAGATTTTTCCTGTTTACCGGCAAGAAAGGTTTCGGCCCTTCAAAAGCCAAACTGATCAGGTAAACAAACTCCTATGGATAGTCTAGATCAATATCCTATGATTACATAATATTCCTGGCCAAAAAATCAAAGAAAAAGTTTAGAACCATTCAGCTTTTTTCTTGTTTCAGTGCAGATAACAAGGTTTCTATTATGCATGCAAATACCACGAAACAACAATAAACATAAAATCCTACACACATGCAGTTGTATTATATAAATAAAAATAGAAAGAGGCCAATCATACTCCCCTTTTATTTAATAATTTATTCATGGATTGCGTACTATGTTATGATTATTATGGCAATAATTAAGCAAAATATCCGATAAAACTTTTCTTCCGAAGATGAATGGCATTTATAAAGTCATATATAAACATAATTAAACAATGGAATATGGAAAAATTAACTAACAAATTTTCCATTTCACTTTAAGCATTTTCAATCTGCAAGGTGAAGTTAATACATCAACCAACAAACTTATAAAGTAAAGAAATAAAAAATAGATGCTTTAGTCTTTACTCAATCTTACAATTTGGATTGTACAGAAAGAGTGGATAAAATTTGAAGCTTAAGGAATCTGAATTTTTTTATTTTGTTACTCTCTAACCCTCTCTTTTTCTTTTTGTCTTCAATCTTTTTAAGGATTCATTTATTGAATTACAAATTTCTTTTTTGATTGGAGGGTTCTGGTAGGGTTGGTCCATGCTTTTTGTGCAAGTAAAATCTTTTAAAAAATTAACATCCACAGTTCATTAATATTTTTTTTTGCATCTAATGAGGAGGGTACTAAAAAGTTTCTCTATAAATTCATATTCAAGGCTAATCGAAAGAAAATGTATAGAGGTATTTTAGGCTATCTTGTATTTTTGCAGAGTTGTTTTAAGTTCATCAAGAATTGCTGCAACTAATGTTTTTGTTTGTCGCAGGAATTCAAAGAAACTATGGAGACTCCACCAGCAAGCAATGTCCAAAATGCATGTTACTCTGAGGTACCATTTTAATTTAAACATGTTCTTCTCAGTTTGAGGTTCTTCCTGGTTGCTCTTAAAGATGTCTCAACCAAAGTGACTATTCATTGAACACGAGGAAACTTGCCTCGAAAAGTAACATACTTTTGTAACGTTTGGGTTTAACGTTTTTGGTTTTCTAGCGCTAAAAATTGTGTACCTGCCAGAGAAGTCGTAAAGGTCATGCATAGTAATGTTATGACTCTGTTGAGAAGGTTGATTTTGCCATTCCGAAAGAGCTAGTGGTGCAGCTTGTTAGTTGCTAGCTCTTTCTAAAAATTATGTAACCATCCTCCTTTGTCCCTATCTATAATTTCCGGTGATTAGTTATACATGCCTTAAGTTAGAAAGTTAGAAGTAGTACCAAGGGATCATTGAAGTGTCTTGTGATTCATTTTCTTGTCCTTGATCAATAATATTATCGCTCATTATCGATGCGTTTAATCTCTTGAAGGGTTAGAAGATAGTGGTCACAATCTGTGAAACAAATGATTTTCTACAACTCATTATCGATACGTTTAATCTCTTGAAGGGTTAGAAGATAGTGGTCAATCTGTGAAACAAATGATTTTCTACACATTCTTTGGATGTTGAAACTTTAATGAAATTTGACAGATTAATGGCTCTGGGGATCTTCCTGCTGAAAATGAAAATGTAATATTGAATCCTGCATTTGATGATGGTGTTAATAATTGGTCTGGAAGAGGCTGCAAAATTCTTGTTCACGACACCATGGTAGATGGAAAAATTTTACCTATGTCTGGTAAACATTTTGCATCTGCAACAGAACGCACACAGAGCTGGAATGGTATTCAGCAGGATATAACTGGAAGAGTGCAGCGAAAGCTTGCTTATGAAGTATCTGCTGTGGTTCGGATATATGGAAACAATGTTACCAATGCTAATGTACAGGCTACGTTGTGGGTTCAGACACCAGATCTCCGGGAGCAATACATAGGCATTGCCAAGTTAGTTTTTCCTAACTCATTTAGAACTAATGAGCTAACAATGCCACCAATAATATTATAGATTTTGTACAGACATGGTAGTTGCAATACTGACCTTTTTGGACACACAACATCTAAGTTACACAAATTATTAGCTTTATATATCATTTCATTTAAACATTATTTTTTTTCGTTTACATGCAGTAGCTCAGCAGTGTCTTCCCTTTTAGTCCCTCGAGCCTTACTATAAATAACCTACTCTACATTCTCTCTTCCTATAGTATGCAGGCAACAGATAAAGATTGGGTACAGTTGCAGGGTAAATTTCTTCTTAATGGTAACCCATCAAAGATAGTTGTCTATCTAGAAGGTCCACCTGCAGGCACTGATATTCTGGTCAATAGTTTATCATTAAAACATGCAGAAAAGATCCCTCCATTACCTGCACCAGTTATAGAGGTAATTATATACAGGGGTGTGGGACTTGTTCTTGCTTTGTTACAGCAATTTCACTGATTAAAGTTTAATATATTGCGATGCTCCTTTCTTGTATTGCAGAATGCAAATTACGGAGTAAATGTAATTGCAAACAGCAACCTCAGTGATGGAAGCAATGGATGGTTTCCTCTGGGTAATTGCACCTTGAGCATTGCAAATGGCTCACCCCGTGTACTTCCGCCAATGGCAAGAGAAAGCTTAGGACAACATGCACCATTAAGTGGTCGCTGCATTCTTGTGTCTAATCGAACGCAGACATGGATGGGACCTGCTCAGATGATCACTGATAAAATTAAACTCTATTTGACATATCAAGTGTCTGCTTGGGTAAGACTTGGTTCCAAGGCAGCTGGTCCGCAGAATGTGAATGTCGCACTTGGTGTGGACAGCCAGTGGGTGAATGGTGGCCAGGCAGAGATTAATGATGCTCGTTGGCATGAAATTGGTGGTTCTTTTAGAATTGAGAAAGAGGCAGCTAAGGTGATGGTTTATATTCAAGGCCCTGCTTCCGGTATTGACTTCATGGTTGCTGGACTGCAGATCTTTCCTGTTGACCGGCAAGCCAGGTTTAGGCACTTAAAAAGGCAAACTGATCAGGTAAGTTGTCAAGTATAAATCTCCTTTTTTATTATATCATTTGAGTAATATGAAAGTAACATACTTCGGATATGATATAATTGTCATTTCATTGTTTCGCAGACACGAAAACGTGATGTCATCCTAAAATTCTCTGGATCAGATTCGAGCCTGCTGTCTGGCACCTTTGTGAAAGTCAGACAAACTCATAACAGTTTTCCATTTGGTTCATGTATTAGCAGGACAAACATAGACAACGAAGATTTTGTTAGTTTCTTCACAAAAAATTTTAACTGGTCTGTGTTTGGAAACGAGTTGAAGTGGTATTGGACAGAGTCACAACAAGGAAAATTGAACTACAAAGATGCTGATGACCTTTTAAACTTGTGCGACGCCAACAATATTGAAACCCGCGGTCACTGTATCTTCTGGGAAGTGGAAAACACAGTTCAGCCATGGGTGAAGGCTCTTAACAAAACCGACTTAATGGCTGCAGTTCAAAATCGTCTTACAGGCCTTCTCAGCCGCTACAAGGGAAAGTTCAAGCACTATGATGTTAATAATGAGATGCTGCATGGATCATTTTATCAAGATCGATTAGGTAAAGATATCCGTGCCAACATGTTTAAGAATGCCAACCAACTAGATCCCTCACCTACTCTATTTGTAAACGATTATCATATTGAGGATGGATGTGACACTAGGTCAAGTCCCGAAAAGTACATTGAGCAAATTCTTGGTTTGCAAGAACAAGGTGCACCTGTTGGAGGGATAGGAATTCAAGGACATATAGACAGTCCAGTTGGGCCTATTGTTTGTTCTGCTTTAGACACATTAGGTACTCTTGGTCTTCCAATCTGGTTCACAGAACTTGATGTGTCTTCCATCAACGAGCATATCAGAGCTGATGACTTAGAAGTGATGCTTCGAGAATGTTTTGCTCATCCAGCTGTAGAAGGTGTAATGTTGTGGGGATTCTGGGAGCTGTTTATGAGTAGAGACAATTCACATTTGGTAAATGCAGAAGGCGATATAAACGAAGCTGGTAAACGATACCTTGACCTTAAGAAAGAGTGGATGTCAAATGCTCATGGACATATCGATGAACAACAACAATTTCAATTCAGAGGCTTCCAGGGAACATACGAAGTGGAACTTTGCACCTTCTTCGAAAAAAAGAAAATTCTCAAGACATTTGTTGTCGATAAAGGTGAGTCTCCGATAGTAGTATCTATCGATTTATAACGCTACAGAGTGGTGGCATTGCTGTTGAACCAGAACATTATGTGTTACATGTGTGCAGTTACTGTCTTTCGTTGATTGCGTACATGGTTCTGGTGCAAGTTTAAATGATTTAATTTGGCGTTTTGATTGTAAAATTAAAAAAAGAAAGAAAAGACATTCTCTGTTCCATTGCTCATTGAATTCTAATATGGGCTGTTTTAAGTTGTAGTTTCTTCGGAGCCTAAAGTAGTTCAGCCAAAACTACATCACTCTCCTACAACAGCATGCATACATACATACATACATACATACATACATAAAAGTATATAAGTCTCACAAACGTTGTCCAACAATCAACAACCATAGTATTCAAAGATTTATGGCAGAACAATCAATTGTTATTGTCCAAAAACCCGGCCCACGTTTATAATATATTCAAGGCCCCAATCGATAAGGACCTTCACCAACATAGTGTCCCTCCATGTAAAGAGCTGCATTTTGAGGATGAAGTCCATCCATCACCATAAATTGCATATCTTCCGAAGGTTTCCAGTGTCGTTTTCTTTGGTTGATGAACCAATTGTTGATCTGTTTCTGATCCAGTCCAGTAGATTCTGCCAACGCTACTTTCTCCGTCTCCTGCGTGTCATCAATATTTAATTAACACCTTTCATTTAATTACATATATATATCTCGAGCGCTTATTAACAATGGTAAGGATAACACCCGCTTTTTATGTGAATAGAGGGGGTCCAACCCACTCTTACCAATCTTACATTAGCATGCAGATATGTATAGAAAATTTACTTACAGAAGGATATGGCCATTTGTAGTGCAAGTCCCACCAACTTAGTAACTTCTGGCGTGCATCTTTGGGTAGTTTTCCTTTCTTCTTTTTCTTGGAGAGTTCTTGCTTGAGACTACTCAAATAACCACTATATTTCCTCAAGAGGTGGTTCTTCAGCTCCCTATCTTCAGCACGTGGATCAATCTGCGGAAGTTCCGTCTCTCCACCACTATTGTCTTGATCATCTTCTGATGAACCAATGACCTCACATTTCTCATCTAGTTATACAAAGAGTAGTAAGACCTCATAGAGCAAAGTGTACACCTTCACTTTATTTCATTAAAACAGCCATGCACTTCATATAATTATAATTAAATCACAATTCAATTTAATTAGTAGAAAGCAAAGATTCAGGGTTGAGGTTTAAAGCTGAGTTGAGTAAATTTAGCAAGCTGCTAGGGCCTTTCTTACTGAGTATGTACTAAAATGAAAAAAGTTTGAAGCTTGTCTTGTGTACGGGAAATGTTTCAGTTAATGTACTAAACAAACATGTTTAAAGTGTTAAAGATCGAAGATGCCGACGTTTCAATAATCAAACATGTGGCATTTTCAAAGTAATGATACAAACCAAATTGTACCACCAATTAAGCTGCTATCAATACATTCATCCAATTTAGAAACTTCCATAAATGTCTCATTGTCATTGGACAATTGAACACCTCTGCATGAAATATAGACATTTTGACCAACTACAAATATCAAGATGGATTTAGTACAAAAAGAAAAACAGGAGAAAGGAGGAAAAAGAAGAAATTAATGTAGCTTCTAAAAGAAAAATAAATAAATCCAATGTTATAGGTTTAGTAAAACAAGTCGTCCTTCAGATTAGCTAAAAACATTTAGAGAATCTTGTTTAATTGAAGTACTTTGTCCGATTTTTGCTAGAATCACCTTAATTAACCAACATTCTTGTATACTAGTCAAACACTCTAATCAGTGTGTGTTTGACATTTGGTACTTGAATTGGAGCAACATTATTTATTCAGTTTGTTGCTAAATTCGAGCAACATAGTTCATAGCAAGTAACCGTAAAATTCTTTACTTCTAACTTTAAATTGTTACCTGGACCACTCAGAAATTTTCTAGGTAATTAACTATGTCTCCTATGTACAATCCAAGAATGGATGAGTTACTTCTAAAGGACTTGGGTATAATTTATTGACAGCGACGAATCGAGTTTCGAAAGCCCATTTTGTTAGCAATTTAGCAAAAACCTTTTAATTACCAAGTGGAAAAGCATAAAATTATGAATAGATTGCTAGAGCTTTAATAAGATGTACACTTCTACAAGTCCTAAGAGAAATAGGATCGAAGAAGTTGAACTTTTATCCAAGAAACATGATGTACATTTTCCTTATGATTTGATTGCTCATACATGTACATTGTACAATAGTTAAACTAACAGGTAAACAATGAACTAATAGGTAAAGTACTATTTGATTAGTAAAAATCAACATAATAGCAAGTCCATGGCTACTGGCTAGTGATTAGAGATCCAGAAATATGGCACACCAACTATATATGCATGAACTAGTACTATTAAACCCAGTGAAAAGACAGAAAGTAGAATTTAATTAAATTAAAACAAAAAGTTAGAGAGTAAATAAGAAAACAAAGGCAGGAAAAGTTGGACAGGCTATGTGCTAGGTCTGATGGGAAACAGCATCCTATGTTCTTCAATTTTCAAAGGCATGCATAGTCCTATGTATGAATATATATAGCCACTCACTCACGGCAGTACCAAAACAAAAACAAAAAAACTACTCGGGAATGTAAGAAAACATTAAAAATACCATTCAATATCCCCAAGGCATAACACATAACCTTGACAGTAGCCTGACAAAATGACTGTTTTTAGATTAACTAGGTGAACAAAACCCTAGTTAACAATGAATGTGTGTGTCAGATTTACATCTTTGATTAGTGAAGCATTAATGAATGAGATTAGTAAAAAGAGTGATTTTGTGTTTGTTTAATTCCCTACAACAGTTTGGTAATAAGTAGATTATGTCTTTTTTGGTGATAGTTTGTGATTAGGGTTTCAAAAAAAAATTGGTGTAAATTGTAAAGTTTCTTCAAAAGGACACACAAACTCCAGTCAGTCAAGCCACTGGCAGTCAAAGTTTGGGTTCCCGGTGAGTGACAATCAATCAAATTTGGAAGCAGACAGGCCTATCTCCAGATTTCTTTTACTTCAACTGCCAGTTTGAACTAGACATACCCCCAAACATACATAAATCACTGAAACACACCTTGATAACTTCTTGTTTTGTTACCACCCATACATAATATATACACACATACAAAAATATAGTAGGATGCTAATTCAAAACGAGAACGGGCTTAAATTGAGAACCGTGAAACTCAAAGTAAATCATTAAAATATTTTGAACAAATCACTGAAATTTCAGAATTATTTTTAAACAAATTTGGTTATTTGTGCATATATGAATCTGTTTTGGTTCGATTCTCATTATAAGTTGGGTTCTCATTTGAACATCAGTCTATGTATTGCTATACATAAACACATATTGAATGAGGAACGTACCGGAGTTAAAGATATGACGTGGACCAGTGGTGAGCATATTAAGTTGAGTTTCAATCCTTTGCATGAACTCCATAGCTTCTTGTAATGGTCTAGTTAGCTCCTCACGATACTTGACAAGCATGTCGTAATAAGCCTCCTATTTTACACACATATTACCAATAATTTTCATTAAATCAAATCCCAAATAATTATACTCAATAAGTTAGAAATTAAAACACACCATAAATTGATCGAGTTCCGGATCTTTAGATGTTTCTCCACAACTTAGTGAGGCTTGCTGCCTAGCTTCAAACTCCTGTCGAATAGTAGCAAGCCGTGCCATTACTTCTGCCGGAGCTCCAACCTAAATATACAAATAAGTTAACAGTACTAGCTTATAATGATTCAAGGAGTTTATCCGTTCTGGTTACGATCAATTACAGAAATTTAAATACACATACACTTAAAATCATCGTTGTTACCGACAGTAGAGGGGTATCTTTAAATTACGAAGTTAGATCGATCGAGTAATAAAAAAACACACCTTTTGACAATCCAAGTAAGCTTGAAGAAGAGTAGAATATTGAGGATGAGCAATGATCTTAGCTTTAATAGCTTCAGCTGCAGCAGCTTCATTTGAGTTGTGATGATTAAAAGATGGGTAATGAAATCTTTGGTGCAAAGAATTATTACTACCACCTTCCATTTTCACCATTGGATGATGATGATGAAACCTATTTGATTCATCATTTGGGACATGAAATCCATTCATCACCAAAGGCAACACATGAGAATTAGAAGAACTACTATTTCCAATTCCGTACAAGAAACTACTAGCTCCTCCCCTTGAATTATTAGATGTAGTATCACCTTCCATATTCTTGCTATTATTTTGCCCTAGATGAGTTCTATAACCCTCCATAACACTTTTTTTTTTCTCTAGCTAAATGAGAATCAAAATCATAAGGGTTTTTGTCTAGCTTATAATATGCATGCGTTTAAAAGAATGATTTTGAGGGGGGAGTTTTCCAATTTCCGGTAGGTTTTCCGGTGGAAGTGACAGAAAACAGCTGCTTTTGTTGAAGAATTAAAAAAATATTTGTGTGGATAATACTTATTTATTACTCCCTCCGTCCCATAATACAAGTCTCTTTTGAAAAAATTACGCATATTAAGAAAATATTAATTAGATGATACATTTCCTCTTATGCCCATTATAAATGCATTGACTTTTAAGAATATGAGCTATTTTATACTCTTGGTCATTCTCATTAATTGTTATACAATTTTCAAAAAGGGTAATTTAGGAAAAATGTTCACAAATTTACATTGAAAATTGGAAATGGACATGTATTATGAGAAAAAAAATTATCTCAAAAGAGACTACTATTATGGGACGGAGGGAGTACTAAGACTAGATGGGATAGTAGCATGTATATATAAAAGCAAAGTGCAGTTTGTTTGATGAGTTTTGGTGATAATGTAAAAAGGGCATGTAGTGTTTACCAGTTGGAATTTATCTTTTGTTATTGTACTATATTTGTGTATGGTGCAGTGCAAGTGTGCAACATACAATTAAAATCCGAATAAATGTGACAGGTAGAAATCGATGACTCACTTGTATTTGTACTCTGTGGGTCAACTCCGTTCTTGCCTTCTTGGGTTAGGTCCACCTTTAATTTTCATACACACCTTTGATAGGGCAGTTCAAATTTTCATTTTGTCAATAAATAATTAAATATAGACAACATCTATAATCTATACTATTATATAAATTCCGAAACATTAAAAGTTTGGTTCAACGGTACCTATTGAATTTACCTAATTACCCTTACTCAATTACAAATCTATTAACTAATCAATTTCCTTTTTCAGGTTACGCATATTATCTTTTCTATTTTCAAGAACTAAATAATTTCCTTTTCCAAGTAAAATACAATATCTTTTATATTTTATCTAACAAAAATTTCTCATTTATTAATCAATTTCCTTTTTCAGTTTAAACATATAACCTTTTCTATTTTTCAATAACTAAATAATTTCCTCTTTCATTTAAAATAGAATATCTTTTACATTTTGTCTAACTAAAATTTCTCCTTACCTAATTACCCTTACTCAATTACAAATCTATTAACTAATCAATTTCCTTTTTCAGGTTACGCATATTATCTTTTTTATTTTCAAGAACTAAATAATTTCCTTTTCCAAGTAAAATACAATATCTTTTGTATTTTATCTAACAAAAATTTCTCATTTATTAATCAATTTCCTTTTTCAGTTTAAACATATAACCTTTTCTATTTTTCAATAACTAAATAATTTCCTTTTTCATTTAAAACAGAATATCTTTTACATTTTGTCTAACTAAAATTTCTCCTTTTTAAAAACACTACGAGCAATTTTGTTTAAAAAAAATAACTTAATTATATATAATTGCTATTAACTAATCAATTACCCTTTTCAGTCAAAACACGTTACCTTTTCTCTTTTCTCTAACTAAAATCTCTCCTTTTCCAATTATATTATGGGTGGTTACCTTTTTCAGCAAAACACATTACCTTTTTTCTTTCTTCTTACTAAAACCTCCATTTTTCTAATTATATTACAGGCGTTTCTATTTAATAAAAATAAAAATAATAATATTATAATATTAATAATTAACCAATTACCATTTCAACTAAAAAATAACATAATTATATATAATTATTACTAACTAATCAATTACCTTTTTCAGTTAAAACACGTTACCTTTTCTTTTTTCTCTAACTAAAATCTCTCTTTTTCCAATTATATCATGGACTGTTACCTTTTTTCAGCAAAACACGTTACCTTTTTTCTTTCTTCTTACTAAAACCTCCATTTTTCTAATTATATTACAGGCATTTCTATTTAATACAAATAAATTAATAATATTATAATATTAATAATTAACCGATTACCTTTTCAGCTAAAATATATCATTTTTTCTATTTTTTCTAATTGCGTTCCCTTTTTTTTCTAGAAATATAACGGGTAGCATCAATTTCTCATTTTCTAAAAACTATGAACAATTTTATTTCGTAAAATAACATAATTAAATTATAATTACTATAAACTAATCAATTACTTTTTCCACATAAATCATGCACGTTACCTTTCTATTTTCTCTAACTAATTTTTTTAATTATATCACGGATGGTTCTATTTAATAAAATAAACTAATAATATTATAATATTTTTAATTAATCGATTACCTTTTTTAGCTAAAACATATCATCTTTTCTATATTTTCTAATTAAAATCCCTTTTATAATAGAAATACCACGGACAATATTATTTTCTCATTTTCTAAAAATATTACAAGCAATTGTATTTAGTAAAATAACGTAATTCAATTATAATTACTATAAACTAATCAATTACCTTTTTCACCTAGAAGCTAGAACATATAATCTTTTTAATTTTCACTAACTAAATTCTCTATTTTTCTAATCATACCACGGACATTCTATTTAATTAAATGAAGTAATAATTTTATAATTACTAATAATTAATTGATTATTCTTTTTAACTAAAACCTATCATCTTTTCTATATTTTCTAACTAAATCACTCCTTTTCTAGAAATATCACGAATAACATTTATATAATTATTATCAAATCATCTCATATAAAAAAGTAAGCCTCCAAAATTCATATTTCAAAAAAAATTAATTTTAATTAATGAATTTTTTTATATAATATAAAAAAAATCCGTGCATTGCACGGGTTTTAGGCTAGTCTTTATTAATAAGCGAAATTCTCTTTTAAAGGTATCTAAAGTTTGGTTCGTACTATATTTTGGTTTCACTCGTTTTTGGTTCGCACTATATTTTGGTTTCACTCCTAAAATCCTATTTTCTCTAGAATTCTATGTTGTTTTTTTAAAAAAAATAGAATAAAAATAGAAATCCTATTATAATTATAATTCTTTTTGTAATTTTTATCCTATTATAATTATAATTCTTTTATTTGTATTTTTTTTTTAAAAAAAATCATATTTCCCCTAGAATAATATGTTCCTTTAAAAAGAATTAAAAATAGAGTTCTTATGATGATTATAATTCTTTTGTTTATAATTTTTTTAACTTGAAAAAACCAACAATCAAAAATCACCAACAAATAGAGGGTAAAACACCAATGAATACGTAGCCAGATCGTATAACATTTGATAAAACAATAACGAATCTATAACCTTTATTAATAAATTTATGTTTAATGATATTTTCGTAACAAATTTGGTATCACCCTTATTTCATCACAGATTCCTACTCCCCTAAAATTCATATTATTTTCTAAAACAATTGTTTGAAATTTTGTTATAATTATACTCCCTCCGTCCCTTTTGATTGTTAACATTTCACTTTTTCAAAACTTTCTGGCACGCATTTTAAGGTGCATTTTAAGGATAGTTAAATAACTTTTTTTAAAAATTTTCTTTTTCTGTATAAAAATTTAATGTTTAAATTTTTATACAGAAAAAGAAAATTTTAAAAAAAAGTTATTTAACTATCCTTAAAATGCACCTTAAAATGCGTGCCAGAAAATTTTGAAAAAGTGAAATGTTAACAATCAAAAGGGACGGAGGGAGTAATTCTTTTACTATAATATTACTGAATTGTACAAATAACGTATATATTAGAACCAGAACCATGTATGTTATGTTTTCTTGATTGTTTAAAATATAATCTTAAATAAATAATAAATAAATCTATATCTATAACGTGTATTAATAACAAAACACCTTTTTAATGTACTATTTTATACCAAATTTTGTTCGTGCCATATTTTGGTTTCACCCCAAGACCCCTATTTTCTCTAGAATTCTATGTTATTTTTTAAAATAAATAAATAAATTATATTACAATTATAATTTTTTTATTACAACTTAATAAAAAAAGACTACGAATACAAATGTTAATCTACGGTGACATGCTTATCTATAACAAACGAAATACATGTTTAATTATACTTCGGTACCAAAAATTGGTTACACCCATAAGATTCTTATTTCTCCAAGGATTCTATATTATTTTTTATTAAAATAATACATTGTTAATACTATTATAATTGTAATTTTTATTATAACTCTATTCAGTTCACAAATAACGTATTTATCATAATCATGTACATTTTAACGTATATATCGGAATCATTTAGTTTTTTTTCTCGATTTTCTTAAATAAACTTAAATAAATAATATATAAAATGACCTTTATTAATAAGCAAATTCTTTGTAAATAACGTAATTTTTTATAATAAATTAATGATCAATTTAATTAAATTTTCTCGGGCCCTTATCATCTAATATCTTATTTGTAAGTGAAATCACGTTTTAATGATGCTTACTTCTGGATTTGTGTCTCCTAGAAATATTGGAATTTTGATGTTATTACAATTATTTTTTTATAAACTACTGAGTTCCATAAATATCGTAATTTTCTTTTGTACTTTTATCATTTTTATAGTATTTTTTAATGATAAATAAGATATTTCCTAAAAAATTTAATAAAAAATGATCAATTTTAATATATTATTTCGACCCGTGCTTCGCACGGGCTATCATCTAGTACATTATAATAAGAAAAAGACTTATTTCCAAAATGCATCCCTTTGGTTCTGGGAAAATTCAATTTGGTGTCAGTAGTTTCAGCAATTGCAAAACGCAACCCTTAACATAAATTGGAGGGTCAGATCACATCCTTTTGGCAAGATTCCGTTAAATTGCACCGTTAACGTCAAAGACTTTAATGGCATTTTAGGTATTACAAGAAAATGATATTATTTACTCCCAAAAGTAATCGGTCTTCTTCTTTATTCATCCAATTTTCTCTTCTTCATCTTGTAATTTTTCACCAAAATTAATCGATGGCTGAGAGATGTGTTTGTGGTTCTTGGGTCGTTGCGAAAACAGCGTGGACTAATGCAAACACCGGTCGACGATTTTTTTCTTGTGATCGATGTCATTTTTTCAGGTGGTTGGATGCACCATTGTGTGATCGTGCAAGAGTAATCATACCAGGCCTTTTGCGTAGGATTTAGCACCTTGAAGCTAATCAAAACAAAGTGGATGCTAGGATGCCTGGGCTTAGTTGGAATGAAGTCGAAGTGGGCAAGGTGTTTACAAAAGAAAATGATCCCAATAAGTGTAGTTGCAACATAGCACTGACTTTGCTAATTTTCACATGGATTGCAATATTTCTGTACAATTTGTTGAAGATGGAAGATGACGGTGATATTTGAGATCCAGTGATATAAGAGTAGTTTAATGTTTGTTCAATGTTTTAGTAAAGCTCGAGTTTAATCTGGGTTGTAGTTTATGTTTTAGTAGAACTCGAGTTCAATGTTTGTTCTATGTTCCGATTTTTGCAATGGTTATCTTGTAGTCTATGTTTTTGATTTGCACTGTGTACTCCATGTTAAGACTTTGTAATGGTTATCTTGCAACAAAATTTGATGATCAATGAACTGATATAAATGCACACCAAACCTTACAATCTTGCAACATTGATGATCAATGAAATTGATATAAATGCACACCAACCTAACAAATAGAACAGATGAAAAGAAATGAGGTTGCAAAAATGCATCAACGTCTGTCCTCCTAATAAGAGGTCCCAAAATAAAGCATTTGCAAAATCAGAAACAAAAAATACAACCCCATTAAGCAATTGTCTAGTGTATCAACAAAGTTTAGTGCTCAAGTGAAATAAACAATCTTCTCCTTGATAGGCTTCTTCTTGGTAGCCTTCTTCTTTCTGACTGCAGACTGCAATTG
Organism: Kitagawia praeruptora; assembly: GCA_037693485.1. NCBI lineage: Eukaryota > Viridiplantae > Streptophyta > Magnoliopsida > Apiales > Apiaceae > Kitagawia > Kitagawia praeruptora. The sequence goes on along the minus strand of CM075351.1, from coordinate 21,208,893 downwards.
CTTGAGCGTAGTGACATTGTCACCATTTGTTTCGAAGTACTCCACACCTGAGGGGCCTGCCTGAGCTGGTGGCTTAAATGGTTTGACAATTCCTCCATGCTGCGCACGTATGGCATACTTTAAAGGGCTTGTCCTTGGTGTTTTTCGTGCCAACTGCTTAGTCCTTGGTGTCAAAGGTGATACCATCTCAGCACACATGTCATTTTGAGCCTTTTTAAGTTTTTTAAGTTTTTGGTTGAATATTTCTGCATTTTTTGCTTGTTCTTCCTTCTTCTTTGTTTCTATGTCTGCTTTCTGCATTTAGATGTTTATTACATTGAGTACTAATTACTCTTTAATGTAAAGGGGAAGCTAATGTAAAAATATACCTTTGTAGAGCAAGTTCTTGCATTGTGTCCTCCCTCTTTACAGTAGCTGCATTTTGCTTTTTTGGCTTCCCAGTTCTGTTTTTCATCCGGTTGGCCTTGAGCTTGCTGTCAAAACATGTATACAAACATGTTCAATATTTTTGCATCAAATATATTCCATCCAATTTGATATATTAAAATAATACCTTGTTGGGACAAGTTCTGACATTATGCTCCCACTGTCCACAATGTGAGCACTTTAAACTGGTACCTTATCTTTTAAGCATTGTTGGATCCTTGTCCCTTGCTTGCACTTCAACTTTATTCTTCTCTCTGTTCTTCTTGGGCCTACCGGGGGCAGTTTTCTTTAGTGGAGGCAAAGGTTCCTCCTGTTCTATTATTTTCCAATAAGGCTCTCCACGAATGGGCTCCAAAAAATGGCTATAAACTTGCATGTATTTCTCCTTCCTATAGCACTCATGAATGAAATCAAATGGATCTAGCTTGTGGAAGTTTATGCAAGCTACAACATGAAAGCAAGGAATCCCAGTCAACTGCCATTTCCTACAAGCACATGTCCTTTGATTCAAGTCACAAACCACCTCATGTCCTCCAACTGACATGGTCACATGAAACTTGTCCCCACCATTCCAAACTGGCAATGCTTTAGGTGCTAGCTGTAGTGACCTATGTAATTAAACAAAAAACATATGTAGTGAAACTAGGGCTTGTGAAAAATACTAGTAAGATTCCAAAATACTAGTAGGACTTACTTGTTCATTTTCTTCACTATTTTTGGGCAGTATATAACATTTCTCTTCTCCATCTTGCTTTTCCTCTTTTCAATTCTTGCCATAGCAGCCTTGTGGATATTTTTGAACATGGTAACAATGCCATTATCTCTGAACTTGTTTATGGCATTATTAAATACTTCACAATTGTTGTTGACAAATGTATCTGACTTGCACAAAAACCTAAACCCAGACCTAGACCATTGGGATCTAGGTTTTGCAGCTAACCAATCATATGCAGACTTATTCATCTATCATAATCAAGTAATATAATCAAGTAAAATTTGATTAGCAAGATATAACTATGTGTAAAACTTATAGACTATGTGTAAAACTTATAGACTATGTACCTTTTTCAAGACTTCCATGTTCATGTTGAAAAAATAATCAGTAGTAGATTTGCTGCCAGCCACATTTGTCTTGTAAGGCCCATCCCCTTATAGCTATGTTTCATGTTATTGTATAGGTGCATTACACAAAATCTATGTTCAGATTATGGGAAAAAATTGTCAAGTACATTAACAAGACCCTGCAAGTAAACATTATGCATTAATAAACAAGTAAACTAATACTAAAAAAGTTATTTATTTAAGACAAGTAGGGTTTACCTTTTGCCTGTCTGAGATAAATGTATAGGTGCCAGTGTTTTCTATCCTCAAGTCTTCCTTTAGTAAACCCAAGAACCAATTCCAGCTGTTGGTGTTTTCAGCTTTAACTTGTGCCCAAGCTATTGGATACATCCCTTCATTTGGATCTGTCCCAACTGCAGTAAGTAAAATACCACCATAGGGGCCCTTTAGATGGCATCCATCTAAACCTATTAAGGGTCTGCAATCCTCGAGAAAACCTTCTTTTAAAGGGCCTAAGCAAACATAAAACCTTTTAAACCTCCTTCCTTCTACACCAATTTTTGCTGGCTCAGTCATTAACTTTATAGTGGATGTTGGCATGACCTTCTTGACCTCATTTGCATACTTATATAGCTTCTAAAATTCATTTTCATGCCTTCCAATTATATTCTCTTTTGCCTTCCTCATTGCCCTGTATATCATGCTGTTAGAAATATTACATTTCAAATCATTTATCACCTTTGCTTGAAATGCAGCTAGGGGCCATTGTAAGTCATATGTTTACCCTATTTGTAAACATCGAGGATTCAACTCAACTTAAACAAGAATGTAATAGTAAATAGTATATGTACTGTCACAGGGATCTCAAATGCTTAATTGTCAAGAGAAAGGAGACAAAGTCAATCTACCGTTTTGAGGCATACTACACTTGAAGAAGTTCATTCAGTTGATCAAGCGTCAGTGGAGTAATCAAGACAGTGGGTTCTATTTATAGTGACAAGAGGTTCCTACAGTGGCAGAATACAGGTTATAAAGGTTTGAATAAAGAGTGAAGAAAAAGAAGACAGGAACCACAGCTTTAAAGTCAATATATGAAGAACAGTCATTGCGGTTAGTCACTCATGAACCAGACCGTGCATCGAGTGTCAACATTAAACAGTGGTTGTTTGTCATTAAATTCAGTGGTTCAAGCTATCAAGACTGGTATGTAAGAAAATCATTGTGCAAGCAACAGAAGTGCAAAATTAATTAATCACAAGGATTTTATTATCAAGTGGACTGGCTACGAGGAAAAAGAATTATCATAAAGAAATTCTAAGTGATATATTCTTGATGCTGAAACCCCGGTTAGAATTGTTGTATTTTTTGCTAAGCAAAAAGAGTCCGGTTTCAGATCCTCAAGAGACCGTAGCTTACACCTGGACGGGTTATGAGAAAATAGAATTATCACAAAGAAATACAAAGTGATATATTCTTAAAGCTGGAACCCCGGTTGGAATTGATATATTTTTTGTTAAGCAAAAGGAGTCCAGTTCCAGACGCTCAGGTAACCGCAGTTTAGAGTTTAAGGATAATTTTATATTAATAAATATTTTATTTATTTAGAAAATTATATTTATAAATATCTAATAATATTAGATATTTATTTTTATAATTTCTGAATTAAAATAATTATTTATTAATTAAAGATTATAAGCTGTGCGGGTTAAAAAGCAATTCTAGGAGCTGTCTATAATAAGACAAAATAGGCCCCGGTTTTTGTGATTGAATTAGAAGGTCATCACGTCATTTATTTTGAAAAGAAAAAGTGGCCAGGTTCAGGATTGTCTTGGCAAGGTTAAATTGATTGTCTTGGCAGTACAAAGCTGATTGTCTTGGTAGCACAAACCGTGATTGTCTTGGTAGTAAAATTAGAGATTGTCTTGGAGAAACTAGATTGTCTTGGCAAGTCAGAAAATTACATAAATATCTAGCACCAAGATTGTCTTGGCGATTGTCTTGGAAGAATCTGATTGTCTTGGCAAGGTTAAACAGATTGTCTTGGTGAGTTCAATTGTCTTGCCGATTGTCTTTCATGTACAATTTCATTTAGAAATTGGCAGGGGCTTTGAAGGATATTTTGCATAAATATCAAAGGTGGCCAAGACAAAAGACAACAACACAGAAAAATATCTTCACTCCTCTTCTTCTACACAGACAGAGGCGAGAGAGAAAGAGATCAAGAGAGAATAGTTCCTGAGCTTCATATTTAAATTCTTGTAAATTATTTCTGAGCTGTATCGTTAAATCTAAACCGATAGAAATAATTTACTTGTAACCTTGGAACTATCTAGCGAGTTTTTACTCCTAGAACTTATCTCTCGAATTGCTTTTAGCATTCGATCTTTTTATTACAAATATAGAAAAGTTCATGTCGAATTTTCTATAGAATTTGTAATAATTAGTTTGGTCATCAAACCTTGTAATTTGTACTCGTGTATTTAGACACACCCCATCAAGTTTAATATAATTTTATATTCAACTTGAAATATTTGTATTCGTTTTATTCCGCATCAATTTGTTCTTGATTTAATATTTTAAGAAAAGAGCAAATTCGATAAAACGGTATAGTTTGTATTCAACCCCCCTTCTACAAACTATTTTGGGCCTAACAATTGGTATCCGAGCCTTTTGATTGACGCACAAATCAAGATCCTTATTTTTGTGGTCCTCCAATTAGTTTTCGAGTTTGTTGACCCATACACAAAATTAAATCCGGTATAGACCAAAAAGTCAACTCCTCTTATTTTCAAAATTTTTAAACTTTCAAAAATTCAATTCTTGAGATTTTTGAACTTTACATAATCTGAACTTATTTTTGGACACTTTAACTTTCAAAATTTTCAATATTGAGATTTTTGAATTTTAAATAGTCTAAATTTATTTTCCAATTCTTTAACCTTTAAAAATTCTCAATTTATGATTTTTTTGATTTTTAAACAATATGACTTTATTTTCAATTATTAATTAACTTGAATTTATTCTCGAATTGTTTAATCTTCAAAAATTTTCATTTTATGACATTTTTGTTTGTTAAATAATCTTAACTTATATTCGAATTTTTTAATTCTTGAAATTATTAATTCTTGGAAATTTTGATTTTTAAACAACTTGAGTTTATTTTCAAATTGTTTAATTCTCAAAATTTTTAATTCTTGATACTTTCGAATTTTAATTAACTTGAATTTATTTTCGGATTCTTTAACTCTCAAAAATTTTCATTTCTTGAGATTTTTTTGATTCTTAATTAATTTGACTCCAATTTCAAATTTTAATTAATTTGAACTTACTTTCAGATTTTTTATTTCTCAAAAATTTTCAAGTGCTTGAAGTTTTTGAATTTTAAATATTTTGAATTTATTCTAAGCCAATGGTTTCAAGAAAGTTGGTAGCTGAAGATTCCTCCGGACATCAAAGATGATTTGAATCTTTTGAAGAAAATACATTTTTCATTGGAATTAATTTCTTCCTACTGAAGAAAAATTTGTTGTACTTCCTCAAAGTTATATCCATAGGATCCCACTGGTTTTTCAGAAGCAGAAGAAGTTTTAGTGGCTTAAATTTTTCTTGAAGATTTTAGTCAACTCTAGTGATTAGTGATATACAAACACTTAGTGGATTTTCGCAATGCTAAATCCAATACACGTAGTGGTTTGTACAAGAGCATATCTTTCAAGGAATCAACAGAGACTTTAGAAGAATGGAATCAGGGTGGTTTGAGAATGGACTAGATAGTTATACATCTCAGTCAGGAATTAATGATGGAACCTCAGAACAGACATGAAGAGTTACTAACTCAGAAAGAGTACTAAAGTTGTATCCAGGGATCAAGCCTATCTATTCCGAAGCAGATACTCTTCAAGATATAGTTCAACTCAAGAGGTGGTTACAAGATGGTGGAAAGAACAAGATATAATAGTTGCAGCTATGGAAAGTTATATGTGATAAGTAACTATCAAGGTGTGCAACATGGAACAGAATTCTGACAGACAAGAATGAATAGGGATTCATTAAATGAGATGAAACAGAAGCATCAGTGCAGAACTTATCTTGCTGAAGGAAAGAGTTGGGATGGATCAGATGATGATGAGAAGAGCATAATTAATATCTTGCCTTCATAGCAATCTCTGAAGATGATTCACCTCATACGTCTCAGGTATCAATTCTTCGAACTAATGTAATATGTAATTCTCAGAAATTCAAAGCATGTTAAGATCTTAGCTTTTAATTGTTATATCCTTGGTTAGAAGATCTTAATATGTGTATGGATATTTGTTGAATTTGATTAATTGCAATAGTGAGTTAGAAGTGTTCCTTAGACAGTATCTCTTAATTCTTAAATGATATATGTCAAGCATATAAGACCTCTGCTTAAGCTAGTTTCAGGATCCCCAGTAGAACAGATTTGCTCATTCATTCTGAATTGTTTGTTAAGGTTTAAAAAGTTTAAAAGATGGAATAATTACCTAGGGTGTCAGTAGAACATCAAGTTATTTGTAAAACTGACTTAGGTAATAGAGATTATATAATGTCATATAGCAACATGAATGGATTGGATAGAATTAGTGATTGATTGTTAATTCTTCTATTCCATGCATATTTAGAAAATTATTGAATATCTATAAATCTACTTGCTACCTGTTACACCAGTGTACATAGGTTAAAGTAGATAGTACTGAATTTTCTAAAATGCATAACATGCCTAATTTGCTTAATTCTTATCTGCAATGTTTTAATGCTGAATGTATACCATGTATTCTTATTATCATGCCTGCTTATTTCAAATGTCATAAATGCATCTCCTAGTATTTGCATTGATTATAGAAAAAGCATGTTTAAGAATAACAATAAGGTACAGACTGCTAGTCCTCCTTATGTTAGGAAGGAACCATTATTCTCCTTGCTCAGTGACTATTTTGTCAATGACATTAAAAAGGAGAAATGGTCAGTCAAAGATAAGAATGAGCATGTTAAGGTTAAACTGTTGTTAACTCTGATAAAAGAGAAATCTCTAATCCATCTGGACCAAAGTAAATCTGGGTACCAAGAACTCTTATCCATTTGTGAATATAGGGCTTAACAGATTAATCGATTATGCATTATCAATGATCTATTCAAAGCATATCATCGAAGAAAGAACCCTACTATCAAATGTGATTGTGAAGACAGACCAAGTGGTTTTCCCTTGGAGATAACAGCAAGGGAATGACCTAGGGTCATGGCTATTCAATAGCTATGAATGTTGTCAGTAATAATACCTCTTATGTGGAAGGTCCCAAGCACAACTTCTCAGGATCATACAACGTTATAGTTTTCAAAGAGAAGTGTCTGATCTTACACAAGAGAGATGGTAATCTTTCTATTCGAGGATAAAGGAAAGGAAACTTATTCGTAGCTGATCTGGAATCTCTGCAAGAGTATCTCATGCAAAGGTGGAGTCAACAGCATCTTATCTAAAACTTCATCAAACAGGAGTACTCAGGCAAGGTGAAGTCAACAAGGTTTAATCTAAAGCTTCATCAGATAAGAGCTCAGCTATGACATAAAGAAGCTCTCTTACCTGAATGTCAAATCAAGAGATTCTTTCCTGAAAATCGAATCAGTAAAGGAGACTGCCTCATCTGTAATTAACGTAAAATGAAATTACGAGGTATGTCATAAAGGGAAGTTAAAGAAGCATCACACAGAAGTTCTACATCAAAGTAAAATATATTTTAGTGGTGATGATTGACGACTTCTCTCAACAAACAAGTTGTTGTTCAGACAATCTGAAGACAAGACACCACTGATGGTGATTGATCACATCTTAAACCCTGATCAGTAAGAAATATAGGAAGACCCCACAAGTTATGAAGGAAATTGTTTTGCAATGTTAAATATAAGTGAGCATCTTGCAATTAGCTAGTGTTCAAGAGGATAATTTCATTAGTTACTCAATGGAGTCGACAGCCTACAAGGTGATTGTTATTAATCAACAGAATATGATTGAAAGTCTTAGTGATGTTCAACAACTTCATGCTCCCAGCTGTCAATGGTGATGATTATTCAGATCCAACCAATGTGAAACATGGAGAATCTTCATGTAAACCCATCAGCAGCTTAGGGGGAGCAACTGAAGGATCAACCAGTCAACTCTACACCACATTGAAAATCATAGAACACTATGAGAACATGTCTGCCAAGATAAAGAATGTTGACTCAATTAATTCTTTGTCCTAGTTCTTAGTGTTTCTAATGGTGGAAGTAAAAGACTAGCAGAGCTTCAAGTACCAATGATTATTTCTTTAGTTTTCTTTTAGAAGAAACTAAGAAAGCTACAAAAGCTCTGAAAGATCCAGATTGAGTGATTGCAATGCAAGATGATCTCAATCAGTACAAAAGGCAGATTGTAGGGAAGCTGGTATCCAGACCAAAGAATAAGGTTGTATTTGGTACAAGGATAACCAGAAGTCTACCTGGATAATGTCAAGGCATTGTTATGAGGGATAAAGCCAAATTGGATGCAAGGTCACTAGCTGATAAGACAGTATATCTGACAAGATGCACCAGTGACAAGACTTGAGGATATCAGGCACCTACTGCACATTCTAGATTTTGATGGACATCTGGACCTACTGAATCTGGATGCAAGAGGAATGTGAACAAGTGCACTCCTGGTTGGTGAGATAATGGAAGATCTCTACAGGTTAGTATGAACTGGTATCATCACTCAAGCAAGCATGGAAGACATGCACCCTAACTATAATTTAACATTTGGTATCAATCTTTAAACAATTGATATCATTTAGCAATTGGTGTCATATTTGTAGAACTCTCTTCATCATTAGGCACAAATACAATGATATATAAATGTGCAATGATATCTTGGTTATATTATATGTTGGTTTATTAACTAAAAATTGGTATCAAGATATTTACTGATTTGATGTTGGTAAAGTTGCAATTCTTTTGATTTACTTCTGTAAGTCAAATGAATGATGACAATACAAATTAGTCAAGGATCTTTTGTTTCTATTCAGAATATTCTAGACCTGTCAAGACTATATGCCAACACACATATTATATTCTCAATATGCAAATGTACAAGGCCCCAAGTGGATCCTAGAGAATCTATTCTTGTAGTTATTACACTTGATTTTCAGATGTCTTAAGTTGGACCCAAATCTGCGGAGATGGTACCCTAGAGACATCAGTTCTGACATGTTTTGCTGCAGAGAGACAGATCAAATGAGTTGTATGAAAGCAGGAGAACACAAGGAATCAAATTTATCTCCAACAACTCTGTGGAACACTCAAGGCCAAGCATTTTGACATAAGGTATCAATTATTTTGAGAGCATGTCTTTAGTTAAGATTAACTTGCAGACATGTTTGCTAAATCACTTGATGAAATTAATTTTTCAAGATTGGTTTGTAAACTTGGGATTTTATTAATGCTATATGATTTGTAAATCCCATCTGTTAAGTAATTCTTAAGTAAGCTCACAAGTATTCAAATGTCCATATTGAAAGGACTTGTGAACTTATTTACATCCAGACCTCACGCTGAGAATTATCTGTTGAATGATTGCCATGTGTATTATTGCAATATATTTTATTGGTGATTATTTCAGGATAATAAAATACTTAAATGCTAAAATCTAACTCATAGAGATTTAGTATTTATTTATTTAATTATTTACTTTGATTAATATGAGTTATAGAATCTAAAGCAATTCAATTTAGTATTTGCTCTGTACCTCATATTTATTAAAATAAAGAAACAACATAACTAATTTGGACCAAATCTGTATTGGTCTTCAATTAGTTGTGAGATGTTAATTCTAGTGAATTTTATCAATGCTTCATTTTCATCAATTCACTATAATTAATATCATTGTTCTAACAGTTGGTTGTATTGAAGTTTTGACTTATATCAGTTAATGATATTTAGTTAGAATTCTATTTACTAACTAATTGTGAGATATATTAGTATGTGTGAAATTACTTAGAACTCCTCTAAGTAATCATTGTTATATCTTTTATAATTCACTCATATTATTATACATGGTATGAAAATTCTCTAAGTAGAACTATGGATATTGAAATATCTAAAGTGACCATTGTTCAGTTACTTGGAATAATTTTTGTGCTTATTTCCAAGCTTCTAAATCACTTTGATAATAAATGTTATATACTATGGATCAAGGTGTATAGGACTTAGAATATCATTTCTAAGATTGCAGACAAGACAGCTTTGGTAATCGAGTCTTATTTATAGAACCAAGGTTGTCTACCAGTAAATAGTTGTTAGGAGTTAACAATTGTTATTATCGAGGAGTTGCCTTGAAGTCATAAGTTTGAAATGTTACATCTAAAGAACTTGTGTATTTCTTGTCAACTAGTTCCTCGTACTTGTGAATATCAGCGAATGATGTTTTTAAGTAGAAAGATACTAATATTCATTCTGTCAATTGGTACTCAATGTAACAATTCAATCCTCACTATATTGAATTTATCATACAATAGATTGAATTTATCAAACAATTGGTATCATCGAATATTTAGTATTTAGCAGTGATTATTTATATCCTAGTTAAATTATGACGTGAAGCAATTCAATGGTTTATTTGCTCATAATTTAATTTTGGTAAAGTAATCATAAACACAATTGCTTGCATTCTAAAGTATTTGATAAATACTATCAGTTGGTATCAAATAGTGAATATTTGTTTACTAACAGTTGCTAATTGCTCTAATACTTTATTGCATGTTAATTGTGGTATATATATTAGCTCTGATGATATTACTTAGGATTTATTCTAAGTAAGAGTGTCTTATCTACAAATCATTAGTGTTAGTATATATTAAGATGTTTGACTTTCTAAGTATAAGTGAGACTTAAAGTTACATTCTGTCTCCTATCAGATCTTAAAGTGGTGAGAACTTTTAAAATTAAATTCTCTAATTCAGGTTATACACCACTTTATGCATATGATAGTTCTTAGAATTTTTTACATCCTTCAGACGATTACTTAGTTTATGTTGTGCTAGGTAATATAGTGCCAAAGGAGAGACATTGGTTATCTGTACTTATGTACTTGGTAATCTTTGCTACCTAAATGACATTTAGTGCTGGTTTGATCTTTTCACTAACTTTTGTGTTAAAGTTCTCTATTCAAGATAAGCACTTAAAGAAAATCTTTCTTTCTTAATTACTGTGAAGTCAAGAGTTTGTGTCTTTTAAAAATAAAACGACTTAGTTTTCATTAAGAGACATGATAATGTAATGTTTTATGCATAAATACAAACTCTTGCACATTAACAGTTCTTAAAAGAAAACTCAATCTTTCTACAGCTGTGATTGCTTATATTGTAAAACTTTTTGAAGTCACAATTGTACATCATTTCTCTCACATGATATAATGCATATGTTTTCACTCAATGTTCTGGTATGATGTAAATGCATTCTATCTCTATATTGCTCTACTGCTATGTGATGCAGGTTCAACTCCTAGTGGAAGTTTTCTCACATTCGAAAGTCATGAGGTTGTAAACCCAACAACTTCTATCCCGGACTATAAATCCAAATCTAAACACATCCTAACTTACCCCTAAAATGGAAGTAACCTATTAGACTAGAGGTCAATAAGGGAGTAACTGTACTTGTTACAGCAAATAAGGATGTGAGGGATAGTAAACCAACAGCTCTACCTCTCAAGGAGAATAGTCATATACAACTTGAGGTATCTGTAAGCTCGCCTGCATTCTCCCAAAAGAATGCAGAGCTGAAAATGGCACTAAAACAGTCTCTGGATTCATTCTCTCAACAGGATGAGTCTATTGAAATTCGCCTGTCAGCCAGGGCATCTGTTGGTAAGTCACTACCTCATACACAAACTAAAATACTTCCTATACATAAAGTGAGATTGCACACACTAAGGATGAATTGACGGAAACTTGTACTCCAACCATATTACGGTTAGGATTATAAGTTCAAGGTTCTTCAATGAACCAAGAGTCTTCACAGACCTCGAGAGAAGGTATTGATCTCAATGCAAAATTCAACATGATCATTATCTAACTCCCCAGAGGGAACATCTCTGGATCCTGCGGGTAACGGGTCCGACATAGGTGCGGATCGGCAACTTGTTGACTATGATTCAGATTCACCTGATGAGTTAAACAAGGAGATGTCTTCACCGACATTAGAAGGAAACATGATTTTAATTCTAAGTTTTGATTTCATTGTTTACCTTCTCAGAATTCAATTCTGAAACCCACAAAAAGGGAAAATTTTATCAACTTGTAGATTATGACTCAGATTCGTCTGACGAGTTCAACGAGGATCAGGGATTTGCGAACTCCCATTGCACCACCACTGACCTCTCTTGAAGGGGCTAGGGTGATTTTCCTTGCAGGTACACATGGATGTTGGAGCTATGAGAGATTAGAGTGATACACTTGTGAGAATGAGTGTAAACACTTGAGAGATGAGAGAAGAGATCACTCATTTTAAGTGATATGAGTGGAGAGATGAGTTAAACACTTGTGAGGTGCACGAAACAGAATCACACACTCACAGTGAGAAAGAAAGATAAACACCAAATCCCATTCCCTTTTCCCCAAACAAAGTTCATTTAAAGCAGTTGGGAGATATAAGGAAATTGTCGGGAGATTTGGTTGTCAGGATGATCAACAGTGAAGCCATTCTATAATATCTAAAGGGCAAAGTTGATCAGTCTACATATTTCTATTCTGGAAGTCTTCATGAAAAGTCCTTCAACACAAGCAAAGCTTCTTTACTTTATTCCAGCAGTCAATGTTAGATGTATGAAGAATCTGTTGTACTAAAGGTAAGAGGTGAGTTATAATTGAAAATATGGTATCATCTAATTTACATTTGGATGTTTGCTATAATTGAATGCTTGGAGGATTACTCAACTAAGGGGGAGAGATATATTGAAGAAGATATACTCAAAGATTACCTTAGTAAGAGATACTCAACTAAGGGGGAGAGTATAAGCTTACCTTAGTAAGGGGGAGATTTTCTATCTAAGGGGGAGAGCCTTAGGAAGGGTGAGAAATATGAAAAGGCATTCACCTTGTCAGGGGGAGTAAGCAGTATTCACCTTGTTACGGGGAGTGAAATAGTATTCACCTTTATAAGGAGGAGACATATCACCTTAGGTAGGGGGACATAAGGAAGGAGAGAAGTATGAAACGACAAAGAAGAATTCTTCAGTATGTGGTTGTCAAGTCATATTCTTTACCACTGAAGAGTTTTAGTATCTGCTGATAATGTTCAGTGTTAGATGTATAGGGTTATCAGGCAGATATGTCAGAAATGAAGATGAGTTACTTAATGAAGATCAGTTCAGAGTCAGAGGAACAATCATCTATCATTTCATCTACTGAGATTCTGGAAATGTTATATCTAAACCATAAATTTTTTTATATATGTATTATTTACTATAGCTCTTTAATGCTTTATCTTCTTCTTGTTTTTAGTTGAGTTATCCTCTAAGAATTTGTATGTTAATGTTTAACAAACAAATAGGGGGAGATTATAAGTCATATGTTTACCCTATTTGTAAACATCGAGGATTCAACTCAACTTAAACAAGAATGTAATAGTAAATAGTATATGTACTGTCACAGGGATCTCAAATGCTTAATTGTCAAGAGAAAGGCGACAAAGTCAATCTACCGTTTTGAGGCATACTACACTTGAAGAAGTTCATTCAGTTGATCAAGCGTCAGTGGAGTAATCAAGACAGTGGGTTCTATTTATAGTGACAAGAGGTTCCTACAGTGGCAGAATACAGGTTATAAAGGTTTGAATAAAGAGTGAAGAAAAAGAAGACAGGAACCACAGCTTTAAAGTCAATATATGAAGAACAGTCATTGCGGTTAGTCACTCATGAACCAGACCGTGCATCGAGTGTCAACATTAAACAGTGGTTGTTTGTCATTAAATTCAGTGGTTCAAGCTATCAAGACTGGTATGTAAGAAAATCATTGTGCAAGCAACAGAAGTGCAAAATTAATTAATCACAAGGATTTTATTATCAAGTGGACTGGCTACGAGGAAAAAGAATTATCATAAAGAAATTCTAAGTGATATATTCTTGATGCTGAAACCCCGGTTAGAATTGTTGTATTTTTTGCTAAGCAAAAAGAGTCCGGTTTCAGATCCTCAAGAGACCGTAGCTTACACCTGGACGGGTTATGAGAAAATAGAATTATCACAAAGAAATACAAAGTGATATATTCTTAAAGCTGGAACCCCGGTTGGAATTGATATATTTTTTGTTAAGCAAAAGGAGTCCAGTTCCAGACGCTCAAGTAACCGCAGTTTAGAGTTTAAGGATAATTTTATATTAATAAATATTTTATTTATTTAGAAAATTATATTTATAAATATCTAATAATATTAGATATTTATTTTTATAATTTCTGAATTAAAATAATTATTTATTAATTAAAGATTATAAGCTGTGCGGGTTAAAAAGCAATTCTAGGAGCTGTCTATAATAAGACAAAATAGGCCCCGGTTTTTGTGATTGAATTAGAAGGTCATCACGTCATTTATTTTGAAAAGAAAAAGTGGCCAGGTTCAGGATTGTCTTGGCAAGGTTAAATTGATTGTCTTGGCAGTACAAAGCTGATTGTCTTGGTAGCTCAAACCGTGATTGTCTTGGTAGTAAAATTAGAGATTGTCTTGGAGAAACTAGATTGTCTTGGCAAGTCAGAAAATTACATAAATATCTAGCACCAAGATTGTCTTGGCGATTGTCTTGGAAGAATCTGATTGTCTTGGCGATTGTCTTGGCAAGGTTAAACAGATTGTCTTGGTGAGTTCAATTGTCTTGCCGATTGTCTTTCATGTACAATTTCATTTAGAAATTGGCAGGGGCTTTGAAGGATATTTTGCATAAATATCAAAGGTGGCCAAGACAAAAGACAACAACACAGAAAAATATCTTCACTCCTCTTCTTCTACACAGACAGAGGCGAGAGAGAAAGAGATCAAGAGAGAATAGTTCCTGAGCTTCATATTTAAATTCTTGTAAATTATTTCTGAGCTGTATCGTTAAATCTAAACCGATAGAAATAATTTACTTGTAACCTTGGAACTATCTAGCGAGTTTTTACTCCTAGAACTTATCTCTCGAATTGCTTTTAGCATTCGATCTTTTTATTACAAATATAGAAAAGTTCATGTTGAATTTTCTATAGAATTTGTAATAATTAGTTTGGTCATCAAACCTTGTAATTTGTACTCGTGTATTTAGACACACCCCATCAAGTTTAATATAATTTTATATTCAACTTGAAATATTTGTATTCGTTTTATTCCGCATCAATTTGTTCTTGATTTAATATTTTAAGAAAAGAGCAAATTCGATAAAAAGGTATAGTTTGTATTCAACCCCCCTTCTACAAACTATTTTGGGCCTAACAGCCATGTAGGACTCAGCCTAATTTCCTGTTCATATGTTGCAGCAAGCCAATTTGCATTAACTTGTTTCTGAACCCATGTAGGGTTACAAGTATGTTTGCTAAGCAAGGTCTTTATCTAGATATTTGATGTTCTTTGTTGTCTTATGCCATAGCATTTCCATTCACATCCTTCTACGCAGATCCATTTTATTTTGTCTTTTAGATTTTTCTTCAATCTAACACCCCTCTGGTGTGTTACAACATGTTTCCTAACAGCCTCCCTAAATACCTTCCCACTGCTAAATAACATACCCAGTTTGAACTGAGGATCCTCCATGTCAGTGATCTCATTAAATTCAGGATACTGCACCTCTTGCTCATCACAGGAAGATATGGCCATTCTCTCTTCATTGCTGTCATAATCACTCTGAGAACTTTCAGTAGAGCATTCAAGCTCATATTCTTCATTTACAACACCTTCCTCCTCAATGGGCTCTTCATTTATAACACCTTCTTCCTCAGTTTCTTCTGTGTCCTTTTTATCTGACTTGAAAGCAAAATCCTTTTTATCTGACTTCAACTGCCATTTACCCCTATTCTTCTTCATTTGTCTTGTTTTGGAATCAGTTGGAGTCAAATCTTCGTCATCCTCATCCAACACCAAAGGAGTAGATTCTGTATTTTTGAATAACCCCCTAAGCATTGAATATCTACCTCTCTGTCTAGTCCTGTAAGGTGGATTAGGTGGTGGGACTCTCCTTGCTTTTTTCTTAGGTTTAGGACAGTCACTTTCACTGGAGTCCATGTTTGAACTGTCGCCATGGAAGCTTAATATTTCCTCTTCTACATCTTCTTCTACCACAGGACTCAAAGCTGCATCAAGTTCCACTCTAATGTCTTCAATTGTATCATTTATACCCATTTGAGTGTAAGAAAAATTCCATCCGTCATCATCAGAAACATGACTGTTTGGGGTCACATACAACCTTACCATCTTGTAATTAGCTTCAACCAAATCAATTATCATTCGAAGATCTTTTTCAGTTTCCAGAAGCATGATATTCTTGGAGGAAAATTCACCATCATCACACAAATACCACATATCACCACTATCACAAGCACAACCTACTTCTACTAGCATAGTTTCTATTTCAAATAAGCTTAAACCATTCACAAAGCACATGTCAAAAAAGGCAACTTCCCCCCCCCCCAATATTCAGTACAGTCTCCATTAATTTTACCACCAAAATGTAGTTTAATCAAAAAGTACCGAGAATTGTCTGTATATTGTTAGATTAATCTAATCAAAAAATGACAAAATTTTGGGACCACGTCTATTCAATCTGAAACCTTAAATATTTACCATATACAAACACAATGGGACCACAAATTTATAGAATAACCCCTTTACATCTATTATTCTACTATTTTGCATGCAACCATATAGCACAAAATATTACACAAACAAACACAATACAACCATATAGCACAAAATATTACACAAACAAACACAACAGAAAAGATTATACAGCCATAAAAAGATTAGTCGATTATTACCTCCATATGCAGGGATTTCGTCGCCATTGGGTAGACCACTTCCTTCACTTGTTATGTCTTCAATCTTCGATTTCTCTGGAGGGGAATCATTATCAGCGTCCATTACAAACCTTAATCGTCCTCTCATTTTTGCTTGATAATCGATTTTAACAGTAAGGGTTTTGGGATTTAAGAAAAGGGGAGATGAACTCACGTTTGATAATTAGATATACATATAATTAGATTATTAGTATATATTCATAATTGTTATTAAAAACAGTAAATGTCATTTTTGCCCTTAGTATTTGACGTTAACGGGGCAATTTAACGGAATCTTGCCAAAAGGATGTGATCTGACCCGCCAATTTATGTTAAGGGTTGCGTTTTGCAATTGCTGAAACTACTGATACCAAATTGAATTTTGCCAGAACCAAGGGGATGTATTTTGGAAATAAGTTTAAGAAAAATTGATGAGATTTAATGTTGAAACTAAGTTATTTTTCGTAAAAAATTGAAAAATCATTTTTTTGAAGTTCGGGAAATCCTTGCTTTTTTTTTTTAAAGTAATTTTTATAAAAGTAATAGCCAATAGGACAAATGTTAAGTACGATTTCGAAACTTACTTAAAGAAGTATGTCGACTTAATTCTTATAAAAAGTAGTACTTAACTATTTTCGGAAATGGTTATAAAAAATATAATTAATTTTCTTATCAACAGTGGTGTAAAAATATCATAAAAAATCATAACTTCTACATATACTTTTTCTATATCTTTTGTGAAAATCAACCACTGAATATTAATATTTTTTTTGAGAATACATTCTTGCTCACGAACGTATTTGACAATACTTTTTCTATAAAAAGTATTTGAATATTAATATTAATATTAATCATAACTTCTACTCGCATTTAATAAGAAGAGAGCGGTTAAAGGTCTCAAATTATGTGATGGTTTTAAATGAAATTACAGTAAACGATTTATACGCAGGTTTAGAAAAAAAATAGTAACTTGTTAGAAATATACGTCTTCAATCAAGTAATTGAGAAAATTCTATTACTACTTATTAATTTAAAAAATAAATATGAGATTTAATATTTTAAGATACTAGAATTCATGAATTAGTACTAAATAAGTATAATTTCATAAGACTGATATCTTATAAAAAATTTAAATTTAAACAATTACTCCCATCTGTCTCACCCATTTTTTTACATAAAAAAGTGCGTGTCTGACACGCATTTTAAGGTGCATTTTAAAGATAGTTCTATAACTTATTTTTGATGCTTTCTTTTTTTTTTGTATAAAAATATGATTGTTCTATTTTTATAAAAAAAAGAAAATATCAAAAATAAGTTATAGAACTATCCTTAAAATTTATCTTAAAATTCGTGCCAAAAATTGGTCCGCAAACATAAAGAATTTAGAGGGACGGAGCGAGAATGATTTATGATAATATCTCATACATGATCGTGATCTCATGAAATTATAAACATCCTGCCCTAATGTCCAAGACATTGTACTATACATAATTATATTGTAGTCCTATTCATCGAATTTGAAGTGAAAAGTCCATCTTGGACAAAAGTATGGGGTCGTTGTTTGATGTGATTAAAAAGAAAAAACACATGAAAAAGGGCTAAAACACAAAAATTAAATAAGGGCTAATATTTCCATTACTAATACTAAAATGAAAAAGCTGGTGATAACATAAATAGGAGAGGTGATGGTGATGTAAGTGAAAGAAAGAGTGATTGTTGAAGAAGTGTGACACGTCTCTGCAGGTACGTAGGTTCCAGAGAGTAAAGGAAAACGTACGAAATTTCAACGGTAAACAGTGTGCCACAAAGTGATACTCCGTATGAATGACAAAGAACAATGAGTTCATGACTCTCTCTCTCTCTCTCTCCTTCTTTGATTTAACCAATAACCCGTTTTTCAGTAAATCCACATGCATGCATCTCTCTCACGATAGTTTTTTAATAAATTGAACAATGTTTGATAATCTTATTCGATAGATTTTTTTGTTCGTGCATGTCCATGTTTGTTAAACAGTGGAACAAACATCGAACTGTTCACAAATATATCGAACGGAATATGAACAGTTCGTTAACATTTTATATTTTCAAAATTTTTAAATATATTTTTAACTTTATTTAATATAAAAAAATAGCTCAACTATTATTTAAATATTTTTAACACATATAATATATATTTGGCTTAATGACGTTTTGGCCCTTCAAGTTTACACACTTATACCCATAAAACCTTAACGTTTAAACTCATTCCGTTTTGCCACCCGAACTACACAAATGTACCTTTTAGCCACTATACCGGATCAGATTCTGTATCGATCGGCTTAAAAATGGTACAAATCAGAGGGGTATAATAGACAATTCATAATCCGATATTATCACCCGCCCCTGTTTACGACCCTGTTACCTTTCTCTCCCTTATTTCTTTTCTCGCTTTTCTTTTTCTTCTCCTTTACGCACACACCACCGCCCTTTTCTTCTCTCCATCACCACCGCCTTACACCGCCACCACCACCTGGGAACCCTCGCCTTTTCTCTCCCTCACCCCGTAAGCCTATCTCCTTAATGTTTCCTTCCCTTTTCTCTTTTCCCCGCTTTCTCGCCCCGCCCCGCCCCGCCCCGCCCCGCCCCGCCCCGCCCCTTCCCTTTTAATCCCTCTTGTTCTAGCTTGAATTTCCCTGCATTAATTTAATGTTTCGCATCATAAACCTCTGTGACGCATCACCAATATGTTTAATTGTTCGGCGGAAATTTGTTTATTTAGTACGTATTGTTGGTTTATGTAATTATGTTGCTGGGAATGTTATGATTTTGTACAAAATGGGTTGATTCATTTCTATGTTAGTTGTGATCTGATGCGGTGTGCTCGAATGTTGTTTGATGTAAGCTTGAATCGTGATGTTGTGACTTTGACTGCGGTGCTTAATGGGTATGTAAAAAGCGGAGAGATGTTGGGAGTGCTAAGATATTGTTTGATGAAATGCCGGAGAGAAATGTTGTTTCGTGGAGTGTGGGATGAGGCCTAATCATGCTGGGATTGTGGAGTTCATGTTCTTCTTTCGAATATTTATGCATCTACTAACCAATGGGATCACAGTACAAAGAATAAGGAAGGTAATAAAGAAGTGAAAAAGGTGCCTGGTTGTAACTTTATTGAGGTTGATGGTGGTGTTGTGGAATTTATTGCTGGCAAGCCAACAGGTGTCATCCGCTTAAAAAGGAGATCGAATTGTTGTTGGTACAAAGTGACCTGCACTTGAATTGTCTTTCGTTGGACAGTGATATACTTTTGTTTTGCTTTTCCAGAAATGGCTCAAGAAGCAGGTATGTTTACGGTTCAGTAGACTATTGGCCGTGTTTTGTGCTGCAAATGTGGTATTCTAATGGTGCCAAATGCTGCTAATATGCGCGTCTGGTTATGGATTGTGTGAAATCAAAATTGGATCTTGGTGAGAAGGATTGTGAATGGGAGAATCGGATTATTGTGAAACTTGGGTTGGGTGGAGTTCTGTTTTGGTGGCTAGGACTAATGCTGTTGCAGCTACTTTGATCCTATAGTTCAAGAAATTGCACCTACCAAGGAACGACAAAACAAAGGCCGATTTAAAATCGAAGTGGGTTTAGGTTGAGTGCTACCAGAAGAGCCAGTTTTCCTCGAAACACTTTGCTACTGGTGATTATGGAAGCGAGTGACGAGGAACGAGAGAAGCTCATCTTCATCTCCACTTCTTGACCACTATTTTTCTTTTTTAAAAACAATTATGTTGTTATAATTTTGTAAAAAGAAATAAGAATTTTGTTGTTATAATTAATTACTAATTTTAATTGCTAAATTAAATTATTAGTGAAATGTCTATTATACCCCTGCTATTATGTAACGTTTTAAGCCGATACATAGTTTGACCCGGTATAGTGGCTAAAAGGTACATTTGTGAAGTTCGGGTGGCAAAAAGGAACGAGTTTAAACGTTAGGGTTTTATGGGTATAAGTGTGCAAACTTGAAGGGCCAAAAGGTCATTATGCCTATATATTTTAGACAATTTGATTATTAACAAATTAAAAACTACACATATTATGGATACTATATATTACTCCATATATTAGAATACATTATAAGATCCTGGTAAGACCTTTCTCTAACACCTTAAGATTTTAGATGAGTTGGTTACTTAACATGGTATCAGAGCTCAGACACGCAGAGGTCCCAGGTTCGACTCTCTGCGACCCCCAATATTCTCACAATTTATTTCCGACACGAAGGCAAATTTATGCCCCAAAGATGGGCGTACGTGATCCACTCTCCACCCAAAAATGGGCTTTCGAGTAAGGGAAAGTGTTAGAATATAATATAAGATCCATATAAGGCATCCCTCTAACACCTTAAGATTTTAGATGAGCTGCCTACTTAACATGGTATCAGAACTCAGGCACACAGAGGTCCCATATTCGACTCTCTGCGACCCCCAATATTCTCAATATTTAATATGGACACAAGTTATGCTCCAAAGATAAGTGTCCGTGATCCACTCTTCGACCCATAAATGGGCTTTCGAGTGAGGGGGAGTATTAAAATACATTATAAGATCCTGGTAAGGCCTTCCTCTAACACCTTAAGGTTTTAGATGAGTTGGTTACTTAACATGGTATTCCACTAACATCATATATACATATAATATTGTAAATATTATTGTTTTTTATCGAACGAACGCGAGCTCACCGAAATCGGACGAACACGAACGAACTTAGACGAACTTTTAACGAACATTGACTTTTATCGAATCGAACTATCGAACTTATCAGACAGATTTTCTTGTCATGTTCGCTAAGCAGTCGAACCGAGCTTAACGAACTCGAACACGAACGAATTGACTGAACTGTTCATTCGTTTACAGCTCTGCTATCTGATCTCAGATCTCAACTCACAAGTCTCCAGAAATCAACTAATTTGCATTTGCTTCATTGTTCCCGTATGTATGGTAGTAAAAGAATGGAATATCCAATTCGAGTTTTGTTCGAGTATATAATAGGATGATAACGATAAATAAGGAAAACTTTTAATATAATATGATTGACCTAAAGTTTACGAATTACCTCTGACTGGTCATCAAATAATTCATAATTTTTTGATTGGCTAACTGCATCTAACTGTATATCTCGAATAAAAGAATATTTTGTTATATTAATAATCATTGTAGCATTTATATTTTATATTATGAAGTATGGGTAACAAATTAGTGTATATTTTTAATCTAATTTATTAGTAGACAATTAGATAATGGCTAGAGGGCACGACATGTTACTTGATATTTAAAAATAATATTTATGAGATTGGATTGCTAATCGTCAATTTTATAACTGGATTATGAGATTGAATTGTTTTATGGATTCAAATAAAATAAAATTATCCCATATGATGGAATCCCATAAAAATTAATGAGAGGGGAGCGTGTTTTTTTTCCCGTTTATTAGGACATGATTTGCTATTTAAATATTGGTACCTTGCTACTTTCTAGGCTAATGTTTCCGTGTTGGTTGAGTTATTACCATAATTAGTGTAATTTTGTAAATATATAGTTCTTATTTGAATAAAAGTTAAAATAATTATATGAGAAATTTATTATCGAATATTTTTTGATTAAAAGTATAAATTATATATTGTTGTTGAAGGAATTTCGTAACAACACGAAATCGGAGGTTTGCTGAAATAGTAGAGCGATTGTGTATGAATATGACTGTTTTAGGGGATTAGGATTTATGAAAAAAGAGGGGTTGGACTCGGCAGGTGTCTCGATTTGTCTTGTGTATCGGTCCCTTTGCCAAGATGCCTACGTACCAATTTATATTGGACCAAGCCCACGTAGTTCTGTGCAATTGTGTCTATCCCTGAGAGATATAAGTGCAAAAGCCGGACAAATTTTGTTAATGTGGTAATTACTGATTTTATCTGATTTAATCTTATCGTTTTGATATCTTCGTGATTTAAAGAATATCGTTTGAAGATATTTTCCGTAATTGATTTATTGAGATTAATTCTTTTCTTGTTTCAGATAAAGGATAAAACTTAGCGTATTGATTTTAATCTGAATTAATAATTAGTAATTAATAGAAATTTGGGAAATTAATAGACATGCCAAAATTATGGCATGTTAAATTAAATAGTTATTATATTTTAATTAGAATTGTTAACTAACTATAGTTAGTAAAGTAAATATAGAAAGATAAAGAAAATTTTAATATTATATAATTAATCTAAAATTTAAGAATTGAATCTGATTGGTTCTTAAATAATTCTTTGTTTTTGATTAGTTAACCGGATGGTGTGGTAGATAAAGGTATTATAATAAATGATAAGCTCTTCTGAAATTTGAAATGTGGTCAAGCATTGGAATGATAGTTTAATTTTTAATCTTTTTTTCTTTTGTTACTTTTTAATCCATAATTTAAACCAATGAATAATATAAGATCCGTAAAACAACTCCTTCTAAGATTTTAGGAAAATGTCTGGTTTTATAAAAAAAAAATTCCAAAAATTGTCCCAAATGATGTGTGTCACTCTTTGATTACTATAATTTTAATGGATCCATCAGGATCACATCAATCTCACCAATTAAAATCATTCATATTGCCAACTAATTCATGCCACATCATTTAGACAATTATTGGGAAAAATTTTGGAATTACTCAAGATTTTAAAATTTCAAGTAAAGTAAATTTTTTGCCCAGAAATTGTCCCAAATTATGTGACATTAATGAGTTGACGATATGAATAATTTTAATTGGTGAGCTTGATGTGACTCTGAATCCATTAAAATTATAGCCAATCAGAAAATAATACACGTCATGTGGGATAATTTTTTGAAAAAAAAATTAGGAAAGCTAACATTTTCCTTTCTCTAATATTTCAAAATATTAAATAAGGTGTTACCTAGTATGTGAAGAATGGGACCCTAATTCCCCCGCGAGACCCGCGCTGCCTTATTACACCAGAGGAGAGACAGAGCGTCTGTACCTGCGCCAACTGTTGCCTGAATTTGCAGCCATTGTACCATGCGCCATTGTCCACTTTTCATGTACTCCCTTAGTCTGTTTTCCTATTTTGAATTTTTACATTATTCATTATTCTTATAAATGATTGATTACTAATTTATGCATAATTTATAAGATAAAATATAGTCATGGCGATCTTGTTGAATTCGTATTTATGAGTACTTTAATACAGTAAAATTTTTATATTTAGTATTAAAACGAAATTAAAGATATTAACGATAAAAAATATGCATTGATAAACGTGATAATAATTAACAGGAAAAGAAATAAGGGACGAAATGAGTACTATTTTGAATTTTCCTATATCATTTTTGTCTTTGCTATCAACAGACCCCTTCACTAGTTAATTACTTTATCTGTCCAGTCCAAGAAAATGTACCAGATGTTGATTGTTGGGTTTATTTAAGATTTTACTGTAACAGAAGTATAATTTAAAGAGAAATGAAATGATAGGGTTCATAAAAGTAATTTTAAAATATTTTTCAAATGAGATAGGATTAGATTTGTATATGTGCTTCATAAATTAAGGGTTGGTATTGTATTATGACTTTTAATGACAATTTTTGGGGTAATGACTTTTATGAATTTTATAGACTTTTAGCGATTTTTAATGATTCTTGTTGAGTTATTAAAATTTCGAAATACTTTTGATGACTGATCTAAATGACTTCTAAAAACTTTCATAGACTTTTTGATAGATTTTGTAGTTTACTAGACTAACTACAAAGATCATATATTAGCCTATGCTATGAAATTCTTTAACATTTTTCATTGTAATCCAATTTAGATTGTGTGTTCTCTGATTAATCCGGCCACCTAAAAATTGAGTATAAGGTATATTTCTTGTTAAATTGAGTATTCATTGCATATTTTTATCTGAAAATTATATATTTGTCACTATTCATAGCTAATGATGATGTAAAGCTATGTCATTAGCCATCAATATTTTTATGATGCAAAGCTATTTTATTGGTGTTTTATGTGAATTTATGCAAGCACAATATTTTTAGAAGCCCATGAATTACTATAATGTTTGATGAATTCTTATTATACTTTGTGTGTTAGAGCATCTCCAAAGGAGATAGCTATAACTATTAGCTAAAATCAGAAAAATAGATGATTAAGTTAAATTTGCTGAACCTGTAAGCTTGTGTCCTCTAGCGGTGTTAGCTATAAACGTTAGCAATATTTAAAGATCTGTTACTTTATTATTTTTGAAATCCTAACGGCTATATTTTCAAATAGTAGTTATTTATTCAGGATAAAACTCAAAAATAATTTTTTTCCTAAATTCAATCAAATAAACTTTTTACATTAATATATATGTTATTTAATTAATTTAAATATTTTATTATTTGAAAATATTTTATTTTACTATTGTCAAATTCAGTCAAATAAAAGTTATATATATACAAGGATATATGTTATTTAATTAATTAAAGTAGTTTTATTTTATAATACAAATTGTACATTTTTTTAAATTTAATTTCATTTCCAATTTTCTAAAAATATTTTAAAAATAAAAACTTCATATTTTGTTAGCAAAAAATAACATATAAATTATTTTCTCATCAAAATATAATTTTTTTTATAGATAAATCAACAACCAAATGAAATAGCGGGAAGTAATCAAGCGGGAGGTGACGTGGATATTTTTATATGATAGCTGATTGATCAACAAATATAGATGACATATCAGTGTTATAAAATTTTTGCTAACTGATGGGCTCCCTTGCAAAAGATCGCACCCTCAATAATATTGTTTACCAAAATGAATATAAATATTGAAATTGAAAGCCAAGAAGATCGAGGAAGAAAAAGAGATGGAAGAAGAGGAAGAAAAAGAAGAAAAGCGACAAGAAATTTTAAAGAAATTATTGACAGTAATGAAACAATTTTATTCAAGATGATTTTAATAGAATTATTAGAAGTCATGTCAAATCTTATCAAAAAGCTCATGACTTTTTTTTCAAGGGATGTAGTTATAATTTTTGTTAAAAGTCATTAAAAATCATTCTCATTAAAAGTCATTGACTTTTTGAATAACACGATACTTATAAAGAGTCTATAAATGTCTAAATTCAATACCGCCCTACTTTTAAATACTTCTTAAAAGTCTTAATTGAATAACACCATATTTTTAAAGACTCTTTAAAAGTTAGAATTGAATACCCCATAACTTTTAAAATCATTAGAAGTCTTTAAAAATCTTAATACAATACCACCCCTAAAATAAAACAGTTAACATTTGAAAATAAATTTGAAAACTATTTCGAGATCTTTAGCATTATTCAGAATATTTTTGTTCGACTTTTAAGTTAACCTACATGCATGGACTAACTTGACTTCTAACATTTTCTTAAAAATATTTAATAAATTTTATTGATTTAATGTTATTTATTGTATGTTAATTTTAACAACATTTTATGTACATGCATCATAATTTTATTATATTACTAAATTTAAACAATTGTTATTTATTTCAAATGGAGAAGTAGAGAAAAATAAATATTTAATTATCAAATTTAAGATAATTGGTTATAAGATATGATAAAAGAATTCTAAATTTTTAAGGAAGTTAATCTATTGGAATTGATCTTAGTTCCTGTGTATTCGACATGCTGGTTCATTTGATAAATAAAATAAAATTATCAAATTTAATGTAAAAGTGTATTACGATGAAGACACGCAAAATTTTTATGTTGTTTTTTTAGATGAATGTAATGAAATGAAATGGAATGAAAATTTAATATTAATTATTTATTTTATACTTCAAATCTCATTCTATTCTATTTATTCGAACCAAACACAACATTAGTTGTCTGCTCTTGTATCATTATAAATATAATTAGCAATCTAATTTAAAAAAAGCGAATCAGAATATGTCTTACAACTTTAATAAAGAAGCTAATCATCTAACCAACTGTGATTAACATGTAAATGCTTCGTAATCGCACTTTACTCATGCAAAGACAAAAGAATTACCCAATTTTATCATCTTCTTGTTGTCTTCCTGGCATGCGGTGCTACATTGTTTTTTTCTTAAAATCCAAATGAATCACATTGCGGTCGACAGATCCCCTGCGAAATTTCACAACTTCCATATAATTAGAATTGATATTTGAATACTTTTTATTTTATAATATTACTGATAACTCTTAATTAATTAAATGGATCATACTATGCTCAATTTGCAAACTGATTCTACCTTTTCAAGATTCGAACAAAATCTAGTAAAATAATTTTTTTTCCCTGTATGTTTAAACCATTCACACGAACATTTTAACTGGATAAGTATTTCAAAAATGAATTGACTTACCATGTACACGTATATTTTTTGCTTAAGAGGAATCTTAAGGTTTTAGATGGACCGGTTACTTAACAAGATCGTCTTACCTGTGCTGTTGTGCATAAGAATTATTCCCTACGTCCCATTTTATGTGGACCTTTTTTCTTTTTGGTACATTCCAAAAAAATGAATATAATATACTTATTATTTTTGAATATTACTTTTCATTATTATACCCACTACTTTCTTCCACTATCTCATATTTAATAATAAAAAATACTATTACACCTATTACTTTCCTCCACTATCTTCAATTTATTTTACTCTATTTTTACTAACTTTTTTTAATATTTGTGAAAGTCAAACTAATTTATATAAATAGATTGGGACGGAGTACTAACATACACATGCATACAGCAGGTGAGACGAGGGAGAGGGCACATAAATACATACACATACATAATACATGTAATGTAATACTTACCTAACACTGATCGTACATAACATAGTATTTTACAAAGTCACGCACAATAAGAGAGACCATAAGTTTCCCACCCATCTTCTCATCAACAAGCCAAGTTTGATAGTGGGTGTCTTTCACTATGATGTGATTTGTAGGGTCCCTGCTTCTGCTTTTAGGGTTTTGCGGGTCCTCTGTAAAAATATTTCTTGATTTTCAAATCAAATATGATTCTTTAATTTAGTACTCCCTCCGTCTCTAAATATCATTCCTGTTTTGACTAGACACGTTTGTCAACGCACACTTTTGATCGTTAATATCTTCAATTTCGTATTAATTTTAAATATAAAAACTTCACTGTATTAAAGTACTCATAAATACGAATCCAACAAGATCACTCATGACTATATTTGGTCTTATAGATTAAACGTAAATTAGTAATTTGTCTCATGTTATGAACAATCCCGACATTTCAAATAAGAACAATAAAAGGAGACAGAGGGAGTAGCGTTTCTTAGCTATGCAGATCCTGCAGCCATATTTTAATCTATATTACGCCTGTGAGTTGTGAGTTGTGACATGTAGTGAGATCCAGGGACGGATCGGGGTCCAACAAGGTCCATGGACCCCCTGGTTTTTGGCTTTAGGCTAACCATTACCGTTTACCGGTTTCAATAATGTCTAGCTTTGTTCGCAGCTCGTATGGTTAAAGGTAGTTTTCATAACTTCGTACACAATGAGGACAGGGACTCAGGGAGTAGTTTTCATACGTATGTTAAGTCTATAAAGTTCGTGTTTCACACTCTCTGCAAACCACTAAAACATTGATTTAAATACAAGCCAGTGAAGCCAAAGCTCGATTGAAGTTACTCCGTCCATCTATCTATTAGTTGATAATCCATCCTAAGCACGCGCACTAGCCAAGATTAAAATATTAATATTGTTACGACCAGTTTTCTCCCAGGCTTCGTTCGGTAGGACCTGCAGAAAGAGAATGCGAGGGTGGAGCCCCCCGATTCACCTCCGGTGTGAGAATAAGTTAGTCGGTTTTTTGTAAGGTAATTTGAACGTAGAGAATTTGTGTTGTTGTGTGTGTAGTTATGAATTTTATGAACAATCTTACCTCCTTTTATACTTATTCTCCTTGCCGTTTGTTGAGATGTAGATCTGCTTTCCAGAATATCAAATATTCTTTTGGATCATGGACCATGTGACCGTTTAAAGGTAAAAAACCTTTTATCATGGGGGTAAAATGGCTTAATAGTCACTGAAGTCAGCCCCAACTTGCAAGTGAGTCACTGAATTGAAAAAGCTTGCAATTACATAACTAAACTAATAAAATCTTGCATCCAAGTCACTGAACTCGGTTATCTATTTGCAAGTCCGTTAAGTGCAGTTGACTTTAACGGTTTCCGTTAGATATCAGAAAACTTTTTCCGATCATAGCTCGTTTAGGCCCAAAACCGGCTCATTTCCTTTGGGCTTTTGTTGTATCATGATCTAAATGTCCCCAACAACATCAATCAAAATAAAGCATCACTGATAACTGTAAAATTCGAGGATTCCGGTGATCAAAAAAAATTCCGGCCAAAAATTCCGGTGTACACCCTTTCGGCCAATTCTGTACACGAAACTTCAAGACAAAAATAGCTATGGACTCCTTACTCGACAATCTAAACATCTATGGTCTCCAAAATCACAAACAATCAACATATAAAATCAAGCAAAAAATTCAAAACTAACAAAAAAAATCCGAAAATTTGGAAGTTACCAAATCGCGATTTTGATGATGGGTTTGTGTAGAGTATCTCACGGGATTCATTTTGGTTACTTGAACTCACGATTTGGAATTCAATAACACCTCCAAATCTCCTTCGATCCATGAAGAAACGAAGAACTTCCCTCCATTCCGTTAAATATGTTAACGGCGAGTACCTATTTGCAAGTTTTTGATAGTTTAATGAGTTGACTGCAAGTTTTTTGAGTTCGATTACCCAGTTGCAAGTTGGGGTCGAGTTTAGGTACCTTTAAGCCATTTTACCCTTTATCATGGCCACGGTCGGCCACTGACAAAGTGACAATCATGTGACTGTAAATGGAAAACAGGTTGTTCATTCCTTGGGCTTAATGTTGGGCTAATGGCTCGGCCCATTAAGAGGTTGGACCTCTAACAAATATTATAGAGAAATGAATCCGAGATAAACCGAGATGTTACACCCAAATCTTGGCATAAGTTCTAAGCAGACTTAATGGGCTAAAATAGCGGTCTACAACTCATAATAGACCTAGAGATGAAGATTGAGTTACTAAAACCCACCACCAGGAGCTAGTCCAATATACTACAAGCACAATATGGAAGACAGCGATCCCTGGCTATAGGTCGAGTTCGCCAGCAAAGTCCCTAATATGGGATTGCACCTGCCTCATCTCTCTATAAGGTCCAGCGTGGCTTAGAGGTCCATCGAGGCCTAGAGGTCCAGCGTGGCTTAGAGGTCCAGCGAGGCCTAGAATACTGTCTCTGCAAGGTCCAGCGAGGCCTAGAGGTCCAGCGTGGCCTAGAATACTCTTATGAAGGCTAGAGGTCCAGCGAGGCCTAGAGTTTGTTTATTATGAAGACTTACGGTCAGGCCCAACGAGGTCGCGTAATTGCAGTTGTCTCCGTACAGCGTGGACCACCTCGCATGACTAGCCCAGCGAGGTCGTATGCGAGGCCACGCAGCTTCTTTAATGGGCCATAAGCAGGATAAATGGGTAAAATATATCAGCCCAAAAAGACGACTAGTGGATTTGGGCCAAGTCAAGCTCATAGAAACCCTAGCCCGTCTAGATAACTTCTTCTCCAAGAGAACTACGTATGGCTTGATCCCTATAAATAGGGTACGTAGGCACCTTGTTATCGATTATTGACAGTTCACCCCTGGAATATCAACAAACAAGATCAGCCACAAAACCAATCTCCTTCCGTGTTCTTCGTGTTCTTAGCAAAATATCTGTATTTTGCTCCATGATTCCAGCAAACCTTCAAAATATTGTTATACAATATTCTCCCTATAACATTTGGCGCTAGAATGAGGGGAAGTCATCATATTGGGAGAAAGATGACTAATTCGAACAAGGAGATGAACGGAGGGCACAACAACGGGGAGACCCCAGGGTCGTACAAGACACCAAAAGGCGATCCCGCCAGGAGCGAGGAGGA
Organism: Kitagawia praeruptora; assembly: GCA_037693485.1. NCBI lineage: Eukaryota > Viridiplantae > Streptophyta > Magnoliopsida > Apiales > Apiaceae > Kitagawia > Kitagawia praeruptora. Next base: position 21,178,378 of record CM075351.1, on the reverse strand, counting down.
GGATGGGCCCGGGAAGGTGTTAGCAGTACAAGAAAGGATGGCTAGAGTGAAGAAGCGGTATAGCTCGAGGGGCGCGAAGAGGAATGCCAGGAAGCGGCCCAAATCCTATCAGGAGGAGAGCAATAAGGGTCCCACCAAGAAACTTTTGGATGAATTTGATGATGTTACGGATGAAACAAACCCTTAATTCTATGAAGACCTCGAGTGAGAGGAGGATATAGAGGCTACTAAGACAAAGGAGGGGTTGAAGAATGAGGCCGCCTCATCTAATGGGAGGTCAGTTAGTGTGTTTAATCGTCTTGGAAAGAAGTTAGCTGAGCATGATCTCCGCCTCAAGCTCGGAAAACTTACAACTGACAAGAAGTATGAGCAATCCCAGGCTTGGAGTCAAGGTTTGGAACGATCCCCCTCTCCTCATCGAGAGCGTGAGCGGTCCCAGAAGTACAAACTTGTACCTGACCCCCTGAATCGCAAGGAGGATCAAGAGGAATCTAGAGCTCCCTAGAAGACCCAATCCCACCATGACAACACGGGAAAGAGAAAGGAGAAAGTTGAAGATAAGAAGACCAAGGTTGGAGACTACAAGCTAGAGGAGCTAAAGAAGGCCTGGGATAAGCGGAATGCAGATAAGGAGATCCTTAACCCCATGGGTCCGACCTCGCCTTTCACTCAAGAGATCAGGACCACTCCGCTTCCCACTATATTCCGGAGTAGTAACCTAGGCATGACTTATAATGGGGACACTGACCCTGCAGAGTTTGTTATTCGTTTTAACAATGATATGGATGTGTATCGGGTCTCGCTATTGGCTAGGTGTAGGTTGTTTGTAGCCTCGCTGAGAGGAAGTGCTTGTTAGTCACAGAGACATGCCTGTTTAACTCTAATAACAAGCCTAATTATTTGTAATGCTTTGCATTACTTACATGACCTCTTAACTGAGGGAACCTCTAGTTGTAGAGTTTCTACTTGTTCTGTACTTGAAGTAGGCATCAAATTCTAGCTGTGTAACTGTACTTATGTAGTCAAGAATAATGCTTGAAAGAAGTTCCAAGGTTCATGCCTCAAGCAAGAAGATAAAGACTGTCAAATAATCACAGTTGGGATTTGAAGAATTGAAGAATTTGCCTAAGTACCAATTCGAGAAGTAGTTTTGTCTATTCGAGAAGTCCAGCATTTGAGAAGTCAGGGATTCGATATCTCAAGACACTATTCGATATCTCTGAATACACTGTTCGATATCTCATTCGATATCTCAGAGATTCGATATGTCTACTGCTCTATTCGAGAACTCAAGAAGTCAACAAGTCAAAGTGGTATTCGAGTTCTCAAAGAGTCAACAAGTCAAAGTTCCATTCGATATCTCAAGGACTCAGAAAGCTATTCGATATCTCAGGGATTCGACATGTCAAATTGCTCTATTCGACAACTCAAGGATTCCCAGAGAAAAGAGCTATTCGAGAAGTGATTCGATATGTCATATAACAGTATTCGAGAACTCTGAGTTATCGATCAAGTCAATCCTAGTCCTCGAATCACTTACTTAGTCACTTCTCGAATACATTCTTGGAGACAAAATACTGAAGAAATTGTACAAGTCAGAAGCTCGCAACAAGCCAATGCACTTTATGGACCACAATCTGTAACGTGCTCTGGAAAGCCTACAAGGAAGCTTGGAGAGATATAGAAGAGACAAAGAGCTAAAGAAGTGGATCTGAACAGGCTTTGCAAAGTCAAATCTGTAACCGTTTGGACACTTACTCAAAAAGGATAGACAGACTAGAAAGTAATTTGTTCAGCTACCTTATTTGCAGTAAGTAGGTTGTATCCATGTTCTATAAGGATACAGCCTCACTTCCTTAGAATATAACTTTTGAGGAGTCAAGTTTTTCATACATTGTAAGTCATATCTCTCTGAAAAAAACGAAGCTGAGAATACTATCATTTGTATTCACAAATTGTAGCAACCTTTATCTAAAACAAAATTAGATTAAAGTGATATCGTGTCTTGTGTTGTTTTTATCCGCATTCATAATCCTTGCACAACACAAACACCTATCTTACTACATAGACTCAAGAACAAGGAAAGTTCAAGAATCCATTCACCCCCCTCTGTATTCTTTTACTGTATTCAATACTCAACAAGTGGTATCAGAGCGGGCTGTTTATTCAAAAACAGAAAAACGATCATGAGTTCGAATACACCAAAGACTACAGGAACGGTGAAAGTCCCTAAGTTTGACAAGGAGAATTACAACCTCTGGAAGATAAAAATGATGTTGTTTATCAAAGCCTCTCATCCTTTGTATCCTGAGATTCTCAAGAATGGTCCCTTTGTTCCCCAACAGGAGATTCCTGAAAAGACTGTTGGAACCACAACAATTCCAAGATCTTATGTGGCCAAGGAACCATCCAAATGGACAGACTCAGAAAAGGAGAAGGTTGCCCTTGACAGTCATCTCATGTTGCTGATTATAGATTCCATGGACATGTCAATGTTTGCAAACATTGCATCTTGTGCCACTGCCAAAGAAATGTGGGATCACATTGAGGTGTTATGTGAAGGAACGGATGAGGTCAGAGAAAACAAAAAACAGATACCGGTCACACAGTATGAAGCTTTCATGGCACAACCCAAGGAAAGCATCACTGAGATGTTTGAGAGATTTCACAAGCTAGTTACTGAGTTACTAATGAATGACAAGGTTTACAGCACCAAAGAGTTGAACATGAAGTTTCTGCTATCTTCACCAAATCATCTAGAGCAAATGGTAATTTCTCTAAGGGAAAGATATTTGAATAAAGTTACATATGATGTGCTCTATGGGGTTTTAAAAACTCATGAGCTTGAGTTGCTTCAAAAAAGGGCTATCCAAGCCAACCAAGGCAGAATGATAAACACATCATGTGCCTTGATTGTCAACAAGTCTATTCAAGACCTAGAAGCATCTACAAGCCAACTAAGGATAGAGGAGGTAGTAGAAGATGAAGAAACTGAAGCTGAGGTAAGTGAACCTGTTGAGGAGAAGGAGGAAGAAGAGTTCTATACTCTTGAAGAACTAGATGGAATGGAAAATACCTCATATGCCTTCATGGTCAGAAAATTTCTAAACATCAGATTTAAGAGGAATCAACCCTTCAAACCTAAAACCCAAAACAATTCATTCAACAAGAACAAGGCACCTGTGAAAGCAAACAAGAACAAATTCAAAACCAGCCATGTGGATAGGTCATCTGTAAGGTGTTATAGATGCAATGATCTAGGGCATTTTGCCAGTGAATGCAAGAAGCCTAAAAAGAAGGATATAGAGTATCTTGAGCTCGAAGCTAAGTATGAGGCCCTTCTGAAAAAGTAGACACAAGGTAAGGCCTACATAGCTGAAGGGAAGTGTTGGGATGATTCTGACAGTGATGGAGAAGAGCAGGAATTTTGTAACTATGCCTTGATGGCCAATTCCAAGGATGACACATCTTCATTAGACTCTCAGGTACCATCTCTCACTACCATAGACATGTCTGTTTCTGAGTATAAATGCATGATTGAACAACTATCTGTTGAGATGTTTAATATTCATACTAGTATGACTGCTGCTAATGAAGAAATTGCTAAACTGTCTACTAGAAATGAAATATTAACCAAAAAGAATGAGGAACTTGAGCTAACTGCTATGCAAGTAGAAAACCTTAAGAAAGAAGTTGAATATCTGCAGAATAAGGTTTTATGTGCTAGTCAAGTGGAAAAGGCTCTTAGGGATGAATTAGCTGAAAATGAATTCAAACTGAAAACGTTTAAGAAATCATCTGGTCTAGTGCAATCCTACTGTGAGAAAATTCAAGCAACACCCAAGACTGCTATTGGACTTGACTATGGCACTCTTAACCAGAGAAAAGGCTATGTTATCATTGAAGATGACACTGCTGTTCAAGAGGAAGTCCCTCACATCTTGAAAAAGACTGAGACTCCTATTTTTAAAGAATCAACATTTGAAATTGATGAGGATGCCTTACTCATCAAGCAAATGTTAAATGATGAGGCACAATCCAGTGAACAACAAGAATCCTCTAAGAGTGAGAGTGTCAAGTCAAGAGCCAAGGAGCCAGTAGGTAATAGGTCAAGACCTAAGAAGTTTGTTAAGTTTGTTTTAGCTGGGAAGAGTGAATCTGAGAAGAAAATTACTAAGAAGAAACAGAACAGAAATGGCAAGTTAGGGATTAACAAAGATAATAACTATGCTTATATGCCTAATGCCCCTAGGAAAACTTGTCAGAACTGTTTCAGTACTAATCATCTAACTCATGCATGCAAAAAACCTGTTGGTAGTGTGCCCAAACCTTTCTATGATTGTTCTGTGCCTCTAAGACATAGAGATGCTCCATTCTGTGATAAATTTGACTGTATGCCATGCAACATGAATGTTATGACTGGTTGTTTTAATTTGAGAAGGCAATTCATTGATGGTTGTATCAGTCATAATTCTCACACACACTATACAAGGTCAAAGTCTTCAAGTCCTCCTAAAGCTAGGAAGGTACCTTTGTCACCTAAGTCTGAGACCTCAGGCTCTAAGACTTCTAACAGTGACAAGAAGACTAACACCAAGAAAGTTGATAAGCATGCTGTTTATGATAAAACTGTTTCTAAGTCACATGGACCCAAACTTGTTTGGGTACCAAAGGAGAAGTAATACCTTTGTGTTTGCAGGGCAAAGAAAGTGAAAAGAAGGTCATGTGGATTTTGGACAGTGGATGCTCAAATCATATGACTGGTGATATGGCCCTGCTATCACAATATGAGGAGAAGGCTGGCCCAATGGTTGCTTTTGGAGATGACAGCATGGGTAACACATTGGGATATGGCAAGTTGAAAGTTGGTAATGTCATCATTGAAGATGTAGCACTAGTCAAGGGACTCAAGCATAATCTCCTAAGTGTTGGTCAGTTTACTGATAGAGGATTCAAGGTGGATTTTGACAAAGATGAATGTTTGATCACCCACAAGAATACTGGTGATTTTGCACTATCTGGAGTAAGGAAAGGAAGCCTGTTTATAGCCAATATAGACTCTGCAAACAAGGACAAAATTTGTTGCTTCTACTCAAAAGCATCAAATGAAGATTGTTGGCTGTGGCACAAGAAATTATCACACCTGAACTTCAAAGCCATTAATTCTCTGGTCAAAAGAGAGTTAGTGAGAGGCATGCCCACACTTGAATTCTGTCAAGAAGGAGTGTGTGAGGCATGTCAAAGAGGAAAAATGAAAAGATCAAGCCACAAGTCAAAGACAGTGACATCAATAACCAAGCCCCTACAACTAATTCATATGGACTTGTTTGGACCTGTCAATATTATGTCACTAGGAAGAAAGAAGTATGCCTTGGTGATGGTTGATGACTTTACAAGGTATACATGGGTGGAATTTCTGTCATCAAAAGATGAGGCTCCACAAGTAATCATTGAGCACATAAAGAAAGTTTACAAAGAAGCAAAGGTCAACAATGCAAGTGTGATTGCATTAAGAAGTGATAATGGAACAGAGTTCAGAAATACCATCCTTGAAGCATTCTGCAAAGAGAATGGTATTTCCCAGCAATTCTCAGCTCCAAGAACTCCCCAACAAAATGGAATTGTTGAGAGAAAGAATAGAACTCTAATTGAGGCTGCTAGGACAATGTTACTTGATGCAAAGATGCCTACATGCTTTTGGGCTGAGGCTGTGAGTACTGCATGCTATATCCAGAACAGAACCCTCATCAACAAAAACACTGGAAAGACACCTTACAATTTGATGACTAGAAAGAAGCCTACTCTAAAGTATGTTCATACTTTTGGAAGCAAATGCTATGTATTGAAGGATAATTCAGAATATGTTGGAAAATTCGATGCAAAGGCATTTGAAGGAATTTTTCTTGGCTACTCTATGAAAAGAATTGCATACAAAGTTTATGTCATCGTTCAAAAGAAAATTATGCAAAGCATAGATGTGACATTTGATGACAGCAAACTACCTGGATTAGAAGAAGCCAATGATGAAGATAAAGATCCATTAAAGTTTGATAATCTAGATGATTCTGATGAAGAGATTGAAATTGGAGTTGAAACTGAAGTTCAACAAACTCAAGTGAATGATGATACAAGAGAAGAATTTGTGCCAATCAATAGTGGAGAAACAAGCATCCAAGACACACCTTTGAATAGTGGCAACATCACAGGGGGAGGAAATGAGAATGATCAAGACTTGGATGATGAAGCAACATCAAGAATGAGAAATCAGACTGAACATTCAAGACTTTCAAAGCATGTTGTAACTCACAGCTGGCAGTTATCTAAATTAGAATAAATTCTAAATTAGGTAAGATATGTTTTTATGAGTAATTCTGAATTTTGAATAAAAATCCAAAATCGGTTAAAATTCAGCGAGAAATCAGCCTTTTCAAATGATTCGAGAACTCAAACATGCTATTCGAGAACTCTGTCAATAGAGAACTTAAATACCTTATTCAAGAACTCATTCATGTCTCTGTTCGAGTTCTCTAAAAGACACTATTCGAGAACTCAAGAGTGTCCTGAATAGGCTTGTTAGAGAAGTCGACCACTAACAATGAAATGAACCATTCGAGAAGTCTGACTTATCGAACTATTCATTTTACTCATAGAAACTCAATTTTCCCTATCTTTTAAAATTTACCAGTCATATTCAATTAAGAATATTCTAGCAAATTAAACAGTGATTTTCTCAAAATTTCATAGAAATTTCAAGTTGACAAAATATGATTTTTCAACATATGCAGCAGATTTGAAATATTTATAAATCATATTACAGCCAACACTTACTTCAAAAATATTGAGCATTTAAATAAAGTAAGTGTTTATTGCTGCAACAACTTAGTTGATATATTCACTTAGCCAAAATCTGAAGAATTCAGCATTCCAATCTCACTAACCAACCTTGTGAAGGTGGCTTCATCTAATGGCTTAGTGAATATGTCAGCTAGTTATTTATCTGTAGAGACATAGTGCAACTCAATGGTTCCATTAGTTGCATGCTCTCTAATGAAATGATATCTGATGTCAATATGCTTTGTTCTAGAATGATTGACAGGATTTGCAACTATAGAGATTGCACTTGTGTTGTCACACATGATTGGAATTCTTTCCAACACAAGTCCATAATCTCTAAGTTGATTTCTAATCCAAAGCACTTGAGCACAGCAACTTCCAACAGCTATGTATTCAGCCTCAACTGTAGAAGTTGACACAGATTGTTGTTTCTTGCTATACCAAGAGACTAACCTTTGTCCAAGAAACTGGCAGCTACCTGAGGTGCTTTTCCTATCCACTCTGCATCCAGTATAATCAGCATCAGAATAACCAACCAGATTGAACCCTGTGTCCTTAGGATACCATAAACCCAAGTTTGGAGTGCCATAGGCATTGCTGGCAGTAACCTCACCACAACACAAGACTTTAAGTCTAGGGTGAATACTGTTAGCAGTGACCTACAAAAGTCAAATTCCATGGCCTCTGCAAATGCTTTACTACCTCAAGAAGAGAAGGAAATTCAAGCCAAGAAACCATGTGTATGTTTCAGAAAGCAAACTACTAATGGAACACTAAAATGGTCTACAAGCAAGGGTCATAAGTTTCTGCCTAGCAACCATGTAAAAATGATTAAATTCAAGCATGCTGCAAGAATGGTGAAGTTATCCAAGTCAAAGGCACTGACAATAATTCCAGGACTAAACCTACCACCTCTGGATGAAAACTATGATGAAGACCAACTGCAGTTTCTATGGGCTCAAAGAATCTATCATGTTGCCATTGTTGATGATTTTCTTGAAATTAAATATACTGATGGAAGATAGAAGAAATTCAGACAAGGAACATGTCAGCACTGGGGCAGGCTATATGACATAAAAAGAATAATTGCAATGTTGGATTATGAAGACAGAGTGGAAAGGGTATGGAAGCTGGAGTTAATTGACTTTGTTAAAATGAAGAGAGATTACCAGGAAGAAATGAAAAGGAACAGTGAAGAGCTACTAAAGAAAAGGGATGAGGAGTTTGCTGCAATGGAAGCTAAGGCTGATGAATTGAGGGCTATGGGTCTATGTAGAGTCAAGTTTAATCCTTACATCATTGAGTACAAGAAATATGGTAGAAATGTAAAGATTAGAATGGACTACATCAGTTCCAATTCTGAGAAACAGCTGAATGAAGTACTCAAGGATCTGTCAGGCTCCTCTCTAATTGAAGAACTCACTGCAATGGAAGATATTATTCATGCCATGGAAGAAAATGCATAGAAGAAAGCTAAAGAAGCTGAAAAGAAAATGAAAAATGAGAATCTGCAAGCCAAAGCTCAAGAGATGAATCCAAAAGGATATGGCTAGTTGTTCCTCATAACTTGTGAGAAAACTTTTATGTATTTTCTTCAATCAATCTACATACCTGTACTTTTTCAAGTTTTATCTTTATGTATGTTAGGCTTGTTATCAGACATGAAATTGTGACTAAGGGTCTTACTCACAATTTGGGGGAGATTGTTAGTCACAGAGACATTCCTGTTTAACTCTAATAACAAGCCTAATTGTTTGTAATGTTTTGCATTACTTACATGACCTCTTAACTGAGGGAACCTCTAGTTGTAGAGTTTCTACTTGTTCTGTACTTGAAGTAGGCATCAAATTCTAGCTGTGTAACTGTACTTATATAGTCAAGAATAATGCTTGAAAGAAGTTCCAAGGTTCATGCCTCAAGCAAGAAGATAAAGACTGTCAAATAATCACAGTTGGGATTTGAAGAATTGAAGAATTTGCCTAAGTACCAATTCGAGAAGTAGTTTTGTCTATTCGAGAAGTCCAACATTCGAGAAGTCAGGGATTCGATATCTCAAGACACTATTCGATATCTCTGAATACACTGTTCGATATCTCATTCGATATCTCAGAGATTCGATATGTCTACTGCTCTATTCGAGAACTCAAGAAGTCAACAAGTCAAAGTGGTATTCGAGTTCTCAAAGAGTCAACAAGTCAAAGTTCCATTCGATATCTCAAGGACTCAGAAAGCTATTCGATATCTCAGGGATTTGACATGTCAAAATGCTCTATTCGACAACTCAAGGATTCCCAGAGAAAAGAGTTATTCGAGAAGTGATTCGATATGTCATATAACAGTATTCGAGAACTCTGAGTTATCGATCAAGTCAATCCTAGTCCTCGAATCACTTACTTAGTCACTTCTCGAATACATTCTTGGAGACAAAATACTGAAGAAATTGTACAAGTCAGAAGCTCGCAACAAGACAATGCACTTTATGGACCACAATCTGTAACGTGCTCTGGAAAGCCTACAAGGAAGCTTGGAGAGATATAGAAGAGACAAAGAGCTAAAGAAGTGGATCTGAACAGGCTTTGCAAAGTCAAATCTGTAACCGTTTGGACACTTACTCAAAAAGGATAGACAGACTAGAAAGTAATTTGTTCAGCTACCTTATTTGCAGTAAGTAGGTTGTATCCATGTTCTATAAGGATACAGCCTCACTTCCTTAGAATATAACTTTTGAGGAGTCAAGTTTTTCATACATTGTAAGTCATATCTCTCTGAAAAAAACGAATCTGAGAATACTATCATTTGTATTCACAGATTATAGCAACCTTTATCTAATACAAAATTAGATTAAAGTGATATCGTGTCTTGTGTTGTTTTTAACCGCATTTATAATCCTTGCACAACACAAACACCTATCTTACTACATAGACTCAAGAACAAGGAAAGTTCAAGAATCCATTCACCCCCCCTCTGTATTCTTTTACTGTATTCAATACTCAACAGTGCTCAGCAGTGGTTCTCCAAGCTAGGGACTTACATCACTATAGACTCGTGGGAGCAGCTCGTGGATATTTTCATTAAGCATTTTCAGTCCTCTAAGCTCTATGCACCCCCTGTATCCACCATGCTGAACATAAAGCAGAAGGAGGGTGAGACCCTACAGGACTACTTCAAGAGGTTTAACGCCAAGGATACTAGGGTGCGAGGAGCAAATGACGAGGCCATTAAAAGTTTTCTTATTGCTGGGCTGAGAGAGGGCACCAAGTTTTAGAAGAAGTTGCAGGCACAAACACATAACACTCTCTTTGAGTTTTACAAGGAGGTTGAGCCTTACAAATGGGTTGAGAAATCAATGGAGAACCTCAAAAAGAATAATGAAGCTAGCAACAATGCAAGTTAGGACAAGGGAGTGAAGAGGAAGGACTCTCAAAGCCCTAGGCGAAGACAGGATCGTAGTGAGATGCCCCTTCGTGGGATGCCTCTTAATGAGATGCCTCTACATGAGATACTTCTTGGTGAAATACCTCTACATCGAGGAGAGGGGGGACGCCCCCGACCCTTGGCAACAATGAGGAGATCCTTGAATACCTCAAAACACTGGGAAGAGCAAGCAACTAGCAAGACATTTGAAAAATTGCAAGGCCAGCCTCTTGCAACGCGAGGCCGCAAACCCGACATCTTGCGATGTGAGGCCTCTCGGCCCATAGGCGATGATGGATGAGTCCATAAGTCTGTACAATGCGGAACTATCTCAACTCATATGCTAAGGTCAATCTTTCAGCGATCAGGATCATTTGAAGACCCCATCAGCTATCCTAAAACACTTGGAAAAAACAACTTAACATATATGGAGAGGAGTTATGGAGGAATCTATACATGCTAAATCATTACAACATGAGTCCCTTGTGAAAGCAGATGCGAGGCCTATGGTACTTTGCAATATTATAAGCATCAAATAAAGGAGCATCAATAAAGCAAACCAATCCAGGTCCAAGGAACATCCAAATAAGTAAAAGAAATTAAGTCTACAAGTGCGAGGCAAATAAAGGGAGTGCCCGCATCTCCACTGAGTCTAGCAGATAAGTTTAAAATCAAGAAAAAAGAAGTCATGGGGATCCATTTGCCGCTTCCTCATTCATCTCCGTCTTGAGGTTATCAGCAAACTTCCCAGTTTCTTCGCCCAATCGATACCAATCAAAGTCATCAACCTTCTCGAGGAACTTTTTCATGAAGTCAACAGATCCTTTATTCTCAGCCTCCTCAGTGATAGTGGGAAGAGCTTTAGCAGCATCTTTAGCTTCCTTCTCTAGCTCAGCAACGCGGTCTGTAAGCTTCTTGATTTGGGAGTCTGACTTCTCCTTCTCAACAGCATGATCCAGCTTAAGCTTCTTTCTAGCCGACTTCTCCTCGTGAAGCTCTCTCTTAAGCTTCTCAGTCGTGCCTTCAAATTCTTTCCTCCAACTATCCTTTGCGTTCTCAGCGTCAGCTTGAGCTTGTGCAAGTATGGATTTGAGATTCACTATCTCTTCGCTCATCTTAATATTAGAAGAAGCAAAGGCTCGAATCTCTGAGTGGTGACTCAACTGATGAAAGAAAAGCTCAGCTACAGCTTTAGTCTTGGAAGCATTGGACTCCTCCAGAGATTGTAGGGACCAGGAATACATATCAATCTCAGAAACATGGGCATGTGCCAATTTGCTAAATGTCTGGCGGACCAGTCCAGGAGAAGGATGAAGGGGAGAGAGACCCATGTCGTCCTTGTTCTTCTTCAGTGGTGGTTCTTCATGAAGACTCGTTATCTCTGTTGATTTTTTCCTGCTAGGATGGAGGGAATAAGATGATTGTCGAAGAGGCGTTGTGAGAGTGGTCTGCTTAGGAGGAGGCATGACAACATCAGACTTGGTAGTTGAACCCCCAACAAGGGAGGAATGGTGAGTCAGATCGCCAGAAGGGTTAAGAGAGGTACTCGCAGCTTTGTCCTTCTTCATGAAAGGGATCGTGGAATATTTCTTGGAAGCCATGTCCTTAAGTATACATAAGAAAATACATCAATACAAGGCAAAATGAGTAAGCCAGACATGCAACAGCAAATGGGTTCAATGCAAGTGGGATGTGATGTAGCAAGTCAGTACGAGCTACAATGCAATGCATATGGAGGAGAGGTCATGGCCTCATATTACATTTATCAACGACACCTATATCGTCTACTCCCTCGGGAGGATTGACGATATTCTTTTTCGGGGTCGTTCTCGCCCTTTGCCTTAGAAATCCACACCGAACTAAATTCTCTTCGGTAAGCAAGAGCTGAAGGTTTCTCTTCTCGGTAGGAAGTTTACGAATGTTGTCTGCTCTTTTCTTGTGTTCACCTTCAAGCATGGGACGTCATGGTGCATCTATAAAGAAGCAAATAAGTGTAAATATGGTTGGTGCCACAACCCACAATACTAATGAATTTCGTAGGAAGAAAGGGTGCTAAGTTAGAGAAACTTACCTTGGTTGATGTTAAAGGCGATCGGCACGCGAGGCACATTATAAATATAAAAGTACGGACTTTTCCAGTCTCTAGGATCTCTTGAGCCACCAAGAGTCAAGCTCTTGCCATAAAAATCTGGCCAGGCAGAGAAATAAACATAGCCGAATTCCTTAGCTCCATAATTCTTTTTGGTGACAAAGTAGTTGAATTGCTCAGCAGTCAGTCTGGGGTATCCCTCAATGTTATATATGATGTAGAGACCAATCATAAGTTTGTACCCGTTCGGGTTGATCTGGATGGGAGCAACCTTAAAATACTCGCGCACCTCACGAATGAATGGATGAAGAGGTGAAGAAACTCCAAGTTCAAGGAGTGTCGTAGTTAAAACCATGTGGGGTGGCCTGCCCCCATTCTCTTTATGACTGAAGCGGTAACATCGCATATGCTTTTGAGGAAGGATAATGAGGCCTTCTACTTGGTACTTTTCGATGGCCTTTGCTAAGGTATCATGATTGAGGCTGGTCGGAAGATCTCTACAACAAAGGATGTGCCCTACCCTCTTCTTTCTCTTGGGGAACATAGTACCTTCAAGCATTGGTTGACTAGGAGGGTCATAAGTTTCATTATCAGAAAGCTCTTGGAAATATTGAAAATTATCAGTTTTCAAAGATGCATGGCCCATCAGCTAGCATATGCGAGCCCGGACTTGAGCCCAACAACATGATGAATGCAGTCCGTCTACAAGGCTATAAAAGAAAGTGGAATACGAGGCCACAGAATCAAGGATCAAAAGGAAGTTAAAAAGCGGGACAACATGATCAACTAAAATAAAAAAGATGAACATGGATCCGCGTGTGGACTAACAAGAGCACATGTGGCTTATTTAAAAAAAACAAGTTGTCCTCGCCTATACATGTACAGAGGAGTCCTCCTATTCTATCTGCGAGGAGGCCTCTACACATAGGATGCCACGAGGAGTCCTCTTATTATATCAGCAAGAGCTAATAAAAATAGAAGGAAGCAACGAAAGGCGAGGAGCTCTCAGCAAAGGAAAAAAAAAATGAAGAAAAGTCAGCAAGGTGAAATTACAAATACAAGGACCACGGTTCCACAAGGCTGTAAAGAAAAACAAGGCGAGAAGAGACGCAAGAAGGTTGAGTACGCGAAGAAAAAAAAATGTATCAAGGTGGCCACTATGAGGAGACATGGGCTCACAATAAAAAAATGAAAGCTGCTAAGAAAGGAGGCATCCCAAAAATCAAATAATTATTTTGATTTTAATTTTTGGAGGAGTTCAAAATAATTTTGAAGAAATTTTGAAGACCAGAAAAAATAGTTCTCCGCTACAGCTGCCTACACCGAAGAACTGGGGGACCATGTACTACTACGAGAAGGCCTCGCAACATATGAGGCTGCGAGGAGGCCTCGCAAGATATGAGGCTGTAAGGAGGCCTCGCAAGATATGAGGCTGCAAGGAGGCCTTATAACATATGAGGCTGCGAGGAGGCCTCGCAACATATGAGGCTGCAAGGAGGCCTCACAATATATGAGGCTGCAAGGAGGACTCACAACATATGAAGTTGTAAGGAGTACTCTCAACTTATGAGGAGGCCTCTTATCATAATAAGGAACAGAGGAGAGTCATCTCATTATACTTTAAGAAGACTTGAAAATATAAGTGAAAGCCTGAGCTCACACATCAGCTGGACAGAAGATATAATTTTAACAACTTATGACTGCAAGGCCCTACAGGATCGCCTCTCAAGGTCCCTGCAGGACCACATTGCGCTTGGAAGGACCCTTCGAGGTCACCATCACTCACTTATACAAGGATTCACATTAATTGAAAGACACACAATACATGTCATCATCTTAGCAGCTGGGAGCAGATCTCGAAATACGACAGTTGTCTGCAACCATTCAAATTCATAGGGGTCGCGATGCGATCCCGAGGCACTTGAGATAGCTATGCTTTCATCTACAACTGTTAGGTCGAATACACAATAGGTAATCAAATACTGTATGAGTAACTTAACAAGAACACACTGTTTAATACTTAAAAACTGTTTGGAATTAACAACTCCTCTCTCAGTGATGTAAAATATCACAGAGAGCTGCTTAGGTTACAATCAATGAATTTTTCAATGTTCGATACCCTTCTAGGGTTAACCTAACTGTATTTATAAAACATACAGCTTCGTACAATCAGTAATTGATTCTCCTATAATTAAGCTATACAATTGATATCAATCACGATTGCTTCAAATCTTCCAAGTCAACTCAATCTCTTTGACAGCTTTCCAATCTTCAAAGATATTGCTTCCATATTTATCTTGTATCAATCTTCAAACACTGTTGACTCTTCAGACATTACCGCTACAGAGTTTAACAATCTCTGTTGCGCTTCCAATCAGTGTTTAACTAAACTCTGACTGCTTCCAGCTAAACTCTGTTTTGTTACTTCAGCTTCCAAACACTGTTCTCATCAATCATTTCTAACAATCTCCCCCAACTTGTTCATTAGCAAGAATGTACAAGTTTACAGTAAATGATGATGTCAAAACAAATACAAAGTCTATAGTGTTTAACAAACAGAGTTTAAGCTTTTACTTAACAAATTCTACAGAAAATAAGAAAATTCTTACAGACTTCAAATTCTAATCTCTTGAAGATCCGGCATTGTTCTGAGATAGTCTATAAGCAATCTTCTTTCAGCATTTTCAAGCTCTATCTGCATAGCTTCCTTGATTTCTCTCAACTGAGGATCATTCTCATCAGTCTGATAGATAGCAGCTCTAAGATCATAGATTTTGTTTCTCCTCATTTCATTTCCCAACCTGATATATTTCACTTCCTCAGACTTCACATTAAAATCCAGAACAATAATTCCAAGATCTGTCTTCAGCTTTATAGTCCCCTTCTCCATTTCTATCAGATTCCCATTCCAGTCTCTGTACTTTGGAACATACTTGCTGTTGTACTTCATATTTCTTCTGGCAAGATTTTGAATCATCTTTTGTCTGAGTACATTTGCAACTGACTGAGCTCTTTGATTTCTTACTCTGAAAAGATACAGAACATATTCTAGTTCTTCCCAGTATTTTAAATCAATATCCTTCTCATCAACTTTAAACACTGTTCCATCAGCCATGAAATATAGCAGAAAATCCTTCTCTAAACTCTTCTGATTAACAAGCTGTACTGACTCCAGTCTGTCTAAACTCTCTTGAGTGACACCATGACCTGGAACAGCCAATGAAGAAGGATCTCTGGGACCAACATATTGTCTTGTGTCTCTATGTGAGCCTATGCCTCCTTTGTTATATCCGATTTTACCAGATAAGGCTCTACCATCAGTGAAATCCATTGGAACTGTAGCTTCTAGCCTTGAATCATGAAGAACACCTTTTCCAAATGTTGATTTCAACTGAGAAGACAATAATGGTGTGGTCACAACTTGTGCAGTAACAGAGGTTGTGTCTTCATTCTTCTGTACAACATGTGTATCAACAGAGGTTGTAACAATACTTTTCAGCTTTTGCTTAGCTTCTGCATCTGTTGGTTTTCTGAACACTTGCATCCTTTGATTTGTACCAACTGGTTCTTTGATTTGAATACCTTTAAGAACAGGCTTTGCAGCTTTAACAACTTTCACATTCTTCTTTAATTTATCAGACTTTAAAGCCTTCAAATGCTTTTCTTGCAGACTCTTCTCTTCAGCTTTAGCATCTTCTATAGTAACTCCTTCTGCATTCTCTTCCATGAAAAGCTTAACAGCTAACTCCTCATCAGTCTTTGGATTTGATATTAATTCCAAACTCTTGGTTTTTGAAGTACCTTGAGTTTCAGTGTTTATTCCAACAGACTGTGACTTAAGAGATTTGCCAGATCTCAGAGTTAGTGTTTCAGAGTTTAAAGCCATACTCTTATCACTTGCCCCTCCATCTCCAACATCATCCTTCTTTTCAAGCAGAGTTTGAGAAATTTTACATTTAGACTTAGCAACTCTCTCCCCCTTTTTGACATCATCAGGAATGAGTATAGATGTAATGAGCTCCAAAGAGTTAGCAATGGAATCAACCTTAGCAAACAAGGCAGCTTGATTTTCTTCAACCTTTCCTAGCCTGGCAAAGAGAGTATCTTGAACTTTAGAAAGCTGTGCAGCTTTGATTTTTGACTCTCTTTCCATTGTCATTTCTCTAGTCTGTATCTCAGTTTTCAAAGAAGAAATTTGTTGTTTTGTTTCAGCAAAATTTCCATCCAGAGTTTTGACTTGTACCACAGTTGCCTTTAAACAGGATAAAATCTCTGGATTTGAAATTTGACTAGCAGTCTGCTTAACAAAATCAGCTGCTCTCCCTTTTGGAAAAATACAGTCTTGTTTATACCAATTAGCAGCAGATTTAGCAAGGTGCTCTTCTTCAATTGCATGAGATGGACAAGGCTGATCAAAAGGTTTATGTTTATTATCAGTCTGTGCTGGTGCACTCAGAAAAGAATCAGAGTTTGCACTGTTTTCAGATTCATCTTCAACACTTGCATCATTTGCTTGAGCATCTTGTAAAGAACCACTGTGTTGAGCTGTGTCAGCCACAGTTTCTGCAACAACTTCTGCAATCTTGTAAATAGTCTCCTCATGTTGCACAGGCTCTGCAACAGAGCTTGCATTTGTAGCTTCAACAGGCATAGATTCAGAATTTTTCTTAGTTGCTTGATCAACCTCATCACCTTTGTCTGGAATTGGAGAAGCATTAGATATTAGCTCTGTGTGTGATGCTGCACCTTCAGGAAAATTAACTGCAGGCTCATCAGCTACACCAGGAGCTTCAGTGTGAACAACAGGTGAGATAGGATCAAGAATTGGTTGAAATGAATCAAGAAAATCATTCATTGGTGAAAAACCATCTCTGTGATCCTCTTCTACATGCATGTTATCCTCTGTAGGTACTTCAACATTAACAGCATCCTCTGCAGGCATTTCAACCTCTGCAGGTATTTCAACATTGACAGGCACATCATCCTCTGCAGGTATAGCAACATTCTCTGCAACCTCAACAGTAGGTGTTTGCTGTGAAACCACCTCTGGAGCTTCAACAACATGCTCATCATCAGATTCTGAAAGAATTAATCTCCTCTTCTTGACTTGAGGCACTACAATCTCCTCTTCTTCTTCACTAGAGCTCTCCTTAGGTGGTGAAAGTGAAGGTCTGTTTGCCTTTTGTTTCTTTCTTCTGGTATAAACAACTCCAGGTAATGTCTGTTTAGCCTTTGAGTGTTTAGTGTTTTGGGCAGTGTGTATTTTTCTTTTTGGTTTGGATTTGGGTTTTTCAGTAGGTGCTGTCTCAGAGTTTATTGGTGGAGAGTTTATTGGTTCTGGTTGTGGTTGATGAGATGTAGTAGGTACAGTGGTTGTGGGTGTTGGTTCAGAATGTATGGTGTCTAATGGTTCAGGCATGTGTTGTGGTGATTGAGAATCCTGAGGTTGGTTAACATGGTTTTGTAAGGCTAGTGGCATAAACATATCAGGTATTTGCTGTTTAGTAACATCTTTATTTGTCAAATCAGAAAACATCCTTTTAGCAACTTGAAAAGGCTGAATGACATCAGCTTCATCAATTGTAAGATTAGGCACACAAGCAGTAAATAGTATTTGACAAAATCGAGCAAAATAACAGAAGTAGGCTCAGACAAACGCTCTCCCAAATTCATTAACACTAGTCTACCAAAATCGAAATTACCTCCATACAGTAGAGCATGGCCAATTTGAAGAGTGTCAAGAGGAAGTGCATCCCAATTTGTTGTCTTCTTTCCAAAAGCTCTTGTAATGCAATCGAAAAAGAAACTCCATTCCTTTCTCAAAAGTGGCCTTCTCAGAGACCCCAGCTTATTCAAATTTCCTGCACATCCAATTTGCTGCAACATTGTCCTCAAGTGGTCGTGACCAACAACACTGTAAGAAGTGTGAGTCTCAAAATCCAAAGCATCCCTAACCGTAGTTGGAGTAATGATATACTCTGATTCAGCATGAGTGAAAGTGATTGTTGGAGTGCCAGACTCTTCTCCATCATCATATACAGAGTTTGTCCAAAAAGTAGCAATTTGTGAAGCAGAGAGTATTGGTGGTGCAGTTAAAGCCTTCCCTATTTCAGAATCTTTCAAGAAATTTTGAAACAAATGAAACGCCTCTGGAGCATTTGCATTCTCCAATGGAGCTGCATAGTTGCTAGGAAGAAAAATTAACCCTGCTGCATCAAACGCTTTGGTTGCCATTAGTAAGATATGATACGAAGATATTCAGAGAAAAGATGTATGGTAAGTGTTTACCAAAATGTGAAGGAGAGTGAATAAGAATTTTGAAAGTGATTGAGTATGCAAGTAACTGTGAGTGAGTGAATATTAATCGATGTGAAGTGAGAAAACAAAAACGATTAGAGTAAAACCAAAACTCAATCGTTTATTTAATGAAAGCGCGCAATTGATTGTAGAGTAATGTGTAAGTGGGACACTATCATGGAACACGTGTCAAACAACCAATGGATCACTTAATAATGACCGCTGTCATTCCTATAATCACGACACTTTGACATATTTACACTAATTAACAGTTGTCAACTACCCCAATTACTCCAAAATAGTCAAATCATCTCAATGAAACTTTACCTTAGAGTACTTAACACAACTCAACAGTGTTTATCAATTTTCCAACTTTATCACTGAAACCCTTTCAAAAATTGCACAGTTGTGAATATGAGTGTGTGTGAAGCAGAGTTTACCAAAATCAATTTTTAGAGCATCTAATATTTCATAAAATCCATAACAAAAAAAATCAATAAACACTGAATGCACAAACTCTCATAGTAAACACTGATTGTTTGATGAATGCTAAACTCTGTAGTTACTGTTATACAGAAATCTGAAAACTTCTATTCCCATTGATGTCCATGATTATCCAAGTAAGCACACAGTCTTTGAAGACTAAAAGATCAAGAGATAGAAATCAGAGCATCATTCAGTGAATAACAATCATGAACTTGATAAACTCACAAACTCTCAAAGCACACAGGTGTCTATGTGAAGTGTTTACACTCACATTCAATCAGGAAAAGCAGATTCTACCATATGCTTGAATGTCCACCAAATCTACACTACTTTGAGTACATGTATGCACAAATCAAAAGGACTTTATTCAGGGTTGTAATGAGGTAAGATCAAACAGATGAGAAGAGATGTTTTATTCATGAGTGAATTTCAAACTGAACATTTTAATAGATCAAAGTGTTCAGTCACACTGTTAGTACATATTTGCACAAGATCAGTATATATGCCCCCTTTTTTTTCTTTTCTTTTTTTTTTATTTTATTTAACATATATACTGAAAAACTTTTCTTTTCTTGAGAAACACTCATCTGCTTGATTTTTTTTTTCAAAAGAATATAACTGCTCTTAATACTTCAGAGTATAAGAAAAATGAGCAGTTAATTAGGCTCAAAGGGGTTTACTAAGGGTGGTATTTATGAACAGTGTTTATACAATGTTTGAACAGTGTTCAAAAGAATTTTGAACAGTGTTTGAAGGAATGGTAAATCCTATTGCCTTTATCATTTTCATGCACACACATATCATGTAGTCTCAAAGTGGTTTAGTACAAGTTCTAGAGAAACATACTTCCTGATGAACATCACACAACAATAAATACTGATTGATAGAAAATGTATCAATCACTGATTTGGCTCAAACTCTCACAGGGTGTAAACATGAATCTGAACTCACCAAACTAATCAATGACACATCTCAAGTTTTATGGTTTTCACAAGTACAAACAAGGAATCATCAGGAACCATACCTTTGGGAACAGAATGTCACTAATCAGAGTTTAGAGTTCATCAATAACCAAAATTATTTATGAGAGGCAATGCACACAATATTCATAAACTCAGAGTTTAGGACTGAATAAACTAAGAGATGCTATAAATATGAAACAGTATCATGCTGTGTTGATTTACTGCACAAAATCTGATTAGATTACAGTGACTCAGAAAGAATCATGATTTAATTACTGAGAATCATGCTTCATACATTTTTCTTCATTGGTGTTTTCATTCAGACAATAATCAATTCTGAATTCACTGAGTGTATCCAACATGATAACAGTGTTTAACAGACAGACATGCTGACAGAGTTTAACAAGGTTTAAACATAAGCATGCATAACAGAGTTTAACACTAAGGTTCACATAGCACTTAACAATTTGCATAACATGAGCAATAAGTTTTTGAGTCTAACCAACATCACTAGTCAAAACTAGAGACCATTCCTAGTTCATTGACCAGTCTTGTAAATGTAGTTTCACTCAATGGCTTGGTGAAGATATCTGCAAGTTGTTGTTCTTTAGACACAAAGTGAAGCTCAATGTTGCCTTCCTCTACATGCTCTCTGATGAAGTGATACCTTATGCTGATGTGCTTTGTCATTGAATGTTGTACTGGATTACCTGTCATTGCAATAGCACTTTGATTATCACAGTAAATAGGTATCTTGGTATACCTCAATCCATAATCCAGCAGTTGATTCTTCATCCATAAAATCTGTGCACAGCAGCTACCAGCAGCAATATACTCTGCTTCAGCTGTAGATGTAGATATTGACTTCTGTTTCTTGCTGTACCAGGAAACAATTCTGTCTCCCAGAAATTGACAACTTCCACTGGTGCTTTTTCTGTCTATCTTACAGCCTGCAAAGTCTGCATCTGAATAACCAAGTAGTTTAAACTCTGATTCTCTTGGATACCACAGCCCCAAAGTTATAGTGCCCTTGAGATACTTAAAAATCCTCTTTACTGCTGTTAAATGTGGTTCTCTTGGATCTGCCTGGAACCTTGCACACAAACAAGTGGCATACATGATATCAGGTCTACTAGCTGTTAAATAGAGTAGAGAACCAATCATTCCTCTGTAACATGTCATATCTACTGATGACCCTGCATCTTTGTCCAATTTTGTTGCAGTTGCCATGGGAGTTGTTGCAGATGAACAGTCAAGCATGCCAAATTTCTTGAGAAGATTTCTGGTATATTTTGCTTGATTTATAAAAATTCCATCATCTGTTTGCTTCACCTGTAGGCCTAGAAAATAACTAAGCTCTCCCATCATACTCATTTGATATCTTGACTGCATGAGTTTGGCAAACTTCTTACAGAGTTTATCATTAGTAGATCCAAAAATGATGTCATCTACATAGATCTGAACTAAGAGCAAGTCACTACCAGATTGAAAGTAAAACAGAGTTTTGTCAATAGTACCTCTGTGAAATCCACTTTCTAGTAGAAATTTGGCAAGAGTTTCATACCATGCCCTTGGTGCCTGCTTAAGTCCATAGAGTGCCTTGTCTAACCTGTAGACATAGTCTGGATATTTTGGATCTACAAAACCTGGTGGTTGTTCCACAAACACTTCTTCTTCAAGTTTTCCATTTAAAAATGCACTTTTTACATCCATCTGAAACACTTTGAATTTCTTATGAGAGGCATATGCTAGAAAGATTCTGATTGCCTCCAATCTAGCAACTGGAGCAAATGTTTCATCATAGTCTATTCCTTCCTGTTGTGAATAGCCTTTTGCAACCAGTCTTGCTTTGTTTCTTGTGATAACACCCTCACTGTCAGTTTTATTTCTGAAAACCCATTTAGTACCAACAATGGATCTGTTCTTGGGCCTTGGTACAAGGGTCCACACTTCATTTCTTTCAAATTCATTTAGCTCTTCTTGCATTGCTGTTATCCAGTCAGCATCTTTAAGAGCTTCTTCCACTTTCTTTGGCTCAGATTGTGACAAGAATGCATGAAACAGACATTCATTTGTTGTTGCACTTCTTGTCCTTACTTTTGCATCTGGATCACCAATAATTAAATCAGGTGTGTGTGACTTAGTCCATTTTCTTGCAGAAGGCAAATTGCTTCTGTCATCATGTGATCCTCCCCCTTGATCCATGCTCTCCTGATTTTCTTGGTGCCTCTCTTCATTTTCTGATGCTCCCCCTGAATGTGACTGCTCAGAATTATCAACAGAGTTTGAATCAACAGAGTTTGATTCAGAATTATCAACTGAGTCACTATCAGTGTTTGAATTATCACTCTGATGTGATTCTTCATGCTCCCCCTCAACTGGTTCTTCCCTTGTTTCTGATTGAAGAGTTTCTTCAGTATTTACCAGTAGAGGTTCAGAGTTTAGATCAACAGAGTTTGTCAGATCAGTCTGATCAGAGTTTACTTTTTCAGAGAATAAATCTTCATTTTCAAAGTGGAGTAGATCATGTTCATTGACATCTTCAAGTCCAGTTATTTTCTTGTCATCAAATGACACATGAATTGATTCCATGATCACTCTAGTTCTCAGATTATAAACTCTGAATGCCTTAGTTGACAGTGGATAACCAACAAAAATTCCTTCATCTGCCTTTAGGTCAAATTTGGTCAACTGTTCAGGATGAGTCTTCAACACAAAGCACTTGCATCCAAAAATATGAAAATATTTTAGATTTGGCTTTTTCTTCTTCACCATTTCATATGGTGTTTTACCATGCTTGTTGATCAGTGTTGCATTTTGAGTAAAACAAGCAGTTTGAACTGCTTCTGCCCAGAAATATGTTGGCAATTTTGCTTCATCTAGCATGGTTCTTGCAGCTTCTATCAAGGTTCTGTTCTTCCTCTCCACTACACCATTTTGTTGTGGAGTGCCAGGTGCAGAAAACTCCTGTTTGATTCCTTTGCTCTTGCAAAATTCTTCCATTGATGAATTCCTGAATTCAGTTCCATTGTCACTTCTGATTATCTTCACTTGATTTTCTGACCCTTTGTCCAGTTGTAAAATATGTTCTGTCAGTGTTAATGCAGTTTCATCCTTCTTTGCAAGAAAATATACCCATGTGTATCTGGTATATTCATCAACAATGACTAGAGTATATTTCTTCTTTCCAAGAGACATGACATTCACTGGTCCAAAAAGATCAACATGTAGGAGATGATAAGGATCAACAATTGAAGACTCAGATTTGCTTTTGAAGGAGGCTTTTCTCTGTTTGTCCTTTTGACAAGAATCACACAGGCCTTCTACATTCAACAAAGACCTTGGTAGACCTCTTACAAGATCATTCTTTATTAGCTCATTGATGTTGTTCAGATTTAAATGAGAGAGTTTCTTGTGCCACTTCCAACTCTCTTCACTGGACATTCTTGTTGACAGACACACTGCTTTGCCATCAGTGTTTGTTGACAATTTAATTTCATAGATGTTATTGTGTCTGTTTCCAACTAGAGCAACTTTCCCTGTAGATTTACTGATCACTTGACAATATTCAGGCTGAAAATCTACATGATATCCTCTGTCACAGATTTGACTCACAGATAGCAGATCATGCTTGAGTCCTGGAACCAGAGCTACATTTGTGATGATGACACTCCCAAGATTAATATTGCCATATCCCAGAGTATGTCCTATGTTGCCATCTCCATAGGAAACTTTTGGGCCAGCCTTCTCCTCATACTCTGATAGCAGGGCTTTATTTCCTGTCACGTGTCCTGAACATCCACTGTCCACGACTAGAGTACTAACCCTGTTGCCCTGCAATCACAAACAATCACTGATTATTAGTTTTAAGGATCCAGACTTGCTTGGATCCTTTGGCTTTCTTAATTCTGTTAGCTTTTGCAGCGGAATTCACATTATCAGAGTTTAAGCTAACTTTTTCAGAGTTTACATTTGCAGAGTTTACTTTAACCCATTTCAAATTTGGCTTGGGTTCATAGTAATTATAGTAAATAGCATGATAATCTCTGCAAGTGTAAATAGAATGCCATGTACTTCCACAGTGTGTACATAAAGTCTGTGGTCTAATCCTCACATAATCATTTTTAACTGCAGTTTTAGAGGGCAAAGAATTAATGTTCTTATTCTTACTGCAGAAACTAGCAAGATGATTAGTGCTACCACAATTAAAGCATGTTTTTCTAGGAGCTAACGAAGCAAGCATTGGCTTAATTCCTGATGTTATGCTTACCTTTCCATTTTTGTTTTTCTTAGGCATTCTCTGTTTGTTGACAGATTTTATCTCTTTAAGCTTATGCTTGAGTTGTTTATCTGTCATTAAACCAATGTTAGCCTCTTTAACAAAAGTCTTAGCATATGATTCTTTAACAGCCTTTTTCTCAGCTTCAGTCTTAGGTCCACCTGTTCCCATAACATTACCTTCAGATGAACGATGTGGTCTAACTTTTACCAAATTTTCAAATCTAAGTTCATCTCCTTCAGAGTAACCTAGACCTACTGTATCTGTCTGAAACACTTCTTGAGTGTCTTTACCAGAGTGTGTCCAAGTTTTAATAATGTGTTTAGCATCCTCCAATTCAGATTCTAGTTGCTTATACTTACCTAGCAACTCCTTTTCAATAAACACTGCATCATCTCTCTCTTTCTGAACTTTATTCATGTTCTCTAGCTGTTCCTCAACAAGTTTATTTCTATCTTTGAGTTGAGAGCACTCATTTTTTATCCTCTCATTTTCTAAAGTCTGATCCCTATAACTGATATGTAATGCTTTAAGATAAATTCTCAATTCAGTTATATTATCAGTATTATAAGAATAGGTAGTTGGGGGTACCTTTAGATCATCATCTTCATTCTGAGTAGTAGCCATGAGTGCATAGTTCACTTCCTCATCTGAATCTGAAGTGTCTGCCCAATCTCTGCCTTTGGTGTAGAGTGCCTTTTCAGTTTTACCCTTCTTGCACTCAGGAGCATAGTGACCCATCTCCTTACACTTGTAGCATTGAATCTCAGACTTATCTTTCTTACCAGATTTGAAGTCCTTTCCCTCAGATTTCTTGAAATTCTTCTTGTCAGACTTAGAGTAGTCCTTGGAGAATCTCTTTCCCTTCTTGAAGTTCTTGAATCCCATCTTCTTGAAGGTCTTTACCATCAATGCAGCCATTTGCATCATCTCTTCATCATCTTCAGAATCAGATGTTCCATCTGTGTTTGAGTCAACATCAGTGTTTGATGACTCACTTTCTGAGTGTATGATTAAAGCTTTTCCTTTTGCCTTTCTTCTTGATGCTTCCTTCTTTGATGGTTTCTCCTCAACCTTAAGAGCAACAGACTTTGACTTTCTACTTGATCTTTTGTTTCCCTGCTCCAATTCCAATTCATGGGTTTTGAGCAGTCCATAAATTTCATCAATCTCTGTTTCACCAAGTTCATAGTTATCTCTTATGGTGGTTGTTTTCACATCCCACTTTTCAGGTAGAGAAAGAAGAAACTTGAGATTTGAGTCTTCTAAATCATACTCTTTGTTAACCAATGACAAATCATTGAGCAGTTTACAGAATCTGTCAAATGTTTCTGTCATGGTTTCTTCAGACTTTGCCTCAAAATGCTCATACTCCTGAGTGAGTATGTTTCTTCTGTTTTTCTTGATTGCAGGAGTTCCTTGACACCTAACCTCAAGTGCATCCCATATTTCCTTTGCAGTTGTGCAATTAATCACTTAATTATTAGACATAACATTGTCTAAAGCACTGTGAAGTAAATGTCTTACTTTTGCATCCTTTGCAATAGATGAAAGATCCTCAGCAGTTAGATCTTTCTTTTCTTTTGGAATGACCTTTGATTCCTCACCAGCAGCAGCAGCAGATAACTTTGTAGGTTTGTGAGGACCTTCATATATTCTATCAAGATATTCTGGATCTGTAGCCTCCAGAAACATGGTCATCTTTACTTTCCAAATTGCATACTCTAATGGCCTAAGTATAGGAACCCTAATTGTTTCATACCTACTAACAGTAGTAGGAGCTTTCTCAGATGGTGGAGGTATCTCTGCCATTGATTACTATTGTGTTTGGATCTTTAACTGTAATAAAGTAACAGATTGTCTCTGATACCACTTGTTAGGTCGAATACACAATAGGTAATCAAATACTGTATGAGTAACTTAACAAGAACACACTGTTTAATACTTAAAAACTGTTTGGAATTAACAACTCCTCTCTCAGTGATGTAAAATATCACAGAGAGCTGCTTAGGTTACAATCAATGAATTTTTCAATGTTCGATACCCTTCTAGGGTTAACCTAACTGTATTTATAAAACATACAGCTTCGTACAATCAGTAATTGATTCTCCTATAATTAAGCTATATAATTGATATCAATCACGATTGCTTCAAATCTTCCAAGTCAACTCAATCTCTTTGACAGCTTTCCAATCTTCAAAGATATTGCTTCCATATTTATCTTGTATCAATCTTCAAACACTGTTGACTCTTCAGACATTACCGCTACAGAGTTTAACAATCTCTGTTGCGCTTCCAGTCAGTGTTTAACTAAACTCTGACTGCTTCCAGCTAAACTCTGTTTTGTTACTTTAGCTTCCAAACATTGTTCTCATCAATCATTTCTAACAACAACAATCTATAGTGAGCACATGCCTCGCATCGAAGTTTTGACAAGCAGTTTTGACTCCACATCGCATTTTCAATGGCAATATGGACTCGGGGGGTAGTTGTTATACCCAAATCTTGGCATAAGCCCTAAGCAGGCCTAATGGGCCAGAATAGCGGTCCACAACTCATAATGGGCCTAGAGATGAAGATTGGGTTACTAAATCCCACCACCAGGAGCTAGTCCAATATACTATCAACACAATATGGAAGACAGCGACCCCTAGCTATGGGTCGAGTTCGCCAGCAAAGTCCCTAGTATGGGATCGCACCTGCCTCATCTCTCTATAAGGTCCAGCGTGGCCTAGAGGTCCAGCGTGGCCTGGAAGTCTAGCGTGGCTTAGAGGTCCAGCGAGGCCTAGAGGTCCAGCGTGGCCTAGAAGTCCAGCGTGGCTTAGAGGTCCAGCGAGGCCTAGAATACTGTCTCTGCAAGGTCCAGCGAGGCCTAGAGGTCCAGCGTGGCCTAGAATACTCTTATGAAGGCTAGAGGTCCAGCGAGGCCTAGAGTATGTTTATTATGAAGACTTACGGTCAGGCCCAGCGAGGTCGCGTAATTGCAGTTGTCTCCGTACAGCGTGGACCACCTCGCATGACTAGCCCAGCGAGGTCGCATGCGAGGCCACGCAGCTTCTTTAATGGGCCATATGTAGGATAAATGGGTAAAATATATCAGCCCAAGAAGACGACTAGTGGATTTGGGCCAAGTCGAACCCATAGAAACCCTAGCCCGTCTAGATAACTTCTTCTCCAAAAGAACTACGTATGGATTGATCCCTATAAATAGGGTACGTAGGCACTTTGTTATCGATGATTGACAGTTCACCCCTGGAATATCAACAAATAAGATCATCCACAAAAATCACCAATCTCCTTCCGTGTTCTTCGTGTTCTTAGCAAAATATCCGTATTTTGCTCCATGATTCCAGCAAACCTCCAAAATATTGTTATACAATATTCTCCCTATAACACGAGATAAAGCTAATTTTTTTTTATAATTATGTAGTTGTAGAGAATCGAACCCAAGGTGAAACTAAAAAAAATAAAGTAAATAAATCTTGTATAATTATGTAATTATAAGGAATCGAACACTGTATTTAGTGATATAACAAAATTTGGTATTTTGGTACTGTGTCCCATTAAAATATGGTTTTCCATATTAATAAAGAGTATAAATTAAAGTTCAAAACAAAACAAAATTTACAATTTTAATACGTGTGAAGCTACAATTTTACCCTTATTTTTTAAATTATTACAAAAATATCATCCTTTAATAATTATGTAAAAAATAATTATCTACACTTTAAACCATTTCATCTATGATTGGTCTAAAAACATAACTGTTTAAATATATACGAAAAATAATTGAAATTATGTTAAAAAGATGAAAACTCAAAAAATATGATATATGTTATATATAAAAAAAATAATATAATTAATATTCAAATTAAATCAAAGAAGATATTAATTTTTTGTTGGTCACAGAGACATGACTGTGCTCATAATATAACAAGCCTAAGTATGTGTAATGCTATGCATTACCTACATGACCTCTTAACTGAGGAAACCTCTAGTTGTAGAGTTTCTATTTGTTTTGTACTTGTAATAAGCATCAAATCCTAGTTGTGTAACTGTACTTATAAAGTCAAGAATAATGCTTGAAAGAAGTTCCAAGATTCATGCCTCAAGCAAGAAGATAAAGACTATCAAATAATCACAGTTGGGATTTGAAGAAAATGAAAAATTTGCCTAAGTACCAATTCGAGAAGTACAATTGTCTATTCGAGAAGTCTAGCAGTCGAGAAGTCGATCAGAGATTCGATATCTGAGAAGACACTGTTCGATATCTCTGAATGAACTATTCGATATCTCAGAGATTCGACATGTCTAACACTCTATTCGAGAACTCAAGAAGTCAACAAGTCAAAGTGGTATTCGAGTTCTCAAAGAGTCAACAAGTCAAAGTTCCATTCGATATCTCAAGGACTCAGAAAGCTATTCGATATCTCAGGGATTCGACAAGTCAAGTGTTCTATTCGATAACTCAAGGAACCCTGGAGAAAAGTGTTATTCGAGAAGTGATTCGATATGTCAATCATACAGTATTCGAGAACTCAAAGTTATCTAATCCTAGTTCTCGAATCAATCACTTAGCCACTTCTCGAATACATTCTTGGAGACAAACTACTGAAGAAATTGTACAAGTCAGAAACTTGCAACAAGCTAAAGTGCTTTATGGACCACAATCTGTAATGTACTTTGGAAAGCCTACAAAGAAGCTTGGAGAGATGTACAAGAGACAAAGAGCTAAAGAAGTGGATCTGAACAGAGCGTTGCAAAGTCAAATTTGTAGCCGTTTGGATGTTTACTCAAAAGGGATAGACATGCAAGAAAGTAATTCATCCTTTAACCTTATATGTAGTAAATGAGTTGTATTCATGTTCTATAAGAATACAATCTCACTTCTTTTGTTGGTTAAGTTTTTCATACACATTGTAACATATATCTATCTGAGAAAAACGAAGCTGAGAATACTATCATTTGTATTCACAGATTGTAGCAAATCTTTATCTAATAATATATTATATTAAAGTGATATTGTGTCTTGTGTTCTTTATCCGCACCTTCACATTTGCACACACAAACACTTATCTTGCTACACAGATTCAAGAACAAGAAAAAGTTCAAGAATCCATTCACCCCCCTCTGTATTCTTTTGCTGTATTCAATACTCAACATTTTTTAATCATAAATATTACAAATGTACAATAATTATTTAAAATGATCAATAAAATTATACTCCATCCGTCCCAATGATTTCTATACATTGGGGGACGGGGGCGTGGCACACATTTTAAGGCTCCTAACTACTATAGTTACATAACTTATTTTACAATTTTCTTTTTTTTTTTGTATAAAAATAGAACAATCCTACTTTTATACAAAAAAAAGAAAATTTTAAAAATAAGTTATGGAACAATACTAGATATGCACCTTAAAATGCGTGTCAAACACTTTAAAAAAACGTATAGAAATGAATGGGACGGAGGGAGTAACTCGACTATAAAGTATGGTACATATGAATTTTTATATAATATATTGATCAACATAATATATAATATAATATAAAATGTTGAAAATATATTTTGATCAATATGCGATAAAATTAAAAAAAAAATGATTTTAGATTTCATATACATACACGGGTCATTAATGTTGTCATATTTTACATCGATTGAAATATTTAGACAAAATTAAAATCGAGTTAAAAAATAATTCAAAATTATAATATAAAAAATATTTCAATTTACCCAATTTTTTATTGAACTTCTGTATAGTGTAATGAAATATTAGACTAAAACTAAACATTTAAGTTTAAAAGTACCAATTTTTTATTAAACTTCTGTATAGTGTAATGAAATATTAGACTAAAACTAAACATTTAAGTTTAAAAGTACATAAATGCATATGTTTAGAAAAAAATGATTGAGACAAGCATAAGAATGAATTTTATTCAAGAGATTCTAAATATAACTTTAAATATAGTTTTACATATACGATCAATTTTTTATAATGAGTTTACATAGCATCTATTATAAACGGACAATTTTACTAAGATAATTATTTATATTATACTAAAATGTTTAATTTGAATTAGAAAAAAATTGTTTAATTTGATAAAATTCATTTCACGCAATTGAAAATTAATTAATAATTTAACAATCATAAGTAATCATGTGATTTTTATCGTATGAATATTTATCCAAATTTTATGAAAACTAATCAAATTATAAAAAATTTGGTTCAAAAAATTGGTATGCAAATTTACGAAAGAACTATAAAAATATTCAATAGATCGAAATCTTATCGTTTATCATATTCATATCGTTTATCATATTTATAATTACAAAATTATTTCAATATACACAGTTTTCTATGAGAAATTAGTTCAGTGCCCGTATCTTGGATGGACATTTACGCTAATTTATTTTTAGTTGTTTGTTTTGGAAAAATTCAATTTTTAAGAAAAAATATGTATCCCAAATCTTTTGTCCCATTTGATTAATCAAATTTTGACTAACATTTACGAATTATTGGGCCCGTTTGGGAAATCTTATTTTTCATAAATAAGTTACTTATTCTGGAAAAACGTTAGGAAATATGTACTTTTTTTTTAAATAAGTAACTTATTTTTTGGAAGTGATAAGTGGATTTCATATCCACTTGGAACGCTTCAATTCGGTTTAAATTGATAACTTAGCCTCAAGTATGTCGTAGTTTTGATATGTTTTAGTGAGTTTGTGCAGAACAGCTAAATGGAAGCATGGGTGATGTTTTTCTATGATAATATGATGGATTGGTGCTCCTTATTGAAGAACGTGAAGGTGCAAGCGGAGTGGAGCAGAAATGGAGTAAAACTCAGAAAATTAGCAATTTTTCCAGAGCTGCAAGGCGTGGGCACGCCAGGAGGCTGCGCGGGCGCCCTGTCTGAACACTGTAGGGCGCGGGGGCGCGGTCTTCTGCGGCAGAAAATCCTGATTCAACTTAAATTCGATATTTTTGGTATTTTCTTGGAGGACAAGTCGCTTGGGGCTATAAATATACGTCTATACATCATAAGAGCCACATTTTTACAGAGAGGGAGACAAGAGAGACTTGAAGAAGGATTCCCAATGCTCGTGACAAGTAACGGAGATCTAGATCTACTTTTTGTTTTCTTCTTTAGGCGATACTCTTGATTGTTTTTGGGATTTGTTTTCTTAACTTTATTACTCTAGCACTATTATTTTTATTCAAACCTTGTTTATTATCATGTTATCATTAGATTCCATGATGACGAGCCGTTTAATTATGAACTAATCGTTGTCATAGGATTTTAACGGATTTATCTATGTAGTTTAGTAGTTTGATTGCTTTAAAGATTTGTGTGTGATGAATTCGTGATATCCTCGTATGGTTGTGCTTAATGTTTTTAGATGCATAGCTAACATCTAAATTGTTAATCTTTATTGAAGCGACAGTGGATCTAAAGATTAGAACTTGCCATGCTAGCATAGGATTATGTATGTTTTGACATCATGATTTGTAGCGTAATTTTAACCATCTTATGCAGCCCTATGTGATCTCAATGGATAACTTGTGCTTAAACCGTTATGTTTTCAAATCTAATAGACATATAGGGTTTAAACATAATTGGTGTCTACCCAACTTCTATCTCTTTTGTGGATGTTTGAGTAGTTTGGTATTCGTTTACTAACAGGTAGCCTATACTTGTTTCGTGTCGTCCGATCAGATATCATAATCATCACATGCATTGATTAAAGGCATCAACTCTAAGCGAAGTATTTAATGAAGTTAAAATCCCATGTTTATTCTCTCATAAATAAATCAGTTTAATCCACGTTAGTTAATTAGATCATAATTTTGTTAAATTGCTTCTTAGATAAATTAGATAACTAAAACCCTAATTTGATACTTGTCTTAGCACTGAATAATAATCAAACATTGTTGCATATGTGCATATTCTTAAATATACCAGTCCCTGTGGGAACGAACTCAACTTTATTCTATATTACTTGTGACCGCATACGCTTGCGTGATTTAGTGCGACAGGAAGATAACGAATATTAAACTACCTATACACATTTTTTTTCTAAAAAAAGTATGTAAATACGAATTTTTTTTCGAAATATGTAACTTGTAAGTTCATTTAAATTTTTGCCGAATGGGCACATTATTTTATAGTTTATAAGATATGAAAAATACATATTATAATTTAAATATATTTTTAGTGGTATAATTTTTTATTATAATCTTCATTTATATCATATATGTAATATTTTGTCAAAATTTGATCAATTTTGACATTAAAAATCAAGCAGAACAAAAAATTTGGGACACGAGAGTATTTAGTAATTTTTTCCTTATTTATCAATAATTATTGCATTAAATTAAAACTGGATTTAAATTTGTGCGATATACGGAGTGCTATATAAACTATTAATATAAATATCTTTTTACTTTTATCTATTTTTAAATTTTTTGATTTATTCCTAAAATGTCAACCTAATTTAATTTCAGTTTCATAAATGATATTAATTATTAGGATAATTTCAGTTTCATAAATGATATAATAAATTTTTGTCAACCAAATCATATTACCATCAATAGTGCTTCCTCCATCCTATTTATATTTGATTATAATACCATCTAAAATAATTGACCACATTTTTTTAATAAAGCAAAATAAGTATTGAATATATTAAAAATTTTAAATATGTTGATAATTATAATTAAAATTGATAATTTTCGTTAAATGTATATTTTTTGATTGATGATTAATGTAAACGAAATTGGTGTAACTAATAGTACTAATGTTTGTACTCATCATCTTATATTCATTCACTTAACAAACCAATTCTGAATTAGTTACCATACTGTGACGACCAAATCAATTAACTTTTTATGTCAAAATTATATAAAGGCTGTAATATTGAGTTGCTTATATACTAAAGTATAGGCTGTGCTACGCACACGATTATTTTAAAAGTAATTTTATAAAAATTATAAATATAAAAAAATTATTGATTAATTAAAAATTTAAAAAATTGTATATTTTTAGTTATAATTGTGAAATAAATAATATTAATGAAATAAAAGATTATATTTTTATTATTAGGACAAATATATTTAAAAATTATTTCAATAAAATATTATATTATATATATTTTATGATGATATGTATTGAAGAACTTATATCAATTAAAAGTTTAATTCAAAATTTTGTTAATGAGCTTACCATAAACATTTTAATTGACATTAATAATACTTAAATTGATATGTAAATTTTCCATAATTAAGAATGGGTTAAATAAATACATGGATCTTTACAAACCTAATTATGGATACCAAACCTGAAAATTGGATAGTCCGTGGGTCAAAATATAGTTAAAAATTTTAAACGAACCTAAATATGAATCCCAAAACTGAGAAAATGGTTATTCAACAATTTATAATACTAGCTTATAACCCGTGCAATGCACGGGTTTCTTGTATTATATTATAAATTTTATTTAATATTATAATTATATTTTTATATAATCATTATTTTTAATAATTTTTTTAATTTTTATTTAATATAATTTAATATACTCATGTTTACAAATTATATTAACGTTTCCTTATTATAAATAATGTATACAATTTTTAATATATTTTATTAATAATTGATTTTCGGGTATATATTAATGATTGTAAGATTTGTTATAAATTAAAAAGGTAACGTGTTGTAATTATAAAGGAAATATTAATGATCGAAATATATGATACGCTTGATGTTTTTAGGTGTTTATAAAAGGTAATATGCTCGACTAAAAGTAAATGTGAAAAAGGCAATCGACTAATTGTCATTAATTTTATTATATTAATGTGAAAAAAACAATCGACTAATTACCATTAATTTTATTATCTTAATTGACTAATTATCATTAATTATATCGTGTTTTAATTGGAAAGAAAATATTAATGATGGAAAGATATGATACGATTTATGTTTTTAGGTGTTTATAAAAGGTATTATCTCTACTAATTACCATTAATTATATTATGTTATTATTTATTTTTGTACGGGTTTCTTGTATTATATTATAAATTTTATTTAATATTATAATTATATTTTTGTATAATCATTATTTTTAATAATTTTTTAAATTTTTATTTAATATAATTTAATATACTCATGTTTACAAATTATATTAATGTTTCCTTATTATAAATAATGTATACGATTTTTAATATATTTTATTAATAATTGAGAAATATGATGTGATATTTTCGGGTATATATTAATGATTGTGAGATTTGTTGTAAATTAAAAATAATTGAGAAATATGATGTGATATTTTCGGGTATATATTAATGATTGTAAGATTTGTTGTAAATTAAAAAGGTAACGTGTTGTAATTATAAAGGAAATATTAATGATCGAAATATATGATATGATGTTTTTAGGTGTTTATAAAAGGTAATATGTTCAACTAAAAGTAAATGTGAAAAATGCAATCGACTAATTACCATTAATTTTATTATATTAATGTGAAAAAGACAATCGACTAATTACCATTAATTTTATTATCTTAATTGACTAATTATCATTAATTATAGCGTGTTTTAATTGGAAAGAAAATATTAATGATGGAAAAATATTATCTCTACTAATTACCATTAATTATATTATGTTATTATTTATTTTAGGTGTATTTATGTTTCTTTATAATGAAGGTAAATAAGTAAATTCACTTAGTACCAAAAAACAGGTACAAAAACTTTCAATGTTTCGGAATTTGTATAATAGTATAGACTAGCTTATAACCCGTGCAATGCACGAGTTTCTTGTATTATGTTATAAATTTTATTTAAATATTACAATTATGTTTTTATAAAATCATTATTTTTATTTTTTAAATTTTAATTTGACACAATTTAATATACTCATGTTTACGGATTATATTAATGTTTACTTATTATAAACAATGTTTACAATTTTTAATATATTTTATTAATAATTGAAAAATATGGTGTGATATTTTCAGGTATATATTGTAAGATTTGTTGTAAATTAAAAAGGTAACGTGTTTTAATTAGAAAAGAAATATTAATGATGGAAAGATATGATACGATTGATTTTTTTTGGTGTTTATAAAATGTAATATCTTCAACTAAAAGTAAATGTAAAAAAGGCAATCGACTAATTACCTCTGTTATAGAAATCGCCAGATTTCTGAAAAATTGCCGATAAATCGGCCAAAATTTTGGAACCGATTCGGACGATTTTGCAAAAATCGTCGATAAATCGCCGATTTTTCAACCGAATCACCCGATAAATCGTAAATCGGTACCTTAACCGAATAATTCTGATTTCCGAAATCTGCAACACTGCTAATTACCATTAATTATATTATGTTATTATTTATTTTAGCTGCTTTATTTTTCTTGAAAATTATGGTGTGATATTTTTGGGTATATTTTAATGATTGTAAGATTTGTTTTAAATTAAAAAGTTAACGTATTTTAATTCGAAATGAAATATTAATAATCGAAAGATATAATACGATTGATGTTTTTATGTATTTATAAAAGGTAATATTTTTAACTAAAATTAAATGTGAAAAAGGCAATTGGCTAATTACCATTAATTATATGATTTTATTATTTATTTTAGTAATTAGGATAACCAAACCGATAAACTTTCAATTTTTCGGCTTTAATATACTAGTATATATACGTATTTTAATTAAAAAAGGCAATCGACTGCTTAACATTAATTGTATTATTTTTATTATTAATAAAGATAACGGTACCTAAACCAAACCGATAAACTTTTCAATGTTTCAACTTTAATATAATAATTATCTTATAACCCGTGCAATACACGGGGTTCTTGTATTATGTTATAAAATTTATTTAGTATTACAGTGATGTTTTTATATAATCATTAATTTTAATATTTTTTTTAATTTTAATTTGATATAATTTAATATACTCATGTTTACGAATTATACTAATGTTTCCTCATTATAAACAACGTATATAATTTTTAATATATTTTATTAATAATTGAAAATTATGGTGTGATATTTTCGGGCTATATTTTTCTTGAAAATTATGGTGTGATATTTTTGGGTATATATTAATGATTGTAAAATTTGTTTTAAATTAAAATGGTAACGTGTTTTAATTCGAAAGGAAATATTAGTGATTGATTGATGTTTTTAGGTATTTATAAAAGGTAATATCTTCAATTAAAAGTAAATGTGAAAAATGCAATCGACTAATTATCATTAATTTTATTATGTTAATGTGAAAAAAGGCAATTGACTTATTTTATTATGTTAATCAACTAATTACCATTAATTTATGTTATTCTTTATTTTAGGAGTTATATTTTTCTTGAAAATTATGGTGTGATATTTTCGGGTATATATTTTTAAGTATTTATAAAAGGTAATATCTTAAACTAAAAGTAAATGTGAAAAAGTCAATCGACTAATTACCGTTAATTATATTATGTTATTATTTATTTTAGGTGTATTTATTTTTCTTTATAATGAAGGGTAAATAAGTAAATTCATGAATTACCAAAAAATAGGGACCAAAAAACAGATACCAAAACTTTTAATGTTTCGGCTTTTATATAATAGTATAGATTAGTATAGATGTATATATATTTTTATTATATTTTATTAATGATTGTAAGATGTGGTGTGATATTTTTTGGTTTATATTAGTGATTGCAAGATTAGTTTTAAATTTAAATGTAACATACCAAATTGGGTACCAAATGACATGACAAAATTACTTGGCATTTTGGGATGTTTTTATTGGATGGCCCTGGCGGGCCCATTACAATTATAACCAATTAAAACAATGTCATGTTATTTGATAACAATTTTTGGTGCCCAATTTGGTACCTCTAGCATTTTTCAACAAATATTAACGTTTGTAAGATATGGTACAATTTTAGGTATTTATTAAAGGTAATTTCTTTTAAAAGTAAATGTTAAAAAGGCAATCGGCTAATAACTATTTATTATATTATTATAAATAATAATTAAGTAAGGATAATTAAGAAAAATAACATGTTTTATTAGTTAAGGGTAAATAAGTAAAATCAACAAGTACCGACCAACCAAACTTTTAATGTTTCGGCTTTTATATAATAGTACTAGCTTATAACCCGTGCAATGCACGGGTTTCTTTTAATATGTTATTTAAATTTTATTTTATGCTATAATTATATTTTTATATAATCATTAATTTGTAAAAAATATTTTAATATTATTTTAATATAATCTAATATAAATTTAGTTAATCATGATTTAAAATTTACAATATTATAGGATTTTAAGTTAAATATGTCGTTGACGGGATTCGAAACTTGTATTTTTAGTAAAATACTTTAATCATAAAATATATCTTATAATTACATTAAACGGTTCTTATTAATTACTAAAAATCTAACAGTAAAATGGTTTAATATTTTTCGGTATACATTAATGATTGCAAATTATTGGTTTAAAATCTATATTATAATTTTTTTAAAAAAAATATGTCTGACAGAATTCGAAACTTGAAATTTTAATAAATTAATTTAAACATATAATATATCTAATCATTAGATCTAATGGTTATGATTTTTTACTAAAAATATAACGGTCATTATTCGTTGTATATATATGTCTATTATGTTTTGTTAGTGATTAGACAATATAGTGTTATTTTTTTTGGTATATATTAATTATTGTAAGATTTTATTTTAAAATAAAAGTTAACGTGTTTTATTTATAAAGAAATATTATTGATTGGAAGATATGATATCTTAGGTGTTTATAAAAGGTAATATCAACAATCAATTAAAAGTAAACCTCTTTTAATTAAAAAAAGGCAATCGACTAATTATCACTAATTATATTATTTACCATTTATTGTAATAGTTAGGATGACCGTGCTGAAGATCGAACGGACAAACTTTCAATACCCGTGTGATGCACAGGTTTCTTTTATTATATGTTGAGTATTGAACACGGTAAAAGAATACAGAGGGGGGGTGAATGGATTCTTGAACTTTTCTTGGATTGAGTCTGTGTAGCAGATAAGTGCCTGTGTGTGCAGAAATTAAGGTGCGGATAAGTAAACAACACAAGACGCAATATCACTTTAATCTAATGTATATTAGATAAAGGTTGCTACAATCTGTGAATACAAATGGTAGTATTCTCAGCTTCGTTTTTCTCAGAGAGATATAGTTTACAGTGTATGAAAAACTTGACTCACAAAGTTACTAAGTTATGAAGTGAGGCTGTGTCCTTATAGAACATGGATACAGCCTGCTTACTACAAATAAGGAGCTAAAACACATTACTTTCTAGTCTGTCTATCCTTTTTGAGTAAGTGTCCAAACGGTTACAGATTTGACTTTGCAAAGCCTGTTTAGATCCACTTCTTTAGCTCCTTGTCTCTTCTATATCTCTCCAAGCTTCCTTGTAGGCTTTCCA
The DNA here is from genome assembly GCA_037693485.1 of Kitagawia praeruptora. NCBI lineage: Eukaryota > Viridiplantae > Streptophyta > Magnoliopsida > Apiales > Apiaceae > Kitagawia > Kitagawia praeruptora. Next base: position 21,139,540 of record CM075351.1, on the reverse strand, counting down.
GAGCACGTTACAGGTTGTGGTCCATAAAGTGCATTGGCTTGTTGCAGGTTTCTGACTTGTACAATTTCTTCAGTATTTTGTCTCCAAGAATGTATTCGAGAAGTGACTAAGTAAGTGATTCGAGAACTAGAATTGACTTGATCGATAACTCTGAGTTCTCGAATACTGTTATAATGACATATCGAACCACTTCTCGAATAGCTCTTTTCCATCAGAATTCCTTGAGTTGTCGAATAGAACATTTGACTTATCGAATCCTCGAGTTGTCGAATAGCTTTCTGAGTCCTTGAGATATCGAATGGAACTTTGACTTGTTGACTCTTTGAGAACTCGAATACCATCTTGACTTGTTGACTTCTTGAGTTCTCGAATAGAGTAGTAGACATATCGAATCCCTGAGATATCGAATGAGATATCGAACAGTGTATTCAGAGATATCGAATAGTGTCTTGAGATATCGAATCCCTGACTTCTCGAATGCTGGACTTCTCGAATAGACAAATATACTTCTCGAATTGGTACTTAGGCAAATTCTTCATTTCTTCAAATCCCAACTGTGATTATTTGACAGTCTTTAACTCCTTGCTTGAGGCATGAACCTTGGAACTTCTTTCAAGCATTATTCTAGACTCTATTTGTACAATTACACAACTAGGATTTGATGCCTTCTACAAGTACAATACAAACAGAAACTCTACAACTAGAGGTTCCCTCAGTTAAGAGGTCATGTAAGTAATGCAAAGCATTACAAACAATTAGGCTTGTTATTAGATGTGTACAGGCATGCCTCTGTAACTAACAATCTCCCCCAAATTGTGAGTGAGACCCTTAGTCACAATTTCATGTCTGATAACAAGCCTAACATACATAAAGATAAAACTTTAAAAGTACAGGTATGTATTTTGATTGAACACATAAATGAAATTACAAGATAAATACTCTTACAGTATGATGAGGTACTAGCCATTTTCTTTTGATTGCATCTCCATTGCTTTGGCTTGTAGATCATCATATGCTTTCTGTTTCCTTTCTTTCTCCTTTCTTGCAATCTCATCTACTGCTCTCATGATTTCTGTCATAGCATCCAATTCTTCAATCATAATAGAGTTTTTGAAATCTTCAAGCACTGGCTTCAGAATGTTGGCAGGATAGTGATTGAGTAGGTCCATTCTTATATTGACATTGGCTCCATTTCTTCTCCTATACTTCACCACATAGGGATCAAACTGAACTCTACACAATCCCTTTGCCCTTAGCTTTTCTGCTTCAATCTCCAGTCTATCAATTTCTTTCTCCCTTTCTAACCATTTCTCATAGCAGCCCTTCCTTATCTTCTCAGCATATTCTTTCTTCATTTTCACAAAGTCAATCAATTCCAGCTTCCATACTTTCTCCACCTTGTCCTTAGAATCCAGCAATGCAATGATTCTTTCTATCTCATACAATTTACCCCAATGTTGACAACCCCCTTGTTTGAATTTCATTTCTTTCCCATCAGTGTACTTGATTACAAGGTGGTCATCCACAATTGCAGCATAGCATATCTTTTGAGCTCTTAGAAATAGCAGTTGCTCTTCATCAAAGTCTTCATCAAGTGGCTGGAGCTTTAATCCTGGAATGATTTTTAGGGCTCTAGATTTGGATAGCTTCACTCTCCTCGCAGCATGTTTAAATTTTATCCTCTTGACATGGTTGCTTGGCAGAAATCTCTGACCTTGGTTGGTAGACCATAGTAGTATTCCATTAGCAGATTGCTTTCTGAAACATACACATGGTTTCTTGACTTGAATCTTCTTCTTTTCTTGAGATGGTAAGACAGTTGCAGAAGCCATAGATGTAGATTTTGCTAGGTCACTACTAACAGTATTCACCCTAGACTTAGAGTCTTGTGTTGTGCTGAGATTACTGCTAGCATTGCCTAAGGCTTGCTGTCTTCCACTCTTTCTCACATATGTTTTACCCTGGTCATCATCATCCTTTTCATCCTTGTCCCCCTTTTTCTTCTTATCTTCATCACCCTTATCTCTCCTGTGATGTCTTCTCCTCCCATCACCTTTGTCTTCAGAATCATCATCCTTATTTCTCCTAGGTTGAGCCATCTCTGGAATTTCACCAGTTGCAATATAGGTTCTGAGGATATGCAGTGCCTCAATTTCTTCAGCATTTCTGGCTCCAACCTTCTTCTGTAATTGATCAATGATAGCAATGATCAGTCTGTGATTTCTGGAGGTGAGATCATGAGGAATGACCAATTGCTTGATATCTTCAATTCTGGTACCAGACTGATAAATAATTGTCCATGGCTTCTTGATCACTTCTGGTAGCCTTGTAGGTTGACCATTCCTCAAATCATCAAACAGACTCTTGCTGTTCTCATTTTTCTTCTCAATGATCTCAAGTATGGCATCTATCTCTGAGTGCTTTAGGTCTTGTAGAGTCTGGTATGTTAGATGCCATATCTTTAGTTTGGAAACCATCACTATCTCCTTGACTCATATATTGTTGACTTTCTTGGGGATGACAGTGATGTAGTCTATCTGCTTCTTCACCTCCCTCAGATAAAACTGAGTGTCACCAACCTGTTCCCTTATGGCTTTCAGAAACTCCAAGAAGGCTTTATCATGATAGTCATTGGAGTTAGCAACTTCTTGTAGCTTGGCCTCAGTAACAACTTTGACTTCCACAGGCTTGGCACTCTCAGATATAGAGATTGGAGGTTTGTCAGATGGCATACTCCCTGCAACCACTGTGGTAGTTATGGATTGCTTTTGTCCTCCAGGAGTAGTGATGTGCACAGTTGGTAAGGTGACAACTGGCAAGATAGATGGAGGCTCATCTACTTTGGCTTTTCCCTTGCCAGGCACATTTGCTAGAGACTTAGAAGCCCTTTGTTGACCACCCTCTTTGATTATTATGCCTTTCTCTCCCTTTGTCTCCCCCTTTGAATTTGAGTTCCTAGCCTTCTTCTCCCCCTTAGGCTTGTTGTCAGGCACAGAGGCTGTAGAAATGTCCTTTGGGAGTGAAGATTCATCAGGTAGAGGGAGACCCATATGCTTCATCATTGCAGCTAACATGGATTGTTGATGCAGAAGGACATCAGCTGTGGTGGATGCTTGAGTGTCCAACTGATCATTTAGCAATGCAACCTTTTCTGTGAGATGAGCATTGGTCTTGGTGAGAGTAGCTACCTCCTGCTCAAGAGTGTTGACCTTAGTGAATAACTCATTGGCCTTGAAGCCAGATAAAGATTGGTCCTGAAGCCTCTTCACTTCATATTTAGACAATTCATGCACAGGGACATCAGTCACTAGTCTATCTCCATAAAGATTTTTGAACATTATCCTCAGCATGGCATTGGCATCTGTAGTCTGGTCAGATAGATTCTGAAATTTATGCCCCAGACCTGTGACAGCATCTTTTAGCACAGCCAGCCCATTGTCCACCTGAGTGCAGGTAGAGTTGCAGTGTTTGATGTCCTTGAACACACTGTCCAATTGAGGAAATTTAGCATCAAAGGCCCTCTTGACTTCTGCTACTGAAGTGGCTGTCTTATCACACACCCTGTTGACTTCAGTTTTGACTCCCTTGCCAAGATAGTGTGCAGCCTTGAGGAAACCCTTGTAGGAGTCATTTACAGCTTCATACACTTCACCAGGTGACAGGGATTTTGCATTGGAGCCCAGTGAAGTGATGTATTCCTCCCTGAGATACTGAAGTGCTTCATCGAGAGTAATATCATATTTTCCTTGCAACCAGGCATCTATGTTGCCATCTCTCTCAGCATCATCAATGATCTTTGACTTCTGCACTTCCACATCATCCCTATGGCATAACAGAATAGCCTCATAGTCTGGATTGGGCATGTCTGCAGTGAGAAGGTGCTGAGCAATCTTTGTGAACTCAGGAATCTGATCCACAATTAAGCTTTGAAGTGCTTCAACCGTCAATTGTTGTGGAACAGACCCTGATCCTGAAGCACTGTCATGTTGCACAGGCTTCAGCCATGTTGACATGAAGTCAGAGCTAGAGCTAGGCAAGCTAGTCTCCTCAGTTACAGATGCAACTTCTGTAACCGGATGGATTGACTCTACTACTGGTGTCACCACAGAAGTGGGATGAATTACACCAGCAGTTGACACAGGCACAGAGTCTCTAGTAAAAACTAGGGGAACCTCTGTGTTTGTGATGGTGTCATTAGGATATGCCTCAGCATGCATTCCCTCACCATCTAAATGTGGGTTCTGAGTGGTGAACAAAGTGTCATGCACTAAGTCACTTGAAATTATTGGCTCATCAAGCGAAAAGGATTCTTGATGATCAATACCTTGCATCTCAGTTGTCTGAGTTGCAGGTTCCAAAGAAATTTCAGAGATAGATTCTGGAAGAGAAGTGTGTTTTAGAGTAGATTTTGGCAACTCCCCCTGAGAGATAGAGGAAGTTTCAAAAGTGATGTGCTCTCCACTCAGTGTTGTGCCAGCCTTATCACTCCCATGTGCTGACTCTATACAAGAGGATGCATTGGGGAGAATGCTTGATTCTATAGGTGCACCCTGTTGAGAGGATACACCTAGTGAGCTGTGTGCCCCTGATTTTACAACTTCAGCCATTTGTGTGACTGAAGAGGTGGTCTTAGTTTTCTTCTTCTTTGTTCTGTGTAAGGGTGACTCAGGTTCCTCACTTCCTAGACCTAATTCAACAGCTAATGCTGCTTCAGACAAGATATTTAAAGGTGCAGACATTACTTCCTTTCTCTTCTTTTTACTAACATCACCCTTTTGAGAGGATGATGCAGTTGGCTCAGTAAGAGGTAGAGTGTTTGGTTGAGAGGGTTGGTTAGCAGGCCCTGGGTTAGCATTTTGTTCTACTTGCTTGGGCTGTGCTAACTTAGATTTTGCATCAAATGTTGGCATGTTGTGGGGGTAAGTCCTAAACAAACTCTCCATATGGGGAGTTATGTTCAGTCTTACATCCACATCATTCCTAGTTTCCAAGTTACCAAAAATGAGTTTGGTCATGGACTTAGGATAGCCTATTTTATTTTTATCAATCCCAGGCAATTCAATCAATGAAGCATTTTTATAATTAAGTACAGATTGAATAAAGCGAGGGAAGAAAATATCAGTACCTCTCTTGGTTGTGTTCTTACCAAGTCTCCCATATAATTCTTGAAGTATGATTTGGCCAACATCTATCTTCTTTCCATAGGCCAAAGCATATCCAATTTGCTGCACAGGTGCACTGATTTGATCAAAGCTTGATTTCCTGGCAGTGAAGACTTGGAGAAGAGTTGCAAACACATAGCTCCACTCCTTTCTCAGATTCTTTCTGTTTAGCTTTCCAAGGTTAATCCCATCTGAGTAGTTTATGAACTCAAAGAATTCCTCCAACTCTGCGTTAGTGGCCATTCTGTCAAATGACTCTTGTTGTAGTCCTAGTGCTTGGTTCATGTCTGCAGTAGTGATAGTGATTTCCTTATCTTGAACCTTGCAGTAGATGACATAGGAAGTGATTGCGTTTTCCAGGGCTACAACCTCCACAATAGCAGTACTCCAGAATTGTTCCAGAATATCGAGATACAGAGTTGGGTTGGCAGAGAGTGCATCCTTGATATATGACTCAGCCATCCATTTCACAAAGCACTTGAAATTTGCATTGGGTGCTTCAACATCACTAGTGAGAGCGATGAAGTTGGTGTTGAACTTTACTGTTGCCATTCGTGTAGAAGAGAGAAAAGAAATTGAAGGTTGAAGAAGAAATTTGGCTTTTCGTAGCTAGGGTTTCAGGGGTTTAGAGAGTGTAGATGCTTGAGAAATCGAATGAAATGAATCGAATAGATGTGAAATTGTATAAGTATGAAGTACTTGAATTGTCGATTAGCAGAAGGTTTTGTATCGACAAGTCAGGCATTCGAGAAGTAGAAAACAACTATTCGAGAAGTCAAGAATGGCTTAATCGATAACTCAAGCAGGTAGAAACTCACAGCTGGCAGTTATCTAACTTAGAAGTAATTCTAAATTAAATAAAATGTGTTTTTATGAGTGAATTAAATTTTTAGATAAAAATCCAAAATCGGTTAAGATTCAGCGAGAATTCAGCCTTTTCAAATGATTCGAGAACTCAAATATAGTGTTCGAGAACTCAATCATTCGAGAACTCAGTTACTATATTCGAGAAGTCTAGAATTCCTCTATTCGATATCTCAGAAAGACTCTATTCGAGAACTCAAGAGTACTCTAATGAGACTTATTAGAGATGTCGAATAGTGAATCATTCGAGAAGTCTGACTTATCGAACTATACCCATCACTCATAAAAATTTGATTTTCACTATCTTGTAAAAATTTACCAGACATATTCATTGAAAAATATCCTAGCAAACCAAATAGTGATTTTCTCAAAATTTCATAGAAATTTTGAGTTAATAAAAATATGATTTTCAACATATGCAACAGATTTGAAATATTTATAAATCATATTTCAGCCAACACTTACTTCAAAAATATTGAGGATTTAGATAAAGTAAGTGTTTACTGCTGCAACAATCTAGATGATGTATTCACTTAGCCAGAATCTGAAGAATTCAGCATTCCAATCTCACTTACCAACCTTGTGAAGGTGGCTTCATCTAATGGCTTAGTGAATATATCAGCTAGTTGTTTATCTGTAGAGACATAATGCAACTCAATGGTTCCATTAGTTGCATGTTCTCTTATGAAATGATATCTGATGTCAATGTGCTTTGTTCTAGAATGATTGACAGGATTGGCAACTATAGAGATTGCACTTGTGTTGTCACACATGATTGGAATTCTTTCCAACACAAGTCCATAATCTCTAAGTTGATTTCTAATCCAAAGCACTTGAGCACAGCAACTTCCAGCAGCTATGTATTCAGCCTCAGCTGTAGAAGTTGACACAGATTGTTGCTTCTTGCTATACCAAGAAACTAACTTTTGTCCAAGAAACTGGCAGCTTCCTGAGGTGCTTTTCCTATCCACTCTGCATCCAGCATAATCAGCATCAGAGTAGCCAACCAGATTGAACCCTGTGTCCTTAGGGTACCATAATCCCAAGTTAGGAGTGCCCTTCAGATATCTAAAGATCCTTTTTATTGCAATCAAATGTGATTCCTTTGGATTTGATTGAAACCTTGCACACAAGCATGTAGCAAACATGATGTCTGGCCTACTTGCAGTGAGGTAGAGTAGAGAACCAACCATGCCTCTGCAGACTGAGATATCTACTCTCTTGCCTTTAGCATCTTCATCCAATTTAGTGGCAGTGGCCATGGGTGTCTTGGCAGGTGAACAATCTTCCAAGTCAAACTTTTTCAATAAATCCTTGATGTACTTGGTTTGACTGATAAAGATACCATCCTTCCTTTGACTGACTTGCAACCCTAGAAAGAATGTCAACTCTCCCATCATACTCATCTCATATCTGCTCTGCATGAGTTTAGAGAATTTCTCACACAGTTTCTCATTTGTAGAACCAAAAATGATATCATCCACATAGATTTGAACTAGGATCATATCATCACCATGCTTCTTGTAAAACAGTGTCTTGTCCAATGTGCCTCGAGTGAATTGATTTTCAAGAAGAAATTGTGATAGAGTATCATACCATGCTCTTGGAGCTTGCTTAAGTCCATACAGTGCCTTAAGCAATCTGTAGACAAATTCTGGGAAATGTGGATCCTCAAAGCCAGGTGGTTGTTGCACATAAACCTCTTCTTCCAACTCTCCATTTAGAAATGCACTCTTGACATCCATTTGATAAACTTTAAAGTTTGAATGAGCAGCAAATGCCAAGAATATTCTAATGGCTTCCAATCTAGCAACAGGGGCAAATGTCTCATCATAATCAATGCCTTCCTGTTGAGAGTATCCTTTTGCAACCAGCCTTGCTTTGTTTCTTATTATTACACCATCTTCATCCATCTTATTCTTCAGAACCCATTTTGTTCCAACAATGGTTCTATTCTTTGGTGCAGGCACAAGTTCCCATACTTTGTTCCTTTCAAATTGATTCAGCTCCTCTTGCATGGCAATAATCCAATCTGGATCCAACAATGCATCATCAAGTTTCTTAGGCTCAACTTGTGATAGAAAACATCCATAGAGGCACTCATTTTGAGTTGCTCTCCTAGTCCTTACTCCTGCATTCGGATCTCCAATGATTTGCTCTGCAGTGTGTGATCTATCCCATTTCCTTGAGTGTTCAGCCTGATTTCTCATCCTTGATGTTGCTTCATCATCCTCATCATGATCATCCTCATTTCCTCCCCCTGTGAAGTTGCCATTACTCACAGGTGTGTCTTGGATGCTTGTTTCTTCACTATTGATTGGCACAAATTCTTCTCTTGTATCATTATTCACTTGAGTTTGTTGAACTTGAGTTTCAACTCTAGTTTCAGTCTCTTCATCAGAATCATCTAGATTATCAAACTTCAATGGATCTTTGTCTTCATCATTGGCTTCTTCTAGTCCAGGTAGTTTGCTGTCATCAAATGTTACATCTGTGCTTTCCATAACTTTCTTTTGACTGATGACATAAACCTTGTATGCAATTCTTTCCATAGAATAGCCAAGAAAAATTCCTTCAAATGCTTTTGCATCAAACTTTCCAACATATTCAGAATTGTCCTTAAGTACAAAGCATTTGCTTCCAAAAGTATGAATATACTTCAGTGTAGGCTTCTTTCCAGTCATCAAGTTGTAAGGAGTCTTTCCAGTGTTTTTGTTGATGAGGGTTCTGTTCTGAATATAGCATGCAGTGCTCACAGCCTCAGCCCAAAAACATGTGGGCATTTTTGCATCAAGTAACATTGTTCTAGCAGCCTCAATTAGAGTTCTATTCTTTCTCTCAACAACTCCATTTTGTTGTGGAGTCCTTGGAGCTGAGAATTGCTGAGAAATGCCATTCTCTTTGCAGAATGCTTCAAGTGTGGCATTTCTGAACTCTGTTCCATTATCACTCCTCAATGCAATCACACTTGCATCGTTTGCCTTTGCTTCCTTGTCAACTTTCTTTATATGCTCAATGATTACTTGTGGAGCCTCATCTTTTGATGCCAGAAATTCTACCCATGTATACCTTGAAAAATCATCAACCATTACCAGGGCATACTTCTTTCTTCCAAGTGACATTATGTTAACAGGCCCAAACAAATCCATATGGATAAGTTGTAGTGGCTTGGTTACAGATGTCACTGTCTTTGACTTGTGGCTTGATCTCTTCATTTTTCCTTTTTGACAAGCCTCACACACTCCTTCTTGGCAGAATTCAAGTGTGGGCATGCCTCTCACTAACTCTCTTTTGACTAGAGAATTAATGGCCTTAAAGTTCAGGTGTGATAGTTTCTTGTGCCACAGCCAACAATCTTCATTTGATGCTTTTGAGTAAAAGCAACAAATTTTGTCCTTGTTTGCAGAGTCCATATTGGCTACAAACAGGCTTCCCTTCCTTACTCCAGATAGAGCAAAATCACCAGTCTTCTTGTGGGTGATCAAACATTCATCTTTGTCAAAATTCACTTTGAATCCTCTATCAGTAAACTGACCAACACTTAACAGATTATGCTTGAGCCCCTTGACTAGTGCTACATCTTCAATGATGACATTTCCAACTTTCAGCTTGCCATATCCCAATGTGTTACCCATGCTGTCATCTCCAAAAGCAACCATTGGGCCAGCCTTTTCCTCATACTGTGATAGCAGGGCCATATCACCAGTCATATGATTTGAGCATCCACTGTCCAAAATCCACATGACCTTCTTCTCACTTTCTTTGCCCTGCAAACACAAAGGTATTACTTTTCCTTTGGTACCCAAACAAGTTTGGGTCCATGTGACTTAGAGACAGTTTTATCATAAACAACATGCTTGTTAACTTTCTTAGTGTCAGTCTTCTTGTCACTGTTGGAAGTCTTAGAACCTGAGGTTTCAGACTTAGGTGACAAAGGTACCTTCCTAGCTTTAGGAGGACTTGAAGACTTTGACCTTGTGTAGTGTGTGTGAGAATTGTGACTGATACAACCATCAATGAACTGTCTTCTTAAATTAAAACAACTAGTCATAACATTCATATTGCATGGCATACAGTCAAATTTATCACAGAAGGGTGCATCTCTATGTCTTAGAGGCACAGAACAATCATAGAAAGGTTTAGACACACTACCAACAGGTTTCTTGCATGCATGAGTTAGATGGTTGGTACTGAAACAGTTCTGACAAGTTTTCCTAGGGGCATTAGGCATATAAGCATAGTTGTTATCCTTGTTAATCCCTAACTTGCCATTTCTGTTCTGTTTCTTTTTAGTCACTTCCTTTCCTGATTCACTCTTCCCAGCTGATACAAACTTAACAAACTTCTTAGGTCTTGGCCTATCAACTACTGGCTTCTTGGTCTTTGACTTGGCACTCTCACCCTTAGAGGATGCTTGCTGTTCACTAGATTGTGCCTCATCCTCATCATTCAACATTTGCTTGATGAGTAAGGCATCCTCATCAATTTCAAATGTTGATTCCTTAAAAATTGGATTTTCAGTTTTTCTCAAAATGTGAGGCACTTTCTCATGAACAGCTGTGTCCTCTTCAATGACAGCATAGCCTTTCCTTTGTTTGAGAGAGTCATAGTCAAGTCCAATAGCTGCTTTGGGTTTAGCTTCAATTTTCTCACAGTAGGATTGCACTAAACCAGATGATTTCTTGAAAGTTTTAAGTTTGAATTCATTCTCAGCTAATTCATCCCTAAGAGCCTTCTCTACTTGACTAGCACATAGAACCTTGTTCTCCAAATATTCAACTTCTTTCTTAAGGTTTTCTACTTGCATAGCAGTTAGCTCAAGTTCCTCATTCTTTTTGGTTAATACTTCATTTCTAGTAGACAGTTTAGCAATCTCCTCATTAGCAGCAGTCATACTAGTATGAATATTAAACATTTCAACAGATAATTGTTCAATCATGGATTTGTATTCAGAAACAGACATGTCTATAGTAGTGAGAGATGGTACCTGAGAATCAGATGAAGATGAGTCATCCTTGGAGTTGGCCATCAAGGCATAATTGCAGAATTCTTGTTCCTCTTCATCACTCTCAGAATCATCCTAACACTTCCCTTCAGCTATGTAGGCCTTACCATGTGTCTGCTTTTTCAGAAGGGCCTCATACTTAGCTTCTAGCTCAAGATAATCTCTATCCTTCTTTTTAGGCTTCTTGCATTCACTGGCAAAATGCCCTAGGTCATTGCATCTATAACACCTTACAGATGACCTATCCACATAACCGGTTTTGAACTTATTTCTGTTTGGTTTCACAGGTGCCTTGTTCTTATTGGCTGAATGGTTTTGAGTTTTGGGTTTGAAGGGTTGATTTCTTTTAAATCTGATGTTTGGAAATTTTCTGGCCATGAAAGCATATGAAGTATTTTCCATCCCATCAAGTTCTTCCAGAGTGTAAAACTCCTCTTCTTCTTCCTCCTTTTCCTCAACAGGTTCACTCACCCCAGCTTCAGTTTCTTCATCATCTGCCACCTCCTCTATCCTTAGTTGGCTTGTAGATGCTTCTAGGTCCAGGATGGATTTGTTGACAATCAAGGCACATGATGTGTTTATCATCCTACCTTGGTTTGCTTGGATAGCCCTCTTCTGAAGCAACTCAAGTTCATGAGTCTTTAGGACTCCATAGAGTACATCATAGGTGACTTTGTTCAAATCTCTCTCTCTAAGGGAAATGACTCTTTGCTCCAGATGATTTGGTGAAGACAACATAAATTTCATATTTAACTCCTTGGTGCTGTAAACCTTTCCATTCATCTGCAACTCAGTAACTAGCTTGTGAAACCTTTCAAACATCTCAGTGATGCTTTCCTTGGGCTGTGCCATGAAAGCTTCATACTGTGTGACCAATATCTGTTTCCTGTTTTCTTTAACCTCATCAGTCCCTTCACACAACACCTCAATGTGATCCCACATCTCTTTAGCAGACGTGCATGATGCAATGTTTGCAAACATTGACATATCCATGGAATCAATGATGAGCAACATGAGGTGGCTGTCAAGAGCAACCTTCTCCCTTTCTGACTCTGTCCACTTTGATGGATCCTTGGCCTCATAAGTTCTAGGGATTGTTATGGTTCCAACAGTCTTCTCTGGTATCTCTTGTTGTGGAACAAAAGGACCATTCTTGAGAATCTCAGGATACAAGGGATGAGAGGCTTTGATGAACAACATCATCTTTATCTTCCAGAGGTTGAAGTTTTCTTTATCAAACTTAGGGACCTTCACCGTTCCTGTAGTCTTTGGTGTATTCGAACTCATGATCGTTTCTCTGTTTTTTGAATAAACAGCCCGCTCTGATACCACTTGTTGAGTATTGAACACGGTAAAAGAATACAGAGGGGGGGGGGGGGTGAATGGATTCTTGAACTTTTCTTGGATTGAGTCTGTGTAGCAGATAAGTGCCTGTGTGTGCAGAAATTAAGGTGCGGATAAGTAAACAACACAAGACACAATATCACTTTAATCTAATGTATATTAGATAAAGGTTGCTACAATCTGTGAATACAAATGGTAGTATTCTCAGCTTCGTTTTTCTCAGAGAGATATAGTTTACAGTGTATGAAAAACTTGACTCACAAAGTTACTAAGTTATGAAGTGAGGCTGTGTCCTTATAGAACATGGATACAGCCTGCTTACTACAAATAAGGAGCTAAAACACATTACTTTCTAGTCTGTCTATCCTTTTTGAGTAAGTGTCCAAACGGTTACAGATTTGACTTTGCAAAGCCTGTTTAGATCCACTTCTTTAGCTCCTTGTCTCTTCTATATCTCTCCAAGCTTCCTTGTAGGCTTTCCAGAGCACGTTACAGGTTGTGGTCCATAAAGTGCATTGGCTTGTTGCAGGTTTCTGACTTGTACAATTTCTTCAGTATTTTGTCTCCAAGAATGTATTCGAGAAGTGACTAAGTAAGTGATTCGAGAACTAGAATTGACTTGATCGATAACTCTGAGTTCTCGAATACTGTTATAATGACATATCGAACCACTTCTCGAATAGCTCTTTTCCATCAGAATTCCTTGAGTTGTCGAATAGAACATTTGACTTATCGAATCCTCGAGTTGTCGAATAGCTTTCTGAGTCCTTGAGATATCGAATGGAACTTTGACTTGTTGACTCTTTGAGAACTCGAATACCATCTTGACTTGTTGACTTCTTGAGTTCTCGAATAGAGTAGTAGACATATCGAATCCCTGAGATATCGAATGAGATATCGAACAGTGTATTCAGAGATATCGAATAGTGTCTTGAGATATCGAATCCCTGACTTCTCGAATGCTGGACTTCTCGAATAGACAAATATACTTCTCGAATTGGTACTTAGGCAAATTCTTCATTTCTTCAAATCCCAACTGTGATTATTTGACAGTCTTTAACTCCTTGCTTGAGGCATGAACCTTGGAACTTCTTTCAAGCATTATTCTAGACTCTATTTGTACAATTACACAACTAGGATTTGATGCCTTCTACAAGTACAATACAAACAGAAACTCTACAACTAGAGGTTCCCTCAGTTAAGAGGTCATGTAAGTAATGCAAAGCATTACAAACAATTAGGCTTGTTATTAGATGTGTACAGGCATGCCTCTGTAACTAACATTATATTATATAAATTTTATTTAATATTACAATTATGTTTTTATATAATCATTATTTTTAATATTTTTTTAATTTTAATTTAATATAATTTAATATTCTCATGTTTACGGATTATACTAATGTTTTCTTATTATAAACAATGTATACGGATTTTTAATATATTTTATTAAATAGTGATATAATTGGGGAAAAACATTTTAATTAGAGAAAAAAGAAAAGATAAAAAATTAATTTATTAGTTAACAGTAATTATAATTTGTTTTTTAATTAGAAAAAATTAAAAAGGTATTATATTTTACTTGAAAAAGGAAATTGTTTAGTTATTAAAAAAAAGGTAACATGTTTAACCTGAAAAAGTAGATTGATTAGTAAAGTAAAAAAATTTAGTTAAATAAAATATAAAAGAAGATTTTTAAAAGGTAACCCGTGATATAATTGGAAAAATAGATATTTTAGTTAGAGAAAAGAGAAAAGATAATTTGAATGAAAAAATTAATTAATTAGTTAATAGTAATTATAATATGCTTTTTAGTTAGATAAAATATAAAAGATATTATATTTTACCTGAAAAATGAAACTGCTTAGTTATTAAAAAGAAAAGAAAAGGTAATATGTTTAACCTGAAAAAGGAAATTGATTAGTAAAGCAAAAATTTTAGTTAGATAAAATATAAAAAAAAATATTTTATCTATAATTAAGTAAGGGTAAATTAGTAAAATCAATAGGTACCAACCAACCAAACTTTTAATGTTTCGGCTTTTATATAATAGTTAGTAAAATACTTTAATCATAAAATATATCTTATAATTACATCTAACGGTTCTTATTAATTACTTAAAATCTGACAGTAAAATAGTTTAATATTTTTCAGTATACATTAATGATTGCAAAATTATTGGTTTAAAATTTATAGTATTAATTTTTTTAAAAAATATGTCTGACATAATTCGAACCTTAAAATTTTAGTAAATTAATTTAAACATATAATATATCTAATCATTAGATCTAATGGTTCTGATTTTTTACTAAAAATGTAACAGTCATTATTCGTTGTATATATATGTCTATTATCTTTTGTTAGTGATTAGACAATATAGTGTTATTTTTTTGGGTATATATTAATTATTGTAAGATTATATTTTAAAATAAAAGTTAACGTGTTTTATTTAGAAAGAAATATTATTGATTGGAAGATATGATATCTTATGTGTTTATAAAAGGTAATATCATCAATCAATTAAAAGTAAACCTCTTTTAATTAAAAAAAAGACAATCGACTAATTATCACTAATTATATTATTTTACTATTTATTTTAATAGTTAGGATGACCGTGTTGAAGATCGAACGAACTTTCAATGCCCGTGTGATGCACAGGATTCTTTTATTATATTATATAAATTTTATTTAATATTACAATTATGTTTTTCTATAATCAATATTTTTAATATTTTTTTAATTTTAATTTAATATAATTTAATATTCTCATGTTTACGGATTATACTAATGTTTCCTTATTATAAAGAATGTATACGGATTTTTAATATATTTTATTAAATAGTGATATAATTGGGAAAAAACATTTTAGTTAAAGAAAAGAGAAAAGATAAAAAATTAATTTATTAGTTAACAGTAATTATAATTTATTTTTTAATTAGAAAAAATATAAAAAAATATTATATTTTACTTGAAAAAGGAAACTGTTTAGTTATTAAAAAAAGGTAACATGTTTAACCTGAAAAAGTAGATTGATTAGTAAAGTAAAAATTTTAGTTAAATAAAATATAAAAGAAGATTTTTAAAAGGTAACCCGTGATATAATTGGAAAAAGAGATATTTTAGTTAGAGAAAAGAGAAAAGATAATTTGAATGAAAAAATTAATTAATTAGTTAATAGTAATTATAATATGCTTTTTAGTTAGATAAAATATAAAAGATATTATATTTTACCTGAAAAATGAAAGTGCTTAGTTATTAAAAAGAAAAGAAAAGGTAATATGTTTAACCTGAAAAAGGAAATTGATTAGTAAAGCAAAAATTTTAGTTAGATAAAATATAAAAAGGGTGAAGTAAGACTTCGATTTGTAGACGAAGAACCATGGAACGATCAGAAAGAAGAGGAGCCATTGAGAAATTTGGAGGATATGAAGAGGACAGAGCGAAAAATGGAGGAACATTTTAAAGAAAGTAAAGAATTGGAAAAGGTACAAGAAGTGATTGAATCAAATCAGGGGTTTGTGAACAAGGAGACATTATCCGCAATAAGGAAAGGAAATAAGGGGGCAGTATGGGAAGCACTTAATCAAATCCACCACAATAGTATAAACCGTTATACTAACACCGGAAAAAAGAGGAGTTTTGTACAAGTGGTTATGGGTGAAAAAGAAATGGTAAGTAATCCTAATGATGGTATGAAAGAGGGGAAAGAAGGTTGGCAGACAGTGTCATATCGGAAGAAGAAAGATCAAGCAGGGAGGGATAATAAGACGGTATACCTAGTTGGAATTGCGGATAGGGCAATGACAAGAGAAGTGTGGGGTTTGTTGGGGCATATAGGAGGAGTAAAGGACATCATTCTACCCAAAAAGAGAGATAAGTTTGGTAATAGAATTGGATTTGTCAAAGTAGCTAATGCAGAAGTAGCACAGAGTGTTATGGGGCATATTGATAATATGGTTTGGAAGGGTAAGAAGCTAAAAGCTAGTATGGCTAGACAAATGAGATTTAACGATCCTATGAACAATAAGGATATGAAGAGGAACAAAAGTGTGGAGAACAATAGTAAGTCTGCGGCTAATGGGGGGTACAAACTCATACAAGAGTAGAGAATGATCAAAATCCTGTGAGAAAGGAGACAGAAGAAGAAGGTAAGGAAAAGAAGAAAACTGATAGATATATGATGGGGTCTAAAGCTAAAAGGAAGTTACAGCTAAAAGTAGATGATAAATTAAGAGATATTTTAGAAAGGAGTATGATTGGTTACACTTGGGAGGTGGAAGACACAGATACTCTAACGGAGAAATTGGCTATAGCAGGTTTCTATGATATAGCAGTAAAAGGAATCTCGGACAAAAGCTTTCTTTTAACTAGTGAGTCCAAATGTATGAGGTCTGAGATGGAATGGGGCCTGATGAACCAGTGGTTTAAGGAAATTAGAGAAGTCAATAATGGGGACCAGTTGTTACCTAGGAAATGTTGGGTTGAAATCTTGGGTTTGCCATGGACTACATTTACAGAGAACAACATTGAGCAAGTAATGGATAAGTGGGGCAAGTTAGAATGGTGGAAGGGAGATATATGGAATTGTGGTAGATTAAGTAATCCACATGCATGCATCTCGACGAAATTTATGGATGTGATTAAAGAAGAAGTTGACGTGGAGATTGAAGGGAGGGTCTATAATGTCTTTATTAAAGAATGTGAGGGGGATACTAGGGGTAACCTTGATGAGAGTAAGGAAAGAAAGATGAGTGTACACAATGAGTCTGAATCTGAGAATACAACAGAAGGAAGGAGCGGTGATAATGTGGTGTATGAGGAAAACCTTAACGAAGTATTGTTAGATGAAGATATAGTAGAGAATAGAGGGGATAACATATACAATGTTAGTGGTCAATCCAAAAATTCAAGTTCCCTAGTGTCATGGGTCCCTGATTCGGAAGTTGTAGAACAGGAGAAGAAAAGGAAAGGGAGAGATTTAAGTAATCAGTTTAATGAAGCGGAGTTGTCAGGAGGATGTTCTATAGAAAAGGGAGTACATAAGATATTCAATGTAGCTTTTCAGTATGGTAATGAGATTAGAGGAACTCAGAACTCGGGCTTTAGCACATCGGAGGATAAGGATCTTGTACTCTCCAAAGACAGTGTCAAGGATTGGGAATCTGATATAGATACGATCAGCCATATTGAATCCCATGCAGAACTATGTAAGGCGCTAGATGATTTCAAACTTAGAAGTAAGAGGGGGAGACCAAAGAAAATACAGATGTGGAAGAAGAACCCATTTGAATTTCGTAAAAATTCTAAGAAACAAAGGGTGTATAGTTTAAAGAGAACAAATAAGAGTGGTCCATCGGGAACGGGGCAGAACAATGCGAAGGTACTGTTAGAAGACAGTATTGAGGAAAGGGCCAAGAAAATAATTGAATCAGCAGAATATATGGGGCTTGAGATCAGGGGTGGGAAAGATAATGCAATGGGGGTGATTGTTAACCAGCTGCAAGATGGAGAGTTATGAATGTAGGTTTTATCAAGAAGTATTCAATGAAGTCGAGGTACCGTTTATATATGGAGGAATTATGCGTGATTAGCTGGAATGTTAGAGGAGTCAATAATAGTAATATTAGGATCAGGGTAAGATCCAAAGTGAGGAAAGACAAGATAAATATCATTTGTCTACAAGAGACAAAGTGCAGGGGGTGGTCTAGAAAAATGATTGAAGATATTGTGGAGCATGATGATCATGGGTGGGCTGAACAAGATGCGAATGGCATGTCGGGGGGCTTAATTACTCTTTGGGATAGTCAGTTATATGATGTGTGCTATATCTCTAAGGAGCTGAATTGGTTATGGGTGAGTTTGAAACTCAGAAACACAGGAGATCAATTTCATTGTGTTAATATTTATGCTCCTCAAGACCTTAGGGAGAAAAGATCATTGTGGAATAATCTGTGGATGGAATATCAGAAATGGGAGAGAGAACTGGTATGTTTTATTGGAGATTTTAATACAGTGAGATCAAGTGAAGAGAGAGCCAATTGTGTCTATCGTAAGAGTGATTCACATGAATTCAATTCATTCATCAAAAATCTGAACTTATCAGAGGTGTCTGTTAACAACGGATTATTCACGTGGTTTGGGCGAAATAAGAAAAGAAGTGTGTTAGATAGAGCACTTGTGAATTTAAGTTGGATGGAGAAGGGTAACTGGGTAGCGAAAGTAGGCAGTAGAAACCATTCAGACCATAAACCTATCATCCTTAAGGTTGAGATAGGGAATTGGGGTCCTAAGCCCTTCAAGATGTTTAATGTATGGCTAGAAGATAAAGGGCTAGAGGAGATAGTTATAAAATCTTTCCGGGAATTCCGAGGTAATGCTTGCAAGGGTTCTTCTTTTCAAGCTATTCTGAGAAGCATTAAACAAGAAGTGAAGAAATGGAATGAACAGCATAATGGGAAAATCTGGGATAATATTCGGGGTAAGGAGGCTGAAGCTGATAGGCTGGAAGAAAGTGGGGGCGATGTGGATACAATTAGGAAAATCAGACAAGAGCTTGTTGATCTTTACAAAATTCAAGCTAAAATGTTATATCAGAAGTCACGATTAAAATGGGAGCTGGAAGGAGATAAGAACACTAGATTCTATCACCAAGCAATTCATAAGAGAAGAAAGAGGAACCATATATGCAGGATGTGGGTTCAGAATGGGTGGGTAACTTCTCCGGAAGGGATCAAACGTACTTTCTTTGATTATTATGCTAATTTCTTCAAGGCAAGAAGCTCTGGATCTTCTCTTGGCCTAGGGGATCTAATGAATAGGAGAATCTCGGTAGAGGAAGCAGATTGGATTGAAGGGGACTTCACAGAGGAGGAGGTATTTATTGCATTGAATCAACTGGGTAAAAATAAAGCACCAGGTCCCGATGGATTAACGGCAGAATGGATAATTAAATGGTGGGGTGAGTTGAAGAAAGAAGCCATGGAATCATTACGTAAGTTTATGAGTAGACATGGAGTACCGAGGGGTATGAATGCGGCATTTATCTCTCTCATTCCTAAGAAGGTAAACCCAATTGAGGTAGGGGATTTCAGACCAATTAGTGTGATCAACACCTCTTTTAAAATTTTGGCTAAATTATTGGCTAATAGGCTATCAGCAGTGGTGAGTAAATGCGTATCGGATTCTCAATCTGCATTTATTGGAGGACACCAAATTTCGGATGGTATATTGGTACTTAATGAAGTGGTAGAGTGCTTGAAAAAAAAGAGATGTAAGGGTCTGATCTTTAAAGTGGATTTCGAAAAAGCCTATGACACAGTTGATTGGGCATTCCTACAGGAATTGTTAGAAAAAATGGGATTTAAATCTCGATGGATCGGATGGATAAATTCTTACCTAGTGTCTGCTAGTACTGCAATTATTGTCAATGGGTCTCCTACGTCGGAATTTACTCCGAGAAGAGGGTTAAGGCAGGGTGACCCTCTATCACCGCTTCTCTTTACTATTGTAGGTGAGACTTTGAACATGATGTTATGCAAAGCGAAGACGGTAGGTAAGATGAGGGGTATTTCTCTACCAGGAAGAAGGGATTCAATTACTCATCTCCAATTTTGCTGATGATACTGTAATTTTTATAGAAGGAGACACGGAGGGAATCAAGGAATTGAAGAGGATTCTACAATGCCTACAAATTCTAACAGGCCTGAAGATCAACTTCTCCAAGAGTGCCTTATATAGCTTTCACACTGAAGAGAGGCTTGTGACAGAATGGGCTAATATTTTAGGATGTAAATCGGGAACGCTTCCAATGAAATATCTGGGTGTTCAAATTGGATGCTCCTCCATAAGTAGGAAATTCTGGAAGCCGGTGATTGAAAAATTCAATT
The DNA here is from genome assembly GCA_037693485.1 of Kitagawia praeruptora. Classification (NCBI taxonomy): domain Eukaryota; kingdom Viridiplantae; phylum Streptophyta; class Magnoliopsida; order Apiales; family Apiaceae; genus Kitagawia; species Kitagawia praeruptora. The sequence goes on along the minus strand of CM075351.1, from coordinate 21,119,279 downwards.
CTAAACTTGCTAGTTGGAAATCAAGGAATACTAACATGGCAGGAAGGTTGGTTCTAATGAAGGCGGCATTGGATAGTATTCCTACGTACTGGCTTAACCTATTTTACTTACCTAAGGGGGTGAGTAGAGAGATTGATGTCATTAGAAGAAATTTCCTATGGGGTTGGGATTATGATGAAGGAAATACTAAAAGGAAAATGAATCTATTAAAATGGCCTGAGGTATGTAAGTCCAAAGATGAAGGAGGTTTGGGGGTTGCAGATTTGAGAGCTCGTAACGTGGCAATGTTAGGAAAATGGTGGTGGAGATGGAGGAGGGATAGGGGTCAGTTGTGGCATAGGGTGGTGAGCGAGGTGTATAAATGTGAAGTGGGGGATGGATTGGAAAGACTGGAAAATTCACCTAACAAATCCCATATGATGAATTATATCGTTAATCTTACTAATCACCAACCAGTAGGGCTTCTTCTAAGGGGGTCTAATTTCAAATGGAAAATCAGAGGTGGTGACAATTGCTTATTCTGGAAGGACTGGTGGTATAATGATGGGATTTTGAAGGAGATATGGCCCCGTTTATATCAAATTTCTAAGTGCAGAGAAGCAACAGTTAGGCAGATCAACATTATGGTGACTCATGGTATGAATAGCGATTTGTGGATTAGGGTACTGCGAAGCTGGGAATCTGATATTTGGAACCATATAACTAGTCAGATTCCGCAACTGGGTCCTTGTAACGGAAAAGATGAGGTTCTATGGATGGTTTCAAGAGATGTTTACACTACTAAACATGCCTACAGTTTAATGGTGGGTTAAGGAGAAACCCAAGCGATATGGGCTTTCATCTGGAAATTGAAGATACCTCCAAGAATCTCTACGTTTCTGTGGAAGCTGGATCATAATATTCTACCGACTAGAGTCTTTCTCAAGAAAAGGTTAGGTCTAACTTTAGATGAGAGATGTGCTAAATGTTGGGGTGGTAGTGAGAATATTGAGCATATCTTCTGGGAGTGTATTCATGCTAAATGGGCGTGGGAGTTTATTAGTCAATGGTGGAGTGTTAATTTATATGTGAATACGTCTATCAAAGGATGGCTATGGAAATCTGTTTCATCCTTCAGAGGTAAATTTCTGAAGCAGGTGTGGGGGTTGATTCTAGCTGCCATGTTTTGGTCCTTATGGTTGTCTCGAAATCATGCAGTTTTTAACAAGCTAGTTGACTCGAAGGAAGTCCTGTTATATACAATTAAGGAAAGAATTAACAAATGGTGTTTGGAGTTAGATATCATTTCTGAAAATCTTCTATCATTATGGCAAATCAACCCCATTGGAGCTATTTTACTTCATCAAAAAGGTAAGAATTTAAGGATCATGAGGAGTGAAGCAGAGGAATTTTTGGGGTATTGTGATGGTTCGTGGATGGTCGACAGTAATGGTTCGGTAAGTGCTGGTATAGGAGGATATATCGTGGACAATAATCAAAATATTGTGTTTATTTTCTCAGGGCCCTCTGAAGCTAATAGTGCTCTAGAAGCGGAAATTAATGCTGCAAAACTGCTACATCAGGAATTCTGTAGTAGTATGTTCAAAATGAGGCCGCTTAAGATTAGTACTGATTGTATAGAGGTGGTTAATATATTTTGTAGGGAGAAATTTGGAGTGTCTTTGGCTAATGAGTTTAAACACTTTGTAGGTTTAAATAGAAATGATTTGATCTCAGTCAGGTATGTGCCTAGAAGGCTGAATCATGGAGCTGACTCCCTTGCCAAAGAAGGAAGGATTAGAGAGAATTTTCTTAAAGCGTGGTGTTAATTAAGTTGGTGGTGTTAAGTTAGCAGTCGGGCTGTTAGATTGAAATTACTGATTTAGGTGTTGTACTTGCCAAGTTCCTGTCAATGAATGTGTGTCTAGAGTCGGTCAGCAGCGATAAATTTGAAGTAAAGAAAGACAAAGTGTGTGAAGTTTGAAGATCTATGATGCCATAGTCATGGAGGTGGTTGAAGAAACGGCTCATGTCAAACATGTAAAATGAAAATCAGAAGCTAATAGGGGGGCTACTCAATGTTCCTCGTGCTGCTCAGATGGTAGAGTTTCAAGAGGAAGATGATTCAATGAAGGATCTAATGGAGTCGGAGGAAATCAGTCTGAGGCTAGTGATAGCCATCTGCAAGGCCTATGCTTTTTGTTCTATAGTTTTAGTGTCTGTCAAGTCTTATGCCTTATGTATTCTCGTCTCCAGTGGTAAGGTTCAAGTGTATCTCCATTTCCTTGTATTAGTTGTGTTTAGTCAGTTCCCCGTACAGAGGCCGTAGTTTGCCAGTTCATGGCTCAGAATGTTTCGATTGTTAAGGTGATCCCTGCTATTATCAAGGAAATTCCTATTTATCAAAAAAAAAAAAGATAAAATATAAAAAAAATATTTTATCTATAATTAAGTAAGGGTAAATTAGTAAAATCAATAGGTACCAACCAACCAAACTTTTAATATTTCGGCTTTTATATAATAGTTAGTAAAATACTTTAATCATAAAATATATCTTATAATTACATCTATTAATTACTTAAAATCTGACAGTAAAATTGTTTAATATTTTTCAGTATACATTAATGATTGCAAAATTGTTGGTTTAAAATTTATAGTATAATTTTTTTTTTTTTAAAAATATGTCTGACATAATTCGAACCTTGAAATTTTAGTAAATTAATTTAAACATATAATATATCTAATCATTAGATCTAATGGTTCTGATTTTTTACTAAAAATGTCACGGTCATTATTCGTTGTATATATATGTCTATTATCTTTTGTTAGTGATTAGACAATATAGTGTGATTTTTTTGGGTATATATTAATTATTGTAAGATTATATTTTAAAATAAAAGTTAACGTGTTTTATTTAGAAAGAAATATTATTGATTGGAAGATATGATATCTTAGGTGTTTATAAAAGGTAATATCATCAATCAATTAAAAGTAAACCTCTTTTAATTAAAAAAAGACAATCGACTAATTATCACTCATTATATTATTTACTATTTATTTTAATAGTTAGGATGACCGTGCTGAAGATCGAACGAACTTTCAATGCCCGTGTGATGCACAGGATTCTTTTATTATATTATATAAATTTTATTTAATATTACAATTATGTTTTTATATAATCAATATTTTTAATATTTTTTTAATTTTAATTTAATATAATTTAATATTCTCATGTTTACGGATTATACTAATGTTTCCTTATTATAAAGAATGTATAGAGATTTTTAATATATTTTATTAAATAGTGATATAATTGGGAAAAAACATTTTAGTTAAAGAAAAGAGAAAAGATAAAAAATTAATTTATTAGTTAACAGTAATTATAATTTATTTTTTAATTAGAAAAAATATAAAAGATATTATGTTTTACTTGAAAAAGGAAACTGTTTAGTTATTAAAAAAAGGTAACATGTTTAACCTGAAAAAGTAGATTGATTAGTGAAGTAAAAATTTTAGTTAAATAAAATATAAAAGAAGATTTTTAAAAGGTAACCCGTGATATAATTGGAAAAAGAGAAATTTTAGTTAGAGAAAAGAGAAAAGATAATTTGAATGAAAAAATTAATTAATTAGTTAATAGTAATTATAATATGCTTTTTAGTTAGATAAAATATAGAAGATATTATATTTTACCTGAAAAAGGAAACTGCTTAGTTATTAAAAAGAAAATAAAAGGTAACATGTTTAGCCTGAAAAAGGAAATTGATTAGTAAAGCAAAAATTTTAGTTAGATAAAATATTTAAAAAAAATATTTTATTTATAATTAAGTAAGGGTAAATTAGTAAAATCAATAAGTACCAACCAACCAAACTTTTAATGTTTCGGCTTTAATATAATAGAACTAGCTTAAAACCCGTGCGATGCACGGATTTCTTTTAATATTATATGATTTTTTATTAATTTGAATTCCTTTTTTTCAAATATGAATTTTGGAGGCTTAAATTTTTAAATGAGATGATTTGATAATAATTATATAAATGTTAACCGTGATATTTCTAGGAAAAGAGAGATTTTAGTTAGAAAATATTGAAAAGATGATACATTTTAGTTGAAAAAGGTAATCGGTTAATTATTAGTACTTATAAAAATATTTTTTAATTTTATTAAATATAATGTCGTGATTTACAGGAAAAAGAGAGGTCTTAGTTAGTGAATATTAAAAAGGAAACATGTTTTAGGTAAAAAAGGTAAATGATTAGTATATAGTAATTATAATTTCAGTTATGTTATTTTACTAAATAAAATTTCTCGTAATGTTTTATGAAAGGGAAAAATTAATGTTGTCCGTGATATTTTTAGAAAAAAAGGGATTTTAGTTAGAAAATATAGAAAAGATGATACATTTTACCTGAAAAACTTAATCGGTTAATTATTAATATTATAATATTGTTAATTTATTTTATTAAAAAGAACCGTCCGTGATATAATTAAATAAAAATAGATTTTAGTTAGAGAAAATAGAAAAGGTAATGTAAAAATTAAAAAGGTGACATGTTTTAGGTGAAAAAGGTAATTGATTAGTTTACGGTAATTATAATTTAATTTATGTTATTTGACTAAATTAAATTGCTCATAGTGTCTTTAGATAGTGAGAAATTAATGTTGCCCGTGATATTTCTAGAAAAAAGGAATTTTGATTATGAAAATATGGAAAACATGATACATTTTAGCTTAAAAAGTAATCGATAATTATTAATATTATAATATTATAATATTATTATTTTATTAATTAGAACCACCCCTGATATAATTAGAAAAAGAGATATTTTAGTTACAGAATATAGAAAAAGGTAACATTTTGGCTAAAAAAAGGTAATTTATTAGTTAATAGTAATTATAATAAATTTATGTTATTTTATTTTATTAAACAAAATTTCTCGTAGTATTTATAAGAAAAGAGAAATTTTAGTTAGATATAATATAAAAGATATTGTGTTTAACTTGAAAAGGAAAATTAATTAGTTAGTGAAAAATAGAAAATGTAATATATTTAATTTGAAAAAGGAAATTAATTAATTAATAGGATGGATTTTATATTTAATTAAGTAAGGGTAAATAAGTAAATTCAATAGGTACCGACCAACCAAACTTTTAATGTTTCAGCTTTAATATAATAGAATAGATAGATAGATAGTATAGACTTTAGTTGTTTATAAAAGGTAATTTCTTCAATTAAAAGTAAATGTTAAAAAGGTAATAGGCTAATAACTATTTATTATATTATTATAAATAATAATTAAGTAAGGATAATTAAGTAAAATAACATGTTTTATTAGTTAAGGGTAAATAAGTAAAATCAACATGTACCGACCAACCAAACTTTTAATGTTTCGGCTTTTATATAATAGTATAGACTAGCTTATAGCCCGTGCAAAGCACGAGTTACTTTTTTAAATATTTTTAAAATTATATGATTAAACAAAATAGAATTTTATAATTTATTATGGAATTAATTTAACTTTTTAAAAATATTTAATAAATCACATGGATTGTTTAGAACTAATAATATAAAATCTTAACATAAATTTGTTGTTGACGGGATTCGAACCGGGATTTAAATATAGAATATTCGTAATTATTAGATCTAACAGTTATTATCTATCTACTAAATATCTAACGATCACTATTGTTTTAAATGGTTGTTATATCCCTGTTTGCTTATTATTGATTAATATTAGTATAGATGTATATAGATTTTTATTATATTTTATTAATGATTGTAAGATGCGATGTGATATTTTTGGGTTTATATTAGTTATTGAAAGATTAGTTTTAATTAATGGTAACATGTTTTAGTTATAAAACAAATATTAATGTTTGTAAGATATGGTACAATTTTAGATGTTTATAAAAGGTAATTTCTATTAAAAGTAAATGTTAAAAAGGCAATCAGCTAATAACTATTTATTATATTATTATAAATAATAATTAAGTAAGGATAATTAATCAAAATAACATGTTTTATTAGTTATGGGTAAATAAGTAAAATCAACAGGTACCTTTCTTTTGATATGTTATAAATTTTATTTAATAATATAATTAGGTTTTATATAATCATTATTTTCAATAATTTTTTACTTTTAAAATAATTTAATATATTCATGTTCAAGGATTATTCTCATGTTTTCTTATTATTAACAATGTATATATATTTTTATTATATTTTATTAATGATTGTAAGATGCGGTGTGATATTTTTGGGTTTATATTAGTGATTCCAAGATTAGTTTTAAATTTAAAGGTAACATGTTTTAGTTAGAAATCAAATATTAACGTTTATAAGATATGGTACAATTTTAGGTGTTTATAAAAGGTAATTTCTTCAATTAAAAGTAAATGTTAAAAAGACAATCGGCTAATAACTATTTATTATATTTTTATAAATAATAATTAATTAAGGATAATTAAGTAAAATAACATGTTTTATTAGTTAAGGGTAAATAAGTAAAATTTCTTTTGATACGTTATAAGTTTTATTTAATAATATAATTAGGTTTTATATAATCATTTTTTTTCAATAATTTTTTTACTTTTAATATAATTTAATATATTCATGTTCAAGGATTATCCTCATATTTCTTATTATTAGCAATGTATATAGATTTTTATTATATTTTATTAATGATTGTAAGATGTGGTGTGATATTTTTGGGTTTATATTAGTTATTGCAAGATTAATTTTAAATTTAATGGTCACATGTTTTAGTTAGAAAACAATATTAACGTTTGTAAGATATGGTACAATTTTAGGTGTTTAGAAAATGTAATTTTTTCAATAAAAAGTAAATGTTGAAAAGGCAATCGACTAATAACTATTTATTATATTATTATAAATAATGATTAAGTAAGGATAATTAAGTAAAATAATATGTTTTATTAGTTAAGGGTAAATAAGTAAAATCAATAGGTATCGACCAACCAAACTTTTAATGTTTAGGTTTTTATATAATAGTATAGAGATATAGATATATGATGTATTTCAAATTTTAAAAATAATTTAGAAAAATATCTAAAATGATTATCTTGGAATAAGTGCAAGACAAATATTTAAATGCATTTTTTTATTGAGTGAAGATAGTTTATCTTGTATCGTCAATGATTGGATTTGGTGCGAATTATTCTGACTTGATCAGTACTGTAATAAGCTTTAATTATACTCCCTCCGTCTCTAAAAACTTTTCCCATTTCCCTTGGACACGTTTGCCAACGCACACTTTTAATCGTTAATATCTTTAATTTTGTATTAGTTTTAAATATAAAAACTTCACTGTATTAAAGTATTCATAAATACGAATCCAACAAGATCACTCATGACTATATTTGGTCTTATAGATTAGATATAAATTAGTAATTTGTGTGATGTTATGAACAGTCCCGACATATCAAACGGGAGAAGCATTATGAGACGGAGGGAGTACTATTTGATTAGATTGTGGATTAACAACAGCTTAACTGTACGATCTTATCTTTCTACAACATTCTTCCACATAATTCTTGTCCCCAAACTTTGTGAGGTTGTCATTAGTGATAATAATCAATCATTAACTTGTGAACTTGGTCATACAGGAACATCATTTCTTTTTTTTTTTTTTTTTGAGGGAACGGAACATCATTTCTTATATAGGGAGATTATTGGATTTCAAGTACAATTATTTTTTAACAGAAAAACTTTAGCTAGCTAATGAACAACACATTTTCTCCTCTAACATGAAATTATATTATTAGAAAAATGTTACTTTCAGATCTGTTTTTATTTACAGAGCAATATTTGTAGTATATATTCTTTACATTCACGAAGTATTACATATTTTGATATTGATAACAGAGCAATATTTGTAGTATATGTTCCTTACATTCACGAAATATTACATATTTTATATTGATATGCTACAAATAACTCTGTAAATAAAAAAATGATTCTGTAAATAATATTTCCCTATTATTATTAAGTAAATCAAGGGATACATTTACTTTGACAAAAAAAAAGAGGTTTTTCGATAAATAAATTGTTAAAAGTAATTTTTTGCAATTTTACTTTTGCTAAGAAAAGTTATTTGCAAATTTACCATCTTAATTACAAAAATACCAATTTTTTTAAAAAATTTGTAAAAATACCATCTTATTAAAATTTAACTAATCATCTCTCTCAAACAATGTTTCTCTCTCTAGCATGCCATCAATTGATCTAGAAGCTACCTTCGCCTCTTTTCGTAGCACCAGCACTAGTGGTCGCAGCTCGACCACCGGCGTCGCCGAAGCACTGCCGGAATCGTTTTGGCTCTCTAAAGACGCCGAGTTCGACTGGTTCGATCGTAATGCTTTTCTCGAACGCAAAGAGTCGACTCGTGGAAACACGGTGAGTTCGACTCACTCCAACTCGAATTCACATCGATTTTCGCACAATTTGAAGTCCAAATCCGGTGGCCGGCGTTGATCGGAGAGATGGTGGTGGAGAGGCGTGCGGCCCGGAATTCGGGAAACGAGGTGAGCGACGGGGTGGGTAGATCGGAGAAGGAGGTGGAGGTCACCGGAGGAGGTCACCGACGGGGCGGAAGATGGGTCGAAGAAGAATGGGGTTGGAGGCTGGTCGAGGATGTAAAAGTGTGAAACTGGGGGCTTGAAGATGACATATAGCACGTGACATATTATCAGCTGTTGTGTACTACCAGCTGTCGCAGTATAGTTGCAATTAAAACAGTATATTTGCAATAAATTTGAAAAAATGGTATATTTGCAAAACAAATTAGAAAACTACGTATTTTTTATGAATTTTCAAAAAAAAAAAGGGTACATTTACTTGAATGTACCTAACAGTCCATGCTTGTCAAAAAAAACAAAAAAACAGGTCCATGGACCATGATACAGTTATAAACCGAATGCCTTTACTTGCTTCAGGTCTTGTGGGCCATTAAACACAAACCAATTCTACATGACATCTTTTATTTTGCAAGCCCACTAAGATACTTTTAGTAGCCCAGATTGATTAATTGTGGGTTATGCGTCTTATGCTTATGTCCGACTATTATTTTGCTACTTTTTTCTTTTTTTAAAGGATATTGTTGCTACTTCAATCCTTTCAAAAATGAAAATTTACTACAACGCCTGGAAAAAAAACAACGATTATAATATTCTATAATACAATATTACACCAAAAAAAAGTCTATAATATTATTTATAAACGATAAGAAATAGACGCAAATAATTAAAAATAACAAAATAATTGAATAATATAATAGAATATTAGTCAAATAAATATTTTAGATACTTTTTAGGTCCGAGATAAATGACTGTCATAATTTTCTTTCTAGATATGTTTGATATTAAAATTTTTATACATACAAAAAATTATGCCATCTATTCACATTGAGAAATTCTGGAATTCACACAAAAATTCTCAAAACCGTATATGTATTTTTAAAATAAAAAATCTTTCATATATTTATGAACTAGCATTCTACCCGTGCTACGCACCGACCGATAAATTGTATTAATAAATTAATATAAATATATTATTTTTATTTTTATTTAGAAAAATATATAATTTTATTGGAATGTTAATTAACGTAAGTATAAAATTACTTATCCGTGAATTCATACCAATTGAATTAATATTAATATTATGAACCAATCATCAAAACAAATACAACCCCCATTGAAAAGTTCAAAATCCATCTTTATTGTTTTTTTTTTTAAATTTAGCTTTCATTTTATTTCTCTCTTTGTTAGAGAATATTTCTACGTATCATGTTAACAAATTTTCCACCAATATTCTTAGAATTCAGTATATTTATTAAATATCGAATCCTTAAAATATTTATTATATTAATTTATTAAAAATATTTGTATGATCATGGTTAATTTTTCGATTACATATTAAAAATGTATAGAAATTTAATCCTCACGACTCCAATAAATCATTAGACTGTCTATCAAAAAAAGGTTGCATGTTTCAGCGATATGAGAAATGATATTTACTGTGTAAGATATATGAAACGGACGTAGTTATAACAATAGAAACCTTCATATAATCTAGTTTGTTATGTGATTGTTCAATATCATTTTTACAAATTATATGTCCTTTTATTAATGAATTGATTTACTATGAAAAAAATTATCAACTAACCAAACAATTCAATATATCGCGCTCTTGGAGTAACATATAATTATTAGATTTTATGGTTATTACCCTTAGCTTATTCGTAAATACAACTTAAAATGTGCATTTTCAGTTTGAAAGTTTATATTTTGGTTTTTTTATTCTTTTCTAGTAAAATATGGAATAATAAATTTTAGTTTTCTTTTATTCTTAAAATAAGACATATGAAAATGAGTATCGCCTATCTTTTTTTAATTTGACTAACTTGTGAAAATAAGCTACTATCCATAAAATTGAAATTAAGTGTGTAATATATAAACACATAATCACATTTTTATATATGTGTCCTTATAATTCAGATTTTGGGTTAAATAACATGAAATTCATTTTTCTTTAAAAGTAAGTATATTTTTCCTACATATATAAGAAGAAATAGCTTATGTAGACCTTACAATTCGTTTTTGTTGAGTATTGAATACGATAAGAGAATACAGAGGGGGGTGAATGGATTCTCGAACTTTTCTTTTCCGAGTCTATGTAGCAAGAGTGTTTGTGTGTGCAGGATTGAAGGTGCAGATAAAGAATAACACAAAACACAATATCACTTTAATCTAATGTATTATTAGATAAAGGTTGCTACAATCTGTGAATACAAATGATAGTATTCTCAACTTCGTTTTTCTCAGAGAGATACTGTAACACCCTACTATTATAACAATTAAAGCTACATCTTAAACAATCTCAAATCTTATAAAGCTGCAATAAACCAATGCCAATAATCCAAATGAAAATACGAGGTCTAAATATCCAAAATAACGAAACCAATAAAGTTCGAAACCAACTAAATGAGTTCTCAAGATCAATAAATCTACTAAGCCAAAGCTCTACTAATGACTGGGTGGCACTCATCACTCTTCCCGCTTTACCCCTATTTACCTGCGGAAAGGAAACAATAAAGAATGAGCCAAATGCTCTGTACGAATATAATCTAAATAGAACATGATATTTAAATATGAATGATTTGTGTCTTACCAACACAAAGATACGACGAAAGATGATATAGTGATCAACAATATACAATTCCGAAACAATTATCGATGTTAAACGAATCAACAAGATAATAACTTAAAACAATTAGGTTAACAATGAAACTGAAAATAAGGCCGAATAACCAGCAAGGTGGGTACAATATGGGTCTCTTACACAAAACTATACTCGCTAACTCCAATCACCAGCGAAGTACAGGACAATGGTTCCTTCTTCGGTAATCCAGAAGAAGAAATAAGGAATGTATAAAACATCCCAACAATACAATAGCGATCATGATCTAATCACATCTCATACCCCAGAGACGTGCTCGTATACTCACCCACCGATACGAGTAGGTGCCTAGTTCACCTTTACTCCGAACTCCATGTGAACATTGTCTGTGATTAACCCACACAGATCGGTCTAAGAGCCCAACAAATAGGGTACAAAGGTTGCTTGACTCGTTGCACGAAACGAAACAAAATAAACAATGTCGCAAGAAAATGCGAGATAAAACAATATGTACGAGTCAAGGCAACAATAAATTTAAAAAAATAAGGAATTCGAAACGAAACTGAGAATGCGTACAATTAGGTACACATGGAATACAATAAGGTCATAATTTTAGAAAACGAATCCACAATAAATTTAACGAATATTTATTAATTAAAAGAGAGAACCAAGAATTCGTACCTGATATAAATATTGAGTTAACACTGAAATATCCGGATAAGATGTACCGTTAATAATCCTTATTCAAATCTAAAAACAAATTTCGTAATCATATATTAGTATTGAAGCACACTTTCCTATGTCATAAAATCTTAAATTAAATTAAATAATAATCTAAATACTAATATCCATATATTAATAAACAATTATATAATGGTCACTGCCAGTAAGTAAATTAGTATCGAAGTACAGCACTTTTGTATATTAATATATACTAATTTAAATTAAAAAAATCCAATTACTAATATGAATGTGCTAATAAATAATTAAATGGTGATAGTAAGCTTCAAGTGAATTAGTGTCCACCAAAATAGTAATAAAATAGTAATGTGACCAAACTAGCTCACAAATTTCACCCGAAACCAGTACCACATTCCAGTGTATCAAATCCGAAGCAACAAATTCAAACGTTAATAAAAAAAATGACAAATAATTATTATACTACCAAATAAAAATAAATTAATAAATAAAATCATTTAGCAAGTATTTGCTAGCACTGCTACTGCACCACCAGAAAATGTTCCGAGACCACAAAATAAGAGAACCACATTTTAGTAACAATCTAACTGGAATAGAATGTAATCATCGGAAACTAGTAATAACAATAAAATAATAAATATAATTAAAGAATAATAATCAAGTGACACAATAAATTCATATAGAAAATGAAATATATTTCCTCAGCCTATTTTGTAAACCGTGACATTACATGATCAATCCATTTTATTAAATAAACTAACAATACTAGAGTTTAAGTACTATAGTTATCATAAAAAGAAAAACCACAAATTCGAGCTTCACTGTAGCAACATGCAGATAACATGTTACCTTAAAATTCATTAATTTGAAAATCGCAAACAATGAAGGAAATAAATTAAAGAAACTACATGATACGCTCAATATTACAATAATAGGAAATCAATGGAAAATGATACTCATGATAAATTATAATACACATATTTCTGCCAAAATTATTAGAACAAATTAAAATATAAAACCATACGAATCAATATCTTGAAAATACGGTACATATAAATAGACTGATTAAGGAGAAATAAACTTACAATTATGTGTACTAGAGATCCAAAAGTAGAGAGTATAAACTGGACAAGCGCAACACTTTCTTACTTTAGTATAAGACACTAAGCATGCAACAGTTTAGGACTTGGCTTCCCTAGCCCCTGCAGGTGAACAAGTAGTACATATATAATTTATTAATCGAAAATGCAATGCGTATAACTAAAGAATTAACAATAGAATTGATATGAACCTGTGACTTCCACTATATGTGGCTGTACACCTCAATATGAATATACAGTTTTATATTTATAGACCTACTAAGATAAGTATATCGGACTAAAAGAAATACTAAAAATATTATCTAACAACTAACCGTACTTATCAATATCGTTATAGGATTCGATTAGGACTTTAACTCTAGCTTCTAGATATTTCTAGAATATAATATAAAAACAAATATATTTTAACACATGTTTTACAAATATTAATTATTAAATAATTAACTAAAATATTGGGTTGTTATATTCTTCCCCCCTTAAAAGAATTTCGTCCTCGAAATTCAAATAACGCACATGGTTCGAAAAGGTAAGGATATTTTGTACGAACAGAATCCTCCATCTCCCACGTAGCTTCTCGAACATCATGATTCTTCCAAAGGACTTTCACAAAAGGAATCGTCTTTTTACGCATAACCCTCTCCTCTCTCGCCAATATAGCTTCAGCTTCCTCTTCACAAGATAAATCGTCACCAAATGTGTCTAAAGGATAGTGAACAATATGATGTGGATGATAAACATATTTTCTCAAAACCGATGCGTGAAATACGTTATGTACCCGCGACAACTGTGGTGGAAAAGCAACCCTATATGCCACTGCTCCAACCTTCTCAAGAATCTCAAAAGGACCAATATATCTCGGACTCAGTTTACCTTTCTGACCAAAACGTTGAATGCCCTTCGTCGGAGATACTTTAAGAAAAACCTTATCTCCAACCTTAAACTCATACTCTCGTCTACCCTTATCTGCATAACTCTTTTGTCTGGATCGTGCTTGTCTGAGCTTCTCCAAAGCGAATGCTACCTTATCAGTAGTGATCTGAACCAAATCGGGACCTTCCAAAAGTTTCTCTCCCACTTCATTCCAACATGTCGGTGTCCTACACTTACGCCCATATAGTGCCTCAAAAGGAGCCATACCAATGCTTGCCTGCCAACTATTATTATATGCAAATTCAACCAGCGGTAAATACTCATCCCAATTTCCAAACCATTCCAATGCACATGCTCGCAACATATCCTCCAAAGTCTGAATCGTCCGCTCTGACTGACCATCTGACTGCGGATGAAAAGCTGTACTATAGTTCAACTTGGTACCCCATGCCTTTTGAAATCCCTGCCAAAATTTTGAAGTGAATCTCGGATCTCTGTCAGAAACAATCGAAACTGGAATACCATGAAGTCTAACAATCTCATTCCTGTAAGCAAGTGCTAAACTCTCCAAAGACATGTTCCCCCGAATCGCCAAAAAGTGAGCAGATTTAGTAAGCCTATCTATAATCACCCATATCGCATCATTCTTCTTCAAAGTTCTAGGTAATCCAATCACAAAATCCATGCAAATGTTTTCCCATTTCCAAGTAGGCAATTCCAAAGGCTGTAACAATCCATTCGGTCTCTGATGCTCAATCTTCACCTGTTGACAAGTCAAACACCTCGAAACAAATTCAGCTATATCACGTTTCATACCAATCCACCAAAAGTGTTCCTTCACATCATGATACATCTTCGTTTCACCCGGATGAATAGAAAATGGAGATCGATGGGCTTCCTCCAATAGCTCATCTCTAAGTTGTTTATTATTAGGCACACACAATCGATTACCCAACCAAACAATACCATGATCATCACTACGAAGTCCTGGTTGCTTCCCTGCTTCACTATCTCGTACTAGGTTGCACAATTCCTCATCACCATCTTGAGCTGCCTTAATCCTAGAGATAAGACTAGGCTCGACATGCATACTTGCCACAATACCATCTGAGTCATGACGATAAAACTCCAAGCCAAACTTTTCAATCTCACACTGAAGAGGTCGTTGATGTGTCACCAGCGCTGCCAGATTTCCAAAATTCTTCCTACTCAATGCGTCTGCAACTTTATTAGCTTTGCCCGGATGATACTGAATACTCACATCATAGTCCTTCAAAAGTTCAATCCATCTCCTCTGCCTCATATTAAGTTCCCTCTGTGTAAAAATGTACTTCAAACTTTTGTGGTCCGTAAATATCTCACATTTATCACCATACAAGTAGTGTCGCCATATCTTCAATGCAAAGATCACAGCTGCAAGCTCCAAATCATGTGTCGGATAGTTCACCTCGTAAGGTTTTAGTTGCCTCGAAGCATAGGCGATCACCTTTCCATGCTGCATCAGTACACAACCAAGTCCCTTCTTTGAAGCATCACTGTAAATCACATAACCACCCATTCCCGATGGTAGTGTCAAAACTGGAGATGTCACAAGTCTGTTCTTCAACTCTTGGAAACTAGCCTCACATTCCTCGGTCCATATGAACTTGTTACTTTTTTGAGTCAACTGTGTCAATGGCATGGCAATGGTTGAGAAACCCTCAACAAAGCGACGATAATAACCAGCGAGTCCCAAGAAACTCCTAACCTCCGTCACGGTGCTAGGTCTTGGCCAATCGGTAATAGCCTCAACCTTCGCAGGATCCACTTTGATTCCATCTGCAGATACAATGTGTCCCAAAAAGGCGACTTGCTCGAGCCAAAATTCACATTTCTGATACTTTGCATATAACTTGTTCTTCCGCAATATCTCCAATACAACTCGCAAATGCTCCTCGTGCTCTTCTTTAGATTTTGAATACACCAAAATGTCATCAATAAACACGATCACGAACTTGTCAAGAAAATCTTTGAATACCCTGTTCATTAAGTCCATGAAAACTGCCGGTGCGTTGGTTAACCCAAAAGACATAACAAGAAACTCGTAATGCCCGTAACGAGTCCTAAATGCGGTCTTCGGAATATCACTTTCCTTTACTCTCAACTGATGGTAGCCTGAACGTAGATCAATCTTCGAAAAATATTTTGCTCCTTGTAGCTGATCAAACAGGTCATCGATCCTAGGTAATGGATACTTATTCTTCACAGTGATTCTGTTCAACTCCCGATAATCAATACAGAGCCTCATTGAACCATCTTTCTTCTTCACAAATAAGACAGGTGCTCCCCAAGGTGAAACACTAGGCCGAATGAAACCTTTCACGAGTAGTTCCTGCAGTTGTTCCTTTAATTCTTGCAACTCTAGTGGAGCCATGCGATACGGAGCCTTAGAAATCGGTTGCGCACCAGGTAACAAATCAATAGAAAATTCCACCTCTCGCGGTGGTGGTAGTCCATCCAAGTCGTCTGGAAATACATCTGGAAATTCGCAAACAATACTAACATCTTCAACTTTAGATTGTTCTTTGGAAGAATCAATCACATGAGCTAAATATCCTTCACAACCACGTGCAAGCATCCGTTTAGCCTTGATGGTCGTCACAAATCTCCCCAAACCACTGGGTGTAGAACCTTGGAACTCGAACTCAGGTGAATTTGGATCTCCGAAAATTATTCTCTTTCCCTGACAATCAATAGTAGCCTTATGTCGCTCTAGCCAATCCATCCCCAAAATTACATCGAAGTCTCGCAACGGAATAGGTAAAAGGTCCACAAAAAATTTTCTATCCTCAACTATAACTACACAATCATGATACTGAGAGTTCACAAACATATTTCCCCCAATAGGGTTACCAACAGAAAATTCGGATGATAACGAAGTAGGTGTGATGCATAGATGTTTAGCATAAGATGTAGAGACAAATGAATTTGTAGCACCAGTATCAAATAAAACTGTAGCATTCCTATTGCCAATAGAAAGTGTTCCTGTAATGGTACCTGGGGTATTTGCAGCATCCTTTGCGGTGATAGAAAAGACACGTCCACCATTCTTCTGATTATTCTTCCCATTCTGATCATTCTGGTCTGCAGATTTCTTCAATGGCACCTTGCAATCTCGAATAGTATGGCCTTTTTGGCCACAGTTGAAGCATGATCTAGTAAGCCAATAACAGACGCCACTGTGCATCTTCCCGCAATGCTCGCAATTAGATTTTCCTCCATTCTGATTCCCAGCTTGAGTCCCTGACCTGTTCTGCTGGTTACCCTGATTTCCATTCCGCTGCTGAAAACGAGTGTTATACCTCTGCTCATTCTGTTTAAATCTGCCTGCCGATCCTCCATTTTTCTGGAATCTAGAAGAATCATCTTCTCTCTTCCTTTTCTGGTTCTGCAAGTCTCTCTGTTTACGGAAGTCAGTCTGATGAAGCTCTTGGTCTCTCGCACTGTCGACCAAACTGTCCATAGTAGTGTAGCGGTTAGCTATGATGTGATTACGGATCGAAGTCTTCAGAGCCCACTTGAATTTCATTATTTTATCTTCCTCTGTACCAGCAACGGACCGTGCATAGCCAGCTAACCTCTGAAACCTGATCTGAAAGTCTGCCACAGATTCATCCTCCTTCTGAGTTATGCTCTGATATTCCCGAACATACTCCTCACGGATACTGGCAGGAAAATACCTCTGATCGAACTGTGCTTTAAACACATCCCAAGTAACAGTATTCTCATATCCAGCTGCGTGGGAAGCCACCACTGACTTCCACCAAATGCTAGCATCTCCTTCAAGACGGTAAATGCCAAAACGAGCCTTTTCCAACTCAGAGCAGTTAAGTACCCGAAAGATCTTCTCCATATGATCAATCCACGCTTCCGCATCCATCGGGGTCTTGGCCTCCTTGAAGCAATTAGGCCTTTGTTTCATAAAACGATCAAACATAGTCTGGCCTTCTTGATTCTGTGTGTTACCACCAGGATTCTGCGTTTGCTGAGCCACCACCTGCTGCACCATATGCATAAAGGTGTTTTGATCCATCACAATTTGCTGAGTAACATTTCCCCCAGTGTTTTTGCTAGTATTAGATTTCTTTGGCGGCATCCTGCAAAATTTTTCGTGAGTACACATACGAAACAATCATATCACAAGTCGATATTCAAAGTCATAATCCTACCCATGCGAAGTCAACCCAAAACTCACAGGTCAATGCCTAAAAGACAGTCTACAGAATCTATAACCTTAGCTCTGATACCAACTTTGTAACACCCTACTATTATAACAATTAAAGCTACATCTTAAACAATCTCAAATCTTATAAAGCTGCAATAAACCAATGCCAATAATCCAAATGAAAATACGAGGTCTAAATATCCAAAATAACGAAACCAATAAAGTTCGAAACCAACTAAATGAGTTCTCAAGATCAATAAATCTACTAAGCCAAAGCTCTACTAATGACTGGGTGGCACTCATCACTCTTCCCGCTTTACCCCTATTTACCTGCGGAAAGGAAACAATAAAGAATGAGCCAAATGCTCTGTACGAATATAATCTAAATAGAACATGATATTTAAATATGAATGATTTGTGTCTTACCAACACAAAGATACGACGAAAGATGATATAGTGATCAACAATATACAATTCCGAAACAATTATCGATGTTAAACGAATCAACAAGATAATAACTTAAAACAATTAGGTTAACAATGAAACTGAAAATAAGGCCGAATAACCAGCAAGGTGGGTACAATATGGGTCTCTTACACAAAACTATACTCGCTAACTCCAATCACCAGCGAAGTACAGGACAATGGTTCCTTCTTCGGTAATCCAGAAGAAGAAATAAGGAATGTATAAAACATCCCAACAATACAATAGCGATCATGATCTAATCACATCTCATACCCCAGAGACGTGCTCGTATACTCACCCACCGATACGAGTAGGTGCCTAGTTCACCTTTACTCCGAACTCCATGTGAACATTGTCTGTGATTAACCCACACAGATCGGTCTAAGAGCCCAACAAATAGGGTACAAAGGTTGCTTGACTCGTTGCACGAAACGAAACAAAATAAACAATGTCGCAAGAAAATGCGAGATAAAACAATATGTACGAGTCAAGGCAACAATAAATTTAAAAAAATAAGGAATTCGAAACGAAACTGAGAATGCGTACAATTAGGTACACATGGAATACAATAAGGTCATAATTTTAGAAAACGAATCCACAATAAATTTAACGAATATTTATTAATTAAAAGAGAGAACCAAGAATTCGTACCTGATATAAATATTGAGTTAACACTGAAATATCCGGATAAGATGTACCGTTAATAATCCTTATTCAAATCTAAAAACAAATTTCGTAATCATATATTAGTATTGAAGCACACTTTCCTATGTCATAAAATCTTAAATTAAATTAAATAATAATCTAAATACTAATATCCATATATTAATAAACAATTATATAATGGTCACTGCCAGTAAGTAAATTAGTATCGAAGTACAGCACTTTTGTATATTAATATATACTAATTTAAATTAAAAAAATCCAATTACTAATATGAATGTGCTAATAAATAATTAAATGGTGATAGTAAGCTTCAAGTGAATTAGTGTCCACCAAAATAGTAATAAAATAGTAATGTGACCAAACTAGCTCACAAATTTCACCCGAAACCAGTACCACATTCCAGTGTATCAAATCCGAAGCAACAAATTCAAACGTTAATAAAAAAAATGACAAATAATTATTATACTACCAAATAAAAATAAATTAATAAATAAAATCATTTAGCAAGTATTTGCTAGCACTGCTACTGCACCACCAGAAAATGTTCCGAGACCACAAAATAAGAGAACCACATTTTAGTAACAATCTAACTGGAATAGAATGTAATCATCGGAAACTAGTAATAACAATAAAATAATAAATATAATTAAAGAATAATAATCAAGTGACACAATAAATTCATATAGAAAATGAAATATATTTCCTCAGCCTATTTTGTAAACCGTGACATTACATGATCAATCCATTTTATTAAATAAACTAACAATACTAGAGTTTAAGTACTATAGTTATCATAAAAAGAAAAACCACAAATTCGAGCTTCACTGTAGCAACATGCAGATAACATGTTACCTTAAAATTCATTAATTTGAAAATCGCAAACAATGAAGGAAATAAATTAAAGAAACTACATGATACGCTCAATATTACAATAATAGGAAATCAATGGAAAATGATACTCATGATAAATTATAATACACATATTTCTGCCAAAATTATTAGAACAAATTAAAATATAAAACCATACGAATCAATATCTTGAAAATACGGTACATATAAATAGACTGATTAAGGAGAAATAAACTTACAATTATGTGTACTAGAGATCCAAAAGTAGAGAGTATAAACTGGACAAGCGCAACACTTTCTTACTTTAGTATAAGACACTAAGCATGCAACAGTTTAGGACTTGGCTTCCCTAGCCCCTGCAGGTGAACAAGTAGTACATATATAATTTATTAATCGAAAATGCAATGCGTATAACTAAAGAATTAACAATAGAATTGATATGAACCTGTGACTTCCACTATATGTGGCTGTACACCTCAATATGAATATACAGTTTTATATTTATAGACCTACTAAGATAAGTATATCGGACTAAAAGAAATACTAAAAATATTATCTAACAACTAACCGTACTTATCAATATCGTTATAGGATTCGATTAGGACTTTAACTCTAGCTTCTAGATATTTCTAGAATATAATATAAAAACAAATATATTTTAACACATGTTTTACAAATATTAATTATTAAATAATTAACTAAAATATTGGGTTGTTATAGATACAGCTTAGTGTATGAAAAACTTGACTCACAAAGTTACAAAGTTAGTTGACTAAGGAAGTGAGCCTGTATCCTTATAGAACATGGATACACCATACTTACTACAAACAAGGTAGCTGAACAAATTACTTTCTAGTCTGTCTATCCTTTTTGAGTAAGTGTCCAAAGGGTTACAGATTTGACTTTGCAAAGCCTGTTTAAATCCACTTCTTTAGCTCCTTGTCTCTTCTATATCTCTCCAAGCTTCCTTGTAGGCTTTCCAGAGCACGTTACAGATTGTGGTCCATAAAGTGCATTGGCTTATTGCAGGTTTCTGACTTGTACAATTTCTTCAGTATTTTGTCTCCAAGAATGTATTCGAGAAGTGACTAAGTAAGTGATTCGAGAACTGGAATTGACTTGATCGATAACTCTGAGTTCTCGAACACCGTTATATTGACATATCGAACCACTTCTCGAATAGCTCTTTTCCATCAGGATTCCTTGAGTTGTCGAATAGAACATTTGACTTATCGAATCCTCGAGATATCGAATAGCTTTCTGAGTCCTTGAGATATCGAATGGAACTTTGACTTGTTGACTCCTTGAGAACTGGAATACTACTTTGACTTGTTGACTTCCTGAGTTCTCGAATAGAGTACATAGACATATCGAATCTCTGAGATATCGAATGAGATATCAAACAGCATATACAGAGATATCGAATAGTGTCTTGAGATATCGAATCCCTGACTTCTCGAATGCTGGACTTCTCGAATAGACAAATATACTTCTCGAATTGGTACTTAGGCAAATTCTTCATTTCTTCAAATCCCAACTGTGATTATTTGACAGTCTTTATCTTCTTGCTTGAGGCATGAACCTTGGAACTTCTTTCAAGCATTATTCTAGACTCTATAAGTACAGTTACACAACTAGGATTTGATGCCTACTACAAGTACAATACAAATAGAAACTCTACAACTAGAGGTTCCCTCAGTTAAGAGGTCATGTAAGTAATGCAAAGCATTACAAACAATTATGCTTGTTATTAGATGTATACAGGCATGTCTCTGTGACTAACATTCTCCCCCAAATTGTGAGTAAGACCCTTAGTCACAATTTCATGTCTGATAACAAGCCTAACATACATAAAGATAAAACTTTAAAAGTACAGGTATGTAGATTGATTGAGCACATGAATGAAGTTACAAGATAAATAATCTTACAGTATGATGAAATACTAGCCATTCTCATTTGATTCCATCTCCATTGCCTTGGCCTGTAAATCATCATATGCTTTCTGTTTTCTTTCCTTCTCCCTCCTTGCATTCTCATCCATAGCTCTTATGATTTCTGCCATAGCATCCAGTTCTTCGAGTAGAATAGAGTTTTTGAAATCTTCAAGTACTGGCTTTAGAATGTTGGCAGGATAGTGACTGAGTAGATTCATTCTGATATTGACATTGTCTCCATTTCTCCTCCTATACTTCACCATATAGGGATCAAACTGAACTCTACACAATCCCTTGGCCCTTAGCTTATCTGCTTCAACTTCCAGCCTATCAATCTCCTTCTCCCTTTCTAGCCATTTCTCAAAGCACCCCTTTCTTATCTTCTCAGCATAGTCTCTCTTCATTTTTACAAAATCAATCAACTCCAGCTTCCATACTTTCTCCATTTTGTCTTCAGAATCCAATAATGCAATGATTCTTTCTATTTCATATAGCTTGCCCCAATTTTGACACTGTCCTTGTTTGAATTTCTTCTCCCTTCCATCAGTATATTTAATCTCAAGGCAGTTATTCATAATGGTAGCATAGTAGATTCTTTGAGCTCTTAGATATTGCAATTGGTCTTCATCAAAGTCTTCATCTAATGGTTGGAGTTTTAAGCCTAGATATATTGTTAGGGCCCTTGACCTGGATGACTTTACTCTCCTAGCAGCATGCTTGAGTTTAAACTTTTTCACTCGATTGTTTGGCAGAAACTTCTGACCTTTGTTGTGATAGTGTTAGTGCCCTAGAGACAATGTAATTGTGCTTCTAGGATAAACTATTTTGTTATTCAGTGATTATGTTATATCGATTATTCAACAATGATTTATTATGTCTTTATTTACTGCGATATAAATATTAGAACAATAAATGTCCTTGGAATATGTAACATGTATTCTATATCTTTAAGTATGTGACTTAAAAATGAGATTATAAGAATAGTGTTAATATTCCTAAATATCCCTAATCGAGCATTATTAATATGGGACAATTATAATGCATAAAGATTAGTATGTTTGTTGGATGATGACCACATCTCATTGGTCATAGGTATAGTGATACTAAAGTCAAGAACATAGGTGCATGTAATATTCTACATGGCACTGGATTGACCCACAGTGAGTTTCTACATGTTGATAATGTCATTAGAAAGACTCATAGTGATAATGGTGTAATGATCCTTAGACTTGAGATCATTATATTTCTATATGAGGATTAATATACTTTGACTACATTAAAAGTTACCTTTGACCGGGTGATGATAAAAATGTACATCGGGTATATTATGAGACGTATGAGAAATATGAATGATAGATAAAGGATTTAACCCTCCTATTATTAGGAGAGATATTATTGGCCTCTTGATTGAGTGAGACTATGAAAATACATGGCCATGCTCAAATATTGATTTGTTTTTAATAGTCTACTCATTGATCAAGGAAACCCGGATTAAACATTGATGAGGATGACTGATAACATGCCTCGAGTTTAATCTATAATATATATGGTTAAAGGGATTATATTACACGGAAACATTAATCATGAAAGGTTTAATTGGATCACCAATTATTATTATTACTTGGGTAGCAATGATGTATTACTAGATGCCACTCATTGTTTATAATTTTATTATTGGATATTAAAATTATTGCCAACGTAATAATAACCTAAAGGGTTACACAATAAGAACGTTTAAAACGGAGACTTATTTAAATTACGAATTTAAATATATATATATATTATTATTTCGAATTATATAATTGATTAAGTAGGACTTGATTAATTATAATATAATTCGAATTAATATTAAAACCAAAATCAGATTGGGTTTAAGGAAGCCCAAAACAGATTTAGGTTTTAAGCCCAAACTCTTTCTCTATAAATACATAAGATGTATTGTTTTTAGGGTTAAGCTTTTGCCAAAATCGTTTTAGAAAAAAAAAACCCTAGCAGCTAGAGTGAGAGAGAGAGAGAGAGAGATTGAGGGCAGATTACGGCTAGTACCAACTCCGGAGATTGTGGAGACAATCGTGCGTTCGTGTGGACTAATTAGCGAAGCAGATCTCAAGAAGAGGACTGTGTGGTGATCGTTCTTGGACCTCCATCTATCAACCGAATCGGAAAGCTTTTAAAAGGTACAGATTCTGTTCTCCATAATCAACATGTCTTATACACGGATCCTAGGGTTAGGTTTCGGTTTTTATTGTTTATTTTCGTTTTTCCGTTGCGTTTGTTGCCCCGAAACCTTTCAATGGTATCAGAGCTACGTGTATAAGAGGTTGGTTTGGTTACGTGTTTACTGTATTATTACGAGTATGCATGTTTGATGAATCTGCCATGATACAGTTATGTTATATGTGTGATATAATGAATCTGTATATTCTGATATGATGATGCTAGCATGTTTAGAATCTGCCATGACTCATATGTATGCGATCGGTTAATGATATGTATGCTGCTTGGTTTGTATGATGATATAAACTGTCGGATGGATGTTATTGGATATGATCCGTATACAGGGATTAGGGTTATGTGTATGCTGATACATGTTTTATGGTAACTGGAATTAAGGTCGCATGTATACTGATATATGCTTCTGGAATCGAATTCTGGTAAGGATTTGCTTGTATTTTGATACGTAATATTGCAAAATTTTCCGCGTGGTTAGGGCTTGTGACAAATTTGGGCTTGTGACATATGCTTTATTCATGTGATATATTTTGATATGATGTTCTTAAGTGTTAATTGAGCATGGTGATTGGTTATGGCCTTGAGACCCATAGGTTAGTGGTTTTAATTATTGTGATTTGGTTTTATAAATACGACTTGCATGTCGTTTTCTTGGTGCTTTGTAATTATTCATCTCGAATGTAACTCGAGTTCTTATGTAAGTACATTAGTATAGTTATGTTTTATATTCTATGTAATAAGAAGATCATTGGAAGCATGCAATGAAGGATCAATGGAGATGAAGGTTGATGACACAAAGAAGACATGTATTTATGAAGACCAACTATGTAATAATTTAGTTTTATTAAACCACCATAGATTGACCTAGATTTTTCCATTAGCTTGGAAAGATCATATAGGATTGGGCCATAACCAAGCACGATTTTACATTCATGCACTTTACATATGATGATATGTATGTGTAATGATAGATATGCATGCTTAATTAGATTAAGTAGAATGTATGTATGTATTAGATACATTACCCATGCCATGCCTGCTTAAATAAGATAAAATCTGTAACGACTCGAGATTTTAAAATTTACTATAACGACTATGAGATTTCTATATTTAATGAAATACGGAATTAAATACGAATTTTCAATTATTTCGATATGGGGAGATTTTGTCAAAAACGGGTCATACCTGTAAGGAAGTTGGATATTAAGTGAGGCCACTTGTGACTCCTCCAACAACCTGGAATTCAAACCATTGGTGAATATTGATTTGAAGTATTTAATTCAAGGAAAAATTGGGAATCTTTTTATGATGGGATCATGGTCGTTTTAAATAAACCCCTAACAGAATATTAAGTTTAAGATGCCTTCCAAATGGGAAACACTCGTCAAGACCTAGATCGACAAAGGGTAGGTGCGCCAAAGCGGAGTACCCTAGTTTATCGTGGTAAGGCGCGATCGAGTAAGTTAGTGATACTCAAATGTTAGACCTTTGGGTTTGACTTAACTAAGTGACCACAATAGGATTGTGAACTTAGAGGCATAGAGTTTGGTAAGATTTACTGGATGAATAGGAACAAATGTTGTCCTACCAAACTATCCAAGAGTTATATATGATATAATTGACAAATGTTGTCTACCTAAATAATCATTTTAAGGAGAAAAGCCAAAGCTGACCTTAAAAGGGATGAAATATGGATCTTGGCTCACTAGAAAGGTTTAGAGAAACTTTTCCGAATTGATAGGTAGGGCTATTAATTTGATAAAATAGTGGGAGATATATATTATGAATATATATGAATAATCACTTGAACATAATTTAACAATTCCGTAGACTAATTATTTTATGCATTTTAACATTGTAGATATTCGAAATGGCAAACAACACAAACAACACTTTCTCAGTGCGATCAGTCCTTGAGAAGGACAAGCTTACAGGATCAAACTTCCTTGACTGGTCTAGGAATTTGAGAATTGTTCTCATGCAGGAAAAGAAATCTTATGTGATTGATATTCCTCCACCGGCAGCTCCTGCTGCTAATGCCACTCAAGATCAACGAAATGCTTATCAGAAGCATATTGATGATGCTACTGATGTGGCTTGTCTTATGCTTGCTACTATGGATGCTGAGCTTCAGAAGCAGCATTTTGATATGAATGCTTATATTATGTTTGAACATCTTTCGACGATGTTTCAATCACAGGCTCGTGTGGAAAAGTTCAACACAAGCAAAGCACTCTTCTCATGCAAGCAGGGCAACGGACCAGTCGGACCACATGTTCTAAAGATGATCGGGTATTGTGATTACCTTTCTCGTTTGGGTTTCCCACTTCAGCGAGAGGCTCAAGTCGATATAATCTTGCAATCTTTGAACAGCGACTATACTCAGTTCATTATGACTTTTAATATGACTGAGCAAGATAAGACTCCTATGGAATTGTTGGCCATGCTGAGGATCACTGAAGCAAATATGGTCAAGGCACCTGAGAAAGCTCCCATAATGATGGTGGGCAAGAAAGGTGCTAAGGGAAAAGGGAAATGGAAGGGCAAGAAAAAGGTAGCATCAAAAGATCTTGGTCCTTCTAAGCCCTCTTTCAAAAAGGCTAAAAAGCCGAAAGGAGATGTCGTACAGGCTGACAAAGGTGAATGTCACTACTGCAAGAAGCCTGGTCACTGGAAGAGAAACTGTCCTGTTTACTTGGAGGATCTGAAGAAGAAGAAGGCTAAGCAAGCTTCTACTTCAGGTATTTATGTTATAGAAGTCAATCTGTCTATTTCTACATCTTGGGTATTGGATACTGGATGTGCTTCTCACATTTGTATAAATGTGCAGGAACTGCAGAGAAGTAGGACTTTGGCTAAGGGAGAAGTTGACCTACGCGTTGGCAATGGAGCAAAGGTTGCTGCTTTAGCTATAGGGACTTATCATTTATCGTTGCCCACAGGGCTCATTTTAGAACTTGAGAACTGTTTTTACGTGCCTGCGATTTGCAGAAACATTATTTCCGTTTCTTGTTTGGACAAGATTGATTTTTCTTTCTTAATTCAGAACAATAGTTGTTCCTTTTCATTGAATAATGTTACCTATGGGGTTGCACGTTTGTTTAATGGTTTATATGTTCTTGATCTTGATACTTCTGTCTATAACATAAATAACAAACGTCTTAAAACAAATGACTCAAATCATACATACCTCTGGCACTGTCGTTTAGGCCATATAAATGAGAATCGCATTTTCAAGTTACATAAGGATGGATACGTGGACAAGTTTGATTTCGAATCATACGAGGAATGTGAACCATGTCTCATTGGCAAAATGACTAAAGCTCCTTTTACCGGTCAAGGTGAGAGGGCCACCAAACGATTGGAACTGATACATAGTGATGTATGTGGTCCAATGCGTACGATGGCAAGAGGTGGCTATTACTATTTCATAACCTTTACTGATGATTTTAGTAGATACGGATATGTGTATCTTTTGAAGAACAAATCCGAATCGTTTGAAAAATTCAAAGAGTATAAGGCTGAAGTAGAGAAGCAAAAGAGCGAAAGTATTAAAACTCTACGATCTGATCGTGGGGGAGAATACTTAAGCTTAGAATTTAAGAATTTCTTAAAGGAGTGTGGTATCGTATCACAACTCACTCCTCCTGGAACACCACAATGGAATGGGGTGTCTGAAAGGAGAAATCGTACCTTGTTGGACATGGTGCGATCGATGATGAGTCATGCGGATCTTCCAATTAGTTTCTGGGGTTATGCCCTAGAGACGGCTGCACAAACACTAAACCGTGTTCCTTCAAAATCGGTTCAAAAGACACCATATGAGTTTTGGACTGAAAAACGTAATAGCGTTTCATTTATGAAAGTTTGGGGATGTGAAGCGTTTGTGAAACGTTTGATCTCTGATAAGCTAGGACCGAAATCAGACAAATGTAATTTTGTAGGATACCCATTGGAAACTAAAGGGTATTATTTCTATAAACCTTCTGAGAACAAAGTGTTTGTTGTTCGAACGGCTATATTTCTAGAGAGAGAATTGCTTTCTAAGAAAAATAGTGGGAGGACAATAGATCTCGATGAGGATCGAGAACTACAAGATGTTGTTGAACCAGAGTTGGAACATGAGCAGAATGAGACTCAAGATGTTGAGAACAATACTGCTCAAGAAACACAGGTCGTTCGTAGATCAAGTAGGATTCGCCATGAGCCAGAGAGATATTATGGATTTCTCCTGACTCAAAGTGGCGATGTGATGCTTGTAGATAATGATGAGCCTCTCACCTACAAGGATGCTATGAATAGTCCAGATTCTGAGAGATGGCTGGAAGCCATGAAATCTGAGATGGATTCCATGTATAAAAACAAAGTATGGACTTTGGTTGCACCACCTGATGGGGTTAAACCCATAGAATGCAAGTGGGTTTTCAAGAAGAAAACTGACATGGATGGAAATTTACAGACCTACAAAGCAAGACTGGTGGCGAAAGGTTTCAAGCAAATTCATGGTATAGACTATGATGAAACTTTCTCACCGGTAGCTATGGTCAAATCCATCAGGATTTTGCTTGCGATAGCGGCTTATTATGACTATGAAATCTGGCAAATGGATGTCAAGACTGCTTTCCTAAATGGAAGCTTAGAAGAGGATGTGTACATGACACAACCTGAGGGTTTTGTCGATCCAAAGTTTGCTAGAATGGTTTGTAAGTTGCTACGCTCTATTTATGGATTGAAGCAGGCCTCAAGGAGGTGGAACATCCGTTTTGATGAAACAGTCAAAGATTTTGGCTTCATACAAAATGAGGATGAGCCGTGTGTTTACAAGAAGGTTAGTGGGAGCCATGTGGCATTCCTAGTATTATATGTGGATGACATATTACTAATAGGGAATGACATTCCTTCTCTACAGGCTGTGAAGACTTGGTTGGGAAAAAGTTTCTCGATGAAAGACTTAGGCGATGCTACTTATATCTTAGGGATCAGGATCTATAGAGATAGATCTAAAAGATTAATCGGCCTAAGTCAGAGTACATACATTGACAAAGTATTGCATCGTTTTGGAATGCAAGAGGCAAAGAGGGGCTTTGTCCCGGTGTCTCATGGGATAGTGATCTCAAAGGAAAACTGTCCTAAATCATCAGATGATAAGGACCGTATTAGTAAAGTACCATATGCTTCGGCAATTGGTTCTATAATGTATGCGATGATATGTACTCGTCCTGATGTCTCGTATGCTTTAAGCATGACGAGCAGGTACCAGTCAAATCCTGGTGAGGGTCACTGGATAGCTGTCAAGAATATTCTTAAGTACCTTAAACGGACTAAAGATTCGTTCTTGATATACGGAGGAGATGAGAAGCTGGTTATAAAAGGTTACACTGATGCTAGTTTCCAGATAGATAGGGATGATTCTGTGTCCCAGTCTGGATTCGTGTTTTGTCTAAATGGAGGTGCTGTAAGCTGGAAAAGTTCGAAGCAAGAGACAGTAGCTGATTCTACAATGGAAGCTGAGTATATTGCTGCCAGTGAAGCAGCCAAAGAGGCTGTTTGGATTCGAAAATTTATTTCGGGACTTCGTGTGGTTCCGTCGATCGCAGATCCAGTTGATCTGTATTGCGATAACAATGGAGCTATTGCGCAGGCAAAGGAACCGAGGTCCCATTCCAAAGCAAAGCATATACTTAGGAGATATCACCTTCTTCGAGAGATTAACGAGAGAGGAGATATACATATATGTAAAGTGCATACTAATGATAATGTTGCGGACCCACTGACCAAAGCTTTGTCGCAGCAGAAGCACGAAGGTCACACTAGTTCCATGGGTATTAGATACATAGGCGATTGGCTCTAGTGCAAGTGGGAGATTGATAGTGTTAGTGCCCTAGAGACAATGTAATTGTGCTTCTAGGATAAACTATTTTGTTATTCAGTGATTATGTTATATCGATTATTCAACAATGATTTATTATGTCTTTATTTACTGCGATATAAATATTAGAACAATAAATGTCCTTGGAATATGTAACATGTATTCTATATCTTTAAGTATGTGACTTAAAAATGAGATTATAAGAATAGTGTTAATATTCCTAAATATCCCTAATCGAGCATTATTAATATGGGACAATTATAATGCATAAAGATTAGTATGTTTGTTGGATGATGACCACATCTCATTGGTCATAGGTATAGTGATACTAAAGTCAAGAACATAGGTGCATGTAATATTCTACATGGCACTGGATTGACCCACAGTGAGTTTCTACATGTTGATAATGTCATTAGAAAGACTCATAGTGATAATGGTGTAATGATCCTTAGACTTGAGATCATTATATTTCTATACGAGGATTAATATACTTTGACTACATTAAAAGTTACCTTTGACCGGGTGATGATAAAAATGTACATCGGGTATATTATGAGACGTATGAGAAATATGAATGATAGATAAAGGATTTAACCCTCCTATTATTATGAGAGATATTATTGGCCTCTTGATTGAGTGAGACTATGAAAATGCATGGCCATGCTCAAATATTGATTTGTTTTTAATAGTCTACTCATTGATCAAGGAAACCTGGATTAAACATTGATGAGGATGACTGATAACATGCCTCGAGTTTAATCTATAATATATATGGTTAAATGGATTATATTACACGGAAACATTAATCATGAAAGGTTTAATTGGATCACCAATTATTATTATGTTAGATATAATTGATGTGATTTAATGTCAGTGTTTAAGTGTTACAGGTAAAGAGAGTTTAACTTGTTATTTGAAAGCAGTTGGAACAGAGTTTAAGTATACGCTGATTGCTGGAAGCGCAAACGCTGACAGAGGAAAGCGTAAACACTGCTAGCTGAACACATGGAAGCGCAAACACTGTTAGCTTGGAGAAAACAGAGTTTGCTAAAGTCTGTCTACTGGGAGTGTCTACAAGTCAACAGAGTTTGAAGATTAATTTAATATTAATATGGAAGCGATATCTTTGAAGATTGGATAGCTGTCAAAGAGATTGAGTTGACTTAGAAGACGTGTAGCAATCGTAATTGATATCAATTGTATAGCTTAATTTTAGGAGAATCAATTAACGATTGTACGTAGCTGTATATCTTATAAATACAGTTAGGTTAACCCTAGAAGGGTATCCATCGTGAACGAATATCATTCTTGTAACCTAAGCAGCTCTCTGTGATATTTTACATCACTGAGAGAGGAATTATTAATTCCAAACAGTTTTAAGAGTTAAAACGTGTGTTCTTGTTATTTACTCATACGGTACTTGATTATATATTGTGTATTCGACCTAACAAGTGGTATCAGAGCCAAATCTGTTACTTTATTACAGAAAAAGATCCAAACACAATAGTAATCAATGGCAGAGATACCTCCACCATCTGAGAAAGCCCCTACTACTGTTAGTAGGTATGAAACAATTAGGGTTCCTATACTTAGGCCATTAGAGTATGCAATTTGGAAGGTGAAGATGACCATGTTTCTGGAGGCTACAGATCCAGAATATCTGGATAGAATTTATGAAGGTCCTCACAAACCTACAAAGTTATCTGCTGCTGCTGCTGGTGAGGAATCAAAGGTCATTCCAAAAGAGAAGAAAGATCTAACTGCTGAGGATCTTTCATCTATTGCAAAGGATGCGAAGGTAAGGCATTTACTTCACAGTGCTTTAGACAATGTTATGTCTAATAAAGTGATTAATTGCACAACTGCAAAAGAGATATGGGATGCACTTGAGGTTAGGTGTCAAGGAACTCCTGCAATCAAGAAAAACAGAAGAAACATACTCACTCAGGAGTATGAGCACTTTGAAGCAAAGTCTGAAGAAACCATGACAGAAACATTTGACAGATTCTGTAAACTGCTCAATGATTTGTCATTGGTTAACAAAGAGTATGATCTAGAAGACTCAAATCTCAAGTTTCTTCTTTCTCTACCTGAAAAATGGGATGTGAAAACAATCACCATAAGAGATAACTATGAACTCAGTGAAACAGAGATTGATGAAATTTATGGACTGCTCAAAACCCATGAATTGGAATTGGAGCAGAGAAACAAAAGATCTAGTAGAAAGTCAAAGTCTGTTGCTCTTAAGGTTGAGGAGAAACCATCAAAGAAGGAAGCATCAAGGAGAAAGGCAAAAGGAAAAGCCTTAGTCATACACTCAGAAAGTGAGTCATCAAACACTGATGTTGACTCAAACACAGATGAAACATCTGATTCTGAAGATGATGAGGAGATGATGCAAATGGCTGCATTGATGGTAAAGACCTTCAAGAAGATGGGATACAAGAACTTCAAGAAGGGAAAGAGATTCTCCAAGGACTACTCAAAGTTTGACAAGAAGAATTTCAAGAAATCTGAGGGAAAGGACTTCAAATCTGGTAAGAAAGATAAGTCTGAGATTCAATGCTACAAGTGTAAGGAGATGGGTCACTATGCTCCTGAGTGCAAGAAGGGTAAAACTGAAAAGACACTCTACACCAAAGGCAGAGATTGGGCAGACACTTCAGATTCAGATGAGGAAGTCAACTATGCACTCATGGCTACTACTCATAATGAAGATGATGATCTCAAGGTACCCCCAACTACCTATGCTTATAATACTGATAATATAACTGAATTGAGAATTTATCTTAAAGCATTGCATATCAGTTATAGGGATCAGACTTTAGAAAATGAAAGGATAAAGAATGAGTGCTCCCAACTCAAAGATAGAAATAAACTTGTTGAGGAACAGCTAGAAAACATGAATAAAATTCAGAAAGAAAGAGATGATGCAGTGTTTATTGAACAGGAGTTGCTAGGTAAATATAAGCAACTAGAATCTGAATTGGAGGATACTAAACACATCATTAAAACTTGGACACACTCTGGTAAAGACACTCAAGAAGTGTTTCAGTCAGATACAGTAGGTCTAGGTTACTCTGAAGGAGATGAACTTAGATTTGAAAATTTGGTAAAAGTTAGACCACATCGTTCATCTGAAGGAAATGTTATGGGAACAGGTGGACCTAAGACTGAAGCTGAGAAAAAGGCTGTTAAAGAATCATATGCTAAGACTTTTGTTAAAGAAGTTAATATTGGTTCAATGACAGATAAACAACTCAAGCATAAGCTTAAAGAGATAAAATCTGTCAACAAGCAGAGAATGCCTAAGAAAAACAGAAATGGAAAAATAGGCATAACTGAAAGGCAGAGTGTATAAACTTGTAACACTATAACTAATGTAACTCAATTAAAGGAAAATATACTTAACCAGAAGACAATCAAGAACAAGAAGTCACAAGAAATCAACACTAAATGAAGACAAGGTAATTGATACAATTGAACATGTTAACTATGATCAAGCCAAGAAGAAATCATTGAAAGAAGTTCAAGTCAAAGTTGTTCATGCCTCAGTGATTTGAGAAATCGAGAATCAAGATCATAACTATCAGTATCAACAAGACCAATTGATTTCAAGTGAACAAGAAGGAAAGCGAATATTGGAAAGCCAAGTTACTAAGTGAATATGGTAATTTATTCAAGAAGCAGAAACACTATCAAGACTAGTCACTTATGAACCAGACCAGTGCATCAAGTGTCAGGACATTGATAGCAAGTTTATGTCAGTAATAAAGATCCATGTTCAAGAGCTTGCTGAATAATAAAGAAGACATGAAGATATCACAAGCTCAAGATGTGCATTGAAGTTTCAAGTTGAAGACCAGAATATTTTCTAAGTACTAAATATTCTAGATGACCAAGTAGAATATTTCTAAGTAGAAGTTCTACTTAGAAATTCGAGATGGCTAAGTAGAAATTCTCAAGTAGAAGTTCTACTTAGAGTGCAACTTCAACATGACACACGGCATCTTCTGATTGGCAGATTTCCAAGCTTTCAAGATAAGGCAAGATTTATGTGGACATCATTGGGCCACGTACATCTTAGTCTTTGAAGACTACAGGACATAGATTACATGTAGTATAAATAGAAGCACTTGTGTAATGTTTTAAAAAGTGAGCAATATTGATAAAACACAAGAAAAAGAGAGAGAGTATATTCACAGAGCTTAGAATCATTCACTTCTCTCTGAACTTCTGTTATACTTTGTAATGAATGTTGTAGCAACCTTTTCAAGTTATATATAAGAAATATATTCCTTGAATCTGCGTGTTCATTTATTGCATCGTATTTATTGCTTCTCATATTCGAAAAGTTGTATTCACCCCCCCTCTACAACACATTTGGACCTAACAATTGGTATCAGAGCAGATGTTTAACATACAAAACATAGATCCTTGTGTTTGGTAGAAGAATCGTGAGTTTTCATTTTCTAGATCTACTTTTCATTTTCTCAAAAAGTGTGCTTTAATTCGTTGGTAGTGAAAACTCATCCGAAAAATTATTTAAATACTTCAGGTGTGATTATTTAGCTTGGGTGTATTTTAATTAATTTTTGTGAATTAATCTGGGTTCATTGATATTTGGTGTTCTTGAGTGTTCATCATCTGTTCTTATCAAAGAAGACAACCCAACAACTTTTTGATCTCCTTTTTCAAATAGATAAGATAGTCAAAAAGGTATTTTTGTACTTTTGATTTGATAATTATTCCTTGGCCGAAAGCAAAACAATACATATTCAGTACCTAGCAAGTGGGTTAGATGCTTTCGGTGAGTAAAGTATCAAAAGTCAAAAAGGTGTTAAAGTGATAATATTGTTTATTCAATATTAAAGAAATCTGCAGAAAATTTATTCCAAGGACAAAAGTTCTACATAGAATTTCTACTTGAGATTTTCTACATAGAATTTCGACTTGGACAATTTCTACTTGGTGAATTTCGACTTGAGCAGAATTTCTACTTAGAGAAATTTCGACTTGGCAGAAGTTCTACATAGATATTCTACATAGCCTAGTCTTGGGTACTTAGAAACTTTTAGTGACCAGATTTTAAATGGCTCCTAAAAATTCTTTCAAGATCCCAATGTTCAACCGAGATCACTATGAAGAATGGGTTTTCAGAATGAGACTTTACTTGGAGACAATTAATCCTGAATATCTGGAAGTCCTTGAAAAGGGTAAATTTGTTCCAATGAAAGCTATTCCTGAGCGTACGGAAGGAGAGGATGTTATACCTGCTCGGTCTGAGCCTAAAAAGGCAGCGGACTTTACGGATGCTGACAAGGAGCAAATAGCTTATGATACTTCTGTAAGACAAACCTTGATGGAATCCCTTGATCATGAAATGTTCAACATAGTCAAAGGTTTGAATACAGCAAAGAAGATTTGGGACAAGATAGAAGTTGTCATGGAAGGATCTGCAGAGGTTAGAAGCAACAAGACACTTATACTCAAGATGGAGTATGACACCTTCAGAATAAGAAAAGGAGAAGGCATAACAGACGTCTATCTAAGATTCAGTCAGTTGGTATTGGATTTGAATCTGAGAGGTGTAACTCTCCCCATGGTTGAGACCAATACGAGATATCTGAGGAACCAGCCAAAGAGCATTGAACATAGGGTCTACGCAATCAGAGAAACCAGAGATTTGCATACAACTTCTCTGGATGAATATTATGGAATTCTAAAGACCTATGAGCTGGAGACGCTTCAAGATCAAGCATGGGACAATGATTCAAAAGGAAAATAAACTGCATCAGGATTAGTTGCTGATGAGGAAGAGTCTAAGAAGGCAATGGTTGCAGCAAAGCCTAAATCATCACTTGCACCACATCAAGTTGATAATGATGACGAGTGCGCATCTAACAGTGATGATGACTACTTCACCCAAGAAGAGCTGGACAACATGGACGATAGTGTCGTGGCATACATGGCAAGGAAGTTCAGCAACATGAGATTCAGAAAGAGCAACCGACCACAGAGAAATTCTTCATCTTATTATCGGGCTGCTAAGGGTGGTGGTAGTTCGTCAGGCTACCAAGGTAAAGGCAAGAATACCAGCTACAAATCTCCTTTGGATTTCAAAATGAAGTTCAAATGCTATAACTGTGGTGAAGCTGGACATTTTGCCTCGGACTGCAAAAAGCCTAAACAGACTTATCCAAAAGAGACATTTGAAGCCCTCAAAAGCAAGTATGAATCGCTGGTGAAGGAAAGACATGGAAAAAGAGCTTTATTAGTAACAGAAGGAAGAGCTTGGGATGATTCAGATGAGGAAGATGTTACTCATGTAGCAAACTTTGCGCTCATGGCTGAGACATCAGAGGAACCAGAGGTACCAGTTCTAACCCTTAAAGTAGAAATGTCTATTGATGATTATAAGGAACAGAACGGGGCTCTTAGCGAAGAGATCTACATGTTGTGCAAAAGCCTAGACACTTCTCAAAAGGAACAGAAAACACTTGTCGCCAAAAGCAGAATGCTTGAGGCAAAAGTGGAAGAGTTAGAGGCTGCTTGCACTGTAGATACTTCCCTAAGAGATTTTATTAAATCTTTGGAACACAAGCTCGTCCTTAAGGAAGAAATAGAAGCATGTCTTAGGAACAAACTAGCTGAGTTAGAAACTAAATGTGAAGCTTACAAACTAGCTGCTAGTAAAGTGTATGTAGATAATGACGTATTTAAGAAGATAACTGGAGTAGGTGTAGGACTTGATTATTCTAACCTTTCTAAGAAAGAAGGGAAGAGACCTATCGACACTAGTTCCAGTGACCTTAAAAATGAAGTTCCTAGCATTTTTAAACCTTCTGTCAAACCCATCTACAAACACCTTGTTCCTAGAATAGAAGAAGAAGAGACTGAATTAATAGCTAGATATGAGATTGAGATGGAAGATCGCCAGAACGCACAACCTATAACTCCTATCAAACAAGTTAAAATCAATTTCCCTAGTGATGAATCTAGACTAGGAATAGGAGCTAAGGCTGTTAAACAACAAGGGAAGAAAGGCATAAAAGAGGTTAAGGCTGAACGAATAAAGAAAGCATGTTATCACTGCAAATCTACTGAACATCTTTCTTATGCATGTAAAGCTAACATAAATGTTCCTGCTGCACATGCCATGCCTGCCACACATACAATGAATAATCTGCATCCGAATCATGCACATTGTGGTCAACCTAATTGTATGCCATGCACTTTTAACGTCATGCAAACTTTTGTGAATTTAATGAATGCATCTAGCCAGTCATGCTTAAATACTACTGCTAGTTCAAACATCAAGAAAAAGCATGTGAGAGCCAAGACTGTCAGTCCTCCTAAAGTTAGGAGTGACAAACCTTCTCCTAGGACTGACAAGCATGTCAAGTCTGAGAAAGGAAAGGAGGAAGTCGAAAGCTCTAGTAATGTTAAGAAAAGTGCATCTCCTGTTGTTAAATCTGTTGATTATCGATCTTATCGAAAAGCCGGGCCCAATCAAAGTTGGGTTCCGAAGAAAGTCTAATCAATCTGTCATTGCAGGGCATTAAGCAAAATAGAAATAAAGTCATATGGGTGCTAGACAGTGGAGCATCGAGGCATATGACTGGAAACAAGTCCCTGCTTACAGAGTTGGTTATGAAGGCTGGCCCTTATGTTACCTTTGGAGATGACAGCATAGGTGTGACAAATGGATATGGCAAACTGAAAACTGGCAATGTCATCATTGAAGATATTTCCTATGTTGAGGGATTAAAGCATAATTTGTTGAGTATCAGTCAATTCTGTGACAAAGGTTACGAAATTGTCTTCAACAAGAAAGGTGTATCAATCACTCATATCAAGGAAGGCTCACTGGCTTTGAGAGGAGTTCGAAAGGCAGATCTTTTTGTTGCAGACATGGATTCAGCAAATCAGAATGAGGTCACCTGTTTCTACAGCAAAGCCTCGGATGATGAAAGCTGGTTATGGCACAAAAAGCTTTCTCACTTAAACTTCAAAACGATGAATGCTCTCGCGAGGCGAGAATTGGTGAGAGATCTACCTCAAATGGAGTTCGCTCCGAAAGGACTCTGTGAAGCTTGTGAAATGGGAAAGTCGAAGCGAGCCTCGCATAAAAGCAAAGAAATTTCTAGTATCACTGAGCCTCTGCAACTTCTTCATATGGATTTGTTTGGCCCAGTGAATGTCCTATCTTTGTCTAGGAAAAGATATGCATTGGTAATCGTGGATGACTTCTCCAAGTATACATGGGTATTGTTCGCAATGACGAAAGACGAAGTACCTTTCCTAATCATTGATCACATCACTCAAATTGAGAATGTTTCAACACTTACTGTGAAGACGATTAGATCAGACAATGGCACTGAATTCAAAAACGCGGTGCTAAATGACTTTTGTGTATCTAAGGGAATACGTCGTCAGTATTCAGCCCCGAGAACTCCACAACAAAATGGAGTAGTTGAAAGGAAGAATAGAACATTGGTTGAAGCAGCAAGAACTTTGTTGTATGATTCGAAACTTCCTCTGTATTTCTGGGCAGAAGCAGTGAGTACCGTGTGTTACACTCAAAATCGATCCTTGATTATAAAAGATAAAGAAAAGACACCATGTGAGCTAATGAACGGCAGAAGACCAACAATCAAATACTTTCATGTCTTTGGAGCAAAATGCTATGTACTTATAGATGATGAAAATCTAGGCAAGTTTGTAGCAAAAGCTCGTGAAGGAATCTTTGTTGGTTACTCCACAGATGTGGTAGCAGCTTATAGGGTGTTCTTAGTAAATGATCGAAAAGTGACTGAAAGCTACAACGTCAGATTCGACGATACCAAACTCTCATCAATTTCAAGAGATTCTAGTGAACCTGAGTCCCTAAAATTTCAGAATCTGGACTTAGAAGAACTTGAAGATGAACCTGAGTTGGTTGTCCCTTTAAATGTTCCAAGTGTACGTGAAGAACCTGAGTCTAGTGAACAAGCTAATCCTACAAGATCAGGAGAGACTTCTTCAGTACGAACCGGCAACAACTCAGGGGGAGTAAATAGCAGCTCAAGGACTACTGTTCAAGGCTCGAGTCGAGTTGACTCTAGTTCTGTAGGAGCTGGCACTAACTCAGGGGGAGTTAGTGAAAGTAATCAAAGTAGTCAGCACCACAACTCAGAAAGTCACGCTGAATCATCAAGACAATTTCCAAGAGAACGGGTATGGAATAGAGACCATCCATTTGAATTAATTATTGGTGATCCAGATGCTGGTGTGTCTACTAGAAGAACTGCAAGAGCTGACCTGGCTAATATTTGCTTATATTCTGGGTTCTTATCCAAGCTTGAACCTAAAGAAATAGAAGAAGCTCTTGGTGATGCTGATTGGGTGATTGCAATGCAAGAGGAACTCAATCAGTTTGAAAGGCAGAAAGTTTGGAAACTGGTACCCCGACCAAAGAACAAATCAGTAATTGGAGAGACCTATGCACCGGTTGCAAGACTTGAGGCAGTCAGGATGTTCTTGGCATTTGCAGCACATAAGAACTTCAAGGTTTTTCAGATGGATGTGAAAAGTGCCTTTCTGAATGGAGAGTTAGAAGAAGAGGTGTATCTGGAACAGCCGCCTAGCTTCATTGATCCAGAACTTGTAGATTTTGTGTATCTTCTCTTCAAATCTGTCTATGGCCTCAGGCAATCCCCAAGATGTTGGTATGAAACCCTATCCGTATTCTTAATTGAAAGTGGTTTTACTAGGGGAGTAATTGACAAAACATTGTTCTATAAGAATGTGAAGAATGATTTAATACTTGTTCAAGTCTATGTGGACGATATTATCTTCGGGTCATCTAATGAGTGCTTGTGCGAGAAATTTGCTAAGCTAATGCAAGAGAAATACGAGATGAGCATGATGGGAGAGCTGTCCTTCTTCCTTGGATTACAGATCAGTCAGAGAAAAGATGGTATCTTTATCTGTCAATCCAAGTACGTCAGAGATTTACTCAAGAAGTACAATCTAGAAGATGCATCA
Source organism: Kitagawia praeruptora (assembly GCA_037693485.1). Classification (NCBI taxonomy): domain Eukaryota; kingdom Viridiplantae; phylum Streptophyta; class Magnoliopsida; order Apiales; family Apiaceae; genus Kitagawia; species Kitagawia praeruptora. The sequence goes on along the minus strand of CM075351.1, from coordinate 21,079,185 downwards.
GCAGCTAAGACTCCCATGGCAACAGCCACGAAGCTTGATGAAGACAAATCAGGTAAACCAGTTGACATCACAAGCTATCGAGGTATGATTGGCTCACTTCTCTATTTAACTGCAAGTAGACCCGATATAATGTTCGCAACTTGTTTATGTGCAAGATTCCAAGCGGATCCTAGAGAATCACATCTCATAGCCGTCAAAAGAATTTTTAGGTATCTCAAGGGCACACCAAATCTAGGGATTTGGTACCCAAGAGATACATGTTTTAATCTAATTGGCTATACGGATTCAGACTATGCAGGTTGCAGGATTGATAGGAAAAGCACATCTGGTGCTTGTCAATTTCTTGGCAGAAGATTGGTGTCCTGGCAAAGTAAAAAGCAACATACAGTATCTACTTCTACTGCTGAAGCTGAGTACATTGCTGCTGGAAGCTGTGTATCTCAAATACTGTGGATGAGGAACCAATTGAAGGATTATGGCATGGAGCACAAGAAAATTCCAATTATGTGTGACAACACAAGTGCCATTGCCATAACCAACAATCCTGTAGATCACTCAAGAACCAAGCACATTGATATCAGGTATCACTTCATAAGAGAACATGTCGAGGAGGGGACTGTGGAGCTACATTTCGTGCCCACAATGCAACAAATTGGAGATATATTCACCAAACCTCTTGATGAAGTAACATTCAATAGGTTGGTTGGTGAATTGGGAATGCTTAACACAAGTTAGTAAAGCCTTCCATCTGTAAAATCCATGTTTATGTGTGTATATGCAAGCTACTTAATCATTATGTGCTTAGACTTTAAAATGCCTAATTAATGATTATTATAGGTTGCATATAGTGTCATTTTACATGAATTCATTGTGTTTTAAGTGTCTTTTATAGCACAAATCTTTGAATTTATGATTGTTAGATTGCATAATCATAGGGGGAGTTAAATTCATAATATTCTAAATTTTGCATGATTTTTAGATGAATTTACCTGTGTTTTTCATGTAATTAGAGGCCTTAGAATTATCAAGGAATGTTTTAATTATGTCATATATTAAAATCCTTGAATTGATATTTATATTAATTTGGCAATATTAAGTGTTGAGTTTTTCAAAGAAAAATTGTCAAATTATTCTAAGTATCTTCAAAATTTCGAGTTAGTCACTATCTCGAAACTCATCTTGAAATTCTAGTTGAATTTCGATTTGAGCTTCCAGAGTGAAGTTTTGAAAATTCCAAGTCTGGGAAGAATTTCGAGTTAGCCTCTATCTCGAAATTCATCTCGAAATTCGACTTAGGGTTCGAATTCGAGTTACCAGTGTGCCTATTTTTTATTCAAAATATTCAAGATAAAGTCTATCTTACAGGGGATATTTTTGAAAAGATTAAGTCCAAGAGAATAACTTCGAGTTAGTCTCTATCTCGAAACTCAACTCGAATTTCGACTTGATGTTCGAGATAGAGTTCTCAGTTGGTCCAAGGGGATTTTTTCGAGTTAACTCCTAACTCGAAACTTATCTCGAATTTCTACTTGAATTTCGAGATAGGTTTCCCTAGTACTGTTGGTGGTTTTTGCTGTTTAAATGGTCTTTAATGATTAAATGGTTCAAGTGTTCGAGTTAATCTATCTCGAAATTTATCTCGAAGTTCGACTTGATAACATTTCGAGATAGACTTCGACTTAAAATTTCGAGATAGATTTCGACTTAGGTTCTCCCTGTATGTACTTAGTATTTTCATTCTTTTTAACAGGGACACTTTTGTCATTTCACAATCATGCCTATATATACATCTCTAACTCGATCAATTCATTCACTTTTACCTAATTAAGTTTTACAGCAGCCTCCATATACATACAGGCGATTTCGACTTACAGACCACGAATTCGTGATTTTTGTGACTAAACTCATACAGACCACGAATTACTGCCCGATTTTTGACAGCCATTATCTGAGTGATTATATCTGTGTTTGTGTATTTGTTCAACTGTTCATCATTATTCTTATCCATCTATACACACGCACATACACACACGAATATTCATATCAAGCTTTAGTAATTGGCTTGTAATTGATTGTCTCACTCACGATTTCACTGGTATTCGCCTGTAATAGTATCACTATTTACCCCATAGTTTAATTTCTCAGATTGCTTTTGGTATTCTCGATAAATTGAAAGGGATAAAACTGTGAATTTGTTGATTACTTGTTTATATCCCGTAGTTTGATTTCTTGAAGTGATTTTTGGTATTCACAAAAAGAAATTAAAAGGGCTATAACTGATACTTCTTTAATTAATTGTTTTTCGAAAATTAAAATTAAAATTCACATTTTGTTAAGGAAAAACATTTTAATTAAAATGGCTCACCAATTTTCACTTGCTAAAAACAATTTTTATAATATTTCTACGGAAATTGGTGATCAACTCCCGCGCTTTAAGTCTTGGATACGATTTCTAAATTTGTATTCCAAAGCTAGCGATGCTTTTACTGCTAAACCTACACTAGTACATGATGCTTTACAGCAATTATGGACTAGTGCGGTTTCTTTTGGGAGCAAATCAACCCCCTATGGTTTCAGGTTTACCTTAGCGGGTCAGGAATATGAGGTCAATGAAGAAATTGTCAACAGGGTTCTGGGATTCCCGATAAAAGATGCTTATGATCCAGAACCTACAGCTGCAGAACGCCTCAGTTTCTTTGAAGAAATAGGATGTTATCCTCCGTCTGGCCGGATCACTGGAAACATCCAAAAACAATTCTTTCATGTGGAATGGAATTACTTTTTCGAGGCTATCACAAGATGTTTTCGGGCACGAGAAAGCGATTTCCATCAAATTTCCATTCCCATGCAAACCTTTGGAATTGCCCTAGCAAGAGAACTGGATATAAATTATGGACGCATAGTTCTCTCTGAGATAGTGGGTGTAATGGGATCTCCCGCAAGCAGAGACCTCAACACAACAGATGTTGTCTGCTGGTTTCCTCGGTTCCTACAGATGCTGATTAATGATTTAATACCGAAAGATGCTCTTGCAGTTAGACAGAGTTTTGCCAGAAGTCCAATATCTGCACCACTAGGGATGGGCACTAAGTCACTTTCAACAATTGATAATCAGGACAAACATCAAGGTAAACCAATGTCTATTCCTGAAAACATTCAACAGTGGCTTATATATGATGCAGGAGTTACCACCTTGGTGGAATCATCGCAAGTTTCATCATATGCTCAGAATCGGTCTGCTCATGCTGAGGCATTTGAAGAGATTCCTGATGAGCAAAGCGGTGACGAACAAGGTAATGAATCAGGTAATCTCTCTCTGCATACTACTCATTCCTCTTCCTATGTTTCTGATTCCCAGACCCAAGAGACTGCTAGCCCGCAGGATCTATCCAAGGGTGAGAGCTATATTTCTAATTCTCTGCCACCCCTGTCACCGGAATCCAAACAGCCAGCACATGAAAATGTAGGATATGATGAGGAGAGTGACCCCGAAGAGCAGCCTCTTACTCGAAAGAAAGCCAAATTTTCTCATGCTGCTACTTCTAAACCTCAGTCAAACCCTAGTGTGTCACACGCAACCACTCCACCTCACGAGAGTGGTTCTCCCCTTGAACAATCTGCACATAGGGATTTTGATGATGATTATGTACCTCTTGAAGATACTGTTGCTTCAAAAGGACATGAAGCTTTAAAAGCTTCAGCCGTACCTTCACCGGTACGTACTGATGCTGCAAAGAGGATCGGTTCTGATGTTGTACAAGAACACTTTGTAGCCTCTCAGCCTGAGATTCCAACTCAGGAACCAACAGCAATTGATCCCATAACTGCAAATTACATTGCTTATCCAGTTTCTGCAGGTACTGCTTCATATTTTGGATCAATTATTGAAGACATACACGAGCGTGAGACAGGGAGTGTGTGTGAGAGGTTAGGGAGAGAGGGACCTTCATTTTTAAGGCCCGAAACCGAGCGCCAAATACTAACAGAACGAGTATTAGAGCGAGGTCACCTAAACCAAACACCGTCCCTTAATATTGAAAATCTTGATACACGTATGACTTATATGGAAAATCAAATGAAGCAGTTTGGGCAGACAATGGGGCAGTTAGGGATGAACATTGGAAACAATCAAAGGGCTCTTGATGACTACGCAGCACGAATGGCAATGGAGATTACAATGGATACTCTGGCTGTGGAGATCAGTAGAGTGATGTTCGCAATCAGAAGTTTTGTGCCCCCGGAGTGTTTCGAGCCGCAACAACCTCCCCCCGATGCTGGTACAGGTGGTGCTAGTGGAGCAGGAGCCTATGGTTCTGGTTTTGAAGATTCTTTTGCAGCTGGTGGATCTGGAGACCAAGGTGGAGTTCAGGATAACTCACCTAAGGGGGAGAGTGGAAAGGAGACGAGACAGCAGGGAGTTCAAATCGAAGAAATTCAAGAACAAGCTGATCTTGTCAAAGAAAAGGAAATTGAGCCGATTACTGATGAAGAGGCTCAGAGGCAAAGAAAGGGTAAGGCAATAATGGTTGAGCAAGATGAACCATTCGTTGACCTGAGTCATCAAGAAAAAGTACAGGAGGTACTTGATTCAGATTCTGATATGGAAGACGTATCTTTAGCACATGCAATAAAAAGATCTTTGAAGGAACAAGGTGGAGGTGCTGGGATGTCTTTCGGAATGCCTGAAGAAGTTCCTATTTATGAGGAAACCCTTAAGTCTCAACAGTTAGCCTTGGAACAAGCTGAGTTTGCTAAAATGAAGATGATGCAAGAACGTGCTGCTTTTATAGAAAAGAAAGTGGAGCTACAAGGGAAGCAGTACGATTATGAGCTTGCAAGGCTAGCTGATCCTCAAGTTGATCTGGATAATAGAAGGATAGGGCAGAAGTGGGATGAAGCAAGGAAGATATTTATGGGACCCTGTGCAAAAGGAGTTCATAACAAGGAGGCAGATGATCTGTTCTACAACCTAAATTTGCAGAGACTATGAACTACATAAGTGCATTGAAAAGATTAATTTCTAAAGTCAGGGTTGGATACAATGCAACGCTTAAGGAGTGGCAGGTTATTTTGTCTTTGGTAGAAGGTGTCCCAATGTCTTTCCTATATGTGGATGACCAATTCATATCGAGAAGATCTGCGTCAGAGTTGTTCTTGCTAGCAACAAAAATTCAATACTCTCATTCTGAGAAACTAAGCATTCTGTATAGGGATCAGTTAATGCAGCTAGCAGAGGACAAGGGTCCAGAATTCTCAGCATATCCTAATGTTGTCCGGATGGTGGTTGACAAGAAAATGAAGAGGGTTAGCTTGGAGGAAAAAGATTTAATGGAACTTTCAGTGGAATCTCTTAAAGCCGTCTGTAGACAAATGATGGGTAAGGGATTCGCTTCTGAGCTTAAAGATAAATCAGTGAAGCTCATTGAAAGTGTCATACTCAAGAAGAGCAATGAGGTGTGGAAGTGTGATATCATTGCTCCAAACCCTCTTGATAACGTGAAGATTGAGCCGGAGCTGATAGAGAAGAATTGGAATATTCTTCAAGCAATGAAGAATGTAGATGAAGCTCTGACTCTTCCTTCTGGAGCACTGGAACAAGGAGAGATAAGGGAGTCAATTGGCGTTCCAGGAAGAGATAGTGTATACTGGATACACTCTTATGATGATAATACAGCTGATGCCTTAATATTCATAGATGCAGACCAGAATAGAACAATCTTGCATATGAGTAAAAGTTGGCTGCTACAAACTCAAGATGCTTCATTTCTGGATAGAGTGTTATATGTGTTCAAATGGGAAGATGTGGAAGTTAAGTATGTGAAAGAAAAGCAGAGACTCGTGAGTTACCTGTCTGATGTAGTAGTGGAAAAGAAGCGAATGGAGCAAGATGCGGCTAGTGTCCACAATACTAACCGTGTCAAGGGCTATCCCAAAATGATCTATTGTCAGTTTAAAGCTGATAAAGCTCATTGGAAACCTCAGCTTATAATGAAGAAATTTGAGGACATTCCAAAGATCAGGACTACTCAGGAGGTGGACAAACTCAGAAGGCTTTTCAAACATCCTTACCCAGAACCCAGGAATCCTCTAGAAATGGAAGCAGTAAGTTTGTTGAATGCTAGGTGGACGCAGCTTCATGATCCAGTATATAAGAAACAAAAGCAACAGAAGGAGAAGAGCAAAAGGCAGAAAGAAGAGAAAGACCAAGCTGCTGAAGCTAGGAAGAGGAAACGGAATTAGGGTTAAAGGTCAGAGTGGTGTGAACTTGAAGTTGGAAAAACTTCATGTCTTTCGGTTGCTTTAACTCACTTGAGGAAAATTCACCTTAGAGTGAATCCAATAAGGTGATATAAGTTTGACTAAAAGATATGAAATAATCCAGGTGATAGGAATCATTCAAATGATCTTTAATTCGAGGTTCGAATCCTGTTTCTAGTTTAAGTTCTTTGTATTGTTTTCATTTATCTTTCAATTGTATATTATTCAAGACTGTAATGTTAATTATCTTTTCTCGTCTCATTGTTTAGTTGAGTTATCCTTCATTAATTTGAATGTCATTGTTAGACAATCAAATAGGGGGAGATTGAAAGGCAGAGTGTATAAACTTGTAACACTATAACTAATGTAACTCAATTAAAGGAAAAGATACTTAACCAGAAGACAATCAAGAACAAGAAGTCACAAGAAATCAACACTAAATGAAGACAAGGTAATTGATACAATTGAACATGTTAACTATGATCAAGCCAAGAAGAAATCATTGAAAGAAGTTCAAGTCAAAGTTGTTCATGCCTCAGTGATTTGAGAAATCGAGAATCAAGATCATAACTATCAGTATCAACAAGACCAATTGATTTCAAGTGAACAAGAAGGAAAGCGAATATTGGAAAGCCAAGTTACTAAGTGAATATGGTAATTTATTCAAGAAGCAGAAACACTATCAAGACTAGTCACTTATGAACCAGACCAGTGCATCAAGTGTCAGGACATTGATAGCAAGTTTATGTCAGTAATAAAGATCCATGTTCAAGAGCTTGCTGAATAATAAAGAAGACATGAAGATATCACAAGCTCAAGATGTGCATTGAAGTTTCAAGTTGAAGACCAGAATATTTTCTAAGTACTAAATATTCTAGATGACCAAGTAGAATATTTCTAAGTAGAAGTTCTACTTAGAAATTCGAGATGGCTAAGTAGAAATTCTCAAGTAGAAGTTCTACTTAGAGTGCAACTTCAACATGACACATGGCATCTTCTGATTGGCAGATTTCCAAGCTTTCAAGATAAGGCAAGATTTATGTGGACATCATTGGGCCACGTACATCTTAGTCTTTGAAGACTACAGGACATAGATTACATGTAGTATAAATAGAAGCACTTGTGTAATGTTTTAAAAAGTGAGCAATATTGATAAAACACAAGAAAAAGAGAGAGAGTATATTCACAGAGCTTAGAATCATTCACTTCTCTCTGAACTTCTGTTATACTTTGTAATGAATGTTGTAGCAACCTTTTCAAGTTATATATAAGAAATATATTCCTTGAATCTGTGTGTTCATTTATTGCATCGTATTTATTGCTTCTCATATTCGAAAAGTTGTATTCACCCCCCCCTCTACAACACATTTGGACCTAACAATAACATCAGGAATTAAGCCGATGCTTGCTTCATTAACACCTAGAAAGACATGCTTTAATTGTGGTAGCACTAATCATCTTGCTAGTTTCTGCAGTAAGAATAAGAACATTAATTCTTTGCCCTCTAAAACTGCAGTTAAAAATGATTATGTGAGAACAAGACCACAGACTTTATGTAAACACTGTGGAAGTACATGGCATTCTATTTACACTTGCAGAGATTATCATGCTATTTACTATAATTACTATGAACCCAAACCAAATTTGAAATGGGTTAAAGTAAACTCTGCAAATGTAAATTCTGAAAAAGTTAGCTTAAACTCTGATAATGTGAATTCCGCTGCAAAAGCTAACAGAATTAAGAAAGCCAAAGGATCCAAGCAAGTCTGGATCCTTAAAACTAACAATCAGTGATTGTTTGTGATTGCAGGGCACCAGGGTGAGTACCCTAGTCGTGGACAGTAGATGTTCAGGACACATGACTGGAAATAAGGCCTTGCTATCAGAGTATGAGGAGAAGGCTGGCCCAAAAGTTTCCTATGGGGATGGCAACATAGGACATACTCTGGGATATGGCAACATTAATCTTGGAAATGTCATCATCACAAATGTAGCTCTGGTTCCAGGACTCAAGCATGATTTGCTATCTGTGAGTCAAATCTGTGACAGAGGATATCATGTAGATTTTCAGCCTGAATATTGTCAAGTCATCAGTAAATCTACAGGGAAAGTTGCTCTAGTTGGAAACAGACAAAATAACATTTATGAAATTAAATTGTCAACAAACACTGATGGCAAAGCAGTGTGTCTGTCAACAAGAATGTCCAATGAAGAGAGTTGGAAATGGCACAAGAAACTCTCTCATTTGAATCTGAACAACATCAATGAGCTCATAAAGAATGATCTTGCAAGAGGACTACCAAAGTCATTGTTGAATGTAGAAGGCCTGTGTGATTCTTGTCAAAAGGCCAAACAGAGAAAAGGCTCTTTCAAGAGCAAATCTGAGTCTTCAATTGTTGATCCTTATCATCTTCTACATGTTGATCTTTTTGGACCAGTAAATGTCATGTCACTTGGAAAGAAGAAATATGCTCTAGTCATTGTTGATGAATACACCAGATACACATGGGTGTATTTTCTGGCAAAGAAGGTTGAAACTGCATTAACACTGGCAGAACATATAATACAACTGGACAAAGGGTCAGAGAAACAAGTGAAGATTATTAGAAGTGACAATGGAACTGAATTCAGGAATTCAACCATGGAAGAATTTTGCAAGAGTAAAGGAATCAAACAAGAGTTTTCTGCACCTGGTACTCCACAACAAAATGGTGTAGTGGAGAGAAAGAATAGAACCTTGATAGAAGCTGCCAGAACCATGCTAGATGAAGCAAAATTGCCAACATACTTCTGGGCAGAAGCAGTTCAAACTGCTTGTTTTACTCAAAATGCAACACTGATCAACAAGCATGGTAAAACACCATATGAAATGGTGAAGAAGAAAAAGCCAAATCTAAAATATTTTCATATTTTTGGATGCAAGTGCTTTGTGTTGAAAACTCATCCTGAACAGTTGACCAAATTTGACCTAAAGGCAGATGAAGGAATTTTTGTTGGCTATCCACTGTCAACTAAGGCATTCAGAGTTTATAATCTGAGAACTAGAGTGATCATGGAATCAATTCATGTGTCATTTGATGACAAGAAAATAACTGGACTTGAAGATGTTAGTGAACATGATCAACTGTACTTTGAAAATGAAGATTTATTAAACTCGGATGAGACAGATCTGACAAACACTGTTGAGGTCAATTCTGAACCTCTACTGGTAAATACTGAAGAAACTCTTCAATCAGAAACAAGGGAAGAACCAGTTGAGGGGGAGCATGAAGAATCACATCAAAGTGATAATTCAAACACTGAAAGTGACTCAGTTGATAATTCTGAATCAAACTCTGTTGATTCAAACTCTGTTGATAATTCTGAGCAGTCACATTCAGGGGGAGCATCTGAAAATGAAGAGAGGCACCAAGAAAATCAGGAGAGCATGGATCAAGGGGGAGGATCACATGATGACAGAAGCAATCTGCCTTCTGCAAGAAAATGGACTAAGTCACACACACCTGATTTGATTATTGGTGATCCAGATGCAAGAGTAAGGACAAGAAGTGCAACAACAAATGAATGTCTGTTTCATGCATTCTTGTCACAATCTGAGCCAAAGAAAGTAGAAGAAGCTCTTAAAGATGCTGACTGGATAACAGCAATGCAAGAAGAGCTAAATGAATTTGAGAGGAATGAAGTGTGGACCCTTGTACCAAGGCCAAAGAACAGATCCATTGTTGGTACTAAATGGGTTTTCAGAAATAAAACTGACAGTGATGGTGTGATCACAAGGAACAAAGCAAGACTGGTAGCTAAAGGCTATTCACAGCAGGAAGGAATAGATTATGATGAGACTTTTGCACCAGTTGCCAGATTGGAGGCGATAAGAATGTTTCTTGCCTATGCTTCTCACAAGAAATTCAAAGTTTTTCAAATGGATGTGAAAAGTGCTTTTCTGAATGGAAAACTTGAAGAAGAAGTATTTGTTGAACAACCACCTGGTTTTGTAGATCCAAAATATCCAGACTATGTCTACAGGTTAGACAAGGCACTCTATGGACTTAAACAGGCACCAAGGGCATGGTATGAAACACTTGCTAAATTTCTACTAGAAAGTGGGTTTCACAGAGGTACTATTGATAAAACTCTGTTTTCACTACAAGAAAAGGGTCAATAGACATCAGTTTGTGGCCGATGTCTATGTTATTTTGCATGTGATGTCTAGGTCGGAGATGTCTATTCTAGACATCGGTCAGAAACTGATGTCTTTGCTAACATAGACATCGGTATTTACTTCAATACACATCAGTTGTTCTACAAAATAGGTTACGTATAATTAATTTTATAAACAACTTGCATGCCTTATATTCAAGAAAACATATAATAAACTAGGTTATTTTTCACATACACATCACTTTCTTTTTTTGAAAAAGATGTCTATTTGGATGTTAGACATCATAATTTTAGCAAATAAAGTGATGTCTATAGATATCTTAGACATCATCCTAGACCGATGTCTAATGTAATTATAAACATCAATTTTTTTCAGACAAAACCAATGTCTGTAGTAGGTATAAACATCAGTTTTTACAGAAAAAACTCATTTATATGTGTCTCTTAGACATCAGATTTTATAAATAAAAAGTGATTTCTATTTCTTTTTTAGACATCAGATATTGTAGAAAAAATGTGATGTATATCTTTGTTTTAGACATCATTATTTGGTAAAACTTTCGATGTATTTGTTACCATTAGACATTTGTTTATGAGCCAATTAAATAAACCGTTATCATACCAAAAAATTAAAAACTGGACCAATATTCACAATATATCCAACCATTTATATTAGACCATTCACAAAATACATCCAACCACCAACATGTACATCATCCATCAACATTACTTGTTAAAGATACCAAACTATATCACTTAACAAGATACCAAACTATCAAGGCACTAGAATCAACTACGCTTGTGCACAACCAAAAGTTTCTATCAGATGCATAACAGCTTGAATTACTACATCACGGACTATCTCCAAAACAGATGAAGACTACATTACTTTAAGTTTTTAACCAGTACCAAAAGCGCAGAACTACCAGGTATTTGCAATACCAGGTCCCCAAGTAGCTACATTTTCTTGTCCCCTGAAATCATCCAACATTAAAAATCTTTTAACTCTTTAATGTTTAGAACACGAAAAAAGAAGTTCCTTAACCAACAGAACACAGTGAACATACCATTGAAACCTCTAAACCTTCGCCTAAGGCAAGGCCATCAATTACGACAACTGAGGCTTTTTTTGCAGCTAAAAAACAAGTATGCAGTATTAGCAGTGAAAAGAAATCAAGAAGTGCAATTGTGCACAATTTAAGATACTAGATTGGGAGTAAAGAAAGTGGTAAAAAATACCTTCTACGGTGTCGGAAAGAATTTCTATTGCTACATAACCACGTTTGGGTCCTTGAGCTATGACCAAAACAGAACTAAATGTTACAAATTAACCTTCACTCTGCTAGTGCACAGTGATATAAGAAACACAGTAAGTGTCACATACATTTTCCTTTTCCTTGTAATCCTCCAAAGGCAGTTATATCAAAGCCTCCTAAAAATTTGCCTTTTTCACCTGCTCCACAACAGCAAGTATTAGTTCACATGCCCATATAAGTCATATCATAATCATTTGAAATAGTCATTCAATAAGCGATATATACTGCACCTGTAATAACAATTGCCTTGATATCATCTCTTTGAAATGCCTGGTCGTAAGTCTCTTTTAGACTTACCACTAACCAGTTGTGTACCACAGTTCGAGGATTAAGTTTATCTGAGAATGTGTTGAAAGTCTCTTCCCTAAGATAGTTATAATTTATGTCAGGTCAATCTACAGAAGTTAGTAAAATACCTTGGTTAGTAAATGCATATTTAGGAGCATATGCTAATGATATCCCCTTTACAGTGCAATAGAGCATAAAAATTATAGTTCATGTGTGCGCGTACGCAAGCCCAGACACACTATCAGATGGTGACAACATTTTATATAGCAACCTTTAATTTCCCATACAAGAAGCACAGTTATTTCAAAAAATAATAGCCCTAATGGTCTAAAACCCGATTATGAGAGCAAAATGATCTCTTGGGTTTCTGTTTTACATGCAACATAAAACACACCTAAAGTTAATGATCCCAATTCCCAATAATAAATGTGATTGGTATAAAGTGAAGGCTTACCAGTTGACAGGGATATAACCTTTTGATATTGCTAGTTCTTGAGCTTGGAGCACAAAATATTGATATGCTTCTTTAGTAGTCCTGTTATGATCATAAAGCCTGCATATAGGATTATGGGATATTATTAAGTGGAAGAAGCAGGATATGCACTTTATGTAGTAAAATATTAATGCTGCCAATAGCCCTGTCTATTGAAAAATGATAAAAAGTTACTTATTCCAGACATTAGCTTAAGCTCAGAGGAATTCACTGTCTTCAGACATTATGAGTATATACGGGAGTGATATGAACCATTGAACCCGTGATGGATTTAAACAAGAGGCCTTAAACTGTTTAGATTAGAACATCTGTATAGCACGTCTATGACATCTAATAATGGCCACTTAGTAATTCTTGTTCTTTGTCGGAAGGAATTAATTAAAATTTTTATCAATAATTAATAATCAGTAATTCATCAAAATTAAAAGTCAGTACTCCTCGAAAGACTTAACTTGCAATTTCCCGAATAAACAGGTACATTAGTGAGTGTCAATCATGATATATTATATAATGTACTGGCACATAGTGTTACATAGATAACACGACAAAGGCAACTGAATAACCACACATCTTTCTTACACTCCCATAGCAACTTACAAATACAAGAAAAATAAAATAACAAGTGAACTTACAGCAACTCCCAGACAAGTTCTTGTACAAAATAGGTACAAGAAATCCAGAATGACAGTAGCCGCTGCGTGGGCATTAAAGTTATCAACATTGATCTTTTGAACAGAATTGACAGACAGGTAGAATGTACAATATGCAAATGTACAGACAGAATGAAATATGAAAATATAAGATTCTGAATTAACCTGCAGTGTACAAACTGTATCAGTTGATGAAAAGATGGTTCCAATACCTGGATATATTGGAGTATAAACAAGTCAGTGGCGTACTTAGTTAAATAAAATAAAAGGAAACTATATATGAGGAGCTCACTAAGATAGTCTGAAATGGTCAAGCCATAAAATCCACACTTGGGAAACATCCACCACTGCACCAGCCCGTTGAAACAAAGAAAATCACAAAAACACATACATATCGCTAGAATTGCATTCTAACACAAACCATTTACAGACTACAAACCTAAAAACAGTGTGGCCCATATATATAATATACCTAGTGTCAAGTGAATTATATTTGCATTCTACTGAACTAACTGTATAACCATTTTTAAGAAAAAATAGAAGTTACCAGCTGCAACAATGGAGGAAGAAATGAAAAAACCAGTGACACCTAACAACATAATAGTTAAGAATTTTTTTAACTTGAAATTTGCCAGTAAAATTACATGGTACGCACGTATTACATTAGTTAAAAATTTATATATGATGATACCTTATTCTAATAATTAATTCAACCACAAACCTAAGCAACTAATTAAGCACTAAGGTATGTCACGTACCCAGCATTGAATATAATTGGAGGTAAAAGATAAATGAAAAAGAGATTTCATCAAATGTAAGTATCCGAGAACTTTCCCCCTTGTTTAAATATAAGACAGTAGCTCATGCAATAATCCCCTGCAATAAAAACCAAACATTAAAAACAGACATGCCATCAATTTCTCGCTCCTTGCATCCAAAATCTGAAGCGGGCCTTTTTGGCAACTTACAACCTGAAAGACCCTTCGTCTTATTACCAAGCTTCTACTTACTGGAGGGACCTACAGTCCATAGGATCCATAGTTAATTTAGATATTGTTATTTCCCTAAAAGAAGTTCCAAAGAGTAGCACTTCCTTTTTTGCACAATTCAAACCAGAATCGTAAATTACCTTCTCAATGTTCTTAAAATTCCTCTCCTGGTTGTCCAAAAGTGGTAGACAAGGTATTGAATTCAACAGCTATCGGAGAAGCAGGCTTTGCATTAGTTAAGTTTTCACCCTTCACTGTAACGTCTTTTGTACCACATTTAAAGTAACAAAAATTTTAAAGAGTCACAATAATTACAACACCGTAAATTACTCAATGCTGAACTAATAATACAGAACTCTACATATATACATACCTTCAGTCCCACCAACTTTATCATCCATTTTATCCAAAATAATACATGAACCGACATTAAAGGTATGTTAAAATATGTAGTCAGCCAACTAAAGTTCTTCCTCTAATGGTTGGCGATTCCTGCCATCCTTCGAAAAATCCCCAATTTAAGAAATTCAAAATAATTAAGGTAAAACAAATACATTCAAGTAAATGGAAACACCCAATTTAAGAAATTAGGGTTTTGTTTTAAAAATCCCCAATTTAAGAAATTAGGGTTTTGATTTAAAAAAAGCCCAAATTAAAGGTTATATATCCATGCAATTTCAGTAGAGAAAACCCTAGACATAGCAGAGGAGACCTTATTCGTGTAGTGAAGACCAATTTAAAGCTTACCAATTTGGGTAGAGACGCGCGAGCAGATGTGAGGCTGGACGAAGGTGAGTAGAGCAGAGATGAGGCCGGACAGAGGTGAATAGAGGGTGGAGGTGAGTTATGATAGTGAGAAACAAGAGAGAAATTTCAGTCGAATGAGAGAGAGTTTTAGTCGAGAGAGAGAGGGGTTCATCGAGAGAGAGGGGTTCAGTCGAGATGAGTTTTTTAGTTTTTTATTTTCCTTAGCTTTGTGTGAAAGGGGGACATAATTGGCGTAAATAATTGGTAAGGGGGGAATTTTGATTAAGGGGGGAGAATATTTGGTGTATAGGAGGGAAATTTTGACGAAGGGGGAAATAAATGAAATGGGGCGCATTTTGAAATTTTTAAGTTGAACTTTAGACATCAGTCTTAAAATAAGTGATGTCGTAAAAAAACAAAGACATCAGATTTAGGTGGGGTGATGTTATTAAATCTTTTAACATCAGCGACAGTAGTAACCGATGTCTAATGTGTGATGTCTATTTAACATTTTCTTGTAGTGTTTACTTTCAATCTGGTAATGAACTGCTCTTAGTACAGATATATGTAGATGATATCATTTTTGGATCTACTAATGATAAACTCTGTAAGAAGTTTGCCAAGCTCATGCAGTCTAGATATCAAATGAGTATGATGGGAGAGCTAAGCTATTTTCTAGGCTTACAAGTGAAGCAAACAGATGATGGAATTTTCATTAATCAAGCAAAATACACCAGAAATCTTCTCAAGAAATTTGGTATGCTTGACTGCTCATCTGCAACAACTCCCATGGCAACTACAACAAAACTGGACAAAGATACAGGGTCATCAGTGGATATGACAAGTTACAGAGGGATGATTGGTTCTCTACTCTATTTAACTGCTAGTAGACCTGATATCATGTATGCCACCTGTCTGTGTGCAAGGTTTCAGGCAGATCCAAGGGAACCACATTTAACAGCTGTGAAGAGGATTTTCAAGTATCTCAAAGGCACTGTAACTTTAGGGCTGTGGTACCCAAGAGAATCAGATTTTAAGTTACTTGGTTACTCTGATGCAGATTTTGCAGGCTGTAAGATTGACAGAAAAAGCACAAGTGGAAGTTGTCAATTTCTTGGTGACAGACTTGTGTCTTGGTACAGCAAGAAACAAAAATCAATATCAACATCTACAGCTGAAGCAGAGTATATTGCTGCTGGTAGTTGCTGTGCACAGATTCTGTGGATGAAGAATCAATTGCTGGATTATGGGTTAAGGTATAGTAAGATACCTATTTTTTGTGATAATCAAAGTGCTATTGCAATGACAGGTAATCCAGTACAACACTCAATGACCAAGCACATCAGCATAAGGTATCACTTTATCAGAGAGCATGTAGAGGAAGGCAATATTGAGCTTCACTTTGTGCCTACAGATCAACAACTTGCAGATGTCTTCACAAAGCCTCTAAGTGAAGCAGCATTTACAAGACTGGTCAATGAACTAGGGATGGTATCTGGTTTTGACTAAACATGTTGGTTAGACTCAAACTTTTCTAATAAAATGTGTTGCTCATATTTCTTTAAATTGCTAAAGTGCTATGTGAACCTTGTTAATTAAACTCTGTCAGCATGATTGTTGGTCATACACTGTTAATATGTTTGTTAAACTCTGTGAATTCTGAGTTGATTTTTGTCTGAATGAAAATACCAATGAAGAAAAATGTATGGAGCAAGATTCTCAGTGAAAAATCAAGATTCTTTCTGAGTCACTGTGATCTAATCAGAAATTATGCAGTAAATTAACACAGCATGATACTGTTTCATATTTAGAGCATCTCTTAGTTTATTTGATCCTAAACTCTGAATCTATGAATACTGTATGCATTGCCTCTCATGAATAACTCTGATATTGATGAACTCTAAACTCTGATTAGTAACACTCTGTTTCCAAACCATACTTGATTCTTGATGATTCTTTGTTTGCACTTGTGAAAACTCTAAAACTTGAGATGTGTCATTGTTTAGTTTGGTGAGAAACAGTTCATGTCTGCACCCTGTGAGATTTTGAGCCGAATAAGTGATTGATACATTTTATATCAATCAGATTTTATTGCTGTGTGATGTTCATCAGTAAGTATGTTGCTCTAGAACTTGCATTAAACCATTTTGAGACTACATGATATATGTGTGCATGAAAATGATAAAGGCACTAGGATTAACCATCTTTCTTTAAACACTATTCAAAATATCTTTGAACACTGATCATAAACACTGTTCATAAACACGACCCTTAGTAAACCCCTTTGAGCCTAATTAACTGCTCATTTTTCTTGAATACTGAAGTATTAAGAGCAGTTATATTCTTTTGATAAATCAAATTCAAGCAGGTGAGTATTTCTCAAGAAAAGAAATCTTACTCAGTATATATATATGTAAATAAAAAAAAAGGGAGGTATATATACTGATCATCTTGTACAAATATGTACTAACCATTTGACTGAACATTTTGATCTGATAAATTGTTCAGTTAGGAATTCTCATTCGAAAAATATCTTTTCTCATCTGTTTGATTTTACTCAATTACAACCCTGAACAAAGTCCTTTTGATTTGTGCATATATGTAATCGAAGTGGTGTAGATTTGATGGAAATTCAAGCTTATGGTAGTATCTGCTTTTACTGATTGAATTTGAGCGAAAACACTTCACCTAAACACTTGTGTGATGTGAGAGTTTGTGAGAAAATCCTTGACATGTAACTCACTGAATGATGCTTTGATGTTTATCTCTTGATCTTTTTGTCTATAATGACTGTGTGCTTACTTGGATAATCATGAACATAAACTGGAATAGAGATATTCAGATTTCTGTAATTAAGGAACTACAGAGTTTAGCATTCATCATATACTCTGTGTTTAATATGAGAGTTTGTGCATTCAGTGTTTATTGTTTTGATTTATGGGTTTTATGAAATATTAGATGCTATAAAAATTGATTTGGTAAACTCTGCTACTCACACACAAAAATCACGACTGTGCGTTTTTGAAAGGGTTTTTGTGACAAAGTTTGAAAATTTGACAAACACTGATTGATTGTGTTACGTACTCCAAGGTAAATTTTCATTAAGATAATTTGAAAATTTTGGAGTAAATGGAGTAGTTGACAACTGTTAATTAGTGTATTTAGTGGTAAAGTGTCTTGATAAACGGAAAGACAGCGGTAATAATGGCTTTTACTGCGCGTGTATCAAGTGAATCGTTGCATGTTTGACACGTGTCCCACTTTAACTCAATCACTCATCATTATCTACCACTTTCGCATTTCTCGAGGGAACAGTTGTGTGTTTTCAAGATAAAACGTTTGAGTTTAATTTTTAATTACAACTCAAATTACTTTTTGTCAAAATCACTTTCACCCACTCGTATTCACTTTACCAAAACAGAGAACTTCTTTGTTTTTCACTTTGGCATTTTCACAAACACTTTTCTTGCATATCATTCTCACAGTTGATTTGTGCTTATTTCTTGATTCAATGGCAACAAAACCTTTCACTTCGTTTGGTCTACGATTTGTGCCTAACAATTATGCAGCTTTACTTGAGAACGACCGGGCTCCAGAGGCGTTTCACCTAATGCAAAATTTTCTTCGCGATTCTGAGATTGGGAAAGCGCTGGTTGAACCGGTTACTCTATCTGCTTCTCAGGTTGTTAACTTCTGGCAAAACTCAAGATATATAGAAGGAGGAGAGAATGGAACTCCATCTATCATCTTCTCTCATGAAGAACAAGAGTTTGTGATTACTCCACAAACTGTTCGTGATGCCATGGATTTCGAGACACATACTTCGTATGCTGTTGTCTCTGAGCAAAATCTGAGAGAGATGCTAACAGAGATTGGGTATATGGACTCACTTGCAAAGCTGGGCAGTGTGAGGAGGCCGAATCTGAGAAAAGAGTGGAACTTTTTCTTTGATTGTATCACCAGGACATTCCAGAAGAAGGTAACCAACTGGGATGCTATTCCAATGGACAGTCTGCAAATTGGGTATTCTCTACTCTATGGCAGTAATTTTGATTTTGGTAGATATGTTTTAATGAATTTGGGTGATAAGTTGTCAGAGTCTACTACAGTTTACTTTGCTAGATTTTGTCAACTTTTGTTCAATGCATGTGTACCTGTGTTAACTGTTGATGAAGCTGATGAGATTCAACCTTTTCGAGTCACTAAGAGAATATTCTCTGATATGACTAACAAAGATGTTGGTAAAGACATACCTCCTTTCGTATTGCCACTTGCCTTACAGAATTTTGTCAATCAGCCACAAGATTCTCCATCACCAAACCATGAACCACATGAAACACAACAAACAGAACCACAACCTATGCCTGAACCTTTAGCCACTGATCGTACAGAAAACATACCATCTCAACCTATACAATCACCTGAGCCAACCCACACAACCACTGTTCTACCAATAAATCCAACACCAACAAACCCTGTCACTACTACTCACCCACAACCTCCATCTAAGTCCAAAAGGAAGAAGCATGTTGCACTTAATACAAAACATTCTAAGGCTAAACAGTCATCTCCAAAGGCTGTTTATTCTAGAAGATTCAAAGAAAGAGCAAATAGACCTTCTACACCACCAGCTGAGGACAGTTCTAGTGAGGATGAAGAACTGATTGCAGTGCCTCAAGCTAAGAGGAGAAGGCTCATTCTATCTGATTCTGATGATGAGCATGTTGAGGAGGCTCAAGAGAAAATCTCTATTGATATTCCTACTGGTGAGACAGAGGTTATCATAGAACCTATAATACCAGAATCAGAAGTCAAGATTGCTGAACCAGAATCTGCTAGGGTTCAAGAAAATGAAGATGTTAGAGATGCTTTATCTCCAATGGAAGAGTTTGATGAAACTCCAATTTCTTTTAATCATGAAGCATCTACTCCACCACTCATGGAGGTTACACATTCTATTGATACTGGTGTTGCTGATGGACCTACTGTTGTTCTTGAAGACACTGTGGTTGCATCACACACTGAGTTAAACTCTGTTGCCCATCTTGTTTCTGATCATGGTGAGGAGGTTGATAAACCAGAGAAGGTTCTTTCTTCAGAGCAAACTCAAGTTGATAAAGGAAAATAAATTGCTCAAGAACCTGTTGCTACTCAAAATGAAGACATTGCTTCTGTTGCCTCTACTAGTGAGTCGATAAGTGATTCAATTGAAGCCACGAGTACAGGAGTTGAGAAAGCACAAACTCAAGCTGATGGTCAGAAAACAGGAGAAAAACCAGATTTTGCTGGGCCTTCTGTAAATGAAATTGATGATGATTACTTGGCCAAACAAACTGCTGATTGGTACAAGTCAGAGTGTATTTTTCCTCCTGGAAGGGCAGCTATGTTTCTCCAAGCAAATTCTTCGAAGATTAAAAATCCAGAAATATTCACTTGTTTGCAAGGCACAGTGATTCAAATCAAAACCTTGAATAATAGATTTGATGATACTCAGAAATCTATTGTTGATCTTCGAACAGAGGTTGCTACTCATGAGGAGAAAGCTCAACTAGCTAATGCTAAACTTTTTCAACAATTCTCCAAAGCTCAAGCAAATCTTAATGACAGACTGAGCACAGTTGAAAAGAATCAGCTTTTACTGACTGAGAAGGTTGATTCCATTGCAAACTCTCTTGAGTTAATCACCTCAATTCTGATTCAGGATAGTGATGATGTCAAAAAGGGGGAGAGAATTGCTAAAACCAAGTGCAAGCAAACTCAAACTCTATCAAAGAAAGATCATCTTGATGATGAAGGTACTGCTGATAAGGGCTTAAGAAATGCAAATCCCAGACAAGGACATGGAAGGTCTTCAGGGTCAAAGCCAAATTTGGAGATAGATATAAATAGTCAGAGTACTTCTGGTACAAAGCCAAAGGATTTGTCATTCACTGACAATCCACAAACAGATGAAGAATTGGCTGCAAAACTTTTTCGTGAAGAGAATGCTGAAGCTACACTTGAGGATATTCAAGCTGAAGAAAAGTTGTTGCAGAAAGAGCATTTAAAAACTCAAAAGTCCAAGAAAGTGAAGAAAACTGTTAGAGCTTCAAAGCCTGCAATGAAAGGAATTGAGATCAAAGAAAGATTTTCTGGTATTCAAGAAGAAGAAGAAGAAGAAGATACTGGAAAGCTGGTTAGAAAGTCTTCTCTTGATGCCAAGTTGAAGTTAAAAGGGATAATTGGTGAAGAGAGCAAGGACAAAATGATAGATACAACCTCTGTTGCTACACAAGTTGTACAGACTCAAAGTAAACTCTTACCTGGTTTTTCAAGGCCAAAGATTCCAGTGCAAGAAGAAGCAGGAGTGACTGGTGGATATCAACATAATGTTGCATGTTCAGGAAAGCCACCAGGCAGGAATACTTCTGGCTTAGGTTCAAGAAGAGATTTGAGGGTTAGTAACAGTCCAAGAGATCCCTCTGCACTTGTATCTCTTGGTTCTGGTATTACTCAAGAAAATCTAGACAAGTTGGAGTCAGTTCAGTTAGTTCGTCAAAGGAGCTTAGACATTCACTTTCTGCTATACTTTATGGAAGATGGGTCAGTGTATAGAGTGAATGAAGAAGCAATCAAGCTGAAATTATTTGAGGAACTTCAATATGTCTTGCATATCTTCAGAGTTAGAAATCGTCGAACACAGCTTATTGCTAATTCTATAAGGGAGTATATGCAGAAAGCTAAAGTTGTTACAGGATCAAAGTCTGCTGAAAGATATGTTCCGAAATACAGAGACTGGAATGGGAATCTGATAGAAATGCAAAAGGGAACTACAAAGCTGAAGACTGATCTTGGGATTACTGTTCTGGATTTTAATGTAAAGTCTGAAGAAGTTAAGTTTATCAGGTTGGGAAATGAAATGAGAAGAAACAAGATCTATGATCTCAGAGCTGCTATTTTTCAAACTGATGAGAATGATCCAGATTTAAGAGAGATCAAGGAAGCTATGGAGATTGAACTTGAAAATGCTGAGAGGAGATTGTTGATTGATTACCTCAGAACAACTCCAGATCTTGAGGAGGTTAGGTAGACAGATTTTGTAAGTAATTTGAATTTTTCAGTTGATTTTGTTAAGTCAAGTTTAAACTCTGATTATAGGTTAAACACTGTGTTTTTATTTGTTAGTTTTGACATCATCAATTACTGTGAACTTGTACATTTTTCTAATGAACAAGTTGGGGGAGATTGTTAGATATAACTGATGTGATTTAATGTCAGTGTTTAAGTGTTACAGGTAAAGAGAGTTTAACTTGTTATTTGAAAGCAGTTGGAACAGAGTTTAAGTATACGCTGATTGCTGGAAGCGCAAACGCTGACAGAGGAAAGCGTAGACACTGCTAGCTGAACACATGGAAGCGCAAACACTGTTAGCTTGGAGAAAACAGAGTTTGCTAAAGTCTGTCTACTGGGAGTGTCTACAAGTCAACAGAGTTTGAAGATTAATTTAATATTAATATGGAAGCGATATCTTTGAAGATTGGATAGCTGTCAAAGAGATTGAGTTGACTTAGAAGACGTGTAGCAATCGTAATTGATATCAATTGTATAGCTTAATTTTAGGAGAATCAATTAACGATTGTACGTAGCTGTATATCTTATAAATACAGTTAGGTTAACCCTAGAAGGGTATCCATCGTGAACGAATATCATTCTTGTAACCTAAGCAGCTCTCTGTGATATTTTACATCACTGAGAGAGGAATTATTAATTCCAAACAGTTTTAAGAGTTAAAACGTGTGTTCTTGTTATTTACTCATACGGTACTTGATTATATATTGTGTATTCGTCCTAACATATTACTACTTGGGTAGCAATGATGTATTACTAGATGCCACTCATTGTTTATAATTTTATTATTGGATATTAAAATTATTGCCAACGTAATAATAACCTAAAGGGTTACACAATAAGAACGTTTAAAACGGAGACTTATTTAAATTACGAATTTAAATATATATATATTATTATTTCGAATTATATAATTGATTAAGTAGGACTTAATTAATTATAATATAATTCGAATTAATATTAAAACCAAAATCAGATTGGGTTTAAGGAAGCCCAAAACAGATTTAGGTTTTAAGCCCAAACTCTTTCTCTATAAATACATAAGATGTATTGTTTTTAGGGTTAAGCTTTTGCCAAAATCGTTTTAGAAAAAAAAACCCTAGCAGCTAGAGTGAGAGAGAGAGAGATTGAGGGCAGATTACGGCTAGTACCAACTCCGGAGATTGTGGAGACAATCGTGCGTTCGTGTGGACTAATTAGCGAAGCAGATCTCAAGAAGAGGACTGTGTGGTGATCGTTATTGGACCTCCATCTATCAACCGAATCGGAAAGCTTTTAAAAGGTATAGATTCTGTTCTCCATAATCAACATGTCTTATACACGGATCCTAGGGTTAGGTTTCGGTTTTTATTGTTTATTATCGTTTTTCCGTTGCGTTTGTTGCCCCGAAACCTTTCATGTTGGCTGACCATAGTAGTGTTCCATTAGCAGTTTGCTTTTTGAAACATACATATGGTTTCTTGACTTGAATCCCTTTCTCTTCTTGAGGTAGTAAAACACTTGCAGAGGCCAGAGATGTAGATTTTGATGAATCATTACTAGTGACATCCACCCTAGACATTGAGCCTTGTGTTGTGGTAGGAGTGTCATTAGTAATGTTCATGGCTTGCTGTTTTCCACTCTTCTTTTCATAGACCTTTTCTCCCCCCTTGTCATCATTCTTCTTTCTGCTTTTATCATCCCTTTTCTTCTTGTCATCACTGCCCTTATATCTCCCTTGATCTCCACCCCTGCTTCCTCTTTTATCATGATCATCCTTGTCTTGATTTGACTTTCCACCTTGAGCAATAGGCTTGATGTCAGATTGAGAATTGATGAACTTCACCAGGATGTCAAGAGCTTCCTTTTCAGATTTAGATTTTCCACTCCTTGAATGTAGAACCCCGGCCAGAAACTTTATGGTGGACATGTTGTTTGCCTTTAGATGTTGACTAAATCTGAATGCAACAATGTCTTGATCCTTTTCATATAGAATACAATGAGGCTGAAGAATCACTTGAGGCAGTTGAGATTTCATGCACTTGGTGAGAATCTCCTTGAGCATATCATTGTCTGGTGAGTTATTCCTTTCTATCTTCTTGATGATTGTTCCAAGTTCAGAGCTAGATAGAATTTGAAAGGCTTCAATGTGGATGTGAAAAAGGTTCTTGGCAGTGTGAACTAAGACTTCTCTTTCATTAGAAAGAATGATGGCATGGGGATTGGTTTGCACAATTTCTCTTCTCATTACAGTGACTAGAAACACATCTTGCACAAGAAGCTTGATGTAGTCAAAGTAGTGGAAGTTGGCTCTTTTCCTTAACTCTTGTAAATGCTTCAGAAAGGCTATGTCATGGTATAGTATGGAGTTTGCAGTTTCTTGACATACTATTTGAGTAAGCACATTTTTGAATTCTGAGGGTTCAGCTTGAAGAGATTGTTTAGCAATGTCAGGGATGTTAAATTCATATTCTTCCTTGGCAACTTCATCTACAGCCACTTTCTTCAGCTTGTCATCCTTGGATGCTGGCTTAGGTTTCTCAGACAGAGATGGGGGCTCATCAACCTTTGTTTTACCTTTTCCTGGCACATTGGTTATAGATTTTGAGGCTCTTTGATGACCACCCTCATTTAACTGTATGCCCTTCTCCCTAGGTTTCTCCCCCTTAGCCTGAGGCTCCCCCTTAGATTTTGAGTTCCTTGATGTCCTCTTCTCCCCCTTAGGCTTGTTGTTAGGCACAGAGGCTGTAGTAGGAGCCTTTGGAGTCGAAGATTCTTCAAGTAGAGGGATACCCATGTGCTTCATCATGGCAGACAGCATAGATTGTTGATCCAAAAGAACATTAGCAGTAGTAGAGGCTTGAGTGTCCAATTGCTCAGTTAGATGTGTAACCTTGTCTGCCAGATGGGCATTGGATTCTTTGAGAGACACCACCTCCCTTTCAAGAGAATCAACCTTGGTGAAAAGTGCAGTGGCCTTGAAACCAGTTAGGGATTGATCTTGTAGTCTTTTCAATTCAGACTTGGACATGTCATGCACAGGGACTTCAGTGACCAACTTGTCCCCATACTAATTTTTGAACAGTATTCTGAGCATGGCATTGGCCTCTGTAGTCTGGTCAGATAGATTTTGAAAGCTTGTGCCTAGGCCTTTGACTGTATCTGTGAGGAGGGCTAGGCCATGGTCCACCTTGGTGCAGGTGGTGTTGCAGTGTTTGAGATCTTTGACCACACTGTCTAGTTGAGGAAATTTAGCATCAAAGGCCCTCTTTACTTCTGCTACTGAAGTGGCTATTTTGTCACACACCCTGTTGACTTCAGTTTTGACTCCCTTGCCAATATAGTGTGCAGCCTTGAGGAAGCCCTTGTAGGAATCATTGACAGCTTCATACACTTCACCAGGAGACAGGGATTTTGCATTGGAGCCCAGTGAAGTGATGTATTCCTCTCTAAGATATTGAAGTGCTTCACTGAGAGTTACATCATTATTTCCTTGCAGCCAGGCATCTGCATTGCCATCTCTCTCAGCATCAATAATCTTGGCCTTCTGCATCTCCACATCATCTCTATGGCATAGTAGGATGGCCTCATAGTCTGGATTAGAGATGTTGGAGGTGACAAGGTTCTGAGCTATTTTTACAAACTCAGGAATCTGATCCACAATTAAGCTTTGAAGTGCTTCAACCATCAATTTGTGTGGAACAGACCCTGATCCTGAAGC
Source organism: Kitagawia praeruptora (assembly GCA_037693485.1). Classification (NCBI taxonomy): domain Eukaryota; kingdom Viridiplantae; phylum Streptophyta; class Magnoliopsida; order Apiales; family Apiaceae; genus Kitagawia; species Kitagawia praeruptora. The sequence goes on along the minus strand of CM075351.1, from coordinate 21,053,479 downwards.
ACTGTCATGTTGCACAGGCTTCAGCCATTGTGACATAAAGTCAGAGCTAGAGCTAGGTAAACTAGACTCCTCAGTTACAGATGCAACTTCTGTAACCGGATGGATTGACTCTACTACTAGTGTCTCCACAGAAGTGGGATGAGTTACACCAGCAGTTGACACAGGCACAGTCCACAGAGTCTCTAGTAAAAACTAGTGAAGCCTCTGTGTTTGTGATGGTGTCATCAGGATATGCCCCAGCATGCATTCCCTCACCATCTAAATGTGGGTCCTGGGTGGTGAGCAAAGTGTCATGCACTAAGTCACTTGAGTCCATTGGCTCACCAAGAGAGAAGGATTCTTGGTGATCAATGCCTTGCTCTTCAATTTCTTGAATTACAGGCTCCAAAGAAATTTCAGTGTTAGATTCTGGAAGAGGAGTGTGTTGTAGATTAGATTTTGGCAACTCCCCCTGAGAGATAGAGGGAGTTGCAAGCATGATGTGCTCTCCACTCAGTGTAGTGCCATCCTTATCACTCCCATGTGCTGACTCAATACAAGAAGGTGCATTGGGGAGGATGCTTGATTCTATAGATGCACCCTGTTGAGAGGGTACATCTAGTGAGTTGTGTGCCCCTGATTTTACAACTTCAGCCATTTGTGTGACTGAAGAGGTGGTCTTAGTTTTCTTCTTCTTTGGCTTTAGTAAGGGTGACTCAGGTTCCTCACTTTCTAGACCTAGTTCAACAGCTAATGCTGCTTCAGATAAGATATTCAAGGGTGCAGACATTACTTCCTTTCTCTTCTTTTTACTAACATCATATCACCCTTTTGAGAGGATGATGCAGTTGGTTCAGTAATTGGTAGAGTGTTTGGTTGAGAGGGTTGGTTAGCTAGCCCTGGGTTAGCATTTTGTTCTACTTGCTTGGGTATAGCTAACTGAGATTTTGCCTCAAATGTTGGCATGTTGTGGGGGTAAGTTCTAAACAAACTCTCCATATGGAGAGTTATGTTAAGTCTTACATCCACATCATTCCTAGTCTCCAAATTACCAAAAATGAGTTTGGTCATGGACTTAGGATAGCCTATTTTATTTTTATCTATCCCAGGCAATTCAATCAACTGAGCATTTTTAAAGTTAAGTACAGATTGAATAAAGCGAGGGAAGAAAATATCAGTACCTCTCTTGGTTGTGTTCTTACCAAGTCTCCCATATAGTTCTTGTAGGATGATTTGGCCAACATCTATCTTCTTTCCATAGGCCAATGCATAGCCAATTTGCTGCACAGGTGCACTGATTTGATCAAAGCTTGATTTCCTGGCAGTGAAGACTTGAAGAAGAGTTGTAAACACATAGCTCCACTCCTTTCTCAGATTCTTTCTGTTCAGCTTGCCAAGATTGATCCCATCTGAGTAGTTGATGAACTCAAAGAATTCCTCTAACTCTGCATTCGTGGCCAGTCTGTCAAATGACTCTTGTTGTAGGCCCAGTGCTTGATTCATGTCTGCAGTAGTGATAGTGATTTCCTGATCCTGAATCTTGCAGTAGATGATATATGAAGTGATTGCGTTTTCCAGGGCTACAACCTCCACAGTAGCAGTGCCCCAAAACTGTTCCAGGATATCCAGATATAGAGTTGGGTTGGCAGAGAGTGCATCCTTGATGTATGACTCAGCCATCCATTTCACAAAGCACTTGAAATTGGCGTTGGGTGCTTCCACATCACTAGTTAGGGTAATGAAGTTGATGTTGAACTTTACTGTTGCCATTTGTATGGAGGAGAAGAAAGAAATTAAAGGTTGAAGAAGAAATTTGGCTTTTTGCAGTTAGGGTTTCAGAGGTTTAGAGAGTGTAGATGCTTGAGAAATCGAATGAAATGAATCGAATAGGTGTAGAATTGTATAAGTATGAAGTACTTGAATTGTCGATTAGAAGTATGTTTTGTATCGACAAGTCAGGCATTCGAGAAGTAGAAAACAACTATTCGAGAAGTCAAGAAAGGCTTAATCGATAACTCAAGCAGATAGTAACTCACAGCTGGCAGTTATCTAACTCAGAAATAATTCTAAATTAAATAAAATGTGTTTTTATGAGTGAATTAAACTTTTAGACAAAAGTCCAAAATCGGTTAAAATTCAGCGAGAATTCAGCCTTTTCAAATGATTCGAGAACTCAAATATAGTATTCGAGAACTCAATCAATCGAGAACTAAAACACTATATTCGAGAAGTCAAGGAAATCTCTATTCGAGAACTCTAAAAGACTCTATTCGAGAACTCAAGAGTACTCTAATGAGACTTGTTAGAGATGTCGAATAGTGAATCATTCGAGAAGTTTGACTTATCGAACTATACCCATCACTCATAAAAATTGATTTTCACTATCTTTTAAAATTGACCAGCCATATTCATTGAAGAATATTCTAGCAAATTAAATAGTGATTTTCTCAAAATTTCATAGAAATGTCAAGTTAGCAAAAATATGATTTTCCAACATATGCAACAGATTTGAAATATTTATAAATCATATTTCAGCCAACACTTACTCCAAAAATATTGAAAATTTAGATAAAGTAAGTGTTTACTGCTGCAACAATCTAGATGATATATTCACTTAGCCAGACTCCGAAGAATTCAGCATTCCAATCTCACTAACCAACCTTGTGAAAGTGGCTTCATCTAGTGGCTTAGTGAATATGTCAGCTAGTTGTTTATCTGTAGAGACATAATGCAACTCAATGGTTCCATTAGTTGCATGTTCTCTAATGAAATGATATCTGATGTCAATGTGCTTTGTTCTAGAATGATTGACAGGATTGGCAACTATAGAGATTGCACTTGTGTTGTCACACATGATTGGAATTCTTTCCAACACAAGTCCATAATCTCTAAGTTGATTTTTAATCCAAAGCACTTGAGCACAGCAACTTCCAGCAGCTATGTATTCAGCCTCAGCTGTAGAAGTTGACACAGATTGTTGTTTCTTGCTATACCAAGAGACTAACCTTTGTCCAAGAAACTGGCAGCTACCTGAGGTGCTTTTCCTATCCACTCTACATCCAGCATAATCAGCATCAGAATAACCAACCAGATTGAACCCTGTGTCCTTAGGATACCATAGTCCCAAGTTTGGAGTGCCCTTCAGATATCTAAAGATCCTTTTTATATCAACCAAATGTGATTCTTTTGGATTTGATTGAAACCTTGCACACAAGCATGTAGCAAACATGATGTCTGGCCTACTTGCAGTGAGATAGAGCAGAGAACCAACCATGCCTCTGTAGACTGAGATGTCTACCTTCTTGCCTTTAGCATCTTCATCCAATTTAGTGGCAGTGGCCATGGGTGTCTTTGCAGGTGAGCAATCTTCCAAGTCAAACTTCTTCAATAAATCCTTGATATACTTGGTCTGACTGATAAAGATACCATCCTTCCTTTGACTGACTTGCAACCCAAGAAAGAATGTCAACTCTCCCATCATACTCATCTCATATCTGCTCTGCATGAGTTTAGAAAATTTCTCACACAGCTTCTCATTTGTAGAACCAAAAATGATATCATCCACATAGATCTGAACTAAGATAAGATCATCACCATGCTTCTTGTAAAACAATGTCTTGTCCAGTGTGCCTCTAGTGAATTGATTCTCAAGAAGAAATTATGATAAAGTATCATACCATGCTCTTGGAGCCTGCTTAAGTCCATACAATACCTTAAGCAATCTGTAGACAAATTCTGGGAAGTGTGGATCCTCAAAACCAGGTGGTTGTTGCACATACACTTCTTCTTCCAACTCTCCATTCAGAAATGCACTCTTGACATCCATTTGATATACTTTAAAGTTTGAATGAGCAGCAAATGCCAAGAATATTCTGATGGTTTCCAATCTAGCAACAGGAGCAAATGTCTCATCATAATCAATGCCTTCCTGTTGGGAGTATCCTTTTGCAACCAACCTTGCTTTGTTCCTTATAATTACACCATCTTCATCCATCTTATTCTTTAGAACCCATTTTGTTCCAACAATGGTTCTGTTCTTTGGTGCAGGCACAAGTTCCCATACTTTGTTCCTTTCAAATTGATTCAGCTCCTCTTGCATGGCAATAATCCAATCTGGATCCAACAGTGCATCATCAAGTTTCTTAGGCTCAACTTGTGATAGAAAATAGCCATAGAGGCACTCATTCTGAGTTGCTCTTCTAGTCCTTACTCCTGCATTAGGATCTCCAATGATTTGCTCTACAGTGTGTGATCTATCCCATTTCCTTGAGTGCTCAGCCTGATTTCTCATTCTTGATATTGCTTCATTATCCACATCATGGTCATTCTCATTTCCTCCCCCTGTGAAGTTGCCACTACTCACAGGTGTGTCTTGGATGCTTGTTCCTTCACTATTGATTGGCACAAATTCTTCTCTTGTATCATCATTCACTTGAGTTTGTTGAACTCGAGTTTCAACTTCAGTTTCACTCTCTTCATCAGAATCATCTAGATTATCAAACTTCAATGGATCTTTATCTTCATCATTGGCTTCTTCTAGTCCAGGTAGTTTGCTGTCATCAAATGTCACATCTGTGCTTTTCATAACTTTCTTTTGACTGATGACATAAACCTTGTATGCAATTCTTTCCATAGAGTAGCCAAGAAAAATTCCTTCAAATGCTTTTGCATCAAATTTTCCAACATATTCAGAATTATCCTTCAATACAAAGCATCATGCTTCCAAAAGTATGAACATACTTTAGAGTAGGCTTCTTTCCAGTCATCAAGTTATAAGGTGTCTTTCCAGTGTTTTTGTTGATGAGGGTTCTGTTCTGGATATAGCATGCAGTGCTCACAGCCTCAGCCCAAAAACATGTAGGCATTTTTGCATCAAGTAACATTGTTCTAGCAGCCTCAATTAGAGTTCTATTCTTCCTCTCAACAACTCCATTTTGTTGTGAAGTTCTTGGAGCTGAGAATTGCTGAGAAATACCATTCTCTTTATAGAATGCTTAAAGTTTGACATTTCTGAACTCTGTTCCATTATCACTTCTCAGTGCAATCACACTTGCATTGTTGGCCTTTGCTTCCTTGTCAACTTTCTTTATATGCTCAGTGATTACTTGTGGAGCCTCATCTTTTGATGCCAGAAATTCCACCCATGTATACCTTGAAAAATCATCAACCATCACCAAGGCATACTTCTTTCTTCCTAGTGACATAATATTGACAGGCCCAAACAAATCCATATGAATGAGTTGTAGGGGCTTGGTTATAGATGTCACTGACTTTGTCTTGTGGCTTGATCTTTTCATCTTTCCTTTTTGACAAGCCTCACACACTCCTTCTTGACAGAATTCAAGTGTGGGCATGCCTCTCACTAACTCTCTTTTGACTAGAGAGTTAATGGCTTTGAAGTTCAGTGTGATAGTTTCTTGTGCCACAGCCAACAATCTTCGTTTGATGCTTTTGAGTAAAAGCAACAGATTTTGTCCTTGTTTGCAGAATCCATATTGGCTACAAATAGGCTTCCCTTCCTTACTCCAGATAGAGCAAAATCACCAGTCTTCTTGTGGGTAATCAAACATTCATCTTTGTCAAAATCCACCTTGAATCCCCTATCAGTAAACTGACCAACACTTAGCAGATTATGCTTGAGCCCCTTGACTAGTGCTACATCTTCAATGATGACATTACCAACTTTCAACTTGCTATATCCCAATGTGTTACCGATGCTGTCATCTCCAAAAGCAACCATTGGGTCAGCCTTTTCCTCGTACTGTGATAGCAGGGCCATATCACCAGTCATATGATTTGAGCATCCACTGTCCAAAATCCACATGACCTTCTTTTCACTTTCTTTGCCCTGCAAACACAAAGGTATTACTTTTCCTTTGGTACCCAAACAAGTTTGGGTCCATGTGACTTAGAAACAGTTTTATCATAAACAACATGCTTGTCAACTTTCTTGGCATTAGTCTTCTTGTCACTGTTAGAAGTCTTGGAACCTGAGGTTTCAGACTTAGGTGACAGAGGTACCTTCCTAGCTTTAGGAGGACTCGAAGACTTTGACCTGGTGTAGTGTGTGTGAGAATTGTGACTGATACAACCATCAATGAATTGCCTTCTCAGATTGAAACAACTAGTCATAACATTCATATTGCATGGCATACAGTCAAATTTATCACAAAATGGTGCATCTCTATGTCTTAGAGGCACAGAACAATCATAGAAAGGTTTAGATACACTACCAGTTCTGACAAGTTTTCCTAGGGGCATTAGGCATATAAGCATAGTTGTTATCCTTGTTAATCCCTAACTTGCCATTTCTGTTCTGTTTCTTCTTAGTCACTTTCTTTTCTGATTCACTCTTCCCAGCTGAAACAAACTTAACAAACTTCTTAGGTCTTGGCCTATCAACCACTGGCTCCTTGTCTTTTGACTTGACACTCTCACTCTTGGATGATGCTTGTTGTTCATTTGATTGTGCCTCATCCTCATCATTCAACATTTGTTTGATGAGTAAGGCATCCTCATCAATTTCAAATGTTAGTTCCTTAAAAATTGGATTTTCAGTCTTTTTCAAAATGTGAGGCACTTCCTCTTGAACAACTGTGTCATCTTCAATGACAGCATAGCCTTTTCTCTGTTTAAGAGTGTCATAATCAAGTCCAATAGCAGCCTTGGGTTTTGCTTCAATTTTCTCACAGTAGGATTTCACTAGACCAGATGATTTCTTGAAAGTTTTTAGTTTGAATTCATTTTCAGCTAATTCATCCCTAAGAGCCTTTTCAACCTGACTAGCACACAAAACCTTATTCTGCAGATATTCAACTTCTTTCTTAAGGTTTTCTATTTGCATAGCAGTTAGCTCAAGTTCCTCATTCTTTTTGGTTAACATTTCATTTCTAGTAGACAGTTTAGCAATCTCTTCATTAGCAGCAGTCATACTAGTATGAATGTTAAACATTTCAACAGATAGTTGTTCAATCATGCATTTATACTCTGAAACAGACATATCTATAGTAGTGAGAGATGGTACCTGAGAATCAGATGGAGATGGGTCATCCTTGGAATTGGCCATCAAGGCATAATTGCAGAATTCTTGCTCCTCTCCATCATTGTCAGAATCATCCCAGCACTTCCCTTCAGCTATGTAGGCCTTACCTTGTGTCTGCTTTTTCAGAAGGGCCTCATACTTAGCTTCAAGCTCAAGATAGTCTCTATCCTTCTTTTTAGGCTTTTTGCATTCACTAGCAAAATGCCCTAGGTCATTGCATCTATAGCACCTTACAGATGACCTATCCACATGGCTGGTTTTAAACTTATTCTTGTTTGGTTTCACAATTGCCTTGCTTTTGTTGAATGAATGGTTTTGGGTTTTGGGTTTGAAGGATTGATTCCTTTTGAATCTGATGTTTGGAAATTTTCTGGCCATGAAAGCATATGAAGTGTTTTCCATCCCATCTAGTTCTTCAAGAGTGTAGAACTCTTCTTCCTCCTTCTCCTCAACAGGTTCACTTACCTCAGGTTCAGTTTCTTCCTCTTCTACTACCTCCTCTATCCTTAACTGACTTGTAGATGCTTCCGGGTCTTGAATAGATTTATTGACAATCAGGGCACATGATGTGTTTACCATTCTACCTTGATTGGCTTGGATAGCCCTTTTCTGAAGCAACTCAAGCTCATGAGTTTTCAAAACTCCATAGAGCACATCATATGTAACTTTGTTCAAATCTCTTTCCCTCAGAGAAATGACCCTTTGCTCTAGATGGTTTGGTGAGGATAGCAGAAACTTCATGTTTAACTCCTTGGTACTGTAAACCTTGCCATTCATCTGCAACTCAGTAACTAGCTTGTGAAATCTCTCAAACATCTCAGTAATGCTTTCCTTGGACTGTGCCATGAAAGCTTCATACTGTGTGACCAGTATCTGTTTCTTGTTTTCCTTAACCTCATCAGTTCCTTCACACAACACCTCAATGTGATCCCACATTTCTTTGGCAGATGTACATGATGCAATGTTTGCAAACATTGACATGTCCATGGAATCAATGATAAGCAACATGAGGTGGCTGTCAAGAGCAACCTTCTCCCTTTCTGATTCTGTCCATTTTGATGGATCCTTGGCCTCATAAGATCTTGGGATAGTTGTGGTTCCAACAGTCTTCTCTGGTATCTCTTGTTGTGGAACAAAAGGACCATTCTTGAGAATCTCAGGATACAAAGGATGAGAGGCTTTGATGAACAACATCATCTTTATCTTCCAGAGGTTGTAATTCTCTTTGTCAAACGTAGGGACCTTCACCGTTCCTGTAGTCTTTGGTGTATTCTAACTCATGATCATTTTTCTATTTTTGAATAAATAACCCGCTCTGATACCACTTGTTGAGTATTGAATACGATAAGAGAATACAGAGGGGGGGTGAATGGATTCTCGAACTTTTCTTTTCCGAGTCTATGTAGCAAGAGTGTTTGTGTGTGCAGGATTGAAGGTGCATATAAAGAATAACACAAAACACAATATCACTTTAATCTAATGTATTATTAGATAAAGGTTGCTACAATCTGTGAATACAAATGATAGTATTCTCAGCTTCGTTTTTCTCAGAGAGATACAGCTTAGTGTATGAAAAACTTGACTCACAAAGTTACAAAGTTAATTGACTAAAGAAGTGAGGCTGTATCCTTATAGAACATGGATACACCCTACTTACTACAAACAAGGTAGCTGAACAAATTACTTTCTAGTCTGTCTATCCTTTTTGAGTAAGTGTCCAAACGGTTACAGATTTGACTTTGCAAAGCCTGTTTAGATCCACTTCTTTAGCTCCTTGTCTCTTCTATATCTCTCCAAGCTTCCTTGTAGGCTTTCTAGAGCACGTTACAGATTGTGGTCCATAAAGTGCATTGGCTTGTTGCAGGTTTCTGACTTGTACAATTTCTTCAGTATTTTGTCTCCAAGAATGTATTCGAGAAGTGACTAAGTAAGTGATTCGAGAACTGGAATTGACTTGATCGATAACTCTGAGTTCTCGAACACTGTTATATTGACATATCGAACCACTTCTCGAATAGCTCTTTTCCATCAGGATTCCTTGAGTTGTCGAATAGAACATTTGACTTATCGAATCCTCGAGATATCGAATAGCTTTCTGAGTCCTTGAGATATCGAATGGAACTTTGACTTGTTGACTCCATGAGAACTCGAATACTACTTTGACTTGTTGACTTCCTGAGTTCTCGAATAGAGTACATAGACATATCGAATCTTTGAGATATCGAACAGCATATACAGAGATATCGAATAGTGTCTTGAGATATCGAATCCCTGACTTCTCGAATGCTGGACTTCTCGAATAGACAAATATACTTCTCGAATTGGTACTTAGGCAAATTCTTCATTTCTTCAAATCCCAACTATGATTATTTGACAGTCTTTATCTTCTTGCTTGAGGCATGAACCTTGGAACTTCTTTCAAGCATTATTCTAGACTCTATAAGTACAGTTACTCAACTAGGATTTGATGCCTACTACAAGTACAATACAAATAGAATCTCTACAACTAGAGGTTCCCTCAGTTAAGAGGTCGTGTAAGTAATGCAAAGCATTACAAACAATTAGGCTTGTTATTAGATGTATACAAGCATGCCTCTGTGACTAACAGTTTTGTACATTCATGTCATGTACTTTAGGGTCTTGAACAAAAATGGCATGATATTAAATCGTGTACCCGAAATTTGAACACAAAATGACTCTAAATTACACAATTTTTTTCGTGTACACGAAATGAAATGAAATACGCGAATAGAAAAAATATAACAATTATGTGAAATATTACTATGTATCCAAGTAATGTAAATATATAATTATATGTCTTAGAACAACATTGAGATGTTACAAAACAAAACTAAGAGTAGCATGCATGGTGTAAAGTCACCCAAGCAAAATGAAACCCTCCTTTTTATTTTTTCTTATTCCTCGTTAACAAATATCTCTCTTTGTGTAGAATCTTTCTGCCAAGTTATTTAGTTTTCTTAGCCATTTTTTATGCTTTGTTGATATATAAAAAAAATATAGTCAACCAACCAAGCAAATTCAATATATGCTCTTAGGTTAAGATATGGGAATTGATACTATTACTTTAATTTAAGAATACAAAATTCAAAAAGGCACCCTTTTATTAAAAACAATATATAATTTTAAGTGTATCAACCTTTTTATTTATTATTATTAGTTTTTATAACAAAAACCATAGCTGCTGCTATCCCTCTCTCTCCACCTTTCCCAAAAGATGCTAAACTAAACCTTAGGAGCTGATATAAGTTTTTTAAGTTTTTTTTAAAATTTTTATATTGATTTTTCTTTATTTTTCAATAAAAATATCATTGAGAGTCTAGTACCCCATTGTCCGTTGGTGGATTTTATCTACCAAAATATTAGATTTTGTACTAACTCCTTGTAAATGATAAGCCTTATTTTATTTTCCTTGATTTTACTTTGGCTTTTACTAAATATCTCTCTTTATTGAAAACCTAATTTCCTGTTCGTGGATTTTGTCTACCCATATATTAGATTTTGTTATATTATTTCATTGATTTGGATAGTATAGAATCACAGTTTTGGTCGGTTGTTTGAATACGTTATGGCAAATCAGATATATATATATTCCTCACGTTTATAACAAATTGTTAGATTATCTCGCCGAAAAGACTGTATAATTTAGTGACATAAGCTAGAGATGTACCATAATTGAAGATCTGTTCAATGATTGGATAAAGGAAATTAGTGATATAATTTACTATGTGTTTGTTCAATTTTAAATATTTTTGTAGATGTGTATGCCCTTTTATTGATGATTTTTGTAGGTTTGATTATTTTTATGTATGACATATGTCCTTTTATTGATGAATTAATTATCAATAAATAAATAGTAATTTATAAGAAAATTTGTACTAAATTGACCAATTTATTATGGAAATATTCACTAAAAATATTTTCATTGACTCTGTAATATTTTTTATTTTTTGATTGATAATTTATACACCAAATAATGTAAAGTACTATTTAAGTGTATATTTAATATTTTGAATAATTCAAATATATTGTTAGGTCAATTTTTTTTCCATTAATTATTGCATAGTTAAAAAATTTCGTGACTAAAATGTTAAAAGATGATTGGTTTAAAATTCATTATAACATTTTAATTGGTTGATTAACTTTTTTTATGATTGAATTATTTAATACTTTACATAACTTAAATTTTGAATGTGTATTTAGAATAGTGTGGTAAATAGTTTTATATTGTTAATAAATTTTAATTCATGATTTTAGTTGTACCTTATGATTTTGAATTGAAAGTTTGAGATATCAAAATATCTATTATAAATAGAGAAAACTGCACTTCGTGTACCTTTAGTTTGGCCATTCCTGCACTTGCAATATTACATTTCTAAAACTAGCACGGGTAGTACTGCATTTCTGAATTTTTTATATATAAAAAGAAGTTATTGTTCACGTGATGACGTGGCACGTTCAAATAGAAACCAATCTTAGAATAGAAACTAGAAACCTACACTAAATAAATTATATTTCATTTATTTTAATGGCCCCACTAGGGACACCTTCACAAAAAAATTATAAAATTCTTGGCTCTATTCAACAAAAATATAAAAATAAATTAAAATAAATTAAAAAAAAAAGTTACTGTTCACGTGCCACGTCATCACGTGAACAATAACTTTTTTTAAAATTTTTTTTATTTTTTTGTTGAACAGAGCCAATAATTTTAGACGTTTTTTGTATCGGGATACCCCTAATTTGGTCATTAGATTAGCTTGAAATATTAAATTTAGGTTTAGTTTCTAGTTTTTATTCTAAGTTAGTTTCTATTAGAACAAGACCCTATATATATATATATATATATAGGCAAATGATCAAAAGAAAACTCTTTTTTTGAAGAAAACTAAAGTACTAATCCTAACCATCGGATGTATTATAATCAATGGCCCCGCCAGGGGCACCCACACACTCACACACACAATCCCACCTAATCCCCTCCGTTTTTAATTTGATTTTTCCCGTCAATCGGTGATATTTTTTTAAAATCTAATTTCACCACATTTTTCTTCATCTCCCAACGATCAGTTTGAATACCATATGTGCTATATTTTAATTTAGTTTTCTAAGTTCTCCTTTTAAAGGGGTTTTCTCTAGATCCTTACTCATATATATATATATATATATATATATATATATATATATATAGTTCAAAAAAGAGGTCGAAAATGACAACTGAAAAATGGAACTTGAAATCAGCAACTGAATGCAACTATTTTTATATATATATATATATATATAGTTGAATGTGGTTGTATTTGGTTGAATATTGCCCCTAGCGGGACCCTGCAACCCAAAATCACCCTACCTTAAAAAAAAAGTTGAATTTGGTTGCATTTGGTTGAATATTGCCCCTGGCGGGGCCTTGCAACCCAAATCCACAAAAAACCCACCTTAAAAAAAATTGGGTAATGGCCAATAATACCTTTTTTATCACACTGGAATACCATTTTTCAGAAAAGTGGCCAAAAATACCACTCTATTACGCATTTGGGATTGGGGTAATAGGTTTTATATTAGTTACGCATTTTAAAAAGGGGTAATAGGTGAAACAGTACTTCCTATTACGCATTTGGAGAATGGGTAATAGCTATTACGCATTCTCCAAAGGGTAACAGGAAATTTTTTTATATGTATTACCTATTTGTCACATGCGTAACATAAAGTTTAAGATTTTTTTTTATTACCCACTTGGTAGATGCGTAACTTGCTGATATTATTGGCCATCAATCCCAAAAAGTTTTATTTTGGTTAAGTTTTTAAAAACTTGTGGTATTTATGTCATTGTTTCAAAAAAATTGAATGTAGTTGCAACCAAAAAAAAAAAAGTGTTAGAAGTTGTTGAAGTCGGTGGGTCAAAGGGAGAGGGGGAGGGGTTAACCTAATTTGTGATATTTTTGTAATTTTGAAACTTAGTTGAGTAAAATTGCAATTAATTAAAGGAGATGATATTTTTGAAAATAGAAACTTTAAATCTACTCCCTCCGGTCCATTATATAAGGCATTTGACTTTTCTGCACGTAACTTTAGGTGCTTTGAATACATAGTTAAAATTATTATTTTTTAAAATTTCTTTTTCTAAATAAAAATTATAATGTTATATTTTTATTCAAAAAAAGAAAAATTAAAAAATAATTATTTTAGCTATGTAGTCAAAGCACCTAAAGTTACGTGCAGAAAAATCAAATGCCTTATATAATGGACCGGAGGGAGTAGTATTTTTAGTAAATACCCTATATTTATTTACCAACTTCATAAATTAAAAAATGACACTTATTATTCGAGAAAAAATTTAGAAACCATTTTGGTTGGTCATTTTTATTCATTTTGTGGTTCGACAATCCAGGCAATTTTTATTTTTAATTTTATTTTTATTTCTAACTTCCGTCGAGAAAGACAGCGGACCACCGGCCGACGGCGATGGCTTTACAGACTTGTGCTATCTCTCTTCCCGCTTCTCCGGTAACTCTCCCTCCCCTTCTTTTCTAATTATTAATTTTTAGCCTTATACTTATAATTGCTTACATTTATAGATGAATTACATGTTCATTGGTTGTAAATAGACATTTGGACTAAGCTAAAATTTAATAATTTGAAATGTTAGTCTGCAATTCAACATTAGGGTTTTGCTATGTTTATTATGATTATTAACCCCTTTTAACTGTTAAGTACAACCCGGGTCGAATCTCGAGTTTAAAACAAGTCAAAGTACACTGGCCCAAATGCAAGAAAGTTGGATAAGGTTACTAGAGTGGCTTAATGTCGAGTTTTTTTATTGTCGCGAAATTAAATATTATACATTTTTAGTATTAGATTATGGGTAGCTTTAGTTGATTAGTTATTCTAACGAGTAACAAAACGAGTGTGAATGTAAATGATTTATTTGATTTTTTTTTAAATGAAATGATGCAAAGATTTAGGATTATCATATCTTGAAGTTGAGGACAAAGGCTGAGTAGTACTTTGCGGTTTAGTTTGTATCCTATAAAGATTATTTTGTAAATGACAACGTTTGGTTTCTTATGAGAAAATTGACAGGTTACTGTATCTTCTACATAGTATGCAAGTGAGGTTATCTTCGAAGAAAATGCGGACTGTGTGTAGTAGAGGGTTCGTTTGTGTAGTTCTTCAGATTTTTAAACTTTAGGATAGATAAATATGAGAGAGATACATTACAGATTTAGGTAAAGACATTGCCAAAAGCTCTGATATGTTTTTCTCTCATTAGATAATAGTCATTTATAATGAATGCCAAACGAAAGACTAAGAGCCCTAGTGCCTAATCTTAGTATAGGGAAGCTGAGATGTTACTCTTCGGGTAACTTAGCACCGTGGTCTTCTGATTCATAATATCTGAATCAGTTCAAACACAAGGGTAGATATGTTACTCTTTGTGTCAATCTCAATCCTATCAAACAAATCTAGTTTCAAGATGATGAGAGGAGAGTTCTGATAAATGATCTTATGAGGCAGGAAGCTGGGTTTTTGATATATTACAGTTTATATCCACCCTAGGAGGAATTAACTTCTATCTTAAGAAATTGTTGTAATGGTATATGGAATGAGTAATAGCACGAGGTGTAGGCAATATTGCTTGAGTATGCAAAAATACTTTTTTTTCATCTTTGCTACAACCTGAGAGGAGTATTGAGTGTGAATAAGTGGAAGAGGGAGCTAAGGCTATTTCATGATGCCTTATAGGTAACCACTAACCCTGCAAAAAAGTTAAACATATCTATATTAGTTAAAAATATATGTATAAATTGAGGAATGCGCGGAAGAGATGCTGAGTTCTGAAATTGTAGGTCTCAACTAGCTCTTGAGATGCAATTTACTATTGTATATAAAATTTATTTTTCGGTGAATATTTTTGAATTTTTGAGGACCAGCAATTAATTATATAAAATTAAATGAAGAAAGAAGTCAAGGGAGTCAGTAACTTACTGTTGGGTAATTGTCGTCATGTTAGTTGTGTCGTAACTAAGCAAACATGACTGGAACATTTATATTTAGTACATGTAACTTAATAATCAAGTTAAATAATTTAGACCCTTAGTCCCTCTAGAACTGCCATAGTGGATTTTCAATCAACTCCAGTTACTTATCCGCCCTAGTCTCTCTTCATCTATCCTGAAAGACTATTAGACAATGATAACCTTATAGTGTACAGGATCTGTTCCCCGCGTCTGATTGGGATGCCTGTATATGAAGCAATGTATATTATTGTCTTCATCATATTGTTACTATCAATAATGAATAGATCCTTCCAAGCTCTCTGAAGACGTAAACTAAGCAATATATGTATATATTGGTACTTGAGTGTTTATGAGAAAGATGATTAATTGTTGTGTGGGGCTCTATACTGCATATAATTAAAAGGCTGACAAGGTCACTTATTGTAATTAATAGAAGATAGATGATTCTTCAAGGTCAATCTGGGACTTGCTGTACTTTATCCAACAGAAATTCTACCGAGCTATTATATTCATTTTTTTACCAGTGTCCATTCTTTTCTTGGTTATATGTATGTAGCTTCTGTTGCTTGTATCTTGTAATTTAATTAAGGAGATTAAACTCATATTTCGTTCCGCGATAAAATGAAATCATCTCTTGCTAAGTTTACTAGTTTTTTTTAGGATTACCATCAGAAGCTAGTTTATGTAAGTTCTTAGAAGTACTTTTTGAAGAAAAGGCCAAATGTCGGATATTTCTGATGTTCTTTCAAGTGTTTAACAGTTTCATCAATATAGAATTTCAGGACTTGGTTTTTCGCATATTTTTTCTGAAGTTATTTTCAGCAAAATATGATGTTCTCATGCTTATACTACTTTGTGCCAGTTAAACAAAGCAGAATATTTTTTTCCTTCTGCGTGCAGATGAAATTAGTGAACAAAATATCTTGTTCCCATAACCACTGGCTGATACATGTCACCAGAAACCCGATTTCAGCCACTCGGTGTGTTAGACTACCAACAGGAGCACAGTTTTATGACCCCTCGCGGAACAATCTGCATATGAATAATATCAGAGAGAGATTGTGGTATGTCATTCCTAATCCAGTTAAAGAATTCCCATGGAAGAAAGCAGAAACTATTGCATTAAAGCAATTTCTATTAACCGCAAAAGAGGCAATAAAGTGGGCCCTAGTCGCTGTGCTAATTTTTGGTTCTGTGTCAGATGTTTTATTCTCCATCTCCATTAACAAAGAGTTACTTATTCCCTTTGGGCTCACTGTTGGCTGCTTGATCGCCAACATTTTGAAAGAGATATCACGAGAATTATTTCCCAACTCAGAGGTATCCTCTGCTTTTCCTTCTCCTTATGGTTTTTGTTTTTTTTTTACATTTGCAAGAAAAATATTAAATGTAATCTGAACAATTAACAGCAGGAAGGAGACCTGAGCTGGAACCTTTTGGCTGTATCTTGCTTCTTTGTTATGGTTAAGATTCTAGCTAGCTATTTTACGCAAGGAAGACAAGTATTTATTTCACATGCTGCAAATGGTGTTTTAATGCAAATTTTGTGGCCATGGAGAACTGCAAAGAAGGCCAACATAGACGGTGAAAAGAACTCTTTGCTGAATGAGGTTTCAGCTACAATGGATTCTGAAGATTAAACCTTAGTCTTGGAATATTTGTTGTATTTCTTTAGTTTTGTATATCTAAACCTATTTTAAATCTATTGTGATTGAGTAGTTCTTTTATTAGATTTGTCATGTGAGTAGTACTTTAATCTTGTACCTTATAGTTTTGGATTTTGTTAGGATTGGGAAGGGAAAAGATACCGATTGCTTTTCATTTCAATTTTTTTCCCTTGTCGTGGCTTGGACTCGATATGTAGGCTTCATAAGATGGTGAACCCATTTGGATTTGCTCAGTCTGTTGTGTATTGTGGCCTAAATGATAGATGTGTTGGAATAATAGATGGTTGTTAAGAAAATAAAAACAGAATGTATCTGTTCAAACTTGCTGTGTGCTGTAGCAAGAAGTGAGTGCGGAAATGTAGTTGATAGTGATGCCAAGAGAGTTTTCTCTCATCAATGTCAAATCTTAGCAACTTTTATACAGAGATATGATATATAAGATGGGAAAGTATATAGTTATATATGAAAATGGCCATAGTCCTAAACTCCTGGTTAATACATGGAAAAAGATAATCTAGAGGCCATTATATAAAAAAGTTCTATTAATGTCATAAATTCATAATATTTGGATATTTAATTCAAAATCTAATCGTACGGATATAAATATCTAAAAAAAATTAAGTAAATATGTAAATTGTCAAATGATTTAGTGAGTTGAATCAATCACTTTTTAACAAAATAAAATCGATCAATCTCTATTGTTAGTATTATATATAAGAAAACAATAGGTGAAAAACCAAACTACCCACATTTCCATTCCATCTGCCCAAAATACCTGTTTCCATTTTCGTCCGCCCTTTTTACCCACGGACCACGCATCACACACATGCGTGGTCTGTATACGCATCTTTGTCTTGCGTGGTCACTGTGTACGCATCTTTGTACTGCGTGGCCTTTGTAAAATACACTTCTGGACTCGGTGAACAGTGACACTGGTTACGCATGTTAAACATGCGTTTCTTCAGACACGCATGTCCAACATGCGTGTTGGTCACTGTTCATCGCCTCTTTCGAAAGCCATCGGAGTCGTTTTCCGTTCAATATTTCGATCACATCGTTTACACCTTTCCAGACATCTTTGGCATACATACCATACACCAAATTGATCATCGTCTCCCCCTCTATAAGCCTATACCATTCAATTGTCATTTGTTTTGCCGGAATTTAAATCCCCATTCGAACTCATTTATCTCCGATCTGTTTTCCGATATGTTCTTACACGTCCCTACGGGGCCAAACACCAACAAATCGAATGCTCAAAATGAAGTGGAAGCTCTGGGCTTCGTTTTGATACCAAAACCAATACTAGACGTTGTCGGAATGTCATGGACGAGGGTGATGAACCGGAGAGACGAATTTTCGCCTCAGAGCTCCTCAGATAGACGCTGACCAGGTAGTTGAAGAAATGACGCATGATGACGTCATTGCGCATCTGTGGAATGCGTGATCACAGATGCGCATTCCCTGAATGCGTATTTCAATGTACGCATGATATACATGCGTACACCGTGGGTATTTAGGGCGGACTTTTCAGAAACGGGTATTTTGGGCAGTGGGTAGGGGAAAAGTGGGTATTTTGGGCAATTTCTCGAAAACAATATCGTTATATAACCAATACATTACAACTTAAATTTGCATAGAAAATATTATACCAACAATATTTTGACATAATTTTTACATTTGTATCGTTAAAAAATATTTATTAAATATGATTGTAGGTCGCATTAATAAAAGTGTTTTTTATGAAAGAATGATAGATTGATGTCATTTTTAGAGCACTTTATTTTTATTTTTTTCAGATTTATTTGTATTAGAGCTATAAATTGTGAACGTAGAAAGAATATATTACAAGTCTAGCTTTGTAAATTAAAAAAAAATCTATGAAAATAACATTTGTTGAGGACAATTATAGGAATTTTAGCTAATTTTGAACAATCTCGTTAATTATGAAAATAACATTTGTTGAGGACAATTATAGGAATTTTAGCTAATTTTATAAAATCGATCAATCTCTATTGTTAGTATTATATATAAGAAAACAATATCGTTATATAACTAATACATTACAACTTAAATTTGCGTAGAAAATATTATACCGATAATATTTTGACATAATTTTCACATTTGCATCGTTAAAAAATATCTATTAAATATGATTGTAGGTGGCATTAATAAAAATGTTTTTTATGAAAGAATGATAGATTGATGTCATTTTCAGAGCACTTTATTTTTTTTTTTCAGATTTATTTGTATTAGAGCTACAAATTGTGAACGTAGAAAGAATATATTACAAGTCTAGCTTCGTAAATTAAAAAAAAAAAATCTATGAAAAAAACATTTGTTGAGGATAATTATAGGAATTTTAGCTAATTTTGGAAGGCTGTGACTTGTGAGAAGTTGTCCATGCTCGACAACCTTTCTAATTTAACAGAGAAGCAATCAAAAGTGTCATGGCAGATCAATATTGGAACAACAGAGGCCAATGACCTTAATAAAACCAACTTAACATTTATGAGTTAGTATGATATTTGACTATACAGAGAATCAGACAAAAGGTTGTCGATTTAAAATTTTAAATTATTTCTCTGAACTAAAGTAAATGTTAAACGAGATGGGGGAGCTTTTTGCAGTAGCTTTTCGAAAATTGCAGTAGTGAGGATTATTGGAAAACACCATAACTTGTATCGTCCATACAAAGGTATTAACACAGAAGTGCTACCTAGCTTTCCCGGTCACAACAATTTGCCTATTTATGCACATATATGATATGCCTATGAAAAATGCTATCAGTACACGGAATGCAACTTAGCTAAAATAAATTATTGAATCCTCTGTGTCATAACGAAGAAGCTCAGCTAGCGAATTTTCTGGTGCGTAGTTCGATTTCTTTACTGCAACATGAATGTCGTAGTCGGTAAATTAAAAGTTCCATGTTGAATTTTGGATATTGTAGCATAAACAACAAAATATAAGTAGAGAGAGTTACTAGTGAATCACCTGAAGTTTTATCGTCTGCACCTTGGTGCTCATGATCATCCGTCTTCTTACCATGGTCTAGGGACTTGGGTAATGGTGCAAGCTGGGAATTGGATTTAAAGGAACCAAATGATGAGTGCAAGTCATCATTAAGCTCTTTTAGGTGTCTGTCTTTAGAGGAGCCTGGAGAAGATTGGAACTGACAGTAGGATGAGTTCAACCGTTCGTGAAACTCTTTCAATCTTCCAGAATGCTCGTCCTGCCTATCCATCTCCATTACAACCTGGAGGAGCAAAAATACATGGTGTATAGGAAGAGAGCTTTCGTAAGTCAAATTGGTGTTCATGTTTTACCCAGTACCTGTGCAGCAGTGCTTTGAAATACCGGAAAAAATCTCTGCCTGCAGAAG
Source organism: Kitagawia praeruptora (assembly GCA_037693485.1). Classification (NCBI taxonomy): domain Eukaryota; kingdom Viridiplantae; phylum Streptophyta; class Magnoliopsida; order Apiales; family Apiaceae; genus Kitagawia; species Kitagawia praeruptora. The sequence goes on along the minus strand of CM075351.1, from coordinate 21,033,370 downwards.
AAGTGAAAAAGCAGGGTGAGAATGATTAGTCCGATGGTGCAACTAGAGCAAATTTCTGCTTTCTTGTTAGTGAACACTCCCAGAACAATTATGTGCGTCAGCAGCAATGAGAAGATTATAGCATTATGCGCAATAGGCCAATAAAGTCCACCGGTATCATACTTTGTGATGTATACATTGATAAACTGAAATGTAGAATTTTAACTTGTCAGATACAGATTGGAATTCTTTGCTTGAAGAGAAAAAACAATAATAAAGCAACAATGCTATTACGGAAATGCCTCAAGGCCCACATCCACACAAATTAAATTGTAGAGATTGTAATGAGCCTCAACAGTTTATATGACAGTCCTTCGAAAAACGAATGGCTATCACAATTAATTTTATTCTTACTTTCAGGTAAATGTTCAACCAGAACCTTTTTGGGCTTTCAAAAATTTATCGACCTTATTCTGCAATTATTTGCAGGATTAGGAGCCTGCCAAGGTTTATTGACTAATTGAGCTGGTATTATTTGTATTATGTGACATCACAAATTAAAAATGCAGAAGCTCTGCGAAATGCTGAATTGCAGGTAGAAGGCTAATAGGCAGATATGGATAATTACAAGCAACAGAAAACTTATTGATTAATCAAAAGCTGTTTGACTCTTCTTCATCATAGTTACTACATTAACAAGAATAGATTTTAGCTTTCATAAATCATGACAGATGGACCGAAGTGTTTGCACTCTAGTCCAGAATTACAAAATATCAAACTCCATTTGGGAGAACTTTATTTAACTAAAAAATTCCATCCAAATAGGATCACAAAAACCTTTAGATAAGCAGCCAAAAAATATTCTTTTGGAAGATATATTCAAGAAGCCTTGTGAGTAGTTTCTAACCAAGATAAATGACCTTAAAATGCATTTCAAGTGTGCACATATTTGAAAAAAAAGATTAACTTGTTATCTATATTATTCTTCGATCGTTAAAACAATGTAGCTGTTGTCTGGGTGCTCATCATAGAGTGTGTGTGCTCTCACCTCTATAGTATAAAATATGAGAAATATAATTTTAGTTAGTAAAAGCTGCTAAATCCTCCTCTATAATATATCAATGTATATATGGGTTCTGGTAAGAAAACCTTAACAAAAACCTCAAAGATTCAACATATATAACAAGTTGAAACATCAGCTAAACAATGTGCCGCTAAGATTTAAGATTTAAGCAGAATAATCATGATGAATCTATTTTGGTAAAGGTGAAACCTTGAAGAGATTTATAAAATTAATATTTAAATGAGTAAAGATGTCTTGTTTTTCGGAAATGGCAAACTCTAAATGGAAATTATTTTAGTATTAACTAAGGGGGTTCAATGTGTTGAATTTTAGGGGTTATCATTTATATTTTTAGTTCATTATTACCTTAATAGAATTTCATTAACCAAAGATTTCAATAGGGATTTGGAATCTGGATCAAACTAAAGACACTATATAGGAACAGTAAGAACCACTAAGGTCCAAGACATATATAATACCAATGATACCTATGAGGTTCATTGCCCCAGAACTAGGGCGTAAACATGTACGGTCCTAGCATATATAACTCACAATGTGTTAAACATTAGTTATATATGTGGTGAACCCTTAGTGGTGTCACGACTTTCAATTTATTTGGTTTCTATTCAAGTCAGACCCATATATCTATAAAACTCAATTTCCATTTCCTATATAGCTTAACTGGTGGCTGAAGCATTGAAGTTGAAGAATATTACTAGTCCGCAAATATCAATACCGGTAAAAAAAACAATTTTCCAGGTGCGCAGCTCTGTGAAAATTGAACCAAGGGAACTTTTAAAATCTGGTTTCATCAAATAAAACCAAAATGGAATTTTTACATGAGATTTTAATCCATAGGCACTTTAGTGGAGAAAGAGAAATGAACAGAGAGCCGGTCATGGGCAGTCTACATGTTTCAATTGATGTATTTTGATGTAAAAAAATTAGCAATATACGCAATGCACCACATGTTTTAATTGTCATGGCCAGTCTATGTTATATGTTTCTGATACTATATAGTCTATATATCAGAAAATCTTTAGGTTCTAGTTCACTCTCTCTTTCTCATGCAATCCCAATACATAAATTTAGCAATATACGCAATGCACCACATATTAACCCATAAAAAGAGAAGAAAAATTAGCTATCATTTACAACGCCCAAGTTAGGTAAACGAGTTAGACATATCTTTTCGTTAGGTTAAAGAAATTCTCACCTGATTACGATACACAAGATAGGCAAGTACAAAGTAGACCATCAAGAAGGGTAAAAGTAGAGGTGCCGTCACAGAACCAGTAAAGCCTAGCAATCCAAAATGAAGAAGTCTTGCAATTTCGGTGTGGTATGGGAAAGTCATTGGACCATAAGCTACAACAGCCTTGCCTTTGAATATTAATATATCCAACCAATGGCAAATAAGGACCATAGGCTGCATTAGCTCACAAGCCAAACCCGTCCACCCTGATGTTAAAATGTAGGTCATAAAGAAGACAGCCTGCAGAAGTTCAATTATTTAGTCAATAATTGGATAAACATCATATAACTTCAATTCCAAAAACTTTGCTCCAGTTCAGATATATAATAGCACCATCCTCTATCACCAACTTAAAAATTAATAACTGCACAGTTTATTTTAAGTGAGTGCCAAACTCAGAGTTGCAAGGAAATGGACGGAGAGGCTGTTACGTAACAATAGTATCTAGTAGAGATTTCCTCCATTCAATAAAGAGTAAACCAAAGCAAATCAGACAACCAAAGCAGATATGAATGTGCAATTAATGGTTACCTGCAGCTGTTGAACCCAAAATCTACAATCTCTAGTGGAAGGATTAGAATTTTATAGCATCAGATATTCTGAGTCTATAGACATGGAAAAATTTCACCTAGAGTTGACTTAAACTAGATCATTTACAACCATGGTAAAATATATGTATGGAAGACTGGAAGAGTCCCCTGCCAACCATATAGTATAAGTAAAACAAAGACATTTTAGGTCCTGAAGCCAAAAGTGCGAAAAATACGTGGCAAACATTCAAGAAAACCACAAATACCTAAGATAAATAAAAGTGCTAATACAGTTGAGATAATTATTTTAACAAATTAGAAGAGTGATCACCAGTGATGGTACTCCATTGGCAAGTTGCAAAGGAATGTCCCATAAACTTGAAAGGTTATCAAACCTCTCCAAAACTGATCCCGACAGAATATTGGAGAAGAAGACATTCCAAACTATGAAAAACAAAACTTTGCGGCATGCACTTATTTTCCTGCCACTGCGGGCGATAGGACCCTCTACTGCTGCCAAAGTCGACATTAGTGGTGGGACAGTGTACATAAATAGTGTCAGCATCACACTTGGTAGATATCCAGTAATCATATCAAAGACAAAGTTCCTACAAACACATCCGAAATTTTAACTGTAAAAATCTGCTGTAGTCAAGGGACTACAGATATATTATACTTATTACTCATATTAGCTATATGCTATTAACTGGCAAAATGATAAACATATCATTTGACACTTGGATAATAGAAAGGATATGTGTAGCAAACAGAATAATCTTCACCTGATAAAAAGTACGGTAATCTGTAAAAGAACTGGTATCCAATAGAATTATGACAATCTTTAATAACATCGGTGTGACATGTACTCGTTTTGTGTTTGATATCCTAATAGGTTTAGTATACCTTTGTAATAGGGTTATATTATTTTTAGGGAAAAGGATCAGTTTAGTATTCCAATAATGTTCCAAAGGAGTTAATATAAGCATTCAGAAGGTATTCTGGTAACGTAAATTTAGGACCTTAAGTCAGCTCATTTACAGCACAAACCAATTTGAATACACATACAAAAACTTACGTGCTTTACATATTGCATCAAAATATATATTGTTTAAGCTGAAGAGCTACTCAACTAGATTCAGCCTTAACTTATTCAAAAGAACTCAGCTCAGTCTTATTACAACGAAATTTATCAGGGCTTCACTAGTGTGAGCCTGACAACATTTATTTATTTATTTATTTCAAGTAGAACCTTCCAATATTGCATACCTCTTTTCGCTCAACTTTCTCACGAACAAAAAATTTTCCTTAAGCCGATCTAGATAAACAAGACTTTGCACAAACGACACAGGCACAAAAAAGAAAACCATTAAGATAGCTGCAGCCAAGTAAACTCCCAGCTTGCGAACCCAAAGCAATTTGTAGGGTACACAAAGGTTTGCCCAGAATACGTCTGGCGGTTCTGGAGCCATATCTGTAACCCAGAGCATAGGATTTGGTGATTGTAGTGTCTCTGCAGCAATAAGAGCAGCATAACGAGTTCTGAAAAAAACTAAAGCAGCTGCGCACTCCTGCATGGAAATACCATAGTAATTAGGATGCAACTTTATCATTGCAGTCAAAGGATATCTTATGCTGGCATGTGGTTAATCTTTAGAGTCGTTAGACTTCCAGGTTGCAAGTAAAGGTTCCCAGACAGTGCTACTTGTAGATAAACACAGAGGACATTTGCTACATTCATCATAAGAAAATGTGATTTTTAAGTCCTGAAGAATTAAATTAGTCTATTGAAGTATGAAAAAAATTAAACAAGTAAAACAGAAAACATCTTTATATTCATAAATATGTATCCCTAATATCATTGACACCATGTTACAGTAACCATGTCTTTATTGTACTTTAACACACAGTTACAGTAATGTATCTATGGCAATGAACAAGAATTAACAGAGAACTAAAGAGAGATAGAGAGAGAGATAGAGAGAGACATTCAGGGAGAGAGAAAGAGGAGAACAAGAAATGCTAATTCTTTCATAAAACCGAACAAATGATTACAGAGTTTGTTATATAGAGATTCCAATCTCTAACTAACTTTGGCGCCTAAAATCATGTTTGACTCTATTGACTATTTCAATTACATTTTATTTACTTATTTAAATCGAACTAATTTCCCATATCATACCACCCCTCTTCAGCAAGACTTGACCTCAAGTCTAGTCTTATTCAAATCATAGGAAACTCAGGAAATTTCTCTACAAACTCAGCAGCAACTTCCCAAGAAGCATTAGCAACTCCTGCCCACTGTACCAAATATTGGACTTGAGCCTTGTTATGCACTTTGACCATCCTTTTATCCAAAATAGCCACTGGAAGCACATCATTACCAGTAGTACCAGTCTGCACTTGTCCTGGTGTTACCAACCACCAATCTGGAACATCAACAGTTACAGGTGGATCCCCATAAAATTTCTTCAACTGAGATACATGAAAAACATTGTGGACCACAGATTGAAAAGGCAATTGTAGTTTATAGGCAACCTGACCAATAACCTCAGTAACTAAAAATGGCCCATAAAACTTATAAGATAGTTTCTGATTGGATCTTTTCTGCACTGATTGTTGCCTATAGGGTTGCAACTTTAACCACACCCAATCTCCAACCTGAAACACTCTCTCAGTCCTATTTTTATCTGCTTGCACCTTCATTCGAACCTGAGCCTTAGCCAAATGATATTTGACATTTTCAATCATAAACTCTCTTTTCTGCATTGATCTATCTACCTCCTTATTATTGGATTCTCCTGGAAGGTAAGGCAAGTGCAAAGGAGGAGATTGATTGTAAACAATCTCAAAAGGTGTACAACCAATGGCTGAGTGGTAATGAGTATTATACCACCACTCAGCTAAAGATAACCAAGAACTCCATTCAGCAGGACAATCACCACACATACACCTTAGGTAGGTTTCCAAACATCTGTTAACTACCTCAGTTTGCCCATCTGTTTGTGGATGGTAGGCTGATGAAAGAAGCAAGTCTGTACCATGAAGAGCAAACAGATGTTGCCAGAAACTACTCAAAAAGATAGCATCTCTATCACTAACAATGGACCTTGGCCACCCATGCAGCTTAAAAACTTGATCCAAATAACTTTGAGCAACTTGTTTAGCAGTAAAAGGATGTGTCAAAGGAATGAAATGTGCATACTTACTCAATCTATCCACCACTACTAAGATAACATCCTTTCCATGAGATTTTGGCAATCCAGTAATGAAATCCATAGAGATATCCAGCCACACTTCTTCAGGTATAGGAAGAGGCTGTAAAAGTCCAGGGTATGCTGCTACATCATACTTAGAAGCTTGACAGACTCCACAATGTCTTACATAATGGCTAACATCTTTAGCCATACCATTCCAGTAAAACAGATTTCTAACCCTCTGATAAGTGGCATCTCTTCCTACATGACCACTTTCAGGTGTTCCATGTTGCCAAGCTATCAATTTTGTTCTCAATTGAACATCAGAACCCACTACTATTTTGCCTTTCCTTTGAAGTAAATTGTCAATCCACAGAAATGGAGGAACAACTATATGATTTTGCAAATTCTGGATAAGCTGTAGTAGATTCAGATCTTGATTGTAACTATTCTTAATTTGAGCACACAGATCAGAATCCACAACAGATATGGCTAAAAACAAAACCTCAGTGCCTTGCACCCTAGAAAGAGCATCAGCTGCCAAGTTTTCTTTCCCATGCTTATATTGAATTTCATAATCAAACCCCATCAACTTGGATAACCAGAATTGTTGAAATGGTGTTGAAATTTTCTGTTGTAAGAGCCATTTTAAACTTTTCTGATCAGTTTTAATCAAGAAATGTCCACCACTTAGATACTGTTCCCATTTCTGAACTGCACAAACTATTGCTAAAAGTTCTTTCTCATAAACAGACAACTTCTGCCATCTAGGTCCCAATGCTTTACTGATGAAAGCAATAGGATGGTCCCCTTGCATGAGCACAGCTCCTATACCATCCTTGGAAGCATCAGTTTCCACTACAAATTGCTTACTAAAATCAGGTACTGCAAGAACAGGTGCAGTAGTAAGTGCTTGTTTTAATGCAGTAAAGGCCACCTGTGCTTTATCACTCCAACCAAATTCTCCTTTCTTCAATAAGGCAGTTAAATCCTTACTTATTCAAGCAAAATTCTTAACAAACTTCCTATAATAACCAGCAAGGCCCAAAAAACTCCTTAAATCTTTAGCATTCTTAGGAACAGGCCACTCTGCAACAGCTTTAATTTTCTGAGGATCTGTCTCTACACCATTCTGAGAAAGAAAATGGCCTAAATACTCAATTTTCTGCATAGCAAAACTACACTTACTAGCCTTAGCATACAACTGATGTTCCTTCATTAATTCAAATACCACTCCCAAATGCTGCCAGTGTTCTTCAGTAGACTTACTATACACCAATATATCATCAAAGAAGATAAGCACAAATTTTCTCAATAAATGCTTGAATATATCATTCATCCATCCCTGAAAACTAGCAGGTGCATTGGTAAGGCCAAAAGGCATTACCAAAAATTCATAATGACCAGTATGAGTCTTAAAAGCTGTCTTATAAACATCTTCTGGACAAATTCTCATTTGATGGTATCCAGCTCTCAAATCAAGTTTACTAAAAATAGTAGCTCCAGCCAACTCATCTATTAACTCCTCCACTACTGGAATAGGGAATTTATCTTTGACAGTTCTTTTATTTAATTCCCTATAATCTACACAAAGTCTCCATGTACCATCCTTCTTTCCTACTAGAACCACAGGAGATGAAAAAGGACTTGAACTCTTCTGAATAATACCCCTATCCAACATTTCTGCTATACTTTGCTCAATAATATCTCTTTGTTTGATAGGATATCTGTAGGGCCTAATACTCACAGGTTTTGCATCAGGTTCCAATGGAATTCTATGATCAAACACCCCTCTACAAGGTGGTAATGCAGTAGGTTCCTCAAAAACACAAGCATACTTAGACTTAAGAGTACTAACCTCAGCTGGCTCCCCTACCTCTATAGAATTCATCTGAACTGATGCATCAACAACCAATTGCCTCACCTGAAGGAAACATAACTGAGATGCATTCTGCATCATCTTTTGAGTTGGAGCCCTTGTCATTATCTTAACTCTCTTTGGAGCTACACCCTTCAGAATAACTGTTTTCTTTTGGAATTCAAACTGCATAATGAGTTTCTTAAAGTCCCAAGAAACAGCCCCCAATGTACTTAACCACTGCACTCCTAACACCATATCACAGCTCCCCAAGGGTATTAACAATACATCAGCCTGAAATTGAGTTCCATTCAATTTCCAAGTAAATTGCTTCACCATCTGCTGACATACAATATTATTGCCATCTGCAACTGTAACAGCTTGAGACTCAATCTGATGCAACTCGACCCCTAACTTCTTAGCTACATCCACATCCAGAAAGTTATGAGTACTTCCTGAATCAATTAGAATGTGTAAAGGTTGATTCTGAGAAACTCCTTTAACCCTCATTGTTTGATAAGACTGATTTCCAGAAAGTGCATTGACTGAAATACAAGGATCAATCAAACCATCCACATCTATATCACTATCCTCATACAATTCTTCATCTTCAGTAGATGGTATTTCCACAGTAAAGAGTTGTGCCTCTTTAAATTTGCACTTATGACCTTTCTCATACTTCTGATCACAATAATAGCATAGACCCTTTGCCAATTTCTCAGCCCTTACTTCTGCAGGAATGTATTTAAATGGCCTAGAATTCTCCTTGGGAATCACAGAGGTAACTGGTTTCATTTGTGGAGTAGGAAGTAAAGGTGGTTTACCACTATTACTGTTATAGGAATGTGTATTCTTGGACATAGGAAACACTGGAAAAGTAGATTTATTGTGTTTAGCAGAACTTGCAGCCAAAGATTCTTCTTGCAATCTTGCAAACCTAATTGCTTCTGTCACTGTTGTGGGCTTAAAAGCTTTGACAAAAGGCTTAACTGCTGGCTTCAATCCTCCCACAAAACTATCTAAGACATAGGTAGCAGGGAGCCTGTGGTTTTGCTGAAACATTACTGACTTCAAACTCTCAAATTCATCAATGTAATCCTCTAGAGATCCTAATTGTTGCAACCTATTAAACTGCTCAACAACATTATCCCCCAATTCATCCCTAAACCTAGCATCCAAATCCGTTATAAACTCACTCCATACTACATTCCTCCTACCAGTCAGATAATCAGCCACCCACACTTCTGCCTTTCAATCATGTATAATGAAGCCAAATCCACTTTTTGATCCTCAGGAATTTTACATAAACCAAAGTACTTTTCACATTTCTTGACCCAATTCTTGGAACCAGATCCATCAAATTTCGGAAATTCCAATTTAGGAACATAACCAAGAGGACGAACAGAATTATTACCTGCAGCTTGTGGATTTGTCACAAGAATCTGAGAAGTAGAACCAGAATTAGTGTTCTGCATTTCTAAGATGATCTTCATCAAATCCTCTAATCGATGTTGTTGTTCATCGATTTTCTTCTCAAGAGCCTTGAATTGATCTTCAGATGATGTTGACGCCATCGTCACCACAGTTTTTCTGGTAGCCCGCGCCAGAATTGTCTCGTTAATCTCAAGAACAATCAACAGAGAATAACAAATCTCGCCAGGAAAGATCGCTCTGATACCATTGTTACAGTAACCATGTCTTTATTGTACTTTAACACACAGTTACAGTAATGTATCTATGGCAATGAACAAGAATTAACAGAGAACTAAAGAGAGATAGAGAGAGACATTCAGGGAGAGAGAAAGAGGAGAACAAGAAATGCTAATTCTTTCATAAAACCGAACAAATGATTACAGAGTTTGTTATATAGAGATTCCAATCTCTAACTAACTTTGGCGCCTAAAATCATGTTTGACTCTATTGACTATTTCAATTACATTTTATTTACTTATTTAAATCGAACTAATTTCCCATATCACACCACACAGTTGTATGTATTGACTATAAACTTGCACAGCTATAATACCATTATATTGAGAAGACTCAGAATTAATACTTAACCCTAGGAGATCAAAACTGATATGCAAACACTTTACCTTTCTGGACAAATGTTACAGATATGTGAAAAGCTTAAGATGTTGCACCTAGTTCTAATAGCAGAACTAAAGAAATTAATCTGTTGAGAGATGATGAGTAAATGGAAGGCCTGAGTGCCCGTCCTAAAGAAACTATGTACTTGTTGCCATTCAGCTCAGGAGGTACCATCTCTTTGCAATGGTTGGTTCAGTCCTCAAATTCTTATGACATAAAATAGCCTGATGCATGAAAATTCTCAATGATCTATATGGAGATGTGATCCAGTGGGACCCATCATCGCTATTAGCATTATGATATCATTTTGTACAAGTAGTTCAGTGTTCTAAAAAACTACTGCAACCCGAGAAACCCGAAGATATGTAGAAAAATATAACAAACAGAAGTATGTTTTGAAACACGAAATAGATCACTCTCTCTAAACATTTTTTGCGCTGCTATGCCAAAGCAACTTGCCACAATGTTTCTGGCAAAATACTTCCTACAGGATACAACAAAGCAGAAGGGTTCCATATAGCAGCTATATAACCCATACAAAATCAACTTGGTTAGACTTTCTTTTAAGTGATAAAATTTCCTTTCACAAAAAGATGTTTTTTTGCCCAGAAGAAATTATTTTTCATATACTTATTGACTATTGTTAAATTTAACTGTTTTATCTGCTCACCATAGCACATAAACCAGTACTCCATGTCCCACTCTATTTTATCTGCTTCAGACAGAAAAAAGAGAAACCCAAAGAAGGCACAACAATTTCAGAAAAAAACACACACACAAGTATATGGCCTCGCATCATACAGTATATTGAGAAGAAATTATTCAAATGTGGCAGTCCTGAGTGTGTGATAGTCAATCTTCTGAGTTAGAAGGTAGAAAAATATGAGATAATTTAACTGTGAGAAGAAAAGGGCATTATATTTATCGAAAAGGGCATTATATTTATCTCCAGCTTTTATTAATTAAGTAAAAGTGTAAAACTATGTTTCTATAGTTTTGGAGCCATGGAAGTAATATCTCAAAGATCCCAACATACAAGTTCAAGTGTGCCAGTTTCACTACACATTCTTGGGCATAAAACTCAATTAACTTGTTCAGAGTTTAGAATCGAAGCTAAAAGTTTGGAGCATCAAGAGCGAAGGAATTGACTCATATATAATTGGTTAAAATAACACAAAATAATGATTAATTACGGAGTATAATTTAATAAATTTGTAATTACAGGAGAAAGGACATCCTGCATGTCAGTACTTATAGATAATTTAGCCTAGGTAGGTGGATGCTTTAGCCATCAAATATGAATATCTACAATCAATAACCAAAAGGATACATAATACATAATGCAATAACACTGACATAGATTAATAGATTATAACAGTAAACGGCCATATTGCGGTTTAACAGAAAAAGAAAACTTTCTTTTAACATTAAGTGACTATAACAATAACATTGCAGTACTTATAGGTGATTAACTTGAATTGAATTTAGCACTCAAGTGCCATCCCATTTTTATATAGAATTAAAACCACCCATTATATGTTAATAAGCATCGGAGGTTATAAATATGCTTCTGGTAATTAGGGACTTCAAAGGAATTGTGCCAAATTAATTAAACCCTTAAAGAATGGTAAAAGTCAAAGGGACAAACAAAAAAGATAGGTCAACTATTTAACAGATGATAACAGAATGGATCCATCATCAATCTGTTGTTCCTTTGTGTACCCAAATCAAAAAAATCAGAGGACTGATGAATGATTGGATGTCTCAGCTTTTCTTTCTATGACTATAACTCTTTCAGCCTATTTTTGGCGATTCATTGAGATGTAAATATCAGTTACTTTAACCAAAAAAATAGGAAAATATTGGTTGCAATATTGTACAACAACATCTTTCTGAACCGCAAAGATATAAAAGTTTTGCCCAAGGACCACTTATAAATGCATAGTCCAAGAGCCTAGGAAGTGCAGACCAGTAGTAGGCGAATGCATTCCCAAAACGAGTTAATATAGTCATATAGATGCATAGTTCTAACATCAATTTTAAAGACGATTCAGGTGAAATAGAATGACAAAGTTTAAATGTCCAAAATCACGAGACAAACGTATATCAGTGTTATGCATCAATTTATCTGGCAATTTAACACTAAAGTTGCTAGCAGTGTCAGACATGCTACCTTTTCTTTTAGATCTTCCACAAAGCCAGGTCTATCGTCATCACTGTCATCTGATCCCTTGGAAAGGATCCTAAAAGGCTTTCCATTTACTCCACAGAGGCCGCATCTTCCCATGCGTGGTACACATTGCTGAGACAGATTAGAGGCCTTGAGCATATCGTACATCCTCTCTGCGTCTTTCTGAAAGAATCAAGGTGAAGACAAAAATCTTAGGATTGACAGATGGAAATATATAAATAAAGACCAGAAATTATTAACTAAATAAGAAGAAAACTCATTACAGGCTAAAAAACGCACACGACAACATTGTAGAAATCAAATCTACAACGCATTTTTATTTAAAACTTCAAGTACAATTAGCTAAAATAAAATAAATTTTGTGACATACTGGTTTGGAGAGGCATCCATGATAAAATTTTACACCAACATCAAAACACATATGTTGAATTCCTGTGTATATAGTATGATTTATGATTCTGCTTCTAAATCTATACAGCACAAATCTACCTGATTAATCAAACAAATTCGTATAGTACTACAAAGGATAAAAATATTTTATTGGTTACCACTAAAGTCAGATACAAACTGCTAAATAGTAAGTCTTAAAAAGATCAAATAAGGCTCAAATTATAATATGCTTACATCAACAACTCTAACATTTGTCTACGCATCAGGTCAGTAAACTGGCTCTCGTCTATGATCAAGCATTTACTAGTGCAATATGAGATAGTTTTATTTAAAAACTGACACATGCATGCATGATTTCTTGGAAATTATAAAGTAAATGGATAAATGTTACCAATTTTCGTCCATTTTTCTTAAAGAAATTCAGCAATTCAAACTGTATAAAGTCTTTTATTTATTCAAATTGTATATTCATCGCTTTTGACTGCAGTAAATCAGTGAGTCAATGGATTTTAAAAGTCCAAAACCCTAATTCTCTTAATATTTTGACCAACTCTAAAATTTATTTAAATGTTGAGATTAAGTACATGTAGTTTAGCACCATGTATGTGCTGATAAACAGAATGCTCAATAACATTATTACTGCCTAATTTTGTGATTTATATCAGGATTTCAAATCACACAAAAAAATTAAAAAGAAAAAAAGAAGAATAAGTTCTGAACTTTGTTTTGACAGCGCATATGGGGTTGTAAATTAACAAAACTATAAAACCAGACAATATCTCTGTACAATGAAATTATGTCTACACAGGGCAATTCATGGATGCATCTACTACACATAACAGAATGAACAGGAACACAAACCACAATGAGGCAATAACGCAAACTGTAGCGGGAAAGGGGAAAAGTACTATTGAAAGAATACAGTAATTCAAGGAAAAGATTTTGCTTCCGAGATTGTATAAAACTTTAAGACTATAAGACATATTGGCTGGACTCCCTGTTTATATAAGAATGCCACGGGGATGTGAACGTACAATGTTCTTCCCTTTAACATGACAAAACTCTTTGTCATTTATTTTCTTTTCTTAATGAATTCATCATTTTGTCACTTGATGGTAGCTATAGGAAAATTCAGAATGACAGGTTAGCGCAGGTTACAGGTGTTGGGGTGTAATTATCTTTGCAGGCAAGAGTGATGTGAGCCATGAGTTGATGACATATAATGTCTATATTCTACTGGGACCTGTCTAGTTCCCTAGCTACTAAAAGAGGAGCTCTTCGTCCATAGAGATATAACTATACATACAATATGTGGATTTTCATTGTGAATAAATACATATACAGCAAGATACTTTACAGAAATAGTACCAAATACAAGTGTCAAAGGTAATATGTTTATGTCAGGAGCTCACCACAAGTTTCCGAATTGTACCAGGGAAATAAACCATTTGGTGTGATAAGTAACTTGATGCGTAGTAATTTGTGAAGAAGTTGGTTACTGAATCACTGTATGATTCTCCTGAAAAGGGGATAGCACGAACAAGAACTGTAAAGAGACTTAACTTTTGGGGATTACCAAGAATATAGGCGATCCTCTTCTTTGCAATACTTTTGCTTTCCTAGATCAAGCAACAACAATTTCAAAAAATATTCAGGACATGTTGAGCATAAGAATGATAAACATATGGTATAGAAGTTTGATGAGACACTTAACAAAAGTGATACTAATTATAAATTGCTTGCACGGCATATAAAAAGTTTAATCTCTTACAATGTACAGGAGTGCACAGGCGCAGAAGGTTATAAAGTATAACACAGCACAATGAACCCAGAGCCTGAAAAAGAATATGTAAGATGAATTGGCAAACACTGTAGACCAAGGTAAGAACACAGCAAATTATTCGTACAATATTAAGAAACTAAAGATCTATCTTCCCTAAAGTCGAACCAGAATCAATGATAACGATCAAAAGTTAACTTTCAGTAGATCATTAAATGTTGTTAAAGACTAGTAAGTACCAGAAACAGTTTTATCTATTTTAGTTGCAAGTTCTAACAATGAGCAAGGAACGTGAGTTATGGTGCATTACAATCTTAGGTATAGGAATCATTAGATCTTCTACATTGACCTTATTTTTAGTTTTAATGCAATTGCTCAATGTCTGGAAGCCTTCATGATCGAGCATCAACAAACTTCTCAAAGTTAAAATTTAAACAACTGGATCAAAGATATTATAATTCATATGAAGATGAGAATCGTACCATTCTGACCGTTGTCTAATATTCACAATAGTGAATGCTGTGAGTGACTCTGTCTTAATTCTCCTAGTATGTACCGGTTTACCAAGATAGTTCAGTGGAAGCAGTACAATCATGCAAACAACACCAGCAACGGAGAATACTTTGATACTGCATAATTCATTAAATGTGGTGCATATGGTAAGCAACTGATATAACTAGTTGAGACAGAGATAGAGATGCCAGTTTGGTTTCATATCTTGGCGTATAAATGTTACATGTTGGATCAAGTTTGACTTAATATTACTTGCAATGAGAGGACATTAAAACTTAAAGTACCAATAATATTGAAAAAAATGTGTATATCAACCACAAACTGTCAGGCATAATGCAAGAAAGTGAAATCATGATAACAAATTTAATCAGCGGCTGCGGCTGAAGCTGGGTGGGAAATATTAGGTGTGGCAAGAAAAAATTAATGTATATATCAATAAGAAATGAAAAAAAAATTAAGGGATGGAAAGTAAGAAAATGGAAAAAAAAAATTATATATCTAGTATCATCCTAATATCCTATACTAGACCAAGTTAATTAAGAGGTTTCACTAATCAAACTCCCACACGTGTATACAACTTGTATCAACACTAAAGTAGCTCTCTACCGCGTTTGAGAAAAGGTTCCTCCTATAATCCTATGGTACCCGGATTCGGTGCGAGTTCAGCATGGATACGTGCGCAAGAAATCTAGTTCAAAATTATTTACAAGGCCTCACAACTTGTTTTCCGAGAGGGATTGCAATAGATTACTAGTTCCACATGCTAACCTTTTAATTTAGGCTGTAAATGTGACATAAACAATTGTGTATTGTTTTTTTATTGGCAGAACACACTAATTTACAAATGTAAAATATATAAAAGTAGGTAGAATTTAACTTATATTAAGGTTATATTCCAAATCCCCGCACCCGTGTCCAATTTCGGATCCATATCCATAAATCCTAATTTATTAGAAACTACAAGTCTGACACTTGGATCCACACCCGTACCCTAACATATAATTTCAGTAACATATATTAAGAAAAATGTGTACTTACCAAAAAAGAACTATCCTAAAAAAAACCACTGCATCTAGACCGCCAATCGCCAATAAATCTTCTTCAGTTGTCTCCCAAGCTTTAACTATCCATCCAGCTGAAGGAACAAATCTGTCCAAGCTGAAATTACCCTGACTTTTTGCTTGTACTTGAGCTAACCTTTGCTCAAAGTACACGCTTGCATTGGTCGGTTGTTTTCTTAATACAGAATAGAGCGAGGAGAGCCCTGCACACAATGCTATATTAATTCCAGCAGAAGTCCACAAACCACCTACGTTCATCGGTCTTCCACTATGTCTGAAACCTTAAAATCAGAATATAGCATAAGGAAAACTGCGAAGTCACCATGAAGACTAATATCGTAGAAGCAAAGTGGCACGCCAGTATAGAAGCTGCAAAGGTCAACAACCAAAGTGTTTTAGAATATCATGCAAAATGATTGATGAATTTGGCATGCTATTAGCGAAATACGAATTATTGGCCCACATGATCATGCATAAACATTATCATAAAAATATAACTTAGACGTCTACCTGTTACTAATTAGTTTTAGCTCCTCTCCTTCCCTATACATAAAAAGTCTTATTTTTAATAATGTGATGGAGAACATGCTAAAGAATATGGGTCAAGTAAAAGAGCATGACATCAAAAATCTAATTGCACATTATATCCCCACATGAAAAAAAAAACCCCCACATTAACCAAATTTGAACATATTGAGGTTGCATTTATGTTCTCCAGAAGTATAGGTCTTCACGGAAACAGCACGGCACTCCATGGAGAAAGGGAAAAAGGTTCGTGTACATCATACTCTGTCTAGACCCTATTTCCGAGTGGGACTAACTGAATTACTAACTATGTTCATTTGTTTATCTCTGTTCTAGTGTTTATCTTGCACACAATAGCTTTAGTGAAGGAATTTTCGGCATGTCCATGAAATTGTGACACCAAAGTTGAACACATTCTATAGGCTGGACTGCTTTAACACAACAATTTTTTTTTTTTTTTGACTATACTCAAAAACAAGAATGAGCTAACAAAAATGAGCTAAAAGACCTAAATCTTATGTACACAATATGCAGGTAGTGGTGAATGATGACGGAACTTCTAGCACGCTATGTTTCCACAATGAAGAGAATTTCCTAAAGCAGGTTGAAAATATCATTATTACACTGTAATCCGGGACCAACAAAACAATACTTGATAAATTCGTAATGATAACGCTCAGTCAGCCATAGTTCCTCTTTCTCGAGCACAATCACATATTGCTCGCAGAAAATTTGAATGGGACTCTTTGTCTCTTTTATCCTTTATGTGTATGCATGCAAATTGCAAAATAGATGCAGATCAAAATATGTTACAAAAATTAAAGTTCAAAGAAATGACACCAAAATGTACAAGAAAAAGTGAAGAGAAATAAATACAATTACCTGTACCGATGTGAAATATGCAAAAGCATGCATTTAAAAAGTGGAAAGTGTCAATTTTGGGAAGAGATTAATCAAATCAATCCACACACTCTGCATTTTTTATGTTTTTTAGGTGATTCTGAGGAAGGGAAGGTGAAGAAAGAAACCCAGAAAACAAGAATCACATGATTTACAGAGATGCTATATATAGAACTTGGTTTTGTGTGTATATATTTAGCGGGTGTGGACGAAATGTTTATGTTGGTGCAAACTGCAAATGAAGGTCGGGTCGCATAGGAACATTATTTTTTAAGAGAATGCTAGAGTTTTCAAATTCCTTCTAAAATTTATTTCCAAATGTAACGTGTCAGAATGTTATTGGTATTAATTTAAATAATAATGATGGACTCTTCTCCATTCACATAAATTTTATCAATTAAAATTTTTCAAAATGCCACGTCATGGCACGTTATTCAGGAACTTAATTTGGGAACATTTTCGGAATACGTAACTCATTTACTAGACGAGGCTTAAATTTGTGTTCATGTTAGATCGTTTACAAATCGACCCGAATTCTTGTCGAATTTTTTTTCTAACCAAATATCAAACTAGTCGTGAGCATATGAACTCATTTACGGTCCTAAATAGAGAAAATTACCAAAATGCCTATTTTTCACAAGTTTTTGCCCAAAATACTGATTTTGAAAAAAATGGCCCGAAATACCGACGGGATACGGAATTTCGGCCTCCGTATTAGATGAATACGGTACACCGTGTACCGTATTATGCATGATACGGAACACGGTGTTCCGTATTAGCGTGATACGAAACACGGTGTACCGTGTTCCTGCATGATACGGAACACGGTGTACCGTATTATGCATGATACGGAAGATCGTGTTCCGCAACACCCCATATCACGGTACACGATCTAACGTGTCTGGTCAGTAAAAAGGGCCAGCATGGCTCCCATATGAATATTTTGGGCCATCACCCTCCTAAATATAAGTGATCTTCCCTAAAGAAATAATTCGATAAGTGTAACGACCCGGAAAATTACGTGTAATTTATTATATTAAAATATATTTTTAGTTGATTTTAATGTGTATTAGTTTATTTTTAATGCATTTAAACGCGTTATGATTTTTATTAAATAGGGAAATTATCCCATACGTGTTATGTGACTTCTGTGTATCATGGAATATTTTATTCTATTTTTCTGTAATTTTTATATTTTTAGAATACAGTTATTTCGCATTTTAATTTTCGGACCCAGCCCCTGTATTGAATTCGAGGCCCTGTTTTTCATAAAATTATTTTTATATAATAATGGGATGTTCAAAAATGTATTATGTTGTAATTTTTGTAAAATTCATAATTTTTGGGGAATTTTGACATTTATATTATATTTGTTTACAAATATAAATTTTACATTTTTATCCCATAAAAATTATTTTTAAGGCTTACTAATTTTAATTGGGGGCTAAAAATATTTTTGGGGTATTAATTTTTGATTAATATAAATAGAAATCAGATTTAATTTTTTTTATTAATAAATCATAAAAATCAGTTTTTATAAATAAATAAAAATATTTTCTCTCTCCTGTTCTTGAGGATCAAAGCTGAAATTGAAGGTGTTATTGATATCGGATTTTGTTGTTCTTATACTCGAATCAAAGCTCTTGACCTCTAGTTTCTGTATCTGCAATCAATTTCAACAGAGGGTAATTTTCTGATTTTATATGATTTTTTCTTTAATCTGCAGAAATTAGGGTTCATGTAAGAATTAGGGTTTTTCATTTCTGAGATTTTCCAGATGTTTTGATGATGTTCATAGCTTCATATGGATGCCAGGAGTTCATATACATGATCAATTTCATCATTGAATCCATAGTTTGTTCAATTCGAAAATTAGGGTTCTTGAGCCTATTTTGGGGCTTTTTGATTGAGTGTTTTTCCAGTTGTTTTGATGATTCCAATAGCTTTATATGATCATTTGGAGTCGATTTATGTGGTCAATTGAATCATTATGTTGCCGGATTGTGATATTCGAGTTTTAAAGTTTTAACCGAAACTTTGAATCAATTTTCCATCTTATTTGTTGATTTGTTGTAAGATTGGTTGACATGGGTAGTTTGTAAATGTTCTAAGCTTTGATTTAAGACCAAGAACGCAAGATTTGGATATCGATTTTGTCAAAAACGAATTTTTGGCCGGATAATTCTTTAAACTCGCCGGAATTATCTATATTTTGATCGGATTTTAAGATTTGTTAACTGGTTAGTGTAATGGTTGGTATGGTTATAATCAGCAGCTAGTTTAGAGTAAGTTTCGTATATAAATCGTAGCGAAAGGAGCGTTTTTATGGTCGCCGGAAGTTCGCCGGAAAATATTCCGGTGACCGGATTCTGGAGAAACCTCCATTGTTGGAGGTGGTGTTCTTCGAAGCATTCATACGAAGAACAGTGAAGATGGTGATGAATAGTAACCGTTTGATCTTAAAAATCTGAAAACATTTTCTGAAAAATGTTTTTGGGTCATATTTTTATAAAAAAATTCTAAAATTCAGATTTTTTTTATGTATTATTATTTTAATTTCTAAAAATTTAATTTAATTAGTTAATTATTTTTAAATAATAATTTAATTGATTTAATTAATTGATTAATTCATTTTAATTGATTAATTATATTAATTAATTATTATTTAAATATATAATTGACTTCATTGAATTTAAATCTCTTTATTATAAAAGATTTATTATTTTTATGAGTTGATTAATAAATAATTAATTTGAATATTCAATTAATTTAATTATTAATTGAATTATTCTTATTAATTGCGTATTAATTAAACCGTTTATCCGTTTTCAACGAGAAAAGTATTTCTGAAATCAGAAAAATGACCCGGTTCTTATAAAAATAATTTTAAGTTAAAATTCAACTTTTAAATTTTGGTCGACTTTTTACCAAACCTTTTTATTGAGTCGATTATATCCGATAATTAGGGTTTTGACCCGTTTTCTGTTTTAAAAATATTGGATAAAATCTTTTCATGATCTGATCAAGCTTGCTATGTGATTATGTGAATTGCGTGTTATTATTCTTTGATTATCTATTAGTGATTTGTAAATATTCTATGAATAATTTGAGTGCTCTTTTATTTGTGAGCCGTATATGCTATGTGTTAATTGGTTATGTGACAGGTATATATGTATTTAATTCGAGGATTAATGATTATCTCTAGGGTTAATTATTGTCTTGAGGATTAATGACTTATTTCGAGGATTAATTGTTATCTCGAGGATTAATCGTGTCTTGAGGATTAATTGATTTTCATGTTTCTTTATTGAGGAATAAGATAAATGTTTTGAGGATTATTTATAGATTGAGCTGGACTAAGTTGAATGCATAAATGTTTAATTCGAGGATTAATTGGTAAGTATTGATTTAGGTTGTCAGCGGAGATAAGAAGATTTAATGAAGAGGGATTGGAGATGGATGTAATATTCTTTGTGGGTTATGAAGAAGGTTGGAGATGAAAGTATTGTTTGTGGAATTGCTGGTTTACTTGTGAGGTGTTTTAACACCGGGAAAACGTCTATGTTCAAAGGGGACATTTCCAATTATTCTCTTCCGACCGAGATATTGTAGACGCGCGGGCTCGAGGTCAACGGATCAGACTCGTGGTAATCGTAAGAGCATCAAACCAACGAATGATTGAAACAGAAGATTGTGATGCTGTAAAATAGAAGAAGATAGTTGTATTACTTCGGCGCTACGTAATAACAAAGGACCAGAGGCAAGTATTTTCTTTATCATCCTAAACACTGTTTATTTTATGTTTCATTGATTCATATCATGACGAATAGCTATTGTTCAGAGCTATTTGTGATTCTTAAATATTTTTGTGCGAACACAGCTGCTTGATATTGGTATCCTTGATGTGGGGAATTGTGTAAGAAAAACTCTTCATATCCTCATTATCGTAGTAATAATGGGATATGACCTGTATTTAAAACTAAGCATTTCCTGTTGAATTCGGAAATTGCTCTATTGGATTGGAAAATGGTAAAGCGTAGGAGGCCACATGTCGTAGTTGGTCCGGCTATATTTAAGGAGGATATGGTAACCATTCCATCTTCCTATAGGCTAACATTACTTGCCTATTTTGGGTACCCCAGAAATCCGAACTATACACACACGGAAAAAAAGAGAATACCGGTGGAGTATAGAGGGTCCCATTGCCTTAGAACCTGATCAGGGGGCAATGGTGTTTTAGTAAAGTGTATCCAATCCATATCGCCAGAATGGCTATTATATATTGTGAGTTGGCAGATGATTCATTTTTATGACATGCCAAATATTGTGAGTTGGCAGATGATTCATTTTTATGACATGCCAAATATTGTGAGTTGGCAGATGATTCATTTTTATGACATGCCAAATATTGTGAGTTGGCAGATGATTCATTTTTATGACATGCCAAATGATTTCAGTTATGATTTGAATTATATCACAGTTGTTGATTCAGTTTCTCTATAAACTGTTATACATTTCAGTTGATTTTTATGCCCCACTAATCCTGGTTTTATATCAAAATTTTTATACGCTTGCTGAGCATTTCTTTCGCTCATACTTGCTGTTGTAAATTCTAACATTTCAGTAAGGTAGTTTGGCGAGACGTATCCGCACAACTCAGAAAGAGAAGAAGCATGATGCTATTTCGAAGATGACTTGGCTCAGGATGTCTGGATTTAGTGTAAGATCTATTTTATATAATTGAGTTCTAATATTTATTATTATTAATATTATTATGTGATGCTCTAGTTAGCCTGGCGTACTTCTTATCGAAGTTACACCAGTGGTTTAAGATTTGATCAAAGAGAATGTTGTGAAGAAAGAAATACTTTCTATTTAATGGAATTTGGATTCTTGTTTCTAGCCCTATAACCTTAAAAGATCTTGGTATGTTTGGGGTCACAGATGTTATATTTCCAGTGTTGGTCAATCACAAATGAATGATTATTATTAAACAGATGTTTTATTTTGAGGATTTTCGCGTGGCAACCAAATCTCCTGACCCCGGATTTGGGGGGTGTCACAGTTGGTATCAGAGCAGGGTTATAGTAAACTAGAAACGAGAGTGTGTAGGAGTGTGTATAGCTAAGTAAGGAACGTCAGAGCTCATGTAGAGTTCGTGTTGGACTATTGGATATAGTACCAATTAGTAAGTTAAGATTGGAGTACTCGTTTGAGATAGTTGTGCTGAATTGGATAGATCGCCTGGCGAATGGAGATGTCTACTGTGGAATCTTCAGAGATTATTACGAGTTGACGATGACATACGGTATCGATATCCTTAAAACGTGGAAAGGAAGAAGCTTAAATTCGAATGACGAGCTATCAAAGGAATTGGCAAAGAAGGCATAAGTAGTGACCTTGGCAATACCTTTTCTTTCTATGAATTATTGTGATATCCCTCCTAAAGAGGTATTCGTTAAAAGATATATCTCCTCTTCTAAACAGTGACATTTTGATACTTATGTTCAATCTCCATTTTGAATCTCAACTGTTTCAGTGGTTACTATGAAACCTATTTTAAAATTTCTGAGACTTTCAACTTTTTGTTTTCTCCAATGATTAATAACCTTATTTGCAATATAGTACCACTTGTTCGGTACTTTCTTCCTGATTCTTCTTTTCGGAAAATAACAAATTTGGAATTCCTTTCATATTTCTCTACTCCTACTGAGACGAACAACCCTATTTATAGGGGACACCAGGTATATCTGTCTGTGTGATAGAAGTTGGATGGGACGCCATCACTGGTGTGTTGTGTATTACAAGAAGGCTGATCACCTTTAATTGTAAATGTCGGAGCTAAGACACACAACGTCGGGTTCATGTGATCATATTGATCTCTCAGTTATTCTCTTATTTCAAATCAGGTTGCTTTAAAATTCATAAAATTCATAA
This sequence comes from Kitagawia praeruptora, assembly GCA_037693485.1. Lineage (NCBI taxonomy): Eukaryota > Viridiplantae > Streptophyta > Magnoliopsida > Apiales > Apiaceae > Kitagawia > Kitagawia praeruptora. The sequence goes on along the minus strand of CM075351.1, from coordinate 21,010,103 downwards.
CCACAATTGTGGAACATTTGCTATGATATGGAATCTGTTCTCTTCAAAATTTTATGATTTTTGTTATCTCTATTGAATTTCAAGGGTATGCCAATCAGGTCAGGATAAGCGAAATTCGCAGATAGAAATAAGATTCGCAATGGAATCAGTTCTCTCTCTCTTTCAAGGATATTATGTTAATGGAAAGTTGGTCGAGCCATATTTGAAACGAATAACGATGGGTTGTACGACTCCAGTGATAACTGTCTCAGATAGAGACCATATAGTTGAATTGAGATTTTGGAGAAGTTGTTTACGAAAGGACACTATCCCCAGTTTTGGAAAGCAATTATTGATGATGAAGGAGTTAAGGAACCTCACTAGTTGCCTTAGTTGATTCCGAGGACGGAATCCTTATAAGGGGGGAAGTCTGTAACGACCCGGAAAATTACGTGTAATTTATTATATTAAAATATATTTTTAGTTGATTTTAATGTGTATTAGTTTATTTTTAATGCATTTAAACGCGTTATGATTTTTATTAAATAGGGAAATTATCCCATACGTGTTATGTGACTTCTGTGTATCATGGAATATTTTATTCTATTTTTCTGTAATTTTTATATTTTTAGAATACAGTTATTTCGCATTTTAATTTTCGGACCCAGCCCCTGTATTGAATTCGAGGCCCTGTTTTTCATAAAATTATTTTTATATAATAATGGGATGTTCAAAAATGTATTATGTTGTAATTTTTGTAAAATTCATAATTTTTGGGGAATTTTGACATTTATATTATATTTGTTTACAAATATAAATTTTACATTTTTATCCCATAAAAATTATTTTTAAGGCTTACTAATTTTAATTGGGGGCTAAAAATATTTTTGGGGTATTAATTTTTGATTAATATAAATAGAAATCAGATTTAATTTTTTTTATTAATAAATCATAAAAATCAGTTTTTATAAATAAATAAAAATATTTTCTCTCTCCTGTTCTTGAGGATCAAAGCTGAAATTGAAGGTGTTATTGATATCGGATTTTGTTGTTCTTATACTCGAATCAAAGCTCTTGACCTCTAGTTTCTGTATCTGCAATCAATTTCAACAGAGGGTAATTTTCTGATTTTATATGATTTTTTCTTTAATCTGCAGAAATTAGGGTTCATGTAAGAATTAGGGTTTTTCATTTCTGAGATTTTCCAGATGTTTTGATGATGTTCATAGCTTCATATGGATGCCAGGAGTTCATATACATGATCAATTTCATCATTGAATCCATAGTTTGTTCAATTCGAAAATTAGGGTTCTTGAGCCTATTTTGGGGCTTTTTGATTGAGTGTTTTTCCAGTTGTTTTGATGATTCCAATAGCTTTATATGATCATTTGGAGTCGATTTATGTGGTCAATTGAATCATTATGTTGCCGGATTGTGATATTCGAGTTTTAAAGTTTTAACCGAAACTTTGAATCAATTTTCCATCTTATTTGTTGATTTGTTGTAAGATTGGTTGACATGGGTAGTTTGTAAATGTTCTAAGCTTTGATTTAAGACCAAGAACGCAAGATTTGGATATCGATTTTGTCAAAAACGAATTTTTGGCCGGATAATTCTTTAAACTCGCCGGAATTATCTATATTTTGATCGGATTTTAAGATTTGTTAACTGGTTAGTGTAATGGTTGGTATGGTTATAATCAGCAGCTAGTTTAGAGTAAGTTTCGTATATAAATCGTAGCGAAAGGAGCGTTTTTATGGTCGCCGGAAGTTCGCCGGAAAATATTCCGGTGACCGGATTCTGGAGAAACCTCCATTGTTGGAGGTGGTGTTCTTCGAAGCATTCATACGAAGAACAGTGAAGATGGTGATGAATAGTAACCGTTTGATCTTAAAAATCTGAAAACATTTTCTGAAAAATGTTTTTGGGTCATATTTTTATAAAAAAATTCTAAAATTCAGATTTTTTTTATGTATTATTATTTTAATTTCTAAAAATTTAATTTAATTAGTTAATTATTTTTAAATAATAATTTAATTGATTTAATTAATTGATTAATTCATTTTAATTGATTAATTATATTAATTAATTATTATTTAAATATATAATTGACTTCATTGAATTTAAATCTCTTTATTATAAAAGATTTATTATTTTTATGAGTTGATTAATAAATAATTAATTTGAATATTCAATTAATTTAATTATTAATTGAATTATTCTTATTAATTGCGTATTAATTAAACCGTTTATCCGTTTTCAACGAGAAAAGTATTTCTGAAATCAGAAAAATGACCCGGTTCTTATAAAAATAATTTTAAGTTAAAATTCAACTTTTAAATTTTGGTCGACTTTTTACCAAACCTTTTTATTGAGTCGATTATATCCGATAATTAGGGTTTTGACCCGTTTTCTGTTTTAAAAATATTGGATAAAATCTTTTCATGATCTGATCAAGCTTGCTATGTGATTATGTGAATTGCGTGTTATTATTCTTTGATTATCTATTAGTGATTTGTAAATATTCTATGAATAATTTGAGTGCTCTTTTATTTGTGAGCCGTATATGCTATGTGTTAATTGGTTATGTGACAGGTATATATGTATTTAATTCGAGGATTAATGATTATCTCTAGGGTTAATTATTGTCTTGAGGATTAATGACTTATTTCGAGGATTAATTGTTATCTCGAGGATTAATCGTGTCTTGAGGATTAATTGATTTTCATGTTTCTTTATTGAGGAATAAGATAAATGTTTTGAGGATTATTTATAGATTGAGCTGGACTAAGTTGAATGCATAAATGTTTAATTCGAGGATTAATTGGTAAGTATTGATTTAGGTTGTCAGCGGAGATAAGAAGATTTAATGAAGAGGGATTGGAGATGGATGTAATATTCTTTGTGGGTTATGAAGAAGGTTGGAGATGAAAGTATTGTTTGTGGAATTGCTGGTTTACTTGTGAGGTGTTTTAACACCGGGAAAACGTCTATGTTCAAAGGGGACATTTCCAATTATTCTCTTCCGACCGAGATATTGTAGACGCGCGGGCTCGAGGTCAACGGATCAGACTCGTGGTAATCGTAAGAGCATCAAACCAACGAATGATTGAAACAGAAGATTGTGATGCTGTAAAATAGAAGAAGATAGTTGTATTACTTCGGCGCTACGTAATAACAAAGGACCAGAGGCAAGTATTTTCTTTATCATCCTAAACACTGTTTATTTTATGTTTCATTGATTCATATCATGACGAATAGCTATTGTTCAGAGCTATTTGTGATTCTTAAATATTTTTGTGCGAACACAGCTGCTTGATATTGGTATCCTTGATGTGGGGAATTGTGTAAGAAAAACTCTTCATATCCTCATTATCGTAGTAATAATGGGATATGACCTGTATTTAAAACTAAGCATTTCCTGTTGAATTCGGAAATTGCTCTATTGGATTGGAAAATGGTAAAGCGTAGGAGGCCACATGTCGTAGTTGGTCCGGCTATATTTAAGGAGGATATGGTAACCATTCCATCTTCCTATAGGCTAACATTACTTGCCTATTTTGGGTACCCCAGAAATCCGAACTATACACACACGGAAAAAAAGAGAATACCGGTGGAGTATAGAGGGTCCCATTGCCTTAGAACCTGATCAGGGGGCAATGGTGTTTTAGTAAAGTGTATCCAATCCATATCGCCAGAATGGCTATTATATATTGTGAGTTGGCAGATGATTCATTTTTATGACATGCCAAATATTGTGAGTTGGCAGATGATTCATTTTTATGACATGCCAAATATTGTGAGTTGGCAGATGATTCATTTTTATGACATGCCAAATATTGTGAGTTGGCAGATGATTCATTTTTATGACATGCCAAATGATTTCAGTTATGATTTGAATTATATCACAGTTGTTGATTCAGTTTCTCTATAAACTGTTATACATTTCAGTTGATTTTTATGCCCCACTAATCCTGGTTTTATATCAAAATTTTTATACGCTTGCTGAGCATTTCTTTCGCTCATACTTGCTGTTGTAAATTCTAACATTTCAGTAAGGTAGTTTGGCGAGACGTATCCGCACAACTCAGAAAGAGAAGAAGCATGATGCTATTTCGAAGATGACTTGGCTCAGGATGTCTGGATTTAGTGTAAGATCTATTTTATATAATTGAGTTCTAATATTTATTATTATTAATATTATTATGTGATGCTCTAGTTAGCCTGGCGTACTTCTTATCGAAGTTACACCAGTGGTTTAAGATTTGATCAAAGAGAATGTTGTGAAGAAAGAAATACTTTCTATTTAATGGAATTTGGATTCTTGTTTCTAGCCCTATAACCTTAAAAGATCTTGGTATGTTTGGGGTCACAGATGTTATATTTCCAGTGTTGGTCAATCACAAATGAATGATTATTATTAAACAGATGTTTTATTTTGAGGATTTTCGCGTGGCAACCAAATCTCCTGACCCCGGATTTGGGGGGTGTCACAATAAGTCTATAATTCATTGAGAGACAATTTCATTGAGAAGATAGTGGATGCACAAAAAATTCTTGGGATTAAATTTTATTTGAATTTTAAAAAATTCATTCTGTTTAGAAGCCAGACTGGATCGGATAGAACCAGGATTTAATCTGGATATATTTTAATTTACATATTAATATTTTTGAAATTATTACAAATACTACATATCTTTTAGATTTAATCTATAAAAAATTGGTTTTTATCCAATCTTATATATATATATATATATATTTGGTCTTTTAAATAATGAAATTTTATCCAAATTTTTGGAATTCGGTGCAGGTCGAATTTGATGAAAAGGAGATCCATATAAGACTCGTAAATCATATCAAACTGAACCGAATTTTTCTAACTTTTTCGATTTTCACTTTTTATAACACTGCTAAGAAGTGATCGTCAAAAATGACGATTATGTAAATTGGGTGTTAAAAATATATATATTAAAATTTTTTGGCAAAAAACATGTATGAGTATCATTAATTTGCATTTGAGAAATAGGTGTCACATTTAAAAATATTGAAAAATATTAGAATTTAAATAACATTAAGCAAATTCAAAATGTGTATACCCACTTGTCCTATGTGATAACTAATACGCATGCATTTTGGAAATGTATTTAGTCTCTCACATTTTTAAAGTAATATCTGTTTTCAAAATATGTATTAGTGATATTTGATTTATAAATATGTATTAAATTAATATTTGGGTTTTTTTCATAAATATATTAGAAAAAGTAAGAAATTGCGTTTTTACTTTTACTGTTTTTTACTATTTGCAATATTACGGTACCCTATTACATTAATTGCAAAAATACGTTCTTAAATGCTTGTTTGAAATTTAGTTGAAAACAGTTGCTTCCCTCTTTCACTGTTCTTCTCTTTCAAGCTCGGAATCAAATCATCTCGATCGAACGCATCATTAACACGGTATGATACACACCATAACATATAATTGATATATGTTGTTCATACAATTGTTGCAATTAACGACTTTGATTTCTGTTTGATTCTCGATCTACATAGACATGTTTGCGATTGGATTTGTTAGTTATGATTTAATATCAGTATCGTATGAAAATAATCCAATAGCTTTTCTTAATCGAATTCATCACATATATGTGTTTTGTTTGCAGTTTAATTTAGTTGATTTTGGGTTGTGAAACATTAGTTGCTTTGAGTTGATATTCGGCCAGATTTCTGAATTTTTAAGCAATTAGGATAGTACCTTTTGTCAATCGAATTCATGACATTGGTGTGTTTTACTAAGAGTTTAATTTAGTTGATTTTGGATTAGTTGAACATGAGTTATTTGGAGTTTCTATGCGGCCAGATTTTTTGATTTTTTTATGAAACTACTGTAGTAGCTTTCATCAATCGAATTGATCACATTGGTGTGTTTTTGGATTAGGTCTTTAGTAGAAACTTGGTTGATTAGGTTGTTAAAATAGTTGTAGATTTGTTCCTCATCTTCAAAAAAACCAAATATTATCATCATCTAGTTGCTTTTAGTTACAAATAAGGTGATATTATATAGAAGAGTCCCCTGCACAGACAGTACCATTGTGATATCGGTGACACACGTGTTGAGTATCATTAGTGAATCGGTATATAAAACTCATTACACATTGCAGGGCTATTTGAGACAATGGACGAAAGAACCGGTGAAGAATTGACTCCCTTTCAGTGCAATAGTGGAGTATTCATTTGGGATATTCCAAACCCTTTGTATTTTACGGTAGTAAAGCATCTACAAAGACCATTTAACATGAATCTGGATATTATTGAAATCCAGATCCGTTTTAACAAAAACCTCCGAAGATCCCTAAAAATCCATAAATGCTGGATAAATTTCACAATCTGGACATCTTTGACACCATCGGCTGAGGGTTTTAAATCTAGATTTAGGTTTCATGTAATGCATTATCTTGATCAGTTGGGAGTGATTTCAATTAACAATGTAATTAGGGCAGTTGAATTTTTTCATTCTAGATATGAAAGCCATATTGTACAAATAGAACAAAAAGAGTTCATACAGCTGATGCTCTATTAACTTTAAATCCAATCAGTTGCGTGACCTGTTTTGTGCATTTTTGTATGAAATTAGAGTAGTCGCTTATGTCTATTGAATTGATCTTATAGTCGCGTTTTGTTTGAAGTTTAATTTAGTTGATTTTGGATTGCTAGATTACCAGATTTATAGACTAGCTTTGCAAATTCAAAATAGTCTATTACCTCTGTTCACATTAGAATTGAATATAGTTGCAATTTGATTTATGCAGGGATGTGTAATCTTCCGACTATAGTTCAACACAGTGGCTATTGGGATGATAATAGAAGTTACCAAGATTTTAAGATTTTTGGTTTGCTTATTCCACCAAATTGTAGCTATGCTACCTTGTTTGGAATGATTTGCAATGAATTGAAGCTTCAACCAGATTCAAGTAAACTAAATATAGAATATCAAGAAAAAGATGGATATCCCCCTTTCAACATTCTGGATGATCATCATGTTCTATTTTATATAGAGTTGAAGAAAAGGGAAGCGGATTTCAGCACATATCCTTTGTGTGTAACTTTTGAAAACAGAAATGAGCAACTATCATGTTCTTCAAACTGAAGTGAAATAACAGTTGATAATGTACGTGTTGAGTCTCACACTGAGGAAGGAATATCACCAAGTATGATTGTTCCGTACAGTAATGAAGTTGAAAAAGACTACTTGGGAGATTATGTTGATTATGCAGGGGAAATATCTCGACAACTTATGGAGTTAACACCCGATGCAAGTTCTCAGGAAGAAATACTTGAAATCAGTAAAGAAGCTATTATTAGCAACAAATACCATAAGGAATTGTCAGTGTCTCGAATATATAAGGATAAAGAAACCTTGAAGATGGTCATAAGTTTCTATGCAATAAACAACAACTTTCAGTACAAGGTGAAGAAGTCCTGCCCAAATGAGTACTATGTGGTATGCGTTGACGAGAATTGCGAGTGGAAGTTGTGTGCATCTAGGAAAGGGAACACAACTCATTTTATCATTAGGACTTTCAAAAATAATCATACCTGTGCCCTTGAGATGAGGTTTAAGAATCAACGTCAAGCAACCACGACTGTTATTGTAGACGTTATAAAGCACAAGTTTACAAATATAAAAACCAGATACACTGTGGCAGATGTTATAAGGGATATGAAGCATGATCACAATGTAGAAATCAAATACAACAAAGCTTGGAGATTGAAAGAAAAAGCAAAGAAAATTGTAAGAGGAAATGCAACCAGTTCATATTACGAGTTATATGCTTATCTGTACATTATGTACACAAGAAATGCTGGATCAATAGTTGAACTTCAGTTGACTCATGAAAATCGTTTTCTATACCTTTTTGTTTCATTGAATTTTTCAATCAAAGGATGGGATTACTGCATACCTGTTGTGGTGGTTGATGGCACATTTCTGAAATCAACATATGGAGACACTTTGTTGGTTGCAGCAACTCAAGATGCAGGAGGAAGAATATTCCCATTAGCATTTGGGGTAGTTGATTCTGAGAATGACATGTCATGGAAGTGGTTTTTTGAGAAGTTTAAAAAAGCTTATGGTCAAAGGGAGCACATGATTATAGTTTCGGATCGACACGAAAGCATCATCAAAGCAGTTGTTGCTGTTTATCCTCAAGTAGCACATGTATTCTGTGTTTTTCATCTACTGGCCAATATTAAAAATAACTTCAAGAAGCATTTGAAGCAGATAAAGGTTGAATTCTTGGCAGCTGCAAATGCTTACACTTTGAAAAAGTTCGAGTATCACATGAACGAACTGAAGAAAGTTGATCCCAGAATGTTTGATTATTTACAGCAGGTTGGCTATGATAAATGGGCCAAGGTTCATTCACCATTCAACAGATATTCAAACATGACATCCAATGTTGCAGAATCTTTGAATTTTGTAATCATATCAATCAGAGAATTACCAATATGTACAATGGTAGAAAGTTTGAGATCATTGATTCAACAATGGAGCTGGAGAAACAGGAATGAAGCAGTTGCAATCACAACAACATTAACTACAAAGTATGAAGATATTATGAAGAAAAACTACATGCTGTCAGTGAACTTAAGTGTAAGTCTTCAAACTTTCAACTGCAACTCTAATATACAATTGTCTACACTTTTATCACTAAGTTGAAAATTATTTAATAGGTGAACCCAACAAATCACATTATATTTGAAGTACTAAATGGTGACAGAAAGAACATTGTGGACCTCAGTAAAAGAACCTGCTCATGTAAAAGGTTTGTTGCATTCTTTCCCATATACAACTCCATATGAACAAACTTTATTTTGTTTAACAATGTTTATTTATAAGGTTATTAGTTTGCAGGTTTGATGTGGATCAAATTCCTTGTGCCCATGCCATTGCTGTTCTTCAAAAGTCAAACCTTAATCCATATGACTATTGTTCAACTTATTACCGGAAGGAGACCATGGTTGCAGCATATAAGGAAGATGTCTATCCTGTTGGGGACAAAGAGATTTGGGAAATACCGGAAAATGTTAAATCTGTTATAGTGTACCCTCCAAAAGGGAGAGTTCGAGTTGGTAGACCGAAAAGAAATAGATGCAAAGCTCAGTGGGAGAGAATTACAAAGGCGAAAACATATAAGCCAATCAAATGTGGAAAATGCAACCAAATTGGTCATAATCGGAGGACTTGTCGAAATCCAGTGAATAGTAATTAGTTGGCTATGTTTACAGTATGTTGTGTACTTGAATAAACAATATTGTTAGTTGATTACAACTACCTGCATAGTGATTTTATTTTGATTTTGGTTGAATGAATTTGAAACCATATTTTACATATATGATTTTTAGTTGAATTTGAATTTACATGCAACTAGCTGCAACCATATTCAACCACATTTGCAACTATGTTTAACCAAAAACAACTAAATACAAGTCCATTTATGTGTCGTTCCGTACGCTTCTAAAAACCAAATGCCAATTTTTATTCCCACTAAAACGTAACAGTGATCTTAAAATCTTAAACCTTAAATCGTAAATTAAACCTCACACCCTAAAACATACAGTCGAAATCCAAATCCTAAAGTCAAACCCCAAAGCTAAATGCAAACACCTATGCAACTACTTTTAACCCCATGAAACTAAATGCAACCACTTTAAACCCTTGCAACTAAGACCTGATATTATATTCCTACTTTTAACTACATGCAACTACATGCAACTACTTTTAACCATTACCAATGAACATTTAACCATGTTCAACCAACTATGCAACTACTTTTAACCACATGCAACCACATGCAACCACTTTTAACCATTACCAATAAACATTTAACCATGTTCTACCAACTATGCAACTAATTTTAACTACATACAACTACTTTTTAACTATTACCAATGAACATTCAACCATGTTCAACCAACTATGCAACTACTTTTAACCACATGCAACCACATGAAACCACTTTTAACCATTACCAATAAACATTCAACCATGTTATACCAACTAGGCAACTAATTTTAACCAAAATGTAACCACATTGAACCGTTGAAGCAACATTATAAGAGCTACATATTGCTTATAACCAATTCATGAAATAAGGATCAAAATACATCATTTTTGGAAACCCACTTTCCCAAAATATACATGAGCGGGAACAAGTGCCCAAATTATCCATGGACACGCCATTCACACTAGCGCTGATAAGTGGATTTTATATCCACTTGGATCGCTTCATTTCGAATTAAATTGATTGACTTGTACTCAAGTATGTGGTGTGTTTGATGTGTTTTCGTTAATTGTGCAAGTTTAGCTATTTCGGCTAGGGTTGGCATTTTTCGTTGATGTTGGAGTAGATTATTAGCTTGGAATGAAGAAATGAGTGATTTCTTATGCTACCATGGAGTATCATGTGTCTTAGAAATGAAGGACGGAAGTTAGTGCAAAAGAAATGGAAGTAAATGGAGCAAGAACGAAGAAACCAGCAGAAAATTCCATCCGGCAGCCAAGTTGGTGCGCTGCGGCCTAGCAGAGGTGCGCTGCGGCCTAGCAGAGGTGCGCTGCGGCGCAAGAGGAGCAGCTGGTGCACTGCGGCGCAGGAGGAGCAGCTGGTGCGCTGCGGCGCAGGAGGAGCAGCTGGTGCGCTGCGGCCTAGCACTGGTGCGCTGCGGCGCGGTCAACATTCTGTCCAACTCCGATTTTTTGTCCTGAAACTGCTGTTTTCTATCCTGTTTCAAATTAAATTGTATTTTTATGACTTTTCTTGTTGGAAAAGTCACTCATTTCATTACTTAGAAACACTACCCATCATTGTAAATCATACCATTACTTAGAAACACAAGGGAGAAAAGCAGAGAAGGATTAAACAACGCTCGTGACAAGCAACGGAGATCTAGATCTACTTCATCTTTTGTATTCTTTACTTAGGCGTACTTTGGATTCCAGTTTTCGGATTTGTTTTCTAAACTCAACTCCAGTATTATTATATTCATTCAATCTTTGTTTTACATCATGTTTTCAATTGATCCCATGGTGATGAACGATTCGATTATGAACTAATCATTGTCATGGGATTCTAACGGATTTATTTATGGAGCTTTAGTATCTTGATGCTTTAAAGATCTTTGTGTGATGTATAATTGATATCCTCGTATGGTTATGCTTAATTGTTAGATGCGTAGCTAACATCTAATCTGTTAATCTCTTGTGAAGTGAAAGTGGATCTTGAGGTTTAGAACTTATCATGCTAGCATAGGTTCATGATTTCTTATCAACATGATTCGTAGTATGAGATGAGAATACCTATATTGCCCTGTGTGATCTCTATGGATAACTTGTTCTTCAACCGTTATGATTCCAAATTCTACAGACATATAGGGTCTAAGCATAATTGGTGTCTATTCATCTTCTATCTCTTTTGTGGATGTATGGGTAGTTTGGTATACGTATGCTGGCAGGTAGCTTGTACTTGTTTCGTGTTATCCAATCACATATCATAACCATTGCAATTAGTGATTAAAGGCGTCAGATCTAAGCGAAGTATTTAATGAAGTTAGGATCTCATGTTTATTCTCGTATAATTAATTCGATTTTAATTCTCATTAGTTAATAAATTCTTAGTTTGTTAATTTGCTTCTTAGTTAATTTCAGTTAATCAAAACCCAATCTTGTTAATTGTCTTAGCAGTGAGTAAAAATCATACATTGTTGCATAGGTACATTAGCTGAATTAAAACCTAAACCAGATCTCTATGGGAACGAACTTGACTTATATCTATATTACTTGTGACCACGTACGCTTGCGTGATTTAGTGCAAACAAGTTTTTTTGGCACCGCTGCCGGGGATCATCGGTGTTTTATTTTTAGTTTATGTGCTTGTCATCAGTGGTCGTTAGAGTTCACTGACTCGGATTGTTACTTACTAAGTTACTTTGTTTGTGTGTTTCAGGTACTTGAGCGTGTATGCGAGCACGTTCTCAAACTCGAAACCTGGAGGACGTAGAGCGAGTAGTAGATAAAACCGAAGAGGAACTTGAACCAGTAGTAGAGATGGGTGATCGAGCAGCAGCAGCAGTTAAGGCTTTGAAGGACTATTCTCAGCCAAAGATCAATTACATCCAATCTAGTATTGTCAGGCCAGCCATTATAGCTAATAACTTTGAAATCAAGCCTAGCACAATTCAGATGGTGCAGAATTCAGTTCAGTTTGGGGGTGCTCCTACGGAGGATCCTAATATGCACATTCGGGACTTTATTGAGATCTGCGACACCTTCAAGTTCAATGGTGTATCGGAAGATGCTGTAAAATTGAGACTTTTCCCATTCTCTTTGAGGGATAAGGCTAAGGGTTGGTTACACTCTCTACCAGCCGGTTCCATTACTACATGAGAGGATCTTGCTCAGAAGTTTCTTACTAAATTCTTCCCTATGGCGAAAACTGCAGGAATAAGGAACGCTCTAACTCAATTTGCACAGCAATCTGGAGAATTTTTGTGTGAGGCTTGGGAATGCTACAAGGAGATGCTTCGAAAGTGTCCTCATCATGGTATGCCTGATGGATGGTGATTAATGGTTTCTACAATGGGTTGGGAGCACAATCTAGACCTTTGCTAGATGCAGCATCAGATAGTGCTCTATGGGCTAAGAGCTATGAGGAAGCTTATGATCTTATTGAGACGATGGCTGCGAATGAATATCAAAATCCAACTCAGAGACTTTCTCAAGGCAAAGTAGCAGGAATTCTTGAAGTTGATGCAGCTTCAGCTATTGCAGCTCAGTTGAAGGCTTTGACTATGAAGGTGGATTCTCTTACCAACTATGGAGTTCAGCAGGTTGCTAGTGTTTGTGAGTTATGTGCGGGCGCACATGAGATGAATCAGTGTGCTATCTCTTCTGAATCAGCACAGTTTGTAAGTAATTTTCAGAGACCTGCTGCACCAGTTCAAGCCACCTATCATCCGAATAACAGGAACCATCCTAACTTCAGCTGGAGCAACAATCAAGGTGCTCAACAACCACAACAGCCTTATCAGCAGTTTCAGGGTCATCAAGCGAGGCCATTCAATCAAGTCTATCAGTAGCAATATGTCCAAGGCAACCATATCAACCTCCGGGATTTCAGCAACAGTCTCATGCAAGTGCGGGGCAATCTTCTTCTGAAAAATCTAAATTGGATGAATTGAGGTTGATGGTTAAAAGCCAGGCGGTATCTTTAAAGACCTTGGAGAATCAGATAGGGCAAATTGCAAGTGCCTTACTTAACAGGCAACAAGGAACTCTTCCTAGTGATACGGAGGCTAATCCAGGCAAGAGGGAAGCCAGAGAGTAGGTGAAAGCAGTTACTTTGAGATTTGGAAAAGTCACAACCGAGCAGAAACCAGCAGCTAAGGAAGACGAGGAAGTTCATAATCAGCAGGTTGAAAAATCTGCAGCACCGGAAATTGAGAAATCTGATTTGGTGGCTGATCAGCTAGATGGTGAAGTGGAAATGAGCAAGAAATCTGTTGAAAAAGCTTCTTCGGAGCAGTCTACAACGAATAATCAGATCCATTCTCCTCCTCCATATCCTCGACGCTTGCAGAAAAGTCAAGAAATTCAATTTTAGAAATTTTTGGACGTCTTCAAGAAATTGTCCAATAATATTCCTTTTTTCTGAAGCATTAGAAAAGATGTCGAGCTATGCTAAGTTCATGATGGGGATTTTATCAAGGAAGTTGAAGCTTGATGAACTAGAGACCGTTGCTTTGACGGAAGAGTGCAGTGTAGTTCTGCAACAAAAGTTGCCTCCTAAACTTAAAGATCTGGAATGTTTCACCATCCCATGCGCTATTGGCAACTTATATTTCAACAAGTGTTTGTGTGACTTGGGAGCTAGCATTAATCTGATGCCATTGTATGTCCCTGATCCGAAACCTACGAACATCTCGTTACAACTAGCTGATCGGTCGATCGCGTATCCAAAAGGAATAGTGGAAGATGTCTTGGTAAAGGTGGATGAGTTTATCTTTCCTGCTAATTTTGTTATTCTAGACTTTGAGGAAGATAAGAAGATTTCCATCATCTTGGGAAGGCCATTCCTAGCTACCGGTCGAACTTTGATTGATGTGCAGAAAGGGGAGCTAACTATGCGGGTGCAAGATGATAAGGCCACCTTTAATGTTTTTGCTCCTACGAAGATTTCAGATGATCCAGAAGTGTGCTTTTCTATGGAATCCATTGCATTGTCTTTCCAAGAAGAAAAAGGTGATTTGAAATTGGATGTAGTGCCTAGTGTTCCAAATTTTTCGGAGAATTCTGAGTCAGTTAAGCTGCTTGAGGAAATTGATGTTGTTAAACCTTCCATACAAGATCTCTCAAATGTAAAGCTCGGAAAACTTCCACCGCATTTGAGGTATGTCCTTTTGAATGATGAGTTAGTGATTTTTGAAGAGGGTCATGATAATGTGTTAAGAAGGTGGATAGTTGATGATGAGGTAGAAGAGTGTTCTGTTCAGTCGGCTGAGAGGGATAAACACCTTAGAGGTGTGAGAAAGAAAAAGAAGACAAAGAAGTCGACGGGTGGAAAACTCAAGGTGAAGAGTGAAAGAAAAGTTATGTTGGGAGTAAGCAATCAAGATGTCAACATTTATTTGAATGGTCTTTCTGTTGAGGACGGTTCGGTCATTATTTTGAAACCGCCGTGAGTTGAGGAAGCATCGTCCGGCTAAATGACGTCAACGATAGCGCTTCGTGGGAGGCAACCCACGTGTTTCGGACAGTTAGGTATGTTCTCTACTATCCCTCGTATTTACTTCCATTCAATGGGGACATCGAATATTTTAAGTTTGGGGGTGGTTTGGGGGATAAGTAGTGTGTAGTAGTTATTTGTGTGTCATTGTGTTCATATTGTTGGGTTTGTGGAGTCTATCAGGTTTTAGAATTGGATTCTGACTTGAGTTAGGAATTCCAGAATTGGACTCTAATTAGAGTTGGGAATTTCAGAATTAGACTCTGATTTATTTTGACCCAGTTTCTTCTCTTATAAATACTCGTGTAATTGTAACACAACACAATGTGAGAGATCAATACAAAATTAGTGCAACTTGTGGAGTAAAAATTTCCGAACCACGTAAAATCTTTGTCTTGTGTGATTGTCGTTTATTTTCTTATTCTTGTTTATTCGCTTTGGGTTTTGCTTTCGTTGTTGTATACTCAACAACTAGTATCAAAATTAGTTCATCTTGCTGATGATGAGATTTTGGATATTGCGGGCATAGGAGATATTAATCTCAAGACCTCTTTGGGGACTAGCTGGACGTTGAAAGATGTAAGGTACATTCCTGGACTGAAGAAGATGCTGATATTTGTGGGTCAGTTAGATAAGGAAGGGTATTGAGTTACTTTGGGAGACGGACAGTGGAAGGTTATAAAGGGGAATCTAGGTGTTGCTCGTGGAGAGAAAAAGGGGACGTTGTACATAGTTGAACAATCTAGCTATGAAGCAAATACGGTTGCTGATGAGATTGAGTCTTCAACTTTGTGGCACCAAAGACTTGGTCATATGAGTGAAAAGGGTATGAAGCTGTTAACTTCGAAAGGGAAGATTCCAGAGCTGAAGAATGTGGAACTTGGGTTCTGTGAGCCATGTATTCTTGGAAAGCAGAAACGGGTTACTTTTGCAAAATCAGGGTGGACACCCAAGGCTGAGAGGTTAGAGCTAATTCATACAGATGTATATGGTCCAACAGCAGTTGCGTCGTTGGGAGGATCTCGCTAATATGTCACTTTCATTGACGATTCCACTAGAAAGGTATAGGTTTGATTTTTGAAGAATAAATCAGATGTGTTTGCTACTTTCAAGAAGTGGAAGACTGAAGTTGAAAATCAGACCAGTTTGAAGGTTAAGAGTTTGATGTCAGATAATGGTGGTGAGTATAGTAGTGATGAGTTTAAAAGCTTTTGCGCAGAATATGGGATTCGAATGATCAAAACAATTCCAGAGACACCGCAACAGAATGGTGTTGCAGAGCGCATGAATAAAACCTTGAATGAGAGGGCCAAGAGTATGAGGTTGCATGAAGGGATGCCAAAGACTTTTTGGGCAGATGCAGTTAGCACAGCAGCGTATCTCATAAATAGAGGACCTTCAGTTCCTTTGGGGTTCAAGATTCCTGAAGAAGAGTGGCAGAAAAAGTTAGTAAATCTTTCACACTTGCGAGTTTTTGGTTGTGTTTCTTATGTGCGTGTTAAAGATTCTGATAGGGACAAGCTTGATCCGAAAGCAAAGAAGTGTATCTTCATTGGTTATGGCTCAGATGATATGGGTTAACGTTTCTGGGATGAACTAACGAAGAAGGTTGTTAGAAGTATAGATGTCACTTTTAATGAAATTGCAGTGTATAAATATAAGCTTGCAGTCGATTCTGAGTTTGCAAAGGAACAACCTGAGAAAGAGAAAGCAGTGCTTGAAGATATTACAGAAGAAGATCTTGTAGGAAATAGTGGGACTTTTGGGGAATGGTGATGACACAGTTCCAGTTACTCCACAGGCTGAGGTAAGAAAATCTAGCAGAATTGTGAGGCCACCACAAAGATTTTCTCCTTCAGCATATTATATGTTATTGACCGAGGATGGAGAGCCTCAGTGTTATTCAGAGGCAGTTCAGGTGGATGATTCAGTTCAGTGGAAATCAGCCATGGAAGAAGAGATGAGTTCTCTTGAGAAGAATGAAACTTGGTCTTTAACAGAGTTACCAGCAGGAAAGAAGGCTTTACAGAATAAGTGGGTGTTCCGGATCAAAGAAGAACCTGGTGGCAGCAAGAGATACAAGGCGAGGTTAGTAGTCAAGGGTTATCAACAGAAAAAGGGTATTGACTATACTGATATATTTTCTCCGATTGTTAAGATGACTACAGTTAGAATTGTGCCAAGTATTGTGGCTGCAGAGGAGTTACATCTAGAGCAACTAGATGTTAAGACCGCGTTCTTACATGGTGATCTTGAGGAAGACATCTACATGGTAAAGCCAGAGGGATTTCAGGTAGCTGGGAAAGAAAACCTCGTTTGCAAGCTTATAAAGAGCTTGTATGGTTTGAAGCAAGCACCAAGACAATGGTACTTGAAGTTTGACAGCTTTATGATGAAGAATGGGTACACTAGGAGTGTTATGGATCATTGTTGTTATTTTAAACAATTTGATTCATCTTATATCATATTGTTGTTGTATGTTGATGACATGTTGATAGCAGGATCAAACATGAGAGAAATCAACAGGTTGAAGAGACAAATGTCTGAGGAGTTTGAGATGAAAGATATGGGTGCAGCAAAACAGATACTTGGTATGAGCATCATAAGGGATAGATCTGAAGGTACTTTGAAATTATCTCAAGAGAAGTATATTGAGAAATTGTTACAGAAATTCAGTGTCCAGGATGCGAAGACCAGAAGTACACTATTGGCGACTCACTTTAATCTCACGAATAAGCAGTCACCTAAAACGGATGAAGGCAAGAAAGATATGGCTAAAGTTCCATATGCGTCTGCAGTTGGCAGTTTGATGTATGCTATGGTGTGTACAAGGCCAGATATTGCTCATGCAGTGGGAGTTGTTAGTAGGTTCATGTCTAATCCAGGAAGAGAGCATTGGGAAGCAGTCAAGTGGTTGTTGCGCTACTTGAAAAGCACATCCAAGGTTGCGTTATGTTTCAGCAAGAAAGATGTTATCTTGGAAGGGTTCTCTGATGCAGATTTGGGTGGATGTTTGGATACAAGAAAAAGTACAACGGGATATATTTTCACTTTGGGTGACACAGCAGTTAGTTGGATGTCTCGACTTCAAAAGTGTGTTGCTCTTTCAACCACAGAAGCAGAATATATGGCTATCTCTGAAGCTAGCAAGGAGATGATTTGGATGAAGAATTTTCTTGAGGAGTTGGGCAAGAAACAAGCGGACAGTGCTTTGTATAGGGACAGTCAGAGTGCTATTCATCTTGCGAAGAATCCTGTGTTTCATGCTAGGACGAAGCATATTCAGCTGAGATATCACTTTACAAGAGAGTTGATTAGCAATGGTACTTTGTCCTTGAAGAAAATCCTTGGTTCAAAGAATCCTGCAGATATGTTAACTAAGGTGGTTATTAATGAAAAGTTGAAGCTTTGCATAGCTTCAACTGGCCTTCAGAACTGATTGATGAGAAGGCGCTACACTAGTTAGAGTTATTGATCGAGGGATTATTTGTTACTAGATTTACAAGAGTGAAGCGAAGATTGTCAGACTCCAAGTGGAAGATTGTTGGATTTGTGGAGTCTATCAGGTTTCAGAATTGGATTCTGACTTGAGTTAGGAATTACAGAATTGGACTCTAATTAGAGTTAGGATTAGAGTTAGGAATTTCAAAATTAGACTCTGATTTATTTTGACCCAGTTTCTTCTCTTATAAATACTCATGTAATTGTAACACAACACAACACAATGTGAGAGATCAATACAAAACTAGTGCGACTTGTGGAGTAAGAATTTCCGAACCACGTAAAATCTTTGTCTTGTGTGATTGTCGTTTATTTTCTTGTTCTTGTTTATTCGCTTTGGGTTTTGCTTTCGTTGTTGTATACTCAACACATATAGATATCATATTTTGCATATTAGTATTAATTCATGCATGTTCGTTCATATTATTTATGTTTGTTTCATATAGGACATGCTGTTATTTTGCTTTCGTATATCATGTGAGTCCATTATAGTTGCATTTTCATGGCATGCATATTTCATGATCCCTTAGGATGAGCTAATTCTGATTGGTAGGTAGATGTCTAATTGAGTGTGGTAATGATGAGTAGAGGGTTGATTTATAGTTCCTAGGAATTGACTTGCATGTTTCGGAAACACAATTTTTACACAATCTCAACGGTTGCTTTTGGGCTAGGTTGAGGTTATGCTTGTTCGGTTGTTTCAGATTTAATCACTTGATTATATTTAGAATTTTCGTTATTCCCTTGATGGCGTAGGAACACTAAAGTCTAAGTTTGGGGAAAAATAGGGATTTCATGCTAGTTGTTAATAATGGCTAGGCGTCAAATGTCTAGTAGCCGGCTCATATTTATATGAGTAGTCTAGGGTTGGAATTGAGAATTCTCATTCCACATTGTATATATGAAAAGAGAAAAAAAAAGACTCAAAAGTTTTAATTGTTTAATACAAAATTAACCAGGATGAGCTCTTTAATACTCGAGCAATTAAGTTCGCGGGGACTTTGTGCCTAGTGACCTAAGGCTTTTATAGTCTGGGATCCACTAACCTAACACTCGCTACATGGGTATTATTGTATAAGCCTTTAGGGGTTCCATCCATTGCACGGTTAAATAAGCATGTTTATCGTATTATTTGTCGTAGTTGTAGTAATAAAGCATGAATTCCTGTCTAACTTCAATGATGATGGAGGTGTTTCTAGGTTATGAAGTGTTTACAGTCTATTCTATTTATAAACTTGTGATTGTCTTGGCGAAGAATGAGTATGATTTCGATCTAGTGTTAGGAGTATATCTGATGAGCATCGCACACACGCACGTTTCTGTTCGTGTATTGTTAGTATACGGGGACTTAGTCGAGCTCTATTTGGAGTTAGTTGCATTCTTTGAGATATTTGTTTGCTAGT
Organism: Kitagawia praeruptora; assembly: GCA_037693485.1. NCBI lineage: Eukaryota > Viridiplantae > Streptophyta > Magnoliopsida > Apiales > Apiaceae > Kitagawia > Kitagawia praeruptora. The sequence continues at coordinate 20,990,443 of CM075351.1, read as the reverse complement.
TGGTTTTGGTTAGTTCGAGGGGTTCGTTGCATTTTCATATTAGTTGCATTCATGCATTGCATTGTTTTTGCATTATTTAGTTAGATGGATTTTGTGGATACATTCGCTATAGGCCCTCACGAGACCTCACTCGTCCACTAGGGCTACCTAGGGGTTTAAAGGGCTTGTTGCATATGCCAAATGCAACCGTGATCACCTACGGAAGTGTTACTAGTTAGTTGTATATAGTTGTATTTGTTTATGCTTGAGGACAAGCATCGGTTTAAGTTTGAGGGTGTGATAAGTGAATTTTATATCCCAAATTACTGTAGCATTTCTTTGGTACCAACATCTCTTGAATCGTAACCACTTTCTCGGAGCTCCCTCGTCGCAACTTCTCTCCAACGTCATTACGGGACTACCAACACCACACCACCATCACCATATATGTATCCCCCCATGTATCTCTATACCTTGTTCTCGCTTGTTTTTTATGGCTCCGTAGTGGTTGTTCAACCTCAATCAAAAAATAATCTGATATTGGGGTTCAAAATTCAATTTAGGGATTTTAAATCTAGCATTACAGATGGCTTAAAATTGGTATGGCTGTGTAAATTGTCGAAAGACGATTTAATTGACGTATAATACATGAACGAAAAATGAGCGAAGAGGGTAGAACGATGTTCATTGGAAAATGAGAAACTAAGTTCGTCAGAAACTGGGCGTTGAAAATCCGCCTTATATAATTGTATGAAATTGGTGTAGTCATGTAGAAGATTAATAGACGGTTTGATTGATGTATAAAAGTTGAACGACAAACAACGGGATACGACTGGAACGGAGGTTGTTTTTTTCCCAATAAAATCGCCTTAAAATCGCCACAACTAGGAGATGGTCGCATAATTCTGTGAAAAATGATGATGATGTCATCACACATGTCCCAGAAACGTCTTAGCGAATACGCCGTATATCAGAAATGCAGATACGTCTCTGTAACAAACGTAATAGATAGATACAATTTCAGCAACGGCGATCACATGATTTATTCCTTTAGGAAGAACGTATCACCTGATACTCCTGTCCCAAGGACGTATCATGTGGACATTTAGGGCATCCATCAATGTGCGTTGGTATTTTAGTTTCTGGAAATTAAAAGGTGGGTATTTTTATTCTTCACCCCCAATTTATTGTCTCTCAATTTCAATCTCTTTCTCTACCTCTTCCCCTTTTTAAAGGAGTACAATAGTTAACAGAAATAATCCAAACAGCTAAACAAAAACAAAAATAAAAATGTATAATTTTTTTAACAACGATCAACAATTTAAATAAAAATATTAAATTTTTGAAAGGATGATCAACAACAACTAATATGATCTATTCAAGTTGTTGGTCCCGGTGTATTGCAGAAGGTGGGGTTGAATGCAATACTGATAAATCACAATCTTTAAAACAACGACAATGAAATTTCAATTTATCAGTATGAAGATGCAAACATAAGCAGTTCAAGATTTCTCACTAAATAAATGTTTTATTTATCTTGTGAAGTGTTGCTACAATCTAGAGAAAAATGGTATTTTTCTCCAGTTTCGGTTTCTTGAGAGATACAAGAGTTGTTGCGTTGAAGCATACGTGTGTACATAGAAAGAGTTAGAGACATATCTCTAAATAAGCTGGGTTGCTCTCTATCGCATGGGTTGTGGAGCTGCTGTCGTTTTCAAGTGGCAACTCCTTACAACTTGCACACCCATGTGACTTTCCTAAATTGCTATAGAAACAAAGTTAACATTACATGTAAAGCAACCTAGATTCTTTCTTATTTAAGCTAATACAATTCTAGTAGATGTAGATTTGTTATACTCTTTGAATTGACGAGCTTTGTCTTGTGAAGTCTCAAGCTTCTGTCGTAGTCTTGCAGGTATGCTACAATCCTTGTAGTGTTGTAGCAAATCTATTTCTCGAACATCTAAACTGACATGGGTTTTACTAAGAAAAATCCCCAAATCAAATAATTCATTGGGACAGTGACCTTAACCGCCAAGTCTGCTGTCAGGTGAATATTCATTGGTTGACAGTATGAGTTCCCGCCAATGTTGTCGGGATTCCAGACTTGCTGTCAAGCTGTGAGAATGTTGTTGTCTCATACTTCAGCCAATGTTGCTGTCAGATATAGCTTGCTGTCGTGACTTGCAACATGCTGACTTATTGTAACCTTATTGTCAATGCTGTGACAGTAACATTTATTCTTGTTGTCTTCTTGATGTATAACTTGAGCCTTGAACAAATACATGAACTTCTTTTAAGACATACAATTATTACATGACAACAATTTATTTGATTACAAAAACACACTTTGGCTATGACTGTGACAACCCGGGTCAAATCCCGAGCCTTTTTTCGAAAATCGGGTCGAGTCCCGATCATGAATCCGAAATAAGCCAAAGTATACTGGCCCAATTGCAGCCAATTTGGGTAATTCACAAGCCCACCACAGGCCCCCAAAAGGTCATGATTTGTTGGTGCACTTAGTAGCTGTAATTTGCCTTATAAACTGAACTGAAATCCCAAATCTCCTCGATGTGGGACTGGGGTGTTACAAACTCCCCCACTTAAACTCCTGACGTCCTCGTCAGGCCTGAACGGATATCCCATAGGTTCCGGATCGTTCCTCCCTAGCCATTGTGGGATAATACCGGCTAGCTTCGTGTCCCCACCTCCGGACCTCTGTCCATTGTGGAATAATACCACCAGCCATCATGTCCCCACCTCCGGCAACTTGACGAATCAATCTTTCAAGAGTCGTCTCTGATACCATATGTGACAACCCGGGTAAAATCCCGAGCCTTTTTTCGAAAATCGGGTCGAGTCCCGATCACGAATCCGAAATAAGCCAAAGTATACTGGCCCAATTGCAGCCAATTTGGGTAATTCACAAGCCCACCACAGGCCCCCAAAAGGTCATGATTTGTTGGTGCACTTAGTAGCTGTAATTTGCCTTATAAACTGAACTGAAATCCCAAATCTCCTCGATGTGGGACTGGGGTGTTACAAACTCCCCCACTTAAACTCCTGACGTCCTCGTCAGGCCTGAACGGATATCCCATAGGTTCCGGATCGTTCCTCCCTAGCCATTGGATAATACCGGCTAGCTTCGTGTCCCCACCTCCGGACCTCTGTCCATTGTGGGATAATACCACCAGCCTTCATGTCCCCACCTCCGGCAACTTGACGAATCAATCTTTCGAGAGATACCATATGTGACAACCCGGGTAAAATCCCGAGCCTTTTTTCGAAAATCGGGTCGAGTCCCGATCACGAATCCGAAATAAGCCAAAGTATACTGGCCCAATTGCAGCCAATTTGGGTAATCCACAAGCCCACCACAGGCCCCCAAAAGGTCATGATTTGTTGGTGCACTTAGTAGCTGTAATTTGCCTTATAAACTGAACTGAAATCCCAAATCTCCTCGATGTGGGACTGGGGTGTTACAATGACAGTATGTTCTACTTAGTGAAAAACTAAGTACAGGGAAAGAAAAATCTAGTTAAGTTGTCTTTATGCTATGACCCATAAATCATAACACAAGCATTATTAATTTTTTATCAAAAAAATACTACAGTATTTTTTATTTTTTTTTGAAATCAACTTAAATTGCATTAACTCAAATTTGCTTCGTACATCACTGTCTCCAACACAGAAAATGGAGGAGACCAAAAAACATTGGAGCAATTCACCATACAAGGTACCCTAGCTAACAGATGGGCAACCTTGTTGACCTGCTTTTTAACATAAGAAATATTGATACTAGAATTCCTTTCATGAAGGACATGACACTCGTGTAACACGTTACCTACTTCCAAATAATTTTCTACTCGTCTGGTAACCGCATTAACAGTGAGCATAGAATCACTTTCAACGTCCACATTGCTAAGCTGTAGTTCGTGAATCCACTGGAGAGCTTCCAACAAACCCCTCGTCTCAGCCTCAAAAACCGATACTGCACCTGCAAACCTGCAGTTCTTCGCTCGAATGAATTCACCTCTATGGTTCCTGATTATCATTCCCACTGCAAACGATGAATCACCACTAAAGACAAATGCATCTACGTTTAACTTCAATCTTCCTCTTGTTGGAGCTAACCACCTCACCACCTCTGATCTAGAGTTTTGTAACCTTGCCCCAAGCATCCCAGAATTTTCACGTCGCACTTCTCTCCACTGACAATGATATCATAATCCTCTCGTAACATTTTATAGTTATAGAATGAAGTACCGGAGAGTGGAATCATAACTATTGAATCAAATGTCAATCATTAATTTTTGACACACCAAAATATAGTACATTAGTTATTTAGTTTTGACTATATATATATTTATATTTCGATTTGATCTATAAGTGTACGAAATTTTAATTCATTTAGGATCTCCAATTTACGAGAACATGCGGGAGGCTTAAACCTCATATTAAAAGGATCATTGTTGTAGCCCAAGTTAAACCCACCCTACCCGGCTACGTTGCTACTATACATGTTACTATTCCCCGTCCCATTTTACATGTTGCTTTTCTAAAATACACACATATAATACCCTTAATTAATATATTAGAAAATGAGAATAGTAGTATTAAATTTGAAAAAAGTCAAATTTTATATATAATAAATGTAGGAATAGTTTTGGAAAATCAGCTTAAAATTATATTGAAAAAAGAAAAGAAACATGTAAAATGGGACAAATTCATTTTTAAAAGGAACACGTATTTTGCGACGGAGGGAGTATGAAATGCTATCGACCTTATCTTATATTTTTCAGAAATGTAAATACGTGTGCCTCCTAAAAAACTCATTGGCTCCACCTTAGAATTTTATAAAAAGTTCTGCAACAAACACATCATATGTACTGTCTTGTTCTTTTGAATGAAATTTCACACTAAAGTTGATGCAATCCTCCAACATCCAACAATATGTAAGCACTAAATTGTTGGTTTGTACACCATTGGCATTGTTAAATTACATATGCTAAAGTTATCTTCCACCTAATGTGGTGTCTTGTTCAAATCCTTTTCTATGCTTTTGACCTCACCATTATTTGACAAGTGCTTTGCATTTACATAATTTTGAACTTTTTTTATGAGATTTTAATTTAAATTAAGTGCCGTTGATAGTGGCGGAGCTTAAAAAAGTGTGTGCTCCTATGTTATAATATAATCTCTATTAATTAATTGCTTTTACTTGTAAGTTCTTGATTCTCAAGTCTCAACTACCACCCGAGTTCAATTTGTAAAGTCAGAGTGAGCTCAAGATAGCCTAAGCAGCCGATTATGAGGAAATTAAAATTAAATATATTAACAGTTTTACATAGTTAAATGAAAATTCGAAATGTATTATATCATTCAAACTGATTTGTTTGATTTTTTTGATAAAATCGATCAATTTTATAATTTAAATTACATATTTCATATATTGAATATAACTAATGAAAAAAAATGATAAAACAATATAGATTATATATTATATCCTACATTTTGTAGATTTATAAAAATATAAGTTAATAATTTAAAATCTCTAACCTTTATTAATAAGCGAAACCCTCTTTAAAGGTACCTAAAGTTTGGTTCGCACTATATTTTGGTTTCACCCGTTTTTGATTCGCACTATATTTTGGTTTCACCCCTAAAATCCTATTTTCTGTAGAATACTATGTTGTTGTTTTTTTTAAAAAAATAGAATAAAAATAGAAATCCTATTATAATTATAATTCTTTTTGTAATTTTTATCTTATTATAATTAGAATTCTTTATTTGTAATTTTTTAAAAAAAAATCATATTTCCCCTAAAATACTATGTTCCTTTAAAAAGAGTTAAAAATAGAGTTTTTATGATGATTATAATTCTTTTGTTTATAATTTTTTTAACTTGAAAAAACCAACGATCAAAAATCACCAACAAATAGAGGGTAAAACACCAACAAATACGTAGCCAGATCGTATAACATTTGATAAAACACTAACGAATCTATAACCTTTATTAATAAATTTCTGTTTAATGATATTTTCGTAAAAAATTTGGTTTCACCCTTATTTCATCACAGATTCCTACTCCTCTAAAATTCATATTATTTTTTAAAACAATTGTTTGGAATTTTGTTATAATTATAATTCTTTTACTATAATATTACTGAATTGTACAAATAACGTATATATTAGAACCAGAACCATGTATGTTATGTTTTCTTGATTGTTTAAAATATAATCTTAAATAAATAATAAATAAATCTATATCTATAACGTGTATTAATAACAAACCCCCTTTTTAATGTACTATTTTATACCAAATTTGGTTCGTACCATAGTTTGGTTTCACCCCAAGATTTCTATTTTCTCTAGAATTCTATGTTATTTTATAAAATAAATAAATAAATTATATTACAATTATAATATTTTTATTACAACTTAATAAAAAAAAAGACTACGAATACAAATGTTAATCTACGGTGACATGCTTATCTATAACAAACGAAATACATTTTTAATGGTACTTCGGTACCAAAAATTGGTTCCACCCATAAGATTCCTATTTCTCCAAGGATTATATATTATTTTTTATTAAAATAATAAATTGTTAATACTATTATAATTGTAATTTTTATTATAACTCTATTCAGTTCACAAATAACGTATTTATCATAATCATGTACATTTTAACGTATATATCGGAATCATTTAGTTTTTTTTCTCGATTTTCTTAAATAAACTTAAATAAATAATATATAAAATGACCTTTATTAATAAGCAAATTCTTTGTAAATAACGTAATTTTTTATAATAAATTAATGATCAATTTAATTAAATTTTCTCGGGCCCTTATCATCTAATATCTTATTTGTAAGTGAAATCACGTTTTAATGATACTTACTTCTAAATTTGTGTCTCCTAGAAATATTGGAATTTTGATGTAATTACAATTCTTTTTTTATAAACTACTGAGTTCCATAAATATCGTAATTTTCTTTTGTACTTTTACCATTTTTATAGTATTTTTTAATGATAAATAAAATATTTCCTATAAAATTTAATAAAAAATGATCAATTTTAATAAATTATTTCGACCCGTGCTTCGTACGGGCTATCATCTAGTTTGATTAATTTAACAAAAAAATCAAATAAAAGTGAATCGGAAGAAACATTTTTCTCTATTATGGGCTTAATGATATAATTAACTATAGATAATATCCTAAAGTTAAGTCATATTTTCAATACGAAAGTAAAGATATTTTTATAAATACAAGGGATAAATTCTATTATTACTATAGGAACATTTTTCTATATTATTTATGTAATACGTAATAGTAGTAATACAGTTTTTATAAGGCCTTTCGCACAACCGACCAATGGGCAACTTACACTCTGGAGTGTGAATATATGGTTTCACCAGACACCTGTACATAAATATACTCCGTATGTCTGAAATCAACCGTTTACATTTATTTATGAGACTGAGACATGTAACTTGTAAGGTTTGCCGACAATTCGAACTTTTTTTTTAAGGGCGTATCCGTGTATATATGGGAAATGTAGTTTCTAAAAGTTTAAACATCATGGCCTAAAAAAAATTAATTGTGTGTTATTTAATTGTGTGTTTTTTATGGGTAATGCATAACGCATGTTCAACATGCGTTATCAGTGACGGAGACAGGGGGTCTAGATGGGGCTCTAGCCCCCCGATATTTGAATATATATTACTGTAGTATGCATATATAAATAATTGATTCCCTAGCTCAGTTGGTTTGTAGTTTGTTTTCTACCCCGAAAACCAGGGTTCGACCGTCTACAGACTCTTTCTTGTTATTTTTTTCCTTTTATTTTCAAACTTTGTTAAAATTTTTTTTTTTAAAAATCATAATGTAAAATTGCCCCACCCACCTAAAAAAGGTTTCTGCCTCCGTCATTGTGCATTACTCGTGTATTTTCCAACCCCACAACTGAAAAAACAAGAAAAACGCATGGTACATTTGTGTTTGGGCTGTAACACAAGTGCGTGATGCGTTACCCCCATAACGCAGTAACGCATCACGCACTTGTGTTACAGCTCAAACGCTGGTGCTAGATGCGTTTTTGGTCTGAAATCAGCTGAGGAAAGGAAAAATAAACGAGTAACGCATGTATGACATGCGTTACCCTCCTAACGCAGACAATACTTGCGTTATGTATGTGCCAGTACGAGGTACACTTCCCAAAAAGTGCTATTTTGGACATTTTGATCAGAAATTGTGTTATTTTGATACTTCACCCAAACAACTACATAATTTTATAATGATTTATTGATTTTCGATAAACATTTATCTAACAAAATTCTACGTTATAATACTGTAGTCCCACTCTAGGGAGAACCATCTTACGTGGAGAACCGTGGAGAACCACTTAAAATGCATTAAAATAGTCCTTTATATAAGGCCCCTGGCGGGGCCCCTTCACATAAAAGTCTTATAATTCTACCCTCTATCCATTCATCAAAAAAAAAAATTTTAAAAAAAACTTTTAAAAAAATTTAAAAAAATGGTGCCACGTCATCATTTTTTGAAATTTTTTTTAAAATGTTTTTTTTGTAATTTTTTTTTAATAAATAGATAGAGTATAGAATTATAAGACTTTTTTGTGAAGATGCCCCTGCGGGGCCCTTATATATAAAGCAATTATAATGTATTTTAAGTGGTTCTCCATGGTTCTCCACGTAAGATGGTTCTCCATGGAACAATGGACTTTATATGATTTGTGTCGTCCAATGTTTCAAGCACTCGGAACTGACATTGTTAAATATACATCAAGTCATGTATGACGTTTACGGCTGGTCTACCATTAATTAACTTAACATATATATCTCCTTTCCTTGTACCTAATCTTGCAATTACCATAATTTAGCGCAACGAATTAGTTATAGATTTCTAATTATACGTCTTTGATTCCTTAATTTAGTTTAAATTGTAAAGTTAATTACTTTAGCACACTAGATTATTCTAACATTCTCTATATTTTATAGTCAAAGTAAAGTAATTAGTAGAGCTGTTATCCATAATCATAATTACTGCCTAGCTGTTATGAGAATAATTGTTCAAAAGAAATGATTTCAATTGTTGCCATGGCTATAAATATAATGTAAACGTGTTTCACTCCTTTAAGTTTAATACTAGTAGTATTTTAAAAATATATATTTAACACAACACTTTTACTAATCCTGGGTTAATTTAAAAGACCCTTTTACATAAGCCTTTAGTACTAAAAGAATGAATGCAAGGTGATTAAGGTTATACACTGCGCAATCATTAAGTTTAAACCAAACCCATTTGTACACAAAACATTAAAATTTAAAGGGTTTCAAGTGCATGAGGTTGACCTCAGGTAGAATCCTGAGGTTAAAACAATCTTCATATAAAATTAATATAGAAATAAGTGATGTGGCAATTCACTACAGGTCTCTAGAGGTTCGACAAATATAGCCAACATCAAGAGATTATCTATAATTATAGATAACAGTTTTGTCCCATTGGAGTGTAATTTTTTTTACACATTCTTTATAATTCTTATTTATGGTAATTAATTTTAAAATTTACCTAAGGGGTCTCTCCCATTGGAGAGGCTCTAATATAATGTAAACGTGTTTCACTCCTTTAAGTTTAATACTAGTAGTATTTTAAAAATATATATTTAACACAACACTTTTACTAATCCTGGGTTAATTTAAAAGACCCTTTTACATAAGCCTTTAGTACTAAAAGAATGAATGCAAGGTGATTAAGGTTATACACTGCGCAATCATTAAGTTTAAACCAAACCCATTTGTACACAAAACATTAAAATTTAAAGGGTTTCAAGTGCATGAGGTTGACCTCAGGTAGAATCCTGAGGTTATAACAATCTTCATATAAAATTAAGGCTATTTATGTAAATTACTGGAAGAAAAAATTACAATTACAAAAATGCCCCTGCGGGGCCCTTTACATTATAATAGAAATATATTATAACCTTAGGAGAGATGCCTAAGGACAACCGCAGGCCCAGTTTTCTCAAATTTAAATTAGTTGCTGTACATAATTATAGAGTTCTTTTTTTTTTGCCACATTAATTCTATTATTTTAGTATCTGGTGTGATACATGTGGTAGGGGATAATCAAACCATGGTGGTTCGACAAGGTATAGTAGAGTTAAAGTAATGCTAACATGAAATTTCATCCTTTTGGCAAGTTTCAAACGACACTCATACCTGTATTCCTCTAACATGGAAATGAAATCAAAAAGTCATTCAAAGATGATGGGATTAGCATTGCCCATAATCACGGTGCAACTGATTGAATTGGCCTAAACAATGAAAGTCTTAAGGCCAATGAAAGTCTAACTGTTAACACGTACTTCTGATTACAAAATCTTGCTAATAATAACCCGATGACATTCGTGTTGTTGCACTTTTTATTATTAACGTTGATAATAAACACATTAAATTATATTTACGAGATTAATATGTCAGGGAAGGTCCAAATACCACATGAAAATACAAATTTTGATCAACTTTTTTATAAATGAAATAAAATTTGTAAAAAATAAGTATAGTAGTTGGTGACTATGTGTATGTAATGATTTTGTACATAATATAACGTACTTGACAACACTGCATGGTTGTTTTTACTGAAGGCAGACTTCGTCATTACCCCATTCCATAGGTGCCGCTCTTTGGATCCCCTTGTTCATCTCTCTGACTCTGACCAACATTTATACATCCTAAATTTCAAATTTTAACATTAATCCATTGTTATATAAATTGGTCAATTTTTGAAAAATCGTCAATAAATCGGTCAAAAATCAATCAAAATTTTGGAATTAATTTGACCAATTTTGTAAAAATCGTCAATAAATTGCCTATTTTTCAACCAAATCATCAAATAAATCGTAAATCTGTAACTCAATCGAATAATTCCGATTTTCAAAATCTACAGCACTGCATTAACCTTGCAAATGATACAAAAAATTTAATAATCTTAATTAACTACTTTTAGTCTAGAAACTAAAGTGTACATATTTTATTCATTTTACACTAGAGCTTGTTCTTGATTTCAGGTTCATTTTAGTAGTACTCCTATAAGATTTACTGTACATCTGTATCAAAATCTGGAAAAGCGTGATTTAAGAAACAAAAGAAGATAAAAACACACATAATTGTGTGTGTGCGTGTAACATTGTAAGTATTCATATCTACATTAGCTGTAATAGAACCGAATGAAGCTTTTGTTTACTCATCCTTCCATCTCCATTCCCCTGTAAAACAATACTATAATTACACACAGATTTATTTATATAAATACACACACGTATACATACAAACTTCACTCTCTACAAAGCCTCTGTTTCACCATTTTCTCTGCAATTTTTTCCACCACTCTCGAGAAATGAGATCATATTTGTAAAATATAATCAACTGGGTCCTTCACATTTCGCTCATTATACAACCCCATCTCAAAATCTTGAGTTTTGATCACTGATTTCTCATCTGGGTCACTGAAATATTCAAAAATGGCGCCGTCGTTCGAGTGGTGGGCTAAAGAAACCCACAAAGGAACGCCGGTGGTTGTGAAGATGGAGAACCCAAATAACTGGTCTATGGTGGAGCTTGAATCCCTTTCCGACGACGATTTTCTCTCGCCGGAGATCGCCGGAAATTCGAATTCCGGCAACACAAAATCCAAATCTCGCCGGAATAAAAATGCCAAACAGCTCACTTGGGTTCTTCTGCTTAAAGCCCACAAAGCTGCTGGTTGTTTAACTTCAATTGCTTCTGCATTGTTTAATCTTTCATCTGCCGTACGCCGGCGAGTTGCCGCCGGAAAAACTGACTCCGATGAGTCTGAAAGCCCAGTTGTGAAAACAAGGTTTTATACATGTATAAAAGTGTTTCTTTGGTTATCTGTTCTGTTATTAAGTTTTGAGATAGTTGCTTATTATAAAGGTTGGAATTTTGGTGCACCAGATCTTGAGTTAGAGTATTTATATAAATTAACAAGGCCATCAGGGTTGAAAGATGCTTTTGATTTGATTTATTCCAATTGGGTAATGATTAGGGTTGATTATCTTGCACCCCCTCTTCAATTTCTTGCCAATTCTTGTATTATACTTTTTCTTATCCAGAGTTTGGATAGGTTAGTTTTGTGTTTGGGTTGTTTTTGGATAAGATTTAAGAAGATTAAGCCAGTTCTAAAACAAGGATTAGATGATCTTGAAGCTGGTGATAATGGTACTAAAGGGTACTTTCCTATGGTTCTTGTTCAGATCCCCATGTGTAATGAAAAAGAGGTGAGTTTTGTGTGCATTTGTTTTCTTGTTTGTCTGAAATTTAGCATCTTGTTTATCGTTGGAGCTGTATTTAGTTTTGATTTGGAAGTTTGTGTTTTTAGGTTTATCAGCAGTCTATAGGAGCAGTGTGTAATTTGGATTGGCCAAAATCGAAACTGCTTATTCAAGTTTTAGATGATTCGGATGATCCAACTACGCAGTTGTTGATCCAAGATGAGGTTCATAAGTGGCAGCAAGAGGGTGCCAACATTTTGTATCGGCATAGGGTGATTAGAGAAGGGTATAAAGCTGGCAATCTCAAGTCTGCTATGAATTGTAGCTATGTTAAAGACTATGAGTTTGTTGCCATTTTTGATGCTGATTTTCAGCCTTCCGCCGATTTTCTTAAAAAGACTGTTCCACATTTCAAGGTAATAAACACTTGGTTCTTTTTTGGCGTAACTAATTGTTACTATAATGGTTGCAATCTTGTTTAACTTGATTATTATGCCGCTTCTTTTATGTCCACTTCAAATACACATGAAGCAAGAATTGAATCATATAACTTTTTATGGTATCAGTATTTAAATGTATTTGGTAAGAAATTAGTGGCTTTCATGATTTTGTAGGATAATGAGGAGTTAGGGTTGGTTCAGACAAGATGGTCCTTTGTGAACAAGGATGAAAACCTCTTAACGAGGCTCCAAAACATTAATTTGGCATTTCATTTTGAAGTGGAGCAACAGGTGAATGGAATTCTACTCAATTTCTTTGGATTTAATGGAACTGCTGGGGTGTGGAGGATCAAAGCCTTAGAAGAATCCGGTGGTTGGTTGGAGAGGACCACAGTTGAGGACATGGACATTGCAGTCCGAGCTCATCTCCACGGATGGAAATTTATCTTCCTCAATGATGTGGAGGTAAATTTCCTACAATACTACATGTACTGTAGGTCTGTAGTACAATAAGTGCATCTTGTTTGGATGTCTTATCATGTGTTAAAAACATTTTTTTTTGTTTTCTAATCCAAATTAGTGTCAATGTGAACTGCCGGAATCTTACGAGGCTTATAGGAAACAACAGCACAGATGGCATTCTGGTCCGATGCAGTTGTTTCGTCTCTGTTTGCCCGATATAATCCGATCAAAGGTATTTACTTGTATATTCTATCTTAGCATGCATAGAATTTTCTTGAAGCAAATTGCTGGTGTAAGTTCTAGTTATTTGGTATTTTAAAGCTATCCATCGTGACGTTATTGTAATTTTAATTGCTGCAGATTAGCTTATGGAAAAAATTCAATATGATATTCCTTTTCTTCCTTCTAAGAAAATTGATACTTCCATTTTACTCATTCACCCTATTTTGCATAATTCTTCCAATGACAATGTTCATCCCGGAGGCTACACTACCATCATGGGTAGTTTGCTATATACCAGCAACCATGTCATTTCTTAACATACTCCCAGCCCCAAAGTCATTTCCTTTTATTGTCCCTTACCTTCTATTCGAGAACACAATGTCAGTAACCAAGTTCAATGCCATGATATCTGGTTTATTTCAACTAGGAAGTGCATACGAATGGGTTGTTACCAAGAAATCTGGACGCTCCTCAGAAGGTGATCTCGTTTCCTTAATTGAGAAAGAACCAGAACAAAAGCCTCTAAGGGGAAACTCACTGCCAGATTTAGATGAAATGCGAGATGAAATCGAAAAGGAAATCAAGGAGCAGATAGCTTCTAAGAAGGTAAAACACAACAGAATATACACAAAAGAGCTAGCACTAGCTTTTCTTCTCTTGACAGCTTCAGCCAGAAGCCTCTTGTCTGCGCAAGGAATCCATTTCTATTTCTTACTCTTTCAAGGGGTATCATTTCTACTGGTGGGACTTGATTTGATTGGTGAGCAGGTTGGGTAAAGGAAGATTAGTAGGCTTTGCAGGGAGTATATTGTAAAGAAAGCTATTTTGGCTTTTGTAGATAGTGAATTGAAGATCAGACACTGAAATGAACTTTGTTGATGAGTAAACATGGGTAGCCTGGAGTTGTCTTCCTTGTTCACAATGCTGGTTCTGATTCCAGCAACTTCTGGTTGGACTTGTGATAGAATGAGTATATATCGGTGCACAGAAATGGAGGTAAATGAATATGAAGGTCGAGATATGTTACTAGTCTTGTGATTTCATTTGTACCTACTATTGGAATTCTACAATTCTACGTTTCAGTGATTCATTTGTTTTTTAGACTATTCTTTTGTAAGAAGGAGATTCTGATTCAGACATTGGAAAAACATAAGTTATTTCAGATGTGTGCAGTATCAGATCATAGTAGCAGTGCATTTTTATTAAAGCACTATTCTTTGTGATCACCGTCTTCTTTGCTCCAAAAGGGTGACAATTTTGTTGAAGGTTGTGTGTGTCTTCCTAAACTTGTCAAATTTGTGTTATCTGGCTTACCTTAAGAGACCCCGTTTCCCCGTTAGGGACGGGATCGAGAAGCAAAATAATTCCCGTTCCCCGAACGGGGCATGTTCGGGGAATTGATTCGGGATCGGGGCGGCGAAAGCACTTCTGCCCCTAAATGACTCGATGTCCATGCTTAAGAATGCATAAATTTTATCAAAATGTACAAGGTTAATAGAATGTAGTATTAATACTCCGTAGATAAGTTATTTCCTTCGTATTGGTTTGTGTCATTTTGGCTGTTTTTCCGTTGAAATCAATTCAGCATGATACAATTCAAAGTTGTGATTTAAGTATTTTGTTTTGTGTAAATAGAATATTTTGACAAAAAAATATATAGCCAAAAATAGATTTGCTGCAAGGCTATATATTGGAATCTGACATGAGAGTATCTTTCTGTAGTTTTAGCTCATCTCCTTTTTTTGTCCACCGATATTATGGTTGAGTAGCTGGAACCTCTCTTTAATGAAGTTCATTTCACTTCATTAAATTCACTCATTTAATTACATTAAATACTAGACACACCAAGTCACCAACCACTAATTTTTTTAGAATACTAATTTTAAAATCGTGTTATAATAATCACAGCATAGGCTTTATTATTATAAAGGACCTGCAGTTGGGTAAATGGCCAAATTTAATGTAAAGGGTCCATGAAAAATGGCCCATACAGCAAGCTGTAATACTGTATATTCTTTATTGTTAGTAATAATCTTTGTTTTTGCATGTTGCTATTGAGCATAAGCATGTTGCAGAGTCTCGAGCAGCATCATTATTTGCAGCTGATAGTACATTGATCGATCTAAGTTATGTTAATACAAACAACACGTCACGAATGACACGTCAGATTACAGGCTGGCTGGTAGTTAGTTAGCATAAGAATAAAGATAGTACTTGTATATACATATAGAAGTTAGTTAGAGACTAGTGTATATAAGACAAGTAAATGTACACATTGTAACAATTTTTCATTCTACTGAATATACAACTTAGACGTTCATTTCTGTACATTTTTTGCTTCTTCTTCTCCACAATGATGAAAGTTAAGATGGTATCAGAGAACGGTTAAGCTCTAATGGCGATCAAAGCATGATCGAGTTTTCGTTGACAATCTCTTTGCTAATCTCTCTGTTATTTCTCGATCAAATCAGGTGTTTTCTTCTTAATTTTCTTCTCCGATCTCGATTTTAATCTCAATTCTCTTCTCTTTAGTTCGTGATCATCATTTTTTCATTTTGATTCAAGAACTATTAGTTACTTGATAAAATTTCTCTGAATTTCTCTGAAACTTGATATTATCTGATAGATCTAGTGAAAACAAGCGAATCTATCATTGGTCAGAATCAATCTTTTGTTGAAATCTTGCTCAGAATCTGTTCTTGTTGAAATTTTGTTGAAAAATCATGGCTACAAACACGAATCAAGATCCTACTAGTGCATATTATATACATCCTTCTGATGCAACAGTTAATCAGTTAGTTTCAGTGAAATTTAATAGAACTGGTTACGCAAATTGGAAGCGTTCAATGATACTTACTTTATCTGCTAAAAAGAACTAGTTTTTGTGAATGGAACAATTGTTGAACCTGATTCTACTTCTGCAGAATTTTCTGCCTGGGAGAGATGTAATTCTTTGGTTACTTCTTGGATTTTGTTCAATCTTGATGAAACAATTGCTAGGAGTGTCCTGTTTCTCAAATCTGCTAGAGATATATGGAGAGATCTTGAAGATCGATTTGGATTTGTGTCCACGACACAAGCTTACTCTTTAGAACAGAAATTGGCTGAGATCACTCAAGGAAAACAGAGTGTTTCTGAATTTTATACTACTATCAAGGCACTTTGGGATAATCTAGATGATGCAAGTCCTATGTCTAGATGTACTTGTGATAATTGCACATGTACTCTGACTCTGAAAGTGCAACAGAAGGTTCAAGAACACAGATTGCTGCAATTTTTGATGAAGCTTAATGATCAGTATTCTTTAGTGAGAGGACATATCTTGCATATGAGTCCATCTCCAACAGTTGCTCAGGCTTACAGAAGGATTGCACAAGAAGAAAGTCACAAAGAAATGTCAAATAATCAGAATGAAATAATGGCTTTTGTGGGAGATAAGAGGTTCACACATTCTGGGAACTACAATTCACAGAGAACTGGTTATAATGCTAGGAATACTGGTAATAGTGGTTATAATGGTGGAAATGCAAGTTCTGGATATAATGGTGGAAATGCAAGCTTTGAAAATGCTGGTTATAATAGTGGAAATTTTGGTAATGTTGGAAATACTACAAACAGAAGACAAAAACCTGGTTCCAACTATTACTGTACTAATTGCAAAGTACCTGGACACAACATTGACAGATGCTTCAAAATACATGGATATCCTGAAGGTTATAAACCAAAAGAAAGGAAGGTTGCAGCTACAGCTTTCACTGGAGAACAAGTTACTGAAAATGAAGTTGCTGGAAACATGTTTTCTACTGATCAATATAATCAACTACTCAGTTTGATTTCAAGTCAGAAAATTATTGATTCAGATAATTCTCAAGCTCATTTGGCAGGTAAACTTTGCATGGTTTCATGCCTTGATTGCAATTGGTTGTTAGATAGTGGAGCTACTTATCACATATCACCAAATCTGGATAATTTTACCACTTATACTACTGTAAGTGGTTCTGAAAATAGTATTACAATACCAGATGGTAGAAAAATACAAGCATTACACATTGGTACAGTTGACTTGGGAAATAATATTGTTTTACAAGATGTGTTACATGTTCCAGATTTTCATTTCATACTGATTTCAGTACATAAGTTGTGCAAAGATCTTCGTTGTTGTTAGGTCCAAATGTGTTGTAGAGGGGGGGTGAATACAACTTTTCGAATATGAGAAGCAATAAATACGATGCAATAAATGAACACGCAGATTCAAGGAATATATTTCTTATATATAACTTGAAATGGTTGCTACAACATTCATTACAAAGTATAACAGAAGTTCAGAGAGAAGTGAATGATTCTAAGCTCTGTGAATGTACTCTCTCTCTTTTTCTTGTGTTTTCTCAATTATAGCTCTCTAAAAATAAACATCACACAAGTACTTCTATTTATACTACATGTAATCTATGTCCTGTAGTCTTCAAAGACTAAGATATACGTGGCCCAATGATGTTCACATAAATCTTGCCTTATCTTGAAAGCTTGGAAATCTGCCAATCAGAAGATGCCATGTGTCATGTTGAAGCTGCACTCTAAGTAGAACTTCTGCTTGAGAATTTCTACTTAGCCATCTCGAATTTCTAAGTAGAACTTCTACTTAGAAATATTCTACTTGGTCATCTAGAATATTTAGTACTTAGAAAATATTCTGGTCTTCAACTTGAAACTTCAATGCACATCTTGAACTTGTGATATCTTCATGTCTTCTTTATTCTTCAGCAAGCTCTTGAACATGGATCTTTATTACTGACATAAACTTGCTATCAATGTCCTGACACTTGATGCACTGGTCTGGTTCATAAGTGACTAGTCTTGATAGTGTTTCTGCTTCTCGAATAAATTACCATATTCACTTAGTAACTTGGCTTTCCAATGTTCGCTTTCCTTCTTGTTCACTTGAAATCAATTGGTCTTGTTGATACTGATAGTTATGATCTTGATTCTCGATTTCTCAAATCACTGAGGCATGAACAACTTTGACTTGAACTTCTCTCAATGATTTCTTCTTGGCTTGATCATAGTTAACATGTTCAATTGTATCAATTACCTTGTCTTCATATAGTGTTGATTTCTTGTGACTTCTTGTTCTTGATTGTCTTCTGGTTAAGTATCTTTTCCTTTAATTGAGTTACATTAGTTATAGTGTTACAAGTTTATACACTCTGTCTTTCAATCTCCCCCTATTTGATTGTCTAACAATGACATTCAAATTAATGAAGGATAACTCAACTAAACAATGAGACGAGAAAAGATAATTAACATTACAGTCTTGAATAATATACAATTGAAAAGTACTTGAAAACAATACAAAGAACTTAAACTAGAAACAGAATTCGAACTTTGAATTAAAGATCATTTGAGTGATTCCTATCACCTGGATTATTTCATACCTTTTAGTCAAACTTATATCACCTTATTGGATTCACTCTAAGGTGAATTTTCCTCAAGTGAGTTAAAGCAACCGAAAGACATGAAGGTTTTCCAACTTCAAGTTCACACCACTCTGACCTTTAACCCTAATTCCGTTTCCTCTTCCTAGCTTCAGCAGCTTGGTCTTTCTCTTCTTTCTGCCTTCTGCGCTTCTCCTTCTGCTGCTGATCTTTCTTGTACACTGGATCGTGAAGCTGCTCCCACCTAGCATTCAACAGACTTACAGCTTCCATTTCTAGAGGATTCTTGGGCTCTGGGTAAGGATGTTTGAAAAGCCTTCTGAGTTTGTTCACCTCCTGAGTAGTCCTGATCTTTGGAATGTCCTCAAAGTTCTTCATTATAAGCTGAGGTTTCCAATGAGCTTTATCAGCTTTAAACTGACAATAGATCATTTTGGGATAGCCCTTGACACGGTTAGTATTGTGGATACTAGCCGCATCTTTCTCCATTCGCTTCTTTTCCACTACTACTTCAGACAGGTAACTCACGAGTCTCTGCTTTTCTTTCACATACTTAACTTCCACTTCGTCCCACTTGAACACATATAATACTTTCTCCAGAAATGCAGCATCTTGAGTCTGTAGCAGCCAATTTCTACTCATATGCAAGATTGTTTTATTCTGGTTTGCATCTATGAATACTAAGGCATCAGCTGTATCATCAACATAAGAGTGTATCCAGTATACACTATCTCTTCCTGGAACGCCAACTGTCTCCCTTATCTCTCCTTGTTCCAGTGCTCCAAAAGGAAGAGTCAGAGCTTCATCTACATTCTTCATTGCTTGAAGAATATTCCATTTCTTTTCTATCAGCTCCGGCTCAATCTTCACGTTATCGAGAGGGTTTGGAGCAATGATATCACACTTCCACACCTCATTGCTCTTCATGAATATGACTCTTTCAATGATCTTCACTGATTTATCTTTAAGCTCAGAAGCGAATCCCTTACTCATCATTTGTCTACAGACGGCTTTAAGAGATTCCACTGAAAGTTCCATTAAATCCTTTTCCTCCATGCTAACCCTCTTCATTTTCTTGTCAACTACCATCCGGACAACATTAGGATATGCTGAGAATTCTGGACCCTTGTCCTCTGCTAGCTGCATTAACTGATCCCTATACAGAATGCTTAGCTTCTCAGATTGAGAGTATTGAATTTTTGTTGCTAGCAAGAACAACTCTGACGCAGATCTTCTCGTTATGAATTGGTCATCCACATATAGGAAAGACATTGGGACTCCTTCTACCAAAGACAATATAACCTGCCACTCCTTAAGCGTTGCATTGTATCCAACCCTGACTTTAGAAATTAATCTCTTCAATGCACTTATGTAGTCCGTAGCCATTGGATTCTGCAAATTCAGGTTGTAGAACAGATCATCTGCCTCCTTGTTATGAACTCCTTTTGCACAGGGTCCCATAAATATCTTCCTTGCTTCATCCCACTTCTGCCCTATCCTTTTCTTGTCCAGATCAACTTGAGGATCAGCTAGCCTTGCAAGCTCATAATCGTACTGCTTCCCTTGTAGCTCCACTTTCTTTTCTAGAAACGCAGCACTTTCTTGCATCATCTTCATTTTAAAGAACTCAGCTTGTTCCAAGGCTAACTGTTGAGACTTAAGGGTTTCCTCATCAACAGTAACTTCTTCAGGCATTCCGAAAGACATCCCAGCACCTCCACCTTGATCCTTCAAAGATCTCTTTATAGCATGTTCCAAAGGTATGTCTTCCATATCAGAATCTGAGTCATGTGCCTTCTGTACTGTTTCCTGATGACTCAGGTCAACGAATGGCTCATCTTGCTCAACCGCTATTGCCTTACCCTTTCTCCTCCTTAGAGCCTCTTCATCAATAGACGGCTCAATTTCTATTTCCTTGACAAGATCAGCATGTTCTTCAATTTCTTCGATATGAACTGCCTGCTGTCTCGTCTCCTTTCCACTCTCCCCCTTAGGTGAGTTATCCTGAACTCCACCTTGGTCTTCAGATCCACCAGCTGCATAAGAACCTCCAAAACCAGAACCAAAGACTCCTGCTTCACTAGCACCACCTGCACCAGCATCGGGGGGAGGTTGTTGCGGCTCGAAACACTCTAGGGGCACAAAACTTCTGATTGCGAACATCACTCTACTGATCTCCACAGCCATTGTATCCATTGTAATCTCCATTGCTCCCATCCTCTCATTCAGAGTGCTTCCCAAGAGACCACCAGCATGGCCCAAGTCATTGACCTTGTTTGTCAAAGCATTAAACGTTGTAGCTTGACTTGCCATTCGTGTTGCGTAGTCATCAAGAGCCCTTTGATTGTTTCCAATGTTAATCCCTAACTTCCCCATCGTCTGCCCGAAATGCTTCATCTGATTTTCCATAGAAGTCATACGTGTATCAAGATTTTCAATGTTAAGGGACGGTGTTTGGTTTAGGTGACCTCGCTCTAATACTCGTTCTGTTAGTATTTGGCGCTCGGTTTCGGGCCTTAAAAATGAAGGTCCCTCTCTCCCTAACCTCTCACACACACTCCCTGTCTCACGCTCGTGTATGTCTTCAATGAGTGATCCAAAATATGAAGCAGTACCTGCAGAAACTGTATAAGCAATATAATTGACAGTTATGGGATCAATTTCTGTTGGTTCCTGAGTTGGAATCTCAGGTTGAGAGGCTGCAAAGTGTTCTTGTACAACAACAGAACCGATCCTCTTTGCAGCATCAGTACGTACCGGTGAAGGTACGGCTGAAGCTCTTAAAGCTTCATGTCCTTTTGAAGCAACAGTATCTTCAAAAGGTACATAATCCTCACCAAAATCCCTATGTGCAGATTGTTCAAGGGGAGAACCACTCTCGTGAGGTGGAGTGGTTGCGTGTGACACACTAGGGTTTGACTGAGGTTTAGAAGTAGCAGCATGAGAAAATTTGGCTTTCTTTCGAGTAAGAGACTGCTCTTCGGGGTCACTCTCCTCATCATATCCTACATCTACATGTGCTGGCTGTTTGAATTCCGGTGACAGGGGTGACAGAGAATTAGAAATATAGCTCTCACCCTGGGATAGATCCTGCGGGCTAGCAGTCTCTTGGGTCTCGGAATCAGATACATAGGAAGAGGAATGAGTAGTATGCAGAGAGAGATTACCTGATTCATTACCTTGTTCGTCATTGCTTTGCTCATCAGGAATCTCTTCAAATGCCTCAGCATGAGCAGACCGATTCTGAGCATATGATGAAACTTGCGATGATTTCGCCAAAGTGGTAACTCCCTCATCATATGTAAGCCACGTTTGTAAGGTATCAGGAATTGACATCGGTTTTCCACGATGTTTATTCTGATTAGCAATTGTTGAAAATGACTTAGTGCCCATCCCTAGTGGTGCAGATGTTTGACTTCTGGCAAAACTCTGTCTAATAGCAAGAGCATCCTTCGGTATTAAATCATTAATCAGCATTTGAAGAAACCGAGGAAACCAGCAGACAACATCAGTTGTGTTGAGGTCTCTGCTTGCAGGAGATCCCATTACAGCCACTATCTCAGAGAGAACTATGCGTCCATAATTTATATCCAGTTCTCTTGCTAGGGCAATTCCAAAGGTTTGCATGGGAATGGGAATTTGATGGAAATCGCTTTCTCGTGCTCGAAAACATCTTGTGATAGCCTCGAAAAAGTAATTCCATTCCACATGAAAGAATTGTTTTTGGATGTTTCCAGTGATCTGGCCAGACGGAGGATAACATCCTATTTCTTCAAAGAATCTGAGGCGTTCTGCAGCTGTAGGTTCTGGATCATAAGCATCTTTTATCGGGAATCCCAGAACCCTGTTGACAATTTCTTCAGTCACCTCATATTCCTGACCCGCTAAGGTAAACCTGAAACCGTAGGGGGTTGTTTTGCTCCCAAAAGAAACCGCACTAGTCCATAATTGCTGTAAAGCATCATGTACTAGTGTAGGTTTAGCAGTAAAAGCATCGCTAGCTTTGGAGTACAAATTGAGAAATCGTATCCAAGACTTAAAGCGCGGGAGTTGATCACCAATTTCCGTAGAAATATTATAAAAATTGTTTTTAGCAAGTGAAAATTGGTGAGCCATTTTAATTAAATGTTTTTCTTTAAAAGATGTGATTTTTTTTTATTTTGAAAAACAAGTAATTTTCGAATTAACAGTTATATCCCTTTTAATTTCTTTTGTGAATACCAAGAATCACTTCGAGAAATCAAACTACGGAATATGAACAAATTCACAGTTTTATCCCTTTCAATTTATCGAGAATACCAAAAGCAATCTGAGAAATTAAACTATGGGATATGAACAGTGGCCAATTACTAAATCTAAATATGCAATGAAGATGTATATTCGTGTGTGTATACCAGTGAAATCGTGTGTGGATATAGATGGAGAATAAGGAAATCGTGTTTTGAACAATTACACAAACACTTGATGTTCATGTGTATGTATATGCGCGTGTATATGAACAGGTACAAAACACACCAACACAAAGATTAATGATAACACAGACAATAGTAGTCTAAAAATTGGCAGTAATTCGTGATATGTATGAGTTTAATCACAAAAACACGGATTAATGGTAAGAAATTGTGAAATCGGCTTGTTTTTGTAAAGAGGCTGCTGTAGAAATAAAATTAGGTAAAGTGAATGATGCATCGAGTTAGAGATGTATATATAGATGATTGTGAAATGACAAAATTGTCCCTGTTAAAAAGAGTGAAAATTACCAAGTCCATACAGGGAACACTTAAGTCGAACTCTATCTCGAACTTCTTAAGTCGAACTCTATCTCGAAAATTACCAAGTCGAACTTCGAGATGAATTTCGAGATAGGTTCACTCGAACAAACACTTTTTGAGCCATTTAAGCAGCAAAACCACCAGGAAAACCTATCTCAAAATTTCAAGCTGAAATTCGAGATAAGTTTCGATTTAGAAGTTAACTCGAAAAATCCCCTTAACCAACTGAGAACTCTATCTCGAACATCAAGTCGAAATTCGAGTTGAGTTTCGAGATAGAGACTAACTCGAATTTATTAACTAACTCGAAGTTATTCTCAGTTCTTTTCAAAATATCCCCAAAAATGGAACCTTATCTCAACCTCCGAGATAAAGTTCGAGATAGAATTTATCTCGAATATTTTGAAGATAGAAATAGGCACTCTGGTAACTCGAATTCGAACTCTAAGTCGAATTTCGAGATGAATTTCGAGATAGAGACTAACTCGAAATTCTTCCCAGACTTAGAATTTTCAAAACTTCACTCTGGAAGCTCAAATCGAAATTCAAGTAGAATTTCAAGATGAGTTTCGAGATAGTGACTAACTCGAAATTTTGAAGATACTTAGAATAATTTGACAATTCTCTTTGAAAAACTCAACACTTAATATTGCCAAATTAATATAAATATCAATTCAAGGATTTTAATATATGACATAATTAAAACATTCCTTGATAATTCTAAGGCCTCTAATTACATGAAAAACACAGGTAAATTCATCTAAAAATCATGCAAAATTTAGAATATTATGAATTTAACTCCCCCTATGATCATGCAATCTAACAAGCATAAATTCAAAGATTTGTGCTATAAAAGACACTTAAAACATAATGAATTCATGTAAAATGACACTATATGCAACCTATAACAATCATTAATTAGGCATTTTAAAGTCTAAGCACATAATGATTAAGTAGCTTGCATATACAAACATAAACATGGATTTTACAGATAGAAAGCTTTACTAACTTGTGTTAAGCATTCCCAATTCACCAACCAATCTATTGAATGTTACTTCATCAAGAGGTTTGGTGAATATATCTGCAATTTGTTGCATTGTGGGCACAAAATGTAGTTCCACAGTCCCCTCCTCAACATGTTCTCTTATGAAATGATATCTGATGTCAATGTGCTTGGTTCTTGAGTGATCTACAGGATTGTTGGTTATGGCAATGGCACTTGTGTTGTCACACATAATTGGAATTTTCTTGTGCTCCATGCCATAATCCTTCAATTGGTTCCTCATCCACAGTATTTGAGCTACACAGCTTCCAGCAGCAATGTACTCAGCTTCAGCAGTAGAAGTAGATACTGTATGTTGATTTTTACTTTGCCAGGACACCAATCTTCTGCCAAGAAATTGACAAGCACCAGATGTGCTTTTCCTATCAATCCTGCAACCTGCATAGTCTGAATCCGTATAGCCAATTAGATTAAAACCTGTATCTCTTGGGTACCAAATCCCTAGATTTGGTGTGCCCTTGAGATACCTAAAAATTCTTTTGACGGCTATGAGATGTGATTCTCTAGGATCCGCTTGGAATCTTGCACATAAACAAGTCGCGAACATTATATCGGGTCTACTTGCAGTTAAATAGAGGAGTGAGCCAATCATACCTCGATAGCTTGTGATGTCAACTGGTTTACATGATTTGTCTTCATCAAGCTTCGTGGCTGTTGCCATGGGAGTCTTAGCTGCTGATGCATCTTCTAGATTGTACTTTTTGAGTAAATCTCTGACGAACTTGGATTGACTGATAAAGATACCATCTTTTCTCTGACTGATCTGTAATCCAAGGAAGAAGGACAGCTCTCCCATCATGCTCATCTCATATTTTTCCTGCATTAGCTTAGTAAATTTCTCGCACAAGCGCTCATTAGATGACCCAAAAATAATATCGTCCACATAGACTTGAACAAGTATTAAATCATTCTTTACATTTTTATAGAACAATGTTTTATCAATTACTCCCCTAGTAAAACCACTTTCAATTAAGAATAGGGATAGGGTTTCATACCAACACCTTGGGGATTGCCTGAGGCCATAGACAGATTTGAAGAGAAGATACACAAAATCTACAAGTTCTGGATCAATGAAGCCAGGCGGCTGTTCCAGATACACTTCTTCTTCTAACTCTCCGTTCAGGAAGGCACTTTTCACATCCATCTGAAAAACCTTGAAGTTCTTATGTGCTGCAAATGCCAAGAACATCCTGACTGCCTCAAGTCTTGCAACCAGTGCATAGGTCTCATCATAATCAATTCCTTCTCGCTGAGAATAACCTTTTGCAACCAAACGAGCCTTGTTTCGTGTTACAAGTCCGTTTTCATCCATTTTATTTCTGAATACCCACCTAGCTCCAATTACTGATTTGTTCTTTGGTCGAGGTACCAGTTTCCAAACTTTCTGCCTTTCAAACTGATTGAGTTCCTCTTGCATTGCAATCACCCAATCAGCATCACCAAGAGCTTCTTCTATTTCTTTAGGTTCAAGCTTGGATAAGAACCCAGAATATAAGCAAATATTAGCCAGGTCAGCTCTTGTAGTTCTTCTAGTAGTCACACCAGCATCTGGATCACCAATAATTAATTCAAACGGATGGTCTCTATTCCATACCCGTTCTTTTGGAAATTGTCTTGATGATTCAGCGTGACTTTCTGAGTTGTGGTGCTGACTACTTTGATTATTTTCACTAACTCCCCCTGAGTTAGTGCCAGCTCCTACAGAACTAGTGTCATCTCGTCTCGAGCCTTGAACACTTGTTCTTGAACTGCTATTTACTCCCCCTGAGTTGTTGCCGGTTCGTACTGAAGAAGTCTCTTCTGATCTTATCGAATTAGATTGTCCACTAGACTCAGGTTCTTCACGTACACTTGGAACATTTAATGGGACAACCAACTCAGGTTCATCTTCAAGTTCTTCTAAGTCTAGATTCTGAAATTTTAGGGACTCAGGTTCACTAGAATCTCTTGAAATTGATGAGAGTTTGGTATCGTCGAATCTGACGTTGTAGCTTTCAGTCACTTTTCGATCATTTACTAAGAACACCCTATAAGCTGCTACCACATCTGTGGAGTAACCAACAAAGATTCCTTCACGAGCTTTTGCTGCAAACTTGCCTAGATTTTCATCATCTATAAGAACATAGCATTTTGCTCCAAAGACATAAAAGTATTTGATTGTTGGTCTTCTGCCGTTCATTAGCTCACATGGTGTCTTTTCTTTATCTTTTATGATCAAGGATCGATTTCATACTTCTTGTTGTTTGAATTGATTGAGTTCATCTTGCATAGCAATCACCCAATCAGGATCAGAAAGAGCTTCTTCTGTTTTCTTAGGTTCTATTGCAGACAGAAACCCAGAATAATTGCATTGATTTTGATAGCTCCTTCTAGTTTTTACACCAACATCTGGATCACCAACGATCAACTCAAAAGGATGAGCTCTATTCCACACAGTCTGTCTGGGAAGATTTGACCTTGATGATTCGCCTTGTTTTTCATTATGATGTTGAGTATGACCAGCTGATCCTTCATCACCTCCCCCTGAGTTGTTGCCAGTTTGACTAGATGAATGTTCAGGAGTGTCAGTGGTATCTCCAGTCTGATCATTGTTTACACCACCACCACCCTGATCATTATCATCATTATTACTGTTATCATTAGTAGCAACATCAGGTTGGTTGTCACCATCTGAATCGGAGTCTGTCATATCATCAAAAGATAACTTTTCAGATGAATCCTCCGTTTGGATACTAGGAAGTTTAGTGTCATCAAATGATACATTGACACTTTCAAGCATTGTCTGATGATCAATCACATACACCCTGTAAGCTCTTCTTGAATAACCAATGAAAATTGCTTCATGTGCTTTGGCCTCAAATTTTCCACCACGATCATCTCCATCTTTAAGCACAAAGCATTTTGCTCCAAATACATGAAAGTACTTGAGTGTTGGTCTCTTCTCATACATTATTTCATAGGGGGTCTTCATCAAGTCTTTGTTGATTAAAGTTCGATTCTGGGTATAACATGCAGTATTGACAGCTTCAGCCCAAAAGTACAAGGGAAGCCTTGATTCACTTAACATAGTACGTGCAGCTTCAATCAAGGTTCTATTCTTTCTTTCTACTACCCCATTTTGCTGAGGAGTTCTTGGGGCTGAGTACTGCCTTGTTATTCCCTTTTCAGTACAAAAATCATTTAGAACTGCATTCTTAAATTCAGTTCCATTGTCTGACCTTATTGCTCTTACTGGTTTCTTGTACTCCATTTCAATCAACTTGATGTGATCAATCACTAACTGTGGAGTTTCATCTTTAGAATTCAGAAATAAAACCCATGTGTACTTTGAGTAGTCATCAACAATCACGAGAGCATATCTTTTCTTTGACATAGACATCACATTAACTGGACCGAACAGATCCATGTGCAACAGTTGTAGAGGTTCAGTTATTGATGATGTGTCAGTGCTCCTGTGAGTTGCTGTTTTCAATTTGCCTTTTTGACAGGCATCACAGAGTCCTTCTTGAGTGAATTCCATTGAAGGTAAACCTCTCACCAGTTCTCTTTTAACTAGAGAATTCATTGTCTTGAAATTAAGGTGAGAGAGTTTCTTGTGCCATAGCCAACTTTCATCTGTAGATGCTTTAGAATAAAAGCAGTTAATTTCTTCAGTGCTTCCAGTGTTCATATTGGCCACGTACAGATTGCCTTTTCTGACTCCTGTAAGAGATGGTTGTTCATGTCTCTTGTGTGAGATTAGACAATTCTTCTTGTTGAAGTAAGCCTCGAATCCCTTGTCACAAAATTGACTGACCCTTAACAAATTGTGCTCAAGTCCTTTCACAAAAGACACTTCATCAATGATAACATTTCCAGCTTCCAATCTGCCATATCCATCAGTTGTACCTATGCTGTTATCTCCAAAGGTAACAACTGGGCCGGCTTTCTCAACCACATTTGTCAGCAGGGTTCTGTCTCCAGTCATATGCCTTGAACATCCACTGTCCAAGATCCAGGTCACTCGATCAACCTGTTTCACACCCTGCAATGACAAATAGGTTAAACCTTCTTCGGAACCCAAATCTGATTGGGTCCAGAATACTTAAAGAATTGGCCTTTGTCAGGCAAAACAACATTTCTAAGGTTGACACCATTTTCACCACTAACCAACAAACATTTAACTCTATAAACAGATTTGACAATCTTTTGTTTTATCTTGGGTATCCATGTTTCATTAGCAGCAATGACATTTGTTTCACTGACTGGACATTTGACCTTGTAAGCAGCCTTACCAAAAGTCTGTTTAGGCTTTGATACAAATGTCTCTCTCCTATCTTGAGGAGGACTAGCAGTCTTTGATCTAACATTTTTATTCTTATTCATATGTTGTCGAGGAGCAGTCTTACCAGCACATGCTTGATTACCATTAAAGTAAGCAGACATTACATTAAAAGCACAAGACATACAATTGACAACACCACATGCTTTATGACAAATATCAATGATAGGCATGGTATGCATGTTAGACATGTTATTGTTCTTTTTTAACTTATCATTACTTAACCCA
This sequence comes from Kitagawia praeruptora, assembly GCA_037693485.1. Taxonomy (NCBI): domain Eukaryota; kingdom Viridiplantae; phylum Streptophyta; class Magnoliopsida; order Apiales; family Apiaceae; genus Kitagawia; species Kitagawia praeruptora. The sequence continues at coordinate 20,961,203 of CM075351.1, read as the reverse complement.
GTTTTAGATGAACTGGTTGGATAAACAACCTTAACTGGTTTCTTAACAGATTTAACATTCTCAAGGACTATGCCATTTTCATTGTCCTCATTACGCATCTCTTCTTGAATAATGATAGAAGTGAAGTTTGGAGGTTCTGCAATCGACTTCTTAAAGAGCGGATCTTCAACATTCTTAAGCACATGTGGTATACCCCTCTCTTTAGCACTAACAAGGTTAGGGGTATTTATGCCTAACAATCCAACAGCTTCGTTATAACCAAACCCTATTCCTACAGTTCGTTCTATAGCTTGTTTATTGAAATGCTCTTTAGAAAGTTTAACAGAATTAAAGCAAGCACTAACCTTGGTTTCAAGTTCAGCAATTTTAGAAAGTTGTTTAGTCACTACTTCTAGAATGGATTTCTCTCTTCTATTAAGTCGTGCTATTTCTTCTTTTTGTTGATCTTGATTAACATGCACCTTTTTTAGTTCTAACACTTCATTTCCAAGTTCAGTGTTTAACAGATTTAATCTAGCAATGTGTTTTTGTGCATTAACCAAGGAACCACCTAACTGACGAACCAACTCAGAGTCAGTAAGTTTTACCTGTGGTTTAGGATCAGTGAATGTGTCACCATTTGCCATTAGTGCAAGATTTCCAAATTCTTCATCTTCACTATCTGTGTCATCCCAGCTTTTACCAGCAGCCACATATGCTTTTCCAGGTTTCTTCTTTTCAGGAACATAATCTCTCTTCTGGGCTTGTTTGGGTTTCTGACACTCAGTGGCAAAGTGTCCAAGTTCATTGCAATTATAACAACGAATTTTGCTTCTATCAACAGTTCCAGTTTTGTAGCCACCTCTGCTACTGGAGGATGAAGAACCTCCTCTCTGGAATCTGTTATTAGACTTGAACTTAAACTTAGGATTTCTCCTGAATCTAAAGTTGCCAAACTGTCTAACCATGAGTGCCATGGATTCATCCTCCAACTGATCTAATTCTTCTAATGAGTAAAACTCACTTCCATCCTGAGTAGCTGGTGTCTGACCATGTTCCACTTCAGTCTGCTCCTTGTCTGAGCTGTAAGGTCGAACAACCTTAGCTTCCACTTCCTTAGGAGCCTCAACCACTAATGCTGTAGATGAACTTGCAACTCTACCTTTACCATGAATCTCTTTCTGTTGGACTTGTTCCAACTCATAGGTTTTTAAAATACCAAAGAGTTTTTCAAGAGTAACTTTATTCAAGTCACGAGATTCTCTTATTGCTGTTATCCTGTGTTCCAGGTGAGTCGGCATAGTCAGTAAGAACTTCAGATTAATCTCCTTCTGTGTATAGTTCTTGCCATGGATTTGCAAGTTGTTGATTATTTTATTATACCTTTCAAACACTTCTTGAATGCCTTCATTAGGGCCAGCTCTGAAGTGTTCATACTCAGAGGTTAAGATTTGAAGTCTGTTCTCCCTGACTTCATCGGTTCCTTCATTAATGGTTTCAATAGTTTCCCACATGTGTTTAGCAGTTTTACAATTCATCACATGGCTATACATCACAGCATCCAGGGAATCTATTAGAATGAGTCTGAGGTTTTTATCAAGCCCTGCATCCTCCTTTTCATCAGGTGTATAGGTAGCAGGGTCCTTTTCATAAGATTTAGCAGGAATCACAATTTTACCCTCAGCTTCAACTTCATCTTCATAGACCATAGGAGTTTTAGGTCCGGTTTTCAAAACAACCAAATATTTAACGTTTGTACATTCTAGAAACAACTCCATCTTATTCTTCCACATATCATAATTATCTTTGTCAAAGATAGGTATCTTAACAATGGCTTTAGAAGTCATGATGAATTTTTAAGAGAGTTAAAAATTCGAGCTTGATTTTTAATTGAATAAAAATAGGATCTTGATTTGTATATCAATCAAACGGCTCGGATACCAATTGTTAGGTCCGTTAAGATTGTAGAAGGGGGGGTTGAATACAATCTATATCTTTTTGTCGAAATTTGTCCGTTAAATAAAATTTAGTTTAGACAAATTTGAGCGGAATTAATTGAAACAAAATTCAAGTTAAATATAACGATATATTAAACTTGATGGTTGTTACAAAATCAGTACAGAGTATTATCACGTTAATAAAAACTAATTAGAAAATTCGACATGAACTTTTCTAATTTAGTTAATAAAAATCGAGATACGAACTAGGAAACTTAATTCGCTAGTAATACAAGAGTCACAAATAATTAAGTTCTATCGGATCAAATATTACAAATGAGTTGAACTTGATTTTCTGTGAATTAATTGAGATAGTCAGTGGCTTTTAAAGATGAGAGAGATGTAATGTTTATGGCTTCTGTCTTTAAAACTCTTGTGTCGTGTCTGTGACCACTGGCTTCTGTCTCTTTTGTAGTAATCATGTGTAAAATATCTTCTGTCTATTTTTAACACTTAAACAGACTATCCACAAACTGTCTAATGGCTTGCAGACTATCCAGGGGACACATAGACTACCGGTGTGACTATCTGGCTTGTTGCAGACTACCGGTGTGACTATCCTTTCTCTTGCAGACTACCGGTGTGACTATCCATTCTCTTGCAGACTACCGGTGTGACTATCTGGCTTGGCAGACTACCCAATTCTTTCTCCAGACTATCAGAATGACTATCCTGATAGTCTTTAATACATGATTTTTCTGGCAGACTACCATGCAGACTTCCTGGTAGACAATTCCTTAGCAGACTATCAAACTGGACTGAGTATGCTGAGCAGACTATCTCCTAGACTATCTCAGATAGTCTTTTAATAATAAAACCATAGTCTAAAAACACTTCTAATAGTCTTTTAGCAATCTATATTAATTCTAAATTAATTAATTCAATAATTAACTTAATAAATAAATTAATTCTTGAAGAATTAATTTATTAATTAAGTTAACTAAATACTTTAAATTAATTAATAGAGAATTAACATAATTCATTTGATAGTCTAACCTTCACTTTTAAACCACTGAAATAAACAAAGAACCTCCACTGAATATTTGTTGACGCTCGATGCACGGTCTGGTTCATGAACGACTAACTTCAACTTCTGTTCTTCATTTTGACTTTAAGTTGTGGTCTATTTCTTCTCTCAACTTTCTTTAAATATTCTGTACTGATACTGTCTCTTGTCACTTCTAGAAATCTTTGTCCTTTAGAATTAAATCCATGACTTTGAATACCACACTGAGGCTTGATCAGTAGACTGAACTTCTTCCAGTGTAAAATATCAAAACTATAGATTGACTTGTAGATTTGTTCCTTCTGATAGATAGCATCTTCTGAGATTCCTGTGACAGTTAATGTTATTTACTTATTACAATCTACTTTAAGTTGAGTTGGATCCTCGAACTACAAATAGGCTGAGTCATATGCCTTTCAATCTCCCCCTATTTGTTTGTTATTGTTAGAAATGATTGATGAGAACAGTGTTTGGAAGCTATAGTGACAAAACAGAGTTTAGCTGGAAGCAGTCAGAGTTTAGTTAAACACTGACTGGAAGCGCAACAGAGGTTGTTAAACTCTGTAGCGGTATTGTCTGAAGAGTCAACAGTGTTTGAAGATTGATTCAAGTTAAATATGGAAGCAATATCTTTGAAGATTGGAAAGCTGTCAAAGAGATTGAGTTGACTTGGAAGACTAGAGCAATCGTGATTGATATCAATTGTATAGCTTGATTATAGGAGAATCAGTTACTGATTGTACGAAGCTGTATGTTCGATAAATACAGTTAGGTTAACCCTAGAAGGGTAATCGAACATTGAGAAATTCATTGATTGTAACCTAAGCAGCTCTCTGTGATATTTTACATCACTGAGAGAGGAATTGTTAATTCCAAACAGTTTTTAAGTATTAAACAGTGTGTTCTTGTTAAGTTACTCATACAGTATTTGATTAACTATTGTGTATTCGACCTAACAAGTGGTATCAGAGCCAATCTGTTACTTTATTAAAGTTAAAGATCCAAAAACACAATAGTAATCAATGGCAGAGATACCTCCACCATCTGAGAAAGCCCCTACTACTGTTAGTAGGTATGAAACAATTAGGGTTCCTATACTTAGGCCATCAGAGTATACAATTTGGAAGGTAAAGATGACCATGTTTCTGGAAGCCGCAGATCCAGAATATCTTGATAGAATTAATGAAGGTCCTCACAAACCTACAAAATTATCTGCTGCTGCTGCGGGTGAGGAATCAAAGGTCATTCCAAAAGAAAAGAAAGATCTAACTGCTGAGGATCTTTCATCTATTGCAAAGGATGCAAAAGTAAGACACTTACTTCACAGTGCATTAGACAATGTTATGTCTAATAAAGTGATTAATTGGACAACTGCAAAGGAAATATGGGATGCACTTGAGGTTAGGTGTCAAGGAACTCCTGCAATCAAGAAAAACAGAAGAAACATACTCACTCAGGAGTATGAGCACTTTGAGGCAAAGTCTGAAGAAACCATGACAGAAACATTTGACAGATTCTGTAAACTGCTCAATGATTTGTCATTGGTTAACAAAGAGTATGATTTAGAAGACTCAAATCTCAAGTTTCTTCTTTCTCTACCTGAAAAGTGGGATGTGAAAACAACCACTATAAGAGATAATTATGAACTTGGTGAAACAGAGATTGATGAAATTTATGGGCTGCTCAAAACCCATGAATTGGAATTGGAGCAGAGAAACAAAAGATCAAGTAGAAAGTCCAAGTCTGTGGCACTTAAGGTTGAGGAGAAACCATCAAAGAAGGAAGCATCAAGGAAAAAGGCAAAAGGAAAAGCTTTAGTCATACACTCAGAAAGTGAGTCATCAAACACTGATGATGACTCAAATACAGATGAAACATCTGATTCTGAAGATGATGAAGAGATGATGCAAATGGCTGCATTGATGGTAAAGACCTTCAAGAAGATGGGATTCAAGAACTTCAAGAAGGGAAAGAGATTCTCCAAGGACTACTCAAAGTCTGACAAGAAGAATTTCAAGAAATCTGAGGGAAAGGACTTCAAATCTGGTAAGAAAGATAAGTCTGAAATTCAATGCTACAAGTGTAAGGAGATGGGTCACTATGCTCCTGAGTGCAAGAAGGGTAAAACTGAAAAGGCACTCTACACCAAAGGCAGAGATTGGGCAGACACTTCAGATTCAGATGAGGAAGTCAACTATGCTCTCATGGCTACAACTCAGACTGAAAATGATGATCTCAAGGTACCCCCAACTACCTATGCTTATAACACTGATAATATAACTGAATTAAGAATTTATCTTAAAGCATTGCATATCAGTTATAGGGATCAGACTTTAGAAAATGAGAGGATAAAGGCTGAGTGCTCTCAACTCAAAGATAGAAACAAACTAGTTGAGGAAAAGCTTGAGAACATGAATAAAATTCAGAAGGAGAGAGATGATGCAGTGTTTATTGAACAGGAGTTGCTAGGTAAGTATAAGCAACTAGAATCTGAATTGGAGGATACTAAACACATCATTAAAACTTGGACACACTCTGGTAAAGATACACAAGAAGTGTTTCAGTCAGATACAGTAGGTCTAGGTTACTCTGAAGGAGATGAACTTAGATTTGAAAATATGGTTAAAGTTAGACCACATCGTTCATCTGAAGGTAATGTCATGGGAACAGGTGGACCTAAGACTGAAGCTGAGAAAAAGGCTGTTAAAGAGTCATATGCTAAGACTTTTGTTAAAGAGGCTAACATTGGTTTAATGACAGATAAACAACTCAAGCATAAGCTTAAGGAGATAAAATCTGTCAACAAACAGAAAATGCCTAGGAAAAACAAAAATGGAAAGGTAGGCATAACATCAGGAATTAAGTCAATGCTTGCTTCATTAGCTCCTAGAAAAACATGCTTTAATTGTTGATAAGTGGATTTATATCCACTTGGAACATTCTAAATCGGCTTAAATTGATTGTCTTGGGCTCAAGTTTCTTGTAGTTTTGATGTATTTTGTTTAGTTGTGCAGATTTACAAGGATGTTGATTATGGTGGATGTTTTTGTCGTTTTTGGAGATTTAATTTATTAAAATTCGGATTTATTGGGCTGCACGCGTGAGATTCACTGTTTGGGCCATATCTTGAGTTCTATAAGTCTGTTTTCAGCCCGTAAGCAGTCCACGCGAAGATAAAGAGATTATCTATCATTCTAAGGTGGTCCAGAGGCCCAATTACGTCTGGAACGGCTCTGGAAAACAGAATAAAAGTCAGCTACGAATTTCCCTTTAAAACAGAATCAGTTTAGGAAACGTATCTTGCAGAAATTCTATTATAATTCTGTTTTGGTATTTTCTTGCTGGGAAAGACTTTTAGAGCCTATTTAAACACATCCTACCATTGTAATAGATATACACATAATCATAGTTTTATTATTGTAACCAGCTTAGATCTGCAAGGGAGAAAAGGAGAGAAGGGTTCAACGCTCGTGACAAGCAACGGATCTAGATCTACTTCATCCTTTGTGTTATTCTGGATTATAGATTTGTTTTCTCAACTCTTTGTTTTAATAATATTTTTACTTCTTTCTTTCATATCTTGTTTACTATCATGTTTTCATCAAATCCCATGACGATGAACGGTTCAATTATGGGCTAATCGTTGTCATGGGATTCTAATGGAGTTACTTATGGAACTTAGTATCTTGATGCTTTAAAGATCTGTGTGTGGTGTATATCTGATATCCTCGTATGGTTAATCTTAATGCTTTTAGATGCGTAGCTAACATCTAAATTGAATTGTTAATCTCTTGTGAAGTGAAAGTGGATCTTGAGATTTAGAACTTGCCATGCTAGCATAGGTTCATAATTGTTTATCAATATGATTCGTGGGTGAGATGAAAATACTCATACTGCCCTGTGTGATCTTTATGGATAACTTGTTCTTCAACCGTTATGTTTTCAAATTCTATAGACATATAGGGTCTAAGCATAATTGGTGTCTATTCATCTTCTATCTCTTTTGTGGATGTATGATTAGTTTGGTATGCGTATGCTGACAGGTAGCGTATACTTGTTTCGTGTTATCCGATCAGATATCAAAACCATTGCACATAGTGATTAAAGGCGTCAGATCTAAGGGAAGTATTTAATGAAGTTAGAGTCCCATGTTTTTATTCTCATAAGTAACTCGATTTCTATCCTTATTAGTTAATTTAATTCTTAGTTTGTTAATTTACTTCTTAGTTAATTTAGTTTATTAAACCCAAATTTGTTATTTTTCTTAGCAGTGGATAAAAACCATACATCGGTGCATAGGTACATTAATTGAATTGAACACCATTCTAGATCTCTGTGGGAACGAACTTGATTTAATCATATATTACTTGTGACAACGTGCGCTTGCGTGATTTTGCATAACAATTGTGGTAGCACTAATCATCTTGCTAGTTTCTGCAGTAAGAATAAGAACATTAATTCTTTACCCTCTAAAACTGCAGTAAAGAGTGATTATGTGAGAACTAAACCACAGACTTTATGCAAACACTGTGGAAGTACATGGCATTCTATTTATACTTGCAGAGATTATCATGCTATTTACTATAATTACTATGAACCCAAACCAAATTTGAAATGGGTTAAAGTAAACTCTGCAAATGTAAACTCTGAAAAAGTTAGCTTAAACTCTGATAATGTGAATTCCGCTGCAAAAGCTAACAGAATTAAGAAAGCCAAAGGATCCAAGCAAGTCTGGATCCTTAAAACTAACAATCAGTGATTGTTTGTGATTGCAGGGCACCAGGGTAAGTACCCTAGTCGTGGACAGTGGATGTTCAGGACACATGACTGGAAATAAAGCCCTGCTATCAGAGTATGAGGAGAAGGCTGGCCCAAAAGTTTCCTATGGAGATGGCAACATAGGACATACTCTGGGATATGGCAACATTAATCTTGGAAATGTCATCATCACAAATGTAGCTCTGGTTCCAGGACTCAAGCATGATTTGCTATCTGTGAGTCAAATCTGTGACAGAGGATATCATGTGGATTTTCAGCCTGAATATTGTCAAGTGATCAGTAAATCTACAGGGAAAGTTGCTCTAGTTGGAAACAGACACAATAACATCTATGAAATTAAATTGTCAACAAACACTGATGGCAAAGCAGTGTGTCTGTCAACAAGAATGTCCAGTGAAGAGAGTTGGAAATGGCACAAGAAACTCTCTCATTTGAACCTGAATAACATCAATGAGCTAATCAAGAATGATCTTGTAAGAGGTCTACCAAGGTCTTTGTTGAATGTAGAAGGCCTGTGTGATTCTTGTCAAAAGGCCAAACAGAGAAAAGCCTCTTTCAAAAGCAAATCTGAGTCTTCAATTGTTGATCCTTATCATCTCCTACATGTTGATCTTTTTGGACCAGTGAATGTGATGTCTCTTGGAAAGAAGAAATATGCTCTAGTCATTGTTGATGAATATACCAGATACACATGGGTATATTTTCTTGCAAAGAAGGATGAAACTGCATTAACACTGACAGAACATATAATCCAACTGGACAAAGGGTCAGAGAATCAAGTGAAGATAATCAGAAGTGACAATGGAACTGAATTCAGGAATTCATCAATAGAAGAATTTTGCAAGAGTAAAGGAATCAAACAAGAGTTTTCTGCACCTGACACTCCATAACAAAATGGTGTAGTGGAGAGGAAGAATAGAACCTTGATAGAAGCTGCCAGAACCATGCTAGATGAAGCAAAATTGCCAACATATTTCTGGGCAGAAGCAGTTCAAACTGCTTGTTTTACTCAAAATGCAACACTTATCAACAAGCATGGTAAAACACCATATGAAATGGTGAAGAAGAAAAAGCCAAATCTAAAATATTTTCATATTTTTGGATGCAAATGCTTTGTGTTGAAGACTCATCCTGAACAGTTGACCAAATTTGATCTAAAGGCAGATGAAGGAATTTTTGTTGGCTATCCACTGTCAACAAAGGCATTCAGAGTTTATAATCTGAGAACTAGAGTAATCATGGAATCAATTCATGTGTCATTTGATGACAAGAAAATAACTGGACTTGAAGATGTCAATGAACATGATCAACTGCACTTTGAAAATGAAGATTTATTCTCTGAAAAAGTAAACTCTGATCAGACTAATCTGACAAACTCTGTTGATTTAAACTCTGAACCTCTACTGGTAAATACTGAAGAAACTCTTCAATCAGAAACAAGGGAAGAACCAGTTGAGGGGGAGCATGAAGAATCACATCAAAGTGATAATTCAAACTCTGAAAGTGACTCAGTTGATAATTCTGAATCAAACTCTGTTGATTCAAACTCTGTTGATAATTCTGAGAAGTCACATTCAGGGGGAGCATCAGAAAATGAAGAGAGACACCAAGAAAATCAGGATAACATGGATCAAGGGGAGGATCACATGATGACAGAAGCAATCTGCCTTCTGCAAGAAAATGGACTAAGTCACACACACCTGATTTGATTATTGGTGATCCAGATGCAAGAGTAAGGACAAGAAGTGCAACAACAAATGAATGTCTGTTTCATGCATTCTTGTCACAATGTGAGCCAAAGAAAGTGGAAGAAGCTCTTAAAGATGCTGACTGGATAACAGCAATGCAAGAAGAGCTAAATGAATTTGAAAGAAATAAAGTGTGGACACTTGTACCAAGGCCTAAGAACAGATCCATTGTTGGAACTAAATGGGTTTTCAGAAATAAAACTGACAGTGAGGGTGTTATCACAAGGAACAAAGCAAGACTGGTTGCAAAAGGCTATTCACAACAGGAAGGGATAGACTATGATGAAACATTTGCTCCAGTTGCTAGATTGGAGGCAATCAGAATCTTTCTTGCATATGCCTCTCACATGAAATTCAAAGTGTTTCAGATGGATGTGAAAAGTGCATTTTTAAATGGAAAACTTGAAGAAGAAGTGTTTGTGGAACAACCACCAGGTTTTGTAGATCCAAAATATCCAGACTATGTCTACAGGTTAGACAAGGCACTCTATGGACTTAAGCAGGCACCAAGGGCATGGTATGAAACCCTTGCCAAATTTTTACTAGAAAGTGGGTTTCACAGAGGTACTATTGACAAAACTCTGTTTTACTTTCAATCTGGTAGTGATTTGGTTTTAGTTCAGATATATGTGGATGACATCATTTTTGGATCTACTAATGATAAACTCTGTAAGAAGTTTGCCAAACTAATGCAGTCAAGATATCAAATGAGTTTGATGGGAGAGCTTAGTTACTTTCTAGGCCTACAGGTGAAGCAAACAGATGATGGAATTTTTATAAATCAAGCAAAATATACCAGAAATCTTCTCAAGAAATTTGGTATGCTTGACTGTTCATCTGCAACAACTCCCATGGCAACTGCAACAAAATTGGACAAAGATGCAGGGTCATCAGTAGATATGACATGTTACAGAGGAATGATTGGTTCTCTACTCTATTTGACAGCTAGCAGACCTGATATCATGTATGCAACTTGTTTGTGTGCAAGGTTCCAGGCAGATCCAAGAGAACCACATTTAACATCAGTAAAGAGGATTTTTAAGTACCTCAAGGGCACTATGACTTTGGGGCTGTGGTATCCAAGAGAATCAGAGTTTAAACTACTTGGTTATTCAGATGCAGACTTTGCAGGCTGTAAGATAGACAGAAAAAGCACCAGTGGAAGTTGTCAATTTCTGGGTGACAGACTTGTTTCCTGGTACAGCAAGAAACAGAAGTCAATATCTACATCTACAGCTGAAGCAGAGTATATTGCTGCTGGTAGTTGCTGTGCATAGATTTTATGGATGAAGAATCAACTACTGGATTATGGATTAAGGTATACCAAGATACCTATTTACTGTGATAATCAAAGTGCTATTGCAATGACAGGTAATCCAGTACAACATTCAATGACAAAGCACATCAGCATAAGGTATCACTTCATCAGAGAGCATGTAGAGGAAGGCAACATTGAGCTTCACTTTGTGTCTACAGAACAACAACTTGCAGATATCTTCACCAAGCCATTGAGTGAAGCTACATTTACAAGACTGGTCAATGAACTAGGAATGGTCTCTAGTTTTGACTAGAGATGTTGGTTAGACTCAAAGACTTATCTCTAAAATATATTGCTCATGTTTCTGCAAATTGTTAAGTGCTATGTGAACCTTAGTATTAAACTCTGTTATGCATGCTTATGTTTAAACCTTGTTAAACTCTGTTAGCATGTCTGTCTGTTAAACACTGTTAATATGTTGGATACACTCAGTGAATTCAGAATTGATTTTTGTCTGAATGAAAACACCAATGAAGAAAAATGTATGAAGCATGATTCTCAGTAATTAAATCATGATTCTTTCTGAGTCACTGTAATCTAATCAGACTTTGTGCAGTAAATCAACATAGCATGATAATGTTTCATATTTATAGCATCTCTTAGTTTATTCAGTCCTAAACTCTGAGTCTATGAATATTGTGTGCATTGCCTCTCATAAGAAAAATTCTGTTATTGATGAACTCTAAACTCTGATAAGTGACATTCTATTTCCAAAGTATGGTTCCTGATGATTCCTTGTTTGTACTTGTGAAAACCATAAAACTTGAGATGTGTCATTGATTAGTTTGGTGAGTTCAGATTCATGTTTACACCCTGTGTGAATTTGAGCCAAATCAGTGATTGATACATTTTCTATCAATCAGTATTTATTGTTGTGTGATATTCATCAGGAAGTATGTTTCTCTAGAACTTGTATTAAACCATCTTGAGACTACATGATATGTGTGTGCATGAAGATGATAAAGGCAATAGGATTTACCATTCCTTCAAATACTGTTCAAAATTCTTTTGAACACTGTTCAAACACTGTACAAACACTGTTCATAAATACCACCCTTAGTAAACCTCTTTGAGCCTAATTAACTGCTCATTTTTTCTTATACTCTGAAGTATTAAGAGCAGTTATTTTTTTATCAAGCAGATGAGGGTCTCTCAAGAAAAGAAAAGTTTAGTCAGTATACATGCTAAATAAAATTAAAAAAAAAAGAAAAAAAAAAAAAGGGCATATATACTGATATTGTACAAATATATACTAATAGTGTGACTGAACACTTTGCTCTATTAAAATGTTCAGCTTGATATTCACTCATGAATAAAACATCTTTTTCATCTGTTTGATCTTACCTCATTACAACCCTGAATAAAGTCCTTTTGATTTGTGCATACATGTACTCAAAGTAGTGTAGATTTGGTGGACATTCAAGCATATGGTAGAATCTGCTATTTCTGATTGAATGTGAGTGTAAACACTTCACTTAAACACTTGTGTGCTTTGAGAGTTTGTGAGATTATCAAATTCATGACTGTTATTCACTGAATGATGCTCTGATTTCTATCTCTTGATATTTTTGTCTTCAAAGACTGTGTGCTTACTTGGATAATCATGGACATCAAAGGGAATGGAAGTTTTCAGATTTCTGTATTACAGTAACTACAGAGTTTAGCATTCATCAAACAATCAGTGTTTAATATGAGAGTTTGTGCATTCAGTGTTTATTGATTCTTGTTATGGATTTTATGAAATATTAGATGCTCTAAAAATTGATTTTAGTAAACTCTGCTTCACACACACTCATATTCATAACTGTGCAATTTTTGAAAGGGTTGTTAGTGATAAAGTTGAAAATTGATAAACACTGTTGAGTTGTGTTAAGTACTCTAAGGTAATGTTTCATTGAGATGATTTGACTATTTTGAGTAATTGGGGTAGTTGACAACTGTTAATTAGTGTAAATATGTCAAAGTGTCGTGATTATAGGAATGACAGCGGTAATTATTAAGTGATCCATTGGTTGTTTGACACGTGTCCCATGATAGTGTCCCACTCACACATTACTCTACAATCAGTTGCGCGCTTTTACTAAATAAACGATTGAGTTTTAGTTTTACTCTAATCGTGTTTGTTCTCTCACTTCACATCTATTCATATTCACCCACTCACAGTTACTTGCATACTCTTACACATTCAAAATTCTCATTCATTCTCCTTCACATTTTGATAAACACTTACACATCTTTTCTCTAAATATCTTCATATCATATCTTCTAATGGCAACCAAAGCGTTTGATGCAGCAGGGTTAGTTTTTCTTCCTAGCAATTATGCAGCACCACTGGAGACTGCAAATGCTCCAGAGGCGTTTCATGTGTTCCAGAATTTCTTGAAAGACTCTGAAATAGGGAAGGCTTTAACTGCACCACCAACACTATCTGCTTCACAAATTGCTACTTTCTGGACAAACTCTGTATATGATGATGGAGAAGAGTCTGGCACTCCAACAATCACTTTCACTCATGATGAATCAGAGTATATTATTACTCCAACTACAGTTAGAGATGCTCTGGATTTTGAGACTCACACTTCTTACAGTGTTGTTGGTCATGATCGCTTAAGGACAATGTTGCAGCAAATTGGATGTGCAGGCAACTTGAATAAGATAGGGTCTTTGAGACGGCCACTTTTAAGAAAGGAATGGAGTTTCTTTTTCGACTGTATTACAAGGGCTTTTGGAAAGAAGACAACAAACTGGGATGCACTTCCTCTTGACACTCTCCAAATTGGTCATGCTCTACTATATGGAGGTAATTTCGATTTTGGTAGATTAGTGCTAATGAATTTGGGAGAGCGTTTGTCTGAGCCTACTACTGTTTATTTTGCTCGTTTTTGTCAAATGCTATTTACTGCTTGTGTGCCTAACATTCCAATTGTGACACCCCCCAAATCCGGGGTCAGAAGATTTGGTTGTCACGCGAAAATTCTCAAAATAAAACATCTGTTTAATAATAATCATTCACTTGTGATTGTCCAACAATGGAAATATAACATCTGTGACCCCAAACATACCAAGATCTTTTAAGGTTATAGGGCTAGAAACAAGAATCCAAATTCCATTAAATAAAAAGCATTCATTCTTCACAACATTCTCTTTGATAAAATCTTAAACCACTGGTGTAACTTCGATAAGAAGTACGCCAGGCTAACCAGACCATTACATAATAATAATAAATATTAGAACTCAATTATATAAAATAGATCTTACTCTAAATGCAGACATCCTGAGCCAAGTCATCTTCGAAATAGCATCACGCTTCTTCTCTTTCTGAACTGTGCGGATAAGTCTCGCCAAACTACCTTACTGAAATGTTAGAATTTACAACAGCAAGTATGAGCGAAAGAAATGCTCAGCAAGCGTATAAAAATTTTGAAATAAAACCAGGATAAGTGGGGCACAAAATCAACTGAAATGTAAAACAGTATATAGAGAAACTGAATCAACAACTGTGATATAATTCACATCATAACTGAAATCATTTGGCATGTCATAAAAATGAATCATCTGCCAACTCACAATATATAATAGCCATTCGGGCGATATGGATTGGATACACTTTACTGAAACACCATTGCCCCCTGATCAGGTTCTTAAGCAATGGGACCCCTTTATAACTACCGGTACATTCCTATACCCGTAGGTATAACAAGGATTTCTGTGGTACCAAAATAGGCAAGTAATGTTAGCCTATAGGAAGATGGAATGGTTACCATATCCTCCTTAAATATTGCTGGACCATGGTAGCAACCATGGCCTCCTACGCTTTCCAATAAATATTTTGCTGGACCATGATAGCAATCATGGCCTCCTATGCTTTACCATTTTTCCAATCCAATAGAGCAATTTCCGAATTCAACAGGAAATGCTTAGTTTCACATACAGTTCACATCCCTATTATTTACTACGATAATAAGGATATGAAGAGTTTATCTTAAACAATTCCCCACATCAAGGGTACCAATATCAAGCAACTGTGTTCGCACAAAATATTTAAAAATCACAAATAGCTCTGAACAATAGCTATTCGTCATGATATGAATCAATGAAACATAAAATAAAAAGTGTTTAAGATGATAAAGAAAATACTTGCCTCTGGTCCTTAGCTGTTGCGCAAAGTCGAGGTAACACATCTAACTTCTTCTTCTATCTTACGGCATCACAATCTTCTATTTCAATCATTCGTTGGGAAAATACTCTTGCGATTGTCACAAATCTGATCCGTCGATATCGATCCCGCGCGTCTACATCTATAGTCAAACATAAGATAGTACCTCAGCCTCCGGACGACAATTCTGACATTTTGTAAACGCTTGCAAACTCACTTCGAATGTATTAACCATGCTTACCAATATCTCTGCCAGAAAAAAATAATTGGAAATGTCCCCTTTGAACATAGACGTTTTCCCGGTGTTAAAACACCTCGCAAGTAAATCAGCAATTCCACAAACAATACTTTCATCTCCAACCTTCTTTATTACAATCCACACAATACTGCATCCATCTCCAACTTTCTTCGTCTCATACCAACTTAACTCCGCTGACATTCCTAAGTCAATATTTACCAATTAATCCTCGAATTAAACATTTATGCATTCAACTTAGTCCAACTCAATCTATAAATAATCCTCAAAACATTTATCTTATTCCTCAATAAAGAAACATGAAAATCAATTAATCCTCAAGACACGATTAATCCTCGAGATAACAATTAATCCTCGAAATAAGTCATTAATCCTCAAGACAATAATTAACCCTAGAGATAATCATTAATCCTCGAATTAAATACATATATACCTGTCACATAACCAATTAACACATAGCAGATACGACTCACAAATAAAAGAGCACTAAAAATATTTTTAGAATATTTAAAAATATTTTTAAAGCACTAAAAGAATTTTAAAAGATTTAATTAACCATTTTTGAATCAAAAAGGATCGCTAATAAACTCTCCGGGTAATTATTGAATCCCCAAAATATTTTTATAATTATCAAATCCGGGTTTATAAATAATTTTAGAATTTAAAAACTATTTTTACCGTTCCCGGATTATTTTTAGGATTTAAAACAATTTTATTTCATTTTAAACAAATAAAGAAATAAATATTAAAGGTAAAATAATATTTATAAAATAAATAAATCATTTTATTTTCCAAAATAATTAAATCTGATTATTTTCAATTATATTTAAATAATATTTAATTAATTAAATTAATTGATTAATATTAATTAACCAATCAATTTAAATTAATTAAGATATTAGCTAAATAAATTTAAAATAATCAAATAAAATAGATTTTCGAATAAAAATAATTTATTAAAAATTTAAAAGTATTTTTCGAAATTAAAAATATTTTTTCGAAATTTAAAAATGATTTTTCGAATTTCTGAAAATAAAATTCGAATTTATAATAAAATTTGGAAAATAATTTTCCAAAATCATTTTCAGAATTTGGTTTTCAGATTTTGAAGATCAAATGGGCACTGTTCATCACCACCTTCACTGTTCTTCGTATGAATACTTCGAAGAACACCACCTCCAACAATGGAGGTTTCCCAGATTTCCGGCCACCGGATAATTTTTCCGGCAACCTCCGGCGCCCCTAAAACGTACCAATCGTTACGTTTTTAAGCACCAAAATCGTTCCAAATCACCTCCTAAACACAACTATACCATTCAAACCAACCCAGCATCACCCAAACTCAAAATCCGGCCAAAATCGAAGTAAAATCCGGCGACTCACCGGTGAACTTCGATTTTAGTCGTTTCTCAACCAAATCAAACGTTCTATACACCAAAACGAAGCTTATTACTCATACAATCTATATCAATCATCAAGAACATCAACAAATCACTCATAAATCCAGAAAAATCAATCTTTAAATCTCACCCCCACTAAAACTCGACTTTCATATTTAGGCTACGAAAAATCAAGTAAAAATCATGATAAAATTCCTGGAAGCATAAGCAATCTGTAGGTACTAACCATATCAACAACAAATCATCCTACAATCCATACCAAATTTAATTCATACGAAAATTAAATAAAAAAATAAAAATTTTCGATCGAGACATACACACATATCAACACCTACATAAACATATAGTACAGATCATGAGATTCAGTTTGGTTACTCACATGATTGATTTGGACTCCGGTAACACTGTCAAAAAGTGGTTTGATTCTCAAGAACACCAAGAACACAATTTCCAGAATTTTCAGAAAATAAAATCAAAAATCTGATTTTTGATTAATTTTAACAATTAATAATAAAATTCTGCTATTTATATAAATCTGAAAATTAATACCCCAAAAATATTTTTAACCCCTAATTAAAATTATTAAGCCCTAAAAATAATTTTTATGGGATAAAAATGTAAAAATTTTATTTTTAAACAAATACAATATATATGTCAAAATTCCCCAAAAATTATGAATTTTACAAAAATTACAACATAATACATTTTTTAACATCCCATTATTATATGAAAATAATTTTATGAAAAACAGGGCCTCGAATCCAGTACAGGGGCTGGGTCCGGAAATTTAAAATGCAAAATAACTGTATTATAAAAATATAAAAATTACAGAAAAATAGAATAAAATATTCTATGATACACAGAAGTCACATAACACATATGGGATAATTTTCCTATTTAATAAAAATCATAACGCGTTTAAATGCATTAAAAATAAACTAATACACATTAAAATCAACTAAAAATATATTTTAATATAATAAATTACACGTAATTTTCCGGGTCGTTACAGACTTCCCCCCTTATAAGGATTCCGTCCTCGGAATCAACTAAGGCAACTAGTGAGGTTCCTCAACTCCGTCATCATCAACACTTGCTTTACAAAACTGGGGATAGTGTTCCTTTATTATACAAGTTCTCCAAAATCTCAATTCAATTATAGGGTCTCCATCTGACACAGTTATCACTAGAGTCTTACAACCCATCGTCATTTGCTCCAAATATGGCTCGACCAACCTTCCATTAACATAATAACCTTGAGAGAGAGAGAGAGAACTGATTCCATTGATATGTCACTGATATTCTAATCATTTTAGGACTCGTTCTTACTCTTGGCGATTCCATTGCTAATCTAACTTCTATCTGCGAATTGCGCTTATCCTGACCTGATTGGCATACCCTTGAAATTCAATAGAGATAACAAGAATCATGAAATTTTGAAGAAAACGGATTCCATATCATAGCAAATGTTCCACAATTGTGGTTATGAATAAAGCAACTTGATTTGAAATGAAAGAATAACTGAGAGATCAATATGATCACATGAACCCGACGTTGTGTGTCTTAGCTCCGACATTTACAATTAAAGGTGATCAGCCTTCTTGTAATACACAACACACCAGTGATGGCGTCCCATCCAACTTCTATCACACAGACAGATATACCTGGTGTCCCCTATAAATAGGGTTGTTCGTCTCAGTAGGATTAGAGAAATATGAAAGGAATTCCAAATTTGTTATTTTCCGTAAAGAAGAACCAGGAAGAAAGTACCGAACAAGTGGTACTATATTGCAAATAAGGTTATTAATTATTGGAGAAAACAAAAAGTTGAAAGTCTCAGAAATTTAAAAATAGGTTTCATAGTAACCACTGAAACAATTGAGATTCAAAATGGAGATTGAACACAAGTATCAAAATTTCACTGTTTAGAATAGGAGATATATCTTTTAAAGGAGGAATATCAAAATAATTCATAGAAAGAAAAGGTATTGCCAAGGTCACTACTTATATCTTCATTGCCAATTCCTTCGATAGCTCGTCATTCAAATTTAAGCTTCTTTCGTTCCACGTTTTAAAAATATCGTTATCGTACGTCGTCATCAACTCGTAATAATCTCTGAAGATTCCACAGTAGACATCTCCATTCGCCAGGCGATCTATCCAATTCAGCACAACTATCTCAAACGAGTACCCCAATCCTAACTTATTAATTGGTACTATATCCAATAGTCCAACACGAACTCTACATGAGCTCTGACGTTCCTTACTTAGCTATACACACTCCTACACACTCTCGTTTCTAGTTTACTATAACCCTGCTCTGATACCAACTGTGACACCCCCCAAATCCGGGGTCAGAAGATTTGGTTGTCACGCGAAAATTCTCAAAATAAAACATCTGTTTAATAATAATCATTCACTTGTGATTGTCCAACAATGGAAATATAACATCTGTGACCCCAAACATACCAAGATCTTTTAAGGTTATAGGGCTAGAAACAAGAATCCAAATTCCATTAAATAAAAAGCATTCATTCTTCACAACATTCTCTTTGATAAAATCTTAAACCACTGGTGTAACTTCGATAAGAAGTACGCCAGGCTAACCAGACCATTACATAATAATAATAAATATTAGAACTCAATTATATAAAATAGATCTTACTCTAAATGCAGACATCCTGAGCCAAGTCATCTTCGAAATAGCATCACGCTTCTTCTCTTTCTGAACTGTGCGGATAAGTCTCGCCAAACTACCTTACTGAAATGTTAGAATTTACAACAGCAAGTATGAGCGAAAGAAATGCTCAGCAAGCGTATAAAATTTTTGAAATAAAACCAGGATAAGTGGGGCACAAAATCAACTGAAATGTAAAACAGTATATAGAGAAACTGAATCAACAACTGTGATATAATTCACATCATAACTGAAATCATTTGGCATGTCATAAAAATGAATCATCTGCCAACTCACAATATATAATAGCCATTCGGGCGATATGGATTGGATACACTTTACTGAAACACCATTGCCCCCTGATCAGGCTCTTAAGCAATGGGACCCCTTTATAACTACCGGTACATTCCTATACCCGTAGGTATAACAAGGATTTCTGTGGTACCAAAATAGGCAAGTAATGTTAGCCTATAGGAAGATGGAATGGTTACCATATCCTCCTTAAATATTGCTGGACCATGGTAGCAACCATGGCCTCCTACGCTTTCCAATAAATATTTTGCTGGACCATGATAGCAATCATGGCCTCCTATGCTTTACCATTTTTCCAATCCAATAGAGCAATTTCCGAATTCAACAGGAAATGCTTAGTTTCACATACAGTTCACATCCCTATTATTTACTACGATAATAAGGATATGAAGAGTTTATCTTAAACAATTCCCCACATCAAGGGTACCAATATCAGGCAACTGTGTTCGCACAAAATATTTAAGAATCACAAATAGCTCTGAACAATAGCTATTCGTCATGATATGAATCAATGAAACATAAAATAAAAAGTGTTTAAGATGATAAAGAAAATACTTGCCTCTGGTCCTTAGCTGTTGCGCAAAGTCGAGGTAACACATCTAACTTCTTCTTCTATCTTACGGCATCACAATCTTCTATTTCAATCATTCGTTGGGAAAATACTCTTGCGATTGTCACAAATCTGATCCGTCGATATCGATCCCGCGCGTCTACATCTATAGTCAAACATAAGATAGTACCTCAGCCTCCGGACGACAATTCTGACATTTTGTAAACGCTTGCAAACTCACTTCGAATGTATTAACCATGCTTACCAATATCTCTGCCAAAAAAAAATAATTGGAAATGTCCCCTTTGAACATAGACGTTTTCCCGGTGTTAAAACACCTCGCAAGTAAATCAGCAATTCCACAAACAATACTTTCATCTCCAACCTTCTTTATTACAATCCACACAATACTGCATCCATCTCCAACTTTCTTCGTCTCATACCAACTTAACTCCGCTGACATTCCTAAGTCAATATTTACCAATTAATCCTCGAATTAAACATTTATGCATTCAACTTAGTCCAACTCAATCTATAAATAATCCTCAAAACATTTATCTTATTCCTCAATAAAGAAACATGAAAATCAATTAATCCTCAAGACACGATTAATCCTCGAGATAACAATTAATCCTCGAAATAAGTCATTAATCCTCAAGACAATAATTAACCCTAGAGATAATCATTAATCCTCGAATTAAATACATATATACCTGTCACATAACCAATTAACACATAGCAGATACGACTCACAAATAAAAGAGCACTAAAAATATTTTTAGAATATTTAAAAATATTTTTAAAGCACTAAAAGAATTTTAAAAGATTTAATTAACCATTTTTGAATCAAAAAGGATCGCTAATAAACTCTCCGGGTAATTATTGAATCCCCAAAATATTTTTATAATTATCAAATCCGGGTTTATAAATAATTTTAGAATTTAAAAACTATTTTTACCGTTCCCGGATTATTTTTAGGATTTAAAACAATTTTATTTCATTTTAAACAAATAAAGAAATAAATATTAAAGGTAAAATAATATTTATAAAATAAATAAATCATTTTATTTTCCAAAATAATTAAATCTGATTATTTTCAATTATATTTAAATAATATTTAATTAATTAAATTAATTGATTAATATTAATTAACCAATCAATTTAAATTAATTAAGATATTAGCTAAATAAATTTAAAATAATCAAATAAAATAGATTTTCGAATAAAAATAATTTATTAAAAATTTAAAAGTATTTTTCGAAATTAAAAATATTTTTTCGAAATTTAAAAATGATTTTTCGAATTTCTGAAAATAAAATTCGAATTTATAATAAAATTTGGAAAATAATTTTCCAAAATCATTTTCAGAATTTGGTTTTCAGATTTTGAAAATCAAATGGGCACTGTTCATCACCACCTTCACTGTTCTTCGTATGAATGCTTCGAAGAACACCACCTCCAACAATGGAGGTTTCCCAGATTTCCGGCCACCGGATAATTTTTCCGGCAACCTCCGGCGCCCCTAAAACGTACCAATCGTTACGTTTTTAAGCACCAAAATCGTTCCAAATCACCTCCTAAACACAACTATACCATTCAAACCAACCCAGCATCACCCAAACTCAAAATCCGGCCAAAATCGAAGTAAAATCCGGCGACTCACCGGTGAACTTCGATTTTAGTCGTTTCTCAACCAAATCAAACGTTCTATACACCAAAACGAAGCTTATTACTCATACAATCTATATCAATCATCAAGAACAGCAACAAATCACTCATAAATCCAGAAAAATCAATCTTTAAATCTCACCCCCACTAAAACTCGACTTTCATATTTAGGCTACGAAAAATCAAGTAAAAATCATGATAAAATTCCTGGAAGCATAAGCAATCTGTAGGTACTAACCATATCAACAACAAATCATCCTACAATCCATACCAAATTTAATTCATACGAAAATTAAATAAAAAAATAAAAATTTTCGATCGAGACATACACACATATCAACACCTACATAAACATATAGTACAGATCATGAGATTCAGTTTGGTTACTCACATGATTGATTTGGACTCCGGTAACACTGTCAAAAAGTGGTTTGATTCTCAAGAACACCAAGAACACAATTTCCAGAATTTTCAGAAAATAAAATCAAAAATCTGATTTTTGATTAATTTTAACAATTAATAATAAAATTCTGCTATTTATATAAATCTGAAAATTAATACCCCAAAAATATTTTTAACCCCTAATTAAAATTATTAAGCCCTAAAAATAATTTTTATGGGATAAAAATGTAAAAATTTTATTTTTAAACAAATACAATATATATGTCAAAATTCCCCAAAAATTATGAATTTTACAAAAATTACAACATAATACATTTTTTAACATCCCATTATTATATGAAAATAATTTTATGAAAAACAGGGCCTCGAATCCAGTACAGGGGCTGGGTCCGGAAATTTAAAATGCAAAATAACTGTATTATAAAAATATAAAAATTACAGAAAAATAGAATAAAATATTCTATGATACACAGAAGTCACATAACACATATGGGATAATTTTCCTATTTAATAAAAATCATAACGCGTTTAAATGCATTAAAAATAAACTAATACACATTAAAATCAACTAAAAATATATTTTAATATAATAAATTACACGTAATTTTCCGGGTCGTTACACCAATTGATGAAGCTGATGTGATTCAGCCTTTTCAAGTAGCTAAAAGAATGTTTTCTGATTTGACAAACAAAGATGTTACTAAACAGCACATACCTGATATGTTTATGCCACTAGCCTTACAGAACTATATAAACCAACCTCAAGATTCTCAATCACCACATCACATGCCTGAACCATTAGACACCATAAATTCTGAACCAACACCCACAACACCCACAACCACTGTACCTACTACATCTCATCAACCACAACCAGAACACATAAACTCTGAAACCTTAAACTCTCCAACAATAAACTCTCCACCACTAAACTCTGAAACCTTAAACTCTGAGCCAGCATCTACTGAACAACCCAAATCCAAACCAAAAAGAAAAATACACACCGCCCAAAACACTAAACACTCAAAGGCTAAACAGACATCACCTGGAGCTGTTTATACTAGAAGAATGAAACAAAAGGCAAACAGACCTTCACTTTCACCACCTAAAGAGAGCTCTAGTGAAGATGAAGAGGAGATTGTGGTGCCTTCAGTCAAGAAGAGGAAATTAATTCTTTCAGATTCTGAAGATGAGAATATTATTGAAGCTCCAGAGGTGGTTTCACAACAAACACCTACTGTTGAGGTTGCAGAGAATATTGCTATACCTGTAGAGGATATTGTGGCTGTCAATGTTGAAATTCCTGCAGAGGTTGAAATGCCTGCAGAGGATACTGTCAATGTTGAAGTACCTACAGAGGATAACATGCCTGTAGAAGAGGATCACAGAGATGGTTTTTCACCAGTGAATAATGTTCTTGATTCAATTCTTGATCCTATCTCACCTGTTGATCATGTTGAAGCTCCTGGTGTAGCTGATGAGCCTGCAGTAAATGTTCCTGAAGCTGTAGCATCACATACAGAGTTAATCTCTGAGGGTTATCAAATTCCTGACAAGGGTGATGAAGTTGATCAAACAACTAAAGATGCAAACTCTGTTGAACCTATGCAAGATGAAGCAACAAATACAAACTCTGTTGCAGAGCCTGTGCATGAAGAGACTATTGAAAAGGTTGCAGAGGTTGTTGCAGAAACTGTGGCTGACACTGCTCAGCACAGTGGTTCTTTAAAAGATGCTCAAGCTAAAGATGCAAGTGCTGAAGATGAATCTGACAGCAGTGCAAACTCTGATTCTTTTCTGAGTGAACCAGCACAGACTGAAAATAAACATACACCTTTTGATCAGCCTTGTCCATCTCATGCAATTGAAGAAGAGCATCTTGCTAAATATGCTGCTGATTGGTATAAACAAGACTGTATTTTTCCAAAAGGGAGAGCAGCTGATTTTGTTAAGCAGACTGCAAAGCAAATTTCAAATCCAGAGATTTTATCCTGTTTAAAGGCAACTGTAGTACAAGTCAAAACTCTGGATGGAAATTTTGCTGAAACAAAACAAGAAATTGCTTCTTTGAAGACAGAGATACAGTCAAGAGAACTGAAGATGGAAAGAGAGTCAAAAATCAAAGCTGCACAGCTTTCTAAAGTTCAAGATACTCTCTTTGCCAGGCTAGGAAAGGTTGAAGAAAATCAAGCTACTTTGTTGGCTAAGGTTGATTCTATTGCTAACTCTTTGGAGCTCATTACATCTATACTCATTCCTGATGATGTCAAAAAGGGGGAGAGAGTTGCTAAGTCTAAATGCAAAGTTTCTCAAACTCTGTCTCAAAAGGATGATACTGGAGATGGAGGGGCAAGTGATAAGAGTAAGGTGTTAAACTCTGAAAGGCAAACTCTGAGATCTAGCAAATCTCTTAAGTCACAGTTTGTTGGAATAAATACTGAAACTCAAGGTACTTCAAAAACCAAGAGTTTGGAATTAATATCAAATCCAAAGACTGATAAGGAGTTAACTGTTAAGCTTTTCATGGAGGAGAATGCAGAAGGAGTTACTTTAGAAGATGCTAAAGCTGAAGAGAAGAGTCTGCAAGAAAAGTATTTGAAGACTTTAAAGTCTGATAAACTGAAGAAGAATGTGAAAGTTGCTAAAGCTGCAAAGCCTGTTCTTAAAGGCATTCAAATCAAAGAACCAGTTGGTACAAATCAAAGAATGCAAGTGTTCAGAAAACCAACTGATGCAGAAGCTAAGCAAAAGCTGAAAAGTATTGTTACAACCTCTGTTGATACACATGTTGTACAGAAGAATGAAGACACAACCTCTGTTACTGCACAAGTTGTGACCACACCATTATTGTCTTCTCAGTTGAAATCAAAATTTGGAAAGGGTGTTCTTCATGATTCAAGACTAGAAGCTACAGTTCCAATGGATTTTACTGATAGTAGAGCCTTATCTGGTAAAGTTGGATACAACAAAGAAGGCATAGGCTCACACAGAGACAAAAGGCAATATGTTGGTCCCAGAGATCCTTCTTCACTGTCTGTTCCAGGTCGTGGTGTCACTCAAGAGAGTTTAGACAGACTGGAGTCAGTACAGCTTGTATATCAGAAGAGTTTAGAGAAGGATTTCCTGTTATATTTCATGGCTGATGGAACAGTGTTTAAAGTTTCTGAAAAGGATATTGAATTAAAATATGGGGAAGAACTTGAATATGTCCTGTATATTTTCAGAGTGAGAAATCAAAGAGCTCAGTCAGTTGCAAATGTGCTCAGACAAAGGATGATTCAGAACTTTGCAAGAAGACAAATGAAGATCAACAGTAAGTATGTTCCTAAGTACAGAGATTGGAATGGAAATCTGATAGAAATGGAGAAGGGGACTACAAAGCTGAAAACTGATCTTGGAATCACTGTTCTAGATTTTAATGTGAAATCTGAGGAAGTGAAATACATCAGACTGGGAAATGAGATGAGAAGAAACAAAATCTACGATCTTAGAGCTGCTATCTATCAAACTGATGAGAATGATCTTCAGTTGAGAGAAATCAAGGAAGCTATGCAGATAGAGCTTGAAAATGCTGAGAGAAGATTGCTTATAGACTATCTCAGAACAATGCCTGATCTTCAAGAGATTAGGAATTAAAGTCTGTAAGAATTTTTTTTATTTTCTGTAGAAATTGTTAAGTAATAGCTTAAACTCTGTTTGTATGTTAAACACTGTAAACTGTGTAATTGTTTTGACATCATCATTTACTGTAAACTTGTACATTCTTGCTAATGGACAAGTTGGGGGAGATTGTTAGAAATGATTGATGAGAACAGTGTTTGGAAGCTATAGTGACAAACAGAGTTTAGCTGGAAGCAGTCAGAGTTTAGTTAAACACTGACTGGAAGCGCAACAGAGGTTGTTAAACTCTGTAGCGGTATTGTCTGAAGAGTCAACAGTGTTTGAAGATTGATTCAAGTTAAATATGGAAGCAATATCTTTGAAGATTGGAAAGCTGTCAAAGAGATTGAGTTGACTTGGAAGACTAGAGCAATCGTGATTGATATCAATTGTATAGCTTGATTATAGGAGAATCAGTTACTGATTGTACGAAGCTGTATGTTCTATAAATACAGTTAGGTTAACCCTAGAAGGGTAATCGAACATTGAGAAATTCATTGATTGTAACCTAAGCAGCTCTCTGTGATATTTTACATCACTGAGAGAGGAATTGTTAATTCCAAACAGTTTTTAAGTATTAAACAGTGTGTTCTTGTTAAGTTACTCATACAGTATTTGATTAACTATTGTGTATTCGACCTAACAGTTATAAATTAACAAGCAAATTCCTAGAGGATAACTCAACTAACTCAACTTAAACTAGTAAATGATAAAACATTAATAACAAGTAAATAATGAAAAAGTTCTGGTATTTATAACAATTTCCAGATTCAAACATAATGATAAATACAAGATAGATGATCCTCTAGCCTGATCATATTAAACATTATCCTATCTTGATCTATCTAACTCTAAAAATATTACATGTAGAGCTGTTCTTCATTTCTGACTGTCTTCCTTCCTTATTTCTCCTTCTTCTGGATCATCCATTTCTGGCAGATTTTTGTACAATTCTGCATCAACTAGCAACTCTTTTCTTGATGAGAATCCTGTAGGACGAACAAGAGGAATTCCAAGTGCCTTTCTCAATTGACCTTTGAACTTCTCATAATCCTTAAAAAATTTGACTTCTGCATAGGATTTAATGCGATCAGCAATTTCTAACTTCTCTTTTGTAGAAAATCCTTGATTTCTCAGAACATATTCAATATAGACCAACTGCCTGGCAGAGTGTGTGAACAATTCCTCATTCTCAAGATTGATTGTATGAAGCACCTCACCTTTAAGGAATTTCAATTGTCTAGGCAATTTAACTATTTCTGGACCAGCTCTTTCAGCAAACTCTTTGAATTTTTCATGAAGTAGTACACCCAACTCAGAAGAAGTTCTTACCTTTGGCCTAAGAACCCAGATTTCTGTCAATGATTTGTCATAGAAGAACTGAATTGAAACTCTTTGTGTTCCAAACTCATGACAATCAACAAATATTAAGAACTCATCTGTTTTCGTTTCACCTGCAGTTGTTATTCTCACAACTTCTGTTCTCAGGGCTCTCATGTACATCTCGTGTGTTGGGTTAAGCTCTTTGAGTCTTTCAAAGATAGAAAGAAGTCGACAATCATCATTATCAAGAGATTGATGTGAGTCTATTATTCGTTGAGCACGTTCCCATTTCTCACCACTCTTAAACTTGACGTATAACTTCCTTTCTTGAACTTTAAGTGCATGTTCCCGTTGCCTTGCTTCTGCTTCCTCTTTTTGAAGTCTTTCTTTGTGTGCAAGCATATCTAGTGTTTTCTGAAGCTTTTCATCTCGCAATTTGAGATTTGCTTCTTGCCTTTCAACTTCTAATTCAGCTTCAAAATCCAGTTTTGCTTGCTCAGCTTCATATTCAGGGTCAACTGGCACTTCATCTTCCCAGCTGCTAAAATCTGGTTCTGGTATTTTTTCACCCACATCAGAGAACCTTAGATCAGCAAAAACATCAAAGTTGTCTGGTTCACCTGTGTAGTAATACCCTTCAGTGTCTTCTGTGTCTTCAGCACTTTTCTGAGAATCTGCTATCTTCTTCCCCTTATCTCTCCCTTGTTCACCTTGTTCAGAGTCTTTACTAGTTCCCTCTCTTGACTTCTCCCCCTTAGTTGAGGAATCCTCTACCGAAGTGTGAAATGCACCATCTCCAGGGTCTCGCTCATCACCATCTCCACCTTTTCCTTCAAAGAATTCCCTTTCTTCTGCTGTGGGTGTGTGAGTTCTGCTAATCATGTTGAACAAATGTTTGATCCCTTTACCTTGTTGTGCATTCTGCCTTTCAATCACATCAAGACGGTGTTCAGTAGACAATTGACTCTTAATTAATGCTGTTTGAAGATTTTCAACTTTGTCGGAGATTACAGAAATGAGTTTATCTTGAGTAACAGTAACCTCTCCAGCATCATCAAGTGCCTGTTCATAAGATAATTCGAGAGTGTTGAACTTGTTTGTGAATGTTGTCTTCATCTTGGTGATGTCATTCTTTATCACAGCAAGCTGATTTTTGACAGAGGTAGATGAAGAAGACCGTTCACCCACTTGTTCTCGTAGTAATTTTGCTTCAGCTTTACTGGCCTCAAGTTCCTTTTCTAGAGCTTTAATCTTTTCTTCCAATGAACGAGTGTATGTGTCAGTGTGTGCACTCACCTGAATATCACTCTGAGTTTCACTCATCTGACGTGCATGTGTTTCACTCAGTTTAGTGGTGTTCCTCACATCACTCCTCACTATTTCCTTAGCTGCTCCAGAATGTGTACCTGCAGATAAAATCACCCTAGCCTCCTCTTGGAAGGTCAGTGGTGGTGCAATGGGAGTTCGCAAATCCCTTTCCTCAGTCATTTCTGTCATCTCATTTGGAATTGATGTCTGAATTTCTTCAGTGACAGAAAGATCGAGTTGCCTTCCACTTTCTCCAGTTGAAACTGCGAGTGGAAAATCCCTTGAGGGAGCCAGGAATGTTCCTCCTGGGAGGGGAGATGATGACTCTATTATTTGTGGCTGAGAGTCAAGATTTCCCTCATTAACCTGTGAAGGCTCTTCTACCGTGACTATGGTAGGCACTGTTTCAGTATCAATCCTATTGTGCACTCCTTGCTCATTGTCCCTAGCCACATCAGATTCTACAGTTATGTTTTCCCCCATTGTGAGTAATAGGGGTGTGCTTGACTCTGTACAGGGTGCCATGGCCGACTGGCAAATTTCAATGGACTCATCCTGTTGAGAGAATGGTTCCAGTAACTGTTCATGTGCCATTTCAATGTCCGTATCCTTTTGGGAGGATATGGATGGGCTGACAGTTGCCTCAATTAGTAAGTTTCTTCGCTTCTTTAGTGGAGGCAGAGCTGTGGGATCACTCATATCACTACTTCTTACATTAGGTCTTTTCACTGTCAATTTACTTCTGGATTTGGGTTTTGAGATTTTAGATGACACTGTGTTTAGCTCTAAGACCTGGGATAGAAGTTGTGGTTCTACAACCTCTTGGTCTAACCTATCAGCCACTTGGGCTCCAGAAGTAGTTTCAGGGAAAGATGAGAATACCTGTTCAGTAGCAGTTTCAGAAATCCCAGCAGTAGTGGGTTGAGCCACTTGAAGTTGATGTTCAGGTTCAGGAGCAGTTGCTGCTTCTTGTTCTTGTATGATTGGCAGTTCTATGAAGTTGGACATATACTGAGTAATGACCACTGGAACATTTGTGAACTTCTTCATT
This sequence comes from Kitagawia praeruptora, assembly GCA_037693485.1. NCBI lineage: Eukaryota > Viridiplantae > Streptophyta > Magnoliopsida > Apiales > Apiaceae > Kitagawia > Kitagawia praeruptora. The sequence continues at coordinate 20,931,613 of CM075351.1, read as the reverse complement.
GTTGCTAACCTGGTGAAGAATTTTTTATGTGTTCTTCCTGATGCTTTGGTACGAGAGTTAGCAAACAATCTTTGATGAACATCAGAAACAACATGATTAAATATAATAGTTAAAAACCTTGGATAGTAACAATCAACTTTACTACCCAAATCATGATCATTCTTGGCAGTTATGAGACGACTTACCATGGCATCAAAAATTAATTTACCAAAATTAACCCTTTGATTATTAGCAACTGCATAACCAATTCTCTGAAGCAAAGTAGGAATATTGTGAAAATTATTCTTTTTAGTGTTAGCAAACACCTTAGCAATTGTGTCAAAGAAATAATCCCACTCAGCCATGAAGTTACTTTTAGACAACTTAGAAAGATCAACTTCTCCTTGATAATGGATGTCATTGAAAAATTGTGTCAGCACTGCTTCAGATGGAACATCAACAAAGTCATTTGTTGGAAGTCGTAAAACAGTGTTAACAGTTGAGTCATCCACAACATAAGGTGTGTCTCCCACGGTAAAAGTGAAAGAACTAGAGTCTGTCGAGAGAACAAATGTAGAACAAACCGCCAAAAGTGAATCAACTTTTAACGGAGCATCGAGAATCATGGCATGACGAATAAGAGAATGCTCATTTAAAAATCGAATCCAAGGTTTAACCCTCTCGAGAGTACAATTATCGGGATTAAAATGACCAACAAAATTGTGATTGATAATCTCCATATTAACAGCCATTTTAACTACAACACACTGAATTAATTTGCCCAAATTTGAATTTTAGGGATTTTAACAATTAATAAGTTAATTATTTAGCAAAAAAAAAAAAAAAAACAATTAATAAGTTAATTAAAAAAATCAGAAAAATCGAAACTTCACAGAAAATTCTGAAATTCGAGTATGTTGGTCTCTGAACACACACGAACACACCACTATTTTTAGATTTAATCAAATCGTTCTCAAAGTCCAGATAATTCAAGAGATTCGTATAAGTTTTCGAAAATTAAGATTTCTAACAACTTAACCAAATCAAGATTTTAGACAGTGAATACGATGGGCTTGAAGAGATCGGTCTAATGGTGTTAACAACGTTCGAATTGATCAAGAAACGAGAGAGAATGAGTCGAAAATTTGGCAGCAGTTCGTCGTATGTATCGTATGTATATAAACGAACAGAGAAAGAGTACTCAGAGACTTAACTCGTGAGTATAGACTGAAAATAGATTATTGATAGTCTATACACAATCTATATATATACTAAGCGATAGTCTAGATAATAGTCTGCCCGATAGTCTAAAAGAAATAAAAGAAGATTAACTTAAAACTAAACTAAAACAGACTATTAGAGGATAGTCTGACAGATAGTCTAAAGGAGCTATTTAAGAGACTATAGACTACTAATTTACACTACAGACTATTGAGTATAGACTATTGGTTATTTAACTGAATATAGACTATTGCTGGATAGTCTGCCCGATAGTCTGAATAGACAAAATTTGTACAACAGACTATGATTATCGTTACAGACTAACTGAATATTAGTAATAAAAGAAAATAATTTACAAAAATATTTACAACAACACACAAATATTAGGTCCGATATCGATTTGAGCTTTCAGAGAGAAGTTTTGAAAATTTTAAGTCTGGGAAGATTTTCGAGTTAGTGAGTCAGTGACTATCTCGAACTTCAACTCGAAACTCGACTTAGATTTTCGAGTTAGTGACTCTCGAACTTCAACTCGAAACTCACTATCTCGAACTACATCTCGAAACTGACTATCTCGAACTTTATCTCGAAGTTCGACTTAGGATTCGAGTTCGAGTTACCAGTGCCTAGTTTTTATCTTCAAAATTTTCGAGATAAGATCTATCTCGAACTTTATCTCGAAGTTCGAGATGAGGACCAATATAACTATTCTAAAAATCAAGTATTAACAGAATATGTACCAGATTATTTACATGAAGCAATTCTAACAATGAAGCAAATTTAATTATTAAAACAAGCTATAAAATAGCAAAATAATTTACACTAAAATTATAAAATCGAATAAAAATTATAAAAACAATCATATGTAGTCCCTTTTATGAAAACAAACATTAATAACAAAAGGACAAACACTACAAAATATTAAGTATTAATAATTTACATATTTATTCATGGTAAATTAATAAATCTATACATTTTCTAATAAAATAACTTTCTAATAGAAAATTATTTAAAAAGAAAATATGACTTATTAAATCATCATAAATATAATTTTCAAGAAAAATAAGTTTCTCAAAAATTACAACTTGTAAAATTTGAGAAAAATATTTTTAAGGAAAAAGAATTATTTTAACATTGAAAAGAAGTAAGTAGGAATATATTAAAATGATAATGACAATGCTTTGAACATTAACAAGTAACAAGGTAAGTTGATAAAATAATTGTACAAGAGATTTTAATTAACAAATATTAACAAGACAATCACTTGTAAATTATTAAAGATCAAACCTCAGATATTAACTAGTTTAATTACTAGGACTATTTAACATACCCAATTCACCAACAATTCTGGTGAATGTGGATTCGTCAAGAGACTTAGTAAAAATATCTGCTGTTTGTTCTTCCGTGGGTACAAAATGTAACTCCACGGTACCATTCATGACATGCTCTCGGATAAAATGATACCTGATGTCGATGTGCTTGGTCCTCGTATGCTGCACAGGATTGTTGGAGATTGCTATGGCACTTGTATTGTCACACAGAATTGGAATATTGTCAAGTACAAAGCCATAGTCACGTAGCTGATTCCTAATCCACAAGATTTGAGCACAACAGCTTCCAGCAGCTATATATTCTGCTTCAGCTGTTGAGTTGGAAACTGTTTGTTGTTTCTTGCTGTACCAGGAGACCAACCTACCACCTAGGAATTGACAACTCCCAGAGGTGCTTTTTCTATCTACAACACTTCCTGCATAATCTGAATCTGTATATCCAACAAGGTTAAAACCAGATTCTTTAGGGTACCAAATACCTAAGTTAGGTGTACCCTTAAGATATCTCAAGATTCGTTTAACAGCAATGAGATGCACATCTCTAGGATCCGCTTGGAACCTTGCACACAAGCATGTAGCATACATAATATCAGGTCTACTTGCAGTAAGGTAAAGTAATGAACCTATCATACCTCTGTAGCTTGTGATATCTACCTTAGCAGAATTTTCACAAGCTCCAAATTTCACAGCTGTTGATGATGGTGTTCTTGCTGAAGATGAGTCCTCCATTTGATATTTCTTGAGGAGCTCTCTGACATACTTGGATTGACAAATAAAAATTCCATTTGTCCTTTGACTTACTTGTAATCCAAGAAAGAACTTCAGCTCACCCATCAGGCTCATCTCAAACTTACCCTGCATTAGCTTAGCAAATTTCTTGCACAGAAGATCATTAGTAGACCCAAATATTATATCGTCCACATAGACTTGGACTAATATAGTATCATTCTTATGTTTCTTAGTAAAGAGAGTTTTGTCTATGACACCTCTAACAAATCCATTTTCAAGTAAAAATTCAGAAAGAGTGTCATACCATTTCCTTGGAGCTTGCTTAAGACCATAAATTGCCTTGAAGAGAAAGTAGACAAAATCCAAGAATTCTGGATCTTCAAAGCCAGGGGGTTGTTCTACATATACCTCTTCATCCAGCTTGCCATTCAGGAAGGCACTCTTGACATCCATTTGATAAACTTTGAAGTTTGAATGTGCTGCGAATGCCAAGAATATCCTTATAGCCTCAAGTCTAGCCACTGGTGCATAGGTTTCATCATAATCTATTCCTTCAGCTTGGGAATAACCTTTAGCAACCAGTCTTGCTTTGTTTCTAGTTACAATGCCATCTTCATCAAGTTTGTTTCTGAATACCCACCTGGTATCAACTACTTTCCTGTCTTTAGGTCTGGGTACCAGCTTCCATACTTCTTGTTGTTTGAATTGATTGAGTTCATCTTGCATAGCAATCACCCAATCAGGATCAGAAAGAGCTTCTTCTGTTTTCTTAGGTTCTATTGCAGACAGAAACCCAGAATAATTGCATTGATTTTGATAGCTCCTTCTAGTTTTTACACCAACATCTGGATCACCAACGATCAACTCAAAAGGATGAGCTCTATTCCACACAGTCTGTCTGGGAAGATTTGACCTTGATGATTCGCCTTGTTTTTCATTATGATGTTGAGTATGACCAGCTGATCCTTCATCACCTCCCCCTGAGTTGTTGCCAGTTTGACTAGATGAATGTTCAGGAGTGTCAGTGGTATCTCCAGTCTGATCATTGTTTACACCACCACCACCCTGATCATTATCATCATTATTACTGTTATCATTAGTAGCAACATCAGGTTGGTTGTCACCATCTGAATCGGAGTCTGTCATATCATCAAAAGATAACTTTTCAGATGAATCCTCCGTTTGGATACTAGGAAGTTTAGTGTCATCAAATGATACATTGACACTTTCAAGCATTGTCTGATGATCAATCACATACACCCTGTAAGCTCTTCTTGAATAACCAATGAAAATTGCTTCATGTGCTTTGGCCTCAAATTTTCCACCACGATCATCTCCATCTTTAAGCACAAAGCATTTTGCTCCAAATACATGAAAGTACTTGAGTGTTGGTCTCTTCTCATACATTATTTCATAGGGGGTCTTCATCAAGTCTTTGTTGATTAAAGTTCGATTCTGGGTATAACATGCAGTATTGACAGCTTCAGCCCAAAAGTACAAGGGAAGCCTTGATTCACTTAACATAGTACGTGCAGCTTCAATCAAGGTTCTATTCTTTCTTTCTACTACCCCATTTTGCTGAGGAGTTCTTGGGGCTGAGTACTGCCTTGTTATTCCCTTTTCAGTACAAAAATCATTTAGAACTGCATTCTTAAATTCAGTTCCATTGTCTGACCTTATTGCTCTTACTGGTTTCTTGTACTCCATTTCAATCAACTTGATGTGATCAATCACTAACTGTGGAGTTTCATCTTTAGAATTCAGAAATAAAACCCATGTGTACTTTGAGTAGTCATCAACAATCACGAGAGCATATCTTTTCTTTGACATAGACATCACATTAACTGGACCGAACAGATCCATGTGCAACAGTTGTAGAGGTTCAGTTATTGATGATGTGTCAGTGCTCCTGTGAGTTGCTGTTTTCAATTTGCCTTTTTGACAGGCATCACAGAGTCCTTCTTGAGTGAATTCCATTGAAGGTAAACCTCTCACCAGTTCTCTTTTAACTAGAGAATTCATTGTCTTGAAATTAAGGTGAGAGAGTTTCTTGTGCCATAGCCAACTTTCATCTGTAGATGCTTTAGAATAAAAGCAGTTAATTTCTTCAGTGCTTCCAGTGTTCATATTGGCCACGTACAGATTGCCTTTTCTGACTCCTGTAAGAGATGGTTGTTCATGTCTCTTGTGTGAGATTAGACAATTCTTCTTGTTGAAGTAAGCCTCGAATCCCTTGTCACAAAATTGACTGACACTTAACAAATTGTGCTCAAGTCCTTTCACAAAAGACACTTCATCAATGATAACATTTCCAGCTTCCAATCTGCCATATCCATCAGTTGTACCTATGCTGTTATCTCCAAAGGTAACAACTGGGCCGGCTTTCTCAACCACATTTGTCAGCAGGGTTCTGTCTCCAGTCATATGCCTTGAACATCCACTGTCCAAGATCCAGGTCACTCGATCAACCTGTTTCACACCCTGCAATGACAAATAGGTTAAACCTTCTTCGGAACCCAAATCTGATTGGGTCCAGAATACTTAAAGAATTGGCCTTTGTCAGGCAAAACAACATTTCTAAGGTTGACACCATTTTCACCACTAACCAACAAACATTTAACTCTATAAACAGATTTGACAATCTTTTGTTTTATCTTGGGTATCCATGTTTCATTAGCAGCAATGACATTTGTTTCACTGACTGGACATTTGACCTTGTAAGCAGCCTTACCAAAAGTCTGTTTAGGCTTTGATACAAATGTCTCTCTCCTATCTTGAGGAGGACTAGCCGTCTTTGATCTAACATTTTTATTCTTATTCATATGTTGTCGAGGAGCAGTCTTACCAGCACATGCTTGATTACCATTAAAGTAAGCAGACATTACATTAAAAGCACAAGACATACAATTGACAACACCACATGCTTTATGACAAATATCAATGATAGGCATGGTATGCATGTTAGACATGTTATTGTTCTTTTTCAACTTATCATTACTTAACCCAGTTTTAGATGAACTGGTTGGATAAACAACCTTAACTGGTTTCTTAACAGATTTAACATTCTCAAGGACTATGCCATTTTCACTGTCCTCATTACGCATCTCTTCTTGAATAATGATAGAAGTGAAGTTTGGAGGTTCTGCAATCGACTTCTTAAAGAGCGGATCTTCAACATTCTTAAGCACATGTGGTATACCCCTCTCTTTAGCACTAACAAGGTTAGGGGTATTTATGCCTAACAATCCAACAGCTTCGTTATAACCAAACCCTATTCCTACAGTTCGTTCTATAGCTTGTTTATTGAAATGCTCTTTAGAAAGTTTAACAGAATTAAAGCAAGCACTAACCTTGGTTTCAAGTTCAGCAATTTTAGAAAGTTGTTTAGTCACTACTTCTAGAATGGATTTCTCTCTTCTATTAAGTCGTGCTATTTCTTCTTTTTGTTGATCTTGATTAACATGCACCTTTTTTAGTTCTAACACTTCATTTTCAAGTTCAGTGTTTAACAGATTTAATCTAGCAATGTGTTTTTGTGCATTAACCAAGGAACCACCTAACTGACGAACCAACTCAGAGTCAGTAAGTTTTACCTGTGGTTTAGGATCAGTGAATGTGTCACCATTTGCCATTAGTGCAAGATTTCCAAATTCTTCATCTTCACTATCTGTGTCATCCCAGCTTTTACCAGCAGCCACATATGCTTTTCCAGGTTTCTTCTTTTCAGGAACATAATCTCTCTTCTGGGCTTGTTTGGGTTTCTGACACTCAGTGGCAAAGTGTCCAAGTTCATTGCAATTATAACAACGAATTTTGCTTCTATCAACAGTTCCAGTTTTGTAGCCACCTCTGCTACTGGAGGATGAAGAACCTCCTCTCTGGAATCTGTTATTAGACTTGAACTTAAACTTAGGATTTCTCCTGAATCTAAAGTTGCCAAACTGTCTAACCATGAGTGCCATGGATTCATCCTCCAACTGATCTAATTCTTCTAATGAGTAAAACTCACTTCCATCCTGAGTAGCTGGTGTCTGACCATGTTCCACTTCAGTCTGCTCCTTGTCTGAGCTGTAAGGTCGAACAACCTTAGCTTCCACTTCCTTAGGAGCCTCAACCACTAATGCTGTAGATGAACTTGCAACTCTACCTTTACCATGAATCTCTTTCTGTTGGACTTGTTCCAACTCATAGGTTTTTAAAATACCAAAGAGTTTTTCAAGAGTAACTTTATTCAAGTCACGAGATTCTCTTATTGCTGTTATCCTGTGTTCCAGGTGAGTCGGCATAGTCAGTAAGAACTTCAGATTAATCTCCTTCTGTGTATAGTTCTTGCCATGGATTTGCAAGTTGTTGATTATTTTATTATACCTTTCAAACACTTCTTGAATGCCTTCATTAGGGCCAGCTCTGAAGTGTTCATACTCAGAGGTTAAGATTTGAAGTCTGTTCTCCCTGACTTCATCGGTTCCTTCATTAATGGTTTCAATAGTTTCCCACATGTGTTTAGCAGTTTTACAATTCATCACATGGCTATACATCACAGCATCCAGGGAATCTATTAGAATGAGTCTGAGGTTTTTATCAAGCCCTGCATCCTCCTTTTCATCAGGTGTATAGGTAGCAGGGTCCTTTTCATAAGATTTAGCAGGAATCACAATTTTACCCTCAGCTTCAACTTCATCTTCATAGACCATAGGAGTTTTAGGTCCGGTTTTCAAAACAACCAAATATTTAACGTTTGTACATTCTAGAAACAACTCCATCTTATTCTTCCACATATCATAATTATCTTTGTCAAAGATAGGTATCTTAACAATGGCTTTAGAAGTCATGATGAATTTTTAAGAGAGTTAAAAATTCGAGCTTGATTTTTAATTGAATAAAAATAGGATCTTGATTTGTATATCAATCAAACGGCTCGGATACCAATTGTTAGGTCCGTTAAGATTGTAGAAGGGGGGGGTTGAATACAATCTATATCTTTTTGTCGAAATTTGTCCGTTAAATAAAATTTAGTTTAGACAAATTTGAGCGAAATTAATTGAAACAAAATTCAAGTTAAATATAACGATATATTAAACTTGATGGTTGTTACAAAATCAGTACAGAGTATTATCACGTTAATAAAAACTAATTAGAAAATTCGACATGAACTTTTCTAATTTAGTTAATAAAAATCGAGATACGAACTAGGAAACTTAATTCGCTAGTAATACAAGAGTCACAAATAATTAAGTTCTATCGGATCAAATATTACAAATGAGTTGAACTTGATTTTCTGTGAATTAATTGAGATAGTCAGTGGCTTTTAAAGATGAGAGAGATGTAATGTTTATGGCTTCTGTCTTTAAAACTCTTGTGTCGTGTCTGTGACCACTGGCTTCTGTATCTTTTGTAGTAATCATGTGTAAAATATCTTCTGTCTATTTTTAACACTTAAACAGACTATCCACAGACTGTCTAATGGCTTGCAGACTATCCAGGGGACACATAGACTACCGGTGTGACTATCTGGCTTGTTGCAGACTACCGGTGTGACTATCCTTTCTCTTGCAGACTACCGGTGTGACTATCCATTCTCTTGCAGACTACCGGTGTGACTATCTGGCTTGGCAGACTACCCAATTCTTTCTCCAGACTATCAGAATGACTATCCTGATAGTCTTTAATACATGATTTTTCTGGCAGACTACCATGCAGACTTCCTGGTAGACAATTCCTTAGCAGACTATCAAACTGGACTGAGTATGCTGAGCAGACTATCTCCTAGACTATCTCAGATAGTCTTTTAATAATAAAACCATAGTCTAAAAACACTTCTAATAGTCTTTTAGCAATCTATATTAATTCTAAATTAATTAATTCAATAATTAACTTAATAAATAAATTAATTCTTGAAGAATTAATTTATTAATTAAGTTAACTAAATACTTTAAATTAATTAATAGAGAATTAACATAATTCATTTGATGGTCTAACCTTCACTTTTAAACCACTGAAATAAACAAAGAACCTCCACTGAATATTTGTTGACGCTCGATGCACGGTCTGGTTCATGAACGACTAACTTCAACTTCTGTTCTTCATTTTGACTTTAAGCTGTGGTCTATTTCTTCTCTCAACTTTCTTTAAATATTCTGTACTGATACTGTCTCTTGTCACTTCTAGAAATCTTTGTCCTTTAGAATTAAATCCATGACTTTGAATACCACACTGAGGCTTGATCAGTAGACTGAACTTCTTCCAGTGTAAAATATCAAAACTATAGATTGACTTGTAGATTTGTTCCTTCTGATAGATAGCATCTTCTGAGATTCCTGTGACAGTTAATGTTATTTACTTATTACAATCTACTTTAAGTTGAGTTGGATCCTCGAACTACAAATAGGCTGAGTCATATGCCTTTCACTTAAGGATAAGCTTGTGTTCCAAAGATTTAATGAAATCTCTTAGGGAAGTATCTACAGTGCAAGCAGCCTCTAACTCTTCCACTTTTGCCTCAAGCATTCAGCTTTTGGCGACAAGTGTTTTCTGTTCCTTTTGAGAAGTGTCTAGGCTTTTGCACAACATATAGATCTCTTCGCTAAGAGCCCCGTTTTGTTCCTTATAATCGTCAATGGACATTTCTACTTTAAGGGTTAGAACTGGTACCTCTGGTTCCTCTGATGTCTCAGCCATGAGGGCAAAGTTTGCTACATGAGTAACATCTTCCTCATCTGAATCATCCCAAGCTCTTCCTTCTGTAACTAATAAAGCTCTTTTTCCATGTCTTTCCTTCACCAGCGATTCATACTTGCTTTTGAGGGCTTCATATGTCTCTTTTGGATAAGTCTGTTTAGGCTTTTTGCAGTCAGTAGCAAAATGTCCAGCTTCACCACAATTATAGCATTTGAACTTCATTTTGAAATCCAAAGGAGATTTGTAGCTGGTACTCTTGCCTTTGCTTTTGTAGCCTGACGAACTACCACCACCCTTAGCAGCCCGATAGTAAGATGAAGAATTTCTCTGTGGTCGGTTGCTCTTTCTGAATCTCATATTGCTGAACTTCCTTGCCATGTATGCCACGACACTATCGTCCATGTTGTCCAGCTCTTCTTGGGTGAAGTAGTCATCATCACTGTTAGATGTGCACTCGTCATCATTATCAACTTGATGTGGTGCATGTGATGATTTAGTCTTTTCTGCAACCATTGCCTTCTTAGACTCTTCCTCATCAGCAACTAATCCTGATGCAGTTTCTTTTCCTTTTGAATCATTGTCCCATGCTTGATCTTGAAGTGTTTCCAGCTCATAGGTCTTTAATATTCCATAATATTCTTCCAGAGAAGTTGTATGCAAATCTCTGGTTTCTCTTACTGCGTAGACCCTATGTTCAATGCTCTTTGGCTGGTTTCTCAGATATCTCGTATTGGTCTCAACCATGGGGAGAGTTACACCTCTCAGATTCAAATCCAATACTAACTGACTGAATCTTAGATAGACGTCTGTTATGCCTTCTCCTTTTCTTATTCTGAAGGTATCATACTCCATCTTGAGTATGAGTGTCTTGTTGCTTCTAACCTCTGCAGATCCTTCCATGACAACTTCTATCTTGTCCCAAATCTTCTTTGCTGTATTCAAACCTTTGACTATGTTGAACATTTCATGATCAAGGGATTCCATCAAGGTTTGTCTTACAGAAGTATCATAAGCTATTTGCTCCTTGTCAGCATCCGTAAAGTCCGCTGCCTTTTTAGGCTCAGACCGAGCAGGTATAACCTCCTCTCCTTCCGTACGCTCAGGAATAGCTTTCATTGGAACAAATTTACCCTTTTCAAGGACTTCCAGATATTCAGGGTTAATTGTCTCTAAGTAGAGTCTCATTCTGAAAACCCATTCTTCATAGTGATCTCGGTTGAACATTGGGATCTTGAAAGAATTTTTAGGAGCCATTTCAAATCTGGTCACTAAAAGTTTCTAAGTATCCAAGACTAGGCTATGTAGAACTTTTGCCTAAGTCGAAATTTCTCTAAGTAGAAATTTTGCTCAAGTCGAACTTCACCAAGTAGAAATTGTCCAAGTCGAAATTATATGTAGAAAATCTCAAGTAGAAATTCTATGTAGAACTTTTGTCCTTAGAATAAATTTTCTGCAGATTTCTTTAATATTGAATAAACAATATTATTTCTTTAACACCTTTTTGACTTTTGATACTTTACTCACCGAAAGCACCTAACCCACTTGCTAGGTACTGAGTATGTTTTGTTTTGCTTTCGGCCAAGGAATAATATATCACCACAAAAGTTCAAAAACACCTTTTTATTCTTTTACTATTTATCTGTTTGAAAAAGGAGATCAAAAAGTTGTTGGGTTGTCTTCTTTGATAAGAACAGATGATGAACACTCAAGAACACCAAATATCAACGAACCCATATTAATTCACAAAAATTTATTAAAATACACCCAAGCCAAATAATCACACCTGGAGTATTTAAATAATTTTTCCGGATGAGTTTTCACTAGAAACGAATTAAAGCTCACTTTTCTAGAATTTTAGAAAAGTAGATCTAGAAAATGAAAACTCACGATTCTTCTACCAAACACAAGGATCTATGTTTTGTATGTTAAACATTCGCTCTGATACCAATTGTTAGGTCCAAATGTGTTGTAGAGGGGGGGTGAATACAACTTTTCAAATATGAGAAGCAATAAATACGATGCAATAAATGAACACGCAGATTCAAGGAATATATTTCTTATATATAACTTGAAATGGTTGCTACAACATTCATTACAAAGTATAACAGAAGTTCAGAGAGAAGTGAATGATTCTAAGCTCTGTGAATGTACTCTCTCTCTTTTTCTTGTGTTTTCTCAATTATAGCTCTCTAAAAATAAACATCACACAAGTACTTCTATTTATACTACATGTAATCTATGTCCTGTAGTCTTCAAAGACTAAGATATACGTGGCCCAATGATGTTCACATAAATCTTGCCTTATCTTGAAAGCTTGGAAATCTGCCAATCAGAAGATGCCATGTGTCATGTTGAAGCTGCACTCTAAGTAGAACTTCTGCTTGAGAATTTCTACTTAGCCATCTCGAATTTCTAAGTAGAACTTCTACTTAGAAATATTCTACTTGGTCATCTAGAATATTTAGTACTTAGAAAATATTCTGGTCTTCAACTTGAAACTTCAATGCACATCTTGAACTTGTGATATCTTCATGTCTTCTTTATTCTTCAGCAAGCTCTTGAACATGGATCTTTATTACTGACATAAACTTGCTATCAATGTCCTGACACTTGATGCACTGGTCTGGTTCATAAGTGACTAGTCTTGATAGTGTTTCTGCTTCTCGAATAAATTACCATATTCACTTAGTAACTTGGCTTTCCAATGTTCGCTTTCCTTCTTGTTCACTTGAAATCAATTGGTCTTGTTGATACTGATAGTTATGATCTTGATTCTCGATTTCTCAAATCACTGAGGCATGAACAACTTTGACTTGAACTTCTCTCAATGATTTCTTCTTGGCTTGATCATAGTTAACATGTTCAATTGTATCAATTACCTTGTCTTCATATAGTGTTGATTTCTTGTGACTTCTTGTTCTTGATTGTCTTCTGGTTAAGTATATTTTCCTTGAATTGAGTTACATTAGTTATAGTGTTACAAGTTTATACACTCTGCCTTTCAGTTGTCAATTAATTTTCAACAATGATTCATGTTTTTTACAGGACCTTTCTCAGGGCAAGCAGCCAATTCATCTTGGTAAGCTGAGAAATGGTCTCTATATTGTAGAATCAAGTCATACTTCTCTGAAGCATTGTCTAACTGCTAAGATCACAAATGAAGCTCAACTATGGCATCTCAGACTTGGCCATGTGTCTTATCAACAATTGAAGATTTTACAACCTTCTTGTGATTTTACTTCTGTTAAAGAATCTATTTGTCAGATTTGTCCTTTGTCAGATCTAGTATAAATAATTGCACCCCTTACAAGGTTTTGTACAAAGAAGATCCTCTTTATGACATTCTGAAACCATTTGGTTATTTGTGCTATGTTTCCACTTGTAAAATTGGAAGATCAGAACTGGATCCTAGGGCATCACCTTGTGCATTTCTTGGATATTCTCTACTCAAAAGGGTTATAAGGTGCTTGATTTGGCTTCTAGGAAATTAACTGTCTCTAGAGATGTTACATTTCATGAGTTGAATTTTCCATTTCATATAATTGCCAAAGACACACTTTTATCTGATACTACTAATATTCATATACCTGCTATATCAAGTCCTCAGTTTGATCTTTATTCTGATCTTATATCTCATGTGCCTCATTCATCCTCTACAAATTCCACACAATCTGAAATTCACTCTCTTTCACAATCATCTCAGTCTACAACTGAACATTCTACTTCTGAGCATACTGCATCTAATATTTCTGATAATACATCTGTTTCTAACATAAAAATTAGATATTCTACCAGAAATAAAACACAGCCTGCATATCTAAATGATTTTCATTGTCATACTGCTTTCACACATTATACTGCTTTATCATATGTGTCAAATCTTATGGAACCTAAAAATTTTAAAGAACCAATTTTCATCCCTTATGGAGAGAAGCCATGGAGAAAGAAATAGCAGCTCTAAATACTAATCAGACATGGGATTTAGTACCTCTTCCTGAAGGCAAGAAAGCTATAGGTTATAAGTGGGTTTTTAAGCTTAAACTTAAACCAGATGGATCATTGGAGAGATGCAAAGCTCGTTTGGTTGCTAAAGGGTACAATCAACGTTATGGTATCGATTATGAGGAAACATTCTCTTCAGTTGTAAAGATGAATACAGTTAGATGCGTGATTACTATTGATGGACATAGAAACTGGCCATTATATCAGTTGGATGTAAATAACCATTCCTACACGGAGATTTATCTGAAGAAGTATATATGACTGTTCCAGAAGGAATTCCAAATCCTAACAATTTGGTTTGTCGACTTCGAAAATCACTCTATGGTCTCAAGCAAGCTTCGAGAGAATGGTTTGATAAACTTCATCATGAACTTCTTGCTCAAGGATATGTCCAGTCAAAAAATGACTACAGTCTTTTCATCAAGAAAGTAGAGAATCGTATCACTATAATGGCTGTCTATGTCGATGACATAAGGTAATGATCTTGTTTCAATACAAGACATTAAGTCTCATCTTCATGCTACATTCAGTATAAAAGATTTGGGGATATTGCATTATTTTCTGGGTATTGAAGTTGATTATCTTGATAATGGTATTGTTCTTACTCAGTCCAAATTTACCAGAGATCTTTTACTGAACTTACCATTTGATATTTCTAAGAAAGCTACTACTCCATTACCTCAGAACCTTAAACATGATTCTGATTCTGGAATTTTGTTTCATGATCCTGAAACTTATCGTTGTTTAGTTGGCAAGCTGAATTACTTAACCAATACTCGACCTGATCTTAGTTATACAGTTCAGGTTCTCAGTCAATTTATGCATTCTCCCCGGTTGAGTCATTGGGAGGCACTTCAACATACCCTTGCTTATGTAGCACAGTCTCAGCAGCAGGGTATTTTGTTACGAGGTTCTGATCAATTAACTCTACAGGCATATTCAGATAGTGATTGGGCGTCATGTCCTGATACACGACGTTCTATCACTGGTTACATTCTACTACTGGGTTCATCTCCTATTACTTGGAAATCAAAGAAACAAAGTACTGTTTCACGTTCTTCGTCTGAAAGTGAATATCGAGCTATGGCATCTGCAGCTGCTGATGTAACATGGACAGTTCGTTTACTTGAAGAACTTGGACTCACTCAACTCAAGCCAGTTACTCTTCATTGTGATAATCAATCTGCTATTGCCATTGCAAAGAATCCAGTCTTCCACGAACGTACTAAACACATTGAAATAGATTGTCATTTCACTCGAGATAAAGTCATGGAGGATTTACTACAACTTACCTATCTACCTACTACTCACCAACTTGCTAATATTTTTACCAAGATTCTACCTGCACATCAGTTCAAAAACTTGCTATCCAAGTTGGGAGTCTACACTAATTCACCTCCCAACTTGAGGGGGGATATTGAGCATAAGCATGTTGCACAGTCTCGAGCAGCAGCATTGTTTGCAGCTGATAGTACATTGATCGATCTAAGTTATGCTAATACAAACAACACGTCACGAATGACACGTCAGATTACAGGCTGGCTGGTAGTTAGTTAGCATAAGAATAGAGATAGTACTTGTATATACATATAGAAGTTAGTTAGAGACTAGTGTATATAAGACAAGTAAATGTACACATTGTAAAAACTTTTCATTCTTCTGAATATACAACTTAGACGTTCATTTATGTACATTTTTTGCTTCTTCTTCTCCACAATGATGAAAGTTAAGAGTTGCTTAGATGAATAGATGCCATGAAACTTATTCATGCAATCAAAAATAATTTAGTTTCATGAATAATTATTGTAACTTTAAAATAAGTGCAGAAAATCAAAAATACCAATAATTGCGGAACGAAGGGAGTATGTATAACATCCAAGTCCATAACCGAATGCATACCAGACCAGCAACCCACCACAGGTCAGTTCAAAAGTGCTAGTAAATTGGTACACATTAATCATTGTCTATATAAAAGACTCGAATACTCTTAAGAAGTGATGTGTGATGTGCCAAAAAATCGGAAATACGAATAATTGCGGAATGGAGGAAGTATGATTGAATTATTTAGCGAGTTAGAGCTACAAATAAATGAGAAATCGTTTCCATGAGAGTTTTGTCTGCAAGTCTCTGCTGAATAGACATTTTACCTGTATGAGTGGTGCAACCCATCTTTGCTTGCTTTTTTATGGTTTTACATTCGAGTACATTACAAAACTGTTACTTAACATTATTGGATGAATATGTCAAATCTCTAATCCCAGACTGCAAAATCTAACATGTTTTGGTCGACAACCACCATGCAAGTGTTTGATTCTTTGTCTTTGAGTGTAAGCCTTTTAATGTCTTTTTGCAAGACTGAATAGTTTAACTGTTTGATACTTTAATAATCCGTACCACATTTAATATATTATTAGTTAATTTTACACAATTTAGGGTCTATAATTTTCAATAAATTATGTTTATTGTTTCACGTTTTAAATGAGACTTTTAAGTCACAATCTTTTATACAGATCTTGTTAATTGTTGATCATTTTTTCAAAAAATTTATGCAATTTTGTTTCCGCCTGATCGATTGAGTTCATTCTATCAAGTATCAACTATTGCATCCCTTTTAAAAAGAAAAAAACTGGATCAAATTATTCCTCTAAAAAAAGAAAAAAAAGAAATGGGATCAAATTAATAAAAGTTCGGGATACCTTGCTGGCTTAGCTCAAATAATACACTGGGCCGGTTCACAACTTCACATGGGTTTAGGATCAATTTGCTAGGCCATATTTCAGACATGAAGTTTGCTGAACAATTAGGCATCAGACCATAGAAAGTAGGCTTTTATAGATCCAGCCCAATAATTTCTTCTACCAAGCACTCTTCTATTGGATGGAGTAAAATTTCGATAATTAAATATTTGAAAAATTAATAATCTCGATTAAATAATAATTTTTTTCCATCCCGACTTAATCAGTGGAATAAATTAATATTATTGCTAAATTCATAAAATAATAATTTTTACAAAAATTCTTAAAGGCATGTAAAATGATTGAATTCGAGTTAAAAATAGGTTTTTAAAATTTACATTTAATAAGATATAATGATTGAATTATGGGGGTGTTTGGGAAAACTTATTTTAAGTTGAAAGTTAAGATTCCTAACTTTCCAACTTATTTTCCAACTTATTTTTGCAACTTATTACATCTCAAACATACATTAAATATTTATATAAATTTTTTTTTATCAAAATATAATTTTTTTACCCGAGAATAAGTATAAGTCCATTTTATAAGTAGAGCCAAACAGACAATTTTCCAACTTATTTTGCAACTTATTTTTGTAAATTATTGAATCTCAAACATACATTAAATACTTGTATGAAAAAAATTTATCAAAATATAAAATTTTTACCCGAAAATAAGTTTATATAAGTCCATAAGTTAAGCTGAGCCAAACATGCCCTATAACATATGCCGAAATCAATTATGATTAATCCAAAAGGTACGATTAAATATATTATATAGATTCACAAGTTATTTTTAACATCTAATCGATAATTAAAATATTTAGAATAAAATTTAAAGTTGAGCTATAAAACAACTTTAAATTCTAAATAAAAACATTAGAGTAAAAATAGACAATCAGGTTTAGCAGTGTATAAATATATACAAACACATATATATGCATTTTTAATATATATGTACACAAATTAGATATTGGTTCATGAAAATGTAATATTTAAAATCACTATACATAAAAAAAAATATCGAAATGTTATTATTCATCATATCTTTAAGTATTAAATTATATATATATATATATATATATATATATATATATATATATATATATATATATATAGGTTTGTAAAAAAATATTTCAGTGTCTATATAAATCAATGTCTTACACGGACTTTTACGTTAATTAGACAAAATACTTAGAATATTTTTTAGTCAACTTTGCTAAAATATGTATCAATAGTTGACTACTTACTCTTTTCATAAAAATCAAATACAATTTCATCTATTTTTTTGTGAAGAGCATAATATATGGCATTTTCCTCTTCTTTTATAAAATTGTTGATGCTTTCATATATGAGAAAAAGGCATTTTGGCTGGCTATCTTTTTTGTTTTTGGCACTTGGATGGCTGAGAATAATTTTTGACTTTTTGGCTGGCTGTAATTAAATTTTTAACCACTTGAGGGGCTCCCGTCAAACACCGTTAAAATCTAACCCAAAAACTTGAAATTGACAGGGGTATTTCTGGTATTTACAGCAGATATATACATATATACAGAAAGATGTCTATTTTCAAGTACATTCATGCAACAGGGGTATTTACAGCAGGGATATTTCTGGTATTTCTGTGAATTACTAACAAAATGCATTCATGCAACAAAATACCCAGTACATTCATTGAACAAAAGATCCATTACATGATCTGTCAAAAGATAGATCAAAATCCAACAAAATAGGCTCAAAGCATAGACTTCCTAACTTGCTCAAAATCCAGTACATGATCCAGTACATGATTCAAACCACAACTTGCTATTATATTAAGCTTTCCTAACTGACTTCCTAACAGTCTTCTTTGTCGCTTTCGTCACTTGTGCACTCCCACTGCCTTCATTCGTAGTCTGGCCTTGATTCACATCATCATTCATGGCTTCTTGCACATTCTCTGTCCTGCCTTGTGCACTCCCACTGCCTTCTTGCACATTTCCTGTGGATGTGCAAGTCCTCACATTATGGCCTTTGAATCCACATTTCTTGCATGTATTTTTACCTTTCACTGGAACTTGACCTTTACCTTTCATGTCATTTTGCTGCAATATGTTACAATTATCACCAATTAACACAAGTATTTAATAGAAATATACTAATCAATGATTCAAGTTAATGCAAATTATGTACCTTTGTTTCACAAGTCCTTTCATTATGACCTCTCTCCTTGCAATATCCACAGTGAGCACCAAGGCTCCTCGGCAATTTGGTTGGATCCCTAGGAATATCATTAGCAGCAAACCTCTTTTTTTTAGGCCTTCCAATAGGTGTTTTCACATTAGGTGGGAGAGGTGCAGGCTCTGGAGTTTCATTCCAAAATTCTGGACCTACAATTGGGTCCAGGATGTGGCTATATGTCTGCACATAGTTGTTGGTCATGTACCAGTGAGCAGTATGCATATCCCAATCTTCATTCCTCAATTGGATAACAGCAACAGCATGATAACAGGGCATTCCTGTCAACTCCCACTTTCTACATGAACATGTTTTTTTGTCAATATCCACAACCAACTCATGTCCACTACTACTCACTTTGATGCTATATTTACTTCCACCAGACCAGGTCACCTCACAGTTCCCAGCTAGATTCATGGCTCTGCAATTAACAAAGTAAGCATCGATAAATATAACAAAGTAAACAACCATAGAGAAACAAAAATTCCAAGGAAAACCACTCACTTTCTCAATTTTTTTCAGCAGTGGGACAAAGAATTGCTTCTCTAGCTCTCATCTTGTCTCTTCTTGTTTGGATCCTTTTCATAACAGCTATGTGAATTTGCCTAAACATGTTGTGAATTGGCAAGTCCCTGTATGGCCTTATGCTGGAGTTGAAGACTTCGCAGTGGTTATTAACAAAAATATCTGTTGAAGGTGTTAGCCTAAAGCCACACCTTGACCACTGCTCTTTTGGTTTTTCAATAAGCCAATCATGGCATTTTTTAGAAAGCTGTTAATAAGTGCATGAGCATATTAGTATTGCATTTAATAAGCTGTAATCAAGTGTTTTGACAAAAGTGATGTACCTTTTTCATTGCAGCCATGTGCTTGTTAAATTCCCAATTAGTTGTAGCTCTTGCTGCCTTCCATAGCAAACTTCTTAGCTCAACTCCCTTATGATCTTTGTACATATTCTTGTACAGGTGCATAACACAAAACCTCACTTCACTTCCAGGCACAACAGCTTCAAGGGCATTAATTAATCCCTAGCACAAAAGTGTCACATAAGTAGTTGCAATCCTATTATACTACAAAATAGAGTTATAGAGAAATACCTTTTGTTTATCTGACATAAAGGTCCAATCCTTGTTGTTGGTTATTTTGAGGTCCTTTGTTAACAGTTCCAAGAACCATGTCCAACATTCACCATTCTCTATCTCTGCAACAGCCCATGCAAGTGGGTACATCCCATCATTTGCATCAATGCCTACAGCAGCCAATAATTGTCCTCCATAGGGTCCTTTTAGATGGCAAGCATCCAACCCTATTATCTTCCTGCAGTTCTCCAAGTAAGCCCTTTTTAAAGGGCCCAAGCACACATACATTCTCTGAAATCTTCCTGCATCAGCCCCTGGTTCTGGTGGTTCACACATTATCATTATTGTGCTATCAGGAATGGCTTCTTTTAGGGCATGTGCATACTTCCAAACCTCACCATATTGTTGCACATGTGTTCCATTTATTTTTCTGAGAGCAGCCCTTCTAGCCCTGTACACAGCCCACTTGGAGACATGGCATTTAAGATCATTGACAATTGCCTTGTGAAAGGCATCAGGCTTCCAACTAGGGTTCAACCTCAACTGCTTCTCATAGTATTCTGCTAGCCACTTTGAATTAATTTGTTTCTGATGGTATGTTGGCATGCAACTGTGAATGTTTTTATATGTTCTAATTTGAAAGCTGCAGGAATTGTGCATTGGAGCAGCATATAATCTCCATTTGCAGGGCTTCTGACAAATATACTGGATCTTTCTCCCAAAGCTCCTACAATTCACTATTGGCCTTCTTTCCAGCACAGCATATTTTCTTACAGCTTTTCTTAAGGCCTTGGATGATACAAAGCACAATCCAACCTGAAATGTTGGAACTCCATCACCTTCTTGGAACACAGGGAAGTTATCATTTTCATCATCAGTGGAATTGCAAGCCATTCTTTCTTCATCACTACTCCCATAATCACTTGCATTTTCTTGTTCACAATGGTCACCTCCATCACCCATATCAAACTCTGTTTCACCTAGATTCTTCTCAAACACCAGAGGATCTTCATCTTCATCCTCATTTGAGCTATCAGAATGAAAGGACTCACTATCACTATCATCTTCACTTCCTCCCTTGTACTCTTCATCTGATCCTTCACTAGTCTCATCATGAACACCACCAATGTCATTTTCCTCTTCATGAACTGGAGTTCCATTTCCCTCTTCAAACTCCACATCTTCATATTGAGTGTTCATTGGATCAGGCTCTGCATTTCCCATATGTGGTGGAGGCTGTGAATTCAAGGGCTCATGTGAGTAAGCAGCAAAAACCATAACATATTTTACTCCTGGAACAACACCTTCCATCATATCAACCATATATCTAGTACATCCTTATCTGTATCCAAATCATAATATATACCATTAGCCTCATCATTCCTTGGGAATCTGTACCACAACTGCAGAACTCCGTTCTTCACCTCCCCTAATTCTCTAAGCATTGCAAATATATCCAACTTGCTGAATTCATCCTTATGACAATAATCGAAGTATGCATATGAACCTCCAACATACTTCTCAGGTTTGTCGTGCATCTCACCACCATAAAACAGTTTAATGGTGAAGAATTCAAAGGCTACAAAATTAAATAGAACACATTTCAATACCAAACTACATATATAAACTACAAACATTACAAACTACATATATAAACTATCACCAGAAACTACAATTCACCAATTAGTATAATTGATTTCTTAATTTTCATATCCTACCAAGATGCAAGGCTCGTACACGATTTATAATCAAGAAGGGTTTCGAAAATACCTTTATAATCAGGACATGACCGTGGAGAGTAGATGTTTTCATCCTCCTTCAGCCTCTGATACCAAGCCATTCAGAGAGAGTTATCGCCGGCAAGCCTCTAGTCGCGAGTAATCGCTTTGTAATCGCCAGTAATCGCCGCCAGTCGAATTAGGGATATATGTTTAGAGAGAATTAGGGATTTTGGGATATTACGGACATAATTAGGGGATATTGGGGAAACAATTAGGGGAAGGTCAATTTTACCCCTGCTGTTTAGACGGCGTTAGTATCGTTTTGACGGGAGCCCCTCAAGTGGTTAAAAATTTAATTACAGCCAGCCAAAAAGTCAAAAATTATTCTCAGCCATCCAAGTGCCAAAAACAAAAAAGATAGCCAGCCAAAATGCCTTTTTCTCTTCATATATATATATATGTGTGTGTGTGCGCGCGCGCGCGTGCGCGTGTGCGTGTGTTGGAAATTTACAAACATTAATTTTGTTTTTGGTATATAAATTAAGTACGTACCTATTTTTTTGGTACACGAATCTATTAATTTTGACACATATATCAATATATATTTGAATTATTGTGATTGCTTGCATATTAGATAAAATATTTGATGTGAAATATTGTGAAAATTAATAAATATTAATTTATCGATAAAATAATAAAATATTTACTAATTGATAAATTAATAACCTAGTTAAAATAATGATATTTATGGAGTCCAAGATTATAAATTTATAGAGGTTTTACTAGGACGGAAATGCTTAATATATTAAACTGACAAGATTACTAAGATTTTATTGTTAGCATGGAAAATTGAACTCTTGAAAGAATGTTCCATAGTATAACCTGTTGTCACATTCGAAATGTAGGGTGGATTCTTCCTATATATTCACACTTGTTAAGTGGGTGATGAATTTTTTCTTTTTAATAATTCGGTCTGAATCAATTTTCGTGCATTTGAGACTAATTCGAAAGATTGATAGAACACTCGTATTCATCGTATTCATTGAATATATCAATTCATTTTCTTCCTAGCCCCTAGGTCTTCCAGTAATATGGAAACTATGGTCTGACAAGATCATATGTTTGTAAAACTGTACCGTGTGATCGCAAAAACGATCACTGTGAATCTCAATAATGCAATAATGTGTTAAAAGTCCTGCATATCTTTTGAAAAAAATCAGATACAGTTACATACAAATGCAACCCTCGTGCACAAATGATGCAGTTTATACGTTTTTCACTGAATAGACTTTTGTTTTACTCTTAATCTTACCTGTCCACGACAATTGTGTAATTATGTTTTATTTGACTTGAACCAAATGCATACTGTATACTTACTTATAAATGACAAATGCAAAGCCGAAGTGTTGTAATCTTTTGACCATTAAACTCTGCACTGTTTTCTTTTAAACAAAAATACATGATAGTTGTTCATTGTGCCTTTCTTTTCTCAGAGTGGATCTCCTTTTTTTCTCCTTTCGGTTCTTCATTTCAATTTTTCCCCCCTAAATTTTGGACATTTTATAGACCAATTATAGTTATGTCGATTTCAAATTTAATATTTTAAAGATAGTTGTTAAGTAAATAATTAAACCATACCGTAGTTGTGGTAACTCTCCGAATCAGAATTAATCGGTATTAATTACCGATTAAATGTTGTTCGGAGTCTTTTTATTAAATCCGATTTTCGCTTTTTACAATATTGTATTGTAGTTATATAAACATCAATTACTTTAAATAATATATTTATCGAACCTTTAAAAACCAGTAATGAAATTTCACATCATCTATTACTATTACCATATTGAAATGATATATTCTATTTTTAATAATTTAAAATAATAATAACAAGCATTGAGGGGCTCTGGAGTACTACTCTCATATTTAGGAAGGCTCATAGATGAGTGCAAGAAACTCCTGGAGGAATTGAAAGATAGAAATGTTAGTGTTAATTTTGTTAAACGGTACGCGAATAAGGTAGCTGACTTCTTAGCTAAGTCTACTTTTTCATCAGCTGATCGTATTTGGCGGGTGTGGGATAATCACCCGGAATTCATCGATGTATTGATGAATGATTTGATTTAATGGAATCATTTTCCTTTCTTGGCAAAAAAAAATATAATCATTATAGTCAACTCAAACTCAATTGAAATACAATCAAATTATACATAATCAATATTTTATATCATTTTAGTTAATCATTCTAGATCTCATAAATGTTAGTTAAAATCAGAAAAATAGATGATTATGTTAAATTTGTTGAACCTGTAAGCATGTGTGCTCCAGTGGTATTAGCTATAACGGTTAGTTATATTTAAAAATATATTATTTTACTATTTTCAAATTCTAACGATTATATTTTTTGATATTATTTATTTATTGTGGATAAAACTCATAACTAAACTTTTTCTAAATTCAAAAAAATTAAATTTTTGTATAAATATGTATATTAAATAATTAATTTAAATAACTTTATTATTTAAAAATATGTTATTTTACTATTTTTAAATTCAATAAAATAAAATTTTTATACAAGGATATATGTTATTTGATTAAAAAAAATAGTTTTAATAATTAAAATAATTTAGGAAGAAGTTAATTGAAATAAATGTATAAATGTACTAGCACGAAGGAAAGACAATGATTGATGATGACGTGAAAAATTATAGATGACCATGAATGGATAGATAAATATAGAAGGCATGTAGCCTGTTATCTAAAATTATTCCTAATAGTTGGATACGTTGGAGAAACCCATTTTTGCATATTAGGCAGTGTTCCAGAAATCGCTAGGCGGTCCAGGGCGATCGGGGTATCGCCTAGCGCCTAATCGGGTAGGCGGAGATTAATCGAACGGATTAATCGGAGCATTAATCGGATATTATAATAATATTTAATATATTAGTCTAATTTACAATTAAACATATCATTTTAAATAAATTAAAAGGATTAATCGGATTTCAAAAATCGAATCGGTTGGTTACCTTCCAAAAGATTAATCGGGGATTAATGGGCTGAATCGGGGATTTTTAGAACAGAGATATTAGGTATAAATGTCAGTCACGTGGGATTTTTTGCTAACAGATGATAAGAGCATCTCCAACGGCGTTAGCTAAAAATGATTGGCTAAATTACATAAAATATTGATTATGTAAAATTTGTCGAACCTGTAAGACATTGTGTTCCGAGGGTATTGGCTATAATGATTGGCTATATTTTAAAAATGGTATGTTATTAATATTTCAAGTTGTTATTAATGGAATATATAATTTTAATATAGAAATAAGTGATGTGACAATTCACTACATGTCTCTAGAGGTTCGACAAATATAGCCAACATCAAGAGATTATCTATAATTATAGATAACAGTTTTGTCCCATTGGAGTGTAAATTTTTTTACACATTCTTTATAATTCTTATTTAAGGTAATTAATTTTAAAATTTACCTAAGCGGTTTCTCCCATTGGAAATGCTCTAAGGGTTGGAGATTATATTGCAATTATTTAATAGCCGGATTGATATATACGTAAATCTTACCTAAAGAAAAATGCTAGATGTACCAAAATGGGGTACCAAAAAATTGTTACCAAATGATGTATTATTTTTTGATTGGTTATAGTTGCAATGGGACCGCTAGAACCATCCAATAAAAATATTTCAAAATAACAACTAACTAATGCGGTGTTATTTGGTACTCAATTTTGGTACTTAATTTGGTAGCTATAACACTACTCATAATTAAAATCGATTAAATAGCTATTTTCCTGCTACCATCAGACTTCGAAAACAAAATGGAGAAGAGAATAACTAAAACAACATCAAGCGGATACGATGATGTAAAATTCCACTAAATATATGGTTCATACCAGCTGCATGTCAATTACAGGTGACTTTAAGTGACACTTACACTCAGGAGCCCATCTAAATACTGCTAATTGCTGTATTAAACAGTCTTTTTTAATGATTAAGCCACAAATTTCCTCCTTGTCTGCTTAGTTAAAGTATTTTACCTTAATCTCCAAGATTTCCCAACTAATGTACTATAGAAGTGCACCACTGAGGTGTCTCACGTGTGACTTAATTTGATCAAGACCCCTAATTATCAATTCATCTTTCATTAGTGGCACACCAAGACATGGAATTACTTTTAGTTTACAAATTAGTGGAATACAATTTCTTTTTTGGACATAAAATTTGGCTTTACAAATAAAAATAGCAGACAAAAGTTGCAACTAATCATGACCATCTAATCTTTATATAAATAAAGGTGTAGTATGAGAATATTTTTTTCTCTTTTTGAATAATTCAAGAGAATGTCTTTTGCCTTTAAAGAAAGCTTAATCCAAAAGATTTACAATCATTTTGTCATGCAGATTTGAGTGATGAATAGGGAAACTATTAGTGTGGTCAAAGACTCAAAGCAAGAAAAGCCCTTTTACATTATTATTGAGAGAGTCATTTAGCTGGTTTTGTACTTTGAGATAGAAAGCATTCATATGTAATGATCCCTCCATTAAAACCATTCCCTCCAATTTGCAAAAGTATGAATAAAATTTAATCCCATCAAGAGCCAAATGGTGTTCTAGTTTGAAAAAATTGGTTACATCAAGACCATATAGCATGGCCCCTTATGTCTTCCACTGGTCTTTTTTATAATACCCCCATGATTCCTACTATTTTTACTTTTCTGTTGTTCATGCAAGTAAACAAGCCTTCACATGCAACTATAACACAGGAAAACCCTGTCCAAGACTATTACAAGAAGCAAAAATTGGCAAGTAAGCCATTAGGAGGGACTTGGATGAGCTGATGAAATCCAAGAACTTGCTGTTGTATTAGCAAAACAGCATTGAAGCTGTGATGACACCGGAATTGTCAGGGCTAGCTTCTCTTGAGCTACTTAAACTAGTAACCAGAGACGATGGATCGGAGAAATGATGGCTATTATCAATCTTTGTTGATGTCAATGAATCATCAAACATCATTTGTGTTGAATTCATAGATTCGACACCAATCCAATCCTGTAAGGCCACTGAGAAAGACAGATTCTTATAATGCTGCTGTTGCTGCTCATGTCCAACACTTACATTCTGTTCAGCAAGTGGTTCCAGGCAATTAGCATTTTGGTCATGCTGTTGTGCAGACTGGTGTATCACCATGTTCCAATCTGAAATACTAGTGTTTTCACGATTAGCAACTTGGAAAATATTCCCTTGGCTTGAAGCTACTGATGGGTTCCTGTATTCGACAATGCCCTCATGAATAGTTGTTTCCGAGGCATTAATACGTCTAGCTTGCTCTCCAGCAAGTACTGTGTCGCTGGCCATGATTTTTTCAACGTCATATCTTGCTATGTCAAAGTTCGTTACAGCACTTACCCCACGGAATTTAATTGCAGCAATGTCATATGCTTCAGCTGCTTCCTCTTGGGTGCCTGACCAATCAAGATTCAACGACATTGTCACTAAAGAGTCCATCAGTATAAGAAGGTTCAAGGCAGTTATAATTTGAATTTACTACAAAAGAATGAAAGAAACTCTTGGTTGCTGTTCTTTGAGTCCAAATCCTCTACACCATTTTAGGTGTGCCACTCCATGTTCCACTTTAGGTGGTTGTTTTTTATTGGTTCACCCCTCATTAATATAAATGGGACCCCTCCTGCATTCACACCAACCATCCAAACAAAAACAACCACCTAAAGTGTGGCACACCTAAAGTGGTGTAGAAGATTTGAATTCATGTTCTTTAAGGAAATTAGTCCAACAATCATTGTACTCAAAACTGGAAATAAAACTTTCAGTTCTCGAATTAAGTAGAGTTCAAATTCAAAAAAATGTGCTGATACTCGACTGTATAAACAGATGCACAAAAATAAATTTAACCAAGTAAAATTTGTATGTAGGGCAGGACTTACTGAATGTCCCTAGATAGAGGTCCTTGTTTCCTGCAACCCGGCCAATTCGAGCTTGCCACCTTCCATGCTGATGATGCCTAGTTATAACGTTTTTGACAAAAAAATTAGTGAAAATAGTGAAATCATGTACAACACCACCAATTCATAATACTGACAAACGTATGTTGTAGCATACTATACACCGCGCTTAACAACCACCTGACCCCATCCATTAATCATTAAATACCTTGTTACTCCTCTGTACATTGAGGCTCCCCTTGAAAACCCGCTGCTTTTTCTAGAAACAAAAATTAGAAAACAGACAATTAATACCTTAAAATTCCAGTTAACTAATCATCCAAAATAAGTAATCCATCATCAACTATTACCTTCTCAGATGTGCAATATACTCCTGACGACTCATGCTCTTCATATCCTCAAGTTGTTGCTGGTAGCTCTCCAACTTAAAAGAAAACATGTTACACTTCAGTAATTAGTACAGCTTAATATGTTTAGAGAATGACAAACTCATATATGGGCAATCAAAATCATACTGGAAAATTGATATGGGTTTGAGATCCCCAATACTTCAAGGCTGCACAATCATAAGCTCTTGCAGCTTTCTCTTCCATATCATAACCCCCTAAAATTAAACATTTCCAATGGCTTGATTAGAGATGAAAAATTAACAATTTAGCCTAGTCTTTTCACTGTAATTTAAAAATGACTTACCAAGATACACTGAAAATATGCACCACCAGTGGATATGTAAAAAGCAAATATTCCCCCATCATATAAAAGCATGACAAGATATAATCAATAGAAATGGTCAGATTATTGAGCCAAATGTAGAAGTCAAAAGTGTGAACCAAACTTGTCCAAACTAGTTGAGAAACATGCATATTTCAATTTAAATGCTTTCTTAGTTTCTCACCTTGCCTCCCTTTCCTTGTTTGGCCTTCTTTCTTGCAACTATTATCCCACAAATGTGCTTCATATCTACCAGTCCATCTATGCCTAAGCAAAATATGAAATTTCACAAGATTTATTGTAGTCTTAAAAAAAGTTAACCTAATATAAATAAAATGTAAACAAAAGAATATTTTGAACTAACCTTGTGACACCTCTATATTGAGATGTTCTTTTCCCAAAAGTGTCGATGGATTTCCTATGAGCAGGTTGTTTTGTGCCAATTTTAGCTGACCCTTTCTTTTTAGTTTGTTTGGCCAAACAATGTGAGTCAGTAGGTGAGATTTCCCTTTGAGCTGTGATGTTGCTAGATTGAGAGCCAGGGCTAATAGACAAGCTCAAACACTGTAAATCTCCATAACCCATTGACCCAACAGAACCAGAACCAGCTACAACAGAACCATCATTGTGAACCATGGTCCCAGTGTTCATTTGTTGGCCTGAAAACATTCCAGAAAAAATGTCTCCACTCTGGAAATCTCTATTTTCTTGCATAGATGCAGTTTGATACCACTGATGGCAAGGCATTCCAGAAAAATATTGCATCTCTTGTTGCCGTTGTTGTTGCCTTTGAGTTCCTTGGTCTGCAACATTTTGGTGGTAATAATTACTGTCTAAGCTGAGAGCCATGGCCCCCCTCTCATGACTAGGACCTAACAAGTTTTCATGTTTTAAGGAGGAATGTGAAAATAACCCTTGAAGCAAATAAGATTTACACAATACACACACACAAGTTCTCCATGGGTACTAAATATTACAAGGGAAAAAGAACATATTTTTATTACCTTGCAGGCTTTGTGAGGTGGAGAGTGCTTCCATAATACAAAGAGAACCATCTGATCTTAGAGGCATAACAGACAAAGGAGAATGAAAAGCTCCATTTTCTGCATAGAAGCTTGTTGAAACTGTAGAGGGAATTGAAGTATTGAAGTGATGATGATTCTGTTCAGCCTCCTTCATTTTCATGTGGGGTGACAGAGAAAATCCCAACCAGTTAGGAGTACTAATATTACTATTGCCATTGATATTCATAGCTTCACTCATGTTCTTTATCTTTCTTTTCATTGCTCTGTGGTTTTTGTCTATCAGATTCACTATATAATTCAAGGCAAACTAATGACTGAAAAAGAAAAATAAACACAATAGTACTTCAAGCTACGTATGTACATTTGACTAAATAATGGTGACTTTTGGAATAATAAACAAAAAGAATGAACAATATGTAGAAGTGTTGGGTATAAGCCATGCATTCTTTTATAGGGATCTGTGTATATATAAACAAACTACAGTACATAGGATCCCTTTGGATATCTTATTTTTCTAAAATAAGTTACTTATTTTATAAAAAAGTTAGGAAATATGTATTTTTTTCTGAAATAAGTAACTTATTTTTATAAGATAACGAATATTAAACTCCCAATACACATTTTTCTTTAAAAAAAATATGTAAATACGAAATTTTTTCCAAAATAAATAACTTATAAGTTGATATGCAGGTTTGACAAACGGGTGCTATATTTGATAAAAAGATATCAAGGCCCTTTAAATTGTACTCCGATATTCTCTCATACTTGTGGATGCAGGAGTTGAATGTAGTGACTCCTATATAACCAAGGCTTTGATCTGAAGTAGATTATTGTGCCTGTTTGGCTAGCCTTATTGTTGGAGCATATTTTTTAATATTAATTATAAGTGTTAAAAATTTGTAGTTTAAAAATTTGTAGTTTAAAAATTTGTTAAATTACAATAAAACCATTCACATAAATTATGGTGTGATTTTTTCTTTTTACGATGATGTATGATGCAACAATCGTCTTTTGAAAATTCGGAACCTCGAACTATATAAAAAAACATTTAAGAAGAAAACAAAACATGAAAAAAGTCTGCAATACTAATTTACTTTTTTACCATAGGGTGTACAGTGAGGCAGGGGCTAGATAGATACTACTCCCTCTGTCTCATTAAGATCTTCCCCTTTCCAATGTCGGTACTGTTCATAACATGAGACAAATTACTAATTTACGTATAATCTATAAGACCAAATATAGTCATGAGTGATCTTGTTGGATTCGTATTTATAAGTACTTTAATACAGTGAAGTTTTTATATCAAAAACTAATACGAAATTAAAGATATTAACGATCAAAAGTGTGCGTTGGCAAACGTGTTTTTTAAAATGGGAAGAGTTTTTTGAGACGGAGGGAGTACTACTACTACTACTAGCATGGATAGATTTGAAAAATCTGCCCCCCATCTAGTCACTTCATGCAGTACAGCTCTCTTCTGTATAATGCGGCTACTGCATCACCTGCAAGACTCTCTTTTCCATATATGCTACTCCCTCTTCACTAAATACGGAGTATGTTTTTTCTGGATATCTTTGTCAACGCATACTTTTAATTGTTAATATCTTAAATTTTGTATTATTATTAAATATAAAAATTCAACTATATTAAAGTACTCATAAATACGAATTCAACAAGATCACTCATTACTATATTTTATCTTATAAATTATGCGTAAATTAATAGCCAATCACTTATAATGAATATTGTAAAAAATCGAAACATGAGACACAATATGAGAGAAGGAGGGAGTAGTACTAAATTAGTACTCCATCTGTCACTTTTTATTGTTCTTATTTGAAATGTCGGGATTGTTCATAACATGAGACAAATTGTTAATTTACGTTTAATCTATAAGACCAAATATAGTCATGAGTGATCTTGTTGGATTCGTATTTATGAGTACTTTAATACAGTGAAGTTTTTATATTTAAACGTAATACGAAATTAAAGATATTAACGATCAAAAGTGTGCGTTGGCAAACGTGTTCATTCAAAACATGAATGATATTTAGAAACGGGGGGAATATTGTTTTTGTATTTGTTTTGATGAAGAAAAAACTAAACAAGTGTAGTAGTACTCCCTCCCTCGTATCTACTCCCTCCGTCTCCGTCCCACAGGATATTTAATCCTTGATGGGCATGTAGATCAATATATATATACGAAGTATAAATAGGTAAAGTAATGAAAAATGATGAAAAATGGATAAAATGGTGGATTCTATCATATTTCAAGGCTGGAAATTGCTTACAGCCGAGAATTCTCTGGTAGGGCGTGTTTTTAAAGCAAGATATTATCCAAAAGGAAATTTTCTAGATGCTGAAATTGGTCATAACCCAAGTTATGTGTGGAGAAGTGTGCTTGCTAGTAAGGATTTGATTCGGAGAGGTACTAGATGGAAAGTGGGAGATGGGAAGAGTATCAGGATTCTAGATCAACCGTGGTTGCCTAATGATCAAGATCCGTATATAAGAACTAACCACGATGCGCTCAAAGATGCTCTGGTGTGCAACATTTTCAAAGTGGAGGATAGAAGTTGGGATACGGATATAATTGAAGATCTGTTTGAAACAAGAGATAAGCAGCTGATCTACAATATCATTCTTTCGGAAGCTCAAACTGGGGATGTGAGGTACTGGAGTTTTGAAATGAATGGAGCTTACTCAGTCAAGAGTGCGTATAAACTGCTTCAAAGATTGAATAACAACTGGAGGGATAATGACAACACTGGCATATGGAGGAAATTATGGAGACTTCATGTACCTCCAAAAGTTAAGATTTTCTTGTGGAGAGCACTGGCAAATTGTTTGCCTACGTTATGCAATTTGTCATCGAAGAACGTTCAAGTTAATGTATCATGTCCTCTATGTGGGAATACTCCAGAAACAGAGAGTCACTGCTTGATTCATTGCTTGTTTGCTAGAAATTGTTGGAACAGTGTCTGCCCAGAATTTACTTACAACGAGGAATGGGAGTTCGGCGCATGGTTTGAACATATTTTAGAACATCTCAGAAGTAAAGCAGAACTGATAAGCACAATTTGTTGGAACATTTGGAAGGCCAGAAATGAGGTGGTTTGGAATGGAATTACTTTGACAGCGGGGACAGTAGTAAACATCGCAAATGCATATCTTACACAATGGCAAAAGGTTCAAATTTTGGGAAATAATAAACCCACAAGACCAGTAAACCAACCTGGTTATATTGAACGATGGGTCAAGCCAACAGAAAACAGTGTTAAGATCAATTGTGACGCTACAATTTTTAGGAACTCTCAAAGTATTGGAATAGGATGGATCGCTAGGAATGAAAACGGGGAGATGCTAGCAGCAGAAGCAAAACGTATGAATGGTTTGCAGGAGATTCACATTGCAGAGTCTATTGGCATAAAAGAGGCCCTGAGTTGGGTCAAGAAAAATGAGGAGGACAGAAGAGTGTGTGGCAACATGCAACAGCTGAAGTACTTGGTAGAATCTGATTGTCTACTTGCGGTAAAGGCGGTGCTATCAGACGACGAGATTCACTCACCTTTCGGTGGAGTTATTAGCGACTGTAGAAGGATGTTAAGAGGTTTAAACAATGTGTTCATTGTATCTGTTAAACGATCTGGGAATAGAGCTGCGGATTGGCTAGCCCGCTCCTCTAATTCGAATCCAGGTGGTATAATCAGAGGGGGTCCTGTCCCTACTGATCTTCAAATCATTTTAGAAGCAGACATGGTTTAATGAATTCAACCTTTCTTCAAAAAAAAAATAGTAGATTTGAGAAAGTGGATGAAATTATGTGTGTAATAGTGTTTTACTATAGGGTTTCATGTGCCTGAGGATGACCTCAGGGTTCTCCCTGAGGTTCAATACAATTTTAAGGATATTTTGGTAAATTTACTGAGCAAAAATAAATATTTACAAAAATGCCCTTGCGGGGCCACTTAATTTATAGGGTCTTTGTGTTATAACCTCAGGAGAAATCCCTGAGGACAACCTCAGGCCCATTTTTCTCTTTACTATATTACGTTAAAAGCTTACTATTTTTGGAATGTAATGAAATGGATGAAACGACCCAAAATAGTAATTATAAAGAAATGGGTGGGATAGAGGAAATATTTTTATACAAAGAAAGAAAATTTTTAAAATAAGTTATGGAACCATCCTTAAAATGCACATTAAAATACGTGTCAAATACTACTTGAAAAATATAAACAATTGAATGAAATATAAACAATTGAATGGGACGAGGAAAGTATCATTTTCTAACTTCTAGATATTTGCTTTGCTGTTCTGCTCAGTCCAGCTTTATTCCATGACTTTATTTCCCATTCGACTTTCATAATTTAAATGATGTGTAACATTATTTAGGGGTGTTCGGCTAAATATGTATCGAAAAAATAAGTACTTATCTTTCAAAGAAATGAACACTTTTTTCAAAAAATAAGTACTTATTTGCAAAAGAAAAAACTTAGCGAAACACTCTCTAACTTTGATTCTTTCACTTATTCTGACAAAATAGTACATTTAAAAAATATGGTCGTTTTTAGATCCGTCAATTGTGTCATTTCCTGTAGTTGTAGGTGAAACTCATATCCATCCGAAATGAATTCGTATACTTGATTGTGAAACCCGTATCCACCCGAAAAGAATTCGTGTACTTTCGTGTCATGTTTCATGTGTATATTATATAAAATTAAAAATAAAATTTAGTTAAAATTTATTAATAAATTTTATATTTATATGAATCTACATAAAATATTTTACATTTTCATATATAAATTTAAATACAACTTTATAAAAACTTGTAAATATGTATATTTTTGTGTAAAATATATATCTTTATAAAAATAATATTAATATATACATAAAATCTAGAACTAGTAAATTATAAACATCTTATTTCGTGTACTTTCGTGTACCCGAAATGAAAACCCATATCTGACTAAATATTTCGTATAATTTCGTATTTCGTATACCAAAAATCAAAACCCAAAACCATATTTTTCGTGTCGTTTCGTATCGTGTTCACACGCTTTTCATCCCCAGGTATTTTTACATATGAGAATCAAATAACTGGTTTGGTTTTGCCAATTTTGTTGCCTCATTAACGTATGCATTATATGCGTTGTGTAAATGTATGAGGACCAGGGTAACATGCCCAATGCAACATTTAGTGTATGTTTGGGTATCTTAAAATAAGTAGCTTATGACTTATAAGCACTTATGTCATATAAGTGATGAGTAGAGCAGTCAGTAGAGTGTTTGGTAAATCAGAACTTATAATCAGTTGACTGTTTGGGTAAATCAGAACTTATAAGTTAATTTTTTTTATAATTTTCAAAATATTGTTTTTTTATATCTAATAATGGATATCAATGGATAGATCTCGATGAATAGGGAAATTTGATATATACATATCAATTTTCTAATGAATGGATTGAGAGATATATGGTTTTGAATATTTGAAGGATATTATATATTTGCGTATATCGAGAATAAGTTATAAGTTGAAAGTTAAGAATTCTTAACATTCAACTTATGAACTTATAAGTTACTCCCTCTGTCCCTCCCATTTTTTTACATTTCTTTTTCACTGCTCGACACGCATTTTAAGGCTCCTAAAAAGTATAGTTCCATAACTTATTTTTTAAATTTTCTTTTTTTGTATAAAAATAGAACAATTCTATTTTTATACAAAAAAAGAAAATTTAAAAAATAAGTTATGAAACTATCCGCAAATTGCACCTTAAAATCCGTGCCAGAATTACGTCCCCCAAGGTAAAGAACCAAGGGGGACAGAGGGAGTATAAGTTTAGCTAAAACTTATTTTGCCAAACACCCACATAAAGATTTTTGGCCTTATAAGCCATAAGTTGGAGGGGAAATGGAACCCCAAACAGGGCCTTAATGTGGGTTCAAAATTATGTGTAGGTTGGAGGGTTGTTTTGGCCAAGGGATTTTTTGGGGTTTGGTTTGTTTCTACACATTTGCTTCACATCTTGAGACCACCAACAAGTTGTACTAATCTCAACTATCAAGATTCATGACTTAAGTGCTACTACTAGCCAAGAAACAATACTAGTAGGATATTTGTTCAAATCAGACAATATGTTGAAGAAGAGATCTAACTCTGGTTTTCTCTTTTCTGGTGGTGGGCAACCTCAAATGCTCAGCTTCTCTTCTCCCAACTCACAGCCTCATCAAGCTGCAGCTCCTTACTCTTACAGTACATCTCTCTCTCTCTCCCCCCCTCTCTCCCTCTCTCTCTCTCCCCCTGTGTGTGTGTTCTATTAAATAGATACAAAGTTGATGTTTTTACTATGTTTTTTGATCTGGGTAGTGGGTGTTTGCACTTATCTATTGGTTTTAAGCATATGAATATATTCTAATGAAGGACTGTAGAGATTTGTTTAGCTTAGTATTTGGGTTTTGTTTATAAATATTTTGATTTTGAATGCCTATACATGTATATTATTCAAGTGTTTGTGGTTATATACAAACCTGTTTTTGAAGATACATGCTACAAAGTACAAACTCTTCACAAATCCATAGTTACATACCCATCTGTTTATGTAATACAATGGCTTAGGTCATATTGTCATATTGTGTCAAATTGGTGAATTGTATTTAGTTTGTAGAGCTTGCAGGCTAAATTGGTTTGCCAAATGACCCTATATATGATGGTCTTGTCAAAAGTTTTAAAAAATGAACTGCTGTTTCTTTATTGACTTGTAAAAGGATAAGCTTTGGCTGTCTATCTGTATTGTTGATGATTAGGGCTGTCTATCTGTATTGTTGATGATTAGGTAATTGCAAAAAGGAAAGAAAAAATCATTTAAACAAGGATTACAACTTACAAGGATGGTAAAAACCATAAGACACTCCTTTTATCATTGATTTATTCTGATTCTGGTTTCTATTTTTCCATGTTATTTCCATTGTTTCTTCTGTATTTGTTTTCCGACATATTTTCGGAAGCTAATTAGTACTACTCTTATCATGTGTGTTCTTCCATGTAATTTGGTGTCAGTCAGCATGTGAAGTGGCTTACATTTCAAATGATATTTTAATACTATTTATTTCAGGCTCTGTCTCTGGAGGCTTGTATGGTGCAAACATGAATGGAATATCAACAGGGGTTAAGGGACCATTTACTCCATCACAGTGGATGGAGCTAGAACACCAAGCCTTAATCTACAAGTACATAACTGCAAATTATCCTGTTCCTTCTAACCTCCTCAACCCCATTAAAAAAGCTTTGGAATCTGCTCGGTTCTCCAGCTTTTCAGGAGCAAATCTGAGACCGTGTAAGTTTGCATTTTGGTCTCACACAGACTCCAGTTTTTTCTTTATATGCAGCAGTTTTCTACCTTCTCTTTGTTTCTCTTAATTATTAAGTGTGTATGTAACAATATAAGACATTATTATGAATGAACATCAAGGAAATCTCAGGCTTTCTGCACTTGATTTGTTGTCTTCTTTATGTTAAACTAATGTGCTCATTTATGTTAACCTTCATTACAATAGATAACTACCTGTATTGCAGATTAAAACTTGGACCTTATTATTGCATCAACAACTTAAAATAGAAATAGTAACTTCATAGTTATGGAATAATTAAAAGATTATTCTCACCGAATTTAACTGTATATAAAACATTGTTCCAATTGCGAAAAACCCAATAGGTTCCCCCCTCCTACTGGGCGCCGGGCTCAGCAGCTGCGGCTGTTGGGCGCGCTTGGGGCCGCCCAGTGACGGACCCAGAACCTAAATGGTGGGGGGTCCAAAAAAAAATTTCCTCATAATATGAACTTGAATTAATGGATAATTGTATTTTGAAAACTTGTATAAAGGAAGAAAATAGAAGAAATATGCCTGATTGATAATATGGATGAGATTGGCAGCTTCTAGTTAGAAAATTAGTTCCAATCATGCTAAAGAGAGGATTTGAACCTGGGTGTTGTGTACAAAACAAATCTCCTGAACCATCTATGCTAGGAGTACAGGGAGGAAATAGTTTAACAGCCTACATATATAACCCTAAAACTGAGAATTCCAGGGTGGGCCAGGGACCCCCCCTGGGTTCGTCCCTGGGGCTGCCTCGGGGCGCCTGATCAGCCACTCTACGTGCTGATTTAGGTCGTCTTGAGGGAGTTGAGGGGATCATTCGGATTATCCCCAGCAACGAGCGGGCCAGCCGAAGCCAGCGACCCCAGCTGGTGCTCGGCGTCGTTCGGAGTCGCCAAAGCAGAAATCGATGAAAGCACCAGACATGTCCCTCGGATTGACCCTCAAGGTTACAAAACGTGTCCCAATGATTAAAGACCCGTTATTGATTTTTTTTAATGTTATGATTAAAGTCTAAATTCATATTCTCCCACATGTTATAGAATTTATGCATTTGTAATATTGATTCTTATTGAGGGTAAGCAGCCGACATGTCACACGTTTATATCTTAATAGCTTGCATTCGTGTCTGTCAAACAGTGGAATGGGGTACTTTCCATCTGGGATTTCCTAACAACACTGATCCTGAGCTGGGGAGATGTCGTCGTACGGATGGGAAGAAATGGCGCTGCTCTAGAGAAGCTATCGCTGATCGAAAATATTGTGATCGACACACAAAAATATCTCGTTCAAGAAAGCCTGTGGAAGGTCAAACTGGCCATAACGACTCTGGAACCACCAATACAACCACAAAATTTCTGCCCGTGTCTTCTTCAACATCGGCTGCCTTGGTGGTTCCAGCCAGTGGTAAATTTGACAATTTTGGTCTCTGGGGAAACCAATTGCAACATGGCACATCTAATCCCACCACATCCCCTGACCCTAAAAGGTAAATACATTACTTGCATTTTTATTTTTGTTGCATGTATTTGCTTGTAAATTCTCATTCACACACTCTAGACTTATCTATTCAAGCAACGTAATTTAAACCTATGTTACTCAGACTCTTTGGTTTCGGCCGCTGTACTTCTGTCAGCTCCTTAAACACGACACTTTTCTCGTGTTAAATTTTGCGATGCAGAAAGTAAAAGAGGAGAAATAGAAAAAGATCCCTCGATATTAATTTAAAGATGGTATTGTTAATTGAAATCGATGATTATGAGTTTGAGAACAAACTTGTACTTGTCATTTTGCTTTCTGTTAAAACATTGTATCCCATATTCCCATGTAATTATCACTTACTAAATTATGTCGTGTCTCTTTCATGTGTCCAGAAAATAGGACATTTCTCCATGTTGCCTATTTTTAAAAAATCCGATTCTGAACCTTCGGTCAAATATGTATCATTTTACATTTACAAACCCGAGTCTAAGCAACTTAAATTTAAACTACAAATTGGTAATCATTTGTTTTCATCTTAAATCTGTGGCATTGCTTCCACTAAAAGTTACATGAATATTTGTAGTTGTGTTTGCTACTCTTTTCAATTGTTGGACCTGAATAGTTCCCTTTGAGCAGGAGATTTCTTAATAAAGGATACACTTCTGAGAAAGTTGAAGAGATGGCAGGGCTTCGCATGAAGTGTCCGGTCAATGATTTAAATGGAACTCAGTTGTTAAATATAAAACAGAATCCATATCAAGAATCTCGTACAATGGATTTTGGACTTCTAAGTTCCGACTCATTGCTAAACCCATTCCAGAAAGCTACTTCGGTGATCACAGGCAAACGCTTTAGGTCTTCTGCAGAGCTTGATAAAGACAAATATAATTCAGAGCATTCGCTTGGGCAATTTATGGGCAACTGGCCAAAATGCCAGTCTGAGCCCCTAGCTATTCCGTGGCCTGAGACCGATACCCAATCAGACAGGACCAGACTCTCCATATCATTACCAGCAGTTGCCACAGATTTCATGTCAACTTCAACTCTCACCAATGAAAAACTTGGATGTTCACCCATAAAATTTTCACACAATCTCGGCTCCGCTCACATGGGTTCTGAAATGAATGCAGTCATCAAAAATACGATCCAAAGACAAGCAAATTGGGAGACTTCCGCGGGTGGACCACTTGGCGAAGTTTTGCACAGTTCCAATAACAGTGCAAGTGATTCCCAGAACTCCCTCAGTCCTTAACCTCATTAGTTGGGGACGGGAAAGTACCTCTATAGCCTGGCATTATCTGCAGCAGGCTGTCTTACGAAGAACAACATTTCAATCTCCTTTTAATAGCAATGTCGGAAGAAGTCCTAAAAGAGACCAACTTCCTCGGCTCTAATAAATCAGTTCGTAATCCTTTTGTAACTTCTTGACCCCCACCAACTGAAGATCTACAGACTACACGGGCAAGGCACATGTAAGCTTTTATATCGGTGGTCGTCAAACATTTAAACAATTAAGCTATAAAGTACGAGTGTTTTTGTTAATTTGTTTCTATTGTAACTTTCATATGCAGTAGTGACTTCGACGAGAGTTATTAGTTCATTCTAAGCATGTATTTGGTTGGTACAGAATCTACCAACCAAATACATGCTTAGAATGGTAATTCAAGGGGTCCAGTTTTGGTACGTGATATAATCCTATAGCTGCGCAGATAGAGAGTTACATGTCTAAGGCATTTTAATTTACGTTTTCTTCAAAAATGTATAAGTTGCAGATTTTTTTTTTCAAAAATATCGGTGCGAACTTCTTTTGCAACCTCAATTACTGAAATGTAATTGCTTGCAACCTACTGTTCGACCGGGTGTTGGATCAAAATATCACAATTTGAAAGAAAAAGGTCACAAATATCACAATCTGAAAAGTTGGTTGCAAATATCACTCCAAAACAAAGTTGCGTGTAGCGTTTTCAATTTTTTTAGCATAAACGCTATTTCGTGTAGCGTTACCACCAAAACACCTTCTAAAACTGTGTCTCCACCTCCCAAACCACAACTTCATCTAGCGTTACCACCAAAACACATTCTAAAACTGTGTCTTCACCTCCCCAAAACACAACTTCATCTAGCGTTCTCCCCAAAACGCTACACGAAATAGCGTTTTTATTGAAAAAATTAAACGCTACACGATACTGTGTCTTCGAGTGATAATTGTAACCATTTTTTTGAGTTGTGATATTTGCAACCATTTGCCTTGAAAATGTGATATTTGGAGCCTTTTCTCTGTTGGACCACATATTCAACTTCGGCCGTAATTTTTAAAAAAAGGATTGAAACAATGGATATTTTTGAAAATTTTCCTTTAATTTATCTTAAACTTGGACTCATAATTGTACTTTTCAAAAATTGTACCTTTAAAGGGCTTTTTAAAAAAATACCCAAGTTCTAGATTTTTTTTTCAAAAGTACGGTGCAACCCCAAACGTAATGTTGCAACTTGAAATGGAACTGTTGCAACCTGGTTGCACAATCTCATATGCAACTGCAACTTTTATCGTATTTTTGGAAAAAAGTTTGAAAATGTGAATATTTTTGATAATTTTCCTTTAAAATATTAGTTAGCTTAAACTTATTTGCACACATTTCAGATTACATTAACCAAAACTAGACTTATAATTTTTAAGATTTTGTGAATAAATATATTAAACTAATATTATAATTTAAAAATATTTAAAATTAAAACACCAATAAGTTTGTGAGAAAATGACCAAAATACACTACTTTTGGAGTCCAACTGCCCAAAATACCCGTAGGCGTGAGCGTCCGCCCCTTTTGACCACGGAATACGCATGTTCAGTTGGCGCAGCCTAGGATACGCATTCTGGAAATGCGCATCTGGGGTAACGCATCTCCCAGATGCGCAATGACGTCAGTTGACGTCATTTTTTACGTTTCGTCTCAGGCGTCTCAGGCGAACCAAAAATCGTCATTGCAATCGTCTCTGTCCGTTCTCCATCTCCGGCAACCTCCAGTCCTTTTAAGGACATCAAAATAATGTCCAGACCTTTCCCTCCCTTTTCCCCCGTTCGTTTGTTGTTGTTTGGCCCCGCAGGGGCGTGCCCAAGTAGATCGGAAAATCAAATCGGAAAAAAACTTCGATTTGGGGTTTTTTAATCCGGCAAAACAAATTGAAAACGAGTGACATAGGATTGTAGAGGGTGAAAAGACGAACATGTTGGTGTATATTATGCTAGTGAACAAAGCCTAGAAAGAGTGGACGGATCCGGCGAAGTTTTGGTCAAAAAATTGCTCCGACGACGGCTACGAAGAAGATGAACAGTGGCAGGCATACGCATGTTGGACATGCATATTCCCAGACACGCATGTTCAACATGAGCAACCATGGTACTGTTCACCATATTTAAAAACTGAAATTACAAAATCCACGCGTTGTAAATATGCGTGGTCAAGGTCCTCGCATTTTTTAAATGCGTATACCCTATACGCATGTTCAAAATGCGTGGCTCGTGGATAAAAAAGACGGACGTTCCCGTTCGTGAATATTTTGGCCAGCTGAAATTAAAATGTGGATATTTTGATTTTTCGCCCTAAGTTTGTACAATCATAGGACTACCCATTCAGTGAGGGAAAGTAAATCTTTAGGACGATAATTTTTTAAAGGCCAGTATATGTCATATTAACAGAATATCATTAACCATAAATTGCTTCCGTAGATAATTTTCTATAACAAAAATAATATGGAGCATTTTTCATTATTTGCTCATATTTACCAACACCAATCCATTACACCCTTTGCTACCATATCTCACTGGTATATCTTTGTTCTATTTCCTACAATTTCAGAAGGAATTGAATTACAATGTTTTTTTCCTGATCAGAAACTGAAAGTTGGTTGTGAGTTTAGTGACTAAACAGCCATTTAACTCCATAAAAATGTACAACTTCCTTCTTCATGCTACATGAAACTCCCAGCTCGTGTTTCTTCTTCTTGAAGATATCGATTCCTCTTTTTTATAAAACAACTGGAACATTGTATATACATTTTCCTTGAAGATCCTATGTAACTTGCAAGTTAATCCTGTGGAACTCCCTAACAAACCAGGAAGACATGAGTCAGCAGTAAGCCCAATGAATTACTCAATATAGTTTTTAGTGAGTTAAGTCTCTAATCGACGTGGTCCACATAATTTCTCCACATAGATATTACATTGATTCTCACCTTAAATAAAAGGTCATAAGCAATACACTCCCAGGGCAAAGATATGGACATCAAACAGCACTTGAGTGGATGCATCTTATCAGAACTCTGGCTTGCATCAGCTGCATATACATGCTTTGCAGTCGCAGATGCAACAATTGCTGCTCTGCGTACTGTTTCCCTGATCCGGGATTTTTTCTTGGATGATTTAACTGATGAAGAACTTAATCCCTGCATGCTTCCATCTGAAATTGTAACCAAGATTCTTTAAAATAAATATGGTTACATTTACATAAGGCTCGCCATCAATGTAGTGCACCAATACTGATTAATCAGGTAAAGCGCAAAGGAATTCAACATATAGAGTGTATAGGTCAAAGTGTGTGTGCATTTTTTTCAGCATTTGTTTGGCCTTAATTCTGAATGCATGCCACGAAGATGAGATAGGGCTAAGGAAAAAGCTATTATAGTGATGCGGAACAAGGAATAATTAAAGTAATTTGTATATATTTTACAATATTATTTAGATATAAAAGTGATTGTAATTGATTAGGTAGTTAAATAATATTAAGTATTGATTATTCTATTGGAATAATAGAAGGATTTGTTTCCTTCAATCAATTATGGTAGTAGATATTAGTTTTCTTAGGAAATTACTTGGCTCCCAAGTAATTAATTATCTATATAAACTCTTATAATCCTTTATTATTGAATAGAGATGAATATGAATTGATTTTTTATTGGATAAATCCGAGGATTTATTTGTGACTCCACCGATTCTCTGCAGAGATAGGTAACTTATCCCTTGTTTTTACCATTTTCTACCCCTGTCCTACATCATATAGTCACTTATACACACAGATTCAGACTTGTGGGGCTGAAAGCATGTAACCGAAGCAAAAGAAGCTTTTAGGTATCACATCTCGACTGAAGCAGGAGGCAGAAACAAGTACCTAAGACAACAGAAACGGCCACTTCAACTTCCCCACGTCCTCCAGGACCTTTCATGTCTAGCTTGTGCGTCTTGCCAGAAGTATGACCAAGTGACAAAAGACCAAGACTACTAAATCCAGATTTGCCAGCTGTAAGTTGGTATAGGCATGGTTAGAATTTAGAACTCAAAATATATAGGTCCAAGCAGGTGATCGATCCACACAAAGATACTCACAGAATAAGGTGATTCTAATTTAGTAAACACAGGCAAATAGAATTATAACTGAATGTCTTTTATCATCATATTCTCAGCTTCTAGCAAAGACAACTAACATATTAGGTAAGGTTACCGTAAGTAAATGGGGTTCCTTTATTTCACCAATCATGTTTAAAATCTCATATTCAAATCGGGTTATACAGCTAATTTATCACTAAACTTTGAATCAGATTGCAAGTAGGTCATCAAGTGAGTAAGCTGGTTCAAAATCTCTTAAACTGGTTTACTCCGTAAGTTCCTTTAAAAATGGGAGATAATGTTCCATGTACCTGTACCAGAACGACTCGTGCTCTTCGTAACATTAATGAAGTACGAGTTTAAATGAATAAATTGTTTCGCTAATATTATCTAAAGTTTTATTAAAGGAACACTAGAAATCCTATGATGAACCATGGACTTCCACACTATTAAAAACATAATTGGATATTTCAAACTAAAACTTATTATTCATATTTTAAGTTGCAATCGTGCAACACATTTTATTAGAAGCTCAAACTATTTGCAAGCTCAATTTACTTCTACTTTGGCTCCTTTCGAAAAGCTTTATTGATGACTTGCAAGTTTCTGATTCTGTTTGCAAGTGAAATGGGACAATCTCACTTCGGTTGTCGAAGTGGCAAGGCTATCCAAACATAGCTGAGAAAGCAGGAACGAAGGTCTGTCAAAATTTGGATTCCACAATAATAGTTGCCTATAATAGCATTTTAGACATGGACATGAAAAATTAATGTCATTCAAAGATAAGATTGCCAAGTTACTGAAAATATTTGAAAATTGTTTAATACCATCACTTGCTTCTCGAACAGTTTGATAGCTGACAAATCCA
Source organism: Kitagawia praeruptora (assembly GCA_037693485.1). Taxonomy (NCBI): domain Eukaryota; kingdom Viridiplantae; phylum Streptophyta; class Magnoliopsida; order Apiales; family Apiaceae; genus Kitagawia; species Kitagawia praeruptora. The sequence goes on along the minus strand of CM075351.1, from coordinate 20,887,113 downwards.
GAGAAAAGTGTAACCTGCAACCAAAAACTAGCAACATCTTTTAGAACAACCTAGCAATCTACATGAACCCACACCAAGACCACCCAAAAAAAAAAAGGAAGGGGAGGGGGGAAAGTCCCAATGTACAGATCACTGGGAAATTTACAAAAAATCTACTTAATAAATCATGCCTTGTGGGAATAGTAATTAACAAAAAAAGCATTACACACTTTTTCCTTAAAACTAAATATGTAACATGGTCACAAACTAAGCCTAGTAGCACCAATGGCAGCGTCTATATCTTACCCAGAATTACCCGCAAAAATATGACAGCACAAGTTTTGCTAACATCTGGACCAGAACCAGACGTACTGTTATAGTAGGCAAGTAATTCTTGTCTCTGTGGTAGTGATTTTGGCGAGAAAAGCAAATGCTAATTAAACTCATCAGAACAGAGTATTAGATAATTAATGTCAGAAACTCAACATGCCCAGGTGTAAGCAAACTCAACCCACAAATAGAAGTATTTTACTCGCCCCCGCAATTTCGTACACAAAAAGAAAAATTTATTTTTAATACAAAGTACAGACAGATATAGTGTTATGCTTGGGTTTGGAATCGACCCGTGCTTGGGTTTGGAATCGACCCGTGTTCGGGTATGTACGAACTGGTTATGGATTCTTTACAACGTCCCGGGTTCCTTGTAACATCGGTTTGCACTTTGGGTGACACGACTCAAAAAATACATGAAACAAATGAATATATTTACTGTAATTATACACTATAGACTTATAATCTGATTTTCAAACTGATATAACTGATGGGAATTGGCCATGAAATTGGGGGCAGTCGCTTCTTGTGGATAAAAATATTAAAATTTAAAATTTATTCTGATCTTTGTGATCTGTAATCCTTTTAGTTTTTCTATGAAATTTCCATCCGGGATTAGACAAATTGCGACATGTAGCACAATTTTCATCTCACTTTGAGAGTAAAGGAAAATGAGACGAACATGACACAGAAAATCCATGTTGCCATTGGTCCAAGTACTAAGGTACAAGAAACGAACTTGTGTTGTGTATGGGTTTGACAATTATGAAAGAATAACATGAAAGTACACGACAAGACAAGAATGCAAAAAGACGTCTCACACCTTTGTATTCTTTATTTTCTCCGGATCAGTTCTGGAATTTGCTGAAGAATTGTCACTAGAACTACACTCTTGTGATACCGTTTCACTAGGAAAAGCTGCTCCACCGTGTGCATTTAGAAGAACACAGAAACAGTGGTCTGCATCAGTCAACACCTGCAAAATGAAACTATAAACAGAAATGCCACATTGCAACAAGCAAATAAGTTGCACCACACACACACACACACACACACACACACATATATATATATATATATAATGTATATATATATATATATATATATATATATATATATATATAATGTAATATCTGGGAATTTCGTACTCTGTAATTATATTATTTGGTAATAAAATATTATATATATATTCTAGTTTGATGAGTCATTGTATGATTATATGGTTGTGGACGTGTGTTATGTTTATAATTTGTTAGATGTGTTGATGTGAATTTATATTGAATTTCGAATATCTTTAAAATATGAAAATATGATTTTTAATTCGCTTGATTATTCTTGTAAAATTCTTGGAGCTAGTAAAAATCATGAAATCTTTTGTTTTATTGTCTTTATGTATTTAGAGACTTTTTAAAAATAAAGGCCTAAATTAATTTCGAATTAAAGTATTTTATAATGATTTTTCCATTTATTATTCTTTTAAATTATTAAAACTTGTAAAATCTAAATCTTTTTATATATCAATTCTAAAAATATTTTAAAAATACCTTGAGGAAGAGAATTTTGTGTTTTAAATATATGTGCCAATAATTTATTTTTAAAACCCAATATATGTTGTAATTAGGATTTTATCCCCCCCCCCCCCCCCCCCCCGCGGTCTCTTTCTCCTCGTGTCTGCATCTCTCCCATTCTCTCTAAATTCTCTCATCTCCATTAGAACTCAAGCTCAAATTCCAAGGTAAATTCTCCATCAAATCTCAAAGTAGTAGTAATAAAAATACTCCTCTTGCAATTCTCTACAACCCTATGTTCATGGATTTCATTTTTCTTAACTTTTCAAATTAGGGTTTTTCGAAAATTGTGATTTGTATGAGTTATTGTGGGTATTTGTGATTGGGTAGTAATCCTTGGTAGGTAATCCTTGGTAGAGACCCACGAATTTCGGGCTCTCCGGAGAACCCTAACCTTCGGCCATGACCGAAAAGGGAGCCAAGGGTTTACATGCATGGCTTAATTTGATGATTTTGTTGGATTATTATATGTTATGTGATTGCATGTAAGTTTTTATAAGTTTTTAAGTTGAGTTTTGTGATGGGTTTAAGTTTTTATGAGTTTATATGATGTGTATAGTTGTGTATTAGTAATTGGTTAGTATAAATTTATAAGTACGTGATTATAGTATCACAATCTTAAAACCCTTTTTACTAATACACAATACACATCAATTACTAATACACAACTATACACATCATATAAACTCATAAAAACTTAAACCCATCACAAAACTCAACTTAAAAACTTATAAAAACTTACATGCAATAACATAACATATAATAATCCAACAAAATCATCAAATTAAGCCATGCATGTAAACCCTTGGCTCCCTTTTCGATCATGGCCGAAGGTTAGGGTTCTCCGGAGAGCCCGAAATTCGTGGGTCTCTACCAAGGATTACTATCCAATCACAAATACCCACAATAACTCATACAAATCACAATTTTCGAAAAACCCTAATTTGAAAAGTTTAAGAAAAATGAAATCCATGAACATAGGGTTGTAGAGAAATGCAAGAGGAGTATTTTTATTACTACTACTTTGAGATTTGATGGAGAATTTACCTTGGAATTTGAGCTTGAGTTCTAATGGAGATGAGAGAATTTAGAGAGAATGGGAGAGATGCAAACACAGGGAGAAAGAGACCGGGGTTGGGGGGGGGGGTTTGTTCTAATAAAAGAGACATGGGGGTTGTTCGAATAAAAGAAAAGAAAAGGGGGAGGTTGGGGTTGTATAGGCACACTACAATTAAATCACTAATTTACTGTTACACTTTTATTAAATAAAAGACTTATAAAATCCTAATTACAGCATATATTGGGTTTTAAAAATAAATTATTGGCACATATATTTAAAACACAAAATTCTGTTCCTCAAGGTATTTTTAAAATATTTTTAGAATCGATATATAAAAAGATTTAGATTTTACAAGTTTTAATAATTTAAAAGAATAATAAATGGAAAAATCATTATAAAATACTTTAATTCGAAATTAATTTAGGCCTTTATTTTTAAAAGTCTCTAAATACATAAAGACAACAAAACAAAAGATTTCATGATTTTTACTAGCTCCAAGAATTTTACAAGAATAATCAAGCGAATTAAAAATCATATTTTCATATTTTAAAGATATTCGAAATTCAATATAAATTGACATCAACACATCTAGCAATTATAAACATAACACACGTCCACAACCATATAATCATACAAGAGAAAAATGTTTCTACAGTTAACTTTAGGAGAATTTCCTAAAGTTTAACCTTTAAAATAATATGATTGTTATATTTTATTTATAAGGGCCCCGCAGGGGCATTAAAGATGTATCTTTTTATTTTGGAAACTATGTGATTTGTCTTTGAGTGGTTAACTTTAGGAAATTCCCCTATAGTTAACTATATGATCATTAAGCCCAATCATACAATGACTCATCAAACTAGAATATATATATATATATATATATGTGTGTGTGTGTGTGTGTGCGCGTGCGTGTGTGTGTGTGCGTGCGTGTGTGTGTGTATATATATATATATACTCTATTAAAAGCAAAAATTCCCTCTTACTGGTTTGACATGCATACCATGGTATGCCACTAAATATTAAATTAATTGAATTAATTAAAACTCTTTATTAAAAGCAAATAACCCCTCTTAATGGTATGTCATGCATACCGTGGTAGGGTGAGTACCCTAAATAACCATTTTTTATTACTTCATAACCAAAATACCCATTCCGGGCGAGTACCGTCCTAAATACCCATGGGATACGCCTATGACATAGGAGTATCATGGGTCACGACTACACAAGCAACGCATGTGTTCAAATACGCCAACTGAAAAAACGTATGTTCAAATACGCCAACTGAAAAAACGTATGTGTTGAGATGAAGAAACGCATCTGAGCAAGATACGTCTTCTGAATTAGCGTATCACAAGATACGTAGTTACGAGATGCGTATCACATGTCTTGATACATGTCTTCTCTCTGGCGATACATGGCGATTGACCGGCGATTTCCGGCGAGTCTTTCCGTTCATTCGTTCAGCAATCATTCGTAGTTTTTCAGTTATGTGTTATACATCATAAGAATCGGAATTTCATGCTCTACAATCCTATACCAATTTTATACCACTTCTATTGCCAGATTGTAAACCCCCAATTCATTCGAAATTATCCGGAGAACTCCATTTTTCCGGCTAGCTCAAATTCAGTTCGTTCGGTTATCTCCAGGCATTTTCTGTTGACCTTATACACACCATTAGATTCGTCTTTCGACGAGCTACAATCCTATACTATTTTCAAACATCTATTGTCGGATTTTGCACACCCCAATCGGAGAGATTCGCCGAGATAGAGATCGACGGGGGAGACAGAGGGAGCTACAGTACCTTGGGATACGCCTCTTCCAAGTTCCAATGGCGTATCCCATGTGTATTTTGGGCAATGTTCTGAAAAACGAGTATTTTGGGTAGTGGGTAGTAAAAAAGTGGGTATTTTTGGCAATTTTTCTACCGTGGCATGCCACTAAATATTAAATTAATTGAATTAATTAAAATAATAACATTATATATTAATTTAATTTAATAGTGAATTTATATACTACAAGTCTATTAACTAAAAATCGAAATAAAAGTCGAGAATCTATAGTATTATGTGGGTGTTTGGGGTATCTTAAAATAAGTAACTTATGACTTATAAGCACTTATGTCATATAAGTGATAAGTGGAGCAGAGATTATAAGTCAGTAGAGTGTTTGGTAAATCAGAACTTATAATCAGTAGACTGTTTGGGTAAATCAGAACTTATAAGTTAACTTTTTTTAATAATTTTCAAAATATTTGTTTTTTTATATATAACAATGGATATCAATGGATAGATCTCGATGAATAGAGAAATTTGATATATACATATCAATTTTCTAATGAATGGATCGAGAGATATATGGCTTTGAAGATTCGAAGGATATTATATATTGCGTATATCGAGAAATAAGTTATAAGCATAAGTTGAATGTTAGGATTTCCTAACATTCAACTTATGGCCTTATAAGTTATAAGTTGAGCTAAAACTTATTTTGGCAAACACCCCTCATAAGTGCTTATGGCCTTATAAGTCATAAGTTGACCACGATAAGTGGAAACAAACAGCCCCTATGTACAACTTAGGGCTCCATTAATTAATATTTAAAAAGTATCTATAATAGATTAATAATAAATACAATTAATAATATAGCTACTCTTATATTACCAGAGTGAAGTTATATAAATTTAATTATTTTAAATAATAATATTAAATATTAATTTAAATTAATAGTGAAGTTATATATAAGGAAATAGAAGTCAAAAATATATTTATATACAACTTGGGGCTCCATTAACTGATATTTAAAAAATATCTATAATAGATTAATAATAAATACAATTAATAATATAGCTACTTTTATATTACTGGACCTCTATACTTTTAAGGTGGTTAACATACATCATAATCAATTCTATAAAATGGGGTCACGTTCCGTGGAGAACCCTTAAACGGAGAAACTAAGAACTCTTACATATATTTCATAATAATATATATTTTATTATACATAGATCAGGGGCAAAGTTGTCCAAAAACACAAGATATATAATTTAGAGACAATTCATATTTAATTGGCAATTATAATCATACACCAACATCAATTACAAAATCCTCCATTAACATCGTAAAATTTTCGGGTTAAATCTCAAAGTGCTCACTGAAGTGGAGGGCTAGTATCAAATTGCTCACTTTAGTTATCGGCATCTCATTTGAATCATTAAAGTCATAATAAATATCAAATGGATACCTTTAAAATATACTCAAAAAATAAAAATAATTTTTCATTTATTTCTACATATTTTTCTTGAATGCTTCCATAACCAAACGAAAGGTTAATAATTCTAGTATTTCTGATAATATATTTAGATCTTTAAAAATTCATTTACTATTTATTTTTAATTTTACTGTCATTTTCCTTGTTTTAATTAAAAAAAATAGTAAATAAACTTTTTAAATTCTAAATATATTATCAAAAATACAAGAATTATTAACCTTTCGTTTGGTTATGGAAGCATTCAAGAAAAATGTGCAGAAATCAATGAAAAATTATTTTTATTTTTCGAGTATATTTTAAAGGTATCCATTTGATATTTATTATGACTTTAATGATTCAAATGAGATGTCGATAACTAGAGTAAGTAATTTGATACTAGCCCTCCCCCTCCACTTCAATGAGCACTTTGAGATTTAACCCTAAAATTTTCCAATATTTTCATCAACTTTTGTGAGAATACTCAAGTTATGGAATAAATACAATATGAGACTAAATGTTCAACAGCATGAGACTAAATGTTCAACAGCAGATTATTCAAATACAAGTAAGTTCAGTTGCACAACTTTAGAATTCATTTGCTTGACTTCAAATTCGGAGACATAACTTTTAAATTCAGTTGTAGGACATTAAAGTTATGGCATTATTACAATATGAGATGATGGTGTTCAACAGTAGAATGTTGTTAAAAAAGTAAGTTTAGTTGTGGAATTTTGTAAAAAAAAAAACAAGTTCAGTTGTCAAAACTTTTAAGTTCGTGTGCATAACTTTGAAATTCAGTAGCAAAATACTGTATTTTTACTACGAAACAAAACAGGTTCTGCAGTAGAACCCTATTATTTCGGGGATTATTTTTTTGTAAAATAAGTTTAATAAAATAAATTAAAATTTGTGAAGAAAGAAGATTTAAAAAATTGAAAAAATAGCCAATAATTATGTGAGATAATTTTTTTTAATAAAATTAAAAGATTTTTATAAATGAGTTATTGATTAAATTTCTTTATTTCAATTAATTGAACTAATAGTGTAGCTTTTATTCCAATAATACCCTTACAAAATTTATTTAAAAATGAATTGAATCTTGACAGATGATTTAGAAGTAATCCAACGATTAATAATGGTTCTTCAATTCTTTTAGTGTTTGGTTCTCTCTTGATTCAGACCCTATAAATATCATTGATAATTAAATTATGGTTAACTGAAACATGGATTTTTTTTAAATATCAGTATCAAAGTAAGTAAATGTCATTAAATTATTTAATCAAGATAATACGATAAATAGTTTTATTTAAAAAAAATTAAAAAATAGAAATTTAAGATAATTAATGAGGATCCGTGCTTCGCACGGGTTATTGGCTAGTAAGACTTATTACACATATTTTACATCATATTCTACCCCAATAATCCTTGTTTCAGTTCTCCTACTATTGCGATGGATTGGTCCCTCATTAGTATTTGTAGCGGTTGTTTGACTTGGATGGACTAACAGTATTGATTTTTAATGTTTGTAAGAATATATGAAAAGAGAAAGGAGCAATAATAGAAGGAGCTAACATGGGAGAGTGCAAGCAGTGGAAATTTGTAGGCTTAAATTGAAATTCAGGGCCCTCGACAAAATAAGCATAAAATAAGGGCTTGAAGATGACGAAATTTACATTTTAAGGACCTTATTTAGTTCTAATTCACTCTTGTAAGACTCTAAATCCCATTAAAGTATAAAAAGATTTTGTTAGGGCTTTACATGATAGTCGAACATTTGTTCATAAACTGATATATACGGAGAGAGAGTTTGAGCACAGGATGTATAGGATTCATCCAAGCTTCAAGAGATTTCTTGAACTTATATTATCATAACTATAAACTCTCGTAATCGTGGATATATGTTTGATTTCTTCATTCATGAGTAAATAACCCCTTAATCCGGGAATTAGGTAGTATTCGTTGGCTTGGTTTTATAACCCCTTAATCCGGGAATTAGGTAGTATTCATTGGTTCGGTTTTATATATGTTCGTTTGATTATACTGTGATTTCTCTAGCTTAGCTAATCAATGTGAGCACTCCATTTGCAGAAGACTTGGTCTTGAAGGGCTCAAAAAGAATACAACCAAAGCACCAGGAAAGAGATCATTTCTGAATTCATAACAAAAAAAGTATTGGGTAATTAGAGTTACCATTGCATCAAAACTGGAATCAAAATCATCAACTGCAAAACATATATCTGGATAGGCAGGAGTTGTCTCTACTTCCTGTATAAACAGCAGAATTAGTACCAGATTTGTTAAGTTATGGATGACAAGAAAGATGATAAAATTATTCTGAGAATAATAGTGTTGCCAACGAATTAATACTAGCCTTTCTTGAGTCCATGTGAAAATTTACACGGTCTGGAGATGCATAAACAGTTTTCACAACCTGCACACAAAGCCGTACCAATATCTTTACTTACATACAATAAACCAACGCAAGTGAACAGGCACAATAATTGAAGTAAATCTTGGGCATCAGAACATATAAATGAAGATACATACTGGATAAGATATTATAATTTAGGAAAATGTTAACCACAGCCCTTAGGGCTATGGTTAAGGTGTTATGTGGTAGTTTTTAATTGGTTCAAGGTTGTGCCCCACTTGCAAAAAAGTATGTGCCCCCATGCATTCACATAAATCATCCAATAAAAATCCACCACATGGCAAAAATTAATCCTTAAACATAGCCCTAAGGGCTGTTGTTAACAGGACCCTATAATTTATAAAACAATAAAACTTAAACTACTGCAAGAAATTTTTATTTGTCTAATTTCTTGAAGAATTGATTATTTGTTTTTGCCCTTTCTCTACCTCACACGATGTAATCTTATATTCCAACGAAAATTGATAAAGTTTAATTGAATAATCACAACTTTGCATGTTTGTGAACTGACCGAGATTATGGAAAGAGAAAAGACCACATTTAGAGAATTACATGGATGCCAATATTCCAACCGAAATTCAACTTTATTAGCAATCACTTCGATTGATGGTAAATGCTGCTGAAGATGTTGCAAAAGCACACCAAAAAATAAGATGATGGCTAAGACTGATATTCTCCCTTGATTACTCATTACAGTGTTGGGGATTCTTCCACGGAAGATGAATTAAGTTCAATGAAGTAATCACAGCTTTATATGTTTATGAACTGACCAAGATTATGAAACAAGAAAAGACTAGATTTAGAAAAGAAATAACTCTTGATGCCCAAATTACATAAATGCTCATGTGTCTACAAAACTTAAACAGCTTATGAAATCTTATTTCAGCCACAAAACAAATCTTACTAAATCACTTACCTACATACACCAAAAAAAGCAGCCCCAAATATCTCTTAACTTACGGTAGGGGTCAGCTTAACAAATAACCTAATTACACCCACAAATAGCCCATCAGGATTCAGGAGTCAGGTGCAATAATTGCATTAACATATAGAAAGAAAAAAAAAAAAAAAAAATATATATATATATATACATATATATATATATAGAGTCCTACTCCACTACAAACTAAAATTAACTACAAACTAAAAACTAAACACTAATCTAATATTTCAAGCTAATCTAATGACCAAACTAGGGGTACCCCAATATAAAAAATGCTTAAAATAATTGGCTCTATCCAACAAAAAAAAAATCACTGTTCACGTGATGGCGTGGCAGTGGATTTCACTGGTTAATGGTGCTTCGCACCTTCTTGTAAGGCGTTTCGCGCCTTTATCATTCTAAAGTTGTAAGGAATGGCAATCAATATGGTAAAGGCAATAGACGATTGACGGGTGTGTCGAGAGCCTTCGGCCCTCATGACTACCTAACTCATCCGTTTAGTGTCTTAAATGCTTCGCATTTCCACGGCAGGGATTTTTTTTTTTTTTTTGTTGGATAGAGCCAATTATTTTAAGCATTTTTTGTGAAGGTACCCTTGGCGGGAACCTTAGAATAGATGAAATATAATTAATTTAGTGTTAGTTTGTAGTTTGTATTTAAGGATTGGTTTGTATTTGAGCAAAAACCTATATATATATATATATATATATATATATATATATATATATAGAGAGAGAGAGAGAGAGAGAGAAGAGAGTGAGTGAGTGAGAGGGGGAGAGAGAGGGGGGGGAGCAGAGATTGCAGGAAAATGTAGATGGATCTACACATATTGAGACGGATGGTGGTATGATTTTCGTATCTTAAACATAATTGAGATACTAGCACGCATTCAGAGTTTACAATTCTCTGCCTTGGCTTGCATCGGCTCAAAAAGACTCCACTGACTTTACTTTATCGGTAATTATAACTAATATTCTTATTAGTATTAGTAAAAAAACTCAATTGTTGCAATTTTACATAAGTTTGTTCTAATAGGCCTCAATTGCATCCTCACAAATTGATGCCACAGTATCCATAAGTTTGATAAAAGAATAATCATACCGCTCCGTTGCTATTTTCTAATTTGATAAAAAATGAAGAAGTTCATTTTTAGATGATAAAATGTGAGAATTATTCAATTTTCTTAGCATCAAATATTTTGGCATTATTGCGCTATGTCTATTCTCTTTTGGGTGATCCTCTTTTGGGTGGCCAATGGAACGAACCATCCTTCAAGTCAACTGGGTCAGTTATATTTATTGAAATATTTTTGGCAGAATCTGGCGTAAAATCCTAATGTAGGTCTTGCAGGGAGGCACTTGTATAGTGTGGAAATTTGACATTGCATCTTATCTGTGGGTACCCCCTTCTGCCTAGACCATCTTTTACGTAGATATAAATTAGGCTACTAGCAAGCAGCACTGCCTTCCAAAATTGTCACAATGGTGTCACGATCTTACATAAAACAACTCAATCACCAATTCTTAAAGTATAACTCAATCATGAATTCTTGAATTAACTAGTCCATAAACTTAGATAACCAAGTAGATGCGTAAAATTCAGCTTCTACATTGTTTCATACACATGATTTAAGCCATGGTAACCTGCATCTTCCACTCGAAAAATGTTCTAATTATACTAACCCCGAAAATCATATACTACATTGCTCAATACACATGATTTAAGAACGGGAATGTGCATCTTCCAATCAAAAAATGTTCATGAATTATACCAACCCCCCCCCCCCCTACCCGGGACATATATTCATTCATTAATAATACAGTGCCATCAAAAAAACTATTAGCATAACGGTACCTTACAAATGGGAGAAATCGATGTTGTTTCACCACTTTGATAATTGTGAAGAGCCTGATGACTGAAAGCAAAGGTCCCAGTTAAAGTAAGTGAACTACTGAATATTATTATCAATTCATATTTAGTTTACAGCCAAGATGAATACGGTACAAAATGCAGTTCTTTTTAGTTGTTAGTTCAGTTTTGTTCTTTCCGCACTCTCTTTCTCCTAGAAAAACATAAACTCAGAGGGTTTGAAATTATATTTCATCCCTATAGTTCGCATTGCAAGTCATGCAACTCCTTTAGCTTTCACAGCCTAAATAGCAGCCCCAAGGCTGCAGACTAATAATAGTTTAATTGCTCGATAGTGTGTGCACACAAGACCTAGCAACCCAGTCAGCTACGTTTCAATATGCCCATCGTTTGATTAATTAGCTGTTGTGGTAGTCTCGCTACATTGTAGTATGAGTTGATTATATTTTAAAAAAGTGAGAACAGGTCATTAAATTTTATTTGCAGGACATATTGTACAGATAGAGAAGTCATTAACTGCTCTAACTATAAGCTGGTGCATCACTGCAATTTTATCAAAACTCTGTATGTAACTTCTGTCTAAATGATAACTAATAATCAACAGGCATTGAGAATCATACGACATACTGATGGGGATCAGATGAGGATAAATCTAGTAACATCGTTTTTAGACATATTATTGGATTGGTTTTATCTATATTATTGGACTTTTATTAGTATTGGGCTTTATTATTAGCCCGTTTGTTTGGGCTATAGCTTCATAGGGTTTTATTACGTGTACATATACTTGATATACACACGACTATTGCTTACACCTGGATTACACACACTATTATTTCTCTAAATATTAATTCATTATCAATTTGGGGAGTTAGGCTTGGGGTAGTAAAATGAGTTGCAAATCAATCACCGGGGCAGTTTGTTTATCTTTACTTTTCACTATTGTCCTGCATCTCACGCTACCGAAATTAGGAGACACCCCTTTTAAGTGAGAGGTCTTTACAGTAAGAGAGATTTAAGTAAACCTCAAAGATGTTCTCATATAATGAACTGATCATGTCAAGCTTTAAAATTATAAAAGTTGACGTTGCTGGCAAAAGTGAACACCGGCTTGGGGATGCAAGCATGACTAAATACGGTATAGAATGTGATATGAAGTACAATAGTCAACTTTAACCTAGAAGGAGAAAATAAGTTCAATAGGCAATTGAAAAACCAAACTTGAACCAAGAATTTTTCCCATCCGATAGTTCAGAGTCTAGGCCAGTATAAATCAATCCTAAGCAACACACATACGCTCATGACCACATGAAAAGAAGATGATTTTACATAACTAAGGGGAGAAAAAAAGTTTAGCTATTAAAGTTTATGGAAGAAAAAAGTACCTGCAGATTAACACTGTTACACTAAACGAAGAGTGCGCAATCAGGTTCAAGTAAAATGAGCATCTCCAATCCACGTTCACTGCATTCTTCTCCACTAAATTATTCAACTGGAAATAACATCATTGAACAAAAGACCAATTCAACAAAATAAAGATCATAGTCCATGTTACGAAGGACATGGATTGTCCATAAGCAAACCTAACAGGTCAATAAGTATAAAGAAAATAAAAAGATTGATTATCAAATGTGATAGTGTCACTTAAGCTAGTCATTTCAAACATAAAGCGCCAGCAACTACATGAAAACAATGCAGATGCAAACAACTGTGCTTCCACTTAAATGAGAAATGATACTATGTCAGTGTTTAAACTTCATGATGGGAGTAACTTCAGTTCAAGATGTTTCTACAAACAACTCTCTACAAGTATACACTTTCTACAGACGGACTTTCATCAATCATCTATAACGAGGAGTTTTTTTATCAGGAGCAGGAGCAAGACGTTGGGTTTCTACACTACATGCAGAAATCTTAAAAGCATATTCAAGATAAAGTCACAAACTAAAATCATCGCCAAGGACTACACGGTTCACCAAAACTTGAGAAGAAAGGAGCATCTAAAACAAACACTCCATTCGCCCTTTATAGGCTCATGAAGAGGCCAGGGCAAAGTTTTAAATGTTTTGAATTAATAGATTTTACCTGAGGTGCCCACCTGCGCACAAAGTAAGGGGAGTCGTCCTCTGCGCTGTCAATGAATTCAAACCCATCCATGCTCTGCAAGCAAGATTAATTACACAAACCAATGATGGCTTGGCACGATAAAAAACAAAAGCACTAAAAGAATAAAAGTATAAAAACCATAAAAAAAGAAAATAATAAACATACTGTGTTCTTAACAAAGAAAATGAGATCGTCATCCAGCCGTTTCCTTGCCTCCTTACCATTCACAAAATAATGTTCCATAACATCGTGCCAAAATCCATGATTCTTTCCAACATCAGAAACGTCTTTCTCCTCAACTGTATTTTGTCGTAATAACTCCGAGTGCTTCTTAACCATATTTAACAATTCAAACCTGGTAAATATAAGTATAAAATATTTAGAAAAATAAAAATACTCACTTCAACCATTCTTTTCATTTTTAAAAAAAATACATAAAGAAGTTTACCCGCTAGCAAATAAATTTATGAGTAAGGTTCTATGAAAAACCGCTATATGTTGGGGGGGAAAAAAAACAATCTTGCTATGCAAATACAATCATATTGTCCAGCAGTGAGCAGTGCAATTAAAAGCATTCATGACCCTTAATCAAATGAAAAACTCACTATCAAAATTTGCAGAACACATGGAAAATGGTGCTTAACATACTCCAACTAATAAAATGGGCTCATCTGAATTTTTGCCTATATCGTTTATATAGATTCTAATTTCTTATTTCCAACAATTTTCGAAAGTTGGGTTTACTAATAATCATAAAGGCTACTTTATGAAACAACAGAAAGCATATTAGTGATTACTAAAGACTATGCACAGATCACTGATTTCACAGATTCTTGATCACCATTATAATAAAAATCAAAACTTTATAAGCATATTATACAAGCATAGCCAAGAAATGCAATATACTTTGAAGCAATTATAGAAACATAATTAAATTGATCAACACATAGCCCAATATATATACACAAGCAATTGGATCACTCACCGAGAAGGTGCATCCCCATCATCGCGTAGCATCATGTGTGTGTGTTTTCAAGATCAGCAAGCTCTTTGGATTTCTTGTATATGATAATGATTATATAGATGTAACACAGGGTTTTCTTGTTTTGTGGGGAGTTTTTAAAAGATATTTATGGAACAAGATAACCCAAATTATTAACTAATCTAATCTAAGGTGAAATTATTCGAAATACATTATTTTCAAATTTATTTTTAAACTTATTACCACAAGCCGAGTTAGGAAAAGAAAATACAATCTTTTAATATCTTTTATAACTCACAAATAAATAAATAATGAATTCATCATAAATTTCATTTAGTTTATTTTAAAGTGATAAATTACAAAAATTATTAAAATGAATAAAACTACAAAAAAAAACAAATTTACTCGAAAAACTTATAATTCAATTTAGAGGTTTTTTGATAAATATATATTCAAAAGTAAATTTTTGCAATTTTACTTTAGTTAAAAAAAGTTATTTGCAATTTTAATAAACTAAGTTTCAAAATTACAAAAATACTAAAATGAGGGCAACCCTCCTTCCCCCTCCCAGCTGCCCACCTTGCCTGCCCAGCCGACTTTGACAAATTTTTTTTAAGGTGGCCTGATTTTGGGTTGCAAGGCCTCGTAGAGGCATATTCAACTGAAAGCAACCACATTCAATTAAATGCAACCACATGCAACTTTTTTTTTAAGGTGAGATGATTTTGGTGGATTTGGGTTGCAAGGCCCCGCCATGAGCCATATTCAACTGAATGCAACCACATGCAACTGAATTTCTGATTGCAAGTTCCATTTTTCAGTTGTCATTTTCGACCTCTTTTTTGAACTCTATATATAGCATATATATAATACTCTATATATACTATTCAACTGAAAAATGAATCTTTCTTATGCAACTGAATGCAACCACATGTAACTGAATTTCTGATTGCAAGTTCCATTTTTCAGTTGTCATTTTCGACCTTTTTTTGAAATATATATATTCGACCTCTTTTTTGAAATATATATATATATATATATATATATTTCAAAAAAAAGGTCGAAAATGACAACTAAAAAATGGATCTTTCTTATGCAACTGAATGCAACCACATACAACTGAATTTCTGATTACAACTTTCATTTTTCAGTTCCATTCAGTTGAATATGACCCCTGATGGGACCTTGCAACCCAAATCCACCAAAAGCACCCAACCTTGAAAAAAATATTTGAATGTGTTTGCATTCAGTTGAATATGGCCCCTGGCGGGACCATGCAACCCAAATCCACCAAAATCACTCCATCTTAAAAAAAAGTTGCATTCAATTGATTATGGCCCCTACAGGACCTTGCACCCCAAAATCATCCCACCTTAAAAAAAAGAAAAAAAAAGTTGCATGTGGTTGCATTCAGTTGAATGTGATTGCACTCAGTTGCAACCCAAATCCACCAAAATATTAGCCCACCTTAAAAAAAAAGTTGAGAGGAAGAAGGCAGCAGGCAGGCAGGCTGGGCAGAAAGGGGGGGAGGGTTGCCCTAATTTATAGTATTATTGTAACTAGTTTCGTTACCCGTGCAAGGCACGGGGATATTCAGGCTTTATTGTGAGATTTTGATTTTTAATAGTTGTGATCATGAATATTCTTCAATTTGTTGCAATGTTGCCTAAATATAGATTAACTTACTCACTTTTCAAGTGCTCTCACTTTGTAACAACTTGTGTCCAAAATTTCTAATATACAATCAATTAGTCATCTAGTTCAATGATTTTAGTTATAAATTTAAATTCATTATACTTAGAATTGGATGTCACAGTTTCGATTCTGGACAATGTCTATAACTAACGTTTTCATAGCATTTGACTTTAGGGGGATTTTAGAGTAAAATCATAGGAAATTGGAAGGCATAAAAGTGAAATGATATTAAATAAAATGTGGAATATTGCGATATTTTGGGTTTTAGTAGTTTGACTTTGTAGCCGTGAACACCTTTCAATTTGTAGCGGTGTTGCCTAAATATAGATTAACAAACTCTCTTCTCGAGAACTTCATTTTCAACATGAATTGTCTAAGATTTATAATATCTATGAAGATAGTCATCTAATTCAATGTTTTCAGTTATGAATTTAAATTCACTTTATTCAGAACTGAGAATTTAAATCTGATTACTCGCTATGAGGTTTTAAATAGTATATTTTATTACAAATTAAACTAATACATTAAATACTATTATTACTAAAATATATATGTTTATTATTCTTTTATTATTCCCATGCTTAATTCCTAATCGTGAACCCAATCGTTTAGTTTCGATTCTCGAATTTTATGAATATTTCTATACAATTATTATTCATATATTAGCGTAATTATATAATAATTTACCCAAGAATTTTAATCTAAATATATGCACCAATATAAATTATTAAAAGTTAATGACTATTATTAGTTTGTTGTAATGAATTACGTAATATTAAAGTAGATATTAAATAATAATATTGAATATAAAATTATTAAATGATGTATATTAAATATATGAAGGGCTAAAATAGTAATTTTGCAAGGAATAAAATGTGACATGTATATACCTAAGTTCATTACATATCATATATCACTAATTTATACTAAACTATAACATATAAAATATCTTAGAAATTAAAATAATCTTCATTCATCACCCAACATATCTAGCATATTTATGAATTACATAACACATGCGATTGGCTAGCCTAGTGGTAAGGTGGTGTGTATTTGAATGGAAAGACCTAGGTTCGATTCTCAGCAACAACAATTTTTGAAAAAAAATAAATTGTTTAAAATGAAGGGCTAAAATAGTAACTTTTCAAGGAATAAAATGTGACATGTTGTGGTATTATATATATAATAGATAGATTTTGAAATTTAGTTTAGTAAAATTGCAATTAAAAAAGTATAAGATAGTAAATATGCAATTAACTGAAGAATGTGGTATTTTTGCAAATAGAAACTTTAAACCTAATATTTTTGGTAAATTCTCTTCAATTTATAATGAACACAAATTAACATTTTGACAATTTGTAATTTGATTTTGTAAAAATTTATACAATTTATTTTAAATTTAACAGTTTACATTTAATATAATATTTTATTAATTTTATACACTTAAAATTAAATAAACTTTGTTCAAAGAAAACATGATCAAAATATTTCAATTTTTACGTTTATTTGTTCAAAATATCCATTTCGATCACATACAAATATTCCATGGTAGATACTACTCCTCATCTAGTGGAATTCCATATTCAGAGTATTCTGTGGGTAATGAATAATGATACTTCTTGAGTGGCCTTTTATCCTAATATTTCATTAATAAAATATTTTATAGATATTTAGAATCAAATTTACATATTTTAATGAAAAAAGAAAATTGGGTTTGAGTATAACCTCAGGATCTCTCCTAAGAGCATCTCCAATGGGAGAGATCCCTTAGCTAAATTTTAAAATTAATTATCATAAATAAGAATCTATATATCTTAAAGTGTACTAAGGCATCTAAGGGAATATTCCAAAATTTACCCAATGGGTAAAAAATTTACCCAATGGATCTTTTGTAACATTACATTCCTATTCATTTTTAAAAAACCCATGGACTATCCATTTTATTACCCATTTAGCAAATAGATTCCAACTGATTTTCAATTTTAAAATAGTTTTATAAGGAAACTATTACTCATTCAATATCTTTTTGCATGATTTTCTCATAACTGTTACTATTTTTTAAAATCTCGATCAATCATCTGTTTCATTCCTTCTGTTTCATTCTTTTTCTGACAATATGCAGACCTAACCAATTCTCATTCTAGAATATGTGTATTTCGTTGGATACATCAGACAAAAATGGATAGTTCAGGTGTGTTTTTTCTATCCTCCATAATTTATTTGTTTTCTTATTTGTGTGCATCTTCGAACGGGGCGTAAGTGTACCCATGAGTCCTAATTGTAAAGTATGTATTCTTAGTTGTGTTCTATTGTGAAACTGGTAGAAATCGGTTATCTTAAGAGTTCAATCTCTCCTTCTGTTCGAACTGGTAATCAATGCATATTTTGTTCTCTTTTTTTGTGTGATCAAATCGAATGTATTATATTGCAACATCCTCTATCTCTGTATGTAGAATAGCCTATTCCACTTTCCAATTTTTTATTACGATGATATAACAATAGTATTTTTTTATTCTACCCATACATATATTTAAAGGGAATAAAATTAGACCATATTTGTTTACTTTTTATTTTGCAGACAACGTGTTTGATGAAAATCTTAAAAAGGTTTGTTTTACCATGTATCTATAATTATTTAGGCATATTAATTATATGTTTCTGATAGAGTTTGATAGTGTTGTATTGTCTTTAAACCTGCAATGAAATATATGTTCTATGCTTGAGGCAAGAAAAATGGCATAATTTCTAAACTTGCTTGATCTTTTGCATCTTCTTGGGTGCAGAGTACATAATTGTTATTACTTGATTGTTCTTAAAGTGTTAATTTTTTGAGATTAAAATAATACGATTTATTTGTGGGAAGTGTTTTTTTTTAATTAGTAGGTCTAATTGTAGTTTTATGATGACAAATATGGGAGATATTTTTGTTTGTTTATACAAACTACTCATGAAATGGGGATTCCAGGTCTTGCTGTTTACTGGACCATTGACAAGGATGCACTTCATGTGAAATTGGCAGATGAATTAGTCTGCGTTGGTGAAGCAATGATCAATTAGCATGTCACTGATCAGGTAGTTTTTCTTTGCTCAATATATTTGATCTGTTTGAGGTTGTATGTACTTTTGTTTGTACTAAATTGTGTTTATTATTCAAGTCTATTAAATTGCGTTATAATTGCAAATGTATATGTATTAGTATTAAGAGGAAGGAAGCTAGAATTACTGCTTAGATACCCTGCCGAAGGCAAAAGCTGAGCAATACAGATATTTGAGGTACTTTCTTATGTTTCTATTATACTGGTTATATTCTTTTATTTATGCATCTCTTTCTATATCCGTCTGATATGCATATATATTTGTTCCTATCGTGTATTTACATCAATAATATTTATACATTCTCAACACACGTAAATCTGAATTCTTCATATTATCTTAAAGATTCCGTTAGAGTATATAATTTTCTAGGTTCTTTTTTGACTAACATAGAAATTAATCACGTCTGAGCATCAGGTATGATCGCTTAAAGCTTTAATGCTCATTAGGTTGTGTGTCACATGATTATGCAATAGATTAATAGTTCAATGTGAGTGTAGTTATATGTACCTACTGAAACAACAATTTGTATCTCATGAAAACATGGGTATGGTTGACTAAAAAATTAAAATGTAGCTACTCATTTCTGCTATGACCAATTTTTTTCTTTGATTGATCATATATCCAAGTTCTTGAATGACATGTTCTTCGTATTGGCTATTGCTACTGTGATGGTTCCTCACTGTAAGATAAAATATATGGAATTTTCTTCTTTGTAGTATGAAGATAAGACTACAAAAGTGTTTTGGGTTTAATTGTGTTGATGAGTATCAAAAGATAATTAATGCATTGGCGTGCACTCGAAGCTGTCTTAAAAAGTACTAAGATCTGTTGCATTATTAAGGTGAGCTTACATTAGCCTTCGTATAGATAACAAGTGATAGTACTCCTGAGAATCCATTATTTGTATATTTCTGCAAAACTACAAGACTGAATATAAATGCATTTTATTACTAGATAGGTTCTTGCTTTCTGTATGCATGCATTTTATTAGTAGATAGGTTCTTGCTTTCTGTATGCATGCATTTTATTAGTAGATAGGTTCTTGCTTTCTATATGCATCTCTTTTGTAGTCTGCTGCCATATGGTTGGTTTTTAAGTGAATTTATCAATCGTTTTGTATCTGCACATGTGGCTAATATTGGATCACAGAAAATGTGATTATTTATTAGTTGAATAAAGTGAACTCTTTAGCTATGTTTCATTTTATATTTTAAATATCACATATTCAATATAACACTTCTGAAGTATATAAAAACCACGACTTTAAACATTGCAGGTATGCTTCGAGTGCAACGAGAATTATAATTGCAGGTTTCCAAGATTTCAACATAATAGTGAGCTACACAGAGCTTTAAGTCCACGCGGAAACTTGAAACAGAACCAGGTTCATTTGCTCGAATTATTCATATTGATATTGTTTCGTATAATTCTGACTTCTAGACTTTAATGATTTATTTTAAAATGTATGACAAGTTAAAAATTTAGGAGTTCTGCCTCTAAACTCTCAAAGACTACTTCATTCACTTGGATGAACCAAGTAGGGTTACTGGACGGAACACAGGCACATGAAGCCTGATTTTGATAAATTTTACTAATGTGTGTATATATATATATATATATATTCAATTTATGTAAGAATGGATTTTGATCCAATCAGGCAACACATGCATTTTTGTCCCTGGATCACATCAAATTGTAGTTCTCCACCTGGACTGAAATAGACACTATCTGCTCTACATCGTCAAAAGAAGTTCCCTTCTCCTTCGTTAGCACATTTTCGGTCTTCTTCCTTGATTGAGGTAATGAGAATTTGCTTTTCAGATTGAGGTAAGATCATTAATCTAAGCTCTAAGTTGTGACACTGGGTTCATTTGTCTTCCTTGATTGGGGTCATGAGAACTTCCTTTATATGTTTAATAACACGATTTTTCTGTAGATTTCGGAAGTTGTGATGACATATGTCACTCAGGAAGTAAAAAGACCTTTACCCTACACTTTTCTGTCAGCCTTTCTAGGACTGTTAAAGTAATTACATATGACTGTTTTAATCTTAATATGTGGAATTTTTAGAGAAAGAGGAGATGGAGATCAAGGATTGCTCTTTCCCTGTATTTGTATTTCCTGTTGCACTATAAAAAAGGATGGTGATCATATTGCGGGGTTTGCTCCAGAGGTGAGTAGTGTATTAGTTTGCCTGTGTTCTGTTAATTTGTGATTAAACTGTTTAGATACATATAATTTATACATATTAAATTTATGAATAGTGAAGCTCATCTTTCCATGAAGCTCAAAAGGTCTATGGTGCAAAAAGTTTAGGATGAAATAAGGTTAAGCCGCACCAGCAACTACATTCTTAGATGAAGGCAGCCAATGATATTCCAGGTGAGTAATTGTGCGGCAATTACTTGCAAAATACCACGAGATAGACCTTTAAACTCAATCATGGTCTCCCTGTCCATATATGTAATACCCTGATGATTAAATCAGATGTGACAACTTAGTTGAGCTGCCTATTTTCTTACCCTTGATTATGTACTAGGGATTATCGTATATTAATTTGGGCTATTCGTAGTGCGATAATTTCATTCACTGGGTGTTATAGGTGATCAGAAAAAATTGGGACACATCACACATGTTATATTTTCGGACAAGCACGTATGCATTCTGCATTTTTTTTAGCTTATACGTGTTTCAAACCTTTTTGATTAGTTATGCGAGGAAAATGTAACAGACTTCTAAAAGAATGCAACCAATGATTATAGTTATAAAGGCTGTTGTGGAATAGTTAAGGTAGGAAAAAGCAACAATTAACACTTCTGGCACAAAAAGTTGATATGTAACTTCTTATGTTACTGCTACCTTCCAAGTCTTTTCTTTTGCAACCCGCCATGTTAAGTATAGTAATATTATGTTTTTTTTGGTAAACAGTGTTTTATCTGTAGGCTACAATGCTACTACTGGATCAACTCTTACATATTGATTATTGAACGAACAGCAACTATGCATCAAAACCATATTTACTTTACCCCAAGATATAAATCTAAACTCCGATGTGTAAATTTAAAATTTACCTGTCCTAGGTGTGCCTATGAATTGGCTGAGTTGGATTGAGTTGGTTTGCTGGCTAAATGTCTTATTAATTGTGATTTAAGTACCAGAAGACCATGTGTCCATGTGAGATCCTCTAACAAAGATAAAACTGATTTTATGTTAAAAGAATTGTCACAAACTATATCTGGTGTTCTCAGTTTTTTTTAACTATTTATCCTTGAGTTTGATAAAACTATTATTTTTTATGTTGGCTGGAATGGTTTTGATTTTGCACTCCAGAAAATCTAATACTGCGACTTGACTTGATGCGGATTCCAATTTTTTGTTATACTGTCTGCCAAGGCCCAAGAGTTCAGCACTCTGTATGCTTCGACTCCAAATTGATAAAGTGAGAAGTTCCTTCGAGATCTTCTTTGGAAGGCTTTATTTTTTATAGAGCCTAAAAACACATAAAATTTTCTAGGTTCCACCAAGAACACCTTTCATAAAGCTATCATCCTTATCACCTTTAATAAAAAATTTCAACCAAGATTCATAAACTAAAGATCTTGATTTTGAAGTTGCAATGTTCTTTCACAGATGAAACATTTATGCCTTAGGATAGATCTTTTATATAAAAGCAAAGTCATGGATCAAATACATATGGTCGGTTGTCTATATAAATATTTGGTTTTGTTTCTTAAGTTTATTGTTAACATTTCAATTTAGTAAGTTGATGTCTTTTCCTGTATTTTGCATGCAGCTTTTGTGCCTATAAGTACGGAGGAGGTGGTTTTGTAAGAGACGATATACTCTTAAGTAATCTATTCTTAGATGCTCAATTTTACTTATTAGAGAGTAATTGAGTGTATCTCATGTACTATTAGAAAATTGTTCGGAGAATATACATTTTAGTTGGTCATACTACATAATCTTTGTTTTAATTTCTAGCAATGTTTATATAATGTGGCCTGATCATGTAAGACCTGGATTTGTACTCTTGGATTTTATATAAGGAGGGATCCAGTGCAGCAGTGCCTTATGGAAACAACAATGGCGAGTCCATATGAGGATCATTGTTTTCTGAGATTTTTGTTGGGCATGTCTCCTAACCAGATACAACAAATGAGCCGTGGGTTGTAATTAAGGGATTGTGCATGGCTTTCTAGGAAGAAGATGGGAATGTCATTCTCGGAACTACAACTTATATAAGGCACCATGTTCAAACACAATAGGTGCATATATGGGGAGTGTCACTCGCCTTATTTGATTGAAACCTACAAATTATCAAGAGACCTGTACTGTGCAAATTTGCTATTTGTACCTGAGAATGAAAAAGATTGCAACTTATGTAGCCATACTTGCAGTAAAGAAAATGGACCGTTCGTTTGTGATTCATGACGGAATCTAGACATGGGCTTTTGGCCAAATGGTGATTCAAACTGATCCGGCCTATTATAACTTTCTTTGGTGCAGGTTGATGTGTGGTAGGCTTAATTCATTTGGGTGGAGAATATGGATAACCCGTGGAAAGTGCACATGAAATGGGTGCAATATACTTGAAGAAGAACTTGAGGTGGAAGTTGTTTCTGGATGAGTCTTTGATGAGGAAATTTCAAGTTGATGACAAGTCTGGTGTTTTTTTTTAAAGTTGTATGTGCTCGGATAGTTCCCTGTTATAATTTTTTTGTTTCCTTTGTTTTCATCGCATTGTGATAGGTAAGTAGTTGTGCTGATATTTTAGTTTCTTTCCTCTAATTAAAATATTTTTTTGTTTCTCCTGTGTTTTTAAAGAATTTTTAATTTTCTATGTAACTTTTAAAAAAATTATAAAAACAATTTAAGTTTTCGAAGCACTTCTCCTTTTGTATATTTAAAAACATAAAATTATTTACACAATTTAAATAAAGTTTCTCTACAAATATATTTTACATAACAAAATGAAGTTTCTGAGATTATCTCAGGAAATTTATATGAGCTAATAGAATTATAATCAATACTAACATAACATATGGTATTTGTATTTTAATGTAAATCTTAGATTTGTGCATATATAATATACAAGGAAAGTGAATCACTTTTTATTTAAAAATATAAAATAATTTCATAATGTTACCTTAAATAATTTTATAAACTATATTCATGTTCATACATTGTCTTACACAAAGTTATATCAAGAAATATAAGCTATGATACGAGGGTTCAATGAACTCATGAATGAACTGGAGTTTTGTATTACATAGATTGATTTTATGTTGTTTACAATTGTTTAGTTATTCTTATATTCTCTTAATTTTAATAAATTTTAATACTAATGTGAATAATTTTGAAAAATAATCATTAATTTTGTATTAAATTTTGAATAATTTTTAATTCTTTTTTTGGTTGATTTTTATAATTTTATTGTGTTTAAACTGTGAGGCGTCGCCGTTAGACGATGTCGAGAAACCTTTAACTCATTTTTTATACATTATATCTGTAAATTGGATGAAATCAATAGTATGATTAATGAAAATAATACATTCTTTTGAAATATGATATCAAAAAATTTAATAAATTTTGTATAATTTAAAAATATATTCTTTCTCGATAACTAATTGTAATGTATTTTCAAATTATAAATATTTAAATATATAAATTTGAAACTTTGTTTTAGAACTTTATCCTTTTTTGGTTGATTTTTATATAAATTTAAATTGCGAGCCGTCGCCGTTAGGCGATACCGAGAAACCTTTTATTCAAACGGTTGCTTTTTTATAATTTTATTATATTTAAAATGCGAAGCATCGTCGTTAGGTGATGCCGAGAAACCTTTTATTCAAATTTTTATATGTTATATCTTTAAATGGGAAGAGATCAATATTATGATTAATAAAAATAATGCTTTCTTTTAAATATGATAATCAAAAAATTTAATAAACTTTTTATAATTTTTAGAGCGCGCGTAGCGCGGGCAAAATTCCCTAGTTATAAAGAATGTGTAAAAAAAAATTACACTCCAATGGGACAAAATTGTTTTCTATAATTATAGATAATCTCTTGATGTTGGTTATATTTGTCGAACCTCTAGAGACCTGTAGTGAATTGTCACATCACTTATTTCTATATTAAAATTATATATTTCATTAATAATAACTTGAAATATTAATAACATATCATTTTTAAAATGGGTCCAGGTCCCTGACAAACGATTGTCAGGGACCGGTTATTTAACAATCGGTTCCATTGCCGTTGGATCGTTGATCCAACGGCTGAGATTAAAAAAAAAAATTACTGTCCGCTATAATTTTCCGCGGCGGAAAATTTAAATTTTTTTTGTAATACAGGGGGGCCGTTGGATCAACGATCCAACGGTTTAGAAACTGATTGTTAGATAAGACGTCCCTGACAAATGATTGTCAGGGACCAAAACCCTTTTAAAATATAGTCAATCATTATAGCCAATACCCTCGGAACACAATGTCTTACAGGTTCGATAAATTTTACATAATCAATATTTTATTTTATTTAATTTAATCAATCATTTTTAGCTAACGCCATTAGAGATGCTCTAAGGTTACAAAAGTAATAGATTTGTACTTATAAAGTAAGGGGCTCTAGATGCATTTTTATAAATATAAAATTTTTCAATGATTTTACAGAAATATTCTTAAATTTGTATTAAAAATAATTTAAACTCATATATAACCTGACATCAGCCTCACACACATAAACCCTAATGAAAACTAGATTGTATTTTGAATTTTCACCTTATCCAAACTGAACAAAAAAAGGGGTAAAAAAAGACCCAACTGGCTTTAATGGTTTTAATTCGGGTTTCTAACCCGAGTCGACATACGCTTCGACTACTTTAGAA
This sequence comes from Kitagawia praeruptora, assembly GCA_037693485.1. Classification (NCBI taxonomy): domain Eukaryota; kingdom Viridiplantae; phylum Streptophyta; class Magnoliopsida; order Apiales; family Apiaceae; genus Kitagawia; species Kitagawia praeruptora. The sequence goes on along the minus strand of CM075351.1, from coordinate 20,860,913 downwards.
AAGCCAAGCCAATGATTCGTGTCCAAACTCTGAAAACATTAGGGTTGTGCAATAAAATCCCATCTCACCAAAGTCCTACACCATCATTCTTAAAAATCCCCAAAACAAGACTATCCAACATGTCATCTTCAACACCCACTGCTGAGCCATGGACTCTTCTTACACACAAGAACCCACAAAAAGAGTGGGTCCAATACAATCCTCGTACCATGAGAAAACCTCCTCTTGACCCTCAAACCAAACATGTCAAGATTTTGTCTTACAATGTCAACGGCTTAAAGCGTTTACTTGAACTTGATAAAGATTATCTGGTTCAACTTGCCAACAGGGAACACTTTGATGTCTTGTGCTTGCAAGAAACTAAGTTACAGGTACTTCGTTGTTCGGGTTGTTATTAATCTGTTAAAATCTGAATTGAATACGTGTTGTTCCGTTTCTCACACTATAAATAAATCCTAAATGTAGTAACATTCTTATGATGATTTGAGTGCTTCCCTTGATACTTGTTCATTTGGTTCTAAAATCTCGAAAATAATCTGCCCTTATTCATTTTTTCTTGTTTTGGGGATTTAGTAGGCTTATGTATTGTATTACTGTATAGCCCTCCGGATATGTTCCAGTTGCCTTCTATGTGAGATTGATAACATAAGTGCACTAGGCTGTGTTACAGTGTTAGTAGTCCCTTGTTTAGTTGTTTGTAGCTTGCTTTAGATGAACTCCGTGTGGACATATGTTATTACTTGTGTATGAGTTGTTTGTGTGCTGATGTAGTAATGATTGTACATACTTGTGTATGAGTTGTTTGTGTACTTGAATATACACGGAATCTCCTCCTTCGTACATTAAGGGTCCGTTTGGATTGGGGGTTGAGAAGGGTCGGGTTCAAATTTAAAAATTCATTTTTAAGAAAATTTTGAAAAGTAAAGTGTTGGGTTTGATAGTTTACGAAAGAATTAACATAATTTTACATATTAAATCCAAAAATCCAACACTTTGCTTTTAAAACTTTCTCAAAAACGAATTTTTAAATTTGAACCCGACCCGACCTAACCCTTCTCAACCCCCAATCCAAACGGAACCTAATTGGGAAGGTATATCATTGTCGAGGCTTCCTTTTGTATTTTGTACAAAGTGAAAGTCGGTTTCTTTAATTTTTTGTCTAGGCCGGAAATTTTGTTAGTTACCAATTCGCTTATCATCCAAAACTAGTGTTTTTCAAGGACAGTGAATGACCGAATGTACTGTTTATGACTATCAGTAGAAATGGACACATTATGTGTTTAATTTTATCTACCTGTGTAGCATATATTGATTTGTAATGGGATAATGACTTGGGTTGTGCTTGATTGGACAAACTGCAAGGCAGTGGGAGTAGAATAAAAAACTATGGAGTAGATAACTTTGAATCAACTCAAATTTGACATTTAAGTTGCAGTATTATTGGCATGTATCTGTGTCACTGTGTATAGCCCAAATGACAGCAATTTGGGATTTGATATCACACTTAGTGGCAACTCAACCTATATTCTGCAGTTCGCATGCACCGATATATATAAGTAATCAAATTTTTTTTTCTTTCAAAACAGGAGAAAGATGTTGAGGCAATCAAAGGCTCTCTTCTTGATGGATATGAAGATAGCTTTTGGACATGTAGTGTCTCCAGGCTTGAGTACTCTGGTACTGCTGTTATCTCAAGGATAAAACCACTTTCAGTGAGATATGGCCTAGGCATATCAGAGCATGATAATGAAGGCCGTCTTGTGACGGTAGAGTTTGATACTTTCTACTTACTGTGTGGATATGTTCCGAATTCGGGAAGGTATTTAAAAAGATTGACATACAGAGTTACAGAGTGGGATCCTTCTCTAAGCAATTATGTGAAAGAGCTAGAGAAGGTGAAATCTGTCATCTTGACTGGAGATTTGAACTGTGCGCATAAAGAAATTGATATTCATAACCCTGCGAAAAGTTTAAAAAAAGCTGGTTTTACAATTAAGGAAAGGCAGTCGTTTGAGATGAACTTCTTAAATAAGGGATTTGTTGATACATTTAGGAACCAGCATCCTGGTGTTGTTGGCTATACTTTCTGGGGCTGGTATGATGGACGCGAGACAAACAAGGGATGGCGCTTGGATTACTTCCTTGTTTCGGAGTCTATCTTGGACAAGGTTTACGATTCATATATTCTCCCAGATGTTGATGGAAGTGATCATAGTCCAATTGGCCTCATTCTCAAGCTCTAGGTTAAATGGCATTAGAGCATTAGCTTCTTTGACCATATCATATCTGCAGCATGTCCTGCCATGACTGTTTTCTGTAAACATCTGCAGAACTGGATATTTTTTGTTCTATGTCACATTGTTGTCTTAAATATGAAAAAATACATCAACATAAAATTTTTTACGATAAGTTGTTGGTCTGTTTATATATTCTCATTGTTTTCAACAAAGTATATAATCTCATTATGGTTATAAATTCTTGCTCTCTATATAAAACATAAAAAAAGACAATTTTATATATATGCCTGCAAGAAAAAATTATTCAAATCAATATTTTAAACCAAGGAGCAAATAAATAATCTGTAGAAGAGAGCTCTTTTCATCAGAAAAGTTTTAACTTTTTTAGATAATACAGAGTTTCCCATGACCATGAGTCTTCACTGAGAAAAAAAGTAACAGGAAACAGTCGCAACACTTGCCAACACCAACCTCCTGGATAACATAAAAGTTTACGATAGAAATCAAGAGAACTTAAGCTCAATATACATAGACGAAGATAGTGAAATGGTACTTTGTAACAAATACATGTTGCTGTTACTCTTCTGCTTACTATCTTCTCACTTAACATCTGCTGTCTCCACCTGGAAACAAAAATAAATCAGTAAATGATGCAGAATGCATAGAAGATTATCTTAAACTACTCAATATTACAAGCTCTTTAGTATGATTGGACTAAAAAAAAACCAGTAACAAATGTATGGTCAGCAATGATCACTCCTTACTTAATATCCATAGTCATGAATTCCAATAAACTCTCTGTTTATTATTTTCTTTTCATCAGTCTTCCAGACCAGGGGTAGACTTGCACAACTGGCTAGACATAACAGGTTTTTTATGGAATGGTCAATTTTTAGCTTGGTATGCTATAGAACAAAGCTCAATATAAACCAAGTGAGATTACAAAATGAAAGGGGGATTATCAAGCATGGACCTGGCCACTGGCCTGGCTGCCCGGGACAACCTGCACTTTTATAATTTACAATTACTTTTTTCAAACTGATTTTGATACTGGTCTAATTACAATTTCATAGATAACAGATTCACCATTTGCATTCCTTCCTCGGTTCCTCCCATTCATAATAATTTAAACTAGAGCTCTATCCACAATTTTGGGATTAATATATCGTTCCTACTTCCAGTCATTTTCTTGGCAAACTTATCATATACAAAAATTGGCACTCTCTCATTTTTTCAAACTTGACTGCCTAATTAGTATTCAGCTATAATGTAGCATCTCTTAACAGAAATCAACAAACAGATAATATCAAGATTACTGAATGATTTATATTAGGAGTTAATTTTACCCGGTACACCAGCGCTCACTTAGTTGGAAAAGAATGTAATCAATTTTGTACTATTTTGAGATAGATATTTGAGAAAGAATGCTCACTTAGACCTCTTTTGAGACCTTTTATTACACGTTCTAATTCTGTTATCAGGACCTATAAGTGTTATTATACGAAAATAAATATAGAAAGAAATTAATAATTACCTCAACTTGTGTATCAGCTTTTTTCACCCACATCATGCCACTCTCTTCCTGCTTATTCTTCCAGGATCCAAACCTCACGCGACTCCTACCATACTGAACATTGCCCTTTCTCCAACCATTATTAGACAAACCCCCAAATTTTCTCCCAATCGCCTCATTTCCCCGCCTATGACCAAAACCCTTTGAAGACTCCGCCATCTTAACATCCTTCCAGGGTCGAAACTCACCTATTGTTCCACCACCACTAATCTTCAAATCTCCAAATTTCCTCCCAATATCCACAGCCTCATCAATTCTCCTATCACCATAACCCTTCGAAACCTCTAACATCTTACCATCCACTACATTTTCCTCTCTCACATCCACCACATTTCCCTTCACAACTTCACTTCCCGCCACATCCACCACATTTCGCTTCTTCTCAATTGCATTTTCTCCTTTCCCAACCCCCAAAACTTTTCCAAACTTACGACGATCCCTTCCATACATACCACCCCTCCTCCTACCATTTCTCAACAAACGCCTAGATTTCCCTCCACTCTCCACTTCCTCATTCACCCGCGTTTCACCCAAACCCTTAAATTTCCCTCCAATCTCCACCTCCTCATTCACGTGTGTTTCACCCAAACCCTTAAATTTCCCTCCAATCTCCACCTCATTCACCCACGTTTCACCCAAACCCTTTAATATCCCTTCAATCTCCTCCTCAGTCACCCTCCTTTCACCCAAACCATCTAACACCTTAACATTCACCACATTCCCTTCCATCACATCCACCACATATCTCTTCACAACCCCATTCTCTCCCTTTCTACCACCACTAATCTCCAAATCTTGAAATTTCTCCCCAATATCCACCGCGTCATTAATCCTCCTATTTCCATAACCATTCGAGCCCTCCGGCACCTTAAACTCTTCCTCCCTCACATCCACCACATTTCTCTTCTTAACCTCATTCTCCCCCTTTCCAGGCCCCAAACCTTTTCCAAACCTCCTCCTATCCCCACCAACACCCTCTCCCTCATAAATCCACCTATTCCCATAATCCTCCAAACCCTCCACCACATTCCCCCCCTTCCCAACGCCCAAACCTCTCCCAAAACTCCTCCGATCCCCACCACCATCCTCTTTCTCATAAACCCTCCTATTCCCAAAACCCTCCACCACATTCCCTTTCTCAACCTCAATTCCCCCATTCCCAACGCCCAAACTTCTCCCAAACCTCCTACGATCATCTTCCACCACATTAACCCTCCTATTCCCATAACCCCTCGAAGCCTCATCCATCACATTTCCATTCACACCTCCATTCCCCACATCAATCGTCTCCCTCCTCCCCCAAAACCTCCTCCGATCCCCACCATACCTACCAATACCATAACCCTTACTAATCCTCCTATCCCTCAAACCCCTCGAACCCCCAAATCCCCCACCACCCACATTCATTTTAATTCCGTCATCACTACGATAAAGATTACCTCCACTCCCACCCAACCCCGCATTTCTCCCCCCCTTCTCCACACCACCACTCTCCTCCTCCTCCGCAACCTCCTTCCCTTTCCCCTTTCCGCAATCATCGACACCATCTTTCTTCCCATCAACACATTCCATCTCCTTCTTAGCTTCATCTTCTTTTTTCTTAGCTTCTTCTTCCTCTTCTTGTTGTTTCTTAAGCTTCTGTCGTTCCAACCATCTTTCACGAAGAACAGCAATGGAAACATAGTTAGGCGGAAGCACAGGTGTTTCCATCGGAACCTCCTCCGCCATTTAAACAAAATCGTCGGATATTAAGTTAACGATCGCCGGAATTCAAGAAAACTCGCTCTTTATATGTTTTATCAAACTGAGGTGTGAGCTACGACGCTATGGTTGGTAATGCAGCTTTTTGTGTATTTAAAACCCTCTCGATGGGCCCACATTATTTCTTTATCGGTACTTTCTTTGCGGGTCCTGCGTTTTTTGTACATTATTATATGGTGGAATTTGAGAAAATGCCCAAAATGAATAGATTTGGGGACACAAGATCCGATATGCTGAGATGCGGAATTATTGGCCCGATCTACCCAGGGATACACATCCCTATCATGCGTGTACTGTGATACGCATATCAGAAATGCGTAACAGGGGTCACGCATTTCCCAGATGCGTGATGATGCCAGATTACGTCATTATCCACAAAACAGCTCTAGCGTGCTCTGACCTCCAAATTGTCTAAAAAATCGCCACCCTTCGTTCTTGACAATTCGGCAATCTCCATAAAAACTGAGAACATCAAAATGATGCCCACAGCTCCCTCTACATTTCACCATAATCGTTTGTTGATTTCTGGCCCCGTAGGGACGTGCACGAGCATGTCGAGAAATCAATCGGAAAGTGGATCTCGATTTGGGTTTTTCAAATCCGGCAAAACAAACAATAATTGATTGGTACATGCATGTAGAGGGTGAAGAGACGATCATTTTGGTATGTAGAACGTGAGTGCTCGATCCTTGTAGAGAATGTACGAAACGAGCAAAGTTTTTGACAAAAAAGTCACCGATGACGGGAGCCAAGACCCGGACGGGGAAACCCATTCTAAAACACGGGAAAAAATCATTGGCGGTGGAAGACGATGAACAGTAACCTTGCATACGCATTTTCAACATGCGTATCTTGAGACACGCATTTTTAAAATGCGTATCCAATGTTGTTGTTCACGATTGCAAATTGTAATTTGTGAAAGATGCTTGTTTCCGGTATGCGTATTCGAACACGCATCTCTCAGATGTGTGTCCCGTGGGTAAATAGGGTCATCCTGAGCGCATATGGGTATTTCGGACCAATTGTTTTGGGAGGTGGGTATTTAGGGCCTTCACCCGAGGAATTTGATGAAAAAAAATCCACTTTTTGTTATTTAAATTTTAATTCTTACTTTTTGATAATACGTAAATAAATAATACAATTTCCAATACTTGGCTATTTATAAGATAATATTTTAGATATTTATTGCTCAATATCATTTAAGAACAAAAAAAAGAGAGTATTTCATCCGTTCTTGTAATGTAAACTGAAAAAATATTAAAAAAATAAAAATGATTTATTAATTTTAAAGAAAGATGATCGTTATTATTCAGATTATTAATGTTAACGTATATTAATATTGTTATCACATCGCTAATTTTTATTTTTGTTATTTATCGAATTTTTGATAACAACATAACGGGCAATACATTTATTATGTTATATCTTATTATCAAATTTCATAATATTCTCGTGCGTATTATAATCATTTATGACGTATGCAACTAATTAATTATTAAATTCCATAATATTTTCATACATATCAAAATTATCAAATTATGATGTGAATTGAATCGGGCCATTTTTATCATGTTACATCCAATTTTGAAATTCAACAATATCAGAGAAAATGACGAAATTGCACCACCTTCAAGGATCCAATGTCTGAAATGCCTACAAACGGAATGTTCCGTCCAAAATATCCATTGATTGCGCATCCTTCTAATGCGTATACGGAATACACATTCTCAACATGCGTATCCATCACTGTTCATTGCCTTCTTTATTTTTCAGCTCTCCCGCTACGTCGCCTTCCTCATCACCGCTCCTCTCCCGTCGTCGTTCCTAGTTCTCCACCCTTTTTTAACACACCAAACATCTCTCTCCGGCCTTTCCCCCTATCCGTCTCAGTATCTGGTCTCGCAGGGCATGTTGAAACTTGATCAGAATTTCAGATCGGGGGATTAAGTTAGTTTTAGGGTTTCAAAATTCGGCATTAGAATTGATGAATCAATGGTATAGGATTGTAGAGGATGAAATTTCGATTCGATTAGTATATAGCATGTGACTGAAAAATTACGGAATGGTGTTGAACAGAACTTTGTCGAATTTTCGAAGAAAATCGACCTAGAAATTGCCTCTCTCTTTCTCTCGCTTCTGTGAAGACGTTGAACAATACTCGAATACGCATGTGGCAGTTGAATTCAGATTGTAAAGTACACGTACATGGTACATGTGTATACCGTATACGCATAGGGTACATGCACAGTCCGTGAATATTTTGGAAAATCCATTTCGCCTATGAACATTTCGGATGTTCGATTTTGAATGGTAGGCATTTCGGTGCTTCACCCACAACATCTCGACAATAAGATTGAAAAAAATATAATTTATTCGGTATTTAAAATCTGTGTTCAAGTTTGAGTATAAAAAATTAATTCTTTTATGACTAAGATAAACTTATCAACTATTCTATCAATTTTGTTAAAAGTAGCACGAATCAAAGTTAATCGTTTTTATTAAGAGAGGATAAATTCTTAGCGTATTTATAAAATAAAATTTTAGCTTTTTGTTATTCAACATCATTTAATAATAAAAAAAAACTATTTTATCAATATTTATAATGTAAATCAAGAAAATATTAAGAGAGCAAATTTGATTAAGTTAATTTTAAAAAAATGAACGATATTATTCGAATATTAATACATTATTAATTTTGTCGTATGCACCAGAAAGGTCAAATTGATTTTGTTATTACATCGTTATGTTTTAATACTAACTAACTTAAAACCCGTGCGATGCACGGATTTCTTTTAAAATTATATGATTTTCTTTAATTTGAATTACTTTTTTTAAAATATGAATTTTTTCGGCTTAAATTTTTAAATGAGATGATTTGATAATAATTATATAAATGTTATGCTTGATATTTCTAGGAAAAGAGGAATTTTTGCTAGAAAATATTGAAAAGATGATAAATTTTAGTTGAAAAAGGTAATCGGTTAATTTTAAGTATTATAAAATTATTATGTAATTTTTTCAAATAGAATGTCATGATTTAATTGGAAAAGGAGAGGTATTAGTTAGAAAAAATTAAAAAGGAAACACGTTTTAGGTGAAAAGGATAATTGATTAGTTTATAGTAATTATACTTCAATTATGTTATTTTACTAAATGAAATTGTTCGTAATGTTTTTAGAAAAAGAAAAATTAATGTTGCTCGTGATATTTTTAGAAAAAGAGGGTTTTCAGTTAGAAAATTTAGAAAAGAAGATACATTTTAGCTGAAAAACTTAATCGGTTAATTATTAATATTATAATATTGTTATTTTTTTATTAAATAGAACATCTCGTGATATAATTGAAACAAGACAGATTTTATTTAGAGAAAATAAAAAGATAATCTGAAAATTAAAATGATGACATGTTTTAGGTGAAAAAGGTAATTGATTAGTTTATAGTAATTAAAATTTAATTTATGATATTTTACTAAATTAAATTGCTCGTAGTGTATTTAGATAGTGAAAAATAATGTTTCCCGTGATATTTCTAGAAAAAAGAATTTTAATTATGAAATATGAAAAATATGATACGTTTTAGCTGAAAAAGGTTATCGGTATTTATTAGTATTATAATAATATTATTTATTTTATTAAATAGAACCACCCATGATATAATTGGAAAAAGAGATATTTTAGTTATAGAATAGAGAAAAGATTACACGTTTTGGCTGAAAAAGGTAATTGATTAGTTAATAGTAATTATAATATAATTGTGTTATTTTATTAAACAAAATTGCTCGTAGTATTAATAAAAAATGAGAAATTTTAGTTAGATACAATATAAAAGATATTGTATTTTACCTGAAAAGAAAAATTAATTAGTGAAAAATAGAAAAGGAAATTAATTATTTAAGGCTTTTATATAATAGTATAGATATGTATCGATTGTCTGATAACATCATTAACGGACAATATATTTATTATATTATATGTATATCAAATTTTGAAATATTTTTGTACGTATTATAATCATTTATAATGCATGCAAATTGCATTGATTAATTTAATTTTATTATAAATTTAATTATTAAACTTCACAATATTTTCATTATTTCATATATATTATAAATTATAATCAGTAACGGACCTAGAGCATAATATAATGCGAGGGGGTCTAACGAAATTTTTTCCCACTAAATCATGTAAAAAATGAAAAAAAAATCACTAAATCATGCAAAAAATTGATATTTTCCACTAAATCATACAAAATGGATATAAAAGAAGACAAATAAACCATAAGGGGCCAGAGACAAGTAAATGATATGACATACATAAAATTTTCAACTTTTGTTTTAAAATTTCCACAAGGGGGCAGGACCAGTCCCCGGTTATAATAACGCTAGTCAAGTGAACCATATCAAATTTTATGGGTGATGGCCCTAAATGCCCACCTCCCAAAACATTTGGTCCAAAATGCCTATTTTCGGAAGAAATGACCCTAAATACCCACAGGACATGCATGTGGAAAAAGAGTATCCGGACACTCCTTTGACACATGTGTGTCCTTCGCAAAACTCAATTTTGTAGAATTCTGAACAACTTGTGATACGCATGTTGCACATGCGTTACTTGACATACGCTTGTTCAACATGCGTATGTGCTGTACTGTTCATCGTCTCCAACCTCCAGTCGACGTCGTGTTTTCCGACCAAAAATTTGGAACACTCGTTCAACCCTTTCCAGCACTCGAACACTAGCATATGATATACCAAAACGATCGTTTCTTCACCTTCTACATGCCTGTACCAGTAGTTTTCAGTTTGTTTGGCCAGAATTAAAAGCCCTAATTCGAGCTCCACTTTCCGATTCAAAAACCGATGTGCTCGTGCACGCCCCTGCGGGACCACATATCAACAAACGAGTATGTAGGGCTGTCAAAAAAATTCGAAAAATCCGATATCGGACCGAAAAATTCGATATCGAATCCAAAAAAAATGGATAATATCCGTATTCGAAAGAAAACGGATATTATTCGTATCCGAATTCGTATCCGAAAATAGCGGATACGGATATAGGTACATCCGTATTCGAAATATCTGATATCCGAAAATTTATAAATAAATAAATAAATATATATATTTACTTTTTAGAATATTTAATTTATAATTAATAATTTAATATTTATAATATAATATATAATTTATTCTATTTTACTATGTTTGAATTGAAAAAAATTGTTATTTTTTTTTATTTTTAAATGATTTGGATTTTCGGAGATATTCGGATTTTTAAAAAAATCTCAAAATTCGGATATTCGGATTCGGATATTATCCGTATCTGGATAATATCCATCAGATTCGAATTCGGATATAATTTTTTAATATCCGTCGGATTCGGATAGTGATTTCGGATTTCAGATTTGGATTCGGATATTGGCATATCCGTATCCGAAATATCCGTTTGACAGCACTACGAGTATGGCAAATTGACGAGGGAGCTCTGTGCATCGTTTTAATGTCCTTAGTTTTGGTGGAGGTGGCTGGAGGAGGTAGATCGAACATAGGCGATTTTTGGGCGATTTTTTGGTCGTCGGAGCTCCGAAGCGTGTTGTGTGATAATGACGTCAGCTGACGTCATCACACATTCTGAGAATGCGTGACCCCTGTTGCGCATGTGTGGAATGCGTATCATGGGTTACGCATTTACAGAATGCGTGATCCGTCGGTAAATAGGACCATCTTCCCGGAAATCAGTATATCGGGCCTTTGCTTACCAAATCTAGGCATTTTGGGCATTTTCTCAAATTTTATTGTATTATTTTTTATCTTCAAAATCAACATCAAGATGCTGTAATAAAATTGAGATCCATATTCAGTAAAAGTATAAAAAGTATATTCGTTATCATATAAGAAACTTATAAACTATTCCATTTTATTAAAAATATTGCAAATTAAGTTACTCATCTCCTGCTAAGGTTTTGATGGTTAAAAATTATTATATTTTTAAATAAAGTATTGTTAAACATAAGTGTTGTTATAAAAATTAAATTATCTTTTAGTAAACTTTTGATTTGTGTATTTTTGACATATAATATAAAAAATTATATTTTTATTAAGATTTGATGTTAAAATTAGTAGCTTATTTCAGTACACAAGTTAAAAAAATTTGGTAGATTTGATGTTGCTAATCTGCTTTTCAAAAAAAGTTGTACACAACACCAAAGTCAAACGATACTTCAAAAAGATCAAATTTAATGTTTTTTTTTATAAATTCAATTTTAATGTTTGATTAAGAAAAAATGAGATACTATTTAGCTTCTTCTTTTTTATTAAAATTTTTTTATTTATAGAAATAAAATTTGAGCACATAACATTCGCAATAGGAAAGAACTCAAGAAGTAAAGAAGTAGATGGTTAGCTTTTAACAGTTTAATTGTAAAAAAGTTATGCAATCACAAAAGATTTGTAAAAGTATGATATGAAAGAAATTGTAATTACATTTGTTAAATATATTTAATTAAAAAAAAACTTAATGGACAGGAATGTAATAGCTATGATGAGAGTAATCAACTTACTACTATTAGTAAGTTGACTCGAGTTAAAGTCAATAGCAAACTTGGTCATAAGTTGCTACTACCTTTCAACCAAACAGAGCCTTATATCCATAACTAATTCTGTTATATCTTAGCCAACTGTCATTCTATCTAGAGAGTAGTATATATACTCTGTAGACTCATTTCTTCAGAACTTAACTCTTTGTAATATTGTAAACACTATGTAGAGATCGTTTGTTCTTTAATTCAATGCTTGTTCTTGATTGATTCAAGTTGTTATGGTATCAGAGCAAGATCACTATGAAATTCACTTCCGCGATAATAGTTTTATCATCTGAGAGTTTCAATTTGGGGATTTTTCTTGAAGATTGTTGAAAATCTCGATTTCTTGTTATCACACTCGTGATATTTGGTAATCTCTCTCATTTTGCATTTTACAATCTTAATATCTCTATCTCTCTCGATAGATTGTTATCTTTCTTGATAGTTTCTCGACAATTTCGTGATAGATTGGAATCTCTTTTGTATTCAGCTAGTTCTTGGTGTTTTTAAGCTGTGTGAATCTTCATTTACGTATTTGTTAATACGTTTCTTTGATTGTGTATACTGTGTGTATCATCTTGATCGATTAGTTTTAAGCTTGTTAAAATGGTTATTGGACGAAGCTATGCGAATGTTGTGGGTAATGCTTCGACAATGAATGTAACTACTGAGAATCACAATGAAATCATTGATGAAAATTCAGATGAAACAGATCAGAATTCTTTTAAGTCCAATTCACATCCTCTTTACCTGCAAAACATTGATCATCCAGGTCTCATACTCATTTCTAAAAAGTTAACTGGAACTGAGAATTATGGTCCTTGGAAACGTTCTCTTTCTATTGCTTTATCAGCAAAAAACAAGTTAGGAATAGTAAATGGTACTGTTCTTAGACCAGAGGAATCTTCACCACTTAGGTCACAATGGGACAGAGTTAATGACATGGTGATAAGCTGGATCCTTAATACTGTATCAGATGAGATCAGTAATGGTATGGATTTTGTCAACACTGCACAAGAAGTATGGGATGAATTAAATGATCAGTTTTCTAGTATCAATGGCCATAGTGTTTATCAAGTTCTCAAAGATCTTCATTCTTTGGAGCAAGGGGATAAGTCTGTGGAAATTTATTATCACAAAATGAAGAATTTGTGGGATGCGTATACTGCTTTGGAACCTCTGATTCCTTGTAAAGCAGGTTGTAAGTGTGAAGTTCATAAACTTAAGGAGGAAAGAGAGCAGAGAAAGAAGCTATTGCAGTTTTTAATGGGCTTGAATGACAGTTTTTCCACTGCAAGAGGTCAAATTCTAATGATGAATCCGTTACCTTCTATTGCACAAGCATTTTCTTTGGTCAAACAAGAAGAAAGACAAAGACATGGTAACATTGTCTCTCCTCCTTTCTTGGCCAATGTCACTACTAGATATGGACAGTTTAATCATGGAAAGACTTCTCAGAATGATGGATCTGTTGTCAGAAAATCTTCTTTAAAATGCAATTATTGTCAAAAGGAGGGTCATCTTAAGGAGAGCTGTTACAAATTGATTGGTTATCCACCTAAGGGGAGAGGCAGAGGCAAATTTACACCAGGATCCAATTATTCTTCTTCTGGATCCAAGTTTTCTCAGGCTGCTAATGTGCAAGTTGCTCCTGGAATCAAAGATTCAAATACTAATGTGTCTTCTTCTGCTTCATCACAGAATACTCTTGATCAATTACAGCAACAGATGGCAACTCTTATGAATATGATGATGAGCAATAACAAAGGAGTTTCTACACCATAAGAGCACATTGATAATGGCATGGCAGGTTTGGCTTGTTCCATGCTTTCTTATTCAACTCCTAATATGAAATGCATGTGGATTATAGACACTGGCGCTTCTCATCACATGAGTTGTGATAAATCTTTATTTATTGATTTGCATAATTCATCACAACCTATTCACATTGCCTTACCTAATGGTCATGTTGTTAAAATAGATCATTTAGGAACTGTTCTTCTTACTCCAGATATCACTCTTTCAAATGTGCTTTTCGTTCCTGAATTCAATTGCAATATGCTCTCTGTTAGTAAGCTTACTCATGACTCTGGTATTCTGGTACAATTCTTACCTGATCATTGCATTTTTCAGGCCCAGCACCAGGTGAAAACACTGGCCACTGGTGCTGAAAAAGATGGGTTTTATTACTTTTCTCAACCTTCTCCAGCTACTAAAGCAATTCTGTTCTTTCAATTCAAGATTGTTGTTCATATTCTGCTATTGTAACTCCTTCTTGTACTAAACTTTGGCATCTACGATTAGGACATGCTCCTAATTCTGTTTTAGGTCACATATCTGACATTGATAAACTTACTTCTTGTACTAAGGAATGTCCTGTATGTCCCTTATCAAAACAAACTATGTTAAGCTTTCCAGCTCATAGTTCTTCACATGCTGAATCTCTTTTTTCTTTAGTTCACATGGATGTTTGGGGTCCATACCATGTTAGTACTACAAATGGATGCAAATATTTTTTAACTATTGTGGATGATTGCAGTAGGTCTACTTGGACTTTTTTAATTCCTAGCAAGCAACATGTCTTTGCTAAGTTTCAGTCCTTTGTAGCCTATGTTTCTAATCAGTTTCAAGTTTCTATTAAAGCTATAAGAACTGACAATGGTAGTGAATTTGTTAACTCCACTTTCACCAACTTTCTCTTACAAAATGGAATTTTGCATAAAAAATCTTGTTCTTACACACCTCAGCAGAATGCTAGGGTGGAAAGAAAACATAAACACCTACTAGAATTGGCCAGAGCCTTAAGATTTCAGTCTGCTTTGCCTCACAAATACTGGGGTGAATTTTTACTTACAGCAACATACATTGTCAATATTCTTCCAACCCCTATTCTTAACAACAAAAGCCCTTATGAAATTCTTTTTCAAAAGCCACCAGATTATACTGCTTTAAAGGCTTTTGGTTGTTTATGTTATGCTTCTGTTCATTCTGGGGATAAACTAGAAGCTAGGGCAGTACAATGTATTTTTGTAGGATATCCTTACCTACAGAAAGGTTACAAACTGCTTAGGCTTGACAATTATTCCATTTTCACTAGCAGACATGTTAAATTTCTTGAGCACATTTTTCCATATCATCTCAAATCCTCAAAGTCTGTGCCTTCTACTAGTTCCACATCTTGTAATTCTTATTCTTTTTTACAATGGTTATCTCATGAAGAAAATTCTCATTCTTCTTCTTCTTCTAATGTGCCTTTACAATCTGATTTCCATACTTCTTCTGATATCTCTAATACTATCTCTTCCTCATCACAATCAATGCCAACTGTTAATTCACAACACTCAATGTCAGAGGTTAATTCCTAATCTTCACTTCCTTCTTTTCATTTAGATTCTCAGTTACCAATTGTTTCTACTCAGAGACAATCTTCTAGGTCTAAAACCAGACCTACTTGGTGGAAAGATTATCATGTTACTGATAAATCTACTCCTGCATCTAAGGTTGATTCTACACATATCTCTGCTCCAGAAGTACCTATTGAGGCTTTAGATCCTCTTTCTTTACATCTTACTCATCACTCTTATGATACTGTTAATCAAGAAATTATGGCTTATTCTCATAATTCTAAGGTCATTTTTGAGCCAAAACATTATCATCAGGCCATTAAGGATCCTAGATGGGTGGAAGCTATTAATAAAGAGTTAAAGGCATTGGAAGACAATAATACCTGGACATTAATGCCTTTACCTGCTGGTAAAACTACAGTTGGATGCAAATGGGTGTAGGGTAAAGTATTTTCCTAATGGTCAAGTAGAAAGGTTTAAGGCCAGACTTGTGGCAAAGGGTTATACCCAAACTGCTGGTGTGGATTATCATGACACATTTGCACCTGTAGTTAAGCTAGTTACTGTTCGAAGTTTGTTAGCTATAGCTGTAGCAAAAGGATGGTTCATTGAGCAATTGGACATAAACAATGCTTTTTTACATGGGGATCTTACTGAAGAAGTGTATATGGACTTACCTCAAGGATATCATCCTGTTGGTTTTAATTCTATTTCACATTTGGTTTGCAAATTGAATAAGTCTTTATATGGCTTAAAACAGGCTTCTCGTGAATGGTTTATTAAGTTGACTTCTTGCTTGATAGAAGCTGGTTATACACAATCTTTCTTGGATCATTCTTTATTCACATTCAGATCTGGTAACAGTTTTGTAGCCATAGTTGTATATGTTGATGACATTCTATTGTCAGGAAATGATTTTATTCTTATTCAATCTTTAAAGACACTTCTACATAACAGATTCAGTATTAAAGATTTGGGACCAGTCAAATTTTATTTGGGTTTGGAGGTTCATCGAAATGAAAAAGGGTTGTTTTTAAGTCAGCACAAATTCATTGTTGACCTTCTGAAATCTGCAAACATGGAGAATTGTAAGCCCTTGTCAGTTCCCTTAGATCCTCATATCAAACTTTATGATGATGATTTGTCAGGTCCTGTTTTGCTTAATCCCTTTTTTTATAGAGCTCTTGTTGGCAAACTCTTATATCTGACTTCATCAAGACCAGATATTTCATTTTCTGTTCAGTTGCTTAGTCAGTTTCTTCATGCACCTAGACAAGCTCATTTAGCTGCAATTGAGAGAGTCATGCGTTATTTACATTGGACATCATATCATGGTTTATTTTTCCCTGCAAACAATAATCTGCATTTCCAGGGTTTTAGTGACAGTGATTGGGCTGGTGATCCTTGTGATCGCAAATCTGTTGGTGGCTACTGCTTTTCTTTAGGACCAGTAGCTATTTCCTGGCGTTCTAAAAAGCAATCTTTAACCTCTAGAAGCACATGTGAAGCTGAATATCGTGCATTAGCAGATGCTTCTTGTGAAGTTCTTTGGCTAAAGAATTTACTTCAAGAACTTGGTGTTTCTATTTCTACTCCTGTTCCTTTGTTTTGTGATAACAAATATGCTCTTGATTTAGCAGCAAATCCTGTTTATCATGCTCGTACTAAACATATTGAACTGGATTGTCATTTTCTACGGGAGAAAATTAATACAGATCTCATAACTGTTCATCAGATTGCTTCCAAAGATAACACATCAGATATTCTTACTAAGGGATTAGGGAAAGTTCCACATTGGTCTTGTTCTACCAAATTGGCTCTTACTTTCTTCACCACGACTTCAATTTGTGGAGGGGCTCATATCATTGATTGTCAAGAAGATGTTACTGCTGCTGAAGCTCAAGCTCAAGCTCACAATGCTCACAATGTACTTCAAGTCAAAAGGGGGGCTGATGAGAGTAATCAACTTACTACTATTAGTAAGTTGACTCGAGTTAAAGTCAATAGCAAACTTGGTCATAAGTTGCTACTACCTTTCAACCAAACAGAGCCTTATATCCATAACTAATTCTGTTATATCTTAGCCAACTGTCATTCTATCTAGAGAGTAGTATATATACTTTGTAGACTCATTTCTTCAGAACTTAACTCTTTGTAATATTGTAAACACTATGTAGAGATCGTTTGTTCTTTAATTCAATGCTTGTTCTTGATTGATTCAAGTTGTTAAGCTACAAGTCTAAATTTATGTATTTTGATACATAACATTCGATTTAATAAATTTTATATTACAATATAATCTAATATTCATTTATTTCGTACATTTATAATTTTAATTTTTTTTTTATCAAATTCGATAATCGATTCTCTCATGCTAAAATTTATTTTGAAACATATAAACGAATATAATTTTCATTTATAAGAAAACTCAGAAAAGAGCACATTAGATATCCGTGGGTATTTTCTTAAAAATGCTAGGGGCATATTCCTGTGTTTTGATCGCCTCTCTCTTTTGCTTGACATTCCAATCTTGCCCTTCTTCTCCTATCCTTCATTCTGCTCCTCCTAAATCCCCACACATTTTTTTAATCTTATCAGAAACAAACCCCTGAATGCAATTATCAGGTATTGTTTATAATTTATCTGACAATTATTTACCCATTTATTTAAATTATTCATAGTTCTCTAGCTAAATATTTGATCAGGCCCATCTACCCATTTTGCTCAAGTTCTTGATAATTATGTAGCTAAAATTTGCATTCTTGAATCATCCCATTTGCTAGTATTTACCTGTTATTATGATCATGTTCTTGTTATATGTGTGTGTGTTTTAATTGAATATGAAATGATGGTAGCTGTAATTCAAGTTGCAACACTTGATGAATGTCAAAACAAATGGAATTTTAATGGTTGGTTTTGATTGGATACCAAGTTACAATTTTTATCAAAGAAGATATATGGGTTTTGATTTGACATAGATATATGTTCATTGTTAAGATTAAAGATAATGATTGCATAAATCTTTAGTCGAGAAATAAACCGAGAGCTCAAGGTTAAAACTTTTTTTCTAGCAAGTTTGTGAAATGTTCACTGCACAAAAAGAAAGTTACAAGCTTTAGCCACTGTTTCGAAACATCTATTGATTTCTCCTTTGAGGTAGTTTAATATTAGGTACTTAAATGTAACAGTAATAAAAGAAAGAAAATGTTTATATCATATGATTTGTAGCTTTCCCTCAAAAAATAAAAATATGACTTGTAGCAACTAGAAACATTCCACAGCCTAGTAAGTATACTTGATCTTCGACCTTAGGGTAACCCTTTTTTTTTTCTTTCTGTGGAATTCAGTCATTTGGTGTAATGATTTCTACATGATTACTGAAAGCTTATCTGTATGATTTTAGTGAATAGAAAGATGACTGATAATTGGAAGGAGAGATGCATCGTGTCATCTGAAACGTCTGAAAGTCAACCGGATTGCGAAAATGGGAGCGGAATTTTCTTAAAAGAAGGGAAGAGTAAGAGATTTTGGAGAGGACTTAAGTATCAGCTTGTTGAGTATCACGCATTGCCGGCATATTTGAGGGATAATGAATATATCTTGCGTTATTATCGATCAGAATGGCCGCTCAAGCAGGTCCTCCTGAGTATCTTCTATATTCATAATGAAACTCTTAATATTTGGACGTAAGTAATTTACCCAGTCCTTAAAACATTCCCAGTGTATACAATATGATCTATAATTTTCCATGAGTGCACTCTTTCATCCCATTTTAAACATGTAACCACAATGGAAATGACTTTTAGTTTGACATGTTGAGATTTAGATATCTTCGAAGTGAGGACTGAACAAGTGGCTTCAAAAATGTACCTGACGTCTAAACTCTACATATCTTATCTTTAGTTTAACATATTGAGATTTAGATGTCAATGTCATTGAAGTGAGGACTAGAATAAATGGTTATCACAGTACACCTGATGTCTAAAATCTAAATGTCTGATATGTGCTAGCATCGAATCACCTGTATAACTTGGTGAATCATATTAGAGGCTTAATATAGATAATCTTTATTAACAGCTTTTAATATATGTTTCAGGCATTTGATCGGATTTTTCCTGTTTTTATCATTAACTATATACACAGCAATGAAGATCCCCAAGGTAATGGATCTACAAGTGGTACAACAGTTGTCTACCATGCTCAGGAGTACTGATCTTGGCAAGATTAATGCGGAACTCCTCAACCTACCTTCCTTGCCCAATATGGCCGACTTTCAAAGATTTAAAAGCGAACTGAAGACATCTTTGCCTTCAGTTGATTTCCTTCCTTCACTCTCTGTTTGGAATGGATTAGAGCTTCTCACGAATTGTCTTCCAAAACATTCAGTTGTGGACCCAGTCAAAGATTGTTTACTGGTAATGCTTCCTTTTGTGGTTCTTTGTAGTACCTAATATTATTGAGTGTTGAAAATTCACGAGCTAAGTAATATTTTAATTCTTAGAGTAGGTCAAAAGTGTGCGAAGATGTCAATTTTATATGTGTTCGACAAAGATTAGAAATCTCTTTAATAGCCGTGTTTGTTGGTTTTGTTCGACAAAGATTAGAAATCTCTCCTATAGTCGTGTTTGTTGGTAGATATGAAATGTGGATGTGAGGATGGAACACAAATATAAATAAAATTTTAAGGCGGAGAATTATGTAAGAATGAGATTTAAGAATCTGATGGTAGATTTCAACTATAAAAGCTGTGAAGGATAATAGAGAGAAATGAATGAGCAATATGTAAGTTAAAAAGATTGATTATAACTTGTAGAGTAATGGAGGAAGATATGAAGATTATGTGTAACTTTTCATGTAATAGTTCAAAATGCATTCCATTCTCCAACCAACCGACACCACAATGAAGTCATGGAGTCGGATAATGTGTGTTCAGCTTGATATATTAATAAAAAATTAATCCACCTACCAAGTCTCCTTTCTGTATTACATGAAATCAACTAAAATACCAAAATATATGACCTGAAACTCTGAAAGTGGATCTGTATCATTATGCATTCTCTGCCTCTCAGGTGTTTCCAGGTGGTTTCAAATTCAGAATATTTTCAAGTTTTTCTGAGTGAGAATTATGTATGTGGGTAGCACAAAGTTGGAGTCAACTGCATTTGAAAACCTATTTCGCTGAGAGTTGTATAGATAAACCGTTTCCTCTGGCTGGTCATTACATATGGATAACAAGCTTTTGTAGTTCTGTAACTATCTCCACAAACACTTAATATGTAATCAATATTATGACTTCTTGCTCCTTTGCGGTTATTGCAGAAAAGCGTAGAAGGCGATATGGGCAATAGTTTACATTCACTACCAGTCGATCCAGTCACGAGATGGCCATTTTTTGCCTTCTTGGGAGGGGCCATGTTCTGCTTGCTAGCCAGCAGCACGTGCCACCTCCTCTCATGTTACTCAGAGCGCCTTTCATACATAATGCTCAGGCTCGACTATTCTGGCATTGCAGCTCTTATTGCAACTTCCTTTTACCCTCCTGTTTATTATTCCTTTATGTGCCATCCGTTCTTATGCAACCTTTACTTGAGCTTCATTACAGTGTTGGGAATAGCCAGCATTGCTTTCTCTCTTCTCCCGGTATTCCAGAAACCCCATTTTCGAACCCTTCGTGCTTCCCTCTTCTTTGGGATGGGTGTATCAGGTGCTGTGCCCATCATGCATAAGTTGATTTTATACTGGGATAAGCCAGTGGCTCTTGAGACCACTGCTTATGAAGTACTGATGGGAGCATTCTACGGGATTGGAGCGCTAATCTATGCCAAGAGAATACCTGAGCGATGGAAGCCTGGAAAGTATGATATAGCTGGACACAGTCATCAGCTTTTTCATGTGTTGGTCGTTGCAGGAGCTTATACACACTACCATGCTGGTTTGATCTACCTGAGGTGGCGGGACATGGAAGGTTGTTCTAAAAATTAATTGTATATACAATTGACAATGGCCAGGCAAGCTCCAATATATTAATTGTATGTACTCCTATTAATTGTATGTTAAAGGAAGAGAGAATATTGGTCAAGACAAATAGATATGTGAGCAGTCTATTCTGTGTCAAAGTATACCGTTTTCATTAAGCGTTCGAACTCAAAATCACTTGCTTGGTACCTAATGAAGAGTACTACTTGGTAACCGAGTGGATATTGCTAGACAGACTGCGAAAGGTCACCATATACTCCTGCAGCTGAACTACATGGTCCAAATGTACATCTAAATGATTAAAAGATTGCTTGATATCGCATCACAATCGTTCCAGAAAGACTAACAGCTTTTGAAGCTCAATTATTTGAACCGGGCTGACAAATATAGCGTTCGAAACTGTGCCCCCGAACTTTTTTCATCTAATTATTATGATGTAACAATAGTTTAGCACTACCACGAAAAACTAGAGGTTCAATTAGAGGTTTGAGAAGAAATTAGAGATTCGAGTCAAATTAGAGGTTTGACCAAATGAAATCTCTGGTGTTTGGTAGTGGATTGAAATAGTTTTTTGTACTATGCTAATTTTGAAAAAACTACTTGGAGTTTTAGAAAATTGTGATGTGTATGTAGTTAATATACAAAAATCTAACTCAGACAACTAATTATCAAACAATTTTATTAATTAACTCAATTCGCTAGTCAAAACATTTAACTCAATCCGCTAATAGTTAATTGCCAAATAGGATCTATACATTCGTTTGTTGGTTTGAAAAACTGCTATTTTTAAGAATAGAGGTCTCATACAGTGTACCACTACTATCACTACTTGTTTTGGATCAACAGCAAAGATTCCGTTGGAGAAGGATACATTAACGGGACTCTTATTTTTGAACGGCATTGGTCTACCTATAACAGTAGGACCGTTACGCCGTGCCATATTAAGGTGTGAAAGTTGGCACTGAGCTGGCTTTTGCATATTTGTTGATGGTCTATATAGACCCAGCCAACTGGCATTTTTCTTAATTCCATTTACAAAATAGTTGAAATAATAAAAAGACTGATGGGTATACAAAAGACAAACTAACTCAAAATCTCATCACTTTGGTGTGATTCTTGTAATGATTTTCCTGTGTCCCTATAATCATATCATAATATATAAACACACACAACATGCACACTGACACACACTCAGCTTGTTAATTTTAAGTTCCATCTCTCAGTAGTTATAAAATTTGTCATGCTTTTGTGTTCATGAAATTTTAAACATGAACAGGTTACCCTCTGAATGCAGTAGCGGATGCGAGTCCGGATGGACTGCTTATCTAGAGCAATCAACAAATTATGTATACAATGAATGCCAAAAAAACGAAAAGAGCAAAAAGGTTGTTTTGCAAGAAGAAAAAGATTTGTCAATGGTTTCTGATGCATCTTCAGGGCCTAGAAATGACGATAATAATAAAGTCGAGGAAGACAATGATTCTTTCCGATATTATTCGTATTCTGTTTCTGCTACGGAAGGTATAATGAGGAAGCACAAGTCTAAGAATCAAAAAAACCAAGATGGTGGGAAGCTTGTGAAGAATTCTCATCTTGATGATACTGCTAGCTCTCCTGTTTTTAGCTTTTCTAAGGCAAGTTCCATTAAAATACCTCCCCTTCTATATTTCCTGCATAAACATAATAAAACTGTAAACAAAAACCATACAGATATCCTATTCATGTGTCTATGTACATATTTTAGAAGAACTTGGCCCTTTCCAGCAACCAAGCTTCCACAGAGCAAGGAAAACAAGGTTTCTCTACAACACATTGTGATAAAAAAACATCACTCCTTTCTCACTGTAATTTAGTTGAATTCATCATTTAACCAAGCAAAGCATTTCTCTTTTATTTCATTCCCTTGTTTATTTTATTCTTTGTTGCTGTCAGACAAAATCTTTATTGAAGCAGCATTCTGGATTCTCGAAATCCCCTGTTTCTGGAAATGAAGCATCAGGTTATTTTTGATATGCAACTAGATTTTATGAATTGTGCAAATACAAGGGCAGAACTCAGTAGAACTAAATCAACTAATTTATATCCCGGTACTTGCAGGTGATTTGCAGGGAACATTTTACAAATTGAAATGATATTATGATCTTCTCTCTTTACTGCTGCAACTGCTCAATCCCAAGAGGAACTGGGAAGAGAGAGAACTGCATTATGTTTCAAGGATCCTTTTCAGTTTTACTATGTTAAGTATATTTTTTAATTGTTCCTGTCAATACAGCGGGGACTGGGGAACAACTTTAAGCACACAGAAATTTTGTGAAACAGAAAAAAAGAAAAGAAAAGGAAATCACCTTCTGCTATTATCTTTTCTATTTTGTTCCAATAACAAGATTATAAGAAAAAAAGAGTAGCATGAACAGAAAAATATAGAAATCAACTAAGCCAAAAAAACAAGCTCAACAAAAGCAAAAAAAATCATGCTTTGAATGGTACAACAGACTTCAGCCTCTCGATAAACTCAAACTTACATTGGATCCGATTCTACATCTAAACTCTCCCACAAATCTCCGTAAATGTATAATGGAGTTGTGTTTCAAAGATATGTCTGTGCGTAGTACGGGCATTAAATGTTTTAAGCACTTTCAAGTTGTGTGCATGGTTATTGCACGACTAAGAGAGAACCTCTTAAGAGATGTCCAACAACAAATCATTCTCTAAGAGAACAAAATTCGAAACGCTTAGCCAGCGATGTTTTGTTGATCAAGCATTCAATAGAGTTTGAGGTTGAAATACTTATTGAAAAAGTTGCATAAATAATTGCAAAAGAGTATTCAGGTCTAAAGTATTCAAGAACTTTGGTGGGGTTTTAAGAATGCCCCTGTGTCCCTCAAATATAGCTGTAGTCTGTGGTGACATTTATCTGTAGAGTTCTGTGTAACAAAATTGTCAACACTTGTGTATTTATATAACTATCCATGCCATCAAGCATGGCCTTTACTAACACTCAGTGCCACCACAGAACCCCTCAAACCCATCTTCATCTTTCTACTTTCTCCGTCTTTCTCCTGTCTTTCAATTTCTTCTCATCCTTCCGACCACAAGCTTTCACTCCCTAAGCTATATAATTGCTTGCTATAAACCAAACCAAGATTCTTGCTTTCTATAACCATTCTATTATACATGTACTTATAAAGTTTGATATAACATAGTTTCATTCAATTATTTGTTGTTTCACCATGTTATCATGTTTTTAGGATATGAGATCATAGTTTCATTTATTACGAGCAATGCCTTACTATACAATGCCATACAATATGAGATCATAAAATGTAACTATACAATGCCATACTCATTGCTTAGCAAGAATTAAGTAACCAAACCTCAAAAAGCTTCAAGCTTTATCATCTTCTTTCGACTTTTCGCCCTCCACTTTCTTCTTTTCTTTCTCCAATTGTTCAACAGCTTCAGCTTCCGCTGCCTTCTCGGCCCGTAAAACAGGCTCATAATAATCAGAATGAGCCTCCATACACTTCTTTAAAGCAGCAGTAATCTCAACACACTTTTCCACAATATCTTCTTGATTTTTCTCAGCATCTTCAATACATTTTTCCCAGGCTACAAAACTATCTTTACAACCACCCCCTTTCATAAACAAGCAAAACCCACATTCACCTTCCTCCTCTTCTTCTTCTTGTTCTTGATTTTCTAAGGGTTCTAAAGTGGAATCAAGTTGTGGGCTTTTTTGGGTTTCTTGATCTGGGGTTGTAGTTTTTATTGGTTCTTGAATTGGGGTTTGAGTGGATTCTAGGGCTTGTGATTGGTTGATTGATAAAGATGATTCAATTGGGGTTTGGAGAGAAGACATTGGGAATTTGGATTTGTTTGTAATTAGGGTTTTTGGTGTGGGTGTTTGTGTGTGAGATTTTGGGTGTTTCTCTTAAACCCCTTCTATGTATGTTTGTGTTATTGTGTTTGCTTTGAAAACATTTGTTTTTATTTAATTTACAAATCGAAAATTATTTATAGGAAGTACTCTAATATTGATCTAACAATCGGTTTCTAAATCGTTGGACTCGTTGATCCAACGGCTCCTGGATTACAAAAAAAATTACTGTCCGCTATAATTTTTCAACCGTTGGACTCATTGGATTACAAAAAAAATTACTGGTTTCTAAACCATTGGACTCGTTGGAAGTAATTTTTTATTTTTTTTTAATCTCAATCGTTGGATGATCCAACGACTGTGAAACCAATCGTTGGATGATCCAACGACTGTGAAACCGATTATTAAATAACCCATCCCTGATAAACGATTGTGAGGGACCTGAACCCTTTAGATTTATGCAAAGAAGTAAAAATATTCTGCATAAAGTGTTTAAGTACTTGGACTTGGGTGGGGTTTTGAGAATGTCCCATGTCCCTCAAGTCCAGCTGTAGCTTGTGGTCACATTTATCCGTGGAGTTCTTGGTAATAAAATTGTCACCACTTGTGTGTATATCCAACTCTCCAGGCTCTGCACCTTTTTTCAGGCCTTCTGACCATGGCCTTGACTACCACTCAGTGCCACCACAGAGCCCCTCCAACCCATCTTCAGCTTCCTACTTTCTCTATAAACCCTTCTTCTTCTTCTTCTTCTTCTTCTAAGTCCTCTCTTTCATTTTCTTCTTCTGCTTCTCACCACAAGCTTTCACTTTCGAAGAGTAGTACTTTTGGTTATGGAAATGCCCAGTTCAAGATCAGTCCCAAAAACAAGGTACTTTTGGTTATATTGCTTAACATAACCATTTAAATTTGCATGTACTCGTGGTGTTTGATATTATGTACTTATATATGTATGTATATCATGTTTTATTATATGGGATCACTGCTTTTTATATGTTATGTTTTGCACTATATTGTATGATTATTCAGTGTCATATTTATTGTGTAGCATGGATTCAAGGTTATGTGTGTGCAAAGTGTGCCATTAAAAGTTATGATATCAGGGGCACCTGCATCAGGTAAAGGGACTCAGTGTGAACTGATTGTCAAAAAGGTGAGTCAACTATCTTGTCTTTTCAAGTGTCTTGAAGTTCTTGGTAGGAACTGATAGAATGATTATTTAGTTTCTATGCCTGCTGGCTGCTGCATAAGAAGCGCATTTACGGAACCCATTTGAAGATTATTGTTTACTAACCTATAATCTATCCTTTTAAATCTTCAGTTTGGATTGGTTCATATATCAACAGGAGATCTTCTCCGTTTTGAAGTGTCAGCTGGCACTGAAATTGGACTAAAAGCAAAAGAATACATGAATGCTGGCCGTTTAGTTCCAGATGAAATAGTGACAGCTGTATGAATTACTCTTATATTTGATGAACTTTTTATATAGCTTCAAGAGCACTAAGTGTGTATGCTTTTCCTGTAGATGGTTACTGGAAGATTATCTCAGCAAGATGCAAAAGAGAAAGGATGGTTGCTAGACGGATACCCAAGAAGTCTTGCCCAAGCACAGAGTCTTGAAAATATGCAGATTAGGCCAGACATATACATTGCATTAGATGTATGCTTGTATCTTTTACCTACAAATGTGGTAGTTAGTATTTTTATTTTAATTATTTGACACCGGTACTACCATTATAGTTTGGTAAATACAACAGAAAAAATCATGCAGCTTTGTGTATTTACATGCTTGCATCATTTAGTGTTTTGTTATGCACAATTCAGTAGATAAAGGATACAAAATCTGTTTGTTTTTCTTTATTGTTCATCTAATTGAACTGTCATGTAATAGATCTTTTAGTTAGATGGTAAACATCCTCACTTGCAGGTACCTGATGATATTCTAATAGATAGATGTGTTGGTAGAAGACTGGATCCTTTAACAGGGAAGATTTACCACATAAAGAATTTTCCTCCCGAAAATGAAGAAGTTAAGTCAAGGCTTGTTACCCGTCCAGATGACACTGAGGAAAAGGTATGGTCCTAAAACTACAGTGCAGTTATCTTATGTAAGTTGAGACTTTTTATTGTCGTTCTCTTTCCTAGAAAATATTTCCAGTATCCAGTGTGACTAAAATGGTGTTAACTGTGTTGGGTTTAACAAGTTTCTTGTTAACACGGATCTCTCGACTTTGTAAGAGATGGGAGATAATATAAATAATAAAGTTGATTCTGCTACTTACATATTCATTCCAGAGATAATCGCCTTGGAGCTTCAATTTCTTGATGCACTTTATTCGTAGATGGAAGCATTCTTGTAAATTATACTGATCTAGACTCTAGAGGATAATGCTGATAACAACGAATTATGACCATTACACGGCACAAGTCTAGTACACTATAAAACTTGTTAATGTTCTGATTGGAATGTGGGTCCGAGGAAATTGTTAAAGCCTGCTATATGGTCATCAGAATTATGACGATCTATTTCTGGATGATCTATCCCTAGTAAATATGGAGTCAATGCAGAAGCAGTATCTAACATTGTTTAGTTATCACAGGAAAACAGAAAAATGTTTCTAGTCATAACTTTGTGGAACAAGTAAATAGTAACCTTGTAATTGTTGTGCCATTAGAAACCAATGGTTAGTGCCTCAGTAAGGCTTAGAGGCAACATTATATTAGTGAAAGGAGTTGCCTGAGAAGACATTGTAACTAAATATCACGCATTGTTCGAAAACTGATCATATGATATTCTATTTTCGGACATCCTAAGTAATGTTGCATTTTCTTTGTAACATTGTGTTATCTCTTTGTATTTTCTTTCTGAACGGCAGCAAAAAAAAAAAAAATTAATTAACCAGGTTCTGTGTATTCTGACGTGCAGTCTATTTTGCCCACCTTAGCTGACCTGTTATAAAATCCTGTGGTTATAACTAACATGGTCATTTATTCTGACAGGCCAGATCACGCCTGCAAATCTATAAGCAGAATGTGGATGCTATCTTATCCACTTATTATAGCATATTGAAAAAGGTATTCGTATACTCATTCCTCTTAGTTTCTGTTTGGCTCTTATTAAATTACCAATTTGTTTCTTTGTTGCTGTACAGCTTGATGGAAACCGATCAAAAGAGGTAGTGTTTAAAGAAATAGAATCTTTGTTGACCCAGGTGCAGAAAGAGAAATCAAATCAGGAAAAATTAGGTCAGTAATTCTAGTATCTAAACATCTTGTATTTTGCAACTTTCATTTTAGATGCTTCATTCCTTATGAGGAATTTGTAAAATGCTTGAAGTGGACTGATTTCAGAAACTTCATAATTTCCACAGTTTTTTGTTTGATGATGTATGTGACTGTGAGCCAGACCTGTTCTTTTCATTCACTTTTGTACTTCAACATTGATGATCTGAAAATTTACCAATATTGTATATCTATATTGTGAACACTAGTATTTGCGTACTATATCCTTTACATAGCAATCTAGCATCACCTTCGTGGTACATTTACTACTAGTAAGGGTATCAGTTGACTTAGGATTATCTAAGATATGCTAAGGAATCAGGGATATGACTAAAGGGTGCAAATTTTGTACAGATATGGGTGTGGATCCTGTAAATCCGTAATTACACGTCCAAACACTTAAGCCTGTGTTTGATTTGAAGTTGTGAAATTGGATAGTAATAAAATGGACTGAACGGACAATTAGAGATAGAAAGATGGATATGAGAGATAACAGAAGAAGAGAGTCGATGAGATGAAGTGTTAAAAGAAGAAGAAGATGATATTTGTGAAGGACTTGTAGAAGAACAATGGAAAAAGCCCACGTGACAAGGAACAAACGTATATAGAAAAATATGTACAAGGAATGAGTTTGGGAATGCATGTTAAACTTGAACAGTCAATAAAAACACCTCACAATTCATTTTAATTATATTCTTTCCGACCTTACACAAGATAGAAAGGTATGTTATATATAACTATGAATGATATGATCATTGGCTATTGGTTCAAGAGTGCCTGCACCGACCTATATCTGGACTTGCAGCAGGGCTCTTATGGACGGGTGGTACTGCTCGGACATTTGGTGGGATCTTCAAGAGAGAAATATAGAGCGTTGGATGAAAACTCTGAATTTAAGTGTATTCCGCACACAGTGAGCTCTTAATGTTCTGCCATACTCTTTATTTTATCAAGTGAAAACAAAGTAGTAAGAAATTTAGGTACTATAGTGGTTGTTTTCAGTTTAAACTTTTTAAAATTAATTAGTATATACAGAAGCGCAAACACAAAGACAACCCTGCGTAGTGCGTACATGGAAAATATATTGATACTCAGAATTATTTAAACCAAATTTATGCATGTTTTTAGTTTAGGTTTATAGGTCATGTTTAAACACATGTTTTCATATCTTGACTTCTTATATGACCTCCGCTTTATGCAAGTGATATAACTACCTATACAGTGTTACGAAAACTACTTGTTTCATCAAACTTCATTTTGTTTTGGGTTTGGTCCTGCAAAATCAGCTGTTCAAGGTGATTCCTATTCAGAGAGAGCATCTCCACCTAAGGTATGTGGCTTCAAACTGTTTATGTATAAAACAAAATTAACAAAAATTAAAGAGCAAAAGGAAAATATCTGGATCATTCAAATTCTGTAACATCTTGTTTTTCGTTGTACAGAATAATTGGAGAGGAATACCTACTAGATTGAATAATATACCTCATTCTAGAGAAATAAGGGAATATTTCTATGATGATGTGTTGCAAGCCACTCAAAGAGCTATTACAGCTGGAAAGACTCGGTTGAAGGTCAGGTATCGGTAGAACTCCCTTTTATGAACACCTTTTATCTCTTCTGATGATACATATACCAATTTTAGCTTTTAAGTTCTTTAATTATCATTCTTCAGTGAATTTTAATACTCTGTGTGGAACTTTTAAGAAACAAACTTTTAATTTATGAAGTGTGATCACTTTATAGCTGACCGATTTTTTTAATACAGGGTATATCCTATTAATTAAGATGTTTTTGATTAACTATTTAGTGAGCAATAATTAGAGAAAGAGTATACAAAATGTTAAATCAAGAGATAAACCCTTTTTACATAATTTCTTGTACTTAATATGAAACACCAACTTACTGTGGGGGTTTAAATACGGCCTTTTTTGAGAGAGAGGGGGTGGGGGGGTATTTGCAATGGGTAAACACTACTTTACTGGAGCATTATATGTATATGTATATTTATTTTTAGCATTCTTTCAAATGTTGAATACATACTGCTTGACCTGTCTCTGTAATTTAATAGGTGGAGATCAATATTCCAGAGCTCAACCCTGAAATGGTGAGGGACTTGCTTATGCTTGGCCGTGATTTGTTCACTATTATATATGAATTATATCCTATGGTACACAGGATGTCTATCGGATAGGTACATTGATGGAGCTTGTTCGAGTTCTAGCCCTATCATTTGCTGATGATGGAAAACGAGTAAAGGTAGACAGTCTTTATGTCTAAGATATTGTTTGTGGTGAAGCATTGTACATATATAATCTATCAAGTTACCATCTTGTCTTTGTGTAGGTTTGTGTTCAAGGGTCTATGGGGGAGGGTGCACTTGCAGGGATGCCATTGCAGCTTGCAGGAACTCGTAAGATCTTGGAGTTCATGGATTGGGGTGAATATGGTGCCATGGGAACCTTTATCAGTATTGGTGCAATAGGTACCTGAGAATTAGAAAGTATGATTGATATTGCATTGCTGTAGGTCTCTCATTTATATCTTCAGTTTGTGAACTGCAGGCACCTGCATATGTCGGTGATCAATAATCTTGCTGTGACTTATCCTTCAATCATCTTAGGCTTTTTTAACATTACAATAGTTTTTCGCTGCTTGTTTTCAGTTTTCTAACTAGGTTTGTCTACATCTGAATGCATATGTTAGCCTGTTTATTTGTTATCAGTACAGTGCATAATGAAATGATTTACGTGAGAGGAATAAAGTAGTTCTTGGTATTTAGGAGAAACATAAATTCTGTTTCACATTTCGCCACCTGTTCTGTCTCAGTTGTACGCATAACATGCTTGGGCAAGTGTTGGTGCTCATATCTGATATATGTAAGGTTATTCTGCAGGAGCAAAAGAAGTTGCTGAAGAAGATGATTTGTTTATATTAGTGGCTCCTCAAAATGCTGTTGGGAATTGTATAATCGGGGTCAGGCACTGAAAAGAGCAAATGCCTTCAAATTTCTGAAATTAACATGTTCCAACTTTATACCTAAATGTTCACAAGCACCAGGTTTGAATAATGCAGGATCTACAGGCCATGACTGATGCTGCAGGAAAACGACCCGTCGTTCTTATAAATCCTAAGCTCAAGGTTGAACTCTGGTTCTGTTTATCGGAATATACATTTCAAATGCACTTTAAGACAAACCATGTATCATAAGGTTACAGTTTTCTATCTCAACTCGCCTGAACAAAGTTAAAATCTATTTCTAACATCCACATGATGACATCCCATGAAACTGAACATTTAAAAGGTATAAGAGCTCGAACAGAAACCATATACTTATAAGTGACTTAACAAATCTTCTCATATGGTACACCTTGAGAACAAAACCTTTTGTAGTATTAGGTTGATGATGCACCAGGAGTTTGCTGGCCTATGTTTACTTGTGAGTTGGGATGTTAGGAAATAGGACATTATGGAATTGGTTATCGTCATGTTGACCAATTAAAGGTCTTCTTTCCCTTGCATAAATTGCTTAAAAAAATAATCTGACTGGCATTTTTTCTCTTCTTGATTAGGATTTACCGGCTTCGAGTGGTATCATGCAAGTAAGGACATGTCAATACGCCATAAATGGAAAACTTGTTGATCTTCTTCGAGAAACTTACAACGATTTTGTTTATCTACTAGACAATGGGCCGTGATAAGAGATTGGAGTATGCTGCAAAATTTGAAAATTGCTACCTCTTCCGGCTTCTCTACGAAGCAGGAAGTCAGTATCCAATTGTGGGTGTTCTAAGGTGAGATTATAGTCTCCTGCTAAATCGTATTTCTCTCTAAGATTACTCATAGTTTCGTCTGCACAGTGCTTGTGTTGGATTGACTCTTACTTCATTGTTTTAGTTATTCCATTCAAGATTAATAATGTTTCAGTTGTCGCATTTTATGTTCCAAACATGCCTTTCGATTATCAAATAACAATTACATTAGTTGGTAGATATCCCTGATATTTATACTTAAATAACGCAGAAGGTCATTAGCGTGGAAGCATAATACGATTTTATTTATTTCGTTTTTTTAAAAAAAATGAATTGAAAATTTTAACGTATTTTGTAAAATATATAATATATTAGTATTATAATTCCCCTTAAGTTTTATAGTAGATGAGTTGTAATTAATGCAAACTTAGCACTCTGTGACTGATTTCAGAATGTCATATCCTTCTCCTTATGAATTATTCAAGAGGGTAAATGAACCTGAGTCCCCCCAAAAGGAGAAGTATGTCCTGTTGTCATCGTTTACAGAGAGACCTGATGGAGATGCTATCAACTATGCACTTCAAGGAAAAACAAGGTAATAGGAAAACCTAACTGAAAGGTATAACCAAACTTGGAATTCTTAATGTTATACTTCATTTACCAATTCATTATGTTGAGATAGTAGTTTCCTTTTTGCAGAGAACAAGCAGAGAAAGAGGCAGGAGTTTGGTAAAAATCCTTCATATCTCACATGAACTGCCATTATTTGCTTAATATTAATTGCTCTACTTTTCTATTCTCAAACAGGGGCTACTTAAGTAGCATGTTTCGGTGAAAATGAATAAATTGGGATTCGAGATAACATCGTTGCAAATAATATTCTCCTCTCGCAGAATGCATTTCTTTTAAGGATTTAGCTTAGGTACACGGTTCTATTCACTTTTCTTCCTTGCCTCCTTTTTCCGAATCTATAGAGGAAAGCTTGCCTTAAACATCATATGTCTGAGTAACCTGTGTTGATTACACAGGCAAACACGTTATGGAGTCATGTTGACTCCTTATGTCGCACTTAGCACAACAATTGTCATAATTCTTCATAAATGCTTTGTATATAAGTTTCTGCTTCTACGAAAACTTCATTGTATGTAAGTGTCTATACAAGTTTCTGCTTCTTAGAGAACTTCATTGTATACAAGTGTCTGCACTTCTTTTCTTCTTAAGATTCAAAGGTATGAGATTGTCCATGTAATTACATAAAGAAAAATACCCCTAAGTACGTGCTTAGAGAATTGAAGTGAGTGCAGTAGTGCATTTTAATGACATAATTGTAATCATATGATCGATTCCTACAATTAAACAAGTACCCTTATGTATTCAAATGAGAAATTCTTTGTATCTCAATTAAGTTAGGTAGATACTTGGCACTTAGCAACATTAAACTCAGTTATATAACCAACCTTGTTAAGCATAATTGGACAATTTAAATACGTAATTATAACTTTGTGTTTAAGGAATAATCTAAGGTGATACTGCTGTGGAAAACGATTGAAAATCTCGCTGAGCTAATTTCATTAATTTGGAACTCCACAATCATCAGAGTTGCTACTAATGGTATGGCTTAATATGAACATTGTGAGATTAATTTTGAGGCAAATATATAAATAGAGTATGCAACACTAACAAACTCAACCTAATTAAGTTATAAATATGTAAACACAATTTAAGGAACATTTGGACAAATGCATTTGTGGTAATCTAAGTATATATTACCAAAATAGCATGGTCAGTGACGGACCTATAGAGTATGAGGGGTCCAAAAATTCTTAAAAATTTTGAAATGCACGAAGAGTGGATTTTTTTACACTAAATCAAGCAAAAAATGAAATTTTTTCACTAAATCATGAAAAAATGGATATTTTCCATTAAATCATACAAAAATGGATATAAAAAAATGGATATAAAAGAAGACAAATAAATCATCTAGTAAGGATCAGGACAAGCAAATAATAGGATATATATAGATTTTTAATTTTAATTTTTTTTTTAAATTTCTCCCAATTTGAGAACTGGGGAGAGAAAATGACTTGAAAGTTGAAAGGTTCAATTTTTATTATTTGAACCAAACCCTTGTATGTCTGAAGTCCTTTCTTATTGATAATTACGCAACTTACATATGTTTTCACTTCCTTTATCATTTTAAGGTATTTTCATTTTTTAATTATTAATTTATGTAGTATATATAAAGAAAAAAAGTAGGTATAGTAATTTGGGTTTTTCCTGGTTTATTTTCGTATTGAACACGGGCGGCTTCAAATTTTCTGAGACATAAAGTCTAAGGAAAATTTGAGACCTAAATATTAATGAAAATATCTTTTTTTACAAAAAGTTATTATTATATAAAAATTTCAACTTTTTTTTCAACACAAATGATATAGTCAGAATATTAAAATTATTTACAAATGATTCGAAGAAATAGGTATAAATTCTCTCTAAAAAGTTGATATTGTAATTAAATCTAAATTATCAATTTTTTTTTATCTAAAATGCGAGCAAAAATTTATCAAAATAAAATAAAGTAAAAAAATTAATATTTAAATATTTGATTGGTATTGAATCAAGTGTTAAAAGTGAATAGAATTGAAGTTAAGATCAAACCTATTAAAATTATTAAAATAATATATAATAAATATCTGAAAAAAACAACACGTAGCAAAGCCGCACCTGGCTTTGAATTATTTTAACTTTTTTATATACATGATCAACATTTGAAAAAACTGTAGTTGCTTTTTAGGATTATTCAGAGTTAAAAAAGAAGATAGATATTGCCAGGAAACCCTGAGTCAACATTTTTGACGATTCTATGGACGCTTTTCACACCATGTGTTTTGACCTTCGAGTACTGTTTTAAAAAATCGGTTTAAAAGGTCGATTAATCATCGCTATAGAAAATGTCTAAATTTTGTAAAAAAAAATGGTCATTCGATGTTTTTTTATTAGACGGCGCTTAGGCGAGTTTACACGGATTTAGGCGGGATTAGACTATTTAATTAGTTAGTCGGGAATAATCGATTAGGCGACATTTAATCGGTATTAGGCGCGATTAATCGATCAAATTTTTAAAAAATAATCAAATTATGAATAAAACTTTAAACATATAAATTTTTTAAAATAAAAAATATACTTTACGCATGAAAGCTTAAATTCACTCATCATATTTAATAATGAAATGAAGATATTTATATATTTATTTATATAAAATATATTTTTAAATATTAAATTAAATTATATTAAAAACAATATATTAATAGATCCGATTAATGTTCCGATTTATCGTTCTGATTAATCGCCTCCTAACCGATTAATCGCTAGAAGGTAGGCTCATCGTTTAGACCCGCCTAGCAATTTTTAGAACATTGGCTTCGAACAATCGGAAATGTAGTATTTTCTTTTTTTATTTTTTACGTGATTTTTAAATAAGTTTTTTCTTTTTTTAAGTAAATCGTTTTCTTTTGGCTAATTTGCTTCTAATAAGTATAATATTTTTAACGGTGAAGGAAAAATAAAGAAATTCAAATTGGTGCTATTGCCGACAAATTTCATGGATTTGTAATATTTAGCAATTTTTTAGAGATATTTGGTCGAATCAAGTTGCAATTAAGTTTTGTCAAAAAAAAAAAGTTGCAATTAAGTTATAACAAATCTATTAAAGAAGGTAAATGTATCCACACATGTTACCTGTTTTCCTTTCAGTTAAATCGTGCAATATTAGGATTGAATATCACCAGATTTTAAAGGATTTTTAAAAATTCAAATTGAATACCATCAAATTTTAATTTTTTTTTAAATTTAAATTGAATACTCATGAATTTTTAAAATTCAAAAAAAAATTCAAAATTCCAATTGAATACAACCCCATTAATCAGACCCAATAAACTTTGTATTCATAAAAAGACTAAATTGCATTTCGCAACCCTTTGGTTCTTTCCAAAATCACTTTGGTATTCATAGTTTGCATAAATGCACTTTGCAACCCACAACTTAATTTGCCGGTTCAAATTGCACCCCTTTCGTCTGTTTTTGACCAAATTGCCCTTGATAATTAAGGAAAATTTTAAAAAAATTAAGGAAAAATTCGAAAATTTAGGAAAAAATTACAAAATTAAGAAAAATTCAAAAAAAAAAAGGGAAAATTCGAAAAAATTTAGGAAAAATTAGAAAATTCGAAAATTTAGGAAAAATTCGAAATGTAGGAAAAAGCAAAAATTCGAAATTTTTTAATAAACTAAGGGATATTTTCAAAAATTCGAAAATTTATGAAAAATTCAAAAAAAAAAATAGGAAAAATTCGAAAATACGAAAATTTTGGAAAAATTCAAAATTTTGGAAAAAGCAAAAATTCGAAAAATTGCAATTTTCCATATTTTATTTTTTAAAAAGTACTAAATTTTTCGATTTTTATTGTTATGCCATATTTTATTTTTCGAAATTTTTAATTTTTCCTAATTTTGAAATTTTTCCTAAATCGAAAATTTTTCCGATATTTTGAATTTTTCCTAATTTTTCGAATTTTTCCTAAATTTTTTTAAAAT
This sequence comes from Kitagawia praeruptora, assembly GCA_037693485.1. Taxonomy (NCBI): domain Eukaryota; kingdom Viridiplantae; phylum Streptophyta; class Magnoliopsida; order Apiales; family Apiaceae; genus Kitagawia; species Kitagawia praeruptora. The sequence goes on along the minus strand of CM075351.1, from coordinate 20,823,949 downwards.
TTTCCTAATTTTTTTTTTCGAATTTTTCCTAATTTTTTTTAAATTTTTTTCTAATTTTTCGAATTTTTCCTAATTTTTTCGAATTTTTCCTTAATTTTTTTTAAAATTTTCCTTAATTATCAAGGGCAATTTGGTCAAAAACAGACGAAAGGGGTGCAATTTGAACCGGAAAATTAAGTTGTGAGTTGCAAAGTGCATTTATGCAAACTATGAATACCAAAGTGATTTTGGAAAGAACCAAAGGATTGCGAAATGTAATTTAGTCTCATAAAAAGATAAAAGAAACAGACGTAAAACTTGCAAGGGTGGTTATGGTTTATGATGCTGTGGCTGGAGAAACGTAAAACAATAATTTGTGATACAAAAAAGAGTGGACGCCAGAAACTATACCATATTTCAGAACATAGCCGACTACTCCAAGACAAATATTTTATTGAGTAAACTTCAAAGTGGTGGCCAGATTTTATATTCATTTTCAAAAAAGTGGTCAGATTTTCAATTTTGCAAAATGGTGGCCAGACTTGCCTTTTTCCTTTCAAAAAGGTGGCTACATGCGATTTTCAGCTTTTTGGTAGGGGTAAAATTGGAAAAAAATGCTAGAGATCCCAAAAATTGTCCACAAAAATTCCCAAATTAATATGTGTCACCATATGATTGGTTATATTCGTAATAATAATAATAATGCCCCCATGTATGCACATCAATTCACCAAAAAATCCACAAATATGAGTTGTCAAGATTTAATTAGTCAATTTATGTGCATGCGTGGAGGGGGCATTATTATTTTTATTACGAATATAACCAATCATATGATGATACATATTAATTTGGGAATTTTTTGAATAATTTTTGGGGTTTTTAGCATTATTTTTTAGTAAAATAACATATATTCCCATTTTACCCCTGCCAAATAAGCTGAAAATCATCTCCAGCCACTTTTTTGAAAGGAAAAAGGCAAGTCTGACCACCATTTTGCAAATTTGAAAATCTGGCCACTTTTTTGAAAATGAGTGTAAAATCTGGCCACGTTTTTGCAATTAACTCTATTTTATTACAAATGTCGAAATCCACTCTTTATTTATCACCCAACTAGAAAATATCCCCAAATAAAGAAAACAATCATTTTAAAGAAAATCTCTCTTACTGAACTTTCATATCTAACTTTTCTTCCCCCGTCCTTTAACCACCTCTATCATAACCAAAATTTTCCGGACCCCATGTAACAAATTTAAGTATTCTCGTAAATACTGTATTTCGAAAACTATCGATCTTTTATTATTAAGGAGAATACATCTAACTCAGATTTAACAATGATAGATGTACACGTGGATGTAATATCCATTTTTTTGTGCTTAGTTTCGGAGTAGAACTATCACACGTAATGACGTAGCAATATTTTTTTATACAGGAGTACAGTAGTTTGTAGGTGTATATGGATGACAAAAGAATGAGAAGGCTTAGGCAGGCATGTTTCTTACCTTTGTTTTAGTTTAATAATAATACTTGTGAAATAAATTCTGGGATAAGAGAAATTTTTGTTTTCATTACAAGAGCATTGGAATTTGGAAGCAGCAAGATTCATTCATGCGAGTTTCTTGCTCCAAAGTCAACTAACTTTTAATTACAAAATCCAATAATGAGCTAGAGTTAACCACTAGCTACTCAACTCCTATATAAAACTGAGAGAGACAGAGAGAGACTTGAGAGAGAGAGAGTTTTTATATCTGTTACAGCTAAAGCCATCTTGAGAGAGAGAGAGAGAGAGAGAGAGAGAGAGAGAGAGAGAGATGGCAGGAGGGTCATTTGGACCGGCCGGAGTGGCAAAAGATAGAGCTGATCAGTACCAAGGGAGAGTCACCGCATATGTTATCATTTCTTGCATTGTTGCTGCTGTTGGTGGTTCAATCTTTGGCTATGATATTGGTATTTCAGGTACTACTTTCATTCATCCCACTCCTCTTAATTCTTTAATCAAATCAATCATACCTATGGATTTTTTCTTTTGTTATTCTAATCATGGTGATGATGGCATTATCTTATATACTCCTACAACATACAGTGTGTTGACTAGTCTATTAAACAGAAGTTGTCGGTTCTAAATTTTAGCGGATTTCAGTGAATTTCATGAAAGATATTTGAAATTATGAAGAATTTTTTTATTTTTACTTATTAAGTTAGGAATGATTTTGATTAGCAAACAATTCTTTTAGAAAGACAAGTTAAACATGCCTTAGGAATTAAAATCATGTAATAGAACCCGAGCAGGGGACATGTTTGCGTGTCAGTGTGCTTAGCTTAGCAAACGAAGATAATAGAAGAAGGATATCTGCCATGGCTAATCAGGTCCTGTACAGTTATTGTCTCCATAGAATGTATGAAGTAAGGGGGAGTGCTTAACAACTGTGAAATATATGAATTTTCTCATCAGCAGATATCTTCTTGTCCGTTATGTAGCAAACAAGAAGAAACTATAGCATGGTATTCAACTCGAAAGTGTTTAATTGTTCGCGGTGGCAGGCTTGCAGCGACACATTTCTTTTTTCCTGAATGAGATTTAGTTCTTGTCTTCTCTTTTGATTTTAATCACTGTTAAAATCAGTCTTAACAGCGATTAAAATCAAAAGATATGAATTTCTCTTTTGATTTTAATCACTGTTAAAATCAGTCTTACCAATTGCCGAACATATGAATTTCTCTTCTGATTTTTTCCTGAAATTTTTGATTTTTACTTACTAAGGAAGAAATGGTATCACTTCTGTGGTTCTGCTCAAGCAGAAAATAAATCAGTTTTACAGACGACTTGATAATTTATCAGGTGGAGTTACATCAATGGATGAGTTTCTTGAGAAATTCTTCAAGACAGTATACAAAAAGAAGCAACATGCACATGAAAGCAACTACTGCAAGTACAACAATCAAGGGCTTGCAGCATTTACTTCATCTTTATATCTTTCTGGTCTGGTTGCTACTTTGGTAGCGTCTCCAATTACAAGGAGGTATGGACGTCGAATAAGTATAATCATTGGCGGACTCAGCTTCCTCACTGGAGCAGCTCTAAATGCATCTGCAATCAACATAGGAATGCTTCTTCTGGGACGTATCATGCTTGGTGTTGGCATCGGGTTCGGAAATCAGGTATCCTCCTCCTTCATTCACAATCGTTCATAATTTTCAGTAACTGAAATGGGAAAATCCTAGCAAGTTAAAACGCTTTTTTTGCAATAAATAATTATAAATCACATGATCATCAGTAGACATGTATCTTTCTTCTCAACACTAAATTAAATCAAACATACCCAGTGCATCCATCTCTTAAAGCAGGGTCTCCTGAGGAGGATAAGATGTACGCAGACTTTGCTTTTTATTGTAAAGAGTAGAGAGGCGGTTTTCCGCAACCCCCGGCTTATAAGTACAAAAAACAGTAATAAGAGCATTTGAACGTCAATGTCTTGTTCGCCTCAATGCATCATGTAATAAATTCAGTAAATCATTAGTATATCTGAATGTCATAATACATCAAATGATGGCGCTCATTAATACTATCGGCAGGCTGTTCCCCTCTATCTGTCAGAGATGGCACCAACTCATCTCAGAGGAGGCTTAAACATGATGTTCCAATTAGCAACTACTATGGGGATATTTACAGCAAATATGGTGAACTATGGTACATCTAAACTCCATCCATGGGGATGGAGACTCTCACTTGGACTGGCTGCAGCACCAGCTCTCTTAATGACCGTGGGGGGATTACTACTTCCAGAGACGCCAAACAGCTTAATTGAACAAGGCAGGAAAGAAACGGGAAGAAAAGTTCTAGAAAGAATTAGAGGAACAAAGAATGTGGATGCAGAGTTTGAGGACATGGTAGATGCAAGTGAACTGGCAAACTCAATCAAACATCCCTTCAGAAACATCCTAAAGAGGAGAAATAGACCACAGTTGATCATGGCAATATTCATGCCAATGTTCCAGATCCTCACAGGAATCAATTCTATTCTCTTTTACGCACCGGTTTTGTTTCAGAGTATGGGGTTTAAAGGAAATGCTTCTCTCATTTCGTCAGCCTTAACCGGAGCAGTTCTTTGTTCCTCCACAGGTGTGTCAATAGCCTTGGTGGACAAATGGGGTCGAAGGCCTTTACTGATAGTAGGGGGTATTCAAATGATCGTCTGCCAGGTAATATTATTATAGGCTGTAAAGTGCACATTTGCTCATCAGCTCATACACCACACATAAGCAGACATATACCAAACTTGTTAACAATTTTTATGTTACCTTTTTGGACATGAAACAGATTATTGTTGCAACAATTTTGGGGCTCAAGTTTGGCAACGACAAAGAACTCACAAAAGGCTACTCAATCGTGGTAGTGACCTTCATCTGCCTGTTTGTTGCAGCATTCGGATGGTCTTGGGGTCCACTAGGGTGGACGGTGCCAAGTGAAATATTCCCATTAGAAACTCGTTCAGCAGGACAAAGCATCACAGTGGCAGTGAACCTTTTCTTCACATTTGTCATAGCACAGTCTTTCCTTTCCCTCCTGTGTGCTCTAAAGTTCGGATTTTTCCTTTTCTTTGCTGGCTGTGTCGCAATCATGACAATCTTTGTGTACATTTTCCTTCCGGAGACTAAAGGAGTTCCTATCGAAGAAATGATACTAATGTGGCAGAAGCATTGGTTCTGGAAAAAGATCGTTTCGGAACATTCTGATGACAGTGCTGTGAAGCCCGAGAATTCATTAGAGGCTTAGAACAGCAGTGACAATGTACACAAACACTGTTAGCAGCTGCACAAAAATTGTAAGCATTGTGTTAGTGGATCACTTTTACTTGCTTGAAAATTATCAGACGTCTAACAAAAGATTGTTGTATTTTTTTCTTATATAATACAAAACCCCTTCAGCATAATAATTTAATATTTTGGTAAATCATCTTTCTAAGGAGTCATTTTATGGGGCCGTTTGGGAAATCTTAAAATAAGTTACTTAACACTTATATGAAGTAAGTAACTTATATGAAGTAAGTAATAAGTGACTTACAACTTATATTTTCCTGTTTGGGTGTTTAACTTATAAGTTGGTAAAATATTTATTAAATTAAATTTAAAAATATTAATTATTTAATATAATAATCCCAGTACATGCATATGACATTTATAAATATAAATGTAAAAATATAAAATATTAAACAAGTTAAAAAATCAAGTAATACGAAATAAGTTGGAAAAAAGTACGTCATTACTAACTTATCACTTATTAACTTATTTGGCAAAATAAGTTCATTCTACTTGTGCACACAAACGGTCCGAAATAAGTTGAAACGGACTTATCCTCAGATAAGTCCATTTTTGTTTGTAGACAAACACCCCCTATATCCTACAACTACAAACAATGCGACTGTGCTTGAATCCCATACAAAATTTTAGTCATTTTCATTTTTCTAAGTTATGTCAAAATTTCTAAGAACTCGTAAATAATCAAATATAGATAAATTTACAAAATTTTACATATTCATTCATCCCTTAAAAAATTAAACTCAATAATAAATAAAACTATAAATACTACAGTCATATGATTGGTCTGAGGTTATTGACAAAAAAGGTTTGTCTAAGCCATTTCGTTTCTTTTTGTCCAAGTCACTTCTTTTTTTGTCCAAGTTGCTTTTCTTTTTGTCTAACTCACTTCCTTTTTTCTTTGTGAGTTTCGGGAATATCCCCATTCATAGGTCCGAGATCTACATCTATGAATTGAAAGGTCCGAATGATCAACTCTGCAATCAGTTGTTAGAATCAATAGGTCTTCAAATCGTTCATTTGAAAAAATTGAAACCCTTGATGATCATGATACTTCCCAAAAATCAAAATTCTTGATCAATGGAGGAACAATATCACCGTTTTTGTTCAATAAGATACCACCAAAGTGGATGATTGACTCATTCCATACTAGAAATAATCGTAGGAAATCCTTTGCTAACACGGATTCCTATTTCTCAACGATATTTCACGATCAAGACTGTTGACTGAATCCCGTGAAACCATTTCATAGAAGTTCATTGATATCTTTTTTTTATAAAGCAAATCGACTTCGATTCTTGAATAATCCACATCACTTATGCTTCTTTTATTACAATAGAAGCATAAGTGATGTGGAAAAGGCCCGTATCAATAATTACGATTTTACGTATGGACAAGTCCTCAATATCTTGTTCATTCACAACAAAATTTTTTCTTTGTGCGTCGGTAAAAAAAAACATGCTTTTTGGGGGAGAGATACTATTTCACCAATCGAGTCACGGGTATCTAACATATTCATACCTAACGATTTTACACAAGGTGGTGGTGATGAAACGTATAACTTATACAAATCTTCCCGTCGATCCGATCCATTCGTTCGTAGAGCTATTTACTCGATCGTAGACATTTCTGGAACACCTCTAACAGAGGGACAGATAGTCAATTTTGAAAGAACTTATTGTCAACCTCTTTCAGATCTGAATCTATCTGATTCAGAAGGGAAGAACTCGCATCAGTATCTCAATTTCAATTCAAACATGGGTTTGATTCACACCCCATGTTCTGAGAACTAAAAACAAAATAAAAACAACAAATTTGGTCATTTTCGTTGCACTACTCCCTTCCTTCAAAAATACATATACTTTTGACTTTTGATTATAAAATTGATCAAATTTTAATTAAAACTAGCGTAAAAGCCCGTGTAGGCATGAGCATTGAACTAATTATTTTCCAAAATTGTGTATATATTCAAATAATTTTGTAGTTAAAAATATAATAATCAATGAATATTTTGAAATTTTAAACCTAATGAGAGTCGACCCCCCTCTCTCCCATCTCTTTCCTCACCCGCCTCCTCCGCTCCCCTCTACTTCTTACGTACATACACTCGATCTAAATAACCATAATCATCGCAGAAGATCCATTTTCTCCCTTCTCTTATTTTCTTTTTGTTTTTTCCTTTAATAATTTTCAATAATATTCATCCTTGGGTGAGATTTTTGATTCTTGCATCCATTTTTTGGATGTTTTATGTCTCTGTTTTTGCAATGGTTTGTGTTTCGTATGGTTCAGTATGTTTTGGGTGTTTTATTTTGTTATTTTGGTATTTTGATAATGATTCAATTGGTGTCTTGGGAGATCTGGAAATGCCGATTCGAGGCTGGGGCGGTAGTAATTATTGCAAGACTTCACCTTTTCACAATAGAAGATCATTCATCCTTTGGGGATTTCACTTACGGCATGTCTATAGCTGGTACCCGGCAAGTAGATAACTGGTGTGCAGTTTCTCCAACCTCAGTTTATGCAATTGGGGCTTCTGAACACTGAGCTACCATGGTTCTTATGTGTTAAGGTCAACTGTGATACTATTATATTCAAGGATTGATTGTTATGTCTTTAATTTCATTTTTAGCTTCAATAATGTTTAAATTCTGTTTGTTAAACGACCAGGAAACAAACTAATTGTGTTAGCTTATCTATTTATTTTTCAACCTGGTTGTATTGCGAGTTGGGGTTGTGTCCCGGATGTGTTTTGTTCTAATTAATGGGAACTGTTATATTTTCTTGGCAAAAAAAAAAATGATAATCGATAGTATTACAATTTATTTAATGTTTTAATAGTTATTTTTTAATTTTGCATAAAAAAATTTATATTATATTTTGAATTATTTTTTCATTCAATTTTAAAATTCTCTAAATATTCTAGTCGATGTTAAATATGATTAAATGACCTTAATGACATGTGCATGTATATGAAATCTAAAATCAATTTTTTTTGATTTTATCGTATACTGATCTTGTTATAACTCAACCATTATATATTATATTGATGAATTTGTCATATTATATAAAAATTCATATGTACCATAATTTATACTCGAGTTATAGTCTAATTGATCATTGTAAATAATTATTGTAGTTTTGTAATATGAGAATAATGTTCCTGAGATTACCTCAGGAACTTACCTAAGGTACTTACCTTAATTCTTTATAAAATCTTATAAAATAAATGGCCCCGCAGGGGCATTTTTGTGAAAACAAGATTACCCATAAGATTTTTCTTGATTTTATGGAAACATCTCAGGGAAAATATCTGAGGTAATCTCAGGTACAACATTCTCTTATAATATTTATGATTTAAAAATTCACAAATTTTTTTATTTAATTTGAATGTTAATTATATTATTTATATATATATATATATATATACAATAGATCATATTTTTAGAGTTCTCATTTTTTTAAATATTTAAAAAAAATCATATATTTAAATATTTATATTTATGATCATTTTTTTAGAGTTCTCATTTTTTTAAATATTAAAAAAATTCATATATTTAAATATTTATATTATTGATCATTTTTTAGAGTTTTAGTATATTTAAATATTTATGTTTTTAGACCAATCATACATTTAAATCGTTGAAAAACTGAATAGTTGGTCGACCAAACCCCCTAATATAACTCATGTATTTAAATTTTTATACACCTAAAACTAATGTGATGCAATTATTAATTATGTATGATTTGATAACTAAAATTTACATATTTCTTAAAACCAAATCTTATTTTTTATTTCAAGAATTTAAAATTTACACGAAGACGCATGTAAATAACTCTTTTTTTTGTACTCGGTTTCATTATGCATAATCTAAAATTTTATTTATAAATTATCTAAAATGACAAAAGAGAATTGTAGAGTATACTCAATTGATTACAATATTTTTTGTAATTTTATCTATCCAATATTCTTGAAATAATATAAATCAATATTTTATTAACTCAAAAATAAAAATAAAGAGGAAGAGACAAGAAGAGAATATGTGGTTTATCTTAGAGGATTTTTAAACAAATCTCAAAATTAAGTGTAACACAGTTGGTTATGACATGAGTTTCAGAGAAGAAGGTTAGTGGTTCGAATCCAAACATCAACATAATTTCACTACTTTTTATATATTTATTAAATAATGATATTTTTTTAAATTTTGAAATTATAGGGTAAAATTGTAACTTCACAGGCATTAGAATGGCAAATTTACGTATTTTTTAAAACCAAATCTTATTTTTGATTTCAAGAATTTAAAATTTACACGGAGACGCATGCAAATAAATCTTTTTTTGTACTCAGTTACATTATGCATAATCTAAAATTTTATTTTTATATCAATTATCTAAATAACAAAAGAGAATTTTAGAGTATACTCAATTGATTAGAATATTTTTTGTAATTTTATCTATCCAATATTTTTGAAATAATATAAATCAATATTTTATTAACTCAAAAATAAAAATAAAAGAGGAAGAGACAAGAAGAGAATATGTGGTTTATCTTATAGGATTTTTAAATAAATTTCAAAATTAAGTGTATCATAGTTGGTTATGACATGAGTTTGAGAGAAGAAGGTAAGCGGTTCGAATCCAAACATCAACATAATTTCACTACTTTTTAAATATTTATTAAATAATGGCATTTTTGTAATTTTTGAAATTATAGGGGTAAAATTGTAACTTTACAGGCATTAAAATGACAAACTTTGCCCTTGTGTTGAAGTTTAATATATAGTAATAGATTTATATATATATATATATATATATATATATATATATATTATATAATTGAAAAAAATTAAAAAATTATATCACTAAAAAGCACATACAAATACAATCTATGTTATAATGCAACTTTCAGTTTCCAAGAATAATAAATTAAATAAATTTTAATATTTAAACAAAAATTGATCAATTTAATTATTAAAAAATCAAAAGAAAGTGTAAAATGAACGGTATTATATTTTGAAAGAATGCCCAAAATATCCACTTTTTTACTACCCACTTACCAAAATACCCATTTTCAAAAACACTACCCAAAATACCCACGGGATACGCCAGGAGAGGCGTGTTTGCACTAAATCACGCAAGCGTACGTGGTCACAAGTAATACAGATATAAGTCAAGTTCGTTCCCACAGAGATCTGGTTTTTAATTCAATTTAGTACCTATGCAACAATGTATGGTTTTAATTCACTGCTAAGACAAATAACAAGATTGGGTTTTGATAAACTAAATAAACTAAGAAGTAAACTAACAAACTAAGAATTAACTAACTAACGAGAATTGGAATCGAATTACTTCTGCAAGAGGAAACATGGGTACCTAACTTCATTAAATACTTTGCTTAGATCTGACGCCTTTAATCACTATATGCAATGGTTATGATATCTGATCAGACAACACGAAACAAGTACACGCTACTTCTCAGCATACGTATACCAAACTAAACATAAATCCACAAAAGAGATAGAAGATGAATAGACACCAATTATGCTTAGACCCTATATATCTATAGAATTTGAAAACATAACGGTTGAAGAGCAAGTTATCCATTAAGATCACACAGGGCAATATAAGTATTCTCATCTCATATTGCGAATCATGTTAATAAACAATCATGAACATATTCTAGCATGACAAGTTCTAAATCTCAAGATCCACTTTCACTTCACAAGAGATTAACAGATTAGATGTTAGCTATGCATCTAACAATTAAGCACAACCATACAAGGATATCAGATATACATCATACACAGATCTTTAAAGCATCAAGATACTAAAGCTCCATAAATAAATCCGTTAGAATCCCATCGCAACGATTAGTTCATAATCGAACCAGTCGTCATCATGGGATCTGATGAAACCATGATAAAAACAAAGTATGAAAAGATACAAATAAACCTAAGTAATTGATATGTAACGGTGATACAAATTACAATGGTAGGATGTGTTTATATAGGTTCTAGATTTCTTGCCCAGCAAGAAATTACCTTCTATTACAATTAGAATTCAATTAAGGTACTAAAAACCAGTGTTCTAGAAATCGCTAGGCGGTCGGGGTACCGCCTAGCGATTAATCGGTTAGGCGGAGATTAATCGGACGGATTAATCGGAGCATTAATCGGTTGTATTTAAATATTATTTTTAATATTTTTATTTATTATATATTTTTATCAAATATTTTTGCCGATTTTTGAATTTTTCAACGTATTTTACTGATTTTTTCCGATTTTTTTACCGCCTAGGCCGATTTTTTGACCGCCTAGATCGATTTTTGACCGCTTAAACCGAATTTTTGCCGATTTTTAACAGCCTAAACCGATTTTTTGCCGATTTTTGACCGATTTATTCAAAAAACGTTTTTTTAACTGCCTAGGATCGAATCGGGACGTTTCAATGGCACCTAGGCGCCGCCTAGGCCGATTTTTACAACAGAGCTAAAAACTGCCCAAAATACAATTAGAACTTGAATAGGACAAAACAGTAATTTCCCTGCTCCCATCAGTCTGCTTGCCAAGCTGCCTGCGCCCACCACGCGCATCTTGCACGTGTAAGACCTGCTCAATGTTTTAGAAAATCTCCCAAGCTTCGCGTGGACAGTAAGATCGCTGAAAACGGACTTCTAGAACTCCAGATATGGCCAAAACAGTGTACACTGCGCAACCTTCCCGGAAAATCCAAATTTTAATCAATTTAACCTCCAAAAACGACAGAAGCATCCACCATAATCGACATTCTTTCTAACCTGCACAACTACATAAAATACATCAAAACTACAACAAACTTAAGTCCAAGACAATCAATTTAAGCCTACATGGAACGCTCCAAGTGGATATAAAATCCACTTATCACACCCCCAAACTTAAACCGATGCTTGTCCTCAAGCATAAACAACTAACACTAACTAATTAACTAGTACCACTTCCGTAGGTGATCACGGTTGCATTTGGCATATGCAACAAGCCCTTTAAACCCCTAGGCAGCCCTAGTGGACGAGTAAGGTCTCGTGAGGGCCTATAGTGAATGTACCCACAAAATCCATGTAACCTAATGCAATGCAATGCATGAATGCAACTAAATGAAAATGCAATTAACCTAGTACTAATATCCTACCATACCTTCAAATCCTCTCATGCCATATCAACTTAAGAATCAAAGTAAATACACAATGCGATGTCTTGGTGTCGAAAGTGCAAGTATTCACATAGTCTACTCAGTGAACATGCATAAGCTCTCAAAAGTCCATGTCAAGTGTAAGAATAAGTTAGTAATCATGCTAAGTCTACAAGAGTACATCTTTGAGACAAAACTCGGGATCTCATACGCAAAAACAGGTAAACACTCACAATCCACTCACAAAAGAATATTGACTCAAGAACAAGGGTAAGTGTATCACTCAATTCCAACAAAATCATAAGCATGCTTGACATTTGGTATCAATATAACTCTTAACACAACATACATCAATGACGATAATCAAAAGGTCTTTATTTGGGTTGTAACGGGGCTAGGGACAAGGTATGTCAAATAAGCCAAATCAGGTGAAGCGTCAAAAGCTAGTAAGTACCATAATAAATCATACACAACACCCTATTCCCCCCCACATAATTTTACTATCTTTCTTCCAACAAAACACTCGACTAGTCGACTAAAATAGGATCACAACAAACACAAACATGCTCTCATAATATATTTTTTCTCTTTTTTCTCTTTTTTCTTTCTTTTTTTCTTTTTTTTTTCATTCATTTTTTTTCCCGAGAGCTAAATATAACACAAACAATAATATACACAATAACAATGATCCCACAATTTTATTACACATGCCGACTATCAAGTAAACAAACCCAATTTTTAATATTTCCCCCAAAATTATGACCAACAATAAACCCCTCCTTGCACAACTTATTACTCCCGTAAGCACTCTACTAGCCTTTGACAATGTGGGTTCAAATTAATATAAGGCTAATACAAGAAAAAGGTCTAGGCAAGTAATGTGGTATGTCACCGAAAAATAGGATTAAGCTCAACGGATTAACTAATTGATCATGTAAATATGGTGTGGTAATACGGGAAAATATGTGGTTATTCCTAAATGCCTTTATCATTTTAATCGTCAAATAATGTCATGCGTTTCAAGAAAGACCTCAAACAACTGCTAGCAATGCAAACAATCCGTGGACACTCAAGCAAACGAATAAATTGCAACAAATATGCAATAAGGCTCAAAAACTCACTTGGTGGAAAAACATACTCAATCCCAAGCAAAAATCTCTCTAATGCACCGACTTGTATTCAAAGCATGCAAACTAAATCATCTTGCACATATTCATGTCCTTCTAATCACTTACAACATTCAATAAGTCTACTAGCTTCAACTTACTAGTGTATGTGTGTGCACAAGAACAAAGCATAACACTTCTCAATCAAAAGCGTCAACAACACAAAATTCCTATCAAGCATGGGTGCAAATGCAAACTATTATGAACTCACATGATATACGAACATAAAAATAGAATATCCTATATGAAACAAACGTAGATAATACGAACATAAATGCATAATTTACTACTACTAATATGCAAAGCATGAAGTCCTACATGGATACATATACACTACTTATCCCCCAAACCACCCCCAAACTTAAAATATTCAATGTCCGTATTGAATAGAAGTAAATACGAGGGATAACAGAAAACATACCTACAAGGTGCCTTACATATCCTTCCCCATCGCAACTCAAACATGCTTGTTCGGCAAAAATCCCCTTTCTTTAGCAATTGGCCTCAACAACAACCGATTAAATTCAACCTCCGTCGTTGAAGACAAAAATTTTGCAACACTAGCACTACCTCTCCCATGCTTAGGAGCCATAAGAATCAATACCCTACTCACAAGAAGCTCAACCAATAATTACCAAGCAATATCACACCAAAAATAGCCCAAATACCAAGAATAATACAAAATCCCCAATTTACAAGAACACAAATTCATAATAGAAATAAGATTTTAGAAGAACTAAACCAACTACGAATTGGAGAGGTGATCTTGCAATTAATTCCTCTTTAGAATTGAATTTTTAGAGATTTAAAGAAGTAGAAGAGGAATTGGATTTGTATGTATAGGTGTGTATAAATATAAGATGATGGAAAGGGTTTGTAAAAAAAAAATTAGAGTGTAAGAGAGATTTAGGAGGGTTGGATTTGATGTAGGATAGATATAGGAATTAGGAATTGATAGAAATTGAGTTAGGATAGAATTTGGGTGAAAATTATGTTGTAAAAACAACAATTTTCGAGCAAAAATCTGGGCAGAGGCTGTATAACGCAGGCGCAAGCTGCGTTTCAGAGGCGCAGAGCGCGCGAGAGTCAGTGCGGCTGCGTTACAGGGGTGCAGCCAGCGCGGTAGGCAGTAACGCAGGCGCAGCCTGCGTGACAGGGGTGCTGCCTGCTTCTTTTTTTTTTTTTAATTTTAAACACTCAATTTTTTTTTCCTACACTAATGCGTGGGTTGCCTCCCACGAAGCGCTTCTTTAACGTCAATAGCTTGACGTTACTTCCAAGCTTCCATTAAGGATGATAATAGTTTGCCTGGTCATCTCTTCGTGAGACTTCATCGTCATCACGGCGGCAGACTTTCTGCCCTTTCTCCTCGTTAAGCCTACTCGTATAACAACTATGTCCTATTCCAATGCCTTCATCTGTTGACCCAAAATCTGACAATTTGTAGAACAACACACATTCGCGGGCTTCACTTGAATATAATGGATGAGGGTAAATGTAAGTTGCTGAAGCCTTTGGTTCCTCAAAGAGAACTTCCTCCATTGGCTCTAATGCGCTACCTCCATCTTTATACTCTGAGACAAGTAGAAGACCTGCATCTTTCCCATGGTCATCAGCCTCTTGGTACGCACATACCAATTCTTGAAATTTGTGCAGCTCATCTGTGTCTGTCCCAAATAGTGCCCTTTCCAAATCATCCACCATACTAACATGATCAAATTCCTCATATGGCATGCGAATGCTCACCTCACCTTGGAATTTGTCTTTCTCAATTATGCATGCAGTACCTTGCTCCAAGTCACTGTTATTTTCTGGAATTGCCTCTAGTATGAATTGCTGTTTCTCTTGTTCCAAGGCACTAAAAACTTGAGCAACTAGTGTCTCCAAAGATTTGATAGACTCCTCATTACTCTTTGCAAGCATCCTAATCTCCTCCATAACATCAACCTCATCTGACTGAAAAGTAGGAGTACGTTGCTGATGTTGAAACTCTTCACTTCCAAAGAAATATGACATATTTGGAACATCTTGCTAGTACTGTTGAGGATAATATTGAAAATATTGTTGTTCCTCATAAGTGACATATGGATCAACTCCTTCATAGTAACAATATTGTGAGGTCTCATGAACGCCCAAACACTGCTCACATTGCTGAGGCATGGATGTCCTCGAATATGCCCACCATGGCAACTCCTCGCATGCCATCTTCAAACACTCAAGTACCTGAAACATACCGAACTAAACAAGATAGATGAGAAAAACAAATCCGAGTCAGTGAAATCTAACGACCACTGATGACAAGCACATAAACCAAAAATAAAACACCGATGATCCCCGGTAGCGGCGCCAAAAACTTGTTTGCACTAAATCACGCAAGCGTACGTGGTCACAAGTAATACAGATATAAGTCAAGTTCGTTCCCACAGAGATCTGGTTTTTAATTCAGTTTAGTACCTATGCAACAATGTATGGTTTTAATTCACTGCTAAGACAAATAACAAGATTGGGGTTTGATAAACTAAATTAACTAAGAAGTAAACTAACAAACTAAGAATTAACTAACTAACGAGAATTGGAATCGAATTACTTCTGCAAGAGGAAACATGGGATCCTAACTTCATTAAATACTTTGCTTAGATCTGACGCCTTTAATCACTATATGTAATGGTTATGATATCTGATCAGACAACACGAAACAAGTACACGCTACTTCTCAGCATACGTATACCAAACTAAACATACATCCACAAAAGAGATAGAAGATGAATAGACACCAATTATGCTTAGACCCTATATGTCTATAGAATTTGAAAACATAACGGTTGAAGAGCAAGTTATCCATTAAGATCACACAGGGCAATATAAGTATTTTCATCTCATTCTACGAATCATGTTGATAAACAATCATGAACCTATGCTAGCATGGCAAGTTCTAAATCTCAAGATCCACTTTCACTTCAAAAGAGATTAACAGATTAGATGTTAGCTACGCATCTAACAATTAAGCACAACCATACAACGATATCAGATATACATCACACACAGATCTTTAAAGCATCAAGATACTAAATCTCCATAAATAAATCCGTTAGAATCCCATGACAACGATTAGTTCATAATCGAACCAGTCGTCATCATGGGATCTGATGAAACTATGATAAAAACAAAGTATGAAAAAATACAAATAAACCTAAGTAATTGATATGTAATGGTGATACAAATTACAATGGTAGGATGTGTTTATATAGGCTATAGATTTCTTGTCCAGCAAGAAATTACCTTCTATTACAATTAGAATTCAATTGAGGTACTAAAAACTGCCCAAAATACAATTAGAACTTGAAAAGGGCAAAACAGTAATTTCCCTACTCCCATCAGTCTGCTTGCCACGCTGCCTGCGCCCACCACGCGCATCCTGCACATGTAAGACCTGCTCAATGTTGTAGAAAATCTCCCAAGCTTCACGTGGACAGTAAGATCGCTGAAAACGGACTTCTAGAACTCCAAATATGGCCAAAACAGTGTAGACTGCGCAACCTTCCCGGAAAATCCAAATTTTAATCAATTTAACCTCCAAAAACGACAGAAGCATCCACCATAATCGACATTCTTGCTAACCTGCACAACTACATAAAACACATCAAAACTACAATAAACTTGAGTCCAAGATAATCAATTTAAGCCTACATGGAACGCTCCAAGTGGATATAAAATCCACTTATCAAGGCGTATCCCACGTACTGTGGTAAGTCAGCAACCAAGTCTTCTTGCCTCCCGCCGGTGACCTAATCGAGTTTGGGGGTTTTAAATCCGATGAATAAAATGGTATGAAACTGGTATGGATGTATAGAGGGTGAAGATGCGATTCCAATGGTGTGTATAAGATGATTGAACAAGCACGGGAGGGAGGTGAACAGAGGGAGAGAAAAAGAGAACCGGAATCGCGATTTTGATTGTAAGTCGCGAGATCTCGAATTCTAGCATTAGATGTGTAATAAAACTAGTATAGGATTGTAGAGGAAAGTAAGGCGATTTGATTGGGGTGTATATTTTCAGTGAACAACCATGGAAGAGAGGTGAAAGAAGATAGATAGAGAAGTCACCGGCGAGAGATTCTCTCACTTTCCTCTGCAATCGAAAAAGATAATGGATGCGCCACAGCCAGTTGCGTATCCGAAGATGCGCTTCTGGTAGTGGCGTATCTGCGTTGGATGCTCTATTGACAGAAGAGGGTTGAGCAAAACCAACCCGAACCCGAAAAACCGAACCGAAATTTGTTAATTCGGTTCGGTCCTAAAATTTGTGAAATTCCGGTTTTTTCGATTTTTCGGTCTGGACCGAAATATATTTCGGTTCGATCCGGTTTTTTTCAGAATATTTCGGTCCTGGACCGAATAAACGAAATATTTAAAACATAAATTTACATTATATATTATTTATATAATATATATTATTCATTTGTTTGATTCTAATAATCAGACGGCCATCCTTATTTCCTTGTTGACTCTCACTCTTCTGTATACCTAAAATCCCAAATTGACAACGCCTCTTCTGTATACCTATAATCCCAAATTGACAACGCCCACTGCTCGTCCTCGACGGCTCGACCTCGACTCCTCGTCCGCTCGCTTCTTCGTCAGTTCAGTACTCACTACTCAATCCAATTCTCATTTTCGTCGTCCTTGTTAATTTAAGGTTGGTTTAGTGATTGGAAAGGAGTGTGCTGATTTAGTGATTTGTGGCCAAGGATTTATTATTCATTGTCCTACACTTGACACTTCTATTTATCTTATCTCCTGCTGTCCTGCAAGGCTGCAAGTAGCACCAATTTATAAGTTTGTTTATAACAAAATTGTGTACTTGAATAACCTGGCAAATGCTTGTAATTCAGTGGTAAAAATGGTGCGTTTCTGATCACCCATTAATTTTTTTTTTATACCAAATTTTGGTTATATAGGACCAAACCGAATAAACTGAAATATTTCGGTTCGGTTCCGGTCCGATTTATAGTTTAATTTCGGTCTGGTTCGGTCCTTCAAAAAAACAAAATTTTGATTTTCGGTTATTTCGGTCCGGTCCGGTTTTGGACCGAATCGACCGAATGCTCAGCCCTAGACAAAAGAGTATCTTCAGTGGAGACTCGAATGCCACATGCGTGTCTTTCGCACACGTCTTCTCCAGTTGCGTATCACCATATACGCCTCTGTTAGTGGCGTATGTGGTGGGTATATTGAGCGGTACATTCCGAAAATGGGTATTTTGGTTAAGAAATCTTAAAAAGTGGGTATTTAGGACACTCACCCTTATATTTTCACCTTCAAATTTCATTTGAAGCAAAATGGGCCTTAGCTTGTACTACTGAGTCTGCTTTCGTGTCCTGTTGTCTAAAATTGACAGTAGCAGCAGCTTATGAGTTGGGCTGGCCCTACGACAGTGTTTGTTGTCTGAAAATAGCAGCAGCTTATGAATTGGGCTGGTCCTTCGACAGTGTTTTGCAAATTTTTCAAAGAAGCTACTGCAAGACTGCAATGCAATTGGGTTATTGGGGGCGCAAATAGAGGAACTGGTCTATTAAATAGATCTCGACATCTCATGGATTTTAATGGGATGAGATCCACTGTCACCTTCCTTCATGTCCCATTTGTGTCTCTCGCTCTTTTTAATATTAAAAAAGTGTCCCTGCTGGGATCCATTTTAATAAATAATAATTATTTATTAAAACTAGCATTTTACCCGTGCTACGCACCGAAGGTACAAATCTAAAAAATATTAAATAATTACCAAAAAATAAAAATTTTACATTTAATTATTTATATTGTAATGCTGAACTCTACTATTTCATCAATTTTTATCTACTAATTTCGTTTATTAAATTATGATGTATTTAAATATTTAATATCTATATTACATAAATAAAGTAATATAAAAGAATTACATACACAAACTTTGATCTGATCCGCATTTTTTCTGGGTTTGGACCGGACATGACGGAAAATCAAACTTTTTTATTTGAAGGACCGGAGACCGGATCGCATATATACGATCCGGTCCGGGTCTTGGACTGACGGACCCGGTCCAGTCTTATTTAACTGTCTAGATCGAAATGTTGTGTAGGCCTAACTGCACTACACATAAATTACTTCTAGTAACTTGGTTTCTTGTTCAGTTTTTACTTTGTTAATTTCATAAAAAAGTCTTGTTGAAATTCAAAAAAAGTCTCAAAAGCATCAAAAGCTTGTTTATAATTTTTTTCCCCGCGCAATGGATAAATTAGATTAAGGATAATAAAAAGAAATAAGAAATTGATTGAGTGATATAATAAATCTTAAGTCATAAGTTTAGAAACATTTAAACCCATGACATATGAATATTTACATTTAAAGTCAAGTAAAATGGAAATTTCATCGTATTGAAGTAGCTCGTTGTCAGTGACCTTAACACACTATTAACCGAGCAATCTTGTTATATATAGATGTAACTTTCTGATTCAATGTATCTGTAAAACCATAAAGATCTTATAAGACATACACAGACCCGGCTTTTGACAGGAGCAAGTGGAGCAATAGAACAGGGTCCCTAATTTTAAGGGGCCCAAAAAAATTTTTTAGCCTTCTTATATTACATATATATCTTTATTTGTGGATCTAAAATAGCTGCAAAAGCCCATTTAGTATAACCATTGTTGAATATACAGAGTCCGCGTGTTTGACACCTTGAACCAAATGACACCTTGAACCAAAGTGGGCTTCATTAATCATTAACTTTCTATATATATATATATATATATATATATATATATATATATATATATATATATATAAAATATTGATATACATATAGATTAAGTTCTTAAATAATATTTACTCAAAAAAAAAAGTTTTTAAATAATATTCTTCTTTTCATCTTTATAAAATCTAAATCTTACATGGCTATAATTTCAACATTCCAAGTACAAGTTTATCTCTGCTTTGGGTCTCCAATACTCACTTTATCAGGCAAACAATTTCAAAATTTTATGTAGTTTAATTATAAAAAAAATAAAAATCAGGGACCTCCTTTTTAGATTTTGCACCGGGCCTCCGATATACATTAGACGGCCTTGGACATACATATAGTTAGTTAATTTTCTATCATAATATATCAGATATCAACATGTTTGTTATGTTACTAATAGAGACTATAATAATAGATTTTAATTAAATAAGGAAGTTATATATATTATTCAGTAATTTTCAAATTATTCCTAAGAAAAATTTGTGCTTGACCATAAAGGTCAGAAAAATGTTACAAATACTGTTAACGACACAGGTCAAACGACCATACTTATCATATTTTTTCTTACTTTTTCGAATACGGATGTAGCAATAAAAGTTTGTAGCCATACACCATAAAGTACTTTATTGAGACTACATATCCCATTAATAACATATCGTTGTTTGCCTTGTTTGCGCATGTTCTGATGACCTGCCAGTAAAGTAAATTGAAAAATTTAGTTTCCAAAAAAATAAAAATAAAATTCACCTTGTATTCTCGGATAATCAATAACAATCATTAATTATGGCATGAAATTCATTCATATTTAGAATCCACCAACAATTATGTAAATTCATAAAATATAAGAAACGACTAAAATTGAACATCTTTTGAGGGAGTAAGCAGTGGTAAAGTTTATTCTCTTAGCATGTTATATAATTTCGTGACTTAAGCTTATAGAGTACCTCTGTTAAAGTTGACTACCAAAATACAGAAATAAATTTGGAGAATATATATAGGTGGTTTTTATAACTACTTTGACAACAACAAAATTATGGCATAATATGTATTCGACACACGAACAAATATATTAATATAAGTATTATTAAGTTGAGAAAAGTTATATGCTTTAATTTGGAACATGCATGTGTGTGAATAAGTGTGTATGTATTTTTGTTAGTAAGAACATTAAAAGTAGATACATAAAGTGATTAACTCTTACAAAAAAATAGCATCATTCATAAACATTAACTTTTCTCAATCTAATAATTTAAATTGACAAATAAAAACACTTCGTAGAAATACAACTACGGTAGTCATACTTAGTCTGAGGAAGGAATAAGGATGCTCACCGGGGTGTGATAATTTCAAAAAAAATAGAGAGACTGTTTTTTTGCAGTAGATTTGTCTTTTAGTCTCACAACAGACCATAAATAAAATTTACAATGATACAATTTCAACTTATTTTAATTTTTCAATTTAACGCATATATTTCATATACATCAATTTGATTAGCTTGTAAAAGATGGAAGTGAAAAAGGTTAGAAGCGGAGAAAAATATGAGACATAAAAAATATATAATTTATAGATTTTGAAATAATAAATTAATTAAATATATCTTTGAAATTAATTTTTTATTTACACATGTATCACATCAAATATATATATATATATATATTTAACTAATTGTACATCTAATTTAATATTATATCTTTTGCAAACTTACTAAGTAATTGTCTTTACATTGATTTCATTTAATTAATGGTAAACCACAAATTAAATTAAGGACATATATTTAAAATGCTAATAATGAAAAAAATGGTTGGTTCTTATTTTGAAAGATAATTATAAAATGTTTATTTAAATATTAGTAAATCTAATTTAATATTAATTTTAATGTGGACTTACTAATTAATTGACTTTACGCTTTTGAATTTTTTAACTAATTAATTTAAGGACAAATAATCAAATGATAATTATAAAAAAATGAATGGGTTTGATTTTAAATGATAATTATATTTAAAATTTGTTCAAATGACAATTAATGGTTTTAAGATTGTTTTCGTACCTTTTGTCATTGATTCGTGTTGTAAATTCAAGATGCCTTCTGAATGGTTATGGCTATTCATGATGTACCTTATTAAGTTGGTGAAATAGCAATATATATAATATTAAAGTTATTAGCAATTAAGTTGATGAAGGAAAGAGATTTTTTTATTGATGTATCGAAGTAAAAAAACTATTGAATGCATTTTTATTGAATGTGACTTGTGTGTTTTTCTCAAGAATCGACTTCCACGGGTCTAGAAAATTTCTGCTTCAGAGGAATCGAGAAACTGATCTTATACGAGCGTTGACCCCTTTTAGAAAGGCCATATAAGAAAAACTATATCGTACTTTTAAATATATGGACAATGATACAATGTATATTTTAAAATATATATTTTAGTGATCATGAAGGTAAGTTATGAATGATAACACTGGCAACCCAACATTGTAATGATTAAATTGATATAATAATTTTATTTTTCAGTTTGTAAGAATTTTATATTTGAGGTATTTTTATTTAAAGTAAATTGATTATTAGTTAATCGTTAAAAATAAAAATTAGTAGTTATTATGTTTAGGTTTTTTTTATATATAAGCAGTTATTATATTTAGTTAATTGATGTAAAAAACAAAAATCTATTGTTAATGAATTTAACTTGAGTGGAGTTTAATTTTAGCTGAAACGTAGAATCTAGATCCAATAGAAAAACATGTTACATTAAGTTTAATTGATCTAGATTCTGATTGATACTAAATAAAGGATGTTAAAAAAAAATTCATAACTAAAAGATATATAAACAACTTTATTGTAAAAAAAAGATATATAAACATATGTAATTTACTGTTATGTGGATTTATAAAAAATATTATTTATGGTTAGTAGTAATTTTTTTAAATTAAAAACCATGTGATATACGAATTTATTGAATGATATACGCGATTAGTAAATTAGAATAAGCATGGTAAATGATAAAAAATTTTGTATATGATTGATTGATTGAAAATTTAGAAATGAATTCTGATTATCTATAAATAATTTTTATTTTTTGATTGGTAATTTATTCACCAACCAATAATGATACTCTTCTAGCGTATATTTAATAATTTAAATAATTAAAATATATGTAGCGTTGGCTTATATGCATTTATTAATTAATTTTATTAACAAATTATGAATAAATAATTTTTGAGCTTTTAAAAAAAATCGAGTATCCGAAGGTGTGGAAATTATCCAAATTATTTAAAATTTGATTTCAAATCCGATATTTTTCATATTTCTAGTTGAGTTATATTATAATTATTGAAAATCAGTTATAATTGTACAATATATATTATGAAAATCAATTTATAATGTATGATAATATGATTGTTATTGACTTTATATTAAAAAAATGGTTGATTAATGAATGAGTAGTTATGAAATATAATTCAAAATATATAATAGTATATCGTGATTGATTTCAAATTAAAATAGTGATTTTTCAGTAATTTTTTTATTCAAAAAATATGCATTTATGGATATGTAAATTTTAAAAAATATGTATTTATGGGTATGTCTAATAAAATCATTATTGTATTTAAATTAGAAGTGTTAACTAACCATGTGATATGGGCTAAAAGTAAGCCCTAAAGACACATTTAATGTGGCATTAATTAGACCCAACATGGTCAGAACGTGGGACCCACCAGATGGGCCCAAACCCTAGTTATAATATTAATTTCGTAATTAATATTAGGGGTAATAAACAGCTCAGCAAGTAAGAGTCAAACAAGGATATTACTCTTGCCTGACTTAGGCTCCAAGATACATACTTCAACCATGGAAACTGATTCCTACAAGGAAGGGGTCTAGAACCTTCCTCAAGGCGGTGGCTTGCCCACCAAGTCTCTGACTCCTACCATAATTCTAAGGCTTCTCAGCCTATATAAGGGCCTGACCCCTCATTCTCAGAACTACGTTTTTGGCTTGATTCTCAATACGAGATACGTAGGCACTTTGTGAGGACCGATCAGTCTCAAAACACGAAAACAACCATTAAAGCTCGAAGCTCAACCACCCTAGCATTAAATACAATTCATAACCTACTTTTTATTCCATAACATTTGGCGCCGTCTGTGGGAAAGAGGAACATCAACTATGGTGAACACACGAAGAACAACAACAACCTCTACTGAGGACTTGCCTCTAAGCTCTGCTCCACCTGCCACTGAGCAAATACCCCCAACAACAGGGACGATCACTCAAACTCAGGTTTCTCAACCTCCAGGGACGGATCCCCATGCTGAGAGAACGTTACCCATGGTCGTTCACCCAAGTCAAGAAGCCAACTCTTTTCAGATGATGGTTTCTCCTCTGGTTAATCCTAACCACCCGTTACCACCGGGGGTACAGATCCATACTACGGATCTCCCCATGAATACCAACCCGATGTATGGTCTGCCTAACTACCCTCCAATTACTCAAGGTCCTGGACCAAGTGGCCACGCCTTGCAGATCCGAGATCGAGAGTATGATGACTACTCTGGCCCCTATACCGATGATTCATTGTCTGATGATGATCATCGTGATGAAGCCCCAAGGAGGCGACGTGCTAGCAGAGAACCAAGAAGGAGAACACAAACTATCCATGATGGAACCCCTTTGATAGCTGCTAAGAGAATCAAGGCTCATGAGGCCGAGATTTTAAGGATAAAGGAAGATATTGCGAGAGAACAAGCTAGGTTGAATCAAACTCAACCTCCTCCAACCTCAGGACCGATTCCCATTATAGATCTGGAGAGGTCTTCAAGAAGGCAGAGAAGGGCTAACGCCCCAACTGGAAGAACAACAAGGGTGGAAACCCCAGGAGCAACCCCAAGGATCTGATGCCACTTTGGGATCCTGATGATCCCATACCCCCGTTTACTGAGGAGGTGATGAATGCCCGCATCTCAAAGAAGTTCAAGATGCCGACAATTAAGGCTTATGATGGAACGGGCGACCCAGTAAACCATGTCAGGACATTCTCAAATGCACTGCTGCTGTAGCCTGCGAGTGACGCCTTAAAGTGTAGGGCGTTCCCTCAAACCTTGTCAGGTATGGCTCAAAGGTGGTATAGCCGTCTACCTGCAAACTCGATTGGCTCTTTTAAGGAATTGAGCGCAGCCTTTGTCAGCCAATTCATTAGTGGGAGTGTTCATGAGAAATGTTCCGCATCTCTCATGTACGTGGTACAATGGAAGAATGAAAACTTAAGAAACTAGCTCAAGAGGTTCACTAAGGAGACATTGAACATCACTGACTTGGAAAACAAGGTGGCCATGGTAGCCCTGGAACACAGAACCACTGATGAATTCTTTAAAAGGTCATTGGCAAAGCATCCTCCAGAAAACATGGCCGAGCTCCAACGAAGAGCTGACAAGTATATCAAAGCTGAGGATAGCATGAAGAAGGAAGCCGCGAAAGGTAATGACAAGGGTAACAACGACTCCAAGAAGCGAAAACAAGATCAGGAGTATGATGCTAGGGACAAGTATCCCCGTACTAGCAAAGACTCTGAATCACCACCAAAGAAGAATTTGGGAGTTGGGACCAAGGTTTTCTGACTATGCAAGATTGAATGCTCCCAGGAGCCAAATCTTGTTGGAGATTTAGAAGGATAAGGACTTTCGATGGCCGAAGCCACTCAGGGGTGACCCCGCCAAGAGAAACAAGGATCATTACTGTAGGTTCTACCGGGATGTGGGACATGATACGGATGATTGCAGAAAATTGAAGGACGAGATTGAGTTCCTGATCCGTAAAGGAAAACTGAATAAATTCACTAAGGGTGAAGATCGTGGAACCCAAAGACGGGATTATGACAGGAGAGACAATGATAGAAGGGATAATGATCGTGATCGTAACACACATCCCCGAGGGCCAGTTATCAACATGATTTGGGGAGGCCCGACAGCGGCCGGTACATCTCGAAACTCTCAAAAGGCGTATGCTAGAGAGGTGATGCACATCGTGGGAGAGGCCCCTAAACGTGCTAGGACTGAAATTGCAATCGGGTTTGATGACTCTGACCTTGAAGGGGTGAAGTTCCCCCATGACGACCCATTGGTTATAACTCCTGTAATTGGAAACTCAGAGGTGAAGCGAGTCTTGATAGACAATGGGGCTTCTGTTGATATTTTGTTTCATGATGCGTTCGTGAAAATGAGGTATACTGACTCTCAGTTGACCCCGACCAACATGCCCATCTACGGGTTTAATGGAGTTGAGTGCAAGGTAGAAGGGATTATTCAGCTGCCCATGACAATCGGGCAAGAACCTAAGGAAGCTACTCAGAGGTTAAACTTTCTGGTAATTAAGGTGGTTTCAACTTATAACGCAATCCTGGGAAGGACTGGACTTCATGCGTTTAAGGCTGTTGCCTCAACTTATCACATAAAGATTAAGTTTCCAACTCGGAATGGTGTTGGGGAACAGAAAGGCGACCAGAAGATGGCAAGAAGTTGTTATGTATCCGCTTTAAGAGTTGATGGAGTCGAGGGGCAGGTACTCCCGATTGAAGACATGGATGTCCGTGGTGATGATGAACATCGAGGGAAGCCAGCAGAGGATTTGGTCCCCATACCTCTAGAGCTGGGCGACCCTGAGAAAGTTACTTATATAGGAGCTTCGCTGAAGGAACCCTTGAAGGGCAAATTAACGGCATTCTTGCAAGAGAACAGTGATGTGTTTGCTTGGACTGCAGCTGATATGCCAGGGATTGATCCCCAACTCATAAGTCACAAGCTGAACGTTGATCCTGAATGGAAGACGATAAAGTAGAAGAAAAGGAATTTTGCTCCTGAGAGGCAGGAGGCCATTAAGCAAGAAGTTGACAAGCTCTTAGAGGCTGGGTTTATTGAAGAGATTCAGTTCCCCGAATGGTTAGCTAACCCAGTGATGGTCAAGAAGGCGAATGGAAAGTGGAGGATGTGCATAGACTTCACCTATTTGAATTATGCATGTCCAAAAGATTGTTTTCCCCTGCCAAGGATAGACATGCTGATAGATGCCACAGCTGGACATGAGATGTTGAGCTTCATGGACGGGTTCAGCGGCTACAATCAGATTAAGATGCACAAGGATGACATCCCAAAGGTATCTTTCATAACTGACTTTGGTGTTTTCTGCTATCTTGTTATGGCTTTTGGTCTAAAGAATGCAGGCGCAACTTACCAACGATTAGTGAACAAGATATTCGCCCATCTGATTGGAAAAACCATGGAGGTATATGTTGATGACATGTTAGTCAAGAGCCTGTACAAGGCAGATCACATTAAGCACCTCAGAGAGGCATTCGAAGTGCTGAGGCACCACAAGATGATGTTGAATCCAGCCAAGTGTGCCTTCGGAGTTGGATCAGGAAAGTTTTTGGGTCTGATGGTTTCAAAAAGAGGCATAGAGGCCAACCCTGACAAGATCAAAGCGATTCTGGACATGGAACCACCCCACTCTATACGAGATGTAAAGAAGTTAACGGGCCAAGTTGCAGCCCTGGGGAGATTTATCTCCAAATCTAGTGACAAGTGGTTGCCTTTCTTTCAAGCACTGAAGAAGGTGAAAAATTTTGAGTGGACTCCTAAGATCCAAGAGGCCTTCGAACAACTGAAGAAGTACATGGCTGAAGCCCCGTTGTTGGCCAAGCCTAATCTCGGAGAGACTCTCTACCTATACCTGGCGGTATCTGAACAAGCATTGAGTGCTGTCCTTATTCGAGAAGAAAGTAAGGTTCAAAAACCTATATATTATGTGAGCAAGGTGTTGCACGGGGCTGAGTTGAATTACTCTCCCATTGAGAAATTTGCTTTGGCATTGATAACGGCCTCAAAAAAGCTACGACCATACTTCCAAGCACACAAGATTCAAGTCCTGACGGACCAGCAGCTGAGGAACGTATTGTACAGCCCAAAGGCCAGTGGAAGGCTAATCTAGTGGGTGATTGAACTTGGAGAATTTGACATCACGTATAAGCCTCGAACAGCCATTAAGGCTCAGGCACTAGCTGACTTCGTGGTTGAATGCACCATTAACAACCAAGAAGTCGGGGGGCAGGAGATGGTAACTACCCCTGGGAAAGAGGATAAGGATGAGAAACTTGTACCTGATCTGAAGGAGTATTGGGTGCTCTATTTTGATGGAGCATCAAAAACAAAATCTAGTGGTGCAGGTTTGGTTTTGCAAAGCCCCGATGGGTTTACGGTTGAGTATGCTTTGAAGTTAGACTTCCCAACGACCAACAACAAAGCTGAGTATGAAGCTTTGATAGCCGGGTTGGGCTTGGCCAGAATCATGAGGGTCAAGAATCTCAAAGTTTGTGGGGATTCAAGATTAGTGGTATCACAAGTGAATGCTGAATTCGAGGCCAAGGATGAAACGATGGCGAAGTATCTAAGAGTTTTGAAAGCAGTCATGACTCATTTTGATGAGTGCTATGTGGAGCACATTCTGAGGGAAGAGAACGTTAAGGCCGATGCCCTGTCTGAGTTCGCTTCTTCTGAGATAGATAATTATGCAGGAAGTTTTTACTTCCAGGTCTTGAAGGCCCCGACCATCAACTCGAAATTGGTGGCTCCGATTTGTGTAGGAGGTTGCTGGATTGATCCTATCAAAGCTCACCTCGAAACTGGATGGCTCCCTGACAATGCCCTGGAGGCACGAAAGCTGTCAGTGAGAGCATTGAGATATGCCTTGATCGAAGGCATCCTGTACAAGAGATCGTTTGTTATCCCATACTTGAAGTGTTTGAGGCCCCAAGAGGCAAAAGAAGCATTGGAAGAAGTTCATGAAGGGATCTGTGGGCAACACTTGGGGGGTAGAGCCCTAGCTCACAAAATCACTTGACTAGGATTCTATTGGCCAGAGATGTTGGCCGATGCACAAAATTATGTTAAGAAGTGTGACAGATGCCAAAAGCACGCACCAATTGTAAGGTAGCCGCCTGAGATGTTGACTTCGATTAACTCTCCTATTCCGTTTGCAATGTGGGGGATGGATATACTTGGTCCTTTTCCCGTGGCTTCGGCACAAAGGAAGTTCTTGATAGTGGCCATTGACTACTTCACTAAGTGGATTGAGGCTAAACCTCTAGCTAAGATAACCACCAAACAAGTTGCCCAGTTCATCTGGGAGAAAATAATTTGCAGATATGGAATCCCACGAATCTTGTGACGGATAATGGGACACAGTTCAATAGTGAAGAGTTTAAGAAGTACTGCGAGGAAAATGCTATTGAGCTTCGTTTTACCTCAGTGGCACACCCACAAGCTAATGGACAAGCAGAGGTAGCTAATCGGATTATCCTTGATGGACTAAAGAAGAGGGTCGAACGCTCAAGGAACACTTGGGTGGATGAGTTGCTACCCATACTTTGGGCATATCGCACTACTTGTAAGGTGACCACTGGAGCAACCCCGTTTTTATTAGCTTACGGAGCATCAAAAGAGAGCATCTTTCCATTACAACCAAAGGGTTAAGGAAAGGTTCTTTCGCCAAGGCAATTTGGCTCTAAGAAAGATAGAGGCTTCCGGAGTTGGGCAGAAGGGAAAGTTAGCCCCTAACTGGGAAGGGCCGTACCGAGTTAGGAAGACACTAGGACGAGGATCCTACAAGTTGGAGACATTGGATGGGAACGAAGTGCCACGTACTTGGCATGCTTTGAACCTGAAGATTTATTATGTTTGAACTATCCTTGTAAGGACTTAGCTCATTATCTATTTATTAGGAGAAGTATGAATAAGGTTCGATGAAACCGTTCCAGGGTCTAGTACCCCGAGTAGGACCATAGTAGCTATGTAAGGGTTGAACCCACTTTCAAGTTATCAATGCAAATCTGTTTTCCATTCTTTGATTCTATGTTTAATTTATGTACCGAGCACCTGTTGAGTGTAAGGCTAGAAAGACCAAGTAATGAAAATGAATGAGCATATGAATAAA
The DNA here is from genome assembly GCA_037693485.1 of Kitagawia praeruptora. NCBI lineage: Eukaryota > Viridiplantae > Streptophyta > Magnoliopsida > Apiales > Apiaceae > Kitagawia > Kitagawia praeruptora. The sequence continues at coordinate 20,794,075 of CM075351.1, read as the reverse complement.
GGAAACAAATGCATAAATAAAACGCCCCGAAGGGCCCCCGGTTTAAGTTAAGTTACAACAAGAAAATAAGAGTTAAGTCCCGAAGAACCTTGATTGAAAGCTAAGGAAATAAAGCCACAGGCGGCTAAACGGGGTCATGCAAGGCCATGGGGTGATCCCAACCTACTCATCCGAGGATTCTTCCTCGCCACTCTCCTCGTCCGACTCCTCCTCATCTGAATCTTCTTCCTCAGCACCGCCTTGTTCTGCAACCACCATTGGCTGAGCGGTAGTCTCCACAACTTCAGTTTCTTCCTCTCCGGAAGATGAGCTTGTACTGCCTTCATTTCGGATCATCTTCTTGCCAGGGATCGGTAGTCGAACTACTCCAACTTTCCTGGCAGGCGGGGGTTTCTTTCCACGAGATCCCGAAGAGCTTGAGTCTTGACTAGCAGCTGGGGGATGCTTCTTGGATCCCGAGCCAGAAGATCTATGGCTACCTCTAGAACCAGAACCTGATGCTTGAGGAATAATCTTGGTCCCCAAGCCAAAAGCAAGGTTTGCACGGTTCTCGCCGCCCGTAGTCCAGTTAGGGCAAGGAAAGTCAGATGGGATGACAACTGAGGGATGTTTGTTACTCACAACATTGATTGCCTTGTCCCAACCAACAGACATGTTGAAGGGGCACACCACATCGTCATGTTCATCCATGAATTTCAGAAAATCTTTGGACCTATGATAGGCCTCAATCACCTTGTTAGCATCAGATGACTTCTTTCTGGCCAAAGAAGCAAGTTGCTTTCCGGAGGATAAAGCGTTCGCTTTGGCACATGCAACTTGAGAATGCAGATCATCAATTTCTTCCTTGAATCTTGCTGAATCAGTCTTCAATGATACATTCTCATCCCTAAAGGCCCGGCCTTGGGTAGAGAAAGTCTGAAAGTAGGCATTAGCCTGCAATAGGGAAGTTGATAAAGCATAAGGAGTTTATAAAGTCAAAATCAACAAACAACACCGAACCTACCAGAAGGAGTGTCATACCTGATATAAGGCTTGAGCGCCCATAAGTTGAGATTCATCCATCTTGTCGCCTGCATGTAAAGTCACTCTATCGAGAGGAGTGATTGAAAGCTTGGACCAGTCTAGAGCTAGGTGAGGGCTCCCAAAGACTGAATCTTGTTCACAGAAACCCCATGACGGTATAAAAGGGGTCCTAATACCCCCGTCGGCGTTTCGGGATCTTTTCCCGCCTTGGGAGCAGCCTTTCCAAGAAGTGAGGGATGCGAGGCTTAGTGGGATTCAGTAGTTCATCAGCCTTTTTCTTCATTCTTTTAGTCACAGTCGGTTGGTTCTTAGGACGACTGTCAATCTCCTCAGCAGTTGAAATGCAATATGAAAAACATCAGAATAAGAACAAATAGAGTTCATAATATGGCTAAGTAAGAAAGTTACCCTCAATAGAAAGAAAGCTAAGGCCAGTCTCAACGAGATTCTTTTCATTCAAAAAAGTCTTATAATGGGTACGACCATCATCAGCAAGGAGCCTATCTCGATTTAGTAGCTCTTTATCACTAAGTTCACACATAAAATGTGAACTATCCTCCACAAATCCAAATCTCTTCACAAAGAAGTCACCCCAATCACCACCTTCCCACTCAAGGATTACAAACTCCCTTTCCCAGAAATGCTAAGAATCTGGAAAGGAAAAGGAATTCACCATGTACGGAAGTTTGGCTCGATGTTGAAAGCTGACCCATCCTTTTTTGCAGTCAATGGAGTTTCTGGCCCCGAAGATACTCTGAAACATTGTAGTAGACAATGAGATTCTCAGCTGACGGCATCTTAGAAGCTCCGCCAGCAATCTGACGATAAAAGGATCAACCAGGAATCTGAACGGGCACCCCCAGTGAACACAAATCCTCTCAGGATGCCAGTTGCAGGTTCTGTCTGTTGGACTTGGACGACGAACCTTAATAGCATCTGGAAAGTGATATGTTCTCCTGATCTCTTCGACATCTCGCTTCTTTAACTTGCATGGACTATTAAACGAGTCTAAGCTTGCACTATTGAGGAATACCTCCCTCATAATGTTTAGTAGATCTAGTAGGGATTCAAATTTATGCTCGACATATGAAGGGGGTTTTATTTTTTTCTTACCTTTGGCTGTCCTCATCTTGCTCCTCTTGGCAAATGCTTCCATCATGGAGACCGGAGGAGCAGCTGGGTGGTTGTCTTCTGACATCTTGATCTTGAAACTTGAACTTGATCTTGAAACTTGAACTTGATCTTGAAATTGGAAACTTGACCTTGAAACTTGATCCCCGACTGGGACTAAAAATCTACAGAGCTTAAAAACTTGAAGACTTTGAAATGAAGAAGTGAATGAAATGAAGGCTACCACTCTTCTTTTATAGAAGAAGCATGACCTGCTATGTCAGGTTGAAGTTCAGCTTGATTCGCGTTTACAGGTTATCTATCGTTTGAAGATGAAAAAAGGACAGAAATTACTCATTTTATACAGAAAGGATCGTTATAATTCATACGAGCTAGAGAAGAAACAGCAGATATAATTGCTGAAGCTGCAAAACAAATGACCTCTGAAAGGCTAATTACGCTTAAGGAGCTAACTAAGGAGATCAGCCGTAAGTACGAGGTTAGCAATGCTAATTATAAGTTTAGGAGTAATCTTGCTAAAAGTCACTATTGGCCAAAATGGTGACTTGCAATCAACATTGAGATCCATGGTTTCTAAGACCACGGATGATTTTAGATCATAGATCCATGGTTTCTAAGACCACGGATGATTTTAGATCCGAGATCCATGATTTCTTTTAAAACCACGGATGGGTTTAGGTCCGGGCTTTTTAGCCAACCACGAAGTGGCCGACCACGACACCCGGAGGGCCGCAGCCGACCACGAAGCAGCCGACCACCGCGCCCAAAGGAGTAGCAGCCGACCACGAGGCGGCCGACCACCGCGCCCGGGGGACGCCAACCGACCACCAGTTGGCCGACCATGGTGATTTGAGGCCCTTCGGCCGACCACGGGCTAGCCGACCATGAGCTACCCATTGATCCGGCCGATCACGGGTAGTTTGTGGTCCCAGAACTCGAATTTTTCAGCGAATCTCGGATGATTTTCAGCACTGAAACGAGGTCAATGTTTAGCACCGTTTAGTGCCGTTTAACGCCATTTATCGTCGTTTAACATCGTTTAAACGTCGTTTAAGGCTGTTTAGCACCGTTTAGCCGTTTAGCGCCGTTTAGCGTCATTTAACGCCGTTTAGCGTCGTTTCAGATCGTCGTAAACGCGTCGGTCGCTCCACGCTTTACATCAAGACGGTACTCATAAAAATACTGTTGTACAATGATAAACCCTAACCTGAGTCTCGGAAAAGGCCGATAAAACTTCATGGAAAACCTGATCAGTTTTCCTAGAAGTTAGGGGCCAAATGATATGGGCTAAAAGTAATCCCTAAAGACACATTTAATTTGGCATTAATTAGACCCAATATGGTCAGAACGTGGGGCCCACCAGATGGGCCCAACCCTAGTTATAATATTAATTTCATAATTAATATTAGGGGTAATAAACAGCTCAGCAAATAAGAGTCAAACAAGGATATTACTCTTGCCTGACTTAGGCTCCAAGATACATACTTCAACCATGGAAACTGATTCCTACAAGGAAGGGGTCTAGAACCTTCCTCAAGGCGGTGGCTTGCCCACCAAGTCTCTAACTCCTACCATAATTCTAAGGCTTCTCAGCCTATATAAGGGCCTGACCCCTCATTCTCAGAACTACGTTTTTGGCTTGATTCTCAATACGAGATACGTAGGCACTCTGTGAGGACCGATCAGTCTCGAAACACGGAAACAACCGTTAAAGCTCGAAGCTCAACCACCCTAGCATTAAATACAATTCATAACCTACTTTTTATTCCACAACACCATGGTTAATGAGGGAGGGTGTGATGGGGGTCTGAATTGAAGTGAATTAGTTGGTCTGGGCATACACTTTTGGTAGCAATCTAAATTATCAAATCTTACGCAAGGCTCCTATAGCATAATTAAAGATGAACGAAGGTCATTTTTTGAAATGAAGTGCAGGTAGATGTGTCCTTGCAGATCTTGATAGGACTGGAGTTTCCAATAAATAGCGTGGGCACTGAAAAACAATTTTAGCTCAAAGTACGTATGGGACTTTGTCATTGAGAATCACTTTTGTCCTCAGCGAAGAAGCAATATAAATATAAAATAAATGAACTCATCTATCAAGTGTTTTAATTAAGGCGACGCATGACAGACAAGAAAGAGTTGGAATAATAGTGTAAAAGATTAATTTTATTTGTTAAATTTTTTATATGTAAGATAATTAAAAATCAACACCCATTATTTGTCAAACAAATTGATGCGGCCATGAGCAACACTATGTTATGTAGACTTGCAGAGGTAATACATTCGTGATGAACTGCGTTGAATATCAAATACTGTATGCTCTTAGTGAGCCACCTTATCCAAAATGTCATTAACGGAATTTACATAGTTTTGCGTAAGGAATTTGTAGGTAACGAATTTCTTCTATCCTAAGAAAAAAAATTACTTATTCTAGATTTTTGGTTGAAATCAACATGTACTATCACAATGATTGTAATCATTGTATCAATACAAGTTAAAATGTAAATTACAAGTTAAGTAATGTAAATTGAAATGGTAAACCTGTAACTTTTTGTTTTTCTTTTAATAAAAAAACATGTAACTATTTTTTTTCTTTTAATTAAAAAACAATCAGTGATGTCTTTGTAGAGTTGGTTCTATATTTTGCATAATTTAATTATAACTATGCATTGGTATGTTCAATTTATGTATCTATTTTATATTTTTGCTATAACACCAATTGTAGCCTACATTGCACTTGCTCTAATGAACATCATTCCGTCTTCTAAGTTACTATACCGTTAAGATATTAAATATCCATCTGTTCAAAATGCAACCATAACCCACTAACAACCTATCAGATACAAATTACTAAAGAAATAGAAATCTTGTATTTGTGTTTAAGATCGCTTTAATTGAGTAACACTATACAGGTAGTAAAAACACATGTACTTTCAAAAGTAACAACTAAGCAATTTAGCTAGACAACATTGGAGAAGCACTAAAACAGTTAGCATATGTTGATAGCGAGTAGTAATGACCTTAGTCGAATCAAACATTAGTCAAATAAATTGTTTCCGATGAATGCATATTGCAAAGCTAATATGGCCCTAAGACATAGGAAACCAAAGTCCTATTATGACCAACACATAACCAAAACAATAGATATAGGCAAATAAAACCAAAAATGTCTTATATAATCAAGCATTAGTTTGGTATATTAAAACTTAGCACCGAGCAAGTAAATTTTTACAAGTGGAATGATGTTTGGATTAGAAATGGAAGGAGAAAACACATATAGTTTTTATGGATACCTTTTCAGAACATAATAAGTACGTAAAATAGTGGAAAATAGCAGCTGTCATATGTGATATGACCATTTAAGTGTACTTATAAGCCATTGCACTTGTAAGTAATAGAGAAGGGAAACTTATCTAAAGCATAAATTGCAGGTAATATGGTGTTGGTTCCTACAACATATATGAATACGCATACAAATAAAATAACTATGATCTATAAAACAATTATTCATAAAGTGTTCCAAGTGCATAAAGAAACCTAGCTAACAACAAATAATTAATTCCTCGCTCCTATCAAGTTCATGATCTATTTATCAAAAGTTAATTTCAAGTAACCGAACTAATCTTGCAAATAAAACATCGTAAACATATTTGGACGTTAAAGTCTATATTGGTCATACTACAAACTTTCATTCTAAACTGGTTGCCAAGTATATTGTAGCTAGCAAAAATGAAATACAGTAAATACCTAACACACATATAGAGACACATACACACATATATAAGTGGTGAGTTGACGTTCAGAAAATTTTAATACTACTACATTATGATGCTTAGCTGCCCATGTGTCCACTCCTTGTGAGCTTCCGCAACCTGGATTTTCTACCAAAAGGCACCTCACTAAGTGACAGAAAAGGGAAAGTTATATAAAGCATAAATTACAACATTCACAGGCAATACGGTGTTGGTTCCTTCACGACAGTGCTGGTTCCTTCGCAACTTATTCCTCAGACGCTTAACAACCTCCGTTCTTCCACCATCTCTTCAGTGAGAAATAGTTTTGATTTTCCTCGCTTTTTCGGAGTTGGCTTCATTGTACAGGAATGGCAACCTTCATACTTTCATGGTTATTTTCTTCTCCTAAGCAAGACTCAACCAAACAAACATCTGTTTGACCTGGCAAATCAGTAAATGCATTACATCAACACCTCAAAGGCCTAGAAAACAGTGTGAATTCTTCAAAAGCAATTAAAAAGGTATAATCTCACATTTATCTGCAGATAGACGCTATAACCTTCCTCAAAACCTTATAAATCCCAAAAAAATTAAAAGATTAAGTTAAACCCCAAAATTCAGACTTTTAATACACAAAAAAAAATTAATAGAACAATAATATTTACTAACAGGTACCCATGCTAAACTATTTAAAACAAATTAAAAATATATATATATGATAGAGCAATAATTTTTACTAACAGGTAACCAGGCTCCACTATTTAAAGCATATTCATTAAACCTATAAGAGCACATAAAGCAGCTGACGACATTCTTTTTTAAGGTTCTTCCATTGCATGAGTTTATAAAAGATCGGGTTGAAGGTTGGGTTAGTTAGTTGGCAAGGTAGGGAACATGCATTAAATACCGACAGCATAGTTGTCCCTGATTTTAAACCTATGGCATAGTACTGAGAATTTTTTTAAGACCACCTAATATTGATATTACTGACCATTGTCATGGGAAATGCCACCAAATTAATGTATACTTAGTTACTCTCAGCCCAAACAATACATGGAGAGTAACCGAGTAAGTGTGATTCTGTTATGAGGCATGTTCATGTTTTAGTAGAAATATATGAAAACAACACCTAGAGGGGGGGTGAATAGGTGTTTTTGGATAATAGTGTGAATTTATGAACTGTTTTGAAATTAACTGAAAACAGCTTGCTGTTTGTAATAACACAGTTTACAAACAGCACGCTGATTGTACCTGAAAAGCAATGCAGAAAGAATATAAACAGTAAGTAAAAGAGACACACAATCTTTTAGCCAGGTTCGACCCCTAATCCCCTATGGTCTACGTCCTGGTCCCTTACCAAACTTGGTAAGAGAATATATTATTGATCAACTATAAACCGATTACAAGATTCAACAATATATCTCCCTTAACCCTTGCTGATTACAAATGGCTTGCTGTTTACCTGTGAACAACTAACTTTCTAAGTACTACTTCCCAAGTATACTTCTCTAGTCTAGTTCGACTCACCCTAAAACCTGAAGCCAATCTTGTACAACAGCAAAACAATACACTTTGAACAATACAAATGTTTTGAAAGAATACAACTCAACCTATAAATCCTCTGAATATATATATATACGTGTATGATGAGGTTTGAAGGTTTTGAAAGGTTTAGCAATGAAAGCTCAGTAGTTGTGTGAGTATATCTTGTTTTCTGCACGTTGTATTCAGTGATAAGAACTGATGTTATTTAGTTCTTATATAGGTGAACAAGATCTGAAGGTTTAAGGCTTGAAAGAATTCCAACGGTATGAATTCAAGCCGTTAGAAATGGAGGGCTTCTTTTGATCAATGGAATGTGTTTTCTTCTCTGCAAAAGGCTGAGCACTGGTGCGTGTATGATGAAGATAATGTGCAGGGAATAATGTTTGTAAGAGTCCCATGTGATGTATTTAGTGGAGGTATGGAGGTGTAATAAAATAAGGTAAGGTAACCTTATTAATTCAAAAGGAATTTTGTCTTGTCTCCAAAAGCTTAAGTGGGAGGATGGTGAATATATATTCTGAGGATCTTTACATATAATCTATAATTAATCAATAGAACATCTCCTCTTGACTGTTCTCTTAAATTCCCGAAATGAACTGCAAAAGCTTCAGACACAATCAGCTTGCTGATTGTACAATTGGCATGCTGTTTGCGACAAATGGCTTGCTGTTTGATGTGTACTGATTAGACAATCAGTAAGCTGTTTTACCCTGCAGAAACACGTTAGAGCATACACAAATGGCATGCTGTTTAACCTGCAAGACCAAGTTAGAACAAACGAAATAGCATGCTGTTTTTATATCTACAAGCCAAATGGCTTGCTGTTTGATATCATCAAAACCTAGGAGTTTCAATCTCCCCCTTTTTGATGATTACAAAACTTTTAGGAGAATTTTGAGACTCCCCCTAAATTCCTGCATCACAATGTTAGATATAAAACAATTTTTATCTTAAGGTTAAGAAATATACTTTAGCATATCCAGAATAAAAACTTAGTAAATCACAAAACATCATATGCCACATAATTCAAACATCACATAATTAACAGGTTCAAACAGTCAGAATAAAACCAAGTACTTAGGTACTACAGTCAAAAGCATCATAAAAGTAATCAAACAGAGCAAGCAATTAGAGCATGAAATTGAAATTCTCCTAATTTCTCCCCCTTAATTCATCAAAAACTAAGGATCACTTGCTTCAGCATTCGACTTGGTAGCCTCTGTATCTGTGTCATCACCAGGAGCATTCTTTGCAGCAGCTTTGGCTAAGTTCTCCAACCCTTGATCATGAACAATCTCTGAGTGAGCAGTAGAGGTGTTACCAACTGTCTTGAGCATCAATTCCTTCATACTTGCGACCTGGGAGATGATATCTTTCATAGCACCCTTAATAGCTTGAAAGTCTGCCTTGATATCCTTCACATCATTTCTGATAGCTTGAGTATCATTTCGAAGGGAAATGATCTCACTTGTCATGATGGTGACATCTGCTTGCAGAGACTGAGAAACCAAGTTCTGATTTGCAGATTGAGGTGCAGAAGAGGTAGTAGGATCAGCATGTCCTTCAGATGGAGGAATCACAATTCTTGACAACACATCTCCTTCAATTTGCAGATTGTTCAAGGCCAGAAATTTTTGATCTATGCAATCTTTAACAGTGACCTTAACAGCTCCTTTAACATCAACAGAGAAAAACTTAAAGATATTAGACAACCAATTTGCATACGGCAGTCCACTCACAGATTTCTCAACTGTAGCTTGCATCTTTTTCAAGATGAATCCTGGTACATCAAAAGCCTTTCCAGACATGATCATTGCCACAACCACAACATCTTGACAAGTGAAATTCGACTTATTTCCTACACGAGGACAGAGGTGTGACCTGGCTAACTTAAACACCAAATGAGCCAGCGGAGTTACTACAGTAGTGGGAGGGGGGTTTGAATCCAAGGGTTTAACATCTCCCATCAAAAGCTGTAACTGTTCAGCATAACTGAGAAAGGGTAGGTTCACAGACCCTTGAGCAGTATAGATATCAAGCTCACTGTATGTTTTGATTTTCAAACGGGAGCTTAAAAAAGGGGGGTTTAATTGAATCATTGTACCCCTAACCATCGATGTTACATTACCAAATTTATCCGATTGCAAATTAGCATAATATTCACGGACTAAATCAGGATAGTAAAAATTGGGCAAATCAAGTATGAACGACTCTAACCCAATGTCCGAAAACAATTTCATTACTCCACATTGATTAAGAGAGGGAATAAGCTTACTTGCCAGAGGTTGCCCATAGATAATTGCTCGATTTCCCATGTCCAAATCCTTAAATCTATCTTCGAAGGCAGGAGAGATGAACACTGGAGACATTGTCATCTTAAGTTTCTTGGATTGTGGGGTTTGAGTGACTTCATCGCCGCTTTCTCGCATTCCACCGACTGTCTCGTCTTTCTGAGAAACTGATGGAGACAATTCCCTTTGAGCTCTGGTTTTGCGAACCATGGTGATGAGATGAGCAGATAAAACCGAGTTGCCGCTTGAAACCCTTAATCGCCGATTACACAGCCTAGCCGCCGCTCAGGAACCCTAATTGCCGCTTGGATAGTGAATGAAAGAAATGACCCAATTGAAGCGCGTCTCTTTAGTTTTGGACAATTTTTAGGGGAGAATTTATGGTTTTTTGTAAAAACTAAATATCTAATTATAACATAATTAGATAGAATTATATGGGAAAAAATATTAAGATAGAAACAAACAAGAAAAACAAAAATCCAATAAATTCCTATTTCTCACAGATGAATAAAACATGAAAAACATGGATAATCACATTAATCAGGTAAATTGCACAAATATTAATTAGGAACAAGATTATTTAAAAAAAAAAAAAAATTTAAATAAACATTCATCTACAATTTTGCAATTTCCTTAACACATAATCAATTAGCATGTTATATCAATGATCAGAATATGAGCATAGCTATTTATTTTCATAAACATAAATGACAAACAGCATGCTGTTTGTAACTAGAGTCATGACAAATGGTAAGCTGACCTGTTCAATAACTGACAATCAGCACGCTGTTTACATAGAACACATTCCAAGTTGCATTCGAATGACTGAGAATCTTTCTTCAGCAAGGGGCTTTGTGAAAATATCTGCTAATTGAAATTCAGTTGGAACAAAGACCAACTCTATCTTGCCCTTAGCAACATTATCTCTCAAGAAATGATGTCGAACATCGATATGCTTCGTTCTTGAGTGATTCACCGGATTTTTAGAAATGCTAATGGTGCTAGTGTTGTCACAGTTGATTGGAACTTTTCCACACTTGATATCAAAGTCCCTTAGAGTTTGAATCATCCATAGAAGTTGAGAACAACAGCTCCCAGCTGCTAGATACTCCCCTTCTGCAGTGGATAAAGCAACCGAAGTTTGTTTCTTGCATTGCCAAGACACTAGGCTTTGTCCAAGAAATGTGCAAACACCACTAGTGCTTTTTCTATCAATTAAGCAACCTGCATAATCTGCATCACTATACCCAACAAGATCAAAAGTATTTGTGATAGGATAGAACAAACCAAGAGAAATGGTACCACTTAAATATCGAAATATTCTTTTAATGGCATTTAAGTGAGATTCTTTAGGGTTTGACTGAAACCTTGCACAAACACATACACTATACATTATGTCAGGTCTAGAAGCAGTTAAATATAGTAGGCTTCCAATCATACCTCGATACCTTTTAATATCAACTGCCTTACCATTTTCGTCTGCAATCAGCTTGCTGTTTTGCATCATAGGAGTTGATTTTGGTTTTACATCTTCATATCCGAATCTCTTCAGTAGATTCTTTGTGTACTTGGATTGGTGTATAAAAATTCCATCCTTAGATTGCTTGATTTGAAGACCCAAGAAATAGTTGAGCTCACCCATCATGCTCATTTCGAACTCACTATGCATACACTTAGAAAACCACTTACACATAGATTCATTAGTAGCTCCAAAAATAATATCATCCACATATATTTGAACAATAAGAATATCTTTACCATCTTGCTTAATAAATAATGTGGGATCGATTTTACCTCGAATAAAACCATTTTTGATGAGGAACTTACTAAGCCTTTTGTACCAAGCCCTTGGAGCCTGCTTTAAACCATAAAGAGCCTTCTTTAGCTTGAATACATAGTCTGGATACTGATCATGTTCGAATCCAGGAGGTTGTTTGACATAAACCTCTTCTTCCAGCAAGCCATTTAGAAATGCGCTCTTTACGTCCATTTGATATAGCTTGAATTTCTTGAAACATGCATAGGCAAGAAGCATCCTAATTGATTCCAAACGTGCAACAGGAGCATAAGTTTGATCAAAGTCAATGCCTTCTTGTTGATTATATCCTTGAGCTACAAGCCTTGCTTTATTTCGAGTAACGGTGCCAAATTCATCAACTTTGTTTTTAAACACCCATTTTGTTCCAATGATTGAAGCATCTTCTGGTGGCTTGACAAGTTCCCAAACTTCACATCTTTCAAACTGATTTAGTTCTTCTTGCATCGCCATGATCCAATTTTCATCTTCTAATGCTTCATTGATATTTTTGGGTTCTTCTTGAGCTAGGAAGGCTGCATGAGCACAATAATTTGCCTTTCCTCTTCTTGTAGTAATTCCATCAGTAATGTCACCAATGACCAACTCCGGAGGATGATTCTTGACCGTTCTTGTTGCTCTTGGTAAAGAATGTTGAGCTATTTCTTCATGAGTTTTCTTTCTTATCCTTTCTTGAGGTGACTGATCTTTTTCATCATAAACAGGTAGTTTCTCAGTAGTTCTTGATCTTCTAGGGCCTCCCAAAGATATTTTTGCAATTCTGGAGATTGTATTTTCCATTTCAGCTTGCTGTTTTGAACTTTCAGCATGCTGATTGTTGTTGTCTACATCATCCTTGACTTGCTGACTTTCTTCTCCGTCTTCATCTTCAGTTTGCTGTTCTGAACTTTCCTCTTGCTGATTTGCACTCCCAGTTTGCTGATTTGCACCTCCAGCTTGCTGATTTGCACTTCCAGCTTGCTGCTTTGCACTTCCAGCTTGCTGATTTGCACTTCCAGCTTGCTGTTTTTCACTTTCAGCTTGCTGTTCTGCAAAATCTTTCTCATCTCTTGGAAGATCATTGTTAGGTTCTTGAAAAGTAACATCAATAGATTCTTCAACAATATGCTTATTAATATTATAAATTCTATAAGCTCTACTTGTTAAAGAATAACCAATAAATATGGCTTCATAGGATTTAGCATCGAATTTACCATCTTTACCAATTGTCTTGAGAACAAAACACTTGGAACCAAAAATCTTGAAGTAACTGATATTAGGCTTCTTGTTTCTCAACAATTGATATGGAGTTTTGTCCAAAATTGGCCTGATTATAATTCGATTCAACAAATAGCATGCCGTATTCACCGCTTCGGCCCAAAAACTTCTAGGAAGCTTGCTTTCTTGAAGAAGAGTCCTTGCTGTTTCTTGAAGTGACCTATTCTTTCTTTCCACCACTCCATTTTGTTGTGGAGTTCTTGGAGCAGAAAATTCATGGGAGATTCCTCTTTGTTCACAATATGTAATGAATTTCTCATTGACAAATTCACCTCCTCTATCACTTCTTATACCTACAAGTCTTGTATCATGCTTGTTCTCAAGTAGCTTAATTAGTTTCTCAAATTCATCAAAAGCACAATCTTTAGTACGAAGAAACAATACCCAAGTAAATCTAGAAAAATCATCTACAATGACAAAACCATATTGTTTACCTCCAATACTTTTATAAGCTTCAGGACCAAATAAGTCCAAATGTAGTAGCTCTAAAGGTTTAGAAGTGGATACCATTTTCTTTGCTTTGTGAGTGCTTCGAATTTGTTTACCCAATTGGCATGCTGAACATACTTCAACCTTAGAATACTTCAGTTTTGGTAGACCTCTGACCAGATTCTTGCTTGATAGTTTATTAAGCAAGTCCATGTGTGCATGTCCCAACCTCCTATGCCAAATATAAGGATCATTTTCGACTATAGCAGACAAACAGCATGCTGTTTCCTGCATTTCGAAGTTTAATACATATATATTTCCTTCCCTTCTAGCAACTAGGGGGATTTTGTTAGCACGAATGGTAATAATAGTTTTATCTATGCCAAACTTAACAAAATGTCCATCATCAAATAATTGAGTGACACTAAGTAAATTATATGAAAGACCTTTGACATATTGAACTTTATCGATCGAAATATTACTATTACCAATAGAGCCAATACCAAGAATTCGAAGAGTCTTGCTATTGCCAATTGTAACTCTTCCTCCTTTCTTCATTTCAAGACTCATGAACTGAGATTTGTCTCCACACATATGTCTAGTGCATCCGCTATCCAAAATCCATTGATTTGATTTTACTTTAGCGGTAAGACATATCTACAAAACAAACAAACACCAATTTAATGTTTTGGTACCCATATAGGTTTGGGTCCAAATTGGTTAGAAGCAAGGATATATAAAACATTTAAATCAGCTTTCTTGATCCACATTTGGATCACTTTTGGTGACTGTTGGTAAGCTGTTTGTTTTCTGTCAGGAGCATTCCAGCGTGCTGTTTGTCTTCTGACTGCTCCATTCTGGTAAGCTGATTTTCCTTTGTGGTTGATTTGAACCACACACTCTTTTTCCAGATGGCCTTTTCCACCACATTTGTTGCAAATCTTCCAGGGCATAGCATAATCATAAGGTATACCATTTCTACCATCATATTGAAGTACACTATGCTTCTTGTTTAAGTTTATGCCAACTCCTTCTCTAACCAGGGGAACATTTGTCTTCTTCATTAATGTCTTTAGGCTGTCCTCTCCTTGAACAAAGGTTTCCATGCCTTTCTGGAGGTTCTTGACCTCTTTTTCCAGAAGAGAGATCAAATCAGCTTGCTGATTGATAAGTTCAGCTTGCTGTTTTCTCTTTTCTGCAGATTTTGAGGATTCGGCTTCACTTGACTCTTTGTGCTTGAATGATTGTATACATTCATTCTTTTCTTCAATCTCTGATTTCAATCTTCTAAGTTCTTTCATGAGAGCCTCATTTCTTTGAAGAATCACTTTGTTGACTCCTTCGAATTGAACTAGTTTCTCCTTTAAATCATCAATGAGATCATTATGGTTTGTTTCTGGATTCTTCTCAGTCATTAACTCAGCAATAATCTTCTTTAACTGGTTGTTGTTCTTTTCCAGCTTGCTATTCTTATTTTTTAGTTCCATAAACTCAATTATGGACACTTGATTTGGTACCTGCATGGTTAGTTCTTCTAGCATATTATGAGATGAAGGTAAATCAGAATTGATTGAGTTTACCTCACTTGCATCATCTTCTGAATCTGAACAGTCACTATCCACAACGCCTTCTTTTATGGATCCTAGTGAGCTTTCTTCGTCATGTAGACCTACAAGAGCCAAATTCACCATGTCTTCACTTGAGTCATCACTAGAGTCTGAGTCATCATCACTCCAAGTCAGTAAGGCCTTTGATTTTCTCTTGTCCTTGAAAACAGCTTGCTGTTTAGACTTTAGCTTGAAACAGTCCTTTTTAAAATGGCCCGGCTTGCCACATTCGAAGCAAGTTTGTTCCTTGGCTTTCTTTTTGGAGAAATCACCTCTTTCTCTTTTCATTCTATTTTTCTTCTCAATCAGCCTCTTGATCTTTTGAGAGATAAGTGCCATTTCTTCATCAGATTCTTCATCAGACTCAAACAGCTTGCTGTTTGACGATTCTGGCTTGCTGTTTGTAGAATGCAGAGCCAAATTCCTCATTTTGGCTAAAGGAACCCGAACACCTTCAATCTGACTTTTGTTTAACTTACTTTCAAACTGTTCTAGCTCAGCAAAAACAGCTAGGTGATCCATGGTGTCGATTGTTGAGGATGATTCCAAAGCCGTGACCTTGGCTTCATAAATAAATGGTACCGCACTTAACACTTTCATGTTAATTTCATCTTGTGGAATATCTTTTCCAAGTCTCTTTAATGAGTTTATAGTAACTTGGAACCTTGCTTGACCTTCTTTGATAGTTTCATCATCCTTGAGCTTGAAGTTTCCAAAATCATTCATTAGTTTGCTAAGCTTCACCTTCCTCAAGGTTTTTGATCCTTCATGATAGGTTTCCAAAGCATCCCACATTTCTTTTGCTGTCTTTAGGGAGGAGACTTTGTCATACTCAGCTTGATCTAGAGCATTCATGATGGAGTTCCTAGCTTCTCCATTATAACCGCATTTGATAATCTCATCGGGAGTAAGATCATCAACATCTTTTGGATTGTTCTTATCATCCAGAAATTTGAAGTCTCCTTTTTGCACCACTCTTAATACCAGTGGTCTCTTGGACAAGAATGTTTCCATTCTACATTTCCACCAGTTGTAATTTTCTGATCCAGTGAGGAGAGGAGCTCTATAATCTGATTTAGCTTCGAGATATTGTTCACCCATGATCGATACCTTCCTGTTACAGAAATATTAGTATACCTCGCTCTGATACCAATTGAAAACAACACCTAGAGGGGGGGTGAATAGGTGTTTTTGGATAATAGTGTGAATTTATGAACTGTTTTGAAATTAACTGAAAACAGCTTGCTGTTTGTAATAACACAGTTTACAAACAGCACGCTGATTGTACCTGAAAAGCAATGCAGAAAGAATATAAACAGTAAGTAAAAGAGACACACAATCTTTTAGCCAGGTTCGACCCCTAATCCCCTATGGTCTACGTCCTGGTCCCTTACCAAACTTGGTAAGAGAATATATTATTGATCAACTATAAACCGATTACAAGATTCAACAATATATCTCCCTTAACCCTTGCTGATTACAAATGGCTTGCTGTTTACCTGTGAACAACTAACTTTCTAAGTACTACTTCCCAAGTATACTTCTCTAGTCTAGTTCGACTCACCCTAAAACCTGAAGCCAATCTTGTACAACAGCAAAACAATACACTTTGAACAATACAAATGTTTTGAAAGAATACAACTCAACCTATAAATCCTCTGAATATATATATATACGTGTATGATGAGGTTTGAAGGTTTTGAAAGGTTTAGCAATGAAAGCTCAGTAGTTGTGTGAGTATATCTTGTTTTCTGCACGTTGTATTCAGTGATAAGAACTGATGTTATTTAGTTCTTATATAGGTGAACAAGATCTGAAGGTTTAAGGCTTGAAAGAATTCCAACGGTATGAATTCAAGCCGTTAGAAATGGAGGGCTTCTTTTGATCAATGGAATGTGTTTTCTTCTCTGCAAAAGGCTGAGCACTGGTGCGTGTATGATGAAGATAATGTGCAGGGAATAATGTTTGTAAGAGTCCCATGTGATGTATTTAGTGGAGGTATGGAGGTGTAATAAAATAAGGTAAGGTAACCTTATTAATTCAAAAGGAATTTTGTCTTGTCTCCAAAAGCTTAAGTGGGAGGATGGTGAATATATATTCTGAGGATCTTTACATATAATCTATAATTAATCAATAGAACATCTCCTCTTGACTGTTCTCTTAAATTCCCGAAATGAACTGCAAAAGCTTCAGACACAATCAGCTTGCTGATTGTACAATTGGCATGCTGTTTGCGACAAATGGCTTGCTGTTTGATGTGTACTGATTAGACAATCAGTAAGCTGTTTTACCCTGCAGAAACACGTTAGAGCATACACAAATGGCATGCTGTTTAACCTGCAAGACCAAGTTAGAACAAACGAAATAGCATGCTGTTTTTATATCTACAAGCCAAATGGCTTGCTGTTTGATATCATCAAAACCTAGGAGTTTCAATATACCTCTTTCTTATCTTTCATGGAGACTAAGTAGACGAACAAATAAAATGTGACAATTTTAAAAAACCGAAAATTAAACTTAAGTGCAATATAATGAAGCCATGTAAGCCTTAAATTAATAGACATTAAAATGCATCTGTTTCTATAAATAAGAAATAAAAAAAGGTAAAGGAACAACATGCATAAGCTTATGTGGGAAGAGTTTTGATAAAAAAACATTATGTTTTTTCCTGACTATAGTGTGTCTTCATTTTGGCAGTACATACTACACCCCAGAAAAGTAGCCAGGTTGGTGTAGTTGGTAAATGGACAACATACCAACAAATGATTTCGACAGGACAACATACCAGATTATCCTTTTCTTTCCAAACAACCAGATTATCCTTTTCTTTCCAAACACATAATGATAAGGGAAGATATATTCAGACCAAACATAAACCAAGCCCTCCAATGGTTTAGTAAGTAAAGACAAAAAATAAGGGTATCAACGTAATAGGCTTATGAAGGAGTTAATAAAATAGCTAATAGCGACATAGGTTGTTACAAATTTTGTGATTACAACAACACATTTAGACATGATCTATAAGTTATGTTTACTGTATGCCATTGCCTAGGCTACAAATGTAGAGGTTACAGAATGGTTGTTCAGTAGCCTACAAAGTATATCCAAAAAATGCACAGGATATACCAAAGAAATTTGGTTGAAAATAAGAATAATTTACTAATGTTTAACTGCGTAAATGAATCATCGAAATCCGTTTAATATAAGAAAAAACCAAATCTTACAATAAAATATAGTGCAAGATACAGAGAAACCTGTTGCATTATTCCTAGCATATCTTAGCTAGCCTCATTCTAAGTAACCTTATCAAGACTTTTGAAAAATAAAATTTACAAGTAACATATAAGTTCTCTAGTATATCTTAAATAGTTTTAATTGTAGGATACATAGCATGTATTAACAGAGAGAACAAAAAAATGGCTAAAAAGGCTATTGAAATAAGTGGTTATCATAGTTTTTTTTTCTGAGTATAGTAGGTATGCAGAAGTTGGTGACACCCAAAATAGCTAAGAATTATGTGCGACAACCTAGCCTATAGAGGAAGAAAGAGTTTTCAATTTTCATCAATATATATGTTATCTCAATTTCCCTCTATTAATATAGTCTTGATTTTTCCTATGACTGTGGATTGAATTGTATAATGGATGTCCTAAGGAAAAAGCACCATTTACAACGTGACAACATCAATCCAAAAGTTACTACAAGACCAATTACACACTTTAACAATCAAGGGCAATAGAATACACCAATCAATTGGCAAAACAAAAAAACAAATATCATATATTTAAAATCACAATTGATTAGAGCCGATAAAATTACCAAATACTAACCTCCTCAAAATCGACCATACATCATTTGACCACGACAGGATGATCGGACAGTCATCTGCTCAAGAACTTGTACCTACTTTAACACATGTAGAACCAACCTTTTTAAACCTAATTACCAGGTAAAAATACATATATGTACAAATATGGTATAAGAATGAGAAACAAAGGCCGAGTAGCAAACATTACTAGAGATTCAAAGAGGGGTTGAGAAATCATATCTCTTTTGGTACAGGTTCGGGAAAGATATTGGGTAGTAATAAATTGCTGTAGTGGCATTCCAGTTATTCTCGTAGAAATAAGGTTAAATTGGTCCTTTCACACCTAATTTTCTGTCACTTTTTACCCTTCCGTTCGGCTATAATATATAGTAATAGATAGATTTTCTTTTTGAAGAAATCTCTTTTATAAAAAAACTAACTTACGACTCCTTTTCTAATATTTATAATTATATAATTTATTTTTAATATTTATATGGTATATATATATATAGGATATTTTTCTAATAGAAACTAACTTAGAATATAAACTAGAAACTTAACCTAAATTAAATATTTCAAGCTAATCTAATGACCAAATTAGGGGTACCCCAATACAAAAAATGTTTAAAATTATTGGCTCTATTCAACAAAAAAATAAAAACAAAAGTTACTGTTCACGTGATGACGTGGCACGTGAACAGTAACTTTTTATATATTTTTTATTTATATTTTTGTTCAATAGAGCCAAAAAATTTATAAGTTTTTTGTGAAGGTGCCCCTACCGGGGCCATTAAAATAAATGAAATATAATTTATTTAGTGTAGGTTTCTTGTTTCTATTCTAAGGTTGGTTTCTATTTGAACGCTAGCATATATATATATATGAAAAAATTCTGTTCGATTTATGAAATTTACTTATATTTCGTTTTGATTATCAAAATATCCTTATTATTATTTGAAGATAGTTCTACTAACAACAAAATATAGTTTTAATAATGAGTAAGAGTGATTTTGTCCAAAATTTTGGTAGTCTGGTATTCAGTACGACAAAATAAATAAGAACCGTTAGATCATAAAATAAATATATGAAAAACGATGGATCTAGCATAAAAAATATTTAATTTTTTAACATATAAACTAAAATTCATAATTTTTTTTTTTGATATTATGAGTTTTTCCATATCGAAAATAATTGTTAAATCATCACTAAACTAAAGATAATTTTGTGAGTTTCGCGTGTGGCGTAAAATCATTCAAATTAAATTTCTAGATCTCAAGATAGAGCCCAGAGAGTAAATATGAACATTTTCTAATATTAAATAATAAATAAATAAAATTCAAATATATCCTTTTTAATTTCCCTAAAAAAATATCCTTTTTAATTATGTCCTTTTTATATATTATAATTTTCTTTTTAAAATTCAATTCTAATACAAACTATTTTAATTATATCCTTTTTAGATTATAATTTTCTTTTTAATATGTAATAATCTTGATCGTCTATGTTTAAAAATATAATTTTCAACGGTTGAAATTATTTTGATAGTATAATGAACAAACTAAAAGACCAAACCAAAATTATGGATAAGATCCCTCTTACGCTTATTATATATAAGGATATAATTGTATTTGTTGTTAGTAGAACTATCTTCAAATAATAACAAGGGTATTTTGATAATCAAAACGAATTATAAGTACAATTCATAAATCGAATAGAATTTTCAACGTAAAAAATTGCCAATTTTTTCTCTTTTTTGTTTCTGTGTAGGTTTAATTAGAAAATAATTGTTAAACCATCACTCATTAAAGATATTTTGTTAACTTTACGTGGATTGTAAAGTCATCCAAATCAAATTTTAAAAATTCAAGATAAAGTACAAATATTAAATCAAATGTGTAAAATCTTTTATATATCAATTTTTTAACAACAATTTGATATATAAATTAATAATGTAAAAAAATTAAAAAAAATTAATATAATTATAGATATTAAAAAAGGAGTCGTCCGTTGCACGGGTTATAAGCTAGTAGTATATAGATCATCATAACCTTATGCACAAAACCCAACCCCCCCCGGGTTCCCTTAAACCCACCCCTACCCTCCCCCCACTCACTCAATCACATCAAACCCTTTTATTGCTGTCAGGTAATGTACCCATATTCTGTATTGAAGTACTTTTTGTGTTAGAACTCGTATATTTTATTTTTATATATGTGTGTGGAATGTATTTTAGCTTATTCTACCATAGATTTTGACCTTTGCGATGAGTAATTGAAGATTTAAGTGAGTCTAGTTGTTTTCTTTGCTGATTTATTTCGTCAAAATGGGTTTGGAATAAAAAATGTGAAGGACTTGACCAACATATCTTATCTAGCTTTTAATGGTTTAGCCCTAATTTTTTTGGTTTGGTTTGGTTTCTTTTCAATGTATGTATCATGGTTTGATTTGCTTACTCTGCATTATTGTTGTTTGTTTGTATTAATGTGTATTAATTATGTTGTACATTTACGATTGAGTGGGTGTATGTTATAGAACTGAAATGTTTGGCTACTGGATTTTCTTTTTCTCTGATTTTTGCTATTCTAAAAGTATGGTGAGAAGCCCCTCCGTACAGAAGACGTGAATGGTTATGATCTCGGTGTGACGTATGTTCCGTCACATCGGCCCAAGAAGTTGCATATCAAAGCTTCAATGACGGAGAATCAAACATTCATGAACATTCATAATTTCAAACATGCGATAGTCGAATATACAGTCCTAGGCAAAGCTGTATCTCGTTGTCTCATTACTCCAAACAGGCGTTGTAGAAAACCAAGGGTATGTGTCCATTTTTCAATTGATTGCATAATAGAAAATTTTGGTTTAAAGCATTCAAGAGACGAATTGTGTAGTTTTTGTGGGAGAGAAAGTTATCTAATGAAGAGAAATTTAGTGAAGTGATTAAGAATGACGAAAGAAGTGAAATGATGATTAAGGATGATAAGAGTAAGAGTCATGTGTTGAAGGCCAAGCCTTCTTCGAAGAAAAAAGCTGTGACTATGGCTCTTTTGAGACGGTGAGCGGGGTAGTAAAAAAGGAGTATGTGAGCCCGGTGAAAGGTGCCCAAGGTAGAGTGAGATGGAGTTTATTACTAAGCCTGGGCCCAATTTCAATTGGACATAGGAGTGATCAGAAGTGTGCATACGGTGAGTGTTTTTTTGTTCATGTAAATTAGGGTTTATTGATTGAATATAGTTAGTTTTGGTGGAATGTCTAATATGAGAATTATTTAATTTTTCAATTTATTAGCTCAGTGCAAATATGATGTTGAAAAGGTGAGATAATGAACTATATTTGATTTATTCAACTTTTAAGATATGTTTTATATATTTACCTTTTAGAGATATCTTAGTATTGTTTTGTATTCTCAGGCTTTCAGGATATTGGTTGAATATTTTGTTGTGTCCATCCATCGCTCGATTGAAGAAGATATTGGTTTTCTAATTTATTGTTCCGTGATATTCTTTGTGTCATGTATATACGATGCGCTTCAAAGTACGACTACTCATATTTTGTGCATGTTTCGGTTTATATTGTTGCTAATAATTTTTTTTAAAGTGTATCGGTAATAAAATAAACGCAATGACTTATATAAGAAATTTAAGTAAAAACATAGAAATAAAATATTGTATTGTAAATATTGTTCATTCTCATTTACTTGTGAAAAAGTCAGAGATCTTTTATTGAAAAGATTTTTTGTTCTTATTTGATAAATCCATTTTGAAGATCCGCAAGATATTTGTGAACAAATGCAACAACATTGGTATGCGAAATATCATTAACTATAAGCAGCAAATATGATTTGATGAAGATAAGGAGATAAGGAGAAAAAGTGAATATAAGCATGCTTATATGTATTTCTACATAAAATTTGTGCCCATTGAAATTCAAATATGCATTTAGATATATGTTGGAATGGTAAAATATTTAAAATATTTAGATGAAGTTAGCATCATACATCACTACGAACAAAACTATTGGTATGATCAGAACAAGTACTTCCATTAGGAGGATTTCTTGCGGGTCTTAATTGGTAGTTTGAAACTGATGTCACTGACAATTGCTTATTCGAAAAAAATTAAACCTTGCAATTTATGATCCAAAAATGTTTACGTTTGCAAATATTAAGATGGAGAGATAATTATATTAGAAATAATTTCTAACTTTACTTTTTATAATTGGAAAAGGTTTACATTAACAAATCATTTAAGATGGTGAGGTAATTATGTTGGTTTAATTAACCTTCAAATTTGTTATTGTTTATTTTCTAATTTGTATTCTGTGTCATACTCACTTAACCAGTTAACCTAATAAAAAGTTTTATATCAATTTTTGCCATTATTTCGGTTAACTAAATCATGTATAGACCTTTTTAAACAATAAACATGTTAATCAACACCCATAGATACGTAGACACGTAGATATAAATATACAAATACAAAATCGACATATTTCTTCATATATATTCTACTCTACATTCGCTCTCCATCATCACACACATCAAATTAGTGGTATTATAGCTTTGTTGGAGGCTAATTATCACATCACTCAAACCCAAACTTTGTTGCTCAAGAAAATCATCAAGAATAGATTGTGATTAAGACAACCTAAAACTTATTTATCATTGTAAATCCCTTCTCGAATGTCATGCTTCTTCTTCGTTATTTGATAATTCGCTTACTGATTTGTGATCACGTTTTCGTTGGTGACAATGGTGGTTCTGAGGAATGTTTTTGGAAAATTTATAATGAACTATGGTTTGAAAATAGAGTCCAAGTAATAAATATGAATTTTTATATTATTAAAAAAATCAAAAAAATTCAATTCTAATATAAACTCTTTTAACTTATATCCATTTTAGATAATTATTATTTTTAATATGATATAATTTTGATCGTCTATTTTTAAAAATATTAGATCCGATGGTTGAGATTATTTTGACGATACTATACCAAAATTTTGGATAAAATCACCATTACACTCTTATTATATACTAGCTTATAACCCGTGCAACGCACAACTTTTTTTCTAATATCTTTAATTACATTAATATTTTAAATATTTATTCGTTATCATTTACATATCAAATTCTTGTTAAAAAATTGATATATATATATATATATATATATATATATATATATAAGATTTTACACATTCAATTTACTATGTGTTTTATCTTAAATTCTTAAAATTTGATTTGGACAATTTTACAATTCATGTGAAATTAACAAAATAATCTCTGATTTAATCATGGTTTAATAATTATTTTTCAATTAAAACTACCAAGAAACAAAAAAGAGAACAAATTGGCGATTTTGTATGTTGAAAATTTTAATCGATTTAGGAAATCAACTTATATTTCATTTTGATTATTAAAATAACCTTCTTATTATTTGAAGATAGTCATACTAACAACTAAATATAGTTTTAATAATATATGTGTAAGAAGATTTTGTCCAAAAATTTGGTAGTTGGTAGTTTGATATTCAGTATAACAAAGTAAATAAGAACGGTTAGATTTTAAAATAAATACATGAAAAACGTTGTATCTAGCATAAAAAATATTTTATATTTTAACATGTAAATTAAAAGTTGTATTTATATTGAAATACGAAAAAATGTATTTCAATGCTTTAAATAATATATAATTATGTTTTCTACCTTGAATAGAATTATCAATGCAGGTCTTCTATACTGAATAGGATTAAGAAAACAATAAATAAAATTCAATTGTATCCTTTTTTTAATTAATTATATCCTTTTCATATTATTTTTAAATTCAACTCTAATACAACCTTTTTTAATTATATCATTTTTAGATTATAATTAAGTCATCAAAAAATTAAAGATAAATAAAAAATAATTTTAATATTAAGGAAAAAATAAATAAAATTCAAATGTATCCTTTTTTAATTATATTTTTTTCATATTATAATTTTTTAAAATTCAATTATAACCTCTGTTCTAAAAGTCGGCGATTAATCGGGATTAATCGCCGATTAATCGCTGTTCGGTATGGAACCGAACTGATTTTACAAAAATCGGCCAAAAAATCGGTTTTTAAAAAAATCGGGATTAATCGGGATTAATCGGTCAAAAATCGGATTAATCGATCAAAAATCGGATTAATCGGTCAAAAATCGGCATTATTGATAAAAAATTGAAAAATATGTAGAAAAATTAAAAAAATTCAAAAAGTATAAAATTGAATAAATTTTAAGAAAAATATTATTCTCATATACGAAACTAATATTTTAAACGGTTTAATCATGAATTTTATCAATTTTTTCTCTCATATTGACCCCAATTCAAAAATTAGATCTTAAAATTTATATTTACTTTAATAATGCTATATATTTTAAATATATTTGTATAAATATATGATAATTATTCATGTATAATCAAAATAATAAAATAATTATGTATATTAATAATAATTATATTTTAAAATAATATTAAATTAGTTCCGATTAATGATCCGATTAATCATTCCGATTAATCCCCGATTACCCGATTAATCCCTGGACAGTGCCTCCACCGATTAAGTCCGATTCCCGCTTTTTACAACACTGATTATAACACATCTTTTTTTAATTATATTATTTTTAGATTATAATTTTATTTTTGATATGATTTAATTTTGATCATTTATTTTTAAAAATATTAAATTCAATGGTTGAAATTATTTTGACAGTACATCGATCAAAATTATGATTAAGATTTTTCTTACGCTATTAAGATTTTTCTTACGGTTATTATATCCTATTATATAATAAGAGTAAGAGGGATGATAAAGGAGTAGTACCACCATAGGTCTAGGGATCGATTCCTTACAACTATAAAATATATAACATAATAATTTATAATTAACAATCATAGGTCTAGGATCGATTCCTTACAACTACAAAATATATAACACAATAATTTATAAATTAAAACTAAAATTAATGTTATACGTACGATCTTTAAAATAATATACTAATATCTTATGATACAATATATCATATATTTTTAGGGGTGATGACCCAAAATATTCATATGGGAGCCATGCTGGCCCTTTTTACTGAGCAGACACGTTAGACCGTGTACCGTGATATGGGGGTGTTGTGGAACACGATCTTCCGTATCATGCACGAACACGGAACACCGTGTTCCGTATCATGGAAGAACACGGTACACCGTGTTCCGTATCACGCTAATACGGAACACCGTGTTCCGTATCATGCATAATACGGTACACGGTGTACCGTATTCAGCTAATATGGAGGCCGAAATTCCGTATACCGTCGGTATTTCGGATCATTTTTTTCAAAATCAGTATTTTGGACAAAAACTTGTGAAAAATAGGCATTTTGGTAATTTTCTCTATTTTTAGGGCATTATGCTATCTTGAATTTACATGTAAGTTTTAACGTGTGAAGAATTAACTTCGTAAAAGAATAGAACCGTTTCTTTAACAAGTTTTTTTTTTTTGCTAATTGTTAAGCAAGCAGGATTTCTCCTTCTTTCAAAGGCCTTTGGCCCTCTAGAGACTAGACTCCAGGCTAGAATATTATCTATAACCCGCCTAGTTCTCTTTTGTACCTCTGATACGAAGTACCAAAGAAATCCCCATGGGGGAGATCCCTAATAAGCCTTTTAACGTCTTTGCTCATGAATGGGAACCCTTCGAGCACCCATCTGCTCAGTGCACCACCCACAAAGCAGCCATTTACCCATGTCATCATCGCAAGAGAACCTTAATATAGACATAGTGTGATTAAGCCTTTTAATGTCCAGCTTAGGACAATTAGCATGGATAACGAATGATTTTTTGGTACACGGACATGCCAAAATATACAAGTGAATGATAGGAGTATAAGACTACAATTAGCATTATTTTTCTAGGAAATATTAATATTAATATTTAAAAATATTTAAAATAGTAAATATTAACAGGAATATAAAAATAATTAAAAATAATTCATGTTTTGTACGGGTTATAAGCTAATGATATATAATGATATAATTAGATGGCATTGTTAAAATCCCACCGAATATCTTTATTAATCAATTTCAACTAATTGATAACATCGATTGCTATTGACTTGGTGTGTATTCACATTGCTAAATGAGTCAACCAAAGTAAAAAATCAAAATTAGAATCAAAACCAAAATCTTCTATAACTAATTTCTAGTTGATTGAAACATCGAGATATTGTTAATTAGCAAAAAAAAAAAGGGGTCCGGATCCTCTGTCCCCTTTGTCCCTGCTCTTTTTAGTACAGAAAGAGTGTTCCTGCGGGGCCCATTTTAATAAATAATAAAAATGGGCTCCACAAGAACATTTTTTTTTGTATTAAAAACAACCGGGGACACAAAAGAGACACGGAGGAGGAAGGGGACAGAGGATCCCAGCTCAAAAAAACATAGAGATATCGTTAGTTCGTTACTGTTTAGTGCAAATTATCAACGCACTGTAAAAGGAAAACATTGACTTTTCCAATCATATCCATGTCGGATAAATATTTGATTGATTTGGATAAAAGCCCACGTACATTTTCCCAAGAAATCAGCGTGTGTCGTTGGCTATAAAATGTTCCTTTTCGTGCGTCTTTTGTCTCAACACAAACATTTACCCTACATTTTATTTTCTCTGTATCATTCTCCTCCATTTTCGAAAAAAAAAATGTCGAAATCAGATGTTTTTATCGGTTCACTTGATCAAGGTACCACTAGTACCAGGTTCATCATCTACGATCACAATGCTGAGGTTGTTGGATCACACCAGGTTGAGTTCACTCAGTTTTATCCACAAGCAGGGTAAGTCTTGTTTTTCTGGCTATTTTTTTATGTAATATGTACATGTTTGTGAGTACATGTTGTTTGTTTATGTTAATGTTTGATGATTCTTGATTGTTTAGATGGGTGGAACATGATCCAATGGAGATACTGGAGAGTGCAAGGATTTGCATGACCAAGGCCATTGAAAAGGCCAGTGCTGATGGTCATGATGTCGAGAAAGGCTTGAAGGCTATTGGTATCACTAATCAGAGAGAGACCACTGTTATTTGGAGCAAGTCAACTGGTGCTCCTCTTCACAACGCCATTGTTTGGATGGATGTTCGCACCACTTCTATTTGCAGGTTCCTTCCCTTTACCATTCTTGAGTTTTCAAAAGATTTGCAAAATTTTAGTAGTCTCGACTTGTGCTGTCTTTGCCTTTATCCTTTGTTCCATGGTTTGATTGGTTGGTCATGTGTATCTCCTTTTTTACTTGAAAAATTCAAAAAATTTAGTTATTTCACTCTGTATTTTAATAATCAGTTTACTTACAGATATGAAGAATTGGTTATGTATTTAAATTGCATTACAATATTTTACTAACGTATTGGTAAGTCTTTTAATCACACAATGACTCTTGAGAATAAGAGATGTTTCAAGAATGTTTAGGTGGTGCCTATATTGTTTTTAGGAATGACCCTTTAGACTAGTTTTCAAGAATGTTTAGGTGGTGTCTGGTAGTTTCAGTATTTGCTCAGTCTCAGTTCTTCTGTTGTCTGCTTCTTCAGTTGTCCCATGTGTCAAATATGTGCGCGTTTGATTTATTATGTGTGATCAAGATGTGGGCTACTTCTTGTTAATACTATCTTCTATTATTGTATGTAAAAATCTGATTGAATTTGATCTTGATTCATTACAGGAGGTTGGAGAATGAATTAGAGGGGGGAAGAACCCATTTTGTTGAGACATGTGGTTTACCAATAAGTACTTACTTCAGTGCTTTGAAGATTTTATGGTTGTTCGAAAATGTTGAAGAGGTTAAGAAAGCTGTCGAAACTGGTGACGCTTTATTTGGAACTATTGACAGCTGGTTGATTTGGAATTTGACCGGAGGAGTTGACGGTGGGTTGCATGTCACTGATGTTTCGAATGCATCCAGGACCATGTTAATGAATCTTAAGACTCTGGACTGGGACAAGACGGCGTTGGGAGATTTGGGAATTTCTAGTGGAATACTTCCGAAAATCGTTAGTAATTCGGAGATTATTGGAAATGTAGCAAAGGGATGGCCAATTATAGGAATCCCAATTGCTGGATGTCTTGGTGATCAGCATGCAGCTATGGTTGGCCAAGCTTGTAGAAAGGGAGAAGCGAAAAGCACTTATGGGACTGGTGCTTTCATTCTTCTAAACACTGGTGATCAAATGATCAATTCAACTCATGGGCTATTAAGCACTGTGGCGTTTAAGCTTGGACCTAATGCTCCAACAAATTATGCTTTGGAGGGATCAATTGCTATTGCTGGAGCCGCAGTTCAGTGGCTCAGAGATGGTCTTGGCCTAATCGGGAGCGCAAGTGAGATTGAGAAATTGGCATCAGAAGTTGATTCCACTGGCGGGGTTTATTTTGTGCCTGCATTCAATGGACTGTTCGCTCCCTGGTGGCGTGATGATGCTCGTGGAGTTTGTATTGGAATGACAAGGTTTACAAATAAGGCTCACATTGCCCGGGCTGTCCTTGAAAGCATGTGTTTCCAGGTAAAGGATGTGTTGGATTCCATGAATAAGGATGCAAGTGAAGTGGAAAGTAATGAAAAGTTCTTGCTTAGGGTGGATGGCGGTGCTACTGTTAACAACCTCCTAATGCAAACTCAGGTATTCTTCCACACTTTATACTATATATATGTGCTTGCCTGCACATGTTCCTCATTTTCTTCTGTTCCATAATTTTAAGTAGTACCCTTGTCATAATTTTAAGTTCCTGCAAATAGTTTCACTTGTCTACTTTAAGTTCTAAAAAATGGTAGTTTCTTCTGTGTTCATTCAGTAAAATTAAAGATATTATTGAAAATGTAGATCTGAAGTGGATGCTGAATAGATTATTGATTAATATTGATCTATGTCAAGAACTAGCCTACTCCAATTTTTGGAAAGAAAGGGCTGTGTTAATGAACATGTTGCCTTCTGTTGCAATGTTGCATTTTTCCTGATCATTGCTTTTATTAACTGGTTACTACTTACTATTTTTCTATACTTTCCATTAATTGAGTGGATAATCAATCTTCTCTTCTGTTATGAATTGCAGGCAGATATATTGGGTAACCCGGTGGTAAGGCCAGCTGACATAGAAACAACAGCTCTTGGAGCAGCATATGCCGCGGGTTTAGCTGTCGGGGTGTGGAAAGAAGAGGAGATCTTCTCTTCAGCTGAGAGGATGAAGATGTCAACCACATTCAATCCAATTCTAGAGGAGGAAAAGAGAAAGAAGAAAGTGGAATCATGGTGCAAAGCTGTTTCCAGAACTTTGGACTTGGCCGATTTATCCCTTTAAAAGTTCAGTCTCTTTTTTATTTAATTTCCATTCGTATTTGGAATTCGTTTGATTACGGGACAAATGACATGGTTTCATATTAAAGTTTATGCAATTAAATCAATAAATATGTAGTTTTGGGGTATTTCTGTTTTATCATATAATCACGAGTCATGAATTCATTTTCTTTACACTGTGGTTAAATATTTATGATGACAACTTATATGATGCTTTAGAAATTCATAGTTTGTGCATATCACATTTGGTGCTTTTTATGAAACAGATTATAGTTGCAACTTTTTGGGAGCTCAAGTTTGGCAACGACAAAGTACTCAAAAAAGGCTACTCAACAATTTTATCGAGTGTTGTTTCTCATCATTTATCTTAAGTTTGAGACTGATTCAATTCAACAAGTTGAAAGCAATAACAATAACCTCATTTGAGAAATTGAAGCGTTCTTAACCATATCACAGGCAGATCTGTGAGGAATTTACAGTTCTCACCAACAGCAATGATTCCCCGACATAAGTTTAAACAATTGCTAAAAGACAATTATACATAAGCTTAAAAGTTGTTAGGTCCGTTAAGATTGTAGAAGGGGGGTTGAATACAATCTATATCTTTTTATCGAAATTTGTCCGTTAAATAAAATTTAGTTTAGACAAATTTGAGCGGAATTAATTGAAACAAAATGCAAGTTAAATATAACGATATATTAAACTTGATGGTTGTTACAAAATCAGTACAGAGTATTATCACGTTAATAAAAACTAATTAGAAAATTCGACATGAACTTTTCTAATTTAGTTAATAAAAATCGAGATAAGAACTAGGAAACTTAATTCGCTAGTAATACAAGAGTCACAAATAATTAAGTTCTATCGGATCAAATATTACAAATGAGTTGAACTTAATTTTCTGTGAATTAAATGAGATAGTCAGTGGCTCTTAAAGATGAGAGAGAGATGTAATGTTTTGCTCCTGTCTTTAATTTTCTGTCTCGTATATCTGTGAATGAATGCTTCTGTCTCTTTTGTAGTCTTTTTGTATTGAAAATATCTTCTGTCTATTTTAACACTTAAAACAGACTATCCACAGACTGTTTAGAGGCTTGCAGATTATCCAGGGTACACACAGACTACCGGTGTGACTATCTGTCTTGTTGCAGACTACCGGTGTGACTTTCCTTCTTTATCAGACTACCGGTGTGACTATCAACACTCTGCAGACAACCGGTGTGACTATCTTTTCTTGGCAGACTACCGGTGTGACTATTCTTCTTGGCAGACTACCGAATTCTTTAGCAGACTATCAACTAGACTAACTCAGATAGTCTTTTAATAATAAAACCATAGTCTTAAAACACTTCTGATAGTCTTTCTGCAATCTATATTAATTCTAAATTAATTAATTCAATAATTAACTTAATAAATAAATTAATTCTTGAAGAATTAATTTATTAATTAAGTTAACTAAATACTTTAAATTAATTAATAGAGAATTAACATAATTCATTTGATAGTCTAATCTTCACTTTTAAACCACTGAAATAAATAAAGAACCTCCACTGAATATTTGTTGACGCTCAATGCACGGTCTGGTTCATGAACGACTAACTTCAACTTCTGTTCTTCATTTTGACTTTAAGCTGTGGTCAATTTCTTCTGACAACTTTCTTTAAATATTCTGTACTGATACTGTCTCTTGTCACTTGTAGAAATCTCTGTCCTTCTGAATTAAATCCATGACTTTGAATACCACACTGAGGCTTGATCAGTAGACTGAACTTCTTCCAGTGTAAAATATCAAAACTATAGATTGACTTGTAGATTTGTTCCTTCTGATAGATAGCATCTTCTGAGATTCCCGTGACAGTTAATGTTATTTACTTATTACAATCTACTTTAAGTTGAGTTGGATCCTCGAACTACAAATAGGCTGAGTCATATGCCTTTCAATCTCCCCCTATTTGTTTGTTATAAATTAACAAGCAAATTCCTAGAGGATAACTCAACTAACTCAACTTAAACAAGTAAATGATAAAACATTAATAGCAAGTAAATAATGATAAAGTTCTGGTTTTTATAACAATTTCCAGATTCAAACATAATGATAAATACAAGATAGATGATCCTCTAGCCTGATCATATTAAACATTATCCTATCTTGATCTATCTATCTTGATCTATCTAACTCTAAAGATATTACATGTAGAGTTGTTCTTCATTTCTGACTGTCTTCCATCCTTATTTCTCCATCTTCTGGATCATCCATTTCTGTCAGATTTTTGTGCAGTTCTGCATCAACTAGCAACTCTCTTCTTGATGAGAATCCTGTAGGGCGAACAAGAGGAATTCCAAGTGCCTTTCTCAACTGACCTTTGAACTTCTCATAATCCTTAAAAAAATTGACTTCTGCATAGGATTTAATACGATCAGCAATTTCTAACTTCTCTTTAGTAGAAAATCCTTGATTTCTCAGAACATGTTCAATATAGACCAGCTGCTTGGCAGAGTGTGTGAACAATTCCTCATTCTCAAGATTGATTGTATGAAGCACCTCACCTTTAAGGAATTTCAATTGTCTAGGCAATTCAACTATTTCAGGACCAGCTCTTTCAGCAAACTCTTTGAATTTCTCATGAAGTAGTACACCCAACTCAGAAGAAGTTCTTACCTTTGGCCTAAGAACCCAGATTTCTGTCAATGATTTGTCATAGAAGAACTGAATTGAAACTCTTTGTGTTCCAAACTCATGACAATCAACAAATATTAATAACTCATCTGTTTTCGTTTCACCTGCAGTTGTTATTCTCACAACTTCTGTTCTTAGGGCTCTCATGTACATATCATGTGTTGGGTTAAGCTCTTTGAGTCTTTCAAAAATAGAAAGAAGTCGACTATCATCATTATCAAGAGATTGATGTGAGTCTATCATTCGTTGAGCACGATCCCATTTCTCACCACTCTTAAACTTGACGTATAACTTCCTCTCTTGAGTTTTAAGTACATGCTCTCGTTGCCTTGCTTCTGCTTCCTCTTTTTGAAGTCTTTCTTTGTGTGCAAGCATATCTAGTGTTCTCTGAAGCTTTTCATCTCGCAATTTGAGATTTGCTTCTTGCCTTTCAGCTTCTAATTCAGCTTCAAAATCCAGTTTTGCTTGCTCAGCTTCATATTCAGGGTCAACTGGCACTTCATCTTCCCAGCTGCTAAAATCTGGTTCTGGTATTTTTTCACCCTCATCAGAGAACTTTAGATCAGCAAAAACATCAAAGTTGTCTGGTTCACCTGAGTAGTAATACCCTTCAGTGTCTTCTGCACTCTTAAGAGAATCTGCTATCTTCTTCCCCTTATCTCTCCCTTGTTCACTAGTTCCCTCTCTTGACTTCTCCCCCTTAGTTGAGGAATCCTCTACCGAAGTGTGAAATGCACCATCTCCAGGGTCTCGCTCATCACCATCTCCACCTTTTTCTACAAAGAATTCCCTTTCTTCTGCTGTGGGTGTGTGAGTTCTGCTGATCATGTTGAACAAATGTTTGATCCCCTTACCTTGTTGTGCATTCTGCCTTTCAATCACATCAAGACGGCGTTCAGTAGACAACTGACTCTTAATCAATGCTGTTTGAAGATTTTCAACTTTGTCGGAGATTACAGAAATAAGTTTATCTTGAGTCACAGTAACCTCTCCAGCATCATCAAGTGCCCGTTCAAAAGATAATTCGAGAGTGTTGAACTTGTTTGTGTAAGTTGTCTTCATCTTGGTGATGTCATTCTTTATCCCAGCAAGCTGATTTTTGACAGAGGTAGATGAAGAAGACCGTTCACCCACTTGTTCTCGAAGTAATTTTGCTTCAGCTTTACTGGCCTCAAGTTCCTTTTCTAGAGCTTTAATCTTTTCTTCCAATGAACGAGTGTATGTGTCAGTGTGTGCACTCACCTGAATATCACTCTGAGTTTCACTCATCTGACGTGCATGTGTTTCACTCAGTTTAGTGGTGTTCCTCACATCACTCCTCACTAATTCCTTAGCTGCTCCAGAAAGTGTACCTGCAGATAAAATCACCCTAGCCTCCTCTTGGAAGGTCAGTGGTGGTGCAATGGGAGTTCGCAAATCCCTTTCCTCAGTCATTTCTGTCATCTCATTTGGAATTGATGTCTGAATTTCCTCAGTGACAGAAAGATCGAGTTGCCTTCCACTTTCTCCAGTTGAAACTGCGAGTGGAAAATCCCTTGAGGGAGCCAGGAATGTTCCTCCTGGGAGGGGAGATGATAACTCTATTATTTGTGGCTGAGAGTCAAGATTTCCCTCATTAACCTGTGAAGGCTCTTCTACCGTGACTATGGTAGGCACTGTTTCAGTATCAACCCTATTGTGCTCTCCTTGCTCATTGTCCCTAGCCACATCAGATTCTACAGTTATGTTTTCCCCCATTGTGAGTAATAGGGGTGTGCTTGACTCTGTACAGGGTGCCATGGCCGACTGGCAAATTTCAATGGACTCATCCTGTTGAGAGAATGGTTCCAGTAACTGTTCATGTGCCATTTCAATATCCATATCCTTTTGGGAGGATATGGATGGGCTGACAGTTGCCTCAATTTGTAAGTTTCTTCGCTTCTTTGGTGGAGGCAGAGCTGTGGGATCACTCATATCACTACTTATTACATTACGTCTTTTCACTGTTAATTTACTTCTGGATTTGGGTTTAGAGATTTTAGATGACACTGTGTTTGGCTCTAAGACCTGGGATAGAAGTTGTGGTTCTACAACCTCTTGGTCTAACCTATCAGCCACTTGGGCTCCAGAAGTAGTTTCAGGGAAAGATAATACATGTTCAGTAGCTGATGCAGAAATCCCAGCAATAGTGAGTTGAGCCACTTGAAGTTGATGTTCAGATACAGAAGCAGTTGCTGCTGCTTGTTCTGGTTGATCAGGAACATGCTCAGGTTGCTGTTGTGGTGGTTGATCTTGTATAATTGGCAGTTCTATGAAGTTGGACATATACTGAGTAATGACCACAGGAACATTTGTGTACTTCTTCATTGTTGCTAACCTGGTGAAAATTTTTTTATGTGTTTTTCCTGAAGCTTCAGTACGAGAGTTAGCAAACAATCTTTGATGAACATCAGAAACAACATGATTAAATATGAGAGTTAAGAATCTTGGATAGTAACAATCAACTTTACTACCCAAATCATGATCGTTCTTGGCAGTTATGAGACGATTTACCATGGCATCAAAAATTAATTTACCAAAATTAACCCTTTGATTATTAGCAACTGCATAACCAATTCTCTGAAGCAAAGTAGAAATATTGTGAAAATTATTCTTTTTAGTGTTAGCAAACACCTTAGCAATTGTGTCAAAGAAATAATCCCACTCAGCCATGAAGTTACTTTTAGACAACTTAGAAAGATCAACTTCTCCTTGATAATGGATGTCATTGAAAAATTGTGTCAATACTGCTTCAGATGGAAGATCAACAAAGTCATTTGTTGGAAGTCGTAGAACGGTGTTAACGGTTGAGTCATTCACAACATAAGGTGTGTCCCCCACAGTAAAAGTAAAAGATGTTGAGTCCGAGGAGAGAACAAATGTAGAACACATTGCCAACAGTGAATCAACTTTTAAAGGAGCATCGAGAATCAAGGCATGACGAATAAGAGAATGCTCATTTAAAAATCGAATCCAAGGTTTAACCCTCTCGAGAGTACAATTATCGGGATTAAAATGACCAACAAAATTATGATTGATAATCTTCATATTAACAGCCATTTTAATTTCAACACACTGAATTAATTTGCCCAAATTCGAATTTTAGGGATTTTAACAATTAATTCAATTAACCAGAAAAATCAATAAAATCGAAACTTCACAGAAAATTCTGAAATTAATGTATGTTGATCTCTGAATTCACACAAACACACCACTATTTTTAGTTTTTGCAGAATCGAAGCCAAATTTCTTGAACTTTAAATCGTATTTCTTGATTTTCGAAAAACGCAATCACTAAAAACTGGACCAAATCGAAGGATTAACCAGTCAAATCAAAGAGCTTGAAGAGATTAGAACACAGGTGTTTTCAGATCGTGATTTGGTTGAGAAACACGGTCGATTTTTGAAGAAAATCGGGCGGCGGTTCGTTGTGTGTATCGTATTTGTGTGTGTATCGACGAACTGTACTCTGTGACTTAACACGAGAGTTTAGACTATCAATAAGACTAACGATAGTCTCAAGACAATTCTGTATATATATTAACTATAGTCTAAACAGTAGTCTAAAATAGAATTAATAAAAGAATTAGACTATAGACTAATAGACTATACCTGATAGTCTATCTGATAGTCTAATTAGACTAAAATAGACTGTCTAGACTAAACTATTTAAACTATTTAGACTAACAATACCGATAGTCTAAAATAAATAAAAGAAAATTAACTACAACAGACTATTGTTGGATAGTCTGACAGATAGTCTAAGAGAGCTAATTAAAAGACTATAGACTATAAGTATAGACTATTAATTTACAATAATATTTACAACAACACACAAATATTAGGTCCTATATCGATTTGATCTACCAAAGTGAAGTTGAAAACTAAGTCAGGGAAGATTTTCGAGTTAGTGACTATCTCGAACTCTAACTCGAAATTCGACTTAGATTTTCGAGTTAGTGACTAACTCGAACTTCAACTCGAAACTCACCATCTCGAAGTGCAACTCGAAACTGACTATCTCGAAGTTCGACTATCTCGAAGTTCGACTTAGGATTCGAGTTACCAGTGCCTAGATTCTTCAAAATTTTCGAGATAACATCTATCTTGAACTTTATCTCGAAGTTCGAGATGAGGACCAATATAACTATTCTAACAATCAAATATTAACAGAATATGTACCAGAATATTTACATGAAGCAATTCTAACAATGAAGCAAATTTAATTATTAAAACAAGCTATAAAATAGCAAAATAATTTACACTAAAATTATAAAATCGAATAAAAATTATAAAAACAATCATATGTAGTCCCTTTTATGAAATCAAACATTAATAACAAAAGGACAAACACTACAAACCAATTAATAAACTATTAACTATTTACATATTTATTCATGGTAGATTAATAAATCTATATATTTTCTAATAAAATAAATTTCTAATAGAAAATTATTTAAGAAGAAAATATGACTTATTAAACCATCATAAATATAATTTTCAAGAAAAATAAGTTTCTCATAAATTACTACTTGTAAAATTGAGAAAATTATTTTTAAGGAAAATGAATTATTTTAACATTGAAAAGAAGTAAGTAGGAATATATTAAGATGATAATGACAATGGTTTGAACATTAACAAGTAACAAGGTAAGTTGATAAAATAATTATACAAGTGATTTTAATCAACAAATATTAACAAGATAATCACTTGTAAATTATTAAAGATCAAACCTCAGATATTAACTAGTTTAATTACTAGGACTATTTAACATACCCAATTCACCAACAATTCTGGTGAATGTGGATTCGTCAAGAGACTTAGTAAAAATATCTGCTGTTTGTTCTTCCGTGGGTACAAAATGTAACTCCACGGTACCATTCATGACATGCTCTCGGATAAAATGATACCTGATGTCAATGTGCTTGGTCCTCGTATGCTGCACAGGATTGTTGGAGATTGCTATGGCACTTGTATTGTCACACAGAATTGGAATATTGTCAAGTACAAAGCCATAGTCACGTAGCTGATTCCTAATCCACAAGATTTGAGCACAACAGCTTCCAGCAGCTATATATTCTGCTTCAGCTGTTGAGTTAGAAACTGTTTGTTGTTTCTTGCTGTACCAGGAGACCAACCTACCACCTAGGAATTGACAACTCCCAGAGGTGCTTTTTCTATCTACAACACTACCTGCATAATCTGAATCTGTATATCCAACAAGGTTAAAACCAGATTCTTTAGGGTACCAAATACCTAAGTTAGGTGTACCCTTAAGATATCTCAAGATTCGTTTAACAGCAATGAGATGCACATCTCTAGGATCCGCTTGGAACCTTGCACACAAGCATGTAGCATACATAATATCAGGTCTACTTGCAGTAAGGTAAAGTAATGAACCTATCATACCTCTGTAGCTTGTGATATCTACCTTAGCAGAATTTTCACAAGCTCCAAATTTCACAGCTGTTGATGATGGTGTTCTTGCTGAAAATGAGTCCTCCATTTGATATTTCTTGAGGAGCTCTCTGACATACTTGGATTGACAAATAAAAATTCCATCTGTCCTTTGACTTACTTGTAATCCAAGAAAGAACTTCATCTCACCCATCAGGCTCATCTCAAATTTACCCTGCATTAGCTTAGCAAATTTCTTGCACAGAAGATCATTAGTAGACCCAAATATTATATCGTCCACATAGACTTGGACTAATATAGTATCATTCTTATGTTTCTTAGTAAAGAGAGTTTTGTCTATGACACCTCTAACAAATCCATTTTCAAGTAAAAATTCAGAAAGAGTGTCATACCATTTCCTTGGAGCTTGCTTAAGACCATAAATTGCCTTGAAGAGAAAGTAGACAAAATCCAAGAATTCTGGATCTTCAAAGCCAGGGGGTTGTTCTACATATACCTCTTCATCCAGCTTGCCATTCAGGAAGGCACTCTTGACATCCATTTGATAAACTTTGAAGTTTGAATGTGCTGCGAATGCCAAGAATATCCTTATAGCCTCAAGTCTAGCCACTGGTGCATAGGTTTCATCATAATCTATTCCTTCAGCTTGGGAATAACCTTTAGCAACCAGTCTTGCTTTGTTTCTAGTTACAATGCCATCTTCATCAAGTTTGTTTCTGAATACCCACCTGGTATCAACTACTTTCCTGTCTTTGGGTCTGGGTACCAGCTTCCATACTTCTTGTTGTTTGAATTGATTGAGTTCATCTTGCATAGCAATCACCCAATCAGGATCAGAGAGAGCTTCTTCTGTTTTCTTAGGTTCTATTGCAGACAGAAACCCAGAATAATTGCATTGATTTTGATAGCTCCTTCTAGTTTTTACACCAACATCTGGATCACCAACGATTAACTCAAAAGGATGAGCTCTATTCCACACAGTCTGTCTGGGAAGATTTGACCTTGATGATTCGCCTTGATCTTCATTATGATGTTGAGTATGACCAGCTGATCCTTCATCACCTCCCCCTGAGTTGTTGCCAGTTTGACTAGATGAATGTTCAGGAGTGTCAGTGGTATCTCCAGTCTGATCATTGTTTCCACCACCACCACCCTGATCATTATCATCATTATTACTGTTATCATTAGCAGCAACATCAGGTTGGTTGTCACCATCTGAATCGGAGTCTGTCATATCATCGAAAGATAACTTTTCAGATGAATCCTCCGTTTGGATACTAGGAAGTTTAGTGTCATCAAATGATACATTGACACTTTCAAGCATTGTCTGATGATCAATCACATACACCTTGTAAGCTCTTCTTGAATAACCAATGAAAATTGCTTCATGTGCTTTGGCCTCAAATTTTCCACCACGATCATCTCCATCTTTAAGCACAAAGCATTTTGCTCCAAATACATGAAAGTACTTGAGTGTTGGTCTCTTTTCATACATAATTTCATAGGGGGTCTTCATCAAGTCTTTGTTGATTAAAGTTCGATTCTGGGTATAACATGCAGTGTTAACAGCTTCAGCCCAAAAGTACAAGGGAAGCTTTGATTCACTTAACATAGTACGTGCAGCTTCA
The DNA here is from genome assembly GCA_037693485.1 of Kitagawia praeruptora. NCBI lineage: Eukaryota > Viridiplantae > Streptophyta > Magnoliopsida > Apiales > Apiaceae > Kitagawia > Kitagawia praeruptora. The sequence goes on along the minus strand of CM075351.1, from coordinate 20,754,342 downwards.
ATCAAAGTTCTATTCTTTCTTTCTACTACCCCATTTTGCTGAGGAGTTCTTGGGGCTGAGTACTGCCTTGTTATTCCCTTTTCAGTACAAAAATCATTTAGAACTGCATTCTTAAATTCGGTTCCATTGTCTGACCTTATTGCTCTAACTGGTTTCTTGTACTCCATTTCAATCAACTTGATGTGATCAATCACTAACTGTGGAGTTTCATCTTTGGAATTCAGAAATAAAACCCATGTGTACTTTGAGTAGTCATCAACAATCACGAGAGCATATCTTTTCTTTGACATAGACATCACATTAACTGGACCGAACAGATCCATGTGCAACAGTTGTAGAGGTTCAGTTATTGATGATGTATCAGTGCTCCTGTGAGTTGCTGTTTTCAATTTGCCTTTTTGACAGGCATCACAGAGTCCTTCTTGAGTGAATTCCATTGAAGGCAACCCTCTCACCAGTTCTCTTTTAACTAGAGAATTCATTGTCTTGAAATTAAGGTGGGAGAGTTTCTTGTGCCATAGCCAACTTTCATCTGTAGATGCTTTAGAATAAAAGCAGTTGATTTCTTCAGTGCTTCCAGTGTTCATATTGGCCACGTACAGATTGCCTTTTCTGACTCCTGTAAGAGATGGTTGTTCATGTCTCTTGTGTGAGATTAGACAATTCTTCTTGTTGAAGTAAGCCTCGAATCCCTTGTCACAAAATTGACTGACACTTAACAAATTGTGCTCAAGTCCTTTCACAAAAGACACTTCATCAATGATAACATTTCCAGCTTCCAATCTGCCATATCCATCAGTTGTACCTATGCTGTTATCTCCAAAGGTAACCACTGGGCCGGCTTTCTCAACCACATTTGTCAGCAGGGTTCTGTCTCCAGTCATATGCCTTGAACATCCACTGTCCAAGATCCAGGTCACTCGATCAACCTGTTTCACACCCTGCAATGACAAATAGGTTAAACCTTCTTCGGAACCCAAACCTGATTGGGTCCAGAATACTTAAAGAATTGGCCTTTGTCAGGCAAAACAACATTTTTAACATTGACACCATTTTCACCACAAACCAACATACATTTAACCCTATAAACAGATTTGACAATTTTCTGTTTTATCTTGGGTATCCATGTTTCTTTAGCAGCAATAACATTTGTTTCACTGACTGGACATTTGACCTTGTAAGCAGTCTTACCAAAAGTCTGTTTAGGCTTTGATACAAATGTCTCTCTCCTATCCTGAGAAGGACTAGCAGTCTTTGATCTAACATTTTTATACTTATTCATGTGTTGTCGAGGAGCAGTCTTACTAGCACATGCTTGATTACCATTAAAGTAAGCAGACATTACATTGAAAGCACAAGACATACAATTGACAACACCACATGCTTTATGATAAACATCAATGATAGGCATGGTATGCATGTTAGACATGTTATTGTTCTTTTTCAACTTATCACCACTTAACCCAGTTTTAGATGAACTGGTTGGATAAACAACCTTAACTGGTTTCTTAACAGATTTAACATTATCAAGGACAATGCCATTTGCACTGTCCTCATTACGCATCTCTTCTTGAATAATGATAGAAGTGAAGTTTGGAGGTTCTGCAATCGACTTCTTAAAGAGCGGATCTTCAACTGTCTTAAGCACATGTGGTATACCCCTCTCTTTAGCACTAACAAGGTTAGGGGTATTTATGCCTAACAAACCAACAGCTTCGTTATAACCAAACCCTATTCCTACAGTTCGTTCTATAGCTTGTTTATTGAAATGCTCTTTAGAAAGTTTAACAGAATTAAAGCAAGCACTAACCTTGGTTTCAAGTTCAGCAATTTTAGAAAGTTGTTTAGTCACTACTTCTAGAATGGATTTCTCTCTTCTATTAAGTCGTGCTATTTCCTCTTTTTGTTGATCTTGATTAACATGCACCTTTTTTAGTTCTAACACTTCATTTTCAAGTTCAGTGTTTAACAGATTTAATCTAGCAATGTGTTTTTGTGCATTAGCCAAGGAACCACCTAACTGATGAACCAACTCAGAGTCAGTAAGTTTTACCTGTGGTTTAGGATCAGTGAGCATGTCACCATTTGCCATTAGTGCAAGATTTCCAAATTCTTCATCTTCACTATCTGTGTCATCCCAGCTTTTACCAGCAGCCACATAGGCTTTTCCAGGTTTCTTCTTTTCAGGAACATAATCTCTCTTCTGGGCTTGTTTAGGTTTCTGACACTCAGTGGCAAAGTGTCCAAGTTCATTGCAATTATAACAACGAATTTTGCTTTTATCAACAGTTCCAGTTTTGTAGCCACCTCTGCTACTGGAGGATGACGAACCTCCTCTCTGGAATCTGTTATTAGACTTGAACTTGAACTTAGGATTTCTCCTGAATCTAAAGTTGCCAAACTGTCTAACCATGAGTGCCATGGATTCATCCTCCAACTGATCCAATTCTTCTAATGAGTAAAACTCACTTCCATCCTGAGTAGCTGGTGTCTGACCATGTTCCACTTCAGTCTGCTCCTTGTCTGAGCTGTAAGGTCGAACAACCTTAGCTTCCACTTCCTTAGGAGCCTCAACCACTAATGCTGTAGATGAATTTGCAACTCTACCTTTACCATGAATCTCTTTCTGTTGGACTTGTTCCAACTCATAGGTTTTTAAAACACCGAAGAGTTTTTCAAGACTAACTTTATTCAAGTCACGAGATTCTCTTATGGCTGTTATCCTGTGTTCCAGGTGAGTCGGCATAGTCAGTAAGAACTTCAGATTAATCTCCTTCTGTGTATAGTTCTTGCCATGGATTTGCAAGTTGTTGCTTATTTTATTATACCTTTCAAACACTTCTTGAATGCCTTCATTAGGGCCAGCTCTGAAGTGTTCATACTCAGAGGTTAAGATTTGAAGTCTGTTCTCCCTGACTTCATCAGTTCCTTCATTAATGGTTTCAATAGTTTCCCACATGTGTTTGGCAGTTTTACAATTCATCACATGGCTGTACATCACAGCATCCAGGGAATCTATTAGAATGAGTCTGAGGTTTTTATCAAGCCCTGCATCCTCCTTTTCCTCAGGTGTATAGGTAGCAGGGTCTTTTTCATAAGACTTAGCAGGAATCACAATTTTTCCCTCAGCTTCAACTTCATCTTCATAGACCATAGGAGTTTTAGGTCCGGTTTTCAAAACAACCAAATATTTAACATTTGTACATTCCAGAAACAACTCCATCTTATTCTTCCACATATCATAATTATTTTTGTCAAAGATAGGTATCTTAACAATGGCTTTAGAAGTCATGATGAATTTTTAAGAGAGTTAAAAATTCGAGCTTGATTTTTAATTGAATAAGAATAGGATCTTGATTTGTATATCAATCAAACGGCTCGGATACCAATTGTTAGGTCCGTTAAGATTGTAGAAGGGGGGTTGAATACAATCTATATCTTTTTATCGAAATTTGTCCGTTAAATAAAATTTAGTTTAGACAAATTTGAGCGGAATTAATTGAAACAAAATTCAAGTTAAATATAACGATATATTAAACTTGATGGTTGTTACAAAATCAGTACAGAGTATTATCACGTTAATAAAAACTAATTAGAAAATTCGACATGAACTTTTCTAATTTAGTTAATAAAAATCGAGATAAGAACTAGGAAACTTAATTCGCTAGTAATACAAGAGTCACAAATAATTAAGTTCTATCGGATCAAATATTACAAATGAGTTGAACTTAATTTTCTGTGAATTAAATGAGATAGTCAGTGGCTCTTAAAGATGAGAGAGAGATGTAATGTTTTGCTCCTGTCTTTAATTTTCTGTCTCGTATATCTGTGAATGAATGCTTCTGTCTCTTTTGTAGTCTTTTTGTCTTGAAAATATCTTCTGTCTATTTTAACACTTAAAACAGACTATCCACAGACTGTTTAGAGGCTTGCAGACTATCCAGGGTACACACAGACTACCGGTGTGACTATCTGTCTTGTTGCAGACTACCGGTGTGACTTTCCTTCTTTATCAGACTACCGGTGTGACTATCAACACTCTGCAGACAACCGGTGTGACTATCTTTTCTTGGCAGACTACCGGTGTGACTATTCTTCTTGGCAGACTACCGAATTCTTTAGCAGACTATCAACTAGACTAACTCAGATAGTCTTTTAATAATAAAACCATAGTCTTAAAACACTTCTGATAGTCTTTCTGCAATCTATATTAATTCTAAATTAATTAATTCAATAATTAACTTAATAAATAAATTAATTCTTGAAGAATTAATTTATTAATTAAGTTAACTAAATACTTTAAATTAATTAATAGAGAATTAACATAATTCATTTGATAGTCTAATCTTCACTTTTAAACCACTGAAATAAATAAAGAACCTCCACTGAATATTTGTTGACGCTCAATGCACGGTCTGGTTCATGAACGACTAACTTCAACTTCTGTTCTTCATTTTGACTTTAAGCTGTGGTCAATTTCTTCTGACAACTTTCTTTAAATATTCTGTACTGATACTGTCTCTTGTCACTTGTAGAAATCTCTGTCCTTCTGAATTAAATCCATGACTTTGAATACCACACTGAGGCTTGATCAGTAGACTGAACTTCTTCCAGTGTAAAATATCAAAACTATAGATTGACTTGTAGATTTGTTCCTTCTGATAGATAGCATCTTCTGAGATTCCCGTGACAGTTAATGTTATTTACTTATTACAATCTACTTTAAGTTGAGTTGGATCCTCGAACTACAAATAGGCTGAGTCATATGCCTTTCAAAAGTGATAAATGAAATTTGAGTTAATCACATAAAAAACCATTAAACTATCCTATTGTTAGCAAAAAAACCATTGATCAATTTTTTTTGCATATTAACACAACCAACTATGTAAAATACCGAAAATCTAACCATGATTAAGTTATAATATCACATGTGTCATTAAATATAAAATAAAATATTACATTTGTGTTGATGTGGCAATTGAAGTGTCGAACTAATGCCATATCAATTTTATTATATATTTTTTAAAAATAACATATAATCGCAGGGAAGAATGTTCTAGATTAGTGTATAGAAACATGTTCTAGTTGTTCTACTTGAAAAATCTTTTGAAGAATTGGTCGTATTATTTTTTTATTCCAAATTATGATAAAAAATTGTATTATAATTATAATAGGATTTCAGTTTTATTATTTTCTTTAAAAAATAACATGGGTGATGACCCAAAATAATCATTTTTGGGATCTAGTGGCCCAAAATACTGATTCTGAAAAAAATGACCCGAAATACCGACGGGATACGGAGTTTTGGCCTCCGTATTAGCATGATACGGAACACTGTGTTCCGTATTATGCATGATACGGAACACCGTGTTCCGTATTATGCATGACTGTGCAATTGTTAGCAAGACCGTGCAATTATTAGCAGATTTGACATAGGTTTTATATTTTTTAATTAAAAAAATAACATAAAATTTTAGTAGAATTAGGAGTTTAGATTTTTAATAAAAAAATATAACATATATAGAATTTTAGTAGAATTAAAAGTTTAGGGGTGAAACCAAAATAGAGTGCGAACCAAAAAATTAGTGAAACCAAAATATGGTACGAACCAAAAAAGTAGTACCATTAAAAAGAGGTTTCGCTTATTAGTAAAAACTAGATGATAACCCGTGCGAAGCACGGGTTCGGGGATTTATATTAATTAATTACTAATTTTTTATTTAATTTAATATTTATAAAAATATAATATAAAATTATAAAAAGAACTATGTTATTTGCATAAAAAAATTATACGATTAACAAACTATAAACTTAGATTGTTTAATAGAAGTGCATGGAAACACGTTTCAGTTGTTTTCATTGAAAAATATTTAAGATAATTGATCGTAATCTTTTTTTATTCTAAAGTTATAATAAAAAAATTACGATTAACAAACTATAAACTTAGATTGTTTAATAGAAGTGCATGAAAACACGTTTCAGTTGTTTTCATTGAAAAATATTTAAGATAATTGATCGTAATCTTTTTTTATTTTAAAGTTATAATAAAAAAATTGCCAATATAAGAATTATAATAATAATAAGATTTCAATTTTATTATGTTTTTTTTAAAAATAACATATAATTGCATGGAAAATTGTTCTAGAGTATTGTATTGAAACATGTTCTAGTTGTTCTCCTTGAAAAATCTTTCGGAGAATTGATCGTATTATTTTTTTATTCTAATTATGATTAAAAAAAATTGTATATAATTATAATAGGATTTCAATTTTATTATTTTCTTTAAAAAATAACATAGAATATAAGGGAAATATGATTCTAGGGGTGAAACTAATTTTTTATTTAAAGTTGTAATAAAAGAATTATAATTATAATAGGATTTCTATTTTATTAAAAAAACAACATAGAAACAGAATTATAGTAGAAATAGGATTGTAGGGGTGAAACCAAAATATAGTGCGAACCAAAAAGGAGTGAAACCAAAATATAGTGCGAACCAAAAAGTGGTACCGTGATACCGTTAAAAGGGTGTTTCGCTTATTAATAAAGGTTATAGATTATAGATTTTATTTTATATTAAATAACACGTGTGATACTTTACTTAACCATGATTAGTTTTTGTGTTTTTTTTAAGTGTTTTACATAGTTGATTGTGTTGATGTGCCAAAAAAAATCATGAATGGTTTTTTTGCTAATAATAAGATAGTTTGTTGGTTTTTTGTGTGAAAAACTCATGAAATTTCCATGAGCGCGATTGGATATCCCGGCCAGTTGGATATCCCAAGTGGTAAAGAGTGTATCCTCGGTCGTGGGTTCGATCAATACACCTTGTCTGGTATTCAGAAGCCAACATATTCTCTTAAACTCAGTCTGTTCTATGATGGTTTAGTAGTTGATGCATGTAAAGTTATTCAAGATAGAATATTGAGATTATTGTAGTGGAAAGGTTATACTAGTGAAACACTCTAAGAAGTTTGGAATAAATATGGAACTAACATAGCAAAATAAAAAAACTTGTATTGGGGTTAGTCCTGATCTTAGGCCAATCTTGCTACTTTCTACTGTGATCAATAAAAAAACTTTATTTTTTTCAGCATCTGAGCAACTAACAAGATGAGTAAATAGTCCGGACTCCAGAGTATAAGTATAGAATCCCGCTGTTGAAAGGTGGGAGTTAAAGGATCTCATTCTGTAATTGCATAAAATACAAAATAGTTGTAACAAATAAAGTTACGGATGACTTAAATTAAACACTTAACTTACTAAGCACATGTACGTCAGTACGTGTAATGATGAAACACTGTTCTAAAATGATACTCCTCAGTTCCGAGAGATACTTTACCCTTGAGAATGGGATTTTTTGTATGCATAAGGTGCATTTTAAGGATAGTTCCATAATTTATTTTTTAAAATTTTTTTTATATAAAAATATAATGTATATATTTTTATATAAAAATAATTTATTTTTTAAATTTTTTTTATATAAAAATACAGAAGAGTACTCTATATGCTTTACATGTACTAATATTGACCCAGTTTTATTCAGGACAAAAAATTGTATTCAAAGCACAAGGCACTCAAGAAATGCAAGAAAAGAGGACCTAGCTGGCTAACTGACGATATTTGTTTTTTGTAACGGAAACCAAGTACTACAAAGAAATTTTGGTAGTATATGTAATATAATGTATTTTTTCTTCTAAGTGTAAATTAGATATTTTGTAATATTTATTTTAATCAAATTTGATTGTGTTGTGATTTTTACGTGCACTGGTAGATGTTTTTTTGATTGTTATATTGGTATATATAAAACAGGGAAAAACTTTTTTTTTTTTTTTTTAATAACAATAGGCATCGATTATCAGGTTAGGACGCAAATAACTAAGATTACATGATTACATATTTTTATGCAACGCTTTCCAAGACTACGACGCTTATAACAAATTGGGTTAAAACTAAAAATAACGATTTTTTAGTTAAAAAAAATGAAAATAACATTTTTCGGGAGAGGGTGTTAAAAATACCCATTTGAATACACATTTGGGGTTTGGGTAACGTGGGTTACGCATTTGGGATTGGGGTAATAGGGGTTACGCAATTTTCAGCCGGGTAATACATGTATTTTGGAACCTTAAATACGCAGTTGGCTGTTGGGTAATATAGGATACGCATTAGTGACTTGCGTATCAGGTGAAACGCATCACCATCCTGCGTCATGACATCATTATCATTATCATCTTCCCCACAGAGAAAGGTCAGAGAGGCGATTCCGGCGACATTTTTTTGATCGATCCGTTCGTTCACATCCGAGATTTTCCCAACACATAACATATACCATTAGAATCGTTATTTGAAACTCTACACATCTATACCACTTTTATACCACTTCTAATGCACGACTGAAAACGCTCAATTCCTCCTAATTTTCCGATTGAATTCCGGTGAGCTTCACATGCCCCTGCGGGGCCAAACATTGCAAAAACAGACATGGGAGGAAGGTAGAGTGACGTGTGGGGATGTTTTACATGGCCTCAGATAAAACGATAGTCGAGAGATGGTTGAGATGGCTGAGATGCGACGGAGGAGGCGATTTTTCGCCGAAGGAGACGACCGGCACGATGACGTCGAATGACGTCATCACGCATTCCAGACCTGCGTTACAGCTGTTACGCATTACGTGTATGCGTGTCTACAGTACGCATTTGCTGTTTGGGTAATCAAATGGGTATTTTTCACACCCCTTCCGGCAAATCGGTATTTTCAGTTTTTTGTTGAAACAAATTGTTATTTTCAGCATTTTTTCTAACAAATTCTATGCGTTGGTTGTTTAATCACCCTTCTAAGCAATCGACGTTGTGTGTACTCGATTACTTAGTGTGTATGTACTCGATGACTTAGCTTATACTCTGATTACTAAATAAGTCAATCATCAAAAAATTAAAATCAAAATTTTCTTTTAATTTTTAGTTGATTTGATTGATGACTTTAGTGTGTATGTAACTTTAGTATGGCATTACTAAATAAGTCAACCATCAAAAATCAAAATCAGAATCTTCTAATTTCTAATTGATTGATTCTGTTATTTGAACAAAGATATATATATGTTAGTAGTACTGTTTAGTCCAAATTATCAACACTATCTAAAAGGAAAATATTGACTTTTCAATCATATCCATGTCGGATAATATTTGACTGATTTGGGATAGGAGTAGAAGAAGCCCACGGACCCAACAAATCAGCGTGTGTAGTTTGCTATATAATGTTCCTCCTCATTTGTCTTTTGTCTTAACACAAACATTTACCCTACATTTTATTCTCTGTTTCATTCTCCTCCATTTTCGAAATAAAAAACATGTCGAAATCAGATGTTTTTATTGGTTCACTTGATCAAGGTACCACTAGTACCAGATTCATCATCTACGATCACAATGCCAAGGTTGTTGGATCACACCAGGTTGAGTTCACTCAGTTTTACCCACAAGCAGGGTAAGTCTGTCTTGTTTTTTGTTTTCTACGTACTGTGGTCTATGTATATGTGTATATGTTTGTGCATGTTAGTGTTTGATGATTCTTGATTGTTTTAGATGGGTGGAACATGATCCAATGGATATACTGGAGAGTGCAAGGATTTGTGTGACCAAGGCCATTGAAAAGGCCAGTGCTGATGGTCATGATGTCGAGAAAGGCTTGAAGGCTATTGGTATCACTAATCAGAGAGAGACTACTGTTATTTGGAGCAAGTCAACTGGTGCTCCTCTTCACAACGCCATTGTTTGGATGGATGTTCGCACCACTTCTATTTGCAGGTTCCTTCCCTTTACCATTCTTGAGTTTTCAAATGAGATGAAAACTTTTAGTAGTCATCTGACTTGTGCTGTCTTTGCCTTTGCTTGTTCCATGTTTTTTTTGTTGCTAAATTTGGCTGTTCCGTGTTGATTCGTTGGCCATGTGTTTAATTGTTTATATATAATTGATCACATTTGTCCTCCTTTTCCAAAATACAAGTCGCGAACATTTTATTGAATATGGTCTGGATTTTATTGAGCTATATGATGTCAAATGTGTTATATGTGTCTAGTGGCTTTGTCTAGTTTTTAAGAATGATAGTTCTGGTTTAGGCTGTGCCTATTAGTTTCAGTTTATCCTCAGTCTCTGTTCTTCTGTTTTCTGCTTGTTCTCGTTTTGGGCTTGCCATCTATTTATTATACACTTGTAGTATTTTGGCTTGTATGTTCGCCACCCTGGATCTAGTTTCTGCCTCTGGCACTGTTTTGTTTTGTGCCTGTATTTGTGCGTTTTATTTATTCTGTGATCAATACCTGGGCTAAATATTTTTGTCTTGTTAATACTATATTCTATTGTTGTATGTAAGCATCTGGTTCAGTGTTACTGGGTGCTTGCTATATTTAATATGGGTTTGTTTCATTTCTATTATTGTGTTATAATTAATATAATTTGCATGTTTGTAAATTTAGTTTTTTAAAGCAGTGTATTGTAAACAATTGAATTTGTTCTTGATTCATTACAGGAAGTTGGAGAAAGAATTAGAGGGGGGAAGAACCCATTTTGTTGAAACGTGTGGTTTACCAATAAGTACTTACTTTAGTGCTTTGAAGATTTTATGGTTGTTCGAAAATGTTGAAAATGTTAAGAAAGCTGTCGAAACTGGTGACGCTTTATTTGGAACTATTGACAGCTGGTTGATTTGGAATTTGACTGGTGGAGTTGATGGGGGGCTGCATGTCACTGATGTTTCGAATGCATCCAGGACCATGTTAATGAATCTTAAGACTCTTGACTGGGACAAGACGGCGTTGGGAGGTTTGGGAATTCCTAGGGGAATACTTCCGAAAATTGTTAGCAATTCGGAGATTATTGGAAAGGTAGCAAAGGGATGGCCAATTACAGGAATCCCAATTGCTGGATGTCTTGGTGATCAGCATGCAGCTATGGTTGGCCAAGCATGTAGAAAGGGAGAAGCGAAAAGCACTTATGGGACTGGTGCTTTCATTCTTCTAAACACTGGTGATCAAATGATCAATTCAACTCATGGGCTATTAAGCACTGTGGCGTTTAAGCTTGGACCTAATGCTCCAACAAATTATGCTTTGGAGGGATCAATTGCTATTGCTGGAGCCGCAGTTCAGTGGCTTAGAGATGGACTTGGCCTAATTGGGAGCGCAAGTGAGATTGAGAAATTGGCATCCGAAGTTGATTCCACTGGCGGGGTTTATTTTGTGCCAGCATTCAATGGACTGTTCGCTCCCTGGTGGCGTGATGATGCTCGTGGAGTTTGTATTGGAATGACAAGGTTTACAAATAAGGCCCACATTGCTCGGGCAGTCCTTGAAAGCATGTGTTTCCAGGTAAAGGATGTGTTGGATTCCATGCATAAGGATGCAAGTGAAGTGAAAAGTAATGAAAAGTTTTTGCTTAGGGTGGATGGTGGTGCTACTATTAACAACCTCCTAATGCAAACTCAGGTACTCTACCACAATTTATACTATTTATATGTGCTTGCCTGCTACATGTTCCTCACTTTATTTTGTTCCATAATTTTAAGTACTACCCTCGCATATGGCTCCACATATTCAATGCAATCAGAGCTTGTTGTCGTATCTTTTAAGTTCTAAAAACGAAAACTTTACGTAGTTTCTTATGTGTTCAATCAGTAAAATTAAAGCCATTATTGAAAATGTAGATCTGAAGTGGATGCTGAATAGATTCTTGATTAAAATTGATCTGTTAGAATTAAATCAACACTGTTTCTTCTATTGCTACTATGTCAAGAACTAGCGTACTCCAATTAATCGAAAGAAAGGGCTGTGTTAGTGAACATGTTGCCTTCTGTGGCAATGTTGGCTTTTTCCTTGTCATTGCTATTATTAATTGGTTACTCTTTTTCTATACTTTCCATTAACTTTAGTAATTAAGTGGGAATAATCAATCTTCTCTTCTGTTATGAATTGCAGGCAGATATATTGGGTAACCCGGTGGTAAGGCCAGCTGACATAGAAACAACTGCTCTTGGAGCTGCATATGCCGCGGGTTTAGCTGTCGGGGTTTGGAAAGAAGAGGAGATCTTCTCTTCAGCTGAGAGGATGAAGATATCTACCACATTCAATCCAATTCTAGAGGAGGAAAAGAGAGAGAAGAAAGTGGAATCATGGTGCAAAGCTGTTTCCAGGACTTTCGACTTGGCCGATTTATCCCTTTAATTTCCCAGTCATTTCCCTTCATATTTGGAATTCGCTTGATTATAGGACAAATAACAGGTTTCATGTTTAAGTTTATGCGATTGAATCAATAAATATGTTGTTTTGGAGTACTGTATTATTTAGAGTCATGAATGCATTTTCTTTAAATTGCCAACAATGATTTTTGATGGCAAAATCATCGACAACGTACACTATATGATGTTTTAGAATTTCATTGTTTGTGCATATCACATTTGGGCCTTTTTAAGTACTGGATTTCTAAAGCTATTAGATTAAGAACCTGCTAAACCGGGAACTGTCGAGTTGTGAATTTTGTAAATACAAGCAAGATTGTAATCCTGCTAAACCGGGAATTGTCGATCAGTTGTAAATTTTGTAAATACTAGCAAGATTGTAACAACTGATAATGTGCAATAATATAAATCTTGGTTAGGCTAAACAAAGCCAGAGTAGATTGGTAGACAGAAAACCGAGTCTATACTGTTTACTGCTATTTTTAGTAGCAACACCTGAATAATATAAGGACTTTAATACCTACTTGATGAAGAAAATAGTAAATTTTTGTTATGTGTGTGCAAAGTGTGCCATTGAAAGTTATGAAATCAGGGGCTCCTGCAGTCCTGCTTCATGTAAAGGGACTCAGCTTGAACTGATTTTCAAAAGGTAAATTTCTTATCTTTTCAAGTGTCTTGAAGTTCTTGCTAGGAACTGATAGCATGATTATTTAGTTTCTACGCCTGCTGCATAAGAAGCCTATTTAAAAACGAGTTTGTGGAACACATTTGAAGATATTGTTTACTAACCTACAATCTATCCTTGTAAATCTTTAGTTTGGATTTTTCCTTTTCTTTGCTGGCTGTGTCACAATCATGACAATTTTTTGTGTACATTTTTCTCCGGGACTAAAGGAGTTCCTCTCGAAGAAATGGTACTAATATGGCAGATGCATTGGTTCTGGAAAAAGATTGTGGCTGATCATTTTGATGACTTAAAACAGCAGTAACAATGTACACCAACTCTTTTAGCAGCTGCACAAAATTTGTAAGCATTGATAAGTGGATTTTATATCCACTTGGAATGCCTCCGTTCAGCTTAAATTGATTGTTTTGGACTCAAATTGTTGTAGTTTTGATGTGTTTTGCTTAGTTGTGCAGATTTACGAGAATGTTGATTAAAGTTGATGCTTCTACCGTTTTTGGAGAATTAATTGATTAAAATTCGGATTTTCCGGGAAGGCTGCGCAACTTATACTGTTTTGGCCATATCTGGAGTTCTAGAAGTCCGTTTTCAGCGATCTTACTGCCCACGCGAAGCCTGGGAGATTTTCTACAACTTGGGATAGGATTCCCACGAGCAAATTGCGCCGGGTAGGAGCAATCTGCGCGAAGAACAGACTGTTGGGCGCAGGTTGCACGCGCGCGGTGCTGAAAAATTACAGTTTTTACTATTTTGGCCATATCTTGAGTTCTACAACTCCGTTTGAGGCCCGTAAGCAGTCCACGCGAAGATAACGAGATTCTCTATCATTCTAAAGTGGTCCAGAGGTCCAATTACGATTGGAACGTTCCAGAATATCTGAAGAAAAGTCAGCTACGAATTTTCCTTAAAAACAGAATCAGTTTAGGAAACGTATTTTGCAGAAATTCTATTATAATTCTGTTTTGGTATTTTCTTGCTGGGCAAGACTTGTAGAGCCTATATAAACACATCTAGGATATTATTTTAGGGGATATTCATAACCTATTGGAGAGAAGAGAAGGAGCAAGGATTGAAGGTGTTCTATCCAAGCTGTATTCAATTTTCAAAACGTGTAATATCTAAACTCCATATTTTTAATATCATGTTTTCATTCAATATTATTGTTTTGTTTTCTTCAGTAATTATGTGTAACTAATTCTTTAATCTGAGGATTGGGTAGTATTACTTGGTATTCATGCATGCTTGATTATGTGATTTTCTGTTTTGCTGATCTGTTAATGAGATCTTAACACAATTAGGGGAGTCATGAACCTTTGATTGTATTCTAGGGATTGTAATAAGCTTGGGAGAGAAGTTGCAATCTTAGTACATGATTTAACAGACATAATTTGAATATTAGATCGGGAGATTAATAGGAGAATTGTGAGACATATAATTCTTGGCACTTAACAGTTTATAGATATACTTTGATTGTATTGACAATTAGGGTGTAGCTGTAGGCACTATATTGTAGCCTGGGAGGGTACAGTATAACTTTAGAAGAATTGTTTTCAGCAAGTTAGGAACACAGATATCACATTAATATTGAGCATGTATTGAGACCAAGTGAAGAACCCCAGTTCTTAGATTGTTTTCCTCATATATTTTATTCTCGATTTATAATTAGTCTTAATTAGTTTATAAACAAACCAAACATTCTTCTACACTTCTAAATTGTGAGAGATAAGAAACTTGAACTTGATATTACATTCAGTCCTTCCCTGCGAACGAACACATAAAAATACTACTAACAAATTGGCGCCGCTGCCGGGGAAGGCAGTAATGTTGAGTTTGAGTTAATTGTTTCTTGTAGTTGGATTTTATCTTTGTATATATTTTTCTTTTCTTTCTTTTTGTGTTTCTTTCTTTGGAGTGTCTACAGGTTCTTTGAGGTAGACAACTTAAACAGGTTTTGAGGAGAGAGACTAGATGGAGTACAACTTTGGTTGGAACAATGCTCAGAATTTCTACAACAGTCAGGAACAATATCAAGACTTCAATCCTTACCCACAATTCAATGCTTATGAGGATTGTAATGCATATCAGGTGAATTCGTTCTATTCTGAGAACTCATTTTATGCTCCATATGCCCCTAGCAATGATTATTCATATTCGTTTGAAAATCAATATCATGATGATCTTAATCCATACATGTGCAATGATGTTGATACGAGTGAAATTCAATATGATCCTTCTTTACCTGCTGATTGGGAGATTGCGCTCAATAAAATGATTCAAGGAACTCAGTCTAATCCTCCCTTACTTTCTTTGGGAGTTTTTGATGAACCAACTTTAGAGATTGCTAGTGACAATGATATTCCATGTGATTCAATAGCTTGGTACGAGGAGAATGCTAAACTAAATAATTTTATTTGGGAAGTTCGAGCAGTGTGGTATGAAGGATGTTATAGAACTCCCCCTTGTGTCAATTTTCCTCTATGCCATGATTCTTGTTTAGCAATTGATGATAATGTTGTGTCTGATGAGTCTACTTGTGTAGTTGATAATTGTCCCTTGCGCATTAATGATAATTTGGATGCAATTGAAATTCTACCAAATCTAGAAAATTTTGAGCTTAATACATTGGTAGACGAGATTAAAATTGATGAGTGTCCAATTATAAAAGAGAAGGAAGTTAAGATTGATGAAGTTGAAAATCTTGCTTTAGAATATAAGGATCCGATTTGGGAGGAGTATATGAGTCGTACTTATAATGATTATTCTGACAATTTTTCTAGCTATTTTGATGTTTCCAAGTCTCTTGAGCATGATAGGTTCTTGAAAGTTTTCGTACCTTTTAATGAATCTAAGGTTTATTTGCACAATATGCTTATATTAGAAATTCGTAGATATGTGCATCTGTTTGCTTTTTCTCCTCATTGAAGTTTCCAAGTAGAAGTAACGTCAAGCTATTGACGTTAAAGAAGCGCTTCGTGGGAGGCAACCCACGCTTTTCGGCAATTTTATTTGGGTATGTTTTCTATTATCCCTTGTATTTACTTCCATTCAATGCGGACATTGAATATTTTAAGTTTGGGGGTGGTTTGAGGGATTAGTAGTTGTTGTTGTATTATTTGTTCATGTAGGATCATGCTTTTCATATTAGTAGTAGTAAATCATGCATATATGTTGTGTTATCTATGTTTGTTTCATATAGGACATTCTGTTTTTATTTTTCGTATACCATGTGAGTTTTCATTTAGTTGCATTTTCATGGCATGCATATTTCATGATCCTTTAGGACGAGCTGATTCTGATTGATAGGTGGATGTTGATTTGGGTGTGATGATGATGAGTAGAGGGCTGATTTATAGTTTCTATGAAATTGACTTGCATGTTACGGGAACAAAATTTATTACACAGTCTCATTGGGGTGCTTTTGGGCTAGGTTAGGGTCATGCCTGTGGGATGTTTTGAGATTTAATCACTTGTTTATATTTAGAATTTTCGTTATTCCCTTTATAGCGTAGGAACATTAAAATCTAAGTTTGGGGGAAAACAGGAATTTCATGCTAGTTGTTCATAATTGTCAATAATGGCTAGGTGTCAAATGGCTAGTAGCCAGCTCATATTTATATGAGTAGTCTAGGGTTGGAAATGAGAAAGGCTCATTCCAGATTGCATGAAAAAAAAAAAGAAAAAAAAATATGAAAAAAAAAGTCAATAAGTTATTTGTTTATATGCAAAATTAACCAGATTGAGCTCTTTAATACTCGAGTAATTAAGTCTGAGGGGACTTAGTCCTAGTAACCTAAAGCCCTTGAGGTTTGGGATTGCTGACCTAACACTCGCTACATGGGTATTATTGTATAAGCCTTTTGGGGTCTCATTCATTGCACGGTTAAATAAACATGCGTATTGTATATAGTATCGTAGTTTAGTAATAAAGCATGAGTTTCTGTCTACCTTGGATAAGGGTGGAGGTGTTTCTAGGTTATGAAGTGTCTAAAGTCTATTCTGTTTATAAACCTGTGATTGTCTTGACGGAAAGCATGTATGATTTTTGACCTAGTTTTGAGAGTATTTCTGATGAGCATTGCACACACGCACGTTTCTGTTCATGTATTTGTTAGTATACGGGGACTTAGTCGAGCTCTGCTTGGATTTGTTGCATTCTTTGAGATATTTGCTTGTTAGTTGGTTTTGGTAAGTTTGAAGGGGATCTTTGCATTTTTCATATTAGTTGCATTCATGCATTGCATTGCATTAGGTTAAATGGATTTTGTGGGTACATTCGCTATAGGCCCTCACGAGACCTTACTCGTCCACTAGGGCTGCCTAGGGGTTTAAAGGGCTTGTTGCATATGCCAAATGCAACCGTGATCACCTACGGAAGTGGTACTAGTTAGTTAGTTAGTTGTAATTGTTTATGCTTGAGGACAAGCATCAGTTTAAGTTTGGGGGTTTGATAAGTGGATTTTATATCCACTTGGAATGCCTCCGTTCAGCTTAAATTGATTGTTTTGGACTCAAATTGTTGTAGTTTTGATGTGTTTTGCTTAGTTGTGCAGATTTACGAGAATGTTGATTAAAGTGGATGCTTCTATCGTTTTTGGAGAATTAATTGATTAAAATTCGGATTTTCCGGGAAGGCTGCGCAGCTTATACTGTTTTGGCCATATCTGGAGTTCTAGAAGTCCGTTTTCAGCGATCTTACTGCCCACGCGAAGCCTGGGAGATTTTCTACAACTTGGGATAGGATTCCCACGAGCAAATTGCGCCGGGTAGGAGCAATCTGGGCGAAGAACAGACTGTTGGGCGCAGGTTGCACGCGCGCGGTGCTAAAAAATTACAGTTTTTACTATTTTGGCCATATCTTGAGTTCTACAACTCCGTTTGAGGCCCGTAAGCAGTCCACGCGAAGATAACGAGATTCTCTATCATTCTAAAGTGGTCCAGAGGTCCAATTACGATTGGAACGTTCCAGAATATCTGAAGAAAAGTCAGCTACGAATTTTCCTTAAAAACAGAATCAGTTTAGGAAACGTATTTTGCAGAAATTCTATTATAATTCTGTTTTGGTATTTTCTTGCTGGGCAAGACTTGTAGAGCCTATATAAACACATCTAGGGTATTATTTTAGGGGATATTCATAACCTATTGGAGAGAAGAGAAGGAGCAAGGATTGAATGTGTTCTATCCAAGCTGTATTCAATTTTCAAAACGTGTAATATCTAAACTTCATATTTTTAATATCATGTTTTCATTCAATATTATTGTTTTGTTTTCTTCAGTAATTATGTGTAACTAATTCTTTAATCTGAGGATTGAGTAGTATTACTTGGTATTCATGCATGCTTGATTATGTGATTTTCTGCTTTGCTGATCTGTTAATGAGATCTTAACACAATTAGGGGAGTCATGAACCTTTGATTGTATTCTAGGGATTGTAATAAGCTTGGGAGAGAAGTTGCAATCTTAGTACATGATTTAACAGACATAATTTGAATATTAGATCGGGAGATTAATAGGAGAATTGTGAGACATATAATTCTTGGAACTTAACAGTTTATAGATATACTTTGATTGTATCACGGGAGTGACAATTAGGGTGTAGCTGTAGGCACTATATTGTAGCCTGGGAGGGTACATTATAACTTTAGAAGAATTGTTTTCAGCATGGTAGGAACACAGATATCACATTAATATTGAGCATGTATTGAGACCAAGTGAAGAACCTCAGTTCTTAGATTGTTTTCCTCATATATTTTATTCTCGATTTATAATTAGTCTTAATTAGTTTATAAACAAACCAAACATTCTTCTACACTTCTAAATTGTGAAAGATAAGAAACTTGAACTTGATATTACATTCAGTCCTTCCCTGCGAACGAACACATAAAAATACTACTAACAAGCATTGTGGAAGCATTGTAATGTTGGGGCAGAGATTGGTGAGGACTGAGGAGTGAGGACATGAAATCTTGTAATATGAAAGACAAACCCCCCTACTTCAGCATAATTATTTGTATTTCGGTACCTCATCTTTGTAAGAAGTCAATTTACATCCTACAACTACAAAAAACGTGATGGTTTGCATGATTTCAATTTGCGTCCCACACAAAATTTATTTCAGTTTTCATTTGTCTATGCTACTTGAAAATTTTAACAGTTCGTATCGTTGGACTTTACAATCACTCGAATACAAAATTATCAACTACCAAAAAATTTAATTTTCAAAAATTCAATTTTCTTTTAGAAAATATAAACTTAAAACCAAATGAATTTGTTCAATTACCTGGAGATAACACATGTATTTTCTAATTATGACAGATTTGTTTTTCATCCGTTATTCTTTAATTATGATTTTAGATAATCTTAAAGATCCTAACTCACACTTAGGGCTCTAATTCGAGTCGAGTCGAATCGAGTTTGAGCTTTTTTTTTCGAGTTCTAGCTCTTTTTTTTAGTCGAGTCGAGCCTAAAATTTATGAATAAAGGTCCCCAATATCATAATTTCAAGATAAATGATCCCAAATATCACAATTCAAAAACTTGGCCCCAAATATCACTCCATAACACTGTATCGTGTAGCATTTTATTTTTTCAGTAAAAAACGCTACTTCATGTAGCGTTTTATTTTATTTTTTATTATTTTTTTGAATAACGCTAATGCTTTTAGCGTTTTGTGAAGGTAGATTTTTATTTTTATTTTTAATAACACTAGTTTATGTTGTGTTGTGGGGTGAAAACGCATGTTTATGTGTTGTTATGGGAGAAGTAGAACGCCACATGATGTGACCTTTTGTAGTTTTTTTTCTTTTTTTATCTCTTAAATACATATATGTGTAAATAATATTAAATGTTATTTGTATTTTCTTGGGATTTCAACGGTTAACCTTTAGGGTTCAATAGTTCCATTTTGGTTTTAGAAATATTTGGAAAGACGAATAAATCGTATACGAACTTAGGGTTTAGGATTTAAGATTTAGGGTTGTTTACAACCCTAAACCTTAAACAACCCTAAATCTTAAAACCTAAACCCTAACTAATCCTGATTTTAAATGCATTAGCGTTTAAAAATTAGGCCGTCAGACTCAATTTTTCAATTAAAATTTTTAAATTAAAAAAATTCAATTTTAATTAAATTTATGGGTTCAATAATTAACTTTTGGGGTTCAACATTTCCATTTTGGGTTTTAAAAATATTCAAAACGACGTCTAAACCGTATACGAACTTAGAGTTTAGGGTTTGGGGTTTAGGGTTGTGGTTTAGGGTTGTTTATAACCCTAAACCCTAGACCCTAAACCCTAACTTATCCTGATTTTTAAACGCGTTAGTGTTTAAAAATAAGGCCGCCGGATTCAATTTTTTAATTAAAATTTTTAAATTTGAAAAATACAATTTCAATTAAATTTAGGGGTTTAGCAATTAATTTTTGGGGTTCAACATTTCCATTTTGGGTTTTAGAAATATTTAGAATGATGAATAAACCGTATACGTACTTTAAAAATATAATTTTATATTTTAATTGACCATTTGTAAATAAGTTTTTTAATATTTTTTTACAAATATATACTTAGGAGAAAATAAAAAATACAAGAAAAAAAAAAAGAAGTTAAAACACTCACACGCCACATAAAGTGGCATTGGGCTTTCAAAACCAAGTCTAAACTCACGTTTCAACCAACAAAACAAAAAAAAGAACCAAAAGTTCCCAACGCTAAACGCACTAGCGTTTTAAGGAAAAAAAACAAAACGCGGTTTTATATTGTGTCTTGGAGTGATATTTAGGATCAAGTTTTTGAGTTATGATATTTGGGATCATTTCCTTTCAAATTGTGATAGATAGGGCCAACAACCAAAATTTATCGAATCTGAAATTTGTGTTCGAACTCGACTCGTTTACTATACAAGTCGAGTTCGAGCTGTTATCGAGCTTTCGAGCTTATCGAGTTTTTAAACGAGTTTCGAGCTTTTATCAATTTTTTGAGTTTATCTAGTTTTTACCGAGTTTTCGAGTTTATCGGGTTCTTATCGAGTTTTCGAGTTTATCGGGTTCTTGTTGAGTTTTCGAGTTTTGACTTAAGTTCGATGAAAGCTATTTGTTTATATTATTTTCTTTACAAGTTTAACCTAATTTTTTTCCCAATTTCAAATGACAATAAATTTTTGAAATTGTATATTTTATGATTTCAATAATCAACTTTTCCAATTAATTAAGTAAACTTTTAGGTTATTCTATTCATATATATTTACGGATAAATTTTATTTTTATTACAGATTATGCATTTAACTATCTAAGCATCTTAACTAGTAAACGATGATAATAAGAATAATAAAATGTTGATTGTAAGCTCAGATGTGTTATATTTTTTCAAAATAGGCAAACAGGCACCCTACACCGAGAGTCATTAGTAGTTTTATAAATTTTATTTATAATTTAATAGAAATATTGCATACAACAAGTTTATGATGGTACTATCTTGCTGTTATAGTTTATAATTGTATAAAGACAAAATATATGGAAGTAAAATTCAGAAATCGAACTTGATCGCTGACAACTATGGATCGATCAAAAGATCAACCGAAGTAGTATAGACTAATCGTGATATCAAATATATTTTGATATTTTAATAACAATTTATAATATTAATTGAATTTTAAAAATTGTGCATGTAAAAAATCTTTGATTCGAGTTATTAATCACTACGTCTGCGTGTAAGAATATAACTAATTAATTTAATATTATAATGTATATCATATTTAATTATAAAATTTGTGAATAATGTAGTTTTAATCCAAAGTGTTGACATGATATTTTGATTTCAAAAAACAAAGTATTTAATAAAACTTTGAAACATAAAATATGAAAATGTATAATTAAATATCTCATATTCTTATATTAGAACAAATTTAATTCAAAAATTTCACTAACCATACTAATAATATAATATTGAACATAATATATGAAACAAAATATCAAATTAAGTTTTAAAAGTAATTTTCATAAATAATTGAGTGATGACACATAGAATAATGAACACATGACTATTTTTAAAGACAAATTAAAAAAATTAATTTTAATCTAGTCGAGTTCGAGTCGAGCTCAAAAAACTCGGCTCAACTCGAGTTTTTAATCAAGCCTGAAAATGTGTTCAAACTCAAGCTAGATAACAAGTTCGAGCCAAGTCGAATCCACTTTTTCGATGAGCTCGAGCCGACTCGATTTAAATTATTATGATCTCATTTACAACCTCAATTATAATTGTTATAACTTACCTGTAATGCAAATGATCGATTGCATATGCTGTATAATTACATATGCAATTTTGATCGTATTTTTTTAAAAAAGATTTAAAATATGGATATTTTTGAAAATTTTCTTAAATTTTATGCATTTTCTTTATAATTTTTTAAAAACATATCTTACAAAAGAATCCTTCATATTTTTATGTGATTATTTATAAATTATTTACAAAAAGAAAAAAGAGGAGCAGTACTGTCTAGTTGAGATTTTTTTTTTTTTTTGCTAAATAGTTGGAGAAATTTGTTGATCCTCTGCTTTAGAGCATTTCCGTCAATCAAATCCTATCAATTCGTTAATTAATCAATTTTGTATTTTGTTGTTATTCAAAAAAATAATTATTTTATTATTTTTTATACAATAGTTATAAATCAAAATAATTGATCTGTTCAACGAATCAATGAATTAATGAATTGTTTTCAACAAATCGATTAATGAATTTCAATTCCATTAATGAACCAATAAAATATTAATATATTACTAAACCCCGTCATCATCTAATAAATTAATAATAATTTTGTATTGATGCATATGCTTTTAGTTTTTTCTCCCTGTTCCATCAACTCGAATTTTTCTATTTACTTTCTTCAAGTTGATAAAAATTGTGCTACTTTTATGGTTCTAAAAATTCCCGATTCAGCTGATTAATCCCCGATTAATTCTCTATAAGGTAACCAATTGATTCGATTTTTGAAATCCAATTAATCCTGTAAATTTATTTAAAATGATATGTTAAATTGTAAATTAGACTAATATATTAAATATTATTATAATATCCGATTAATCCCCGATTACCCGATTAATCTTAAATCGGTACTTCAACCGATTTATACCGATTACCGATTTTTAAAATCATGGCTATTTTAGGGGTGATGGTGTAGCTCATGTGTTAAATGAGGACTATGCCTTGTTGAACCACCAATGTTCGATTCTCCCCTACAACATATATCAGAACAACTACTAAAATAATACTCCCTCTGTCCCCCTTCGGGGACGTAATTCTGGTACGGATTTTAAGGTGCAATTTGCGGATAGTTTCATAACTTATTTTTTAAATTTTCTTTCTTTGTATAAAAATAGAATTGTTCTATTTTTATACAAAAAAAAGAAAATTTAAAAAATAAGTTATGGAACTATACTTTTTAGGAGCCTTAAAATGCGTGTCGAGCAATGAAAAAGAAATGTAAAGAAATGGGAGGGACAGAGGGAGTAGAATCACTGTGAGTCGTGGCAAAAAAAAACATGGTTACTTTAGAAAATTAAAATTATTTAATCGATGAGTTTTTGAAAGGAAACAAGCTAGATAAATTAACTTCATTTACGAACGCAGTATAATAACTTAATTTTCCTATAAAGAGGTGCAAAACAATTTTTTCAAATATTTTTAAAGCGACAATTTAAATTAAAATCATTTCAACCAATACCATAATTCAAAATTCTAAATTCTGAATATTGTAAATCTTATCCACGTCAGAGAATTAAAACAATGAAAATAAAATAAAAAATAACTACCAGTAACTTACTGGCAGTAAGGCAGTAACTAGAAAATATAATAATTAATATTTTTATATTCTTTCAATATATATTTAGTGAAGACAAGTAGTGAACCCAAGGTTTTGGCAAAAGTAGGGTTTCTGCGGATCTTGTCAAGGTGAGTTTTTGGGGTTTTACTTCTGTATCTATATGTGTATGTATGTATATATTCTTCTGTAAATCTATACATTTCTTGATGTTCTTGTATTTAAAATTACTTTCTTGAATTAAATTGTGTGTAATATTTAAAACTAATTTATCTTGTTTCAGACAATGCCTCTATATGATTGTATGCTGTTGTTGAAGCCACACATAACAAGGCCTGATATAATGGATCTTGTTTCTCGTGTGGGTAAGCATATTTACCAAAGAAATGGTGTTATTACTGAATTGAAATCAATGGGTACTCGTCATTTGGGTTATGGAATCAGGAAACTTGATGGCAGATACTATGAGGTAAAACCCATTTCTTGGTTTTGCTGATTTGTGTGTATAGTTTTCGGGTTTTGTTTTTGTTGGTTAAAGTTTGGTGCTTTATGGTTTTTTGTCGATTTTGTGGCTTAGAATTGTTTGAAAAGGCGAAAAGGAGGTGTCTTGGTGTGATTTTAGTGTGATTTATGTGTGTGTAATATGTTGCGGGATTTATTTTAGGGGAGGTTTTTTTTACGAGACCTGCGGTAGTTGGTAAGATAGAAATGTGTATTTGTTTAAAATGTGCAAGTAAGTTTATAGATGTCATTTTGCATTGATTAATAGCGTACTTATCACTTTGGTTTTAAATTTGGTTGCTTTGTTTTTTTGGGTCTACTGTGTAAATTAGTAGCATGTGCTAAAGCAGGAAGGAGACGTATTTGTAGGATTCCATTGTGATGAGTGTGTGAGATATTGGCTGTTAATGTTTTGTGGGATTTTTAACTGACATTCAATGAGTTTTACTCATTTTTTATTGGAAGAGATGTGTACTTAACTACTTACTGAAAGTTTGAAAGTGAATTTTGTATTGAGCACTTGGGAAAAGTTTAATTCAGTTTGTAGTTATTAGTTAAGCATTTGACAGATTTGCTTCTATGAAATTTGAACTGGAAATATATTAATGGAGGGGCGGGGTTTTACATGAAAGGAAAAGGATATGGGTTAGTGACTGTTTAATTTCTATTCATGCTTTTGAGAAACTCAAGTGGGGATGAAATTTTTTGGAACCCATAGCTGCCTTGAAATATGACAGTGCCAGTTTTATTGTATATTTTATCTCAGAATAAATTGTAAAATGCCCAAGAAATTAAATTGTTAGATATACAATGTCTATACTCTACGCTTTGCTACTTCAATTTTCTTTTACATCTAAGAAATGTGATAAGATGACCCTGTTGTGATCTTTAAGTAAGTTGTAACTTGAAAATCTACAATTTGGTTTCTAGTGTCTTAGTTTCATTGTTGACTCTTGGTGGTTTCTTGGTTTAATTTCTACTTGTACTGAATTGATCTGCATTTCTATATGCAATCAAGTTGATATGGTAGACTGTGTTGCTTACAGGACGAGACATAGTTTGTGCCACATTGGTACTAATGAGTTATTACATAGGAAAATTATAAGATACATGTAATACTGTCAGATCTTGGCCCCTCTGGTTTGTTGATTTCCATCTTATATCAGTTTAACAGATTTAATATTAAAAATTTGGCTTAGTAGCACTGATGTACTGTTCTCTGTGTAGAAGCCATATTTTCATGATTTTATCGATTAGTTTAAGTTATCAGCTCCTTAAGTTTACAGGATGTATTCTTAATATAGACGCATGAGAATTTCTGAGCTATTATGTTCAGTAAATAGTTCTACCTGTTCTCATATTAGCAAAATTGTAAAATTTGTAGTCAAAATATAATTGATCTGGGCTTGATAAAAAGAACTTATTGACAATACGTAGGTTTATGTTTAAAGAGTTCTTGAGTTTCAGCCACCAGTTTAGAAATCTGAACTGCATCTTTTATTACTCCCAGATTGTTCTTCATCCACAATCCATTCCTATAATTAGTGTAACCAGATCTTAACTATCATAAAGTTAAAACGTAAATAAAAATCAATATAAGAGCATATACTCTCTAAAAATAAGCACAACACGTATTTTAATATTTTATTCGTAACTTTGTTGATCCATTACTATTTTATTCAGAAACTATACTTTCTGTTAGTGTTTTTTTTTTTTTTTTTTTTACATTTAGTGTGTACTCTATAGTTGCATGTCACTGCTATGACAACGAATGGAAACTAGGGTAGGAGATAAATCGACTATGGTAGGTACTTTTACCTTGGACGAATATGTTTTATATATGTAACCTTATAAACTGTCTATATTCAATTTTCTCCGTTCTAATCTGAATCCTGCCATTCTAATTTGAATCCTATGACTTGATTAGACACCCCTCGCAATAAGAAAAAGAAGTAACAAGGCGAGGAACCAGTTATTTAAATATGGCACCACACTTACACAATGTTTATTGCGTAGGGACAACTGTTTCAGATGACAATGATGGCTCCACCTAGCATGAATAAAGAGCTCCATTATTTGAACAAGGAAGACAGGTTGCTGCGTTGGCTTATGGTAAAACATAGGGACTTAAAAATGGGGTTGGACTATATGCAGGAGGACACTGGAAAAATGGAGTTGAGCAAGTTCAGGAGCAGACTGTTTGACAATGAGGATAAAGACATGGATTTTGATGACGATGAAGATGACGACGATGATGAGGAATATAACGTGGACGGAATCCAGTTAGATGACTGAATCTTATTGATTTTCTTATGTTAGTTGCGGTATGTTGTTCTGTCTTTGGCTGTAACAGTTGTTTGCATTGGAGATCTAGCGTATGGTGAAATATGTTACTCCGACATTCTCTCAGTGTAAAATATCTGGTTGGTCTGACCTATGTTTAATAATCAATGGACTGTATTGATGCCCTATTAGAAGTGGTTCCACAGTGTTAAAAATGGTCAGAGTCAGAGTCACTTTAATGTTATTGCTTGTTATGAGCTGTGATTTATTGTTAATTAGGGCTACACCGGTGGTATGGGCGTAACAATTAGGTGCTTCTGTTATGTAGTTATGTTCTAGGGCGCCTACCAGTACTTGCTGAATATGCAAAAGAATGATGCAATTAGCCTATTCGTGTTCCATGTCAGGTGATGCGTGTATTCTTAGGGAAATATGGTTTAGTTTAAATCAGAAAACTTTTTGGTTGAAGATCTGATCACCCACACATCTGCATTCCAGGTGATTAGCTTTTGGATATGTAGATATTCACCAGGACAAGTGGGTAATAGATTTTATACAGGCCTTGTATATTATGAAATTGTTACTGTAACCAGAAATAATTACATGGATATGAAAATGTTTCTTAGATATTAAAATTGAAAATGTTTATTATATTGCAATGGTTAGAACTTAGAATTGCAATAGTATGTTCTTTCTGTGCATAATGCGAGGCATAATATGAAAGCAAAGCTTGCTATTGCCGGATCATTTGCTTCTTTATTAAGGTCTAGTTTGTTGGATGAATAAAATAATTTAAAAATTGAAATGAAAATAAAAAGTATAAATTTTATATTCTTTTATACATGTGAAAATCATATAACGTTATATTGTTCCAACTTAGGTGATATTAAAAAATAATACTCCAGCTTTTTCTTTTTATAAACCTAGAGTATATATTAGAGAAAAACTCCAAACCCTATCTAGGAAAATTCATTCACTCCCTTTTTTAAAGAAATGGTACTTTGTTCTAAAATAGCTTATAAAAGATAGTTCACTTTGCAACAATTAACAAGAAATATCATCCTCAAGATGAAGAACCTCATTCCCTGTTCACAACAGCCACTTTCTGCTGTCCATCTCTTTATTTCACTAATAACCAGTTTGGCAAATTGCACCAGTCTTTCCAGTTTCTTCTTGGGCCATCCATCTTTATAATCTTGCACTTTTTTCTTTTCTAAAGTTCTTGAGAAACTCCCTGGTTCAGCATCAGTGGCTACTTGTCTTGCCTGTGGGTCTTGGGTTTTTAAAGTAAGCATGAACTTAAATAGGTCCGCCAGATTGTTTAACGAGGAGTCTAAAGTTTTGTACCAGCTAATTATCGCCAGGGCATCACTCTCCCGAAAGGGAAGATCGTTTAGTTCTAATGATCTTACCATGTTTATAGCTGCTGTATATTCACTTTCAGAGATTCCAAAGCTCCCTTTGCAGAACTTATATTCCCATCTAGCAAACCATGGATGGCCAGTTGCAATTTCGTATAGAAACCTAACAGGTAGTCCCCTTTTCCAGGATGGGTCCTGCACTGTAATTGCACTGCACAATAACAGAAAGTAACTTAATACAATGCTACAAAATCAGGCACTTACGCAAAGAAATCAACTATCTTTTAGTACACGTTTGGTGTACCGGGTGTCAAGATGGGTGCAGACTCTGTCCCAGAGATCCATAATATCGTCATAGGCACACACGAATTCGGGTCTAGCTTCTTTCCCATTGATACAGATGAGATGCCCAAATCCATTACAATGAATGAAGCCATACAATATATTGGATTCTGAATCAAAGATACTCGAATCCAGTGGCTTATTCTTCCAGCCATCTTGGGGAATAATCAGATGATACCTCTTTTTTGTTATATAATGGTGACTCCAACCTATGGAAAGATAGCATGCATGTGAAAACAATAGTAATACATGCTGTGACGTTCAAAATTGGTGAGAGACTAATAATATTGACAATGCTTCTTCATGCATCTATAACATATAACACCTTTAGCTAAAAAAAACATTCAGACGAAGCACACGAAGATGATAATATTTGTAATAAGTTACCTGATTGGCAGCAGTAATCGCAGCATTCTTTCGTAGGTTCCTTGATAACATACAGAGATACATCGTTGTTGTTGTGTATCAATCGTATGCGCCACACTGACATCCCGTCAATTTGGTCAAGAATTTCACCAAATTTTTGGAGGAGATAGAGGATGTTTTTTCGAAAAGGACCACCGAAGGGCAATGCATCATCAGGGTGCGGGAAGGTGTTGAACCTAAACACCTTTCGCAACCTCTTTTCCTTCCTCGAACTATCACTACACATTGACATACTTGTTTCTGCTGGAATACAATATATGATCCTCTCGCTACTTAAAACTGTTTTCTTTGTAGGAGAGAATGACAAAGAAGAGAAGTGTGTATACATGAATAAATCATCATAATAATAATAATAAGCAGTCTTAGATTTTGACTAGGAATAGATAATTACTGGAGCAAAGGAGGAGTCCTAGCTATTAGGTATGTAACACATTCGCGATAGATAATTACTAGAGCAAAGGAGGAGTCCTAGCTATTAGGTATGTAACACATTCGCCATATGCATATATAAACATTATTAGAATTAAAATAATAAGTTAGGAAGATTTAATAATTTTAGAACTAAATCATAGAATTAAGTTTTGGTTAAGAAAATGTATTTGTAATTAAGGATGAAACTCTAGCTGACAAAAGACTAATAATATGGTAAACTCGCCCGTTGTATTCAATTAGCTACCTCCACAAGTCCAGTTAAACTGTTCTAAATTTGTTAAGAAATTTATAAAACCCAGTTACAGAAGTAGTAACGTATATAGTACTAAAAAGGTGCTTAAGCTTTGACCACCAGTACCATTAGCATACATAACAGTAAATAAGTACACACATGAATTAGAAGTTGAATTCTAAGCAGTCAATTTTTATCAAATAAGCATTTGAGCGTACTATTAAAATGTACCAACAACATTCACAGATTGTAAAAAGCAATAAGATACAGAGCTTTTAAACAAAGACTGGAGAAACTACATGATGTTCAACTTAAAAGAAACTAGCATTCGCCATCTCTTCTAATAAAATCAATGACTTTTAAGACCAAAAAGTTTAGCTATCAATGCTCTCCAATCAACCAGCTACATGGAAAACAGGTCTTCGTTACGTACAGAACTACCCAGCTGATATGTGCCACCCCACGGATTATCACCAAAATACTCTTCATGCTCTTTGCAGCCAAATTGGATTATCATTATCCTTATCCTTAGCTCCGCACTTGCACTTCACTATATCATCTCCACCTTGATACTTTAATCTTGCATCCAAGTTGATTTTCTCAGCTGTAAAAGTGATTTGAGTCCCAGGTTCAACTTTTTCAAACAACAATTCCGTATCAGCTTTTTCTCCTTCAAGTACTATATCACTGATCAAGACACTTTCCATGACAAAGTAAGTATTCCTCATTTCTTGCTGCACTATGTGCTTAACCTCACTGATCGTTAACTGCCTAGATAAGATCAAAAGCTCTGCTGGTGGATATCCCCACGTCAACTTTCTCTGCAAATCATTTGAGGTAGGTCTGATCCTACATAGCAGACCCATCTGCTGATCATTACCTTTGACGTCGTGCCATTTCTTAACCTGCAGTATATTACCTTTAAGAACCGTCTCTGTTATAAAAAGGACATAAGAATATCTCCCAAAATTTTATAGGTCAAAAGCCAGAAATGCAATAATTTTGTCCTAACAGTCTAAAAAGTTTTTGGTAGGCGTTCATCAGTATGCACAGAGGACATAAACAACCAGAGCATATTCACAACACTGAACACAGAGATATATGTGCAAAACTGTAAGCTTTTTCTAACATGGTCAGCATACGTTAAAACAAGTTAAGACTTCTAACAAACACAAACACATCTATCGTAATGACATTTAAGTAAAGTCTTGATTTTTTAAGTACCTCAACAGAGTAGCTCTACTCTTTTGCAGTGCAGTTCAATTAAAAAAGAAAAAGAAAAAAAGATACAGGTGAAATAAATTAGTACAGCAGTTTAAAATGTTCTGGGTAGGTGTTCATGATCAGTATGCACACAGGACAGAAACAACCAGAACAAAAACATTGCCCAGAAATATTTGTGATAAAAGTAAGTTTAACATGGCTAGTCTACTTGAAAACAAGAAAAGGCACAAAGATATATTTTTTGATGACACAAAAACATGAGTATATCGTATTGAAAATCAAGTTCTTGATTTGTAAGTACGGGCAACAGAACATTTCTAGGTTTTGCGATGCAAGCGAGTCAATAAACAAGAAAAAGATAGCCTAACGAAAAAAGAAACAAGAAAACGATACGTCTGCAATTCGTCGTATAAATAATCGAAGAACACAATTCCAAAACAGCAAACAGACTCGGTATCTCTTAAGAAATATGTGTGTGCACAAATGTGTTATATTTCAGAAAGATGGCTTAAAACAGATGTTACATTATAACGATCAAGAAGATGCTACATTATAAAACAGAGTACCAAGAATGCAGCATCAATCAAAATCAAGAAACATAAATACGTATGTGCAATGTGTGCATAATCAAGAAAGTGATCAATGTACCTGCTTCTTGGCAGTGTATGCATCGCATTGTAGTTCTTTCTTCAACGACGAATAAAGAGAAGTTGTGGCCATTGTGGTTCAAACGAACCCTATACACATTGTTGCCATCAAGCTTATAGTTTTGCAGTTGTGCAAACCTGTGTAGAAACTCAGTCATCGTATTTCGAAAGGTAGAAGATGTAGTTATCTCTGGAAATGTTTGTAATTCGTATGTTTTTTCTCTGTTTCTTGGCACTAACGCCATAACTAAAGTTCACAAAGAAAACTGTAATCTTGAGGCTCTGCAAATTAGCGTAGAGGATGTGTTTTTTGTGATTATATAGAGAGAGTTGATACATGTACGAGTAAATAAGTCGTTTATTCTATTTCTAACAGATTCACTTGTAATGCAAAAAAGAAATTTCGATTAATTAGGGGTTAGTACTTAGATTTTTTTTTTATATCTTGAAATTTATGGGTTAAAAACTAAAATACCCACCAATTAATTCTCCGTGTCCAAAATACTCACCGATGGAAAGCTCCGTCCTTTTTACCCACGGACCACGCATTACACACATGCGTATAGGGTATGCGTAGGCTATACACGCATGGCAAGCATGCGTAGTCTTTTTTTTTTTTACTAGCAAGCCACGCATGGTAAATATGCGTTGTCTTCATAATTTTTTTTTTGTTGTTCATGGAATGCGTGTTCTTTATATTTTTTTTTTAAAAAAAAGGAGCCACGCATCATCACTATGCGTATATCTTAGATTCTTTTTTTTTTCTTTTTAATTTTGATCTATGCATTATAGTAATGCATGTACTTCAGAAAGTTTCCCTGTGGGGCCAGAAGAAACAGGGGTAGTTTTTACATTGTGTACGCATTTTAGTGATGCGTATAGCTTTTTTTTTAAAAAAAGTAAAGAACACGCATGTTGGACATGCATGTTTAACCCTGAAAATGAATACGCAAGTCCAACATGCATATCCGGCGGGTATTTTGGTCGATGCTTATCACATACAGGTATTTCGGATAGTAAATTCTAAAAAATGGTATATTTTGATCATTTTTTCGAAATTTACTACAAAAACAATTACAGGCAGATTTAAAATTTGAGTATTACCACACCGGAATCCAGATATATACAGTAAATGTGCTTCTAATTTAAGGAAATTATTTGCATTTCATATTTTTTTAGTTACTACAAAATTTTCGATTAATTTGGGATTCAACACTATTGCTTAACCAAGTTCTTTTTAGGAACACACCTATGCATTTAACTACTGAATTAATACTACTTCTTGAAAAGAAAATGGTGTGGAAAAAGTTTTGTGATGATAGATTAAGTTTGTAATTTAATTTCTATCATGTTACAAATTAAATTATAAAATTAGGAATGTAACATGATAATTTGTTATCATAACATTTTATAATTTATCGTAACAACTTTTGTGAGGTTCTTGGTGAGTTGTAAAGCTAACAATCAACTGTTCAATAGAAGATTTGGGTTGTGTTTGTGGGGTTGAGCTGAGCTCGAGGGTGTCTCCAATAATCTCAGATGCCTTTAGAGAGAATTAGAGAGCTGAATTCGTCTTACCCTCAAGGTGCCTACGTATCCTTTATATAGGAATCAAGCTCACGTAGTTCTAATGCAATTCTGTCTCTGCTGGAATAGCTGTATTCGATTACCTAGTTTGTGTTAGACTCAGGTTCCCTGAGAGCCTTTCACGAACTAGTTGATGAAATAGAGTAGAACTCGAGTTCGTACCCCATTATAATTCTCTCGTATATCAGAGATATTCTAGGATCATCTGCGCCCTAGAATTATACTCCAATAATAATTCGTTTATCTGTTCTAGATAGCTTCTAGAACGTTCTGTCGATTACTCTTAGGAACCTGGTGCTCAGGAACCTATATCTCAGGAGCCTGTTTCTCAGGAACCTCTTTATTTCGGGACGTATTGCTTAGGAACCTCTTTCTAGGTACCTATACCTGCATAAATAACAAACATGTTAGACTGGATAATTCATCTAATATCTTTGCATGTTATTACCTCTTTTCGTGGTTGTAGCTATACTAATTCTAACTCTTCTGCTTAGAGGAACATGGTCTTCAAATGATCTACTCAGCTTTCAGACCTTTAGGAACCTCCTGATTTTCCTAGTTTCTTGATCATTTCTATGTCCGATGCTCATTTCTTCATATCTAATTCTTCATGTCTTGTACTGGATTTATCTTCTTGCTCGTATGGTAGTGGGCCTAAATTTAGCCCATGATGATTTTGGGCACAACAAGTACCCCCCGGTTCCTCGAAAGCATGTAAGGTGAGAGGAACCTATTTTACTCTCTAGTTAAGGGCTCAATGCTAAACTTGTCTTCTCACAATATTCTGCTTCAATATCATATATCCAAGCCTACATGAGCTAACTCGGCGAAGGAAACAGGACATGAAATATTTTTCAGTAAACATAATCCTGATCAGCTTCCTTCTTACTAAGGAACCTGTTATCCTGTTACTTTTTTCTTTAGACTGTAGCTCTCAACATCTGCATTTAGCTTCCCAGGGAATCTGACTTGTCTCTCATCGTCACGTCTCTTATAATTTAAAAATTCACAAAAGAGGATAACGGTTGGCAGCAAATATCTTAAAGGGATAATTCAAAATTCGAATTAACCTTATCAATTACCGAAGCTATAGTTATTGTTGGCGTTTCCAAGATTTACACGCCTACTGCGCGTGTACCTCCTCACTTACCATTCCAGTAATCCTTTTCCACGTGTATGGGATTGTTCCCTATTTACCTCGACTATATAAACGCATTTCTACCTCCATATCCAATTTTACCTTTATTAAAATCCTGCTAAACCCTTGGAGAGAGAACAAGAGGAGTCCGACAGTCATCTACTCAATCCGTCTTCTCCGTCGCCATTTTCTTCAATTCAAGGTATGATTCTAACTTATTTCTTCTTATTCTCTTGTAACATAGAACTTGTTGTCAACTGTCTACTTCCTTGTGTTCTGCATGTTGAATCTTAATTCTATACATCCATGTTTATTTGTATCTGTTTCTGTGTTTACACTTCATGCTTCGCACATGATCGTTCACAATATCTCGGTTAATAGTAGCTTAATCGTCAATTCATAATCGTACCATCATGTCTTTTCTGTAATCCTTGACTGTTTGTCTGTTCGCATGCTTCTAATTTGTCAACATACGCATTCTTGAAGGTTTTCTATAATACATCTTGTCAATAACTGTACTATGTCTAAATACTTTAAAACCCTAGTCTTTCTCCTAGGTTCTTTAAAACCTGACCCCTTTTCGTCTGTCTTTGCAGATGTCTTCTGATTCTACACACTCAGACCATCAATCTTCAATTCAACCTACTTC
The DNA here is from genome assembly GCA_037693485.1 of Kitagawia praeruptora. NCBI lineage: Eukaryota > Viridiplantae > Streptophyta > Magnoliopsida > Apiales > Apiaceae > Kitagawia > Kitagawia praeruptora. The sequence continues at coordinate 20,719,799 of CM075351.1, read as the reverse complement.
AAATATACCCATAGGCGAAAGGACTAGATCTAGGGTTATCATCCCTGATACAAATGAACCTGAAAACATACTTATTAAGCCTTTGACATCACCGTCATTAAATCCTATCGCTCCAGATTTCGTTGACCTAGGAGATGATTGGCCTTCTGACAATGAAGAAGTGTCTAAACCTGATCACGAGCTGCTTCCTGAGCCTGATTTTAATAATGAAATAACTGTCGAAAGGGAGTTATACAAGCAAGAAATTGTCCCTTTCTGTGAGAAGACTGATTCTGTCATGACCTCTGTTAAATTAGAAAAACTCCTTGAAGAATGTCCCCATCCAATCTGTAGTATTGTGATTCCTGAACCTGGTGAGAGAGCTCACAGGTTTGATGTTAGAACCCCTGACCGTGGAATTCCTAATGATGTTATTTCTGCTGCCTTTTTGAAAGTAGGTTTCTCTATACCCATCCATCCTTTTTTAAGGAAAGTACTGGAGTTTTATAACTTAGCACCTATGCAACTGACTCCTAACTCTTATCGTCTGGCTATCAGCACCTTCATTCTGTATTCTAGCAAATTCACAACTCCCCTGTCTGCCCCTGAGTTAGGTTATTTCTTCAGATTGAAAGATACTGGGAGAAGCTCAGGTTGTTTCTACTTGTCAGCATGGCCTTGTCATCAGGGCCAATGCATAAAAAATGTCAAACAAAACTTCGATCTGTGGCAAGAACAATTTGTCTATTGTTTTGACTGCCCTGATATTAGGTATGCGTTTAATCATTGACCAAATATCCCCAAACAAACCGTTCTGACTGGAGTGTGTTTATAGAGAGCAAAAGAAATCTTGAAATTATCAGCTTCCATTAGGGATTGCCTGATTCTGATGACCCCTGAGAACTTGACTTCCCTAGGTTTTATTTCTTCAACTTCTAGTATGAACTTCCTTATAGTTATACTTTCCCCTTTCAATTATATCTTTGTGAATATACCTGCTTACTTCATGTATATCTCTCTAATTTGAACTTGTTGACTTATGCAGGCATGGCTCCCAAAGTTCCTTCTTTCATTAAACGAACCAAGAACGTGGACGAGATTTTTAAGATTGAAGATAAGGAGGTTCCGCTTGCAGCAACTCCTATAAGTCAAGTTTCTACTCCTGCATCCACTCAGAATCAACCGTCAAACTCCTCCAAACGTAAGCTTGCTCAGACTACCCTTGATCTGTCGGGAAGCTCTCAGTCCAGGTCCCTTAGAAAGGGAAAGCTGTGAAGGTAGATCCTGCTGCTGCTCAGAATCAGTTCAAGGATCTGATTGACACCCATGTTCTCCCAGAAGCTGTTACAGGTTGGGCTAAAATGAATGTTATTGAGGCCATAAATGCCATGAGATTTTCTGCCGCTCAAAATGCTTTCTTCACCCTTAGATTCTGTGACGATATTGCTGAGAAGACGCAATATGACCTCCGATTGCAAGGAGAAGTTTCAAAGTTGAAGGAGGAGCTGGCTGCTATGGAAGAAATGGCGAACGTAGCTACTGTTGCTGTGAGGAGAGCAAAAGCTGTTGAAACCTCATTGAAAAAGGAGAAAGAAGAACTTCAGGGTCTAGTCAAGAAATTAAAAGATGAGGAGCTATCGATGCTGGAGAAGGTTAATGAGTTGGAAGCTCAGGTCGATGCCCTAAATGTTGCTGCAGATGTCGTTAAATCCTCTATGCTTACTCAAGAAAAAGCTAGATACGACGAGGGTTATAATGAAGGGGTTAGAGACTACATCCGTTCGACCTGGGAGAAGCTTCCTGACATTGATTGGCCTGCTCTTGGGGATGACGTAGTGAACATGATAGAGGACTTCAAAGCTGAAGCTGTTGTAAAAGCAACTGTACCTCCCGTTGACTCGGTTGAGAGGTCACTAGGATCTAATCCTATGATTGCGGAAGCTGCCATCAAGGTTCCTCAAGAGACTCCTGAAGCAACTCCCCCTGCTCCTGCAACAGAAAGTTCCTCCCAGCCTCCTTTACCTTAAGAAGACTTTTATGAATCGTTTACTAAACTTTTGATGAGGTCGCGGACCCCTCGTAGTGTCTCGCAAGAATGTAATCTTAACTTTAAATGGTTATTCTCCTGGGTCATAGTACCCATAACTCTTTATGTTTCCAATGATAACTGTCTACTTCTGCTATATCTCTCTATCTGCTTTTTCTATATCTCCCTGTTTACTTATATAACTATGCATGCTTATCTATTTGCGTCTGCAGCTAATACTGCATATTTTCCCAAAACCTCAATAAACTACTCTATCACCATGCATCTTAAAAATTAACTAGTGTCCATATTTATGCACTCAAGCTTACGTGGGCTAACCCATTGTAAGAAACAGAATACATTCGTACTTTCACTTATAATTTCTTCAAGACAAATGTAACTAAATACAGCTTACTTGTAGATTTGGAAACTCTTTATTTCACACTTCGAAACATGTATTCACCACCATAATATGAACTGTAGCTTTCCTTAATAATATCTTGTCCTCCCATTAATAAATAACTAAACCAGGTTCCCTGCAAATAACTGATTAACCCTGCAAATAAAAACATAAAACATAAAACAGAAAATAGTTAGTGTTAGTAAAATTTCTCTTGTTTAATTCGGGTCAACTCTTGGAAAGGTTGCCTGCTTGACTCCCAATCCTAATCTATAGGTCCCAAAATGCCTCGAGGCATGTTGGTTCATTTTTTCTCTTGGAAAGGTCACCTGCTTGGTTCCCAATCCTAAATTCTAGGTCCCAACATGCCTCGAGACGTGTTGGTTCCTTTTTTCTTTTGCCTCGAGGCGATTCTAGGAACCTGTGCGCCGTTCTGGGAGTCCACACAGATTCCTCTTCTTCATGTGTCAGGCTAGACATCTTATGAAGGTAAATGTTAAGGAACTTATTCCTTCTTCCCATGTGCCAGAGGCGGTTCCACATGAGGGATGAAACATATAGTTTCAGGTTCCTGTATGCCAGTCTCGGCTCCATACAGGTTCCTTTAAAGGTGCCTTTTGTCAGGACTTTAGGTGCCTTTTGTCAGGACTTTAGGTCATGTGCTCAAGGATCTTGAGGCTTTTAGAAAAAATGTCATGCTCAGTCAGCTGAGACTTTTCATTCAAATCTGCCCAGGAAGCTACCTGGGGTTTTTTCCTCGTGCTCAGGAAGCTACCTGAGGCTTTTTTCTCGTGCTCAGGAAGCTACCTGAGGCTTTTTCTCATGCTCGTATCAATCAACCACAGTCTGCATATTCTGTTAACTCATATTCATACTGTCAATGCTACAGGAACCTGTTCGTCAAGGTAACCTGTTTTACAATACAAGTACTAAAACAAGCACTTAAAAATTTCAAATTGGCATATGAAATAGCTAATCATGTCATGCACAATACTGTCTAAGTAGGAATACTACCCCCCAGTTCTTTTGGGTAATTATTGTTACGTAAAAGAACTATTAGGAAGCTACAATCATCAATACTGCAATCAAAAAATTCAACGTAGAGCCATCAATGCTCAATACTAAAAACTGTCTTGCAAATAGGAAGGTTCACATCAAGTACCCCCCCCCCCAATTACATGCAAAATTAAATACTGAAATCAACAATTCTGGTCAGCTATAACTAATAAGCTGCCATTATTCTTGGGCTGAAAGAGCCTTACTTTTCCTAAGAAAGCATAGTAAAAGAGGATTACTGATAATACTTCTTGAGATGCTCTGCATTCCAAGCTCCCGGAATGAGATTCTCATCCATATCCATCAAATGGTAGGTTCCTTCCCAAATGGCTGACTTTATCTGGTAAGGACCTTCCCAGTTCGCTCCAAAAGCTCCATGTGCCAGAACTTTGGTGTTTGGCATGACTTTCCTTAGAACCAGGTCTCCAACTTGAAAAGGTCTTGCTTTCACCTTTTTGTTGTAATACCTTCGAACTCTCTGCTGATATGCTGCTAGCTTCACTTGCGAATTTGTCCTCAACTCTTCGATCATGTCCAAATAAAGCCTATGATTGACCTTATTGTTCTCAGGGTCATAATGCTTTCTCCTCAGGGAACCTGTTCCAACTTCCACAGGTACCATAGCTTCACAACCATAAGTGGGAGTAATGGAGACTCACCAGTTGTAGTTCTAGGAGTGGTGTTGTACGACCACAAGACTCCAGGAAGCTCCTCTGGCCAGCTTCCCTTCTTATCTTCAAGTCTTGTCTTCAAAGTATGCTTGATAATCTTGTTCACAGCTTCAGTCTGTCCATTACTCTACGAATAGTATACTGCTGAAAATGCTTTCTGAATTCCAAATTGTTCGCACAATCCTCTAATCTCTCTACTATCAAACTGCTTCCCATTGTCAGAGATCAACTTCTGGGGAAGTCCAAACCTGCAAATAATGGCTTGAAAAACAAACTCAGTCAATTTTGATGTTGTAATCTTAGCAAGTGGTTCTGCTTCCGCCCACTTTGTGAAGTAATCAACTGCTACCACTGCATACTTTACTCCACCCTTTCCTGTTGGAAGCTCCCCAATGAGATCTATCCCCCAAACTGCAAATGGCCAAGGGCTGACAATCTGCTTAATAGGAGCTACAGGTCTGCTATCAAAATTTACAAACTTCTGACAATTGCTGCATCCCTGTAAAAACTTGTAAGCATTTGTTTTGAGGGTTGGCCAAAAGTATCCTTGTCGAAGAACTTTCAAAGCTAAAGTGCCACCCCCCGAATGATTTCCACACACTCCTTCGTGAATCTCTTCAAGAATATACCTGCACTGTTCTCCAACTACACACTTAAGCAAAGGCTGATTGAATCCTCGCTTATATAGGACTCCATCATAAATTACATACTTGGCAACATGATATTTCAATCTTCTGGCCTCATCTTGATTAGAAGGTATCTCTCCTTTTGTCAAATAATTATAGATGGGAGTCATCCATGAATCTTCAACTGGGAATTCAATGTCCATCACCTCTTTTCTAAAAACACTAGGCTGCTCTTGAATCTGAAGTGGAATCACACCCAGCAATGTTGATTCTCTTTGTGAGCCTAATTTAGCTAATGCATCTGCATTCATATTTTGCCCTCGAGGTATCTGATCTAACTTCACTTCTCTGAATTTTTCAAGCAACTCCTGAGAGTACCTCAGATACAAATCTGTTTGTGGACCTCTTGCTTGGAATCCACCACGAATCTGCCAGACTACTAACATTGAGTCACTGAACACTCTGATATTCTCGACTTTCATCTCTAATGCTAGCTTGAGACCTGCAATTAACGCCTCATACTCTGCATCATTGTTGGTGGCCTTGAAAACAAAGTGAATCGAACTATGCAACCTATGTCCATCTGGGCTTACTAGCTCTATGCCTGCACCTGCTCCATTACTGTTAGCCGCTCCATCCACGTACAATGTCCACCAAGGTGCACAATTATCATCTTTCATCTGCTCTTTATCCAACTCTTTCGGTACCTCTTGACCAGTAACCTCCACATGAGGTGGAAACTCAATCAAGAAATTTGCCAATATCAAACTGCCCCAATTCCACAGACCATTTCAACATTCTTCCAGAAGTTTCTGGCCTGTGCATCACCTGTCTAAGTGGGTACGAGGTTCGCACTTCAATCTTATGTGCCTGGAAATAAGGTCGCAGCTTCCTGGAAGCTAGAATAAAAGCATAAACTAGCTTCTCCATTCCTGTATACCTCGTTTCTGCATCAAGCAACCTCTTACTGACATAATAAACTGGGCTCTGCTGTCCATCTTCTTCTCGAACTAAGACTGCACTGATAGAATACTCTGACACAGCCAAATAGAGTACTAACGTCTCTCCATCAACATGTTTAGCTAACAACGGAGGGCTACCCAAATGCTCTTTTAGTTTCCCAAAAGCTATCTCACACTCCTCTGTCACTACAAGAAAAGGGTCAATAGATATTAAGAAACTTCAGTATTAAGAAAAAAAAATCATTAAGACATGCATATAATTATAAGGGTAGAGGACATATGAACTAGATCAGTCAGCTCACGGAGTGTAGCATCCTTCCATGTATAAATTTGGACCTCATCTTTGGGTTCTTTCCCTCTCACTGAAAACTCATCCTCAGTATGGTATGGTGAGCACAAACCTACAAAAGTTACATTAAAAATTTGAATGAATTTTTTGCTATTGTCCACAAAATGGCATAACATTTTAGCTAGTTAGCTCATAGTTTTTAACATTATTTTTCCTGGTTCATCAGAATGAAAAACCAACAACCTGAATCCACTTTTATGTCCTCTTAAACTTGATGCTAAACTTCCGGAAAACCAAATTTAGCCAATGGGATCCAAACCTTTAGAAAATTTGATGACCATACTACATCAAAGGAGCACATTATATTTAATAAGAAAGTTAACCATACAAGCCAATGAATACAGCCACATCCTTGGTGTTTCAAATGCTGCACACACAAATGCTCAATATATGTAGATACACGACCCAGAATTTAACAGACATTAGGATATGGTAACTATGAGGAAACAGTGTACCCAAAAGTGTCGGATAATTATTAGCCACGTCATCTTTATAAACTAGAGTAATGTCACTCTATGAGGAATGTACTCACCTTTGTGAAAACTCGAAGTAAAAGCGAACATGTCTGCATATCAATAAAACATCATCACTAATCAGTATGTTAGAAGCTACTTTGTAATCTTACAATCCCAATTAATATTAAAGTAACACGGAAAAGATTAAAAAACCGAGGTACTCTGAATCGATAGCATGCTAACCAGATAAAGTCCTAGATGAAACAAATGCAATACTAAAAAACCAAAAATAAGAAGAATTCTAAACAATTGCTGTAGACAAAAAAATTAAATAAAAAATCAGCTCCAAATAGTGCATAAACCCTGTTACTTGCTGATTAATCATTCAATAATAAAACATGAGACATACATTTTCATTTGAATAAAAACACTCATGTGACAACTAAAATAATCTAACCTGTTTAGTTCTATCAATTTCCAGCTCCAGTTGTGCCAACTTTAAACGACTTATTTCGAGTTGCTGAACATATGCCTAGAGGGAAACAAAATAGAAGGCAACTAAGTAAGTGGTTTTTTAGTACACCTCAACATACCTTTCCTTATTACAAGCAGTGTCACTCCTGAGTACCCCCAATCCTACGATTCTATTTTAACATTCTTTCTAAATCGAAAACCTTCCACAAATTACTACAATAGCAAGTAAACAAACTTTTTAAAGTAAGAAAGAACTTACAAACAAGACCAGTGTTGTCAATATCATATCTGTTGCATATCTCAAAATCACCGAGAACATCATCGCTGCTCACTCTCTGACTACATGTAAATAAAGCTACCTCTGTATCAAAGTGACTACACTACAGACTAAACCATTCCCCTACTTGTAGCCTTCAAGTATGCCCTATAAAATAAAAAGTAATCATTTATGAGGATTAGAAAAAAAACAACAAAAGCATCACAGAAAAATGTAAATCAAATCAGACACAACCTTTCCTTTGGCACAATAAGCCAACTTGGTACTATCACGAAGTCCTTTTGGAAAAAACAATAACCTATGTAAATTATTGTCCCTTTCTCAAAGAAAATGATTTTGTACATGAAATAGAAACAGGGCTTAGATAACAAACATTTATAAAGAAATGACATATTTAATATATGTACTAATGAATGTATATAAGGTGAAGATGCACCTCACCTTTTTCTTAGAGCAACCTTCACTGTATCTTTTATGTTCCTAAGCCAAACCAGAAAAGTAAGACCTCGGCCTGCAGAGAAAAAGGAGAACCAGTTACCAAGTGATACTTTCTTCACACATACACATTACTTCATACTTATTACACAAATAATATAATATAAAAACAAAAAAAGAGTAAATTAAAATCCCAGAAATTACCAACTCATTAATCATGTCCTCTGGATCTTCTGGTGCATAAATGTAACTTCTATGTCCAAAAGCCTCATTCTGAACATCCCGACACAGTCCATCGTCCTATAACACAACATCTTAAAAAAATTGTAAAAATCAACAAAATGCCTCATAGTGTAAATGCATTGAATAACATTACAATTCCCATGGATGAGTAAAAAACTGGATTACGTAACTAACAGCCACAACCACAACCAAGTGAATGAGGTCCTGTAAAAAGAATACATTCAAAATAATTAGTGTAATACATCCAAGTAAATAAAAACACATAATTTAAGAAATTAGGGGTTTGATTTAAAAAACCCCAATTTAAGAAATTAGGTTTTGATTTTAAAAAACCCTCAAATTGAAGCTCTCAATAGATCGAGAAAACCCTAGAAATAGCAGAGGAGACCTTATTCGTGTAGAGTTTTACCAATTCTTACCAATTTCGACATGAGCACAGAGCAAAGTGTTGAGTAGAGAGGTCGGACGGAGGTCCAGTGGTGAGTAGAGTAGTAAGTGGTGGTGGAGGTGAGTTTGTGGTGGTGAGAGATGAGCTAGAGAGATTTAATCGCGAGAGAAAGAGTGATTCGAGAGAGAGAGTGTGTGAGTAATTGTATTTTTTGTGTTTTTGTTTATTTAGTTTTGTGTTTAATTTGTCTAAAGGGGGAGAGTAATTGTGTAGGCGGGGAGAATATTTGGTGAAAGGGGGGAAATTTTGACTTAAGGGGGAAAATTTTAGCTAAGGGGGAAACAAATGAAGAAGGGCGCGCGTTTGATTTTTTAAAGGCCGACTTTAGACATCGGTTTTAAAAAAAGTGATGTTAATGAAAAGCAAAGACATCAGTTTAATGCGGGATGATGTTATTACATCTTTTAACATCAGTGGCATTTACAACCGATGTCTAATGTGTGATGTCTATTGAACTTTTTCTTGTAGTGTGTCCACTCGAACTTACTTCCTTTCTTTATGGCTTTAAAGAGCTCTTGACATTTGTCTGTAGACCTCGAGATGAATCTATTCAGAGCGGCAACTCTTCCTGTAAGAGACTAAACCTCCCTCACAGTTCTTAGTGACTTCATATCAATCAATGCCATAATTTTAGCTGGATTTGCTTCTATACCTCTCTGATTCACCATGAACCCTAGAAATTTTCCAGATTCCACCCCAAATACACACTTCTGGGGGTTTAACTTCATTCTGTATTTTATCAAGATTCTAAACATTTCTTCTAAGTGCTTCACATGGTCAACAGCTTCCTTGGATTGAACCAACATATCATCCACGTATACCTCCATGGTTTTGCCAATTTGCTCTTTAAACATCATGTTTACTAGCCGTTGATACGTGGCTCCAGCATTAATCAATCCAAATGTCATACATACATAACAATAAAGACCTCTATCCGTAATAAAAGAAGTATGTTCCTGATCAGGTTCATACATAGGGATTTGATTGTAACCTGAATATGCATCCATGAAACTGGGTAAGGCATGTCCAGCTGTTGCATCCACTAGCTGATCAATTCGCGGCAATGGGAAGCTATCCTTTGGGCATGCTTTATTAAGATCTGTGAAGTCCACACAAGTCCTCCATTTTCCATTGGGCTTCTTTACCAAAACAGGATTTGCTAACCATACAGGATAGAAAGATTCCTTGAACAATCCTGCATCCAATAACCTATCAACTTCTTCTTTCAATGCATGAGCTCTCTCTCCACTAACTGGTCTTCGCTTTTGTCTCACACCTTTCTTTTCTGGATCAACATTCAATTTGTGACACATGACTTTTGGGTCTATTCCTTCCATGTCTGCATGGCACCAAGCAAAGACATCTAGATTCTTACTCAAGAAAGAAACAAGAGATTCCTTCAAAGTTGGTTCCAGGTGAGCTCCAATCTTTAAAACCTGTGTACCATCCTTATCATTTATCTTCACATCCAATGTCTCGCCAGCTGGTCCAGCCTTTACCAACATTTCTGGCATTCGAGGATCCAAATATATATCCATCTCTACAACCGAATCTTCTTGAGGTTCCTCCACAACAGGTGGTACAAATGCTTCATGCATGACATTCCTTCTCTTAGCAACCGGACTATCATCACTACTTCCACTGTGCTTCAATTTTCGAGAATTCTCAGCATCCAATTCTTCTGTCATACACACATCACCATCATGATCCATAGGGGGTGCATTTTTTAAGAGCAAGTAAAGGGTATCTGGTCCCTGAAAAACTGGAATCTCAGCCTGAGGTTCCTCTTCCGTGACCTCCTCAATTCTCACTGCTCTGCACGATGCTGGCATAAAACCCTTTAACGGCTGACTGCGTAGATCAACTGCTATATCATCCGGATTCTTCTCTGGAAAATCGTCAGGAACCTCATCCATTGGCTCAGGTAACTTAGCAGCCTTAGCAGCATGTTGCAAAGCTTTTATGTAGCATTCTCTAGACTCATACTTACAACCTCGAACTATACCAATACCACATGGTGTCGGAAACTTCTTAGTCAGGTGATAAATTGAGGTTACCACCCTCATCTCCTTCAGAATTGGTCTCCCAAGGATAGCATTATAATTCATGTTGTCTTCTATAACAATAAATTCTGATAACTGTGTAATGTAGCAAGGTTTATCACCTAAAGTCACTGGTAAACGAATCTTACCTTTGATTGGGACCTGATTATTGGTAAAGCCATACAAGGTATCCTTCGTTGGAGTTAAATCCCTATCCAGAAAATGCATCTTCTTGAAAGCTGAATACGACAATAGATTCACAGAGCTTCCATTATCCACCAGAACTCGATGAACTTCATAAGATCCAATTCCTGCTTCAATTACCAAAGCATCTGTACGAGGATGATGTACCCAGGAAGCATCTTCTTAAGTGAAAGTTATATCTACATCCTCTCCTTCAAACAATATGGGTGAGCATCTTCTTGCTCGTATGGATTGAACCCATAAAGCTAGTGGGCCTAAATTCAGCCCATGTTGATTTTGGGCACAACAAGCATGTTATTATTATTTCAAGTTGTTAAAAATATAATCTATTATTTTAATATGATAATTGATGATGTGGAGTTTCATTATAGCCAATATAATGAGATTATCTAAAATTTTAGATAACAGCAATGTCATGAATTTTTTTTACACGTAATTTTTATTTAAGGCATGTTGAAACACTTTAAACTAAGGGGGTTTGTATGGTCGGAGATTGTCATGTTAGCTAAAATAATATAAAATAAGAATTATGTAAAATTTGTTAAATTTGAAAAATATTTTACTCTAATTGAATTGGTTATAATGATTTGTTATACTTTAAAAATACAATGTTATTATTATCTATAATTGTTAAAAATAATATGTATTATTTAAATATGATAATATATGTCATGTAATTTTCTTAGGTCTCTATGAATACTAGCTTATAACCCGTGCAATGCACGACTACTTTTCTAATATTTATAAATGCATTAATTTTTTTATTATTTATATGTTATTAATTTATATATTAAATTGTTGTTAAAAATGATAATATATATATATATATATATATATATATTATATTTTACACGTTCAATTTAATATTTGTGCTCAATCTTGAATTCTTAACATTTGATTTGGACGATTTTACAGCCCACAAGAAATTAACAAAATATTTTAATTTAGTGATGGTTTAACAATTACTTTTCAATTAAAACTACGCAGAAACAAAAAAGAGAAGAAATTGACGATTTTTACGTTAAAAATTCTGTTCGATTTATAAAATCTACTTATATTTCGTTTTGATTATCAAAATACCCTTCTTATTATTTGGAGATTGTTCTACTAACAACCAAATATAGTTTTAATAATGACAAAATAAATAAGAATCGTTAGATCATAAAATAAATAGATAAAAATGATGGATTTAGCATAAAAAATAATTTAATTTTTAACATGTAAACTAAAAAGTATATTTATATTGAATTACGAAAAAGTGTGTGTATGATTGAAATCATATAATTTGGTCTTCTACACTGAATAGGATTATCAATGTAGGTCTTCTATACTAAATAGGATTAATGTAAAAATTTGTAATTATATTTTTTCTCTTGATATTATGAGGGTTTCCATTTTCATAATAATTAATTGTTAAATCATGACAAAATTAAAGAAACTTTTGTGAGATTCCGTGGAACGTAAAGTCATCCAAATTTGATTTCTAGATCTCAAGATAGAGTCCAAATAGTAAATATGAACTTTTCTTAATATTAATAAAAAATAGTTCAAATTCAATTGTATCTTTTTTTAATTATATCATTTATATATAATAATTTTTTTTAAAATTCAATTTTAATACAATTTTTTTTAATTATATCCTTTTTAAATTATAATTTTCTTTTAAATATGATATAATCTTGAGGGTGATGACCCTAAATATTCACCATAAGAAATGGAAGGCCTGAAATACCCATAGGCGCTGGACGCGGCCATTTCTGTCCACTGTACACACATGCGTGTATTTTTTTTTTCATAAAGCACCCACGCATGTGTGATATGCGTATCCCATGAATGAAAAACAAAACACACGCATGTCATATATGCGTGTTCTTTGTAAGCAGCCTGCAAGCATGTCACACATGCGTGTACAGTGGACAGAAAGGGCCGCGCCCAGCGCCTATAGGTATTTTGGGCCATCCATCCTCCCTGGTAGGCATTTTGATCATTCTTTCTAATCTTGATCGTCTATTTTTAAAAATATTAAATTTGACGGTTGGGATTATTTTGGTAGTACATTGACCAAACCAAAAGAACAAACCAAATTATGGATAAGATCCCTCTTATGCTTATTATATATAAGGATGTACTGAATACGTAATTCTATTCTCTCTGTTCCTAAATACATATTTATTTTAATTTTTATTGGATAAATTGAACAAATTTTAATTGAAATTTATATATGTGATATAATTAAAAATAAAATAAAATTATATCATTGGAAAGTATATTTTATTAATGTTAAACTGTAATTTTCAAATTTTTTAAATAATAAATATATATTATTTAATATTTAGTCAGAAATTGATAAATTTAACTTTTAAAAATTTAAAATGAACGTGTAATTAGAGAGGGAGAAAGTAATATTTGAGGATATTTAGAATTATATCATATGACGATCAAAATTTTGAATATCTTCAAAAATATTTTTTCACAAACAGAATATTGTGTATTGTAAAACATTGAGAAAATGCCCTAAATACCCACCTAGCAAAACAGAAGGCCCGGAATACTGATTGTCGCGAGGGATGTCCCTATCTGCCCACGGGTCACGCATCTCGTAGATGCGTGATCTAGAATACGCATTCAATGAATGCGTATCATAGGTTACATATCTGCAAGATGCGTGATGACGTCATCACCTCAGAAAATGTTTATCAGCTCCGGCGACCAAAAAGCGCCCAAAAAATCGCCTAACACCGTTCTTGATAATCCGACAAGCTCCACAAACACTGAGTACATCAAAATGATTCCCACAGTTTCCTCTTCATTTTACCATATCTATTTATTGATTTATGGCCCCGCAGGGGCGTACACGATCAAATCGGAAAAAGAAATCGGACATAAAGCTCGATTTGGGTGTTTTTAATCCGGCGATATAAATAAAAAGCGACGTAGGGTTGTAGAGGATGAAGAGGCGATCAATTTGGTATATACTATGTTATTGATCGATGTCTGGAAAGAGTGTAAGCTTGTGTCGAATTTTTGGCCGGAAAAAGCAACGTCGACGGGGGTTGGGGATGATGAACAGTGCCACCGTATACGCATGTTGGACATGCGCGTATCTTAACACGCATGTTCAACATGCGTATCCTACTTACTGTTCACAGGCACAGAATGTGAATTTGTGAAGGACACGCTTGTATTGAATGCATGTAGAAACACGCATGCCAAGCATGTGTGTTCGGTGGGTAAATAGGGACAGCCTCCCCGCCGGTCAGTCCATTTATTTTGCTAGGTGGGTATTTAGGGCCATCACCCTAAAACATTTAGTCATCAACGCAAAAATAATAAATATCTTAAATCCACTTACAACCCCCGTAGTCTTTTTTATATTATATATATTTTTTTTAAAATTTAATTTCAATATAACCTTTTTTAATGATATCCTTTTTAAATTATAATTTTCTTTTTAATATGATATAATCTTGATCGTCTATTTTTAAAAATATTAGATTCAAGGGGTGAGATTATTTTGGTAGTACAATGATATCCTTTTTAGATTATAATTTCCTTTTTAATATTATATAATCTTGATCGTCTATTTTTAAAAATATTAAATTCGATGGTTGAGATTATTTTGGTAGTACAGTGAACCAAACCAAAATTATGGATAAGATCCCTCCTACGCTTATTATATAAAAAGGATATAATTTTAGAGGAGAAAATTTTACATATTTTTTATAATTTTTATAAATAACATGTTATTTAGTACATTTTTAACTAAAATTTTTTACTATTAAAATTATTCTTAATATATTATTGTCAAAGGATTCTCGTTGAAGCGCCATTGAAGATGTTGCAAAGTAAATTTTGAGATCAACCTCAATCCTCATAGGATTGACCTTTTTCTCATAATCATATGTACATGTACTATACCAACAAATCCGTTGAATGTATTTTTATAAATTCAAATGAGTTATTTTTTCATATAAATAATTATTAGATAGTGAATTGTTTTTCTTTTTCTTTATTTTGAAAGCAGAAAGAAGCTTAGATTATAGTTGATTACAATAATATTTTCGTAAAAATCAACAAATAATATTACAATAGTAGTTGATTACTTTATTTTAATATTAATATTAATATTACAATAATAGTTGATTACAATAATAGTTGATTACTTCATTTTAAGTAAGATCTATTTCACTCTATCTTAAATGCTTGTGTTGTATTGCTTATGATTTTGCTTGGAGATTTGTAAGTTGTTTCATCTTACTCTACTTGTAATTTCAATTGCTAATTGTTTGTTCTAATCCGTAATTGTTAGTGCATTCATTATAGTAGAACAAGGTTTAGTTTACCTAAATCCTCAAGCTTTAAGTGCAAATACCTAGGTTGAGCTTCTCATCCTTGGATTTTGTTGAGTATTGAACACGGTAAAAGAATACAGAGGGGGGGGTGAATGGATTCTTGAACTTTTCTTGGATTGAGTCTGTGTAGCAGATAAGTGCCTGTGTGTGCAGAAATTAAGGTGCGGATAAATAAACAACACAAGACACAATATCACTTTAATCTAATGTATATTAGATAAAGGTTGCTACAATCTGTGAATACAAATGGTAGTATTCTCAGCTTCGTTTTTCTCAGAGAGATATAGCTTACAGTGTATGAAAAACTTGACTCACAAAAGTTACTAAGTTATGAAGTGAGGCTGTGTCCTTATAGAACATGGATACAGCCTGCTTACTACAAATAAGGTAGCTAAAACACATTACTTTCTAGTCTGTCTATCCTTTTTGAGTAAGTGTCCAAACGGTTACAGATTTGACTTTGCAAAGCCTGTTTGGATCCACTTCTTTAGCTCCTTGTCTCTTCTATATCTCTCCAAGCTTCCTTGTAGGCTTTCCAGAGCACGTTACAGGTTGTGGTCCATAAAGTGCATTGGCTTGTTGCAGGTTTCTGACTTGTACAATTTCTTCAGTATTTTGTCTCCAAGAATGTATTCGAGAAGTGACTAAGTAAGTGATTCGAGAACTAGAATTGACTTGATCGATAACTCTGAGTTCTCGAATACTGTTATAGTGACATATCGAACCACTTCTCGAATAGCTCTTTTCCATCAGGATTCCTTGAGTTGTCGAATAGAGCATTTGACTTATCGAATCCTCGAGTTGTCGAATAGCTTTCTGAGTCTTTGAGATATCGAATGGAACTTTGACTTGTTGACTCTTTGAGAACTCGAATACCATCTTGACTTGTTGACTTCTTGAGTTCTCGAATAGAGTAGTAGACATATCGAATCCCTGAGATATCGAATGAGATATCGAACAGTGTATTCAGAGATATCGAATAGTGTCTTGAGATATCGAATCTCTGACTTCTCGAATGCTGGACTTCTCGAATAGACAAATATACTTCTTGAATTGGTACTTAGGCAAATTCTTCATTTCTTCAAATCCCAACTGTGATTATTTGGCAGTCTTTAACTCCTTGCTTGAGGCATGAACCATGGAACTTCTTTCAAGCATTATTCTAGACTCTATTTGTACAGTTACACAACTAGGATTTGATGCCTATTACAAGTACAATACAAACAGAAACTCTACAACTAGAGGTTCCCTTAGTTAAGAGGTCATGTAAGTAATGCAAAGCATTACAAACAATTAGGCTTGTTATTAGATGTATACAGGCATGCCTCTGTAACTAACAATCTCCCCCAAATTGTGAGTGAGACCCTTAGTCACAATTTCATGTCTGATAACAAGCCTAACATACATTAAAGATAAAACTTGTAAAAGTACAGGTATGTGATTTGATTGAACACATAAATGAAATTACAAGATAAATACTTCTTACAGTATGATGAGGTACTAGCCGTTTTCTTTTGATTGCATCTCCATTGCCTTGGCTTGTAGATCATCATATGCTTTCTCTTTCCTTTCTTTCTCCTTTCTTGCAATCTCATCTACTGCTCTCATGATTTCTGTCATAGCATCCAATTCTTCAATCATAATAGAGTTTTTGAAATCTTCAAGCACTGGCTTCAGAATGTTGGCAGGATAGTGACTGAGTAGGTTCATTCTTATATTGACATTGTCTCCATTTCTCCTCCTATACTTCACCACATAGGGATCAAACTGAACTCTACACAATCCCTTTGCCCTTAGCTTTTCTTCTTCAATCTCCAGTCTATCAATTTCTTTCTCCCTTTCTAACCATTTCTCATAGCAGCCCTTCCTTATCTTCTCAGCATATTCTTTCTTCATTTTCACAAAGTCAATCAATTCCAGCTTCCATACTTTCTCCACCTTGTCCTTAGAATCCAGCAATGCAATGATTCTTTCTATCTCATACAATTTACCCCAATGTTGAC
The DNA here is from genome assembly GCA_037693485.1 of Kitagawia praeruptora. NCBI lineage: Eukaryota > Viridiplantae > Streptophyta > Magnoliopsida > Apiales > Apiaceae > Kitagawia > Kitagawia praeruptora. Next base: position 20,702,797 of record CM075351.1, on the reverse strand, counting down.
AACCCCCTTGTTTGAATTTCATTTCTTTCCCATCAGTGTACTTGATTACAAGGTGGTCATCCACAATTGCAGCATAGCATATCTTTTGAGCTCTTAGAAATAGCAGTTGCTCTTCATCAAAGTCTTCATCAAGTGGCTGGAGCTTTAATCCTGGAATGATTGTTAGGGCTCTAGATTTGGATAGCTTCACTCTCCTTGCAGCATGTTTAAATTTTATCCTCTTGACATGGTTGCTTGGCAGAAATCTTTGACCTTGGTTGGTAGACCATAGTAGTATTCCATTAGCATATTGCTTTCTGAAACATACACATGGTTTCTTGACTTGAATCTTCTTCTTTTCTTAAGATGGTAAGACAGTTGCAGAAGCCATAGATGTAGATTTTGCTAGGTCACTACTAACAGTATTCACCCTAGACTTAGAGTCTTGTGTTGTGGTGAGATTACTGCTAGCATTGCCTAAGGCTTGCTGTCTTCCACTCTTTCTCACATATGTTTTACCCTGGTCATCATCATTCTTTTCATCCTTGTCCCCCTTTTTCTTCTTATCTTCATCACCCTTATCTCTCCTGTGATGTCTTCTCCTCCCATCACCTTTGTCTTCAGAATCATCATCCTTATTTCTCCTAGGTTGAGCCATCTCTGGAATTTCACCAGTTGCAATATAGGTTCTGAGGATATGCAGTGCCTCAATTTCTTCAGCATTTCTGGCTCCAACCTTCTTCTGTAATTGATCAATGATAGCAATGATCAGTCTGTGATTTCTGGAGGTGAGATCATGAGGAATGACCAATTGCTTGATATCTTCAATTCTGGTACCAGACTGATAAATAATTGTCCATGGCTTCTTGATCACTTCTGGTAGCCTTGTAGGTTGACCATTCCTCAAATCATCAAACAGACTCTTGCTGTTCTCATTTTTCTTCTCAATGATCTCAAGTATGGCATCTATCTCTGAGTGCTTTAGGTCTTGTAGAGTCTGGTATGTTAGATGCCATATCTTTAGTTTGGAAACCATCACTATCTCCTTGACCCATATATTGTTGACTTTCTTGGGGATGACAGTGATGTAGTCTATCTGCTTCTTCACCTCCCTCAGATAAAACTGAGTGTCACCAACCTGTTCCCTTATGGCTTTCAGAAACTCCAAGAAGGCTTTATCATGGTAGTCATTGGAGTTAGCAACTTCTTGTAGCTTGGCCTCAGTAACAACTTTGACTTCTACAGGCTTGGCACTCTCAGATATAGAGATTGGAGGTTTGTCAGATGGCATACTCCCTGCAACCACTGTGGTAGTTATGGATTGCTTTTGTCCTCCAGGAGTAGTGATGTGCACAGTTGGTAAGGTGACAACTGGCAAGATAGATGGAGGCTCATCTACTTTGGCTTTTCCCTTGCCAGGCACATTTGCTAGAGACTTAGAAGCCCTTTGTTGACCACCCTCTTTGATTATTATGCCTTTCTCTCCCTTTGTCTCCCCCTTTGAATTTGAGTTCCTAGCCTTCTTCTCCCCCTTAGGCTTGTTGTCAGGCACAGAGGCTGTAGAAATGTCCTTTGGGAGTGAAGATTCATCAGGTAGAGGGAGACCCATATGCTTCATCATTGCAGCTAACATGGATTGTTGATGCAGAAGGACATCAGCTGTGGTGGATGCTTGAGTGTCCAACTGATCATTTAGCAATGCAACCTTTTCTGTGAGATGAGCATTGGTCTTGGTGAGAGTAGCTACCTCCTGCTCAAGAGTGTTGACCTTAGTGAATAACTCAGTGGCCTTGAAGCCAGATAAGGATTGATCCTGCAGCCTCTTCACTTCATATTTAGACAATTCATGCACAGGGACATCAGTCACTAGTCTATCTCCATAAAGATTCTTGAACATTATCCTCAGCATGGCATTGGCATCTGTAGTCTGGTCAGATAGATTCTGAAATTGATGCCCCAGACCTGTGACAGCATCTTTTAGCACAGCCAGCCCATTGTCCACCTGAGTGCAGGTAGAGTTGCAGTGTTTGATGTCCTTGAACACACTGTCCAATTGGGGAAATTTAGCATCAAAGGCCCTCTTGACTTCTGCTACTGAAGTGGCTGTCTTATCACACACCCTGTTGACTTCAGTTTTGACTCCCTTGCCAAGATAGTGTGCAGCCTTGAGGAAACCCTTGTAGGAGTCATTTACAGCTTCATACACTTCACCAGGTGACAGGGATTTTGCATTGGAGCCCAGTGAAGTGATGTATTCCTCCCTGAGATACTGAAGTGCTTCATCGAGAGTAATATCATATTTTCCTTGCAACCAGGCATCTATGTTGCCATCTCTCTCAGCATCATCAATGATCTTTGACTTCTGCACTTCCACATCATCCCTATGGCATAACAGTATAGCCTCATAGTCTGGATTGGGCATGTCTGCAGTGAGAAGGTGCTGAGCAATCTTTGTGAACTCAGGAATCTGATCCACAATTAAGCTTTGAAGTGCTTCAACCGTCAATTGTTGTGGAACAGACCCTGATCCTGAAGCACTGTCATGTTGCACAGGCTTCAGCCATGTTGACATGAAGTCAGAGCTAGAGCTAGGCAAGCTAGTCTCCTCAGTTACAGATGCAACTTCTGTAACCGGATGGATTGACTCTACTACTGGTGTCACCACAGAAGTGGGATGAATTACACCAGCAGTTGACACAGGCACAGAGTCTCTAGTAAAAACTAGGGGAACCTCTGTGTTTGTGATGGTGTCATTAGGATATGCCTCAGCATGCATTCCCTCACCATCTAAATGTGGGTTCTGAGTGGTGAACAAAGTGTCATGCACTAAGTCACTTGAAATTATTGGCTCATCAAGCAAAAAGGATTCTTGATGATCAATACCTTGCATCTCAGTTGTCTGAGTTGCAGGTTCCAAAGAAATTTCAGAGTTAGATTCTGGAAGAGAAGTGTGTTTTAGAGTAGATTTTGGCAACTCCCCCTGAGAGATAGAGGAAGTTTCAAAAGTGATGTGCTCTCCACTCAGTGTTGTGCCAGCCTTATCACTCCCATGTGTTGACTCTATACAAGAGGGTGCATTGGGGAGAATGCTTGATTCTATAGGTGCACCCTGTTGAGAGGATACACCTAGTGAGCTGTGTGCCCCTGATTTTACAACTTCAGCCATTTGTGTGACTGAAGAGGTGGTCTTAGTTTTCTTCTTCTTTGTTCTGTGTAAGGGTAACTCAGATTCCTCACTTCCTAGACCTAATTCAACAGCTAATGCTGCTTCAGACAAGATATTTAAAGGTGCAGACATTACTTCCTTTCTCTTCTTTTTACTAACATCACCCTTTTGAGAGGATGATGCAGTTGGCTCAGTAAGAGGTAGAGTGTTTGGTTGAGAGGGTTGGTTAGCAGGCCCTGGGTTAGCATTTTGTTCTACTTGCTTGGGCTGTGCTAACTTAGATTTTGCATCAAATGTTGGCATGTTGTGGGGGTAAGTCCTAAACAAACTCTCCATATGGGGAGTTATGTTCAGTCTTACATCCACATCATTCCTAGTTTCCAAGTTACCAAAAATGAGTTTGGTCATGGACTTAGGATAGCCTATTTTATTTTTATCAATCCCAGGCAATTCAATCAATGAAGCATTTTTATAATTAAGTACAGATTGAATGAAGCGAGGGAAGAAAATATCAGTACCTCTCTTGGTTGTGTTCTTACCAAGTCTCCCATATAATTCTTGAAGTATGATTTGGCCAACATCTATCTTCTTTCCATAGGCCAAAGCATATCCAATTTGCTGCACAGGTGCACTGATTTGATCAAAGCTTGATTTCCTGGCAGTGAAGACTTGGAGAAGAGTTGCAAACACATAGCTCCACTCCTTTCTCAGATTCTTTCTGTTTAGCTTTCCAAGATTAATCCCATCTGAGTAGTTTATGAACTCAAAGAATTCCTCCAACTCTGCGTTAGTGGCCATTCTGTCAAATGACTCTTGTTGTAGTCCTAGTGCTTGGTTCATGTCTGCAGTAGTGATAGTGATTTCCTTATCTTGAACCTTGCAGTAGATGACATAGGAAGTGATTGCGTTTTCCAGGGCTACAACCTCCACAATAGCAGTACTCCAGAATTGTTCCAGAATATCGAGATACAGAGTTGGGTTGGCAGAGAGTGCATCCTTGATATATGACTCAGCCATCCATTTCACAAAGCACTTGAAATTTGCATTGGGTGCTTCAACATCACTGGTGAGAGCGATGAAGTTGGTGTTGAACTTTACTGTTGCCATTTGTGTAGAAGAGAGAAAAGAAATTGAAGGTTGAAGAAGAAATTTGGCTTTTCGTAGCTAGGGTTTCAGGGGTTTAGAGAGTGTAGATGCTTGAGAAATCGAATGAAATGAATCGAATAGATGTGAGATTGTATAAGTATGAAGTACTTGAATTGTCGATTAGCAGACTGTTTTGTATCGACAAGTCAGGCATTCGAGAAGTAGAAAACAACTATTCGAGAAGTCAAGAATTGCTTAATCGATAACTCAAGCAGATAGAAACTCACAGCTGGCAGTTATCTAACTTAGAAATAATTCTAAATTAAATAAAATGTGTTTTTTATGAGTGAATTAAATTTTTTTTGGATAAAAATCCAAAATCGGTTAAAATTCAGCGAGAATTCAGCCTTTTCAAATGATTCGAGAACTCAAATATATTGTTCGAGAACTCAATCATTCGAGAACTCAGTTACTATATTCGAGAAGTCTAGAATTCCTCTATTCGATATCTCAGAAAGACTCTATTCGAGAACTCAAGAGTACTCTAATGAGACTTATTAGAGATGTCGAATAGTGAATCATTCGAGAAGTCTGACTTATCGAACTATACCCATCACTCATAAAAATTTGATTTTCACTATCTTGTAAAAATTTACCAGACATATTCATTGAAAAATATCCTAGCAAATCAAATAGTGATTTTCTCAAAATTTCATAGAAATTTTAAGTTAATAAAAATATGATTTTCAACATATGCAACAGATTTGAAATATTTATAAATCATATTTCAGCCAACACTTACTTCAAAAATATTGAGGATTTAGATAAAGTAAGTGTTTACTGCTGCAACAATCTAGATGATGTATTCACTTAGCCAGAATCTGAAGAATTCAGCATTCCAATCTCACTTACCAACCTTGTGAAGGTGGCTTCATCTAATGGCTTAGTGAATATATCAGCTAGTTGTTTATCTGTAGAGACATAATGCAACTCAATGGTTCCATTAGTTGCATGTTCTCTTATGAAATGATATCTGATGTCAATGTGCTTTGTTCTAGAATGATTGACAGGATTGGCAACTATAGAGATTGCACTTGTGTTGTCACACATGATTGGAATTCTTTCCAACACAAGTCCATAATCTCTAAGTTGATTTCTAATCCAAAGCACTTGAGCACAGCAACTTCCAGCAGCTATGTATTCAGCCTCAGCTGTAGAAGTTGACACAGATTGTTGCTTCTTGCTATACCAAGAAACTAACCTTTGTCCAAGAAACTGGCAGCTTCCTGAGGTGCTTTTCCTATCCACTCTGCATCCAGCATAATCAGCATCAGAGTAGCCAACCAGATTGAACCCTGTGTCCTTAGGGTACCATAATCCCAAGTTAGGAGTGCCCTTCAGATATTTAAAGATCCTTTTTATTGCAATCAAATGTGATTCCTTTGGATTTGATTGAAACCTTGCACACAAGCATGTAGCAAACATGATGTCTGGCCTACTTGCAGTGAGGTAGAGTAGAGAACCAACCATGCCTCTGTAGACTGAGATATCTACTCTCTTGCCTTTAGCATCTTCATCCAATTTAGTGGCAGTGGCCATGGGTGTCTTGGCAGGTGAACAATCTTCCAAGTCAAACTTCTTCAATAAATCCTTGATGTACTTGGTTTGACTGATAAAGATACCATCCTTCCTTTGACTGACTTGCAACCCTAGAAAGAATGTCAACTCTCCCATCATACTCATCTCATATCTGCTCTGCATGAGTTTAGAGAATTTCTCACACAGTTTCTCATTTGTAGAACCAAAAATGATATCATCCACATAGATTTGAACTAGGATCATATCATCACCATGCTTCTTGTAAAACAGTGTCTTGTCCAATGTGCCTCGAGTGAATTGATTTTCAAGAAGAAATTGTGATAGAGTATCATACCATGCTCTTGGAGCTTGCTTAAGTCCATACAGTGCCTTAAGCAATCTGTAGACAAATTCTGGGAAATGTGGATCCTCAAAGCCAGGTGGTTGTTGCACATAAACCTCTTCTTCCAACTCTCCATTTAGAAATGCACTCTTGACATCCATTTGATAAACTTTAAAGTTTGAATGAGCAGCAAATGCCAAGAATATTCTAATGGCTTCCAATCTAGCAACAGGGGCAAATGTCTCATCATAGTCAATGCCTTCCTGTTGAGAGTATCCTTTTGCAACCAGCCTTGCTTTGTTTCTTATTATTACACCATCTTCATCCATCTTATTCTTCAGAACCCATTTTGTTCCAACAATGGTTCTATTCTTTGGTGCAGGCACAAGTTCCCATACTTTGTTCCTTTCAAATTGATTCAGCTCCTCTTGCATGGCAATAATCCAATCTGGATCCAACAATGCATCATCAAGTTTCTTAGGCTCAACTTGTGATAGAAAACATCCATAGAGGCACTCATTTTGAGTTGCTCTCCTAGTCCTTACTCCTGCATTAGGATCTCCAATGATTTGCTCTGCAGTGTGTGATCTATCCCATTTCCTTGAGTGTTCAGCCTGATTTCTCATCCTTGATGTTGCTTCATCATCCCCATCATGATCATCCTCATTTCCTCCCCCTGTGAAGTTGCCATGACTCACAGGTGTGTCTTGGATGCTTGTTTCTTCACTATTGATTGGCACAAATTCTTCTCTTGTATCATTATTCACTTGAGTTTGTTGAACTTGAGTTTCAACTCCAGTTTCAGTCTCTTCATCAGAATCATCTAGATTATCAAACTTCAATGGATTTTTGTCTTCATCATTGGCTTCTTCTAGTCCAGGTAGTTTGCTGTCATCAAATGTTACATCTGTGCTTTCCATAACTTTCTTTTGACTGATGACATAAACCTTGTATGCAATTCTTTCCATAGAATAGCCAAGAAAAATTCCTTCAAATGCTTTTGCATCAAACTTTCCAACATATTCAGAATTGTCCTTAAGTACAAAGCATTTGCTTCCAAAAGTATGAATATACTTCAGTGTAGGCTTCTTTCCAGTCATCAAGTTGTAAGGAGTCTTTCCAGTGTTTTTGTTGGTGAGGGTTCTGTTCTGAATATAGCATGCAGTGCTCACAGCCTCAGCCCAAAAACATGTGGGCATTTTTGCATCAAGTAACATTGTTCTAGCAGCCTCAATTAGAGTTCTATTCTTTCTCTCAACAACTCCATTTTGTTGTGGAGTCCTTGGAGCTGAGAATTGCTGAGAAATGCCATTCTCTTTGCAGAATGCTTCAAGTGTGGCATTTCTGAACTCTGTTCCATTATCACTCCTCAATGCAATCACACTTGCATCGTTTGCCTTTGCTTCCTTGTCAACTTTCTTTATATGCTCAATGATTACTCGTGGAGCCTCATCTTTTGATGCCAGAAATTCTACCCATGTATACCTTGAAAAATCATCAACCATTACCAGGGCATACTTCTTTCTTCCAAGTGACATTATGTTAACAGGCCCAAACAAATCCATATGGATAAGTTGTAGTGGCTTGGTTACAGATGTCACTGTCTTTGACTTGTGGCTTGATCTCTTCATTTTTCCTTTCTGACAAGCCTCACACACTCCTTCTTGGCAGAATTCAAGTGTGGGCATGCCTCTCACTAACTCTCTTTTGACTAGAGAATTAATGGCCTTAAAGTTCAGGTGTGATAGTTTCTTGTGCCACAGCCAACAATCTTCATTTGATGCTTTTGAGTAAAAGCAACAAATTTTGTCCTTGTTTGCAGAGTCCATATTGGCTACAAACAGGCTTCCCTTCCTTACTCCAGATAGAGCAAAATCACCAGTCTTCTTGTGGGTGATCAAACATTCATCTTTGTCAAAATTCACTTTGAATCCTCTATCAGTAAACTGACCAACACTTAACAGATTATGCTTGAGCCCCTTGACTAGTGCTACATCTTCAATGATGACATTTCCAACTTTCAGCTTGCCATATCCCAATGTGTTACCCATGCTGTCATCTCCAAAAGCAACCATTAGGCCAGCCTTTTCCTCATACTGTGATAGCAGGGCCATATCACCAGTCATATGATTTGAGCATCCACTGTCCAAAATCCACATGACCTTCTTCTCACTTTCTTTGCCCTGCAAACACAAAGGTATTACTTTTCCTTTGGTACCCAAACAAGTTTGGGTCCATGTGACTTAGAGACAGTTTTATCATAAACAACATGCTTGTTAACTTTCTTAGTGTCAGTCTTCTTGTCACTGTTGGAAGTCTTAGAACCTGAGGTTTCAGACTTAGGTGACAAAGGTACCTTCCTAGCTTTAGGAGGACTTGAAGACTTTGACCTTGTGTAGTGTGTGTGAGAATTGTGACTGATACAACCATTAATGAACTGTCTTCTTAAATTAAAACAACTAGTCATAACATTCATATTGCATGGCATACAGTCAAATTTATCACAGAAGGGTGCATCTCTATGTCTTAGAGGCACAGAACAATCATAGAAAGGTTTAGACACACTACCAACAGGTTTCTTGCATGCATGAGTTAGATGGTTGGTACTGAAACAGTTCTGACAAGTTTTCCTAGGGGCATTAGGCATATAAGCATAGTTGTTATCCTTGTTAATCCCTAACTTGCCATTTCTGTTCTGTTTCTTTTTAGTCACTTCCTTTTCTGATTCACTCTTCCCAGCTGATACAAACTTAACAAACTTCTTAGGTCTTGGCCTATCAACTACTGGCTTCTTGGTCTTTGACTTGGCACTCTCACCCTTAGAGGATGCTTGCTGTTCACTAGATTGTGCCTCATCCTCATCATTCAACATTTGCTTGATGAGTAAGGCATCCTCATCAATTTCAAATGTTGATTCCTTAAAAATTGGATTTTCAGTTTTTCTCAAAATGTGAGGCACTTTCTCATGAACAGCTGTGTCCTCTTCGATGACAGCATAGCCTTTCCTTTGTTTGAGAGAGTCATAGTCAAGTCCAATAGCTGCTTTAGGTTTAGCTTCAATTTTCTCACAGTAGGATTGCACTAAACCAGATGATTTCTTGAAAGTTTTAAGTTTGAATTCATTCTCAGCTAATTCATCCCTAAGAGCCTTCTCTACTTGACTAGCACATAGAACCTTGTTCTCCAAATATTCAACTTCTTTCTTAAGGTTTTCTACTTGCATAGCAGTTAGCTCAAGTTCCTCATTCTTTTTGGTTAATACTTCATTTCTAGTAGACAGTTTAGCAATCTCCTAATTAGCAGCAGTCATACTAGTATGAATATTAAACATTTCAACAGATAATTGTTCAATCATGGATTTGTATTCAGAAACAGACATGTCTATAGTAGTGAGAGATGGTACCTGAGAATCAGATGAAGATGAGTCATCCTTGGAGTTGGCCATCAGGGCATAATTGCAGAATTCTTGTTCCTCTTCATCACTCTCAGAATCATCCCAACACTTCCCTTCAGCTATGTAGGCCTTACCATGTGTCTGCTTTTTCAGAAGGGCCTCATACTTAGCTTCTAGCTCAAGATAATCTCTATCCTTCTTTTTAGGCTTCTTGCATTCACTGGCAAAATGCCCTAGGTCATTGCATCTATAACACCTTACAGATGACCTATCCACATAACCGGTTTTGAACTTATTTCTGTTTGGTTTCACAGGTGCCTTGTTCTTGTTGGCTGAATGGTTTTGAGTTTTGGGTTTGAAGGGTTGATTTCTTTTAAATCTGATGTTTGGAAATTTTCTGGCCATGAAAGCATATGAAGTATTTTCCATCCCATCAAGTTCTTCCAGAGTGTAAAACTCTTCTTCTTCTTCCTCCTTTTCCTCAACAGGTTCACTCACCCCAGCTTCAGTTTCTTCATCATCTGCCACCTCCTCTATCCTTAGTTGGCTTGTAGATGCTTCTAGGTCCAGGATGGATTTGTTGACAATCAAGGCACATGATGTGTTTATCATCCTACCTTGGTTTGCTTGGATAGCCCTCTTCTGAAGCAACTCAAGTTCATGAGTCTTTAGGACTCCATAGAGTACATCATAGGTGACTTTGTTCAAATCTCTCTCTCTTAGGGAAATGACTCTTTGCTCCAGATGATTTGGTGAAGACAACAGAAATTTCATATTTAACTCCTTGGTGATGTAAACCTTTCCATTCATCTGCAACTCAGTAACTAGCTTGTGAAACCTTTCAAACATCTCAGTGATGCTTTCCTTGGGCTGTGCCATGAAAGCTTCATACTGTGTGACCAATATCTGTTTCCTGTTTTCTTTAACCTCATCAGTCCCTTCACACAACACCTCAATGTGATCCCACATCTCTTTAGCAGACGTGCATGATGCAATGTTTGCAAACATTGACATATCCATGGAATCAATGATGAGCAACATGAGGTGGCTGTCAAGAGCAACCTTCTCCCTTTCTGACTCTGTCCACTTTGATGGATCCTTGGCCTCATAAGCTCTAGGGATTGTTATGGTTCCAACAGTCTTCTCTGGTATCTCTTGTTGTGGAACAAAAGGACCATTCTTGAGAATCTCAGGATACAAGGGATGAGAGGCTTTGATGAACAACATCATCTTTATCTTCCAGAGGTTGAAGTTTTCTTTATCAAACTTAGGGACCTTCACCGTTCCTGTAGTCTTTGGTGTATTCGAACTCATGATCGTTTCTCTGTTTTTGAATAAACAGCCCGCTCTGATACCACTTGTTGAGTATTGAACACGGTAAAAGAATACAGAGGGGGGGGGGGGTGAATGGATTCTTGAACTTTTCTTGGATTGAGTCTGTGTAGCAGATAAGTGCCTGTGTGTGCAGAAATTAAGGTGCGGATAAATAAACAACACAAGACACAATATCACTTTAATCTAGTGTATATTAGATAAAGGTTGCTACAATCTATGAATACAAATGGTAGTATTCTCAGCTTCGTTTTTCTCAGAGAGATATAGCTTACAGTGTATGAAAAACTTGACTCACAAAAGTTACTAAGTTATGAAGTGAGGCTGTGTCCTTATAGAACATGGATACAGCCTGCTTACTACAAATAAGGTAGCTAAAACACATTACTTTCTAGTCTGTCTATCCTTTTTGAGTAAGTGTCCAAACGGTTACAGATTTGACTTTGCAAAGCCTGTTTGGATCCACTTCTTTAGCTCCTTGTCTCTTCTATATCTCTCCAAGCTTCCTTGTAGGCTTTCCAGAGCACGTTACAGGTTGTGGTCCATAAAGTGCATTGGCTTGTTGCAGGTTTCTGACTTGTACAATTTCTTCAGTATTTTGTCTCCAAGAATGTATTCGAGAAGTGACTAAGTAAGTGATTCGAGAACTAGAATTGACTTGATCGATAACTCTGAGTTCTCGAATACTGTTATAGTGACATATCGAACCACTTCTCGAATAGCTCTTTTCCATCAGGATTCCTTGAGTTGTCGAATAGAGCATTTGACTTATCGAATCCTCGAGTTGTCGAATAGCTTTCTGAGTCTTTGAGATATCGAATGGAACTTTGACTTGTTGACTCTTTGAGAACTCGAATACCATCTTGACTTGTTGACTTCTTGAGTTCTCGAATAGAGTAGTAGACATATCGAATCCCTGAGATATCGAATGAGATATCGAACAGTGTATTCAGAGATATCGAATAGTGTCTTGAGATATCGAATCTCTGACTTCTCGAATGCTGGACTTCTCGAATAGACAAATATACTTCTTGAATTGGTACTTAGGCAAATTCTTCATTTCTTCAAATCCCAACTGTGATTATTTGGCAGTCTTTAACTCCTTGCTTGAGGCATGAACCATGGAACTTCTTTCAAGCATTATTCTAGACTCTATTTGTACAGTTACACAACTAGGATTTGATGCCTATTACAAGTACAATACAAACAGAAACTCTACAACTAGAGGTTCCCTCAGTTAAGAGGTCATGTAAGTAATGCAAAGCATTACAAACAATTAGGCTTGTTATTAGATGTATACAGGCATGCCTTTGTAACTAACAGATTTGTCCTAACATCTCTTTGTTTGATTCCTTGATTTGGTTAAATTAGTAGTGCTTCACTATTTGTTGCTATTATCAAGAGAACTAATTTATGTGCTTCACTAAATTAGTGTTTTTAGAAGAGAAATAAGTGATTGTGTGCTTCACCAATTATCTTGGTTAAGTAGAATTGATTTGCTTATATGTGTTTGGGTGAAGTACTTGAGTTTCCATTATTCTTGGGTCAAAAATCTCTTTATCTTGCTAATTTAATTATTGTGCCTTGTTGTGTTGGTAAATTTGGATTATTGCAATTTACTTAGTCATATTTCTCTAGCAATTTATTTCTTGTATGCAAGGTGTTTGATAAAATACCACAACCAACTCAAAAACACCTACCATTTTACTTTACACTAGTATTGAACGTTATTCCCTTGGGTTCAATCCCTACTTACCACATTTTCTATTTTCTGTAGTTAAGTGCGAACATAGTAGAGTTTAATAAATCATTTTCAATTTGGCATGTCGATGACGGGCGTGGCCAGTGGTTTTTCCGCGTTATATATTTTGTTGTACGTGTTTTGCATTGGTTTGTTTGAATCTCGTTATTGTGTGCATTCCTCCCTAACAAGTGGTATCAGAGCCAGGTTCGTGATCAGTATGGGTGGAGGAAAGTTGGAGATTCAATTGTTGCGGCAGAGCACCAAGACGACAAGAAGCCTACGAAAGTGGGAAGATACAAAGTTACGTGTTGTATGGCGGTTGACTTGTACTATGGATCAATCATTCGGACTCAAGATGGAAGAGATAATCGCAATTGCTTCAATTTTTGATTAACCAATTGAATAACTTGGATGAGTCTATGGATTTTTTCTTCTGGAGGCTGACTGATTGTGAAAGCAAGGATCGGGTGACTCAATGGAAGGGAGATCGCTCATGGTTGATGCACGTGATTTTGTGGAAGGATATACCGTTATGATGAATAACGGTGGTTTGGAGTTCACTAACTGGAGTTTAGCGATATTCAAAAGTTGGAAGAACATGATCGAGAGATTTTTGTTCGAGGGGAGGCGTTCGTCGATGGACGTCGATGGCTTGATGGTAATCGTTAAACTCGGTGATGAAACAATATTGGGTTTAAGGGGAGGATTGTTGGGTTTAAACCCAATATGGTAGTATCGGCTTGGGTGATCCAAAACGTACATGGATTGGGTAATAATTACATGGTTAGATAATTATTATATTTGATATGTTTTGGTCACAAAGTTATGAAATTAAATTATCCAAGTATGTGATAGCAGTATACTTTTAATTTTATCTAATACGTTAACTAAATGTTAATCGATCATAAAATTAAAATTGTGGTGGAATTTTCCATCTCGTACCAATCAAAATTTTTAATTTGCATAATTTTACTTTGGACTTCATCTTCAAAATACCATGTTTATAATGAATGTATTCAAATTTTTTAATTTTATGCCCACAAAATATTATTAGACATGTTTTTATCCATTAAAAATAAAAAAATTTGATAAAAATGATTAGATTCATTTGGAGTTTGAAGAAATAATGCCCAAAATACCCACTTTTCCCCTACCCACTGACCAAAATACCCGTTTCTGAAAATTCCGCCCAAAATACCCACGGGTCACGCCGTTTGGAACGGCGCAACCCCTCTGTACTGTAGCTGCCAGAAAACGTCAAAACTCGCCTGAAAATTCAGAGCTTTTCCGCCAGCGACTTCGGGCGATTTGGTCGCCTCCTTCGTTCTCCCTCACCACAGCACATCCAACCCTCCACAGCACATCTACGTGATCAGCACATCTCCCTCTCCCTTTTCCCATGAACGGTTTTCAGTTTTTGGCCCCGCAGGGGCACGAACTAAGCTTGCCGGAAACATCGACCTCGACGGAATCATAATTTGGGTTTTCAATATCCGACATTGCAAACGGAAATTAACTGGTATAGGATTGTAGATCTTTGAGAGGTGAATCGAATGGTATGTACAAAGTGACGGGAGAGTGGCTTCTGAGAGAGAACGGAGAGATTGAAAATTTTCGATCGGAATCGCCATTATCGCCAGACGTCATGAGCTAACGTCAAATGACGTCAGACACGCCATTTCAAATGGCGTATCATGTAATACGTTTTTAGCAGAGGCGCATCCAGCATCATTTACGTCGATTCTAGAGGCGTATCTATGTGATACGTCGATGACAGATGCGTGACTGAGGAGACGCTGATGATGTAGGCGTATGTGATCGGTATTTTGGACACTGTTCTCGCACGGTGGGTATTTTGAACACCGAACAATAAAAAGTGGATATTCAGGGTACTCACCAGAATTTGTAAATATCACCAAAAGCTAATTATATACTAGTATGAAATGGAATTTTCTATTTTTTTATTGTGTACGTTTTTAATCCTCGGTAAAGATACCAACATCACACTCTGCTCTGCGTGTCATTTATTGTAAAATGAGGTTTTATATATTGTCATGGTCATTTCTTTTTCTAATTTCATCCACCAAATAAACAACCCCTAAAAATCTCTTTTTCTTGTCCGATCTCCTCAAACAAAATTTGCAATCTTCATTCTTCTTACAATCTCTCTTAAACATACATGCATGCATATAGATTAAAGATATGTATTTCTAATTAGACCCTTTGATCCTAAAAGAGAGAATGCAGGACTTGTCTATTATAATATAATAATGACTTCGCCAGAGGAGCCTCATAAATTGGAAAATGAGGGTGGTGGTAAGAGTGGTGGCTCAGCTGATGAGAAAGGTGGTGGTGGTGATGCTATTAGTGATCCTTTCGAGTATTATGGATGGGTTTATCATTTAGGTGTCCATAAAATTGAATTTTTTCACCGTCGTTTCTTGTGGATTCGAGGCACTTATCTTCAAATGTTCAAACGTGATCCTCATGAACACCATGGCACTGTAAGCCTTTCCTTTACTATGTTATGCATTATGTTATTCTAGATTGAGGAGACTTAGTTATGTGCAATAAAGATTACATCGGTGGTGTTTATTAGCAATTCTTGTTAGCACTTCTGCTTATATTGAATTTATACTGGCATACTCAAGAAAAATGCATGACTCCTCTTGATTTAGTACTTATGGACTGTTTTTGGTTTTGAATCTGTAATATTAGCAAAATTGGTAAAACACGGTTAGAGCACCAAATTAGTTAAACATAGATTAAGTATTTATTTTGCTATGTAGTTCTGATGTTTGTTTGTGGGAGTAAGGAAGAAAGTGATCAATGACCAACTCTTCAAGCAAAGAACTCGTTAAGCATTAGATGTATTACATAATTTATCAAATATCCAAACAGAATGGTCTACGCTATTTACATCTGACGACCTTCTGGACTGTGAGGCGTGAGCTTATTGTGTTCGTGCTGCAAAAATGGTTCAGCTAAAAACAGAGTGTTCTCTTAATAATATTTTCTTTGCTTTCCGTATTTCTTGTTCTTCAATCTTTAATATATGACCAGTGTTATTAGATATGTTCTTGGTGGTTTGATTTGATTATGACTTCTATTTCGGCTCACATTGGCTTCATTGCAAGATGTAGTTCACCTCAGTTTTAAGTGTTATGTGAACTTCATACCTCCATCCCATTTAAAAGAATTAATGAGTTTGCTTCTTATAATATTTCTAATGGCAAGTGGATTAAACTCAGATGATAGGATATTCTTGTCGACGAGTATGGGAACAATGCAGAAACAGTATAATGTCTATGTCCCCACTTGTGATTTATTCTTCGTATCTTTTGATGCAGAAACCGATAAGGAGAGGTTATGTAGGCCAGACACTAATGGTGGAGGAATTAGGACGTCGAAAAATTAATCATGATGTAAGGCCATCTTGTTGATTTAAGTTGTATTTGCCTTTTCTTTTAAAGTTACTTAACATCTTGATTGCCAACAAAGGATGCTAAATTTATCTTGTATATTTAAGACCTTGTGATTAACTTTGTTTTTCATAACTTTATAGTGTTTTTTTCTTTCCCTAGGATGCATATGTTCTTAGGTTTTACAGTCGCCTGGATGCGTCAAATAAGGGAGAAGTAAGTTCTCTCTTTTGTTGCTATGATTATGCTTTAGTAGTTATTATATTTTTAGCATCCACCTAACATTATGAAATTAATCACGTAAAGCTAGATTAGTTTGTCTATATGATGCACACTCGCTTAATCAGTGTTGGTCAACGTATTCTTTCTTGCTGAACATTGTTTTTACATTGTCGCAAGATTGCTTGTGCTACAGCTGAAGAAGCTAAAAAATGGATGGAAGCATTTGATCGTGCAAAGCGACAGGTATTAAATTACTTTAGATAACATTTTCACTTCTGTTTTTGGTGTTATCGGTTACTATCCTCATAATCAATTTTATTGTCATATTCTTGCTGCAAATCTATTAAGCTTGTTTTACATTTTAGTGTTTTCGTCAAATCAGTTTTTAGGGCATCCTACTAGTGCTCTCACAATGTGATACATCCTATCATCTTCTTGTGAATCCTAAAATGAGTGGCGTTCTTCAGAATTAACGGTCATATATCATACCATTCTTATGTACTGTTCTTTGTTAAGTTATACTAACTAGGTTTTGCATTAATGTAATTTGACTCTTAAAACTGCGTTAGTGTGTCACCCCAGTCTCACTGTGAAACACATTGGACCCTTTGTTCAGAGTATATGCTTTAAGTCCAACTACTAACAGCACCAACAAATTATGATCTTTGGGCTTGGGATTTCACCCTAGTTCTCACAACTACAGTTTTGGATTGAAGGAATCATTTTTGTTCTCTTTCTCTTATATATATGCCACTCAATTAAGGTCATTTTACGGGATGAATTTTCTATGATGTTTGCTCTTTTACTTGTTTTTATGAACAGGTTGAGTATGACCTTTCAAAGGGCGGTAATGCGAGAAAAAAACTGGAGGAGAATGAGTATGTTCTAACTCCTTGTGATATATACTTCATAAAATATGTATAAATGAATCAAATGCTTTTTCTATGTTGATAACAACAAGATTTAACAGTTTATTGAAAGAATTTTTTTTTAACTGTTATAAATACTAAATACAGTAAAGAGACATCGGGTTTAAAGGATAGCAGCCCTGCTGCAGCAATTCCTTCCACTACTAATAGTAGCTGAGGTACTAACCTTGAACTACTGTTAGTAATGGAAGCCTAGTAAAAGCTCTTCGACTACTATTAATAGTGTAAAGAGCTACTACTCATAGCTCGGATTGCGAAAACTAAGATTATATATGCTCTGGTCACCCTTTCTTGGCTTGTACATATTATGTCCTTATGTTTCTTTCGATAAATGTCAAGCCTCGTTTGCTTTGTCTTTTTATAAGGATTGATCTACAAAAGCGTCGACGAAGGGTAAAGCACTATGCACGAGGTTTGAAAAAGCTAATAAGGAGAGGGCAAGGTGAGCCAACTTGATTTCTCTGTGGTGATATTTAGTTGTTAATCAAAACATTTTCTCATTTAAGGCATATGCCTAGCAAATAAAGATATGATGATTCATATCTTAATTCTTTTGTTTCAAAATAAAATTGAGATGTGCCAGGAAAGAGATGTTTTTATTTTGGTAGTCTTTCCTTTACACATTACATGGGACTAGAAATGCATACTTTTCTCCAGGGGTGAATGACCGGAAGTGCAAAAAAAAATTAAAAAGACATTTTTTAGTGTATATTACTAGACTATGACGGTATTTGTAAAGGAAAGACGTGATTTTAGGCAATTTTGGAATCTATAAAAGTATTAATAATTTAGGATTAGAATTATTATTTAGGAGTGTTCTATAGTAGGGGAATATATAGTTGTCGTGCTCCAAGATATTTTGATTTATTTGATATAAATATTTTGTAATTCCCACATTTTTGAAAAAAATATATATTTGATTATTGTAAAATGTGCATTGTAATTCTTTTTTTAATATAGTGCCATTCGACAAATTCTTCTTTTTTATGGTTGGGACATCATTGGGGTACATAATTTAAAGAATTGATCTACCAAATCTTATACTTATATTGTTCTATTCTATAATTCTATGTTGGTGATCCTTTCCTGCATCGTCTTTGCAAATTTGATTTTTGTCATTGAGTATAATATGTGCCAGAGCTAAATGTCTGGACATGAAGCAAAACTGGGGTCCAACCTTGAGATTTGATATCATGTGTTGAAAATAAATTTTACAAACCATCTTAGCCTTTAGTTGGTCATAATTTCCTTTCTAAGTTGTTTAAATTAAAATGTTATTCGCTTTTACATGTGCCTGTATAATTGAAATAGTATGATGTTTAAGTGTCATATGTGCCAGTTCACCCAGAGTTCAAGCTTTTCTGTACCATGTCCAGGTCAAGATAACTTTCTGCGCACTCCGATAGAATGCTTAAGAGTTACTGGGGACTTTGAGGGAGATGCTGGGGATGTTATTGAAGCACATGAATGGAAATGTGTCCGCACAGTTAATGGTGGTATCATATTCTTCCTTAAGCTTATAGATTAATTGTCATCCTGGTATGGTATTTCCTTCCCAAGCATTACAAATTTGAGGTGGTCTGCTGAGGATTTATGTAGCAAACTGCAGCTCGTCTGAGTTTAAGGATTAGTTTATTTGGTTTAACCACGACTTTCCACTTTCCCTGTTGACACTCGGGCCAAAATAAGTCAATAAATTAAAAATATGTGTCCTAATAAATATATTTTCTCCTGTAACCGGAACCGATTACAGAGAAGATGGTATTCATATATTTTGGAAGTAATATTTGACTGCAAACAGGTGTTGGAAAAAATGACATTCTTCAGGAGTTTGCGGTGGATAGTCTACTAGCTGAATTAAGTGTCCGGTCGTTAATTAATTCCTAAAAGTCCAACTCCATTCCATTGCATTCAATGTGTAGAAGTGACATATTAATATCTATTTCTTGTTTTAGCTTGTTGGATTACATGTTCTGATTATGTGGTCTCTGTTTTTTTTTTAAAATTTCAGGTATCAGAATCTTTGAGGACGTAGCAGGGCATAAGGTATGTATCATATTTATATCATACGAGCAGTTTAGCGCATAGTAGTCATTGTCAGTTCTAGATAAATGATGTTATGTTTTCTCTTCACATTTAAGCATCCTTAGGTCAATGATGAACCTAAATTGATGCTCGCCAACAGTAAAAACATGTTAAGGAATTAGTAAAACGATGCAAATTCAGATTAATATTTGTGGAACTGTTCATCAAAATATGTCTCTTGAAAATACACTATTCCCTAAAGCATATATAAAAAATGAAATCGATGAACAATGAAATGCACTAAAAACCCCATAATGCCTTGTAAAGCTGAAAAGAAATCGGACATGTGAACAGGAAAGAAAGGCATGGGGTTTTGTATTTCTCCTTTTTGTCTATGTACAGTGTGGAACTGAAGTACTCTATGTACTGTGAACTTCCACCTTTGTCTGAACCTGCGATAACTGGCTCACTGTTAGCAACATCACCTGTGATATACAACTCAATGAAAAGAAAATCAGGACCATAGACTAATCTACTTAGCGCTTCACATAAATAAGCAGATTAATAACTTTGCGACTATACCAGCATAAAATATTCAGAAACATTTAATTTCCACTGTATCTATACTGTTAGACCATGCATTACATCAAAATTTGTATTCAATTTTATTCTCCCTCTAAAGTATCTAATATATATGTGTATGCATACATTAAATTCTAAATTTTAAATTGCTTATTAGTTATTAGTTAACTAAGTTGCATAATGCATATTTTGTAGAATGGTAAAGGTGTACTTGTCAAGGCTGTTGGTGTTATTGATGCAAGTGCAGATTCTGTTTTTGAAGTGGTTTTAAACCTTGATCGAGAACAGAGATACGAGTATGTTACCCTTTATTACACATACTTATACTACTTGTATTTATATGACTAATAATCTCTGCAGGTGGGACATATTGACAGGGGACCTGGAGTTGGTTGATTCTCTAAATGAACATTATGATGTAGTTTATGGCACATATGACCCGAGATATCTAACTAGGTAACTTCGTATGTACAAATATTACATACTGCATAGTAGATTGCTACCGTTAGGGGGTTTTGTAATGCTAGAGGTACAAAATTGTGGCCATCTGAAGTTAGATTTATTAATTATAATTAACAATCATATCTAGTAACTTATTTAGTTTGAAATGTACCTAATTTACTAAATAGCATTTTGTTTGATCATTCCCTTTTTTCACAACCCATTTCTCGGATCCTTTGCAAACAATACCTGAGTTGGGGTTTTGAACACAAAGATTCTTCTGGCCTGTAAAAGTATTTTTATCTGAATCTCATTCCATACGTGGCAGGCTTCCAACTAGATTAGAACAATGACGGGCAGAAACTAGAATTCAACTTAAGTTTTATTTTTAAAAAAAATCCTACAAGCGATCTAAAACCAATACGCAAATGCTATCTTTGAAAGAGAAATAATCTTTACCTTCCTGTCAAGTTTTTTACATCATTGCTTCTTTTTCTTGTCCAAATTCATATTTTAGTAATCCCTTATCGGTGTATATATCTATTTGTACCTATTTTCATTGTGTTGGTGATCAACTATGATAGAGGAAGGGCCATGTGTTCAGGGTATATAAGGTACTGAAATGAAGCTATGGTGGTTAGATGTTGATGATGTTAGTTTAAGAAAGTTTTACCAGGCCTTTGGTGTTGTATTTATTGGACATAGTGGTGATACATGACTGATAATGGGGGTTGGGGGAGGGGGGAGGGGGGGGGGGGAGATCTATGCTCTTCTTCTACAGTTCATTTTCTATACTTGGTTAAAATAAACACTAGAGTTTCCTTTGAATGAGATCCAGATAGCAGTTGACATGTTAATTTAATAATTTCCATGCTTAAATATAAAATTTGATATCCTTTTTAATTACCCAATCAGGTGTGAGTTCGATCCATGAAGATCCCATATATATTCGACATTTACAGTATCAGATGTTTTCTAGTATATCGAAGAAAGCCAAAGGATTATGCAAGATAATCTAAAACTTTGAATCATTGAAAACATAGGTAAATGTGCATGTATGTCATATTCAAAGTGCATGTGCAATCATAATAAATTTGACTGAGCATGAACACTTGCTTCATCTCTCCCAGCGGTAACCTTTAGTGTGAAGTAGGAAAGACCCACATAATGTCTTCTTAGTCTAATGTTACGATACATAACTCTTGTGTCATGTTCCGTAGGTGGACATCAAAAAGAGATTTTGTCTTCTCTAGGCAATGGTTTCACGGACAAGATGGAACATTTAGTAAGTAACATTCGATACAAAACCAAAGATTTGTTCATGCCTTTTTGAATATTTTGGAAATTTTTATTTTAGCTATTATTGACGGAATGTCAACTGTTGCTTAACTGCAGTAATAACATCAGAAGTGTAAGATGCTCAGAGACATTTTTTTAATTTCAGTGCAGTGGTCAAAATTGTGTGCCTTCAATTTTATTATCTATGCAAATTGAACTTGTATAGTGTTATGTTATGATCTCAACTTTGACATAGGACATGTATAGTGTTCCCCCTTTTATCGAGCTTAATGGTCGGTGCTTATTGTATGTTTTGTAGATGGTGAGGCATTATTGTAAATTTGATGTTGTACTAGATTACTTACTGTATTTTAAACTGCTTTAAATAACTTTTTAAAAAAAAATTAATTTGCTATTATTATGTTATTACAGATTCCATTTTGTCATAACAAGTACTGGTAGAATAATAAGACTTACTCTCATCTTTGCATCAAGAAAAAGAATCGTAGTGGTTGTATATCTAAGCTACATTGACTCTGTTATGTTAACAAATCACCAACAGGATGATTCTTATTCCTATTTGGGTAAAAAAAGATTTGAATTTTAATCAAGTATTCGTTACGAGGAACACAAAAATGAACATATTGATATGAGAAGCTTAATAATATTTGAAGTTGTGCACTTGTACAAGCATAGCATTTGTGGGGGTGTTCGGTTCATGGTTAATGAGCCCGGCCAACGGGAATCGGAACTTCAAACCCATGTGTTGGTGTTTGGATTGGTAATATGATGGTTGGGAACTTGGGAATGGGAACTTCATTCTAGTTAAATGGGTAAATCATACCCTCCTTCCCCCTTGGGATACCGTATCATTTCCATTCGCATTAACCCCCATTCTCATTCCCATTAACGATCCAAACGCCCCCTTTGTTTCTGTACATTATTGAGTGAAGGTGGCATTATCTAAGTTTTTTTAAGCTTACACAGTGTCCTGATAAACATTGTGCTTTTGCTGTTGCAGCAATTTTGCAGTTCCCAGCTGTGCACCAGAAGCGTCCGCCAAAATCGGGTTATCGCCGCACAAAAATCAATCGTATGAAACACCATCTGCTGATAAAAAATATGGCATAGTTTTTTTTGTTAAGTTTATAGAGCATGCAAGTATCTGCAGCTGTTGCATAGCTTTACTACCTTCCATGTGCAATACTATTTCAAGATAATGTTTCTAAGATAGATTTCACCAAAACAGTTTACTGATTATAAGTTTGTAGGATGTACCAAACATCTTTACTATAATGGTGGCGTGGTTTTAACCATTTAATGCAGCAAAGTGCAATATTTCTACCTTTTTTCTGAGCACACCCTTATTTGTTGGAGAAGTTTTGACTAGTTTTTCAATTATAGTGATTACATTTTAGATGTGCAGAAATATTAATTGGCTAGAAACTATTTAGTAGAAATCATTTAGTAGAATCTCTTGCTCGTTCTTGCTTGTAGTTATTGTACATTTAGCTCAACTTCTCTTTTGTGAATATGCCTAGCTTGGTTCTAACATAGACCATTTATGTGGATATTGGTTTACTCTTAATACTCTCTTTTTGAGTAAGACTGGGTTCTATATTGGAGTATATTTGAGGCATATTATTATTAACTAAAATAGAAAGTGAGGTTTCCAGATGTGTGTGTACCTCCCTCTTAAGGGTGCTCACTTACTTGCGAGGGTACACTTAAAATCGTCTAACTCATAAGTTAGAACATAGTAAAGGGGGGCGGGGGAGGTACCATGATCTGCATAATGCTCGCTGTAGCACCTATTTTATAATAATCCTCCAGATATCATGTAGAATAATTACCTTAAGGATCCGCAACACATGTTTGAAGTAAATCCAAGGTTTATCATCTGTTCAACGTATCGTTGCATGATTAGTAATTTAGTGTGAATGACTATGTTATTTTAGATGTCTTAATAAAATTCTTTCAAAAGTTCTAGTAAAAAGAAATTCTTCTTGTACAGTGTTGAAACATTCCCAATTTGTTGTTTACTTTTAGACGTTGTACATAATTAGATTTAGTTATTCAAAACTCACATTAACTTGTATTTGTACATATTTCTTATAGTTTTCTTATCTTGCATTTTAGCTTCTACTTGGGAAATCAGAAATATAAACTCATCGTCCGGTCATCCGAGATGTCTTGTGACCCAAATGCTAGAGATAAATGCTGAAGGATGGTTTGGGTGGAAGAATAATCAAAGCTTGAAGTTTGAAAAATCTGTTCCTTATGCATTGTTGTGCCAGGTTTCAGGTTGGTTCATTCCTGACATTCCGAGTTGTTTCCAGATAAGAAATTCTGAGATCCCAAAGTAATATGTTTCTTAATAAATTTAATTCATCATCTTAGAGGACTTTTACTTAGTCTCACTGGGAATTGCAGATATGTTGTAGATCTCTTTGGACAAATCTATGTTAGCTCCTGTGAGCATGAGACATGTTTTAAAATCTCGCAGTAGCAGTGTGGCCATTGACAGTAAGCCAAGATTTTTTGGCCATTCCCCTGAAGTACTTGTAACACAGAACTAAATATTAAATTTATACTTTGACAGTTAGAACTAACATTTTTATTTGCATTTGAATTGGGAAGTTCTAGAAAAGTGTTGAAATTTGCTGATAATATTAATTATATTGACAACTAAATTTGCCAAGAAACAAAAATCTTGTCTTTATCAATCTTTTTAGCAAGGTCGGGTTGAAGTGAAAACTGTAGTTACTGATTACTAAGAAGTAGGAGGAAGTGTAGTCTATTTCATGCAATTAAATACTTTACTGGATGCCAGATGCTCTTGAGCAAATACATCCAGAATTCCAGATCCTGTTGCATAAAAGTTTTCTATCTTCATGCATTAATAGTGATGAATTTTCAGGTCTCAGGGCATACATTGGAGCAAGATCCGCACATGATGCAAAAACAGCCGTCATGGATTCCAAAGGATCTGGTTACTCTACACCAAATGGCGAGTTTGCCAATATAGAAGGGAATGATGAGTTCCATGATGCTGTTGGTACTGATTCATCATCGCCATCATTATCAGAGGAAGATGATGATGATAGTGATAATGAAGTAGAACTTAATAGTAAGGTAAGTAAAGCCTGTTTACATGATCCACATGATAAATGCAGACAAACAATAAAAGCATAAGCCAAAACAAAGGGGTAACAAAAGTTAAGAAAACCTGATTGTGGACCCAAGAGTGTCCAGACCTTTACTTAGATGCTCCTACCGATAAAGATTTTATATTCAGTTCTATTCAGGCAGTGTTCATTCAATAGTGTCGCATTAAATTTAAGATCTTCCAGTAAATCAATATATGCACCACTTCTGAGGTTCATTCTCTACAAATTTGGAGATAATCTAATAATTATGTACCCTATCCCTATTTTACTTTAGGAGTTGTTAAATAATTTAACAGGAGTTACTTAAATTTTATAGTGTCACGTTATTTATGGCAGGGCAATACTGAGTCATTGGCAATTTCAAAATCGGCTCTAAAGAGAACTTCAGGTACCTGATTCTCTTTTTGAAGATTTGCAGTGTAAGCGGGATCATTTATAGTATTATGGCTAAGGAATGCCACAATTTACTGCAGTACACTTACCTGAACTTGTTAGTTTTGAGTTATTGTATTGAGTGCTTCAGTTTATTTTTAGGCACAGCTGCAGATGCCATTAGGGAATCCTTTACAAGCGCAGATCCGATTGCTCTTGATCATCATGAATTTCAAGGTTCCATGCGCCTTAAGACTGCTGAGGCCGATAGAGACTGCTGGTCATCTCCCGATGGTTCTGGATTTATGATCAGGGGGAAAACATATATGAAAGATAATTCCAAGGTGAGAACCAACTGATTATTGATAAAAAATAAAAAATAAAAACCGATAAATCTTTGTCCATTATAGCAAGTATTTGGAGATAGTTGACTAGCAGTCACTCTTTAAAAGTACTAAAGTTTGCAAATATGTCAGAATGAAGTGCAGAGTAGTAGTCCTTTTACCTAGAATTCTAACAGATTAGCTAACCTTTGTTTTGTGAGTCTAACACAATCATTTATCTTACTTTTTACAGTTTTGATTAATCGATCTGTTAAGATGCATATATCACTGATCTGTTAAGATGAATAACATTCAAGATATAACCTCTTTCCAGATAGCAGGAGGAGATCCTCTTCTTAAGCTTATAGCTGTTGACTGGCTCAAGATCGATAATCCAGTCAATAACATTGCGTTGCATCCCAGTTCTCTTGTTCAGGTAATCAAAATTTTAATGTGATCAGAAAGCTTTTAAGAAATTAATATATTGATTATGAAATAGTGTCAGAATCCAATATCCTTTTCCTTTGCTCTCTGGTTTGGCGTCTTTAGGTCATCTCTAGAATTGTAGGGTTTTTTAATTAGGCTTGTAAAAGAGATAGAGGTCCTTGACACTCACCTCATCTCGTACCCTTTACTCTCTGGTACATGTTTTTTCTGTATCTCATGCTATTTGCTATTCTTTACCAGGGTGTACTGATGTTAAGTGATCTGGTTCAGATTGATGATAAATTTTGATCTAAACCTCAGTCAGTTCTTCTCAACTAAAAGATGTTGAAGTATAACATAATGTTGCACAATTGTCGTTCGAATGTAACTTTGTCCTTACTAATTACCAACAGGAAGACCTTATATTGGTTTTTGTCACCAGGGTATGCATAATTAACAATGTATCCCAAGCCTAAAGGTAAGGGACTACAGATGTCATTATTAAGTTTTCTATCTGTTTATATATCTGTAGACCCTTTCCCAGCTGAGCTGTCAAGGGTTGTTGGATTGACAAAATTGATTCTTTGATTTATAGAGTTTATGGACAGGAATCTACTGTAGTTTTGAGCCAAAGAAATGATATGTAAGAATAAACTTAAGACTAAGTTATTGAGCAAAAAGTGCTATGAATACAGTAATAAGTCAGCAATGTTGAATTAACTGCAGAAATCCACCATTCCGGTATTTTTTTACTGCAGAGGTTATGATAAGGTATTAATTGCAGTCGATAACAAGTACTATATTTAGTTGACGCGGATAGTTGATATGTTTCAAGTATAGTAAAAAGGGAGGTGAAAATTGAACTCTGGACCTCTTTTAGCACTTGGAGTATTATCTTAACAACTGCCTTATTTTTTTAAAAATTTGCTACTTACGATCTTCTTTTTTTAATGCACAAAAGTTTTAGCCAAAAAAATATATTTAGTTGCTATAACAAACAATCTTTCTTTATCATGATGTGTGTTGCCCATTAACATGCTCTCTAACTTGGATTAGTTTTCCTATTTTAAAATGTTTATGTATATTCATAAGCATTCTGTATATTATGGCTAAAGGGGAATGTTAGAATATAATATAAAGATAGGGGAGTGTTATAATATAATATAAAGATCCAGTTGGGCCTTCTGCTAACAATCTTATATACGGAAGCGCCCGCGATCCACTCTACGACTGGGTAAGGGGGAATGGTAGAATATAATATAAAAATCCAGTTGAGCCCTTGATCCATTCTTCGACCCAAAAATGGGTAACGGGGAATGTTAGAATATAATAGAATGATCCAGTTGGGCCTTTTACTAATACCTTAAGGTAGCGATTGGTTACTTAACAATCTTATTTATTTATAGTCAATTAGTCATCTAATTCATCTTTTTTTTTTATTATCATTTAATCTAAAATCTTTTTGGCAAGCTTTGGTGTCTTATGCAGAACAAGCTGAAGCTTCTGGATATATGTAATATACACCTACATTAATACAAGAATATAAATGTGCTAAGAGTTGGAAATTCGGAATGCATACTGTGTACTTGACAATTCCAGATATCTGATTTTTGCTTTTATGAGATCTTCTACTGAATCTCTTACATTAGTTATAATATATTTTCAGTCAGAAGCTGGAAAAAAAGTGCCATTCATCCTTGTGTTAAACCTTCAGGTATGCATAATATTTGTTATGCTTCTCTCTCTGCATAAAAATTTGTTCTCTCTCTCACATGTTCAGCTAAATTTATTATTTGAAAAATATATTAATTCATGCCTTTAAGTTATAGTTGACATCAATGTGATATTGATTAAATACTTGTAGAAGTGTTGGAAAACATAGAGAATTTATGTAGCTTGTTTTATGTAAATCGATCTAGGTTTTCATTTGATTAGTAGTGATCGCTTCTCGGCTATACTCCTGAATAAAATGGCTATCAACTTATATATCTGTAGTTCTATCATGAAACAATGGGATGGAGTTGAAAGGAATATGGTGAGCTGCTCGGTTATTACACACATGGCATAGGAACCAACAATTCTGGATCTAGCCACATAACTCTGTTTCTTGCTCTAAGTTATGCAAGACCACAGATTTTTGACCAAAAAAAGAAATAACATCCTGTAGCATCGTGTTTATTGAATAGTAACTTAGTGACTGGAGCATGGGTCTACTGTCGAAGTATCTAGTCAGTGGTGACTGCTAGTCAAGTAGATGTGTGCAGACAAACTTTGAGAACAACTACCAATTACTATTAATGTTTAAAACTTCAATACATAAACTCGGAACAAGCGGCCTTCATATCAAACCATGAGCATTACCACCAATAATTACTACCAATATAAATTGTGTTTGTATCATGAACAATGTTTCTTTCTGTAATTAGCGTTTCAATACATAGAACAGTCCAAACATGCAAATTTAGCTAGCATCCTGAGTAGCGCATAGCCTGGAAAACATTGCTCTGTTTGTTTAATTTAAGTAATATATATATGTGTGTCTGAGATAGAGAGAGTCATGTGATATCATGTTATAGTGCAGACAAAAGGATAGAATTCACACACATAAGCGAAACATGTGATATTCATTGGCTGAAAAACAAATATTTTTTTTTGTTTCTTGTTGTCCTCTATCAATCTTGATTCTAATTTGGGTCTTGACTTATTATAAGTTCTGAAAGTTATTAATAGTTTCAACTTTCAACTTATGTTTAGCTCTTTTTACCGTTCCATGTAGACAATGTATTCTTGGTTTGTATTTTCAGGTTCCTGCTAGGCCACACTATAGTCTGGTTCTTTATTATGCAGCTGAAAGGCCTGTAAAGGAGAACTCTTTGCTGGGTCGATTTGTCGATGGGACTGACGCGTTTCGCGATTCAAGATTTAAACTTATTCCAAGTGTAATTGAGGTAACTCTAGTAAAAAATGAAGCCATGATTTCCGTTTTTTTTATATTTCTTCACTGGTAGCTGTTAATAATTGTACTAATGTGATGTCTCCCAAGTCCTAACAATTATGTCTGTCTCAACCATCAAAACCTTTGTCTCATTTCTGCCTTGGTAATTTTGCATTTGGCATTTGTATCGAATTTTTAAATTTCACAAACATTATTCCGTACTTTTCTATTTATACACTATTCTCCAGAACGTCCTGTGTATTTAAATATTGTTTGTAACGTTAGTTTTTGCAATTTCGTTAATTTTGACGTGCGGTATTGATTATTTGATAACATCAACAGGGATATTGGATGGTTAAGCGTGCTGTCGGAACAAAAGCTTGTTTGCTGGGAAAAGCTGTAACTTGCAGATACTTGAGACAGGACAATTTTCTAGAGGTAGTTAAACTTTAGCATGTTCTAGCCCTTGTCAGGGTTAAGAACTCTGCGAACGTGTTGTAACGTATCTTTTAGGTGGTAAGGGCCTTAAGGTGAACTAAGTTCACAATTGAAAGATGAATGGTTAGTCTGAATTGTAATCTTAAAAGAAATTATTGCTTCATGATTTACTAAAATGGTTTTTTCTAATGTTAAATACGAACCGTTGGTTGTGATGTTACAACTATTTACATACTTAGTCAATTTGAATAAATCATCCCAGTGCATGCATATTAGCATATTACATTTGTTACTTGATCTTGCACTTTGTAAAGACTACAGTATCACGTGTGCAGATAGATGTAGATATTGGCTCATCATCTGTAGCAAGGAGCATCATCGGCCTTGTCCTTGGATATGTAACAACTCTAATTGTTGATCTTGCAATCATGATAGAGGTCTTACATTTCCTCTTTGTCCTTCTTTTCCTTGTGCAATTCTTGAAAAAGAAAATTTGAATTGTTCGAGTTTATCGCCAAATTATGATATTCCTAGTATGCCATTCATTTACTAAATTTCTATGCAATTACATGAGTGGATAGATGCTCACTACAGCTATTGTATGTGCAGGGACATGAAGAGGAAGAATTGCCTGAATATATCCTTGGCACCGTTAGGCTTATTCAT
This sequence comes from Kitagawia praeruptora, assembly GCA_037693485.1. Classification (NCBI taxonomy): domain Eukaryota; kingdom Viridiplantae; phylum Streptophyta; class Magnoliopsida; order Apiales; family Apiaceae; genus Kitagawia; species Kitagawia praeruptora. The sequence goes on along the minus strand of CM075351.1, from coordinate 20,672,946 downwards.
GTAAAACCTGAGTCTGCTGTACCTTTTAAGGATTGAGGTCAGATATTAGATAGTTATACACACAATTGTATTATTTCATTTGCTTCCCCAAAGGCCACAGCTATGTCATTGTAATCCTATATACAAGTAGTTGCAGTAATGATTGTTTATGTAATGTCTGAAAATGTAAGGTGAATTCATGTGAAGAAGAAACAAAGCTTAGATATGATGAGGAAGGAGCCTTTATTCCTTGCATCAATTTGTTTAGCTTACTCCTAACAATTATTCTTGGACTTGGGTGTCCAAGTCCAAGAATAATTTGTTTAGTTTCAGGGACAAATGATCATCTTATCAAATACTATTATTTCCCAAGGCATCATTATTTCCAATTTCATTCCACTGCTTGAAGTCACTCAATCACTGTAGTTTTTAGTGTTTTTCCCATTTGTTTTATCAAATTTGATTAAAGCAACCTAGTTTTCGATGAAATCTTCGTAATTTATTCTTAGCAAGAATAATGCTAGCTTTCAAATAATCCTTAAAGTAATGAAATTTGATGTTGGATAATATTGTTGGTGTGCTGTTCTTGTCACTTTGCTGTCTGCAATTTTCAATCAATCTTCTTCTTCCTTTCTTTTCATTTCATCTTTTTGTTAAATTTGCATCACTTTCAAATTATTCACCTACTGCACAGTGTTAACAATAACATTTATGTGGTTTGTCATATTGGTTTATATACAGTGTTCGAAAAGTTGTTAGACATGCACCTGTTAATCCTTTTTCTTCTTGTACTTGTAGAAGAATTAGAGAATATATTTATCTCACTCCAAAATGTTTTATTTGTGCATGTCTTCTTCACATGCAAAATATGTTCTGCATAATATAGATGTTAAATATTTATTATATTCGTTTTATTTTTGTTAATAGGATTGATCAAACGTGCTCATAGTATTATTTCCACCAAGCTTTAAAATTTGATGCATCGTAAAGGAATATCCTCATAGTATTATTTCTGATAAGTTTTAAAATTCGATGTACCGTAAAGGAAGTGAAAGGAGGAATCGGTAAATTTGTTAAAAGAATTACCATGGCAGCAAACTATAAATTGAATAGATACGTTGCACTCACGGGTACAAAGAGAACACCTGTGACGACAATGAATGCCTGCTAACAATTGAGAATATATTTGTGTGATTGTGTTTCATTTGAAATGAAAGTGAAGGACAACAGCTTGCGTCTTGTGATAATTATAACTTCTTGGACTCAGCTATTAATAATCGGTGGATTCTTGTCACAGCAGAATTATTAAACTGGTACACTCTATAATTCTTTCAAATTTTGTTTATTCTAAGATAAAGTTATTGTAAATAAGGGTCAGCAAAATAATGCAAGAATGGCAGAGCTGTCAACTGTAAGTCTGTAATTTTTGTTGTTAAAAAGATGGAGGTAACATGAAATAAGGTAGCAAGCTAAAAAGAACACTTGAAGGTTACTTAAAACACTGACAAGCCTCGGGTCATTTTATGATAAAAGGTGATAGCAGTAGAAAAAGTGAGCTGCTTTTTTCTACATTTTTTACCTGTCTCGTTAACTTCTTTCCCCCCAACAAATTCAAAGCTCTTCAGCATGCTGAGGGTAACTGTATAGTGTATGAGTGTCCGGACACCGTCAAATGATTGTTGTGACATAACTTATCGTGTTTATTATCAACGATAAAGAACAAGACATGTTTTTTTATATTAATAGAATAGGATCATCTATTCTTATCGTATTGAGTAAAAAAGTTTTAAAAATTTACTTATTACCTTACTTATTATTATTTATTCATGATATGTATATTTAAATCTATATTTTCTTTGTATAATTAGTACTCAATCTCACATATATTCCTTGCTAGTTCCTACTACTCTACTACCAATCATTCAGACACTAATCTTGACTAATAATTACCCTCCAACGTCCACACGAATCACCTTTATTTGTTACTAATCTTGACCAATGATTGTTTAAAGTACGTCCCACTGCTAAAAAAGTGAGAATTTTCAAGGCGATTAGTGTTTACACTGCTACATAAGTGAACTTATTGGATTCTCAGTTAGGAAAAGTAAGAAAAGAGATGCTTTCAAGAACAAAGAAAAGTTAGTTTATTCTTAATGGCAAACATCATCCAACTACAAAATCAAATTCATGGTCCCCTTTTGCTTCCAAAAGCAATCCAATAATTTTCTTAAAGATTCACTGTTAGTCAATCTCCTTGAAGCCATGATAAGCTTTCTCTATTTCCCATGCATGATGCAATATTGTTGTTTACATGTATACAAAAGTAGTACTCCCTCCGTCCCTTAATGTTTTTCCTGTTTTGACTGGACACGTTTGCCAACGCATACTTTTGATCGTTAATATCTTGAATTTCGTATTAATATTAAATATAAAAACTTCACTGTATTAAAGTACTCATAAATACGAATCCAACAAGATCACTCATGACTATATTTGGTCTTATAGATTAGACGTAAATTAGTAATTTATCTCATGTTATGAACAGTTCCGGCATATGAAACAAGAATGATAATATGAGACGGAGGGAGTACTATATCTCATCTTAAAAGCTGACATTTTTATCTTGGCTCCAGTATTATATTTTGATCAGTTTATGCATCTTTCTTCTTGCTTCTCCCACTGCAAATCCCAATGGAGATACTCCATTTCTCCTACCTCAAATTTCTCTTGTTTTGCTCCATGTTCATCACCACATTTTCAGTTCTTGATCCCATTTCAGATTCTCTTTTAAACTTGAAAGCAGAGCTCATTGATGGTTCCAATAGTTTGAGTGATTGGTTTGAGTCTTCTGGTAAAAGCCCACCTGAAAATATCCAGGCTTGTTCATGGACTGGTGTGATATGTAACAGTAACTCTACTGTCATCACTGGTTTAGACCTGTCAATGAAGAATCTTGGTGGTGAGATATCAAGAATGGATTTTGATTTACTCAGTGATCTTGTTGAACTTAACATCAGTTACAATATATTCTCTGGAGGACTCCCTGAGGGAATTTTCAACCTCACCAATCTAAAAGTCTTGGATTTCAGCAGAAACAATTTTTCTGGTCAGTTTCCAAGTGGGATTTCTAAACTCAAGAATCTTGTCACTCTTGATGCCTTCAGCAACAGCTTCTCAGGAGAATTACCGGCCGGTGTCTCGGAAATTTCAACACTTAAGGTTCTGAATTTTGCTGGGAGTTATTTCAGTGGACCAATTCCATCTGATTATGGCTCATTTCAGAGCCTTGAGTTCATACATTTAGCTGGAAATTATCTCAGTGGCGGTCTTCCACCAGAATTAGGAAGGTTGAAAACACTGACTCATATGGAAATTGGTTACAATTCTTACCAAGGAAGCATTCCATGGCAATTTGGTAACATGAGTGAGCTCCAGTATCTTGATGTTGCAGGTGCTAATCTTTCCGGGACACTGCCAAATTATCTCAGCAACCTGACTAAACTTCATACTCTTTTCCTCTTCAGAAACAAACTTTCAGGTCAAATTCCATATAATTTTGGTAATATCAAAGCTCTTACAAGCTTGGATCTTTCTGACAACTTGCTCTCTGGACCAATTCCAATTAGCTTCTCTGAGCTGCAGAATCTCAGACTGCTAAGTCTAATGTATAATGGCATGAGTGGTTCTGTCCCTCAAGGTATAGCAAAACTTGAGAATCTTGATACTCTTCTTATATGGAACAATCATTTTTCTGGATCAATTCCACAAGATTTGGGAAGATATTCTAAGCTCAAATGGGTTGATGTTTCCACAAACAACTTAATAGGCCTCATTCCACCAGATATATGTGCTTCAGGACAGTTAACCAAGCTGATTTTGTTTTCCAATAATTTTTCGGGTGGACTGTCTCCATCAATCTCCAGTTGCTCCTCGCTAGTTCGCCTTCGGATTGAAGACAATTCATTTTCAGGTGCCATCTCTTTGAATTTCAATAAGCTTTCTGTTATCAGCTACATAGATATTTCAAGAAATAGGTTCACTGGTGGGATTCCTGCTGGTATATCTCAAGCTTTTAATCTTCAGTACTTCAACGTGTCTAATAATTTAGAGTTAGGTGGTATAATCCCTGAAAATTTATGGTCCATGCCACTTATTCAAAATTTCTCTGCTTCGTCTTGCAACATCACGGGCAATATTCCACCATTCCATTCTTGTAAATCTCTGTCAGTTATTGAATTGAATATGAATCGTCTTTCGAGTACTTTACCAACAAGTATACTCAGGTGTGGAAGTTTAAAACTTCTAAATGTGTCCTTCAATGACATATCTGGTTCAATTCCTTCAGAAAACGTCTTTAGATTGATGGATTCTAGTTCATTTATTGGAAATCCTAAGCTTTGTGGAGCTCCCTTGAGACCATGTCATAAAAAAGAAGAAATTGGAGTGGAACGAGGAAGTAGAAGAACACAAATTGCATGGATTCTGATTACCTGTGCAGTAGTAGTTCTTCTACTTATGCTAATATTGTTTGGAATATTGTATCGTAAAAGAGGAAGTCAAGACCAGTGGAAAATGATCTCCTATAGAGGCCTTCCGCAGTTCACAGCAAACGATATTTTAAAGAGTTTTAACTCAACAGAGACCATGGAAATTATGCCAGCACTGTCAGGTTCGATTTGCAAAGCAGTTCTGCCTACTGGAATTACAGTTCTGGTGAAGAAATTTGAATGGGAAACCAAGAGATCGCAGCTTGTGCTGGAGTTTATAAATAGGATAGGAAATGCAAGGCACAAGAATCTGACAAGATTGTTAGGATGCTGTTACAATAACAATCTGGCTTACTTGTTGTATGAGTACTTGCCAAATGGAAATCTGACTGAAAAAATGGGAATGAAGAGAGATTGGGCAGCTAAGTCGAAAATTGTGACTGGCATTGCAAAGGGATTGTGTTTTCTTCATCATGATTCCTTACCTGCTGTTTCTCATGGAGATTTGAAGGCTAGTAACATTATTCTTGATGAAAACATGGAACCGCATTTGGCAGAATATGGATTCAAACATCTAGCTCAACTGAATGGTGGCTTAAATGCTGCAACAATGTATTGGTTGAAAGAAGGTATAGTTCATTCTTTTATAAAAAAAATCTATTGTAGTTGATTGTTTTGTTTTCATGAAATTAATTCTTTATGTACATAATCAGATTGTGGAATTGTTGGCAAACATCTTGATCATTTTCTGTGGACAGATGAATTCAGCGGAGCCATCAAGGAAGAGCTCTACATCGATATATTCAACTTTGGAGAGATTATTCTGGAAATTATAACAAATGGTAGGCTGAAAAATGCAGGAGAAAGCATCCGAAAAAAACAAAAGGAAGCTATTTTAAAAGAAATTTACGACGAGAATGAAGCTGACTCCTCAAAGTCACTGCAAGAGGAGATTAATTTGGTCACTGAAATCGCTTGGCGTTGCACTACAAGAAGATCATCTGATAGACCATCAATGCAAGATGTTCTGAAACTCCTATCAGCCTTAAAATCATAAAATTATGTCTAGTTTTTTTTACATATAGTACTGTTTCAATGGTTGAATAGCTAGTGAGGTTTGTTATTTGCAGTAGACTTGATATATACATAAGGTATTGTTGTTTTCTTCCTAATGGAGTGCATGTGTTGCTGTATAATAGCAGTAAATAAGTTTCTTGAATCCTTTAAGGACCCAACTTTTTGTAATATCCCATGTTTTCATGTAATTGGAACTTCAATTCATTGGTACCTACTACTCCCTCCGTCCCTTAATGTTTTTCCTGTTTTGACTGGACACGTTTGCCAACACATACTTTTAATCGTTAATATCTTGAATTTCGTATTAATATTAATTATAAAAATTTCACTGTATTAAAATACTCATAAATACGAATCCAACAAGATCACTCATGACTATATTTGGTCTTATAGATTAGACGTAAATTAGTAATTTATCTCATGTTATGAACAGTCCCGACATATGAAACAAGAGTAATATTAAGGGACGGAGGGAGTACAATTTATCCAAAAGGTACTTAATACTTTTCTTTATTCCAACTCCAAGGAATACAATTTTAAGCTGCTTGAGAAATCAGACTTTTGTAAAGGAAATGCTTTTTGACAAATGAAAACAGAACATTAAAACCATTTGCAGTGGTTTCACTTCTGTTGCACATGATACTTTTCTTATTCCAACTTTGGGAATATTACTTTAACTTTTTTTTTCTTTTTTTTCTTTTGTCAAAGGAATATCAGACCTCTCTCGAGAAAATGTTATTAGAAAAATTCAAAGTAGTACATTAGAATGTTACAAAACAGGTTAGAAGAGTAACACGCTAGCTCTCGAATTCATAATTTTAAGTGAAAAATATTGTTAAAAAAAATATTCTTCCATTTGTTTTGTTTTTAATTTTTTTTAATATTTTAATTTCTTAATCAATCACTTTGGATAAAAAAATGATTAAGTAAGATAAAATATTTATATTTAGGAAAACTTATATGAGGTTGCGAAATTTTCACACAAAAACATATGGAGTTGTATTTTTAGATTTACACTTAAATACATCTCTATTTACGTTTTTATACCTAAAATGCTTATAAACTTAGGTGATACACTATAAATTTATTAATTTATTAGTAATAATTAATTACTTAATTTAATATGTTCAGTGTTGAATTATTTGTCTACAATAAGTTCATCATTTATTAAATATGTAAATTAATTTTAATAAATATTAAAACTGGGTCGAATCCAGATATTCGGATTTGTAAAAAGTTGTGATCCGAATTCATAAATAAAACCCAAATCGGATATCCGATCCGATTTTTTCGGATCGAATATCCTAATTTCCGGATTTTCATAATCGGGTACCTCGAAAAATCAGATAATCCGATTTCGAATTTTTGTGCTCATCCCCAGTTTGGTTTAAATTTTGAAGGATAATTCACGTGTCTTTTCCTCGATTAATGTCAAATTTTCACGTCAATCTCTTAACAAATATACTAATATTTTTATCCTTGTCACGCATTAATTAGAAACTAGGTAACAAAACCGCGCTACGCGTGCACAAAAATATTTTTAAAAATTATACACATAACATTATTGTTTGTTAAATTTTATTATTTGAAAGTTAATATGATAAATTAAAAATTATGTGAAATGTAATTAAATTTGAATGTTTAAAAATTAAAGAGAAAAGAATTAGGTGAAAAAAAAACATGTTTCATTTAAATTCTTGAATAATAATAATAATAATAATTTTGAAGATATTGACGAACCTATTTTGTCGCATAAAAAATGCTTTTGAAATCCAATATTGACAAACATTTGCAAAGTTTGACATTGAATAAGTAAAAATAACATTTGTGAATCTTTTCTATTGTCGATGACATCATAAAAGACGTGATTGCTTAATTTGTTATTAAATTATTTGTTAGTAAAATTGATGGGTGAAGGCCCTAACTACCTCTTTTTCCCCTTCCCATTACCAAAATACCCAGATCCAAAATCGCGGCCCTAAATACCCACGGGACGCGCTACTGACAGCGGAGTGTCTAGGTGATACGCTACTGGCAGTGTAGTTACAGGGTGATACGCTATTGGTAATGGCGGAACGTTGAGATACGCCACAGGGGTCGCGCGTGATGACGTCATCACACGCTTCCGAAAAATCGCTACAGTAACTGCAGATGCGCATTTGCAAAATGCGTATCACACGATACGCATTTGCAACTTGCGTATCTGACGTCAGCTTTGCCGTCTCCAGAGGTCGCGTTAATGGCGATTCAGGCGACTATTTTGTTTCTCTTCCACCGTCCACATCACGAGTTTTCCAGTCACATGTTATATATCAATAGAATCGCCAATCGATTCTCTACACATCTATATTATTGATTTTGTGTTTGTATCCCCGGTTTTGAAAACCCCAAATCACCCCAGTTTTTCGATTCAAAATTCCGTTCGACTTCGTTCATGCTCCTGCGGGGCCGGACGACGGAAACAAATACTGGGATGATGATGGCGACGAGATTTTGGTCCTGTGGTGATGATTTGGATGCTGGTGGACGTGGAGACGATGACAAACGAAGATCTCGGGTTTTTCAGTCATGATCGTCGGTGAGCCTTTCTCTCCAAATCCGGCGAGCTCGTTTGTTTTTCTGGCTGCTACAGTAGAACGGATGCGCCTCTCCCACAGGCGCATCTCGTGGGTAGATAGGACCAAGCATTCCGAAAAACGGCATTTTGGTCCATGGGTGCCTCATTTTGAGGCATTTTGGTCATTTTCTCAAAATTGATCGTACGATGAAAAGAATTAGAATGTAAATGTAATGAGAGGTGTGATTGATTTCACTTGTCGACATATTTGGTTTTATGACGAAAAAAGCAGAATTCAAATGCATATTGTAAGTCATGCTTCAGGTTTTTTTGGAGTGATCCGACACCCGTATCTCTACATTTAATTAATTTTTTAGAGCATTTTATAAGAACTGTTTTGTTTATAACATTAAAATTAAATTCATGGACACATCAAAGTGATACTTACATATTCTAATATTCTTTTATTAAATTTTATAATAAATTTTTGCATATAATTGTTTTTAAAGCCGATGCTCGTTTTATAACACCCTTACTTAATGCTCAAAAAGTGAGAATTTGTTTAAAATAGCAAAAATCAACTCCTTAAACACCTTTTACTTTTTTCCATACCAAACTACAATGTCAACATAATTCCTATAATAAAAATTTGTAAATATTAAATATAACTAATTAACGATTTTAAACACCGTCTCCCATCTCATAACATACATGCATGATTAATTGATTAGTAATAGTATAAGAATGTGTTTAATTAGAATATTAATTTTTCCAACACAAAATAATCAAACAACAAATGGGTAATTTTTTTATTGATTTAATTGACGAAAAAAGGGTCCACTTGATTCAATTTAATCGAGTTGGTCACACCCCGTGTATAATTTGTTCAGGTATAAATGTAAATTTTACGATATTACTTTTATTTAAATTGTGGATGTTAATCGAAAAATATATATACTTATGTATCTTATCATGATTCTCACGATCATTGATTACGAATTTATCGAAAAGTTAAAATCGTCTATTAATTATTGCCAAAAAATTTGCAATGATATTGAATAAGGATTAGAAATGATGATAAAAATTATTTTATTTTATTGTTTTACCTTAAAATAATGGTATTTTTATATAAATCACTAATATTTTATAACAAAATAATAATAATAATAATAATGTTCTAATAAAATTGTTAAACTTTTATATTAAATATGAAATAAAGTGTATTTAATATATATTTAATAGATATAATTAATTATTAATTAAATGCAAGAAAATTATTTTAATAAAAAAAATGTGAAAATTCAAGAAAAATATTTTGAAGCTTCTGAGTGCAAGTCTCTCCAGTTTCCTGCTATCATAATAAATTTTTATATAAAAGTACTGTAATAGATAAATTAATTTCTATTATTCTTAAAAAATTGATTGGTCTCTTATGAATTTTCTATTAAAAATTAATTTAAAAATAATTTACATGAATTATTAATTGGAAAATATTTTCATTATATATATCTAAAATTTTGATAATCTTAAAAACATCACAAACATATAAAAATAAAAATTACAACATGAACGTAATATTTACAATCAAAAGTTACAAATATTTAATACAACTTAATAACGTTTTTTTAAAACCGACACCTCTCTCATAATATACATGTTCAATAATAGTTTAAGAATTTATTTAATTTATTTAACACAATATAATGAAACAATGGGCATATAATTTTTTTATCAATTTAATCTTCCGATAAAATGGTTGAGTTTGTTCAATGTAATTAGTTTGGTCATAACTCATGTGTGTATGCGCATGATTTGTTTACAAATTTCAGATATTAAGTAAAGATCCATGTACTTCTATAATTTACTACGATTCCACAATCATTGATAATAAAGATTATTTGAGAAGTTGGTTAATAATGTTTTTTAAAACCGACAACCCTCTCATAATATACATATTCAATAATAGTATAAGAATTTGTTTAATTACAATAAAAAATTATTTCAACACAATATAACGAAACAATGGGTGTATAGCTTTTTTATCAATTTTATCTTCCGATAAATGACTGGATTTGTTAAATTTAATCGATTTGATCATAACTCATGTATTATTTATTCATGTGCAAAATTTAAAATCTATCTGTACTGTTTATATACAATTCCAGATATTAAATAAATATCATGTACTTCCATAATTTATTACGATTTTTACAATTATTGATAATAAAAATTGCTTGAGAAGTTAAGGTCGTGTACCCTATAATCATCCGAAAAGAAATTATAGTGATCTTGAATAGGGAATAAAAAATAATGTAATATAAAAAATTGTTATTCGTCATTTTAACTAAAAATAAACATAACTATATATAATTAATATTTAATATTGAAAAAATAACTATAATGTTCAACTAAAGTTTGCTAATTTTTAAACAAATTAAATAGAATAAATTTAATATATGTTTAATAGGTGTAATTAATGACTAATTAAAATGTCATTAATAGCTATTTAATGCAAGAAAAGAATTTTAATAAAAAAAATCAAAAAAACGAAAATTCAAGAAAAATAACTTGAACTGTTCTGGTGCATTTCCGATCTCCAGGCATTATAATATATATAGATATAGATATAGATATTATATTAAAATAATAATTATAATGTCCACATATAGATTGCTAAACTTTTATATTAAATATGAAATAAAGTGCATTTAACGTAAATTTAATAGGTACAATTAATGATTAATTAAATTCAAGAAAATTATTTAAATAAAAAAATCAAAAATGTGAAAATTCAAAAAACTATTTTGAAGCTTCTGAGTGAAAGTCTCTCCGATCTCCTGCTATTATAATATATACTAGGTAATTTAGCCGCGCTTTGCGCGGTTAATAAATTTTTATTGTACTCTCATTATATATTAAAAAAATTTATAATATTAAAAATATCATAAATATTAAAAGTAGCAATTACAATATAAAATATAACTAAATAACGTTTTGAAAGCTGACACCCCTCTCATAACATACATGCTCAATAATAGCATAAAAATGTATATAATTAGAAGATTTAATCATAGGAGTATGGCCTCAACTATTTTTTTTTGCACAAAAATGACCCAAATATTTTTTAAGCAGATGCTTGCATTCCGTCTAAATTAGTCTAAATATTGCTGTTTATTTTTGGGTCATTTGTGTTAAAAATACATTTTTCAGCCATCATGTTGTAATTAAATCATAAACTGAATACATTCATCTGTTTTTAAAAATAGTTAGGTCATCACATTGTCTATTTTTAAATTTGGACCATTTTTGTGCAAAAAAAAATAGTTGTGCCCATCCTCCTGCAATTAAGTCTAATTAGAATAGTAATTTATTATGACATAATATAATGTAACAGCATGTATATAACATTTTTATCAACTTAATCGATCAATAAAATGATTGAGTTTATTATGTAAAAAATAAAAATATGTCAATATTATTTTATACAAATTCCAGATTTTAACTAAAAGATTATACTTCCATAATTTATAAAAAATTTCACAATTATTGATTAAAAATTGTTTGAGAAGTTAAGATCGTTTATCCTATATCGTTTGAAAAAAGTTTTCAAAAATCTTCAACATGTAATAAAAAATGACGCAATGCGAATAAATTTAAGTCTTTAATTTACATGAAAAATAATCATAATTTTATACACATAATTAATATTCTAAATTTGAATAATAATGATAATGCTCAAATAAAGTTTGTCAATCTTTTCTATAAATAATATGAAGTAAATTTATTATATATATATATATATATATATATGTATGTATTCATAAGTGTAGTTAATGATTATTAAGATGTCATTAACATGCCATTAAGATGCTACTTAATGAAAAAAAAAGGATTTAATAAAAAAAACAAAAAAGTGAGAATTTAATAAAAATATTTTAAACGCTTCTGGTGCATTTCGGATCTCCTGGCATTATAATATAAAAAAAAATAGTTGAGCCCATCCTCGTGCAATTAAGTCTAATTAGAATAGTAATTTATTATGACATAATATAATGTAACAGCATGTATATAACATTTTTATCAACTTAATCGATCAATAAAATGGTTGAGTTTATTATGTAAAAAATAAAAATATGTCAATATTATTTTATACAAATTCCGGATTTTAAATAAAAGATTATACTTCCATAATTTATAAAATTTTTCACAATTATTGATTAAAAATTGTTTGAGAAGTTAAGATCGTTTATCCTATAATCGTTTGAAAAAAGTTTTCAAAAATCTTCAAAATGTAATAAAAAAATGACGCGATGCGAATAAATTTAAGTCTTTAATTTACATGAAAAATAATCATAATTTTATACACATAATTAATATTCTAAATTTGAATAATATTGATAATGCTCAAATAAAGTTTGTCAATCTTTTCTATAAATAATATGAAGTAAATTTATTATATATATATAGGGTTGGACTCCATAGCAAACACCTTATATAACAAACAATAAAGAACACCTCATATCTAATAGATCCATTGCCGGGGCCACCCAATAAAAAAAGTTTTTATTTTTTTACCCTCTATCCATCCATCATCTCAAAAAAAAAAAAAAAATTTAAAAAGTTACTGTTCATGATGATGACGTCATCATGAACAGTGAATTTTTTTTTTGTTTTTGTTGTTTTTTTTTGCTGGCTTGATAGAGGGTAAAAAAATAATAACTTTTTGTATTGGGTGCCCCTGGCGAGGCCAAAGGATCTAATAGATCTAAGGTGTTCTTTGTTGTTTGTTATATAAGAGTGTTCTGTATGGAGCAAAGGCCTATATATATATATATATATATATATATATATGTATATTTATTTATTTATTTATGTATTCATAAGTGTAGTTAATGATTATTAAGATGTCATTAATATGCCATTAAGATGCTACTTAATGCAAAAAAAGGATTTAATAAAAAAATCAAAAAAGTGAGAATTTAAGAAAAATATTTTAAACGCTTCTGGTGCATTTCGGATCTCCTGGCATTATAATATATATAGATACTTTTATATAATTATATAATCTAACTATATTAGTTTCATAATTATTAAAATAATGAATAATGTTATTAATACATAAATTAGGTATAAATTTTTAAACTTGTCGCTGAACCAGAATAAGATGGATCTTTTCTTCAAAAGAAAGGATTAGATGAATCATTAGCGAATATTTTTCATTTATGTAACCTTGAAAAAGGTAATTAAAAAAAGTAGAAATACATATTTATTAGACGCTTCGTTTGGTGAGAAAATGATCAAAATACATCATTTTTGGAGTCCAACTGCCCAAAATACCCGTAGACGCGAACGTCCGCCCTTTTTGACCACGGAATACGTATGTTCAGCTGGCGCAATATAGGATACGCATTTTGAAAATGCGCATCTGGGGTAACGCATCTCCCAGATGCGCAATGACGTCAGCTGACGTCATTATTGCAATTACTGCTCCGGCACTCAGACGAACAGAAAATCGCACTCAAATCGCCTAATTTCGTTCACTATACTCAGGCAACCTCCATCACATCTGAGGGCATCAAAATGATGCCCATACCAACATCTACCTTTTCCCCCGTTCATTTGTTATTTTTTGGCCCCGGAGGGGCATGGATGAGCTAGTCGGAAAAATAAATCGAAAAAATTGAATCGGAATGGGGCTTTTAAATCCGGGGAAATAAACAAAAAATGAAAGACATAGGCTTGTAGATCGTGAGAAGGCGATCATTTTGGTGTATAGCATGCCAATGCTCGATGCCTGAAAAGAACGAACGAAGGGATCGAAAGTTTAGTCGAAAAAAGTCTCCGGCGACGATTGGGGAGAGACGATGAACAGTGGCATATACGCATATTCATCATGCGTATCGCACTCCACGCATGTTGAACATGCGTATACGAAGCACGGTTCACGTTTGCACAAAAACGAATTAACAAACTGTACGCATATATCACATGCGTATATTTACCTGTACGCAACTGAGACATGCGTATACCGACCACGCATGTGTGTAATGCGTGGTCCGTGGACAAAAAGGGCGGACTCCAGCCCCGATAGGCATTTTGGGCAGATTAATTTAATTTGTGGGTATTTTGGTTTTTCACCCTGGTTTGGTTAGGTATAATAAAACAAAGAGAAAGAGAATTAATTGGGGTCTTTGGTTGATGTTTATTTTGTAAAAATTATCATTTAAATCTTTTTAGTTTTAGAATTACCCAACATCCCTTCTATTACATTCTCCACCCCAATTAGGTATTTCGTTTCCTTTCCTAATGTCTTTTCCATTTTTAATTATAACCTCTGTTCTAAAAATCGGTGATTAATCACCGATTAATCCCTGTTCCATGGGTTACCGAACTGATTAATAATCCGATTATTCGATTAATTATTCCGATTAATCTCCAAATCCCCGATTAATCACTGGACAGTGCCTCTACCGATTAAGTCTGATTCCCGCTTTTTACAACACTGATTATAACTAGTTTCAATTCCCGTGCAAGGCACGGGATTGCTCTATTTTATACTGTAATTGGTATTTTTTTTCTCGTTATGTTTTGATATTAATATTAACAATTGATATTGTGATGTCTAAAATTCTTTTCAGTTTATCGCATTCTTTTTTAACCAACATTTATTTTGTCCCCTTTTCAAGATCTCCCATTTTGATTAAAACATTCAGATGTGCTTTTTATTTTTCCAAAGTGCTTAAATCATGTATATGTTGTATTTGATATTACAGATTGTCAAGTAATGCACCGGAGCCAAGAAAGTATAAAAAAAATATTGTATTAGACACATTTCTATAAAGTAAAAATACTAAATTACAGTACACAAAATTAATTTATTCTTAATTTATTCTGTAAATTGTATAGCAAAAATATATATGCTGTTAGCAATCTGAAGTTAATTTTCCAATATTATTTCTTCAAAAATGTTAGATCACTTATAATGAGTTGTAAGGCTCTTTACTCGTGCGACACATAAATTTTTTCGAATGGTTAGTTAATTGCAACATAACGAAAGTGTTATAATTAAGTAGATAGTATTAAATGATGTATATTAATGAATATACATATTAAATACGAATTTTAATTGATGTGCATTAATGAATGTAGAGGGTCAAAATAGTAATTTAAGTTGGATTAAAATGGTACATGTTGTGGTATTATATATATAATAGATGTGTGTCTTAAACCATTAAAACATAGATTAACATGTAAAATATTTGGGGTTTTTTTAAAAATACCCATCCTTCAATTTTATTTTTTTTAAATACTACCAGTTTTGAAACTATTTATAAAAATACCTTTCTTTAAGATTCTTTTTTCAAAAATACGGTTTACAACCTGTGCAACCATTGCAACCTCATTTATAACTTCTGGCGGCGTAGCCGCCAGAAGTTTTGTAAACTATTTTTAAAAATACCTTTCTTTAAGATTCTTTTTTCAAAAATACGGTTTGCAACCTGTGCAACCATTGCAACCTCATTTATAACTTCTGGCGGCGTAGCCGTGTGAGTTGTAAATGAGGTTGCAAATGTTGCAAAGGTTGCAAAAGTTGCAACTGAAAACTGGAGGTTGCAAAAGTTGCAAAGGTTGGAAATTCGTTTGCTCCCCTACGCAACCTCATATGCAACCTTATATGCAACCGAAAACTGAAATCTTAAAACTGAAAAATGGAAGTTCAAGTTCCTGTTTTCAGTTATCATTTTCGACCTCTTTTTTGAAATCTATTATATATATATATATATATATATATATATATATATATATATATATATATATATATATATATCTATTATATATATATATATATATATATATATAAATAATAGATTTCAAAAAAGAAGTCGAAAATGACAATGGAAAACAGGAACTTGAAATCGAAATTCATATGCAACCTTTGCAACCGTTCCAACCATTGCAACCTTTCCAACCTTTGCAACCAAAAATTAGAAGTTGCGGCTGGCGCCGCCCATATATACAAAAGGTTGCATAGGTTGCAGATAGTATTTTTGAAAATAAAACTTAAAAAGGTAGTATTTTTTAAAATAAAACTTAAAAGATAGTATTTTTGTAAATAACTTTTTAAGTGGTAGTATTTTTGAAAATAGTTTTCAAAAGGTAGTACATGGGGTAATTTCCCAAAATATTTTTAAGAATTAAAAGTAATTTTTAATTTGGTAATTTGTATAATATGTCCCAAATTATTGGGCCAGTTTATAAATATGTCCCATTATCAGTTTTTAAGTTAAATAGAGATCAATATACCCTTGTTATATTAATTAAATATTATTATAAATACACAACAAATTTTCAATTTTAGCCACTAAAAAAGTTTTTTTATTTTTGGAACAGGCGGGGGCAATTTTTTAATTCTAACCACTAAAAATTATTTTTTTTACTTTGCTTAGAACAGGCCCCGCCGATGTTCTCAGGTAAAATCCTGAGCTTAAAATGTTTTTTAATACAAATATAAGGATATTTATGTAAATTATTGAGAAAAATTTGATATTTACAAAAACGTTTATGCGGGCCACATTATATCTTATATATAATTGGCATAAGGAGTTTTAGGTGGTCGTCGTCTGGTCGTCGGGTTAAAAAAGTAAGTTAAGTAGAAATTAGGAATGGCCAAAGAACGAGAACGAGTTGAGTCAGAGTATTGATTTTAAAAACCAGCTCAAATTATGCTACCAACTACTCCCTCCGTCCCAATGAATTATATACATTGGGAGACGGGGGCGTGACACGCATTGTAAGGCTCCTAACTACTATAGTTACATAACTTATTTTTACAATTTTCTTTTTTTGTATAAAAATAGAACAATCCTACTTTTTATACAAAAAAAAGAAAAATTTAAAAATAAGTTATGGAACTATACTAGTTATGCACCTTAAAATGCGTGTCAGACACTTAAAAAAACTTATAGAAATGAATGGGACAGGGGGTAACTAATTAATGGTATTTTTAATTTAACAAATAAGTATATCAAAAAAGAATGCATGGTTCGAATTCTGTCAACGACATATTTTTTTTAAATTTTATAATATCAGTTTTAAACCACATAATTTTGAAATCATTAATGTATATCCAAAAATATTACACCATTTTGCTGTTAGATTTTTAGTAATTAATAAGAACAGTTAGATGTAATTATAAGGTTTATTTTATGATTAAAGTACTTTACTAAAAATTCAAATTTCGAATCCCCTCAACGACATATTTAACTTAAACTTCTATAATATAAATTTTAAATCAAGCATATCATTAACTAAATCTATATTAAATAATATTAACATAATTTTTACAAAATAATGATTACTAAAAACATAATTCTAGCATAAAATAAATTTTATAACATATTAAAAGAAACTCGTGCATCGCACGGGTTATAAGCTAGTATCCTATATAGGAGTGATAAGTGGATTTTATATCCACTTGGAGCATTCTAAATCGGCTTAAATTGATTGTCTTGGACTCAAGTTTCTTGTAGTTTTGATGTGTTTTGCTTAGTTGTGCAGATTTACAAGAATATTGATTATGGTGGATGCTTCTGTCGTTTTTGGAGATTTAATTGATTAAAATTCGGATTTTCCGGGAAGGCTGCGCAGCTTACACTGTTTTGGCAATATCTGGAGTTCTATAAGTCCGTTTTTAGCGATCTTACTGCCCACGCAAAGCTTGGGAGATTTTCTACAACATGGAACAGGATTTACAAGAGCAATTTGCGCGTAGTGGGGGCAGGAAGCACGACAAGCAGACTGTTGGAAGCAGTGAAATTACTGTTTTGCCCTTTTCAAGTTCTAATTGTATTTTGGACAGTTTTTAGCACCTTAATTAAATTCTAATTGTAATAGAAGGCAATTTCTTGCTTGGAAAGAATTATAGAGCCTATATAAACACATCCTAGCATTGTGATCATATCAGTTTTTTTATTGTAACATAGCTTAGATCTGCAAGGGAGAAAAGGAGAGAAGGATTCAACGCTCGTGACAAGCAACAGATCTAGATCTACTTCATCTTTTGTGTTATTCTGGATTATAGATTTGTTTTCTCAACTCTTTATTTTAATAATATTATTACTTCTTTCTTCCATATCTTGTTTATTATCATGTTTTCATCAAATCTCATGACGATGAACGGTTCAATTATGGGCTAGTCGTTGTCATGGGATTCTAATGGAGTTATTTATGTAGCTTAGTAGTTTGACTGCTTTAAAGATTATGTATGGTGAATTCTTGATATCCTTGTATGGTTGTGTTTCATGTATTTAGATGCGTCGCGAACATCTAACTTGTTAATCTCTTGCGAAACGAGAGTGGATCTTGAGATTTAGAACTTGCCATGCTAGCATAGGATAGGTTGATGTTTTAACATCATGATTTGTAGCATCAATAGAGATATTATGCTGCCCTATGTGATCTTAATAGAAAACTTGTTCTTCAACCGTTATGTTTTCAAATCTTATAGAGATATAGGGTCTAAGCATAATTGGTGTCTAATCATCTTCTATCTCTTTTGTGGATGTATGTTTAGTTTGGTACTCGTATACTGAGAAGTAGCGTTTACTTATTTCGTGTTGTCTGATCAGATATCAAAACCATAACGTGCATTGATTAAAGGCGTCAACTCTAAGTGAAGTAGATAATGAAGTTAGAGTCCCATATTTATTCTCATATAAGTAATTTGATTTTAATTCTCGTCAATTAGTTAATTCTTAATTTAATCTTTTGCATCTTAGTATAATTTAGATAAACAAACCCAAATTTGTTACTTTTCTTAGCAGTGAATTAAAGTCATACATTGTTGCTGTGAAACGAACTTGAATTGTATTACTTGTGACCACGTATACTTGCGTGATTTTGTGTTAACAAGTTTTTGGCGCCGCTGCCGGGGATCATCGGTGTTTTATTTTTAGTTTATGTGCTTGTCAATAGTGGTCGTTAGCGTTCATTGACTCGGATTTCTTACTTTGTTTGTTTGTTTCTTGGTGTTTGCAGGTACTTAGGTTCGTATGCGAACACGCTTACAAGCTCGTTTGGAAGAACTGGCGGAAGACGATTTTTTAGAGAATAAAGAGGATAAGAAAGAGGAATCTGAAACTACAGTAGCAATGGCAGATGCAGCAGCAGCTAAGGCTTTGAAGGAGTAATCTCAGCCGAAGATCAATGATATCCAGTCTAGCATTATCAGGCCAGCTATTGCAGCTAACACTTTCGAGATCAAGCCGGGCACTATTCAGATGCTACAGAATTCAGTTCAGTTTGGGGGTGCTCCTACGGAGGATCCTAATATGCATATTCGGGACTTTATCGAGATCTATGATACTTTCAAGTTCAATGGTGTTTCGGATGATGCTATCAAGTTGAGGCTTTTCCCATTCTCTTTGAAGGATAAGGCCAAGGGCTGGTTACACTCTCTACCACCTAGTTCTATTACTACATTGGAGGATCTTGCTCAGAAGTTTCTTACTAAGTTCTTCCCTATGGCGAAAACTACAGCAATGAGGAACCAGCTAACTCAGTTTCAGCAGCAATCTGGAGAATCTCTGTGTGAGGCTTGGGAACGATACAAGGAGATGCTTCGTAGGTGTCCACATCATGGCATGCCTGACTGGATGGTGATCAATAGTTTCTACAATGGGTTGGGAGCACAATCTAGACCTATGCTAGATGCAGCATCAGGAGGAGCTCTATGGGCTAAGAGCTATGATGAAGCTTATGAACTAATTGAGACGATGGCTGCAAATGAATATCAGAATCCAACTCAAAGGCTTTCTCAAGGCAAGGTAGTAGGTATGTTTGAAGTGGATACAGCTTCAGCTATTGCAGCTCAGTTAAAGGCTTTGACTATGAAGGTGGATTCTCTTGCAAATTATGGAGTCCAGCAGGTTGCTAGCGTTTGTGAGCTATGTGCGGGCGCACATGATACGAATCAGTGTGCTATCTCTTCTGAATCAGCATAGTTTGTGAGTAATTTCTAGAGACCTGTTGCACCAGTTCCAGCCACTTATCATCCTAACAACAGGAATCATCCCAACTTCAGCTGGAGTAACAATCAAAGTGCACAACAACCTTATCAGCAAGCGAAGCCATTCAATCAAGGCTATCAACAGCCTTATGCTCCGAGGGTACCATATCAACCTCCTGGATTTCAGCAGCAACAACCCCAGGCTCATGCGGGGCAAACTTCTAATGAAAAATCAGAGATGGATGATTTGAGGATGATGGTGAAGAATCTGCAAGCTTCTCAAAAGATCTTGGAGAGCCAGATTGGACAAATTTCAAGCGCTTTATTTAGTAGGCCACAAGGAACTCTTCCTAGTGATACAGAGACTAATCCAGGCAAAATGGAGGTCCATGAGCAGGTGAAAGCAGTTACTTTGAGATCAGGAAGGGTTACAACAGATCCAAAATCAGCAACTAAAGAAGATCAAGATGTTCAGAATCAGCAGGTTGAAAAATCTGCAGTACCAGAAATTGAGAAATCTGATTTAGTGGCTGATTAGCTTGATGGTGAGAAGAGCAAGAAACCTGTTGAAAAGTCTACTCCAGAGCAATCTTCAAAGAATAATCAGGTCTATCCACCTCCTCCATATCCTGGACGTTTGCAGAAAAGTCAAGAGAAACAGTTTCAAAAGTTTATGGATGTCTTCAAGAAACTGTCCATTAACATTCCTTTTGTTGAAGCATTGAAGCAGATGCCAAGATATGCAAAGTTCATGAAGGATATTTTGTCACGAAAGAGAAGGTTGGAAGAATTTGAAACAGTGGCTTTGACAGAGGAGTGTAGTGCCGTTCTGCAGCAGAAATTGCCTCCTAAACTTAAAGATCCTGGAAGTTTCACCATTCCGTGTACTATTGGCAACCTTTCTTTTAGCAAATGCTTATGTGATTTGGGAGCTAGCATTAATCTCATGCCTTTATCTGTTTTCAAGCAACTTGGTCTACCGGAGCCGAAGCCAACTAATATCTCTTTGCAGTTGGCTGATAGGTCGATCACATATCCTAGGGGCATAGTGGAGGACGTGTTGGTGAAGGTTGATAAGCTCATATTTCCTGCTGATTTTGTTATCTTGGATTTTGAAGAAGACAAGAAGATTCCCATAATTTTGGGAAGGCCTTTTCTAGCTACGGGTCGTACTTTGATTGATGTGCAGAAATGAGAGCTTACAATGAGGGTGCAAGATCAGAATGTCACCTTTAATGTGTTCAAGGCCATGAAATTCCCGATAGAGGATGAAGAGTGTTGCAGTGTGGATATAGTTGATACGGGTCAGAGAAAGAAGTTTGATCAGTTATTGAGCGAAAAATCGGATATGCGCGTGCTTAAGCATCCTATCAGTGATTCCATTGACAGTTCTGCGGTTCGAGATCTTTCGAGTGTAAAGCTTGGGAAACTTCCACCACATTTGAGGTATGTCCTTTTGAATAATGAGCTAATGATTTTTGAAGAGGGGCATGATAACGTGTTGCGAAGGTGGAAAAGCGATGATAAGGAAGAAGAAATTTTTGTTCAACCGGTTGAGTCGGAGAATCACATTAGAGGTGTGAAGAAGAAAAAGAAGAAGATTTGGCCGTTGGGTAGTAAAATCAGGTTGAAGTCTGACGAAAGAGTTTTGTGGAAAGCAAGCAACCAAGATGTCAACGTTCGTATGAATGGTCTTTCTGTTGAGGACGGTTCAGTTATTCTTTTGAAACCACCATGATTTGAGGAAGTAACGTCAAGCTATTGACGTTAAAGGAGCGCTTGGTGGGAGGCAACCCACGCATTAGTGTAGGAAGAAAAAAAAAATTTGAGTATTGTTTTAAAAAAAAAAAATGTACAAAATTTTTCAACAGCCAACAGAAACTCTCCAGGCCGCAGCGCGCGTGTTGTTGGAGACGCAGCGCCATGATGCCTCTGTCCAGGTGCAATTTTGTTGTACAGGTGATGATTAGAAAAAAAAAAATTGACACAAATTAAAACAGTTTCCGACAGAATTGTTTTAGGCCATGGCCTTGTTTTTGATGCAGCGCAAATCAACAACTCTCCAAGCACGTGTAGTCTACTAGCCAGGTAAGGTTTTTGGCCACAGGTGTGTTAAAAAAAAAAATATAGGAATTCAACAGAATTTGTTTGAGGCCGCGACTCCGGATTTTTGCGCTGCAGCGCCAGGTGTGGTCTGTCCTAGCCATCTTTTACACGAGTATTTGTGTTATTAAAACACAAATTTCTCACTTCTCTCTTTCTTATTATTATAACCCCAATCCCTAATTCCTAATTCTTTTTCTATTTCAATTCTAAAACCCTCCATCTTTTCTTCAAATCTCTAAGCCTATTTCTATTCTAATTCATATTTTATTATTATTATTATTATTATTATTATTATTATTATTATTCATATTTATTATTTATTATTTATTATTGTTATTATTATTTATTATTCTTATTATTATTATTTTTTATATACCCACCTATACATACAAATCCAATTCCTCTTCTATTTTTTTTAATCTCTAAAAATTCAATTCTAAAGAGGAATTAATTGCAAGTTCACCTCTTTGATTCGTATTGGGTAAATCTTTTTCTCTAATCTTATTTTTATTACGAATTTGTGTTCTTGTCAATTGTGGGTTTTGTAGTATTCAGGTAAGGTGGCCAGTCTATGGAGCTCGTGCGCAGTATCCACCGCATGATTCATTCGCGGAGGATGAGGACTCATATGGGTAGGTATGTTTTCTGCTATCCCTTGTATTTACTTCCATTCAATGCGGACATTGAATATTTTAAGTTTGGGGGTGGTTTGAGGGATTAGTAGTTGTTGTTGTATTATGTGTTCATGTAGGATTTCATGCTTTGCATATTAGAAGTATTAATTCATGCATGTTGTTCGTATTTTTTACGTTTGTTTCATATAGGACATTCTGTTTATTTTTATTTTTATTTTCGTATACCATGTGAGTTCATGTTAGTTGCATTTTCATGGCATGCATAATTCATGATCCCTTAGGACGAGCTGATTCTGATTGATAGTTGGATGTTGATTTGGGTGTGATGATGATGAGTAGAGGGCTGATTTATAGTTTCTATGAAATTGACTTGCATGTTACAGGAACAAAATTTTTACACGGTCTCATTGTTTGCTTTTGGGCTAGGTTGAGGTTATGCTTGTTTGGATGTTTTGAGATTTAATCACTTGATTATATTTATAATTTTCGTTATTCCCTTGATGACGTAGGAGCACTAAAGTCTAAGTTTGGGGGAAACCAGGGATTTCATGCTAGTTGTTAAATAATGGCTAGGTGTCAAATGGCTAGTAGCCAGCTCATATTTATATGAGTAGTCTAGGGTTGGAAGTGAGAATTCTCATTCCAGATTGCATGAAAAAAAAAATCAGAAAAAAAAAAAGAGTCAAAAGTCCAATTGTTTATATGCAAAATTAACCACGAGTGAGCTCTTTAATACTCGAGTAATTAAGTCTGAGGGGACTTAGTCCTTGTAACCTAAAACTCTTGTGGTTTGGGATTGCTGACCTAACACTCGCTACATGGGTATTATTTTTTTTACTTTGCTTAGAACAGGCCCCGCCGATGTTCTCAGGTAAAATCCTGAGCTTAAAATGTTTTTTAATACAAATATAAGGATATTTATGTAAATTATTGAGAAAAATTTGATATTTACAAAAAAGTTTCTGCGGGCCACATTATATCTTATATATAATTGGCATAAGGAGTTTTAGGTGGTCGTCGTCTGGTCGTCGGGTTAAAAAAGTAAGTTAAGTAGAAATTAGGAATGGCCAAAGAACGAGAACGAGTTAAGTCAGAGTATTGATTTTAAAAACCAGCTCAAATTATGCTACCAACTACTCCCTCCGTCCCAATGAATTATATACATTGGGAGACGGGGGCGTGACACGCATTGTAAGGCTCCTAACTACTATAGTTACATAACTTATCTTTACAATTTTCTTTTTTTGTATAAAAATAGAACAATCCTACTTTTTATACAAAAAAAAAAAAGAAAATTTCAAAAATAAGTTATGGAACTATACTAGTTATGCACCTTAAAATGCGTGTCAGACACTTAAAAAAACGTATAGAAATGAATGGGACAGGGGTAACTAATTAATGGTATTTTTAATTTAACAAATAAGTATATCAGAAAAGAATGCATGGTTCGAATTCTGTCAACGACATATTTTTTTTTAAATTTTATAATATCAGTTTTAAACCACATAATTTTGAAATCATTAATGTATATCCAAAAATATTACACCATTTTGCTGTTAGATTTTTAGTAATTAATAAGAACCGTTAGATGTAATTATAAGGTATATTTTATGATTAAAGTACTTTACTAAAAATTCAAATTTCGAATCCCCTCAACGACATATTTAACTTAAACTTCTATAATATAAATTTTAAATCAAGCATATCATTAACTAAATTTATATTAAATAATATTAAAATAATTTTTACCAAATAATGATTATATAAAAACATAATTCTAGCATAAAATAAATTTTATAACATATTAAAAGAAACTCGTGCATCGCACGGGTTATAAGCTAGTATCCTATATAGGAGTGATAAGTGGATTTTATATCCACTTGGAGCATTCTAAATCGGCTTAAATTGATTGTCTTGGACTCAAGTTTCTTGTAGTTTTGATGTGTTTTGCTTAGTTGTGCAGATTTACAAGAATATTGATTATGGTGGATGCTTCTGTCGTTTTTGGAGATTTAATTGATTAAAATTTGGATTTTCCGGGAAGGCTGCGCAGCTTACACTGTTTTGGCAATATCTGGAGTTCTATAAGTCCGTTTTTAGCGATCTTACCGCCCACGCGAAGCTTGGGAGATTTTCTACAACATGGAACAGGATTTACAAGAGCAATTTGCACGTAGTAGGGGCAGAAAGCACGACAAGAAGACTGTTGGAAGCAGTGAAATTACTGTTTTTCCCTTTTCAAGTTCTAATTGTATTTTGGGCAGTTTTTAGCACCTTAATTAAATTCTAATTGTAATAGAAGGCAATTTATTGCTGGGCAAGAATTATAGAGCCTATATAAACACATCCTAGCATTGTGATCAGATCAGTTTTTTTATTGTAACATAGCTTAGATCTGCAAGGGAGAAAAGGAGAGAAGGATTCAACGCTCGTGACAAGCAACGGATCTAGATCTACTTCATCTTTTGTGTTATTCTGGATTATAGATTTATTTTCTCAACTCTTTATTTTTATAATATTATTACTTCTTTCTTCCATATCTTGTTTATTATCATGTTTTCATCAAATTCCATGACGATGAACGGTTCAATTATGGGCTAGTCGTTGTCATGGAATTCTAACGGAGTTATTTATGTAGCTTAGTAGTTTGATTGCTTTAAAGATTATGTATGGTGAATTCTTGATATCCTTGTATGGTTGTGTTTCATGTATTTAGATGCGTCACGAACATCTAACTTGTTAATCTCTTGCGAAACGAGAGTGGATCTTGAGATTTAGAACTTACCATGCTAGCATAGGATAGGTTGATGTTTTAACATCATGATTTGTAGCATCAATAGAGATATTATGCTGCCCTATGTGATCTTAATAGACAACTTGTTCTTCAACCGTTATGTTTTCAAATCTTATAGAGATATAGGGTCTAAGCATAATTGGTGTCTAATCATCTTCTATCTCTTTTGTGGATGTATGTTTAGTTTGGTACTCGTATACTGAGAAGTAGCGTTTACTTATTTCGTGTTGTCTGATCAGATATCAAAACCATAACGTGCATTGATTAAAGGCGTCAACTCTAAGTGAAGTAGATAATGAAGTTAGAGTCCCATGTTTATTCTCATATAAGTAATTTGATTTTAATTCTCGTCAATTAGTTAATTCTTAATTTAATCTTTTGCATCTTAGTATAATTTAGATAAACAAACCCAAATTTGTTACTTTTCTTAGCAGTGAATTAAAGCCATACATTGTTGAATAGGTGCATCTACTGAATAGAACCATAACCAGATCTCTGTGGAACGAACTTGAATTATATTACTTGTGACCACGTATACTTGCGTGATTTTGTGTTAACAAGGAGGTAGGAGGTTTAGGTGGTCGTCGTCAAGTTAAAGAAGTAAGTTCATTAGAAATTAGAGTTGGGCCAGAATATTGGTTTTAAAAACCCACAAAAACTATGCTACCTACTAATTACTTAATTATATTTTTAATTTAACAAATAAGTAGATCAACACTAAAATAGCAAATGATAAAACGGAAAAAAATTAATGTTGAGAAAATTATTGTTAACTAAAATTAATACAAAGATATTTTAGACTAAATTTTAAAATATAATTTAAAAAACCTTACCACAAAATAGTATTTCAAGTAAACCTAATTATTAAAAAAAGTCATAAAAAAATATTTTTAAATTTTACAGCAAACATTTTTTAAAATTTATACTAACAAAGTCAACACAAATCTATAAATTAACATTTTATTATTTTGCAAAGATTTTAGATTTGGTACTAAAGTTGTAAATAAATTAAAAACAATCCGAAAATCCAAAAAAAAATTAATTTAGAGAATCTAAATATAATAGAACGCATTAAAATAACACATGATAAAACGGTAAAAAATTAAATTATTGAAAATGCTATAAAACTAATTTTACAAGAGAGAATTACCAAAATACTGATTTTTGGGATGAAGTTGCCCAAAATACTGATTCTGGAAAAAATGGCCCGAAATACTGACGGGATACGGAGTTTCGGCCTCCGTATTAGATGGATACGGTACATGGTGTTCCGTATCACCTCTATCACGGTACATGGTGTTCCGTATCACCTCTATCACGGTACATGGTATTCTGTATCCCCTCTTATCACGGTATATGGTGTTCCGTATCACCTCCTATCACGGTACACGAAGTACCGTATTACCCCTCCTATCACGGTACACGATTTAACGTGTCCCGTCAGTAAAAAGGGCCAGCATGGCTCTCATATGAATATTTTGGGCCATCACCCATTTTACAAGGAAAAGAAATTATAATCAAAATTGTACTACAAAATATTAATAAAGCTACCCGTGGTATAAAGCTAGTGTTTTATAGTGTTAATTTGTTTTAAGCTCAGGGTTCTACCTAAGTTAACCCTTAGGCACCTTTTTCTCTTTAGATTAATCAAATCATGTTTTTATCAGACATTATATCTTAAATTATTTTTGATTAAAAAGGATACACTGGTCTTTTTATGTTGAAATTTGAATGAAAATTGATTTAGGATATATTTGAAATTTTAAATAAATATGGGACATATTTACAAACCATGTTTCAAATTGGGAAATATTATAAAAAAAAACCATTTTAATTTAGTTTTAATATATTAAAAATAATTTTGATATAAATTTTGATTCCGTTTCGGGATCAAAACCAACAAATAAAATAATTCACATTCGTTTTCTTTACCCTTTTTTCCCTTTCTTAATTTCATTTCGTTTTCACAAACCAAACACTCCCTTAAACTATAGATTTATCTGTATGTATTGAGGTCCTCATACACATTTTCACATTTTCCGATCGGGTCATTTTTCAATACGAAATTAAAATGAATTAACTACATTTATTTTGAAGATAATGGATAGTTGATTGCATGTTCCTTATTATGAAAATCTTTTCACATTTGAGAAGTTTATATAATTTTTTTATTTATTGATTCATGGATGATGGTTCTATACTTCTATGTAATTAACTTAATTTTAAAAAAAAACGGTACAAAATGCCTCAAACACCAAATATGACCCAATATACCTCCGAGATATCCTTTATTATAATACCTGATTCTACCACATATCAGTTAACCAATCAGAAAACTATGAATTATTTTAGAACCAATCACAACACATTCCTAAATTTTAGACCAATCATGTTATATTAAGAGTTTTCCTTATTTACATTCTCACCCTACTTCATTAACTATGGTTAATTAACACTTCTCTAATTTAAATACAATAATGGTTTTATTTAACATATCCATAAATACATATTTTTAAATCAAAAAATATTTACTAAAAAATCACAATTTTTAATTTGAAATCAATCACGATATACTATTATATATTTTAAATTAAATTTCATAATTAATCATTCATTAATTAACCACTCTTTTAATATAAAATCAATCACAATCATATTATCATACACTATAAATAAATTTTCATAATACCAAACCAAACCAAACCAAACATACCCAGTATATCCCGCATGAAGCAGGGTCTGGGGAGGGTAAGATGTACGCAGACCATACCCCTACCTTAAACAGTAGGGAGGCTGTTTCCGTGAAGACCCCCGGCTTAGTGCACCACAAAGCAGTGTGAATTTAGTACAAGGATGATAAGGATGATTAAAGTAGTCAACCGAACCTGGGCCCATGGCCTTGATCTCATGGGACTTACCTACTCGAGCACATGACACTCCTCTCCTGATCTAGGAAGACCTCTGGCCAAGCTCCCTGCACCTGCAAAACCAGATAACAGAAGACAATGTGAAGACGAAAAGCCAAGTTTCTAAGCTAACGCTAACCGAGAGAGCCCAACTCTGAGGCTCTCAACCACAGAACCACTCCCTAGGAGAGAATCCACAACTCTAATCTGGCGTCTCCAACAACTCCTATCTGCGGTCGAGTTCTCACATGTTGTACAATTAAATTTTTTTTAATAATTATAATCTAACTCAACTATAAATCTCAAAAATCGAATTTGAAATCAGATTTGAAATAATTTGGATAAAATCCATACCTTCAAAGACTATCATACACTATTAATAGATTTTCATAATAAATGTTGTACAATTAAAATTTTTTAAATTATTATAATCTAACTCAACTACAAATCTAAAAAATCGGATTTGAAATCGGATTTGAAATCAGATTTGAAATAATTTGGATAAAATCCATACCTTCAAAAACTCGATTGTTTTAAAAGCTCAAAAATATATTTACTCAAAATTTGTTAATAAAACACACACCTGCGTAAGTGGAGGATCAAAGCTGAAACAACAAATCTGGGTTCCAATCCTGGCTGCGGCAATTTTTTTTTTTTTTTTGCTAATTTAAAAAACCTAACTACATCTGAATTCTTATTAAAAAATGTTTTCCTAAACATTTGTGACTTATTTACACTTGATAGATCATACTATTTGGGTTTATCCAATATTTTGTTTCTTTCCTACTACAAATCTAAACCAACACTACAAAATATTTGAATCACATTTGTTAATAAAATTAATTATTTAATTAATATAAACCAACACTACAAAATCGGATTTAAATCATATTTTAAATAATTTGGATAAAATTTGTATCTTCAAAAACTCGATTTTTTTGAAGGCTCGAAAATATATTGGGTGATGGCCCTTTCTACCCCATTTTGGGGGAGGGGTTACCAAAATAGCCAGATTAAAAAAGATGGCCCTAAATACCCACGGGATACGCCACTGGGAGCGGAGCATCTTGAGATACGCTACTGGGACACCCGTTACTTGAGACACGCCACTGGGAGAGGCGTATGCAACGCCACTGTAGACGTAAGATACACATTCTGGAGAAGCGTATTGTAAGATACGCATTCTCCAGGTGCGTATCTTACATCATCATCATCGTCTTCTCCAGAGCTCGCCCGAGGCGATTTGTCGGGCGAATTTTCGCCATTTTTTCGAATGATTCGTTACCCCGTCTCAGTCAATTTCCCGTTGAGTTCTATATACCAACAGAATCGTCTCATCGTCCTCTACAATCCTATGCCATTAATTAGTCAATTCCAATCTCCGCTTTTAAACATCCAAATTGAAGCTAATCTCCGATTTCATCAAATACACGATTACGGGATCCGATTTCAACAACACGATAGCTTAACATGATGAGCAAGGTGTGACCATCATTTTTGTGTGCTCATCTTGATCGGAGATGGACGAAACGCATGTAGGGGAGGGGGAGAGCAAAACGCCGGTCGGGGGGGGGGGGGGGGGGGGGGAGAGCAGCTCGACTTAGAAGAAATTGGGGAAAAAATGAACTTGGGACACGCCGTTGCCAGTGGCGTGTTCCGTGAGTAGTGAGGACCACGACTTTGGAAACGGGTATTTTGGGTAGTTGACCACCAAAATGAGGCATTTTGGTCATTTTTTCAAATATATTTATTCATAATTTTTTAATAAAATTAATTAATAAATCTTTTATTATATTAAAGATTTCTTTATTTATCATTCTTATCTTATTATATTAACCATGATTAGTTAACAATTTTAATTTAAATATAGTATATACTTGATTTTACGTACACATATATTACATATTTTTTAATGTTAAAAAACAATTATAACAAATTAGTATAAAATTAAAATCAATCAGGTAGATGTAGTTAGCCAATCAGAAAATTTTGAATTGTTTTAGAACCAATCAGAGGTCATTCCTAATTTTAAACCAATCATATTATATTCAAAATTTTTCTTATTTATCATTCTTATCCTATTATATTAACCATGATTAGTTAACAATTCTAAATTAAATATAGTAGTTACTTAAGTTAACATATCCATATATTACATATATTTTAATATTAAAAACTAATTATAATAAATTAGTACAAAATTAAAATCAATTAGGATTATACATAAATATTATATTAAGAGATTTTTACCATTTTTATTTTCCACTCTTTTGATTTATAATTAATCATAATTACATTATTATACATTACGAATAAATTTTATAAATATATATATATATATATATATATAAGCCATTTAGAATTTACCACAGAAATTAAATTAATCATATCATTCTCATCCAAAATTATTTATCTTGGTTACTTAACAATTTTTTTGAAATATAAAATTTATTTTATTTAATACATGCATAAATTAAATATTTTTTAAAGTGATAAAATAATTACTAACTTATCAATCTTTTAATTTAAAGTCAATCAAATTTATACTATTATATATTACGAGCTAATTTTCATAAATATCAACTACAATCATATATAATACAGTATATAGTTATATATTACATATTAATTTTCATAAATACTTAATAACTAATTAATCACAAATTTTTATTTAAATCAATTACAATTATATCATAATATACTGACACTTCTATTTTTCGCACATGTCTCTATGTATAAAGCCATTTTCCAAAATTATGTATTCATTAATTGATTTTTAATATAAATATATTATTTTAATACTTGAGTCTATTTCATCTATATTATATAATATAGTATTTTAATATTTCAAACTCTCGATCTACAATCATAAGTTGCAATCAAATTTGAATAAATCTACTATTATTGAATAAAAAAATTTTAAAATTGAAAAAAATATTTACCACACTATTTGAAATATACGTTCAAAATTTAAATTAATCAATTATTAAAAAAATCTAACAACCAGTTAAAATATTAAAATGAATTTTAAACTAATTATCTTTAACATTTTACTTATAGAAATTATCAGTGATACAAAATTGACTTTTGCTACAAAGGTGTGCGTCTTTGTGTTTAATTGTGTTTCTGATGCATTTTAATTGTGTTTGTTTCTGATGCATTTTAATTGTGTTTGTTTGTTGCCTTTAGTGGCTGCCGAAGACTCGAACAACGTACACCGAGGCCGAGCTTGATGAAGTACGTATCCAGGTTCTCAAGTTCATCCAAGACAAGATCTGATAGTTTCTAGTAGGTCTCTTTAAATTGACGTAAACATTTGGTTAACCGCTTGAATTGCTAGTTCTGCGCTTTTGGTAATCTGTCTTGGAGATGTAGTTTGTGATGTAGTAATTCAAGCTGTTATGCTTTTTATGTTTACTTTTGGTTGCGCACTTAGTTAATTCTAGTGCCCAGTGATGTTTGGTATCTTGTTAATGGAACAGATACATTGTTGGTGTATTTTGTGACTGGTTTAATCTAAATGCATGGTTGGATATATTGTGAATGGTCCAGTTTTTTATTTTTTGGTATGCATTGAAAGACAACGGTTTATTTAGTTGCACTCAGAAACTAATGTCTAATTGTAACAAAGACATCAAAAGTTTTACAAAATAATGATTTCTAAAACAATTATATACATCACTTGTTTCTACGGTGTCTGATGTCTAAAAAACAATTAGAAATCACTTTTATAAGTAAAATCTGATGTCTAAGGGATACATATAAATGAGTTTTTTCAGAAAGACCAGATGTTTATACCTACATTAGACATCGGTCTAGGATGATGTCTAAGGTCACTATACACTTTGGTTTTTTAAATAAGAAACTGATGTCTATAAGAGAATTAGACATCAGTCTGGAGTGATGTCTAAGCTCACTATAGACATCACTTTATCTGCTAAAATTATGATGTCTAATATCGGAAAAGACATCTTTTTCAAAGAAAAAAGGTGATGTGTATGTGAAAAATAACTTAGTTTATTATATGTTTTCTAGAATATATGGCATGCAAGTTGTTTATAAAATTAATTATATCTAACCTATTCTGTAGAACAACTGATGTGTATTGAATGAAAAACTGATGTCTATGTTAGCATAGACATCGGTTTATGACTGATGTCTAGAATAGACATCTCCAACCTAGACATCACATCCAAAATAACATAGACATCGGCCAGAAACTGATGTCTATTGACCCTTTTCTTGTAGTGAAACAAATTGACCTGGACAAGATATTTGAATTATTCAAAATACTAAATATACTCTCAAATAGTATTAGACATTATTTAATGACATTCTCATCTTACT
Organism: Kitagawia praeruptora; assembly: GCA_037693485.1. NCBI lineage: Eukaryota > Viridiplantae > Streptophyta > Magnoliopsida > Apiales > Apiaceae > Kitagawia > Kitagawia praeruptora. The sequence continues at coordinate 20,640,051 of CM075351.1, read as the reverse complement.
ATACTAACCATGGTTGGTTAACAATTCTAATTTAAATATAGTAGTTACTTGATTTAACATCTTACTATACTAATCATGATTGGTTAATTGTAATTTAAATTTAGTAGTTACTCGATTTAACATCATTTATTATAATACCTGAGTTTACCCATGTACAGTTAAGAGGTAGTCAGTCAATCAGAAAATTATGAATTATTTTAGGACCAATCAGAGACCATCTCTAAAATTTAGACCAATCATATTATATTAAAAATTTTCTTTATTTAACATTCTCATCTTACTATACTAACTAGATAGGTCAATAGATAATTATATATTATTCTAATAAAAGGTGTCCTTTTTAATTTTGTATTCTTGAAATAAATTAATAGTATTCAATTCCCATATCATGATCTAAGGACAAACATATCGAATTCGCTTGGTCGGTTGATAATATTTATTTTTAATATCAACAAAACTTTAAATATAGGTAAAAAAAATCTTAATAACTCGGTAGATGGATTCTAAACAAAGATATTTATTAATTTTCTTTTGTCTAAACAAAAAAAATGTATCGGATTTCAGATAGGATATCGGTTCGGTACAACTGAAATCCAAATCCAAATTGAAACTATTTCGGGTTTATAATTTAATTCCAAACGTGAATCTAAAAATTGGGATTCGGTATATCCAAAATTTTGGATTTTGGATCGGGTACCGTTTGATAAAATTAATTTACCACCCCTATTTTTTGGTAAAAGTAAACTAATATTTAATATACCATATTCTAATAGGGAAAAAAAATCAACCTTAAAACTCCCAAAGTGAATATACACATTTTAAGTTTTCATTAAAAACAAGTTGAGGGCAATCACCACAAACTCTTTTTTTTTTTCGAAATCAAAGAGAATGCATAAAATAAAACCTGAGCTAAACCATTAGATGGAATGCATCAGCCCAGGCCAAAGCTCAATACAAAAAACCCACAAGAAAACCCTACAGAAGCACTAGACTAGAGAGTTTTGTAATAAACCACAAACAAACAACCCAAGCCCACAGGAGCCAGAATGAAAACTAAAACAAAGACAACTAGACAAGGGTTTAATAACTACCACCACTAGACACCTGCAAAGAAATAGCAGCAGACTATTTTGAGAGAATGCATTTTTCGTCGTATTTTTCCTGGAATATGAACTACTAACACCACGAATGGATCATTGCAGGTCTTTTTGCCCCTTGACTAGCTAGAGAGTCTGCATCATCATTTAGCATCCTTGAAATTTTAATAATTTCAAAGTTAAGAGAATTTGCCAACGTCAAGAATTTTTCATCCGTGGGCCATGGTTTATTGGTGGCAAATTTGGACTCATGAATTAAATCCACCAGTTCTTGACAATCTGAGTATATCCTTATCACATTTCGAGACCATGGACTTCCACTTAAATTTTCTAAAAGATAAGATAATGCTTCATATTCACAAGTCAATGCAGAGCTTGCTAAAACTGGACCTGAGAACATGAAAAGCAGGTTACCCTCACTGTCTTGCAGAAAACCTCCAATGCATGCGAGGAGATGATTATTTGGATCTAGCTTCCAGGACCTGTCTATGAATCCATAAATAGTAGCATTCCCTATTCTCAATCCATCTTTTGCTTTTTTGCTTTGACTGAGTATTAGGCCTACTGGATTTCTCAACCAAAGTGAATTCATACCATCTGCTAGTAAATTGATTGCTTCACACCAACTCATTGTTCTCAGAAGCAGCAACTTTTCCAGGATTTTCCTTTCGATCTTCTTGCCCTCAAAGATAACTTGATTTCTGGACAACCAAAATGTCCACAAAGTAGTTGCTAATACAATCCCCCAGGCTATCTTTACACTTGGACTCTTAAAGTGTTTGAAGGAGCTCCAAATATTTTCTTTAGAGATTTTAAATTTCCACCAGGATTCTACAAAATTCCATGCCCAAATCGCAAATTCACACTCCCAGAAGAGATGGTCTTGAGTTTCAGCTACACCATTGCAACATAAGCAAAATCCATAATTGTCGCCTTTACTAATTCTTTGTTGTATCAGATGTGCAGTTGGTAAAGAGTTATATAACAAGCACCATAAGAAATAGTGAACTCTGGGAGGAATTTTTAAATTCCATATGAGAGTAAAGAAGCCTCTACTTGACCTAGTACCCCCATTGAGAGTTGAGTAGCAATCTTTAACAGTGAATGGTTTGCTAATATGTAACCAAATCAATTGATCTTTCTTATTTTTGAGCTTGATATCTTTGATCAGGTTAAACATCTTCACAATCTCATTCATTTCCCAACTTCTTAGTTGCCTCTGCCATAATGATGGGTCTGAAATTTCTTTGTTTTTTTATCAAATCAAGAAATCCTTTCAGATTAACAATCTTATGCAATGAAATGGAGAATAATTTTGGGAAGGTTTTTGCTAAAATACCTTCATTTGACCAGTTATCCTGCCAAAACTGAATGGATGATCCCTTACCTACTATCCACTTCATATCTGACATTTCCATCCTTAAAGCAGCACTATGTTTGTTCAAGATGCTTAGCACTCCCTCATAAACATATGAAGGGTTTTTTCTTTTAAAACCTTCTTCAAAAGATTCTCCCAAAGAAATTAAGTATTTTCCTCTCAGCCACCTGTTCCAACTTTTATGCCTCTCCTCATACCATTTCCAGACCCATTTGGCAAGCTAGTAAAGCATCATTCTTTAATTGGAGATCTGTTATGCCTAAGCCACCTGAACTCTTTGGCTGCACTATCTTCTTCCAGCTGACCAGATGCATTGTCTTTTTCAATTTACCTGAATCATCATATCCACCCCAAAAAAAGTTTCTTCTTATTTGCTCAATTTTATTTCTGATGCACACAGGCATTCTGTAGAGACTGAACCAGTAGTTTGGAATACTATCTAGTGAAGTCTTAAGTAGCACAAATTTACCTGCTTTGTTGAAATCTTTTGATTTCCACTTCACAAGCTTATTTTCAAATTTTCTCACCAGAGGCATCCAAAAAACTTTTCTCTTTGGAGAAGCTCCAATTTGAGCTCCAAGATAATTTAAAGGCCAGTTACCCAAGCTACATCCTAGAATCGATGCACATGTATAGCTTAAATCCTTATTTGCAGAGCAAGAGTACAAGTTGCTCTTGGAAAAATTGATTTTTAAGCCTGACAATAATTGGAAACATTGCAACACTGCTTTGATTCTTCTGAAGGAGGTCACATATCCTTTTATGAATAATATAGTGTCATCTGCGAATTGTAAGTGGGTAAGTTGAGATCCTTCTTTTGTGAAAACCAAACCTTCAAAGAATTTTAGGCAATTTGATTTTTTGAACATCAAGTTTAATACCTCAGCAACTAAGTTGTATAGCAGTGGGGATAGCGGGTCTCCCTGTTTCAATCCTCTAGAAATGTTAAATTCCTTGGTTGGAGTACCATTTACTAGCACAGATGTTCTGAAGGAAGAAAAGTATCTCTTAAGCCAATCAATCCACTTAAGACCAAAACCTTGCATTTGGAGCATTTCAAACAAAAAATCCCAATTAACACTGTCAAAAGCTTTTTTGAAGTCTAATTTCAAGATGTAAACTTCTCTCTGACTTTTTTTGATAGAATGATAGGCCTCATTTACTAACATTATGCTTTCAGTCGCTTGTCTTCCTTTTGTGAAAGCCGTTTGAGTATCATCTGTTAGCTGACCCATAAAAGCATTCAGCCGTAATGACAACAACTTTGTAAAAAGTTTTGTCGTCGTATTAATGAGACTTATTGACCTGAAGTCCGTGACTAATTTTGGTTGGGAAGTTTTCGGAATCAGTGTTATGAATGAAGAGTTGAAACCACAATGGAATTGTTTACCTTTGATAAAGTCCTGAAAACACTTCAAAACTTTAACCTTGAGGTGAGGCCAACAAGCTTTTAGATAGGCAGCATTGAAACCGTCCGGCCCAGGGGATTTATCATTGCACATTTGCTTGAGTGCCCATTCTATTTCCTGTAAGGAGATATCTCTTTCAAGCCATTCACTTTCGACCCTATTCAATTTGTTGAGATGTAGGGATCCTAATGATAATATATTGCCTTTCGTCTGAAGGTTGAAGAAGTTATTAAAGTGATCAAAAAAGCGGCTTTAATGTCTTTCATGCTTGACAACCATTTCCCATCCTTGAAAATCTTCTTGATACTATTCCTGTGAACTCTTTTTTGAACAACCTGGTGGAAAAATTTGGTATTTTTGTCACCCTTTAACAACCATACAACTTTTGCTTTTTGTCTCAGTGAGGCTTCTCTAAGCTTATAAAGGTGTTCCAAATCTTTACTCAGCATATCGACGTCCTTGACAGGGGAGATTTTCTGTTCTTCTTCTTCAATCTTGTCCTCCAAATCTTTGATTCTTTTACCAATATTTCCCAAACATGTTGATGGCCATTCTTTGAGGAATTGTTTTAATTTCTTCAAAGTCACTTGGATAACTCTAACAGACATATCTTACTCTAAAAATGGGATATATTGGATATGTTTGGTTGATTGATAACGTTTATTTTCCTATAGTAAATAATTTACTAATAAAAGAACATACAATTTATAAAAATGATATTGAACAAACACGTATGAAACTAGATTAGAAGAAAATTTCCTTTGTCATACCTACGTTCTTTAAATGGTCTTACACAGTAGAGATCTTCCTCACATTGCTGAAACATGTAAACTTTTTCTGAGAGACACTCTAATGACTTATAGCGGTCGTGAGAAATAAGTGCTTATGAATTTTCAATATGTATTCGAAAAATTGATCTCAACCTATACAAATATTTTGATTGAAATTAATATGATGAAATTCTGGAAACCCATAATACTGCACATTTAAATTTACCAAATTTCCAAAAGAACAAAACTTAAAATATGGGTAAAAAACTTATGAACTTGGTAGAAATATTCCGAAAAATGAAAAATGAGAAAAATAAAATAAAATATAAAATTAAGAAAATGCAATAAAAAGGGGTTTAGAACGTTTCAACGGGGGTTGTGGAGGTTATGATATCGCTTGATAATATTAATATTATTGCATTTGGTATAAAATGATGAATAAGTAATTCTATATTTAAATTAATTATATTCTCATGAAATTATTTTTGTTCCTAAGTAATGATTAAAATAATATGTTTATATTAATTAATTGATTAATTTTACCGTTCGGTGCGTAGCACGGGTTAGGGGTGATCATAAACCGCACCAAACCGCAAAAACCGCCCACACCGCACCAACCCGCACCACACCGCGCGGTTTTTATTTTCTGTGGTGCGGTTGCGATTTCAAATTTTGATAACCCGCGCGGTGCGGTGCAGGTTGTGGTTTTAGTTTTCTGAAATGCGGTTCAAACCGCATCGCAATATTTAATATTATATATATTTATATAGTATATTATATATAATATATAATATATATATATATATATAGGCAAAGTATCAAATAGAAACCAAATTTTAAGTAGAAACTAGAAACCAATCTCAACCATCCAATTATTATTATCACTGTTTAATCTCGACCGTTGAGTATTTAAAAAAAAAAGGAAAAAGACAGAGATCACGTGTAATCAATATCATAACTGAATTTTCTCTCTCTCTCTCTCCTCTCACTCTTTTCTCTCCGATCATCAGATCTCTCTCATCGCTCTCTCGTCCGTTTTCCTTCATCTCTCTATTCGTTCCTTTTTTCATCTCTCACTGAAGTTCATCTTCACTCTGTTCGTTACGAACAATTTACTAGTTGAATCGTTAATTTCGTTGCATCACTTAGTAATTCAAGATGATTACGACTGATTTGATGAAAATTAGTGATAATCAAGGTAACTTATACTGTTTTTTACTTTTAATTTGATATGCTTAGTATTTTGAGCTATTATTTGAGCTTTGATTAGTTTTTTGTGTTGTAATTGATTATAATTTTCAGCCTTACTAATTTTATGATGTATTGTTGTTAATCTGTGCTACTTTAGTGATTTTAATTTATGTTTATGTTCATTCTCTTTGATCATGAGTTAAAGTTTTGGTTGATTTTTGGAATTTAATTTTAGAGTAGTTGCGTCATGAACAATTATTTTAATCTCAATGTATGTTTTTTGATTTGGTGTAAATTCAATCATTTTGTGCTATTTTTAGTGATTTTAATTTATGTTTATCTTTGATTTGTTCTATTTTTGCGTTTAATGACTGTTTAGTTGTTGAATCGTTGATTTTGCTGTTTAGATTAGTAATTAATTAAACATCGTATGTGAAACAGAGTTCTTCAATTTTATATGTAGTTATAGAGTAGTTGCAGCATGATGAATTATTTGAATATCAGTGTGGTTTTATTAATTTGTCGTAGCTTCCGTTTTAACATTTTTCGCTCTGTTCTTGTTGATTTTGTCCTATTTTAGTTATTTCAGATTATTGCTTGAAAAAAATATCTTACTTGTTTGTTTTGCAGTTTAGATTCTACATTTTTTGACTTAAATTGGAAAATGTATGCTTTTCAGGTTCTCTTTGTGGCGATTCATCTCGTATTAGTGCTGTGGTTAATGATGATGTTAGTAGTGCTGTTTGTTCGAATGAAAGTGAATGTTCGGTAACAAGCTACAGGCTGTCTCCTAGTGGTAACAGGTATTATATACCAACTGTTGATGCGAGTTGTACACCATTTTCTGACCAGCCATTTGATAGTTTAGATCAAGGTTATAAATTTTACAAGGAGTATGGTCGATTAGGTGGCTTTAATGTTCGAAAGACAACTGAGAAAAAAGATGAAGATGATAAGACAATTCTTCTTAAGCTTTATGTTTGTAGCAGAGAAGGTTTTAATGATGTCAATGATGGAATTTCGAATGGAAGTTCTAGTAAGGTAGTAAAGCAAAGGAGAACTGTTACTCGGAGGTGTGGTTGCAAAGCGAAAATGGTGTTGAAGTATATGAGTTTGGATAGGTATTTTGTTTTCAGTTTTGTTGAACAACACAACCATCCTTTAGTTCCTAAAGCCGGTCGGCAGTTTTTGAGGGCTAATAGAGAGATGACTGCTGGTTTGCGGACCATTGTGTTTGATGCTGCCAAAGTCAATATTGGATGTAGCAAGACTTTTTCCTTGGCGAAGGAAATGTATGGTGGTTATGCAAATGTAGGTGCTACCTTACGGGATTTTCAAAATTTTAACCGAGATTTAAAAATGTATGTCGGAGAACGAGATGGGCAGATGATGATAGATAAGTTCAAGGTGATGCAGGAGACTTCAGAATCATTTTATTACGCTTATGATGTCGATTCTGCCGGACACTTGACTAAGCTCTTTTGGGCTGATGCAATTGGGCGGAGGAATTTTGAACTTTATGGTGATGCAGTCTCGTTTGATGCAACATTTGATACAAACAAGTAAGCAAAAACTTATTACAATTTAATTTGAACGTGTACTTTTGTTATAAAAAAATATATGTCCATTTATGTACACTTTTTATGATTTATTTATCATATATCAGTGATTTTCGGTGCTATTTTAAGTGATTTTTGAATGATTTGTTATAATTTTATGTTCCCTCTTAATGTCTTTGCATTACAGTTAATCAATCTATTTTTATTTAATTACTATTCTGAATTTAAGTTTTTAGCAGTTGATTCACCACGTATTTAGGTAGTTGCATTATTGTGAATAATGTGTAATGTTGAACTTGGGGATGAAACTTCTTAAGGTTGTTGTTGAAATTGTCTAGGCTGGTTCTGTTTAGTTCATGGCTATGCATTATTGTTTGGTTCTGTTTACAAGTTTACTCTGTAATATCACAAGTCACAACTACAAAAGACTTTCAACAAGAAAACGAGAATTTTGAAAATGCTCAGTGCATCATTGGATTGAACAGTGAAGATAAAGATGTCTTAGTTTGTATAGATTTGCACGAGTCCAGGCTTTCCCATAGCTTCTGCTTTCTTGATCACTTCTTCATCATAAGCGTACGCCTCTGGATCAACTATCTTCACCTGGGACTCGGAGCAGTAAAGAAAATGAAATAGAAGACAACTAATTGTTCACATACATAAATTTGACTGAAAATTCTTCTTAAATAGTAAAGAAAATATTTCGAACTTCTAGAAGTAAATAAATAGGTTTAGTTTGGACTTGCATTGCGATTTAGTATATCTTCATAGAATTTTAGATAATGATCCAGGGTTTGTTTCCTTTATCAGTTAACCTTCCTCTTATATAATCAAGGTCTCGACTCATTTACAAGTGATTCAGTATCCAAGTGTAATAAACATAACTTGAAAATTCTTCTAGATTTTTAGTTTATGATTTATTTATCATATATCAGTGATTTCTGGTGCTATTTTAAGTGATTTTTAAATAATATATTTAGGAGCTCAATTTGTTATTATTATTTTTTAATCTTTCTGGTGGAATTTGTATGGCATAAACTTTCTTGCTTGGTGGTCTCTTTTTGATTTGGGGACATGGCTTATATATCATATAAACAGTTTCTCCATTCTTGCATTTTCTAATTATAAATTTTGGTATCAGGCTGCAACATGAGTTATGATGCTTAGTTTTTGTAGTTTCGAACTGTACATGAACTATCCAAATTCTTGTTCAGCCTGTATAGTTTAAAATTTCCTGGTTGTGACTTTATTAAAATTTCACGACATTTTGTCATGTAATTTAAGTATTGGTATGTGACTGTTTTTTGTATTTTTCTATGTATTTCAGGTATAGCATGATTTTTGCTCCTTTCACGGGTGTTGATAAACACGACAGATGTGTTACTTTTGCAGCTTGTCTTTTATCGCATGAGAGTTTTACTGACTATACTTGGGCTTTTGGTCATCTAGTAAAGGCGATGGGAAGAAATCCAGTTGTGATCATTACTGATCAATGCCCTTCTATGAAGCTAGCTGTCCCTGCTGCGTTTTCTAATGCCAATGGTTTGGTTCCTACTAAGCATCGTCTTTGTATGTGGCACATTGTAAATAAGTTTCCTATTAAGGTATATTTTTTACCTTCAGTTTTATTTTGCACATTGTTTGTGTAGTGTTTAACAGTTTGAATTTATTGTCTTTTATTCGTTGTTACTTTTTCTGCAGCTTGGTAATCGTTTATGTAAAGAGACTGATTTTATGGAAAAGTTGAAAACGTATATTTGGTCGTCAATTTTAGAAGTTGAGGAGTTTGAGCAAGGATGGGAGGCAGTTATGAAGGAGTTCAAATTAGAAGGCAATAAGTGGTTGTCAGATATGTATGCTATTAGGTCTTCATGGATTCCGGCATATTTTCGAGATGAGCCCATGTTTGGTTTGTTGAGAACAACATCGAGGTCGGAGAGTGAAAATTTTTTCTTTAGTCAGTTTCATAAACATGGAGATACTTTATGTGAGTTTTGGTTGCGGTTTCAAAGTGCAATGGATAGACAACGGAATGAAACAATTAGGTTGGATACCGAGTCGAATTCAAGCCTTCCTACTACCTTGTCAACATGGTACATTGAAGATGATGCAGCTGATCTGTTCACACGTGCAATTTTTTACAAATTTCAGGAAGAAATAATAGCATCATGTGTGGATATGCAAATCAAGCGTATGAGTGAGGAAATTGATGGTGTTACTCATTTTGAGATGAGGGACGTCAAAGTGAAAGATAAATTGTTTAAGGTAACCTTTCATTCTATTTCCCACCCCCACTTACTTTACCAGTTCTGTCATTAGTTTACTAGTTCTGTTAGAACATTATACAGATTTAGAGATTTTATATTAGTAATTCCAGCTATAATTTTGTTTGAATGTGTATGTCAATTTTGATAATGTGGTTTTATTATGTATTTTATGCAGGTTTCTGCTAGTAGAAATCATGCTGTTTGTTCTTGCAAGAAATTTGTTATGTGCGGAATTATTTGTAGACACTCGTTTTGTGCTTTCAAACAGATTGGACTTACTAAGGTTCCTAGAAGCATGGTTCTTAATCGTTGGATGAAAATTGCTGATAGCGGGACTTCATCAAATTCAGTTTCACTTTCTACTGATTATTTCAAAATGGATCAGGTGTCATTGAAATTGACAGACATTTGGTTTGATTTTCGTCAAGCGATCAACAAGGCTGGTGTGCAATCCGATAGGCTTGATCATGTGCACAAGACTATAAAGCAGTTGAATAACGATCTTGACAGTGGGCCTGCTGTTGATTTTACAAAAAAAGCTCACATGGCAACTATGGTTGGTGAACAACCTCAAGGAGATGTTACTGTTCTTGCACCAAACATTTGTAAGAACAAAGGCAACTATTTTAAGAGGCTGGTTAGTGAGCGAGAAAAAGCAGTTAACAAATCAAGAAAAAGAATCCGAAAATGTAAAAAATGTGGGGCAGAAACTCATGACTTGAGGACCTGTAAAAAGAAGGAAGAGGAAAACACGGATAAGTCAAAGAAAAACACGGATAAGGCAAAGGACAACACGAAAAGCAACTTGAAAACCTGTCCAGAGATCGCGAAGGGATACAAAGCGAGCACATGAGAAGAAGAAATTCTAGCTAATGACTCTAGAACTTGTTCGAAGAAGAAGGAAGTGAGCACAGGAGAGGAAGAAATTATAGCTAATTAGTCTTGTTTTTATAAGATAAAGTACATATATTACAGTACAGACAACTGATACATTCCTGTTAAGAATTTTACATTGATGTGTTTGGAATCTAATATAGATGAAATTCTTTGACAATTGATATAAATGTTTGCTTTTTGGGTTTAGCTATTTTCTTGTTTTAAATAATTTCACAGTAAGTTACTAAATGTTAGTATTGCATAGTTTGCATACTTATTTATTTAACCAAGTCTTTTTCAATTATCAAATAGTAGATAGACTGGTGAATTCTTAATTGTAATTTTTAAGTACCATTGTTGGTTTATACATGGACTCTCCTGTATAGTATATTTTAGTAATTGTTATTAAAACTTTTAGTGATTGCTAGTGATTATTTTAGTGATTTGCCAGTGATTATTTTAGTGATAACATTGCTTAAGCTTTTTCAAAATTTGATTGACATGTATTATTTTGATAGGTATCTTTTAAATCACCTGGTGTGACACTATTTAACATCAATTAAAACGTGATTACTAAATGTTAGTATTGCATAGTTTGTATACTTATTTATTCAACCAAGTCTTTTGCAATTGTCAAATAGTAGATAGACTGGTGAATTCTTAATTGTAAATTTTAAGTACCATTTTGGTTTATACATGAACTCTCCTGTATAGTATATTCTAGTGATTGCTAGTAAACCTTTTAGTGATTGCCAGTGATTATTTAAGTGATAACATTGCTTAAACTTTTATTTTATGATTATTTTGATTGGCATGTATTATTTTGATTGGCATCTTTTATGATTACTTGGTGTGACACTATTCAACATCATTTAAAACGTCCATTATAACTAAAAGAGATATATGTAAGATGTAATATTTTATGATAATACACATTTAAACTAAGAGAAAAACTTCTTAACATAGAAAAAAAGTTATGATCCATTGATCCTTTAAAGTTTTTCCACATGCAGAAGAAAGATCATTTGCGCTTCATAATTTCAGTTCAATTTTGAAAAATAACATTTCCAAGTTTGTACACAGACCATAAATTCTTCTTACATACTAAAAGTTATCACTTTATGTAAGTGATTACAGTTTAAATTTGAGCTTCATCAAATCTTGTTACCAAATTTGCTGCGAACGTCACATTTTTTCTGTTCACAGATTTACTTTTAACATTGTCTTGTGTCTTTTTTGATCTTGCAGTTGATTGAGCCACAAAATCCATCAGTCTCCTCTCTGCAGCTTGGTTGAACAACAGTTTAGATTCGTTCAGGATCTGATCTTTTAGCTCATTCAGATTCGACGAGAGTATTGCATTGTTGTACTTCACTCTAAGCCTGAAAAGTTGATTATCTTGGGATTTCTGCAGCTCAAATAATATAACAAATAGTTATATAATAATTTAATAGAAACAAAAGACATTTATTTTACTATTATTCCTAAGTGCAACTGTGTTATCTATTGAATTATAGTAAATTAAAAAGAATTCTTACCCCTTCCACATGAAATCCAGTTTCCCAACTTCTGATATCACCTCTGTATGTTTCCATATGCCTCATAACGAAAATTCCACAATCTGTTGAATTGTTTTCGGTTTGCCATGACATTGTCAAACAAGAAGGCCTCAAGTTCCGCATCCTTTTTGCCAAATTGTAAAGTCCATTTTCTTCCAAGTATCTTGTAAAATGCAAATGCTATCAAGTGGGGGGGGGGTTATCATTAATATCTTATGATTAAAGAATAACTAGTGATTTTATAATTTATTTTAGTTATTTACACCAGACAAAATAGTGATGCATGCCAAACATAAAATTTCAAATATTTGAAAGGTACAAGTATCATACCAGAGTTCTGGGTGTTTGACCATAGCAAAGATTTGGGTCTTTTTCGCGTTTCATATTGTCAATTAGTTCATAGGATTCTTTCTTCAGATTGTAGCAAATCAGATAGAAGTGCCCATATTTGTTTATGGGAAAGAACACCTACAAAAAAACATAAAACAAATACATAAATACAACTTCATCTTTAATCAACTAGAGGTTAATGTGTGGGTGCAACTACATCTTTAATTTAATTATATACTTTACCATGTCTAGATTATTCAGCTTCCTTTTGAATCTCTTCAGGACGCAATCCAAATTTTGAGCAAAATATGGATATGTTGCATTTGTTCTCATGTTTACATTTAACCCTGAATGCTGTATGGATATGTAATGTTGTTTGAAATTAGCTTTCAGTGTTAATTAGTAAAAAAAAGGGAGAGAATTTTCTAAGGTAGTAAGAATATTACCAAGCTTCCAACAGGGCAAAAAAATCGCATTGGCGATTCTTCTGCTTTATAGTCCTCTTTTTCATTTAGAATGAAAGACCATGTGTCTATTACTGAGTAGAACAAAGGTGTCTTCATTTTTAGTGTGTGCATATGCTCTCTAATGCATGTCAATTCATTCCAACTGAAGATAGGATCCCTGTCAAGAATGAGTAGGTAATAGGTTAATTTTTTGTGCAAATATTGCTATATATACTGAAATAAAGAAGCAAAAGAGAGGCAAAAACTTACAGTAGATCATTTTTCTGTATCATATATATATATATCGCAAGATCCTGATTTGTGTATTTGCCTGTGATATCAATTACTCTTTCAATGTATGGAGATTTTGCATATTTGCCCAACTTGACAATTCTTGTGCTCTTTTTTCTGGTTGCAGGTCTTGGAGTAATGAAATCTTCTTTTTCATTATTTGTTTTGTCTTCTATTCCAAGTGAGAAACTAGGAACATCATCACGCTTTTCTTCTTGATCATGCATTTCTTCTTCTTCGCCAAAGAGATCAGGCATATCTAACCTTGCTTGTCTCGAATTTAGATATTCTACAATTTCCAAATGAGCTATATCTTCAGGCCTTAGCTCAAATTCATTAGCAACTTTACAAACATTATCATTTGTTGCTGATGGATTTTCTTTCTGTTGAACAGCACATCCAATTCTGCCTAAGTCAGAATCATTTTCACTTTGTGGATGGAACACTTCTTTCAAGACTTGCTCAATTGAAATAAGATAAACATCATCAGAATATTCCTTTTTAGCTTTTATTAGGTCTTTTTCCAATTGTGCTTTGGCAATTATCAAATCTTGTGCCCTTAGTCGCAGATCTTCAATTTCATCCTGTAATAATAATATACATATATAAGCACAACAAAAATCAATAAAAAATACACTAATATTATCACCAATATGAAACAATAACATCACTTAGTAACCAACGTCCAATATTATAGGAGATTAAAAGAATGTTACATTAAACTAATATGAATCACTTACATTATTTAGATAAATTAATATCTTGAGATAAACTTAGATCTTAACAACGAAAGTAATTTTGTGATTCAATGCCTAATTAGTTTTTAAGTCCAAAATGTCAATTCATTCACATTTAGATAATTTGACTATTACAGAATAAGTAGAAAATGCACTTAAATCACTAAGGATATATTACTTATGTCACTTAGTAAAACTATATAGATCACTAAGATACATTCTATAAATAACTAACAACATGTCGATGCTTAAACTTTGTGCAAGTAATCTGAACAAGCATAAAAGAAGCACAAGCTAGAACAGAGTAGATCCAGGATATGCTTTACATATATGCCACAATCTAAACCCAAAAATCTACTAAAAAACAATGTGCTACGTGAAATCTAAATCATCATCCCATTAATCATTATAATAGAATTTATAACTGAAGTTCTATGACAGTATTACTAAGCTATAATACAAAGATCAATAAAATATTTCCTTACCACAAATTTTTTTCCAGCACTAATCTGTTCTTCAGTTTGCTGGACAGCTTTCTCCCATACGTCCGAGCTACTTTGATGATCAGCAACATTCTAAAAATATAGTATGTTTAAGTAGGTTTGACTGCTTATACATGACCCCAGAACACACCAACGCTTGACATGGCAACTAAGACTATGTTTATTGAAAATTTATGATGCTAATCATTAATGATTCAATGCATAATTAGTTTTTAAGTCCAAATTGTCAATTCATTCACATTTACATAATTTCACCATTACAGAATAAGTAAAAACGACACTTAAATCACTAAGGACATAGTATGTATATCACTTAATAAAACTAGATTGATCACTAAAATATATTTTATAAATATTTAACAACACTTACTTAATTTTTAACTTTTTGTGAGAAGCAAAGCCCTACATAATTTGCTTAGAAATGTGATACGTGAATTCATCATCCCATTAATCATTATAATACAATTATAACTGAAGTTAAAAATATTACTAAACTATAATACAAAACTATTATACAAAGATCAGTAAAATATTTCCTTACCACGAATTTTTTTCCATCACTTTTAATCAGTTCTTCAGTTTGCTGGACAGCTTTCTCCCATACATCTGAGCTACTTTCATGAGGAATGCAATTCCTCAAATCCCAGTTCTGATTTTGATGATCAACAACATTAAAAAAATATAATATTGTAAATCAGTAATGGTATTGTCAATAATATGAATCATTTACAGTACTTGGATGAATTATTATTTTGAGATTGACTTAGATATTGACTAAGGAAATAATTTTGTGATTTCCCAGTCACATATTAATACTTGTTTGCGTAATAATTTTTATTGACCAGGTTCAAGCAGGTTTGACTGCTTATACATGACCCCAGAACACACCAATGCTTGACATGGCAACTGACTAAGACTATGTTTATTAAAAATTTATGATATTAGCTAGTCATTAATGATTCAATGCGCAATTAGTTTTTAAGTCCAAATTGTCAGTTCATTCACATTTACATAATCTGACCATTATAGAATAAGTAAAAATGACACTTAAATCACTAAGGACATAGTACTTATATCACTTAATAAAACTACATAGATCACTAATATGTATTCTATAAATAATATAATATATATTTATAATACATAGATCAATAAAATATTTCCTTACCACAAATTTTTTCCAACACTTTTAGTCTGTTCTTGAGTTTGCTCTTGCTGGACAGCTTTCTCCCATATGTCCGAGCTACTTTGATGATCAGCAACATTCTAAAAATATAATATTTTCAGCAATAGGTTGAATAATATAAGTATTATGTTGAATATTTTGAATATGTACCTTCACTGGAGGTTGCATATTGGCTTGTTCAGTAGCACTGCCATATTCATAGTCATTATCATATTGTTCCTGCTCATACCTGTTCCAATCCTGACCTTTCTCTTCATAATGGCCATAGTCATTCCAGTCCTCATCATTTTGATCATATTCATTTTGGTCTTGAGCATGCTGATCAGCAACAATTTTTTGCAAAATTAATAGAGAAGTTTTGAGAACAATTAATTAACCTACATTAAGAACACAATAAATTGTATACCTTTGATTTGTTTTGCGTATTGGATGACAAATTCCTTAATGGTTCTAAAATTGATCCAACTCCAAACTTTCCATTGTACAACTCAATAGCTTGTCTCTCTTTGAGCTTTTCTTCAGTCCACCCTTTGTAAGAAGGAATATCTCTTTCAACCAGTTTCATGCCCTTGTGTCTAACTCGATCAACATAAAGTAACTACATAATCATAGATAAAATTATTCATGAACAAAACTACATCAAGTAATAACATGAACAAAACTAAAACAAATAAACAAATAAATTTATGTATTTGAAATTATCTTACGGTCAGGAAGATTAATGAGCCATTGAAGAAAAGTGATGCTGATTCGTTCCAACTTTGAACAGCATCAACTAGAGAGTTTATCAAATACTCAGCCCAGTTGTAATCAGCACATTTTTCAACATCATTATCAATACTTAGAAGTTGTTTATTGACATAAGAAGTTGTTTTCGTTGCAATTAGCACATTTGACAAAACTATCAGGAAATTGAATTTGAAGTTTTGTGTCAAGCCTGGTTCTTTCATTTTCTCAACAACTTGAATAGTTGTGATGTTTTTTGAATTCGAGAACTGTGAATTCCATTCTTCTATCCTTTCTTTGTATTTATCACTTGAATCGAGCATTATTGACTCTCCTCCATGTGGCAAGCCTAAAACATCTGTAACATCTTCTTCTCTGATGTTTATGTCACCATTTGAAAGCCTTAGTGACACACTATTATATTCAAAAATCTGAAGAACGTTATAAGCAAACGGCCCAGGTAACATCTCCAAATCAAATTCTAAAAGCTTTCCAAATCCAGCATCTCGAACCCATTGCCTCTGTTCTTTTGTGAGGCAATATAACATTTGACTAAGCAACCTTGGAGAGTTTCTTATCTTGACAGCATCCTTTTTTTTATTTATGTGTCTAGCAGCTTGTATTTCCTATCACAAATTACAAAAATTAATAAAAATTACAGAAGGTTTCCATTTGAAAGGTTGTAAGAAAATTAGATTTTATTACCTCTTTGTCATCAACCTCCTCTTTGTCATCAACCTCAGTATACAAGTCTTTCTTCTTGGTACGGTTTTTGACATTTGGTTTTCTTCTTTTTTTTGTTTCATTGTCTTTTTCCTGTAAAAAATAACATTAATAATCTACTAATATAGCGATTTTCTTGTCAATTTATAGAATAATATTAATACTAAGAATAATATTAAAATCATTTTTAATCAATAGAATCAAAATTTGTATTATATTATAGTGATTGTTTTGATAAAAATATAGCGATTTTCTTGCCAATTTATAGTGATTCTAGTGATTTTATCTATTGAATTTGTATCTACATTTTTACTAAAATGAAAGTGTCAAGGAACTAAAGGGACTAAAGGAACCTCCAAGAAACAATTACACAGACACATTATCTAAAAACAAGTAAACTTAATTTCATTACAGAATAATAATGTACTCCTATTATTTACAACACTAACATATTAGTGATTGTTTTACTGATATTTTAGTAATTTATAGGTCAAATTTTAGTATACCTGTTGAGTTTTTTTCCTTTTCCATTTTGTCTTTTTTGGTTTTTCTGCAGGTTCTCCTCCAGCTCCCTGTCAAAAAAATAGTACACATTTAGTTGTATGATTTTTTTCCCAGTTCTATACAAATTAATGATGTAATTTAAATCATTAATTCCTGGAGGTCTCCTTACTTTGAATTTGTATCTGACAACGCTTTGGAATTTTATGTTTCTCACTTCTTCAACCTCAACCAATCTTTGTTTCACTCTTGGTGGAGTCTTTTCAAAATCATCACTACTATTTTGTTCTTCTGGTTGCATGTTTTCTTCTTCAGTTTTTCTAAATCAATTGGCTCTGTTATAAATGGAAGATCATCAGTAAGCACTAAAATAATGCACTAAAATAGCATAAAATGTATTTAACAAAATATATAATACACACACACATGTAGTATAAAATGCATTTAACCAAATACATAACACACACACACACACACAATATGCGCTCGAAATCTTCTACTATATATGATCTACTGTTGCAGGAATCTTTTCATCCAGTTGAAGTCACAGGAGGACTCTGGATTGTACCTGAGTGGATGTTTAGAAACTTTAATGGACAATTCGTTGTATTAATAATAATGTGTATCATAATAATCCTTCAGTTTCCTCTTTCTTTAGTTAACCCCTTGATCTTAAGAAACAATTGGTTAATATTAACTGATTCTTGATTTCTTCCCACAAACACTTGCAAACAACAGTATTGTTTTAACTACTGTACAATCGACACACGACTACTTCATCTTGATTCTGTAAGAAAAAACTATCACTAATTACCAAAACATTCATAACCAAATCAAATTCTTCGAGTTTTACAAGAGGTGGCAACACTAAAACACTGAAATACATTATACAATGCATATGAATTACAACATACCAGTCACAACCTCAAGCAGGACTTGTAATTACTAGTAGCTAGATAGGTGCTAATCAATACTTAAACTATCACAAGCAAGCAAACTTTAGTTACTATTACATTATCTTATCAAAGCTCGAGAGGACTTAAAACTACTACTAGATAACACACAAACTATAAGCATTACCAGAAATTAATTGGCTTAGGACATAAAATATAGTCATTTGTGCAGTCTACGGGTACTGTTTCACCATAATTCCGGAAACAAATTCAAGTCTGTAACTGCCTAATCGTATAATCAGTCATTCAAAATAGGCATAAAAATCGTAAACAGAAAATCACATCATCTAAATAACTAAAAATAGCTATAAAAGCATAATAATACAATCTACACCTATAAATACAAAAATGAAATCTAAATCTAGTAAAACTGGATCATTTAATCACTTAAAAAGCCATTAAAATCATAAATCAACAAATGAATCACAGGAAAAACACTCTGAAATTACTAAAAAAGGCATTAATAGCCTGATAATCATTATAATATACTAAAAACCTTATGAAATCTAAATCTAGTAAAACTGAATCATTTAATCACTTAAAAAGCCAGTAAAATCATAAATCTACAAATGAATCACAGGAAAAACATTCCGAAATTACTAAAAAAAACCGTTAATAGCCTGATAATCATGATAATATACTAAAAACCTTTAAAACCCTAAAAATCACAAAAAAAACTAACATGCATCGCTCAATGTACATTTATAACTACAAAAACAAACATATAAGTCAATTAAAAATACAAAAACAAACTATTGTACCTTTTGTAGAGTTTTTACTAACTTTAGTTCTCGAAACTTCAAATCACCGTGATTTTTGCTCCGATTTGTCTCGATTACTCGAATGTCGATGTGTTTGAGCTCAAATCCTGCACAATCGTACTGAAAAAACGATGAATAGGTAGTAGTAGGCGGTGATTTTGCGAAGTAATGAAGGAGCTATGTTCGTAACCGTTTTGTGTCTATATGTGTATGTATATGGTCTATTTTTTAAAATTTTAATTGAACGGGTGTATTTTGTTTGAAGTGGGCTGGACTATATTTATTTGTTTGGGCTGGACTTTAGTTTCTAGTTTCTATTTAGTTTTGGTTTCTAGTAGAGTTATGTTAGTATTCTGTTAATGTTAGTATTTAACGCTAGTGCTAAATCAGGTTTCGTATCACATTAAAACATAGTATCGATTGTCGCATTATTGTGAAACGCTACTTCAACTTCCATATCAATTAATATGTTACACAAATTTTGTATAAGCTCATGATATTCCGATTGAAGTTCTATATTAATTCTTCATCCAGTTCTTTACTGCTACAGCCTGCAACGGTCATGTAGATACATTTTTCGTATATACCTAAATATGTTATATGTTATATATCTAATTTGATTTTTAAAAAATACAAAACTCGAAATAATGTAACGAACGGATATAAAAGGTCACAAATAAGAATAAAGCTATTAAGGGTCACCCGAACTAAAATGTGGATATTTGGGCCATTATTTTTTGATTTATTCAAATAAGTGTGAGTAGAGAAAATGATCAAAATACCTCAAAATGAGGTACCCATGACCCAAAATACTGATTTTCAGAACTGTTGGCCTTACCTACCCACGCAACACGCTATTGCGTGTAGTGTATCCTAAGACTACTGTTCATCTCCGTCTCCGTCAATTTCTCTCTCATCTCTATCGTTTGTCTCGAATCTCTCCCAATCTCTCCGTCTCGTTCGTCTCTCTCCGGCCACCTCAACTTCTTTTGAGCACACCAAAATCATCACCACAACTTCGTCTACATTTTGCCTAACTGATTTATCAAAAACTGGCCCCGTAGGGGCTTGTACGAAGCCATCGGAAATTCGAGGGAGAGAGATGGGGTTCGATTTGGGTTTTGAAAATATGGCGAAACAAATGATTTAAAAGTGGTATGGATGTGTAGATCGTCGAAAGACGATTTGATTGGTATATAATACGTTATGGGAAAATATTTGGAAGGTGTTGAACGGAGGTTTTTGTTATTGCCGGCAATCGCCACAGCTGACCAACTTCGCGTAAAATCTGAGCAAAAATGATGATGACATCAGCTGACGTCATCACGCATGTCACAGATGCGTGACACCTGATACGCCGTACGTGAATGCGTATCATGGGTGTATCACGTTGCACGGTGAGGCGTATCTTGGGCATACGGAGCATGCACTAGCGTGTCTCGGACACGATACACGCAACAACGTGTCCCATCGGTATTTAAGGCCAAGTATTTGGAGCTCAGTATTTTGGACCAACATTATTTATTTTTGATTATTCAGGACCTTCACCCGTGTG
Source organism: Kitagawia praeruptora (assembly GCA_037693485.1). NCBI lineage: Eukaryota > Viridiplantae > Streptophyta > Magnoliopsida > Apiales > Apiaceae > Kitagawia > Kitagawia praeruptora. The sequence continues at coordinate 20,619,233 of CM075351.1, read as the reverse complement.
AGTAATTGTTTGCTTTTGCATTAAAATATGTAAAACCATGCCGTTGGATAAAATCTTATATCGTATCTTTGAAATTGTACTAACCAAATTTTGAGCACAATTATCATTAATCCAACAATATAATAAGTTTAGAAAATCTAACAATATGAATATTACACCATTCTTCAATGTCAGATTAGTTGTCATGTCCCATGTATCATTCATGATTAATTAATCATTTTACTATTCTATTACTATCGTGTATATATTTATACAGAAAGATCTAACAATATGAATATTACATCATGCTTCAATGTCAGATTAGTGGTCATATCCCATGATTCATGACTAATTAATCATTTTACTATCTATTACTATCATGTATGTTAACATATAATATAAGATCCATCTAAGGCCTTACTTTAACACCTTAAGGTTTTAGATGAGTTGGTTACTTAACATGGTATCAGAGCTCAGGCACGCAGAGGTCACGGGTTCGACTCTCTGCGACCCTCAATATTCTCACAATTTATTTCGGACACGAAGGCAAATTTATGCTCCAAAGTTGAGCGCCTGTGATCCACTCTTCGACCAAAAAATGGGCTTTCGAGTGAGGGGGAATGTTAACATATAATATAAGATCCATCTAAGGCCTTCCTCTAACACCTTAAGGTTTTAGATGAGTTGGTTACTTAACAGTGTATATTTTTATACTTATTAACATGAATATGTATAACAATATCGATAAAAAATTATAGATAAATAACTTTTTTGATCTAATTTTCTTACATATTTATATATATCAAAGATAGGGTTGTATTCCAATGAGAATTCCATTATTACCAGGTACTATATTTTAGTCATGGGTTACTTTTAAATACTATCTTTCCGTGCGTTGCTCCTTTTCTAATATTTTTACTATATATATTTTTTAAATATTTTTTTGTTATTAGTTTACATATCAAATTGCTATTAAAAAAATTATATATATATAATTTTACACTTTTAATTTATTATGTATTTTATCTTTAATTTTTAAAACTTGATTTGGACGATTTTACAGCCTACGTGAAATTAAAAAAATAATCTTTTAATTTAGTGACAATTTAACAATTTGTCTCCAATTAACTTGAATTCTTAAAACTTGATTTGGACGTACGATTTTACCACTCACGTAAAATTAACAAAATAATCTTTAATTTAGTGACAATTTAACAAATTTTCTCCAATTAAAACTATCAAGAAATTTAAGAGAGATGAAATTGACGATTTTTTACATTGAAAATTCTATTTAATTTAGGAAATCTAGTTATATTTCGTATTGATTATCAAAATAACCTTCTTATTATTTGAAGATAGTTGTACTAAAAACAACTACAGTTTTAGTGATAAGTGCAAGAGGAATTTTGTTCAAAATTTTGATAGTCGGTAATTAATCTGGTTCTCAGTACGGCAAAATAAATAAGAATAGTTAGCTATTAAAATAAATAGATGAAAAACGTTGGATTTAGCATAAAAAATATTTTATATTTTAGCGTATAAATTTAAAAGTGTATTTATATTGAAATACGAAAAAGTACATATCAATGATTTAAATCATACTCTATATAATTAGGTATTCTATATTGAATAGAATTATCAATGTACGTCTTCTACACTTAATAAGATTAATGTAAAAATTCGTAATTATATTTTCTCTTGAGATTCTAAGTGTTTCCATTTGGATAATAATTGTTAAGTCATCACTAAATTAAAGATAATTTTATGAGTTTCGCATGGACTATAAAATCACCCAAATATGATTTTTAGATCTCGAGATAGAGCCTAAATAGTAAATATGAATTTTTTTTAATATTGATAAATAAAATTCAGTTCTAATACAAATTTTTATATCCTTTTGAGATTGTAATTTTTTTAAAATTCAATTATGATATAATCTTTTAAATTATATCACATTTAAGGGGACACATAAGGGGGCATGGGGACGGAGGATCCGGCCTCTATTGTTGACATCACATAATTGCAAAAATTACTAAATTTTGAACATAAATCAAAGGAAAAATCAAATATAAAGATTTTGACAGGTTTTTTGATAATAAGAACTTACGGTCTGGATCTACATTACTCCATGTCCCCTTCCATTTTAATAAATAATTTTATTTATTAAAATGGGTCCATCAAGAGCATTTTTTTTATTAAAAAGAGCAGGAAACATGAATGTACAGGATCCGGAATCAAGATTCAAGAACTTATATTGAAAAATTGTTAAAAATAACAGTTTTTTTGGAAAAAAATCTGAAAATAACAATCTGCGGAAGGGGGTGTTAAAAATACCCATTTGATCACCCAACTGACATTTGCGTATTTGAGATACGCATTTAGATGATGCGTATTACATGTCACGCATTCCTGGAATGCGTGATGACGTCATGTGACGTCATTTTCACAGAACATCACCGATCATCTCTCTCGGCGAGAAATCGCCTTCTCGTCGTCACCGGTCGTTCTCAGCAATCTGTCAACCAACGTTTGATCTGACCACATGAAAAGAATCGCCAGACATTGTTCTATCTTTCTACCCCGTCCATTTTATCGATATTTGGCCCCGCAGGGGCGTGTTAAGCTCACCGGAGTTTCAATCGGGAAATTTGGATCGATTTGGGCGTTTACAATCGTGCATTAGAAGTGTAATAAAATTGATATAGGTGTGTAGAGCTTCGAACAACGATTTCAATGATATATGCTATGTGTTTGGAAAGTTGCTGGTGTGGACGAACGAATGGATGCAAAAAAACATGCCGGAATCGCCATAATCGCCCGACTGGAGCTCCCGTTTGTGCAAAGATGATAATGACATCATATGACGTCATTGCGCAGGCAGAGGATGCGTGACAGTGAATACGCAATTTAGAAATGCGTAACCATTGATATTACCCATTGATATTTGCGTAACTTGTATTACCCCAACCCCAAATGCGTAACCCCTATTACCCCAACCCCAAATGCGTATCCAAATGGGTATTTTCAACACCCCTCCCGAAAATTGGTATTTTCATCATTTTAATCGGAAAAATCGTTATTTTGTGAATTCACCCACTTATATTCGTCTTAGATTAAAAGAATCAGTGACATCAATAGTGTTGTAGCAAATATAAAAGTGTTGGGAGCATGCCCGCCTGAAATTGTGTGAATGATTTGAAAAGAATAAAGATGGACCGGAATCTGGTGCTGATTGAAAAAGATGGACGGTGGTTGAAATATAGATGGTGAGGATGATATGTGCATATTGGGTGGTGAAGATTAAAGTAAATGATGATTCTATTTCTCATGCAAGCAAAGAAAAGATCCTTGATTGATATTTATAAAATATACTTACTACTTAAGAGTTAAGGCACATATAGTCTAAAAATTGGTAATCGGTATAAATCGGTTGAGGATTGAGGTACCGATTTAAGATTAATCGGATAATTGAGGATTAATCGGAAGAATTAATTGGAGTATTAATCAGATATTATAGTAATATTTAATATATTAGTCTAATTTACCATTTTAATTAAATTCATAGAATTAATCGAATTTCAAAAATATCGAATCGGTTGATTACTTTATAGAGGGGGATTTTTAGAACAATGCATATAGTTACTATATACGAGACCAGATTGCGTCCCCACCTAAAAATATAATAAGCCCACTTCCCTGTCGCCCTCATTATACACAACATTCCTTGCTTTCTCAAAGCTTTAGTCAACCCAAGTCAAACCCTCTCTCCCTCCGTTTAATCATGGCTTTCAGGGGTGTTCCTGCAAATGGGGTTGAGCAAACCGATGATATGATGAATGGGTTGGTGATTAATGAAGATTTTGGTGGGATAGAGGAACAGATTACCAAAGATCCTACAGCCATTGCTAGACAGTGAGTCTTTTTTTTTTTACCCCCTTGTTTTTTTTTCCTTTTTTTGTTTGGATTTTGTGTGTTTATCTTTTTTTTTTGTTTGAAGCAATTGTGTGTTTATCTTGGTTGTACATGTATTAGTGATTTGTTGTTGATTGTGTATCTGTGATTAATTATTTTGGTTGTGGGGTGGGGTTTTTCTATTTGTTTTTGTTTTTATCTGTTTCTGATATTAATTAATAAATGATGTTTATTCTTGTGGGCCTTGGAGTTTTATAATTCAAGGGCTGGCTTGTTTTTATTTTCCCAAGATTTATTTATTTGGGTTACATTGACCCCTCCATTCTCCAAGTTTGGTAAAATTGTTTAAATTCGCCTGAATATTCACATCGACTTGTCTGATTAAGGATAAGGGTGTAATTTCCTGTGTTGTAACGTTTTATAACTAAATGAATCCATTGACACTTAAAATATGATTATTTGGACATATGAACACATTTCAACAAAAAAGTTTTTTTTTTTTTAAAATAATTCTTATTTTCAGTAAGACCATACCAAACAAAAAAGGGTTTGGAATCGACCAAAATACATGGAACTGAGATCCAATTTAATTTGATCCAAAAATTACCCGAGCCGAAAGTCATCCAAATTACTAGGTATGATGATGACTCGTTAAACGAATAAAAATTTGTCTAAATCGAATAATACTAAAAGTACGGAATCCAATGTAAATCCGAACTAAAAAAGTGATAAATTGAATTTAAGTTTAGTTTTTTTATAACTTTAATGTGTCATAGCCTATATTACATAAATATACTCTCTCTTTTTATTCATTTATCCATTCACAAGCAAAATTCATATCTACATTTATCCGCTGTAAAACAATAAGAATTTGAAAAGATCATAATTAAATTTAATCTGAACCTTTCACCTCTTGGTGTACCGGTATCTCCCTCGCTCCCTTAACGAGATGAGTTCGAACCTTGTCAAAGACAAGTTTGGTTTGTGAGTGTGTTTAACTACTTAGAAAAAAAATTAATCTTAACTGATTTTGATCCGATATTAATCCAAAATCCATACGATTTAAATTCAAACTACATTCGAGCCAATCCAATATTCAAATATATCATATTGGAAGTTTTTTCGATCTAAAATTGATCTGATCCTAAATCCTAAATTTTTAAATGTATTCATATGTACAAATAACCATACGCTAAGGGCCAATATTTTCGTTCGTCTATGTAATATTACAAAAAGAGTGGAATGTACTTTTTTGCCCCTTATTGGATATGTCGATATGGATATGTCGATATGAACATTCTGGACGATTTGAACGGAAATAGGGCCGAGGTGTACAAAAGACATACTTAAGGGGTAAGAAAGTACGTTTTTTTTTCTTTAAGGGTTTATGTGTACATTTGGCCAAACTTCGAGGGCCAATGTCTTAATAGCCCTATTTATTTTGTTGTTGTTTGAATGTTGAAGTGAAGGAATGTAGAGATGTTTTGCTTATATATGTTGAATGCTATATGTGTGGTGTTTACTTTGTTAGTGCTGTACCTGCATCACTGCTTGTGAGAAATGTAGTTGTTTTATCTGTTGGAATGTTCATATCATTTTAATTGTGATTTTTTGTGTGAGAAGCTTGTTCTTACGCGGTGTATGGAATCGAGATATGATGTCTATAAGATTTTTTTTTGAAATAGATATTTTAGCGGGAATTTAACGTTAATAAGACAAGATTGACTGGCGAGCGCTCTCCGTTTACCATTTTAATCATCTTTTAGCGGAAAAATCCAGAAAAGGAAAAAACAACATTAGACTCTATACGGTTGCAGTTCTTAGATAATGACATTTTAATATATTACCTGATGTGTTATCTACTAATGAAACTTTCTCTCAGGTATCAGCTGGATCTCTGTCGGAAAGCTTTAAGTGAGAACATTATAGTCTATTTAGGAACGGGCACCGGCAAGACCCTCATTGCTGTTCTACTAATCCATGAAATGCGGCACTTGATAAAGAAACCCCAGAAAGACATATGTGTATGTGTCTTTCTAGCTCCTACAGTTGCTCTGGTTGAGCAGGTGACCCAATCTTCATTTTGTTATCTGTTATTTTATATCTTCTTATCTGTTAATCAACCAAAGCCTGATCCAGATATTAGTATACTGTGTATTTGAAATTATTTGTTATTTATTATTTCATATCTTGACATTATGAATATATATAAAGCAAGCCAAAGTCATTAAGGACTCAATTGAAGTTAAAGTTGGGATCTACTGTGGGAGTTCTAAGCATTTGAAGAGCCATGCTAACTGGGAGAAAGAGTTAGCACAACATGAGGTTTGCTTTGTAGCACATTTTACTGTCCCATTATTTGTTAGAAAGATCCTTTGGAAGTACTTTAATTATTATACAAATTAAGGGGCATATAAATGAAAATGAGGTTGCTAATGTTGTTAAAATGTGATTTTGGCCAGCGAAGATATACAAATAAAATGCTTAACCTGTGATTATGCGTGTGCAGGTTCTCGTCATGACCCCTCAAATACTTCTACAGAGCTTATCGCACTGCTTCATCAGGATCGAATGGATTGCGCTGCTAATATTTGATGAGTGCCATTATGCACAAGCCGTAAGCAATCATCCTTATGCTGAAATCATGAAGGTAAAAAGTATTATCTCTTGATATTATTGTTTTGGCACCTCACACATTTGATAGGTATCTATACACGTAGCGACTTTTCTGCCAATATGCAGGTCTTCTACAATAGTATTGCAACAAAGCTTCCTCGTGTATTTGGCATGACAGCATCTCCAATATTTGGAAAAGGTAACCTAGTTAAGTACCTGGAATATCTTTGCATGCTATGTCAGTGATGATGTAATTCTGTACTCCATATGCTTCCAGAAGACTTGGAGGGGCAAAATATCTTTGCCTGATATTTACTCTTATAAACACATGATGTGGATATGTTCAAGCCTGTTAAGATTTGATATGTAGATTAATGAAGGAATTGTCAAACCTTTTCTGTACCTGTTAGATTAATGAGAAACTTGTAATATTCGATAGATAAAGAAAGTAATGGCTGATTCAACCATTTTGGGATCTTGTGCAGATTACAGTATACTTTTTTATTTAGATATATACGTTGACAAATGGTTGTGATATGAATTACAAGTAACAATATGGTGGAACTAAATAAATTTTCAAATAAGATTGCAGTGACCTAATCACTATAATTTTCATATTTCTGTTATCAGTCAATAACATTATTGTTCCTTACATGTTATATTGACATGAAACTAGCAAGGTCAAGGCAATGTGCTTTAACTATTTGAATATTTCACATTGAAAATTAAATTAGTTTGTCAATGCTGTCCCATCTGGATACTTTTAGCTAGTTGTAAATAATGTATCAGGTAAGTGAAAAGGTATTTGGTTAGCATCTTATTGCCCATCAGCTATGTAACTTTTTTTTTTCATGTCCACTGTGAAAGCTTCTCATACCAGTGTAGCTTATAAGCGTGATACTAAAAGTCATAACAAACTCTTGTTTCCCAATTCCATTACATTTTAAGAAGCTGCTAACTTTTGTTGTCTACACTCTGACAAGTAAAATCATTTTCTCTACAAAAGGTAGGACTGAATCCTTGAAACTTGAAAGGTCACTGTCCATATTACATCAGTTACCTTTTTTGATTTCTAGTGAAAGTAATCAAATCATGCTTCTTACTTTAGATTCTAATTTGTATTTGAATATATGCTGGTTGCAAGCTGTATGTTCATTAGTCTTCTAATCTATAAATTAATATTGACTGATAATGTTTCAGGTGCTTCTGTCAGTGGTCTCGAGTCTTTACTTCGTGCCAAGGTTGGTATCTGTTGAATATTTGGATGAGTCAGGGATTTATGGAGTGATTTTGTTGCTGTTTTGTTAGACTTATTTATCAAGTATAATATTTATCAAGCATGATGTGAATTGTATATGTCTTGATTTTACTCCTAAATATCATATGCTTACTTTGTTAAATAGGTTTATTCTGTCGAAGACAAGGGAGAACTCGAACAATTTGTGACATCTCCTAAAGTTAGTGTATATTATTATGCTACAGCGGTAGAGGACACAACTCTACTTCCTTACTTTAAACAATTAGAAGGGATAAAATCCGAGGTATTCATTAGCAAACTTTTTGATTTTGTGCATGTAATTGTCTTACAAAAATGCTTTTATGACTTCCCATATATTCTTTGTGTGCACTCATATGCAGTGTGTATCAACACTGGTAGAGAATATCAGTGACACTGATTGCCTAAAAAGCACCAAAAAGATTCTCCAGAAACTGCACATGAATCTGTGTTTTTGTATAGAGAACCTTGGCGTTTGGGGAGCATTGCAGGTAAAATATCACTTTATTTACTGAATTATTCACAAATTAGTTGTTCCATGTAGAATAATTCCAAACAAATTCAGGGTACTATATATAGTCCTTCCGAATAGCAGTTAGCCAGTTACAGTTCGAACTTTATAAAAAATTCCAGTGCATGTTTCCTGATTAATACTGACTAGTGTTTTTTATTTGGCTTTTGCTTATGTAAGGCTGCTCGCATAATCTTAAAGGGTGACTACGTTGTGCGAAACAAATTAATGGAGATGGAAGGACAGAGTTCTCATGCCTCTATATGCCATAATTATCTTTCTCAAGCTGCCACAATGTTTGCTTCAGGTACGGGGATGCCTTGAAATTTTGATCACAATTATTTGGTTTTTATTATGTATATATTCTATATTCAAGCATATATGACACCAATATTTTTTACCTTTTCACAACTTCTATTTTCTACTTGTTTACCAGCAAATCGCTCCAAAGAAAAGTTGAACTCACTGGAAGTCCTACAGGAGCCCTTTTTCTCCAAAAAGCTCTTGAAACTTGTTGACATCCTTTCCAATTTTAGGTTAGTTATATGCTGCTCAATGTCTTATTACTACTGCAATGGATAGTGGATAAACTTGTGACTGAATTGCCTGAAGTATTGTAGCACACAGTTTATTTACATTACTGGAACCAAGTAACTAGCAAGTTGTGGCTGATAACTATGACTAGGTGGGGATTTCAATTAGATGCCCCATATGTTTTAGAGCTGATCATTTCCTCCCAATTCCAGCCCAGTATTATGATAGGGAGGAGGTTTCCCAAAGACCTACCTGGCTACCTTGAAGTGCAACCTGATTAGGCATCACTATACACTAGATTAATTTACAATTATCGCATTATCTATCTCCACTACTGTTTGGCATAATTATGCCTCACAATTTTCTTCCTACGTCCACTAGTAGTTACATTATCTGATTTATTATATTTTGCTTTTACTTGTGTCCTCTGTTCTAGGTTAGTCTTACAGGTTGGTTGGGTATTTTTGGATGAATACCTTTGTTGAGTTGAATTAAGTTATTAAATCTACATGATAAGCAGTCCCCTCCCTTGACAATTAAGAATATTGATTTCGCATCCAGCTGATGTTTTATTAGACCTTCTGTTTATGTGCTAGCTCTTGTATATATTAATAATGTTGTATGAATTTAATCAGAGAGCTTGTTATTATGTAACTCTCCCTTTTTGTTTTCTGCCTAATCTGCATGTTTGATCTTTCTCTCCCTCCCTGGTTTGACAGGTCACAACCAAACATGAAATGCATAATTTTTGTCACTAGAATTTTGACTGCAAGATCCGTGTCGTCTATACTTCAGAGCCTTCAAGTTCTATCAGCTTGGAAATGTGATTTTTTGGTAGGAGTCCACTCTGGACTAAAGTCTGTGTCAAAAAAATCTACTGACGCCATGCTTGCTAAATTTCGTTCCGGTGAGGTAAAGTTTGCATATTTAATGGGTCGGCAATCCATTTTCGTTTGGAAAATATGTATTGAAGATTTTCTGATAGATTGTGTAGCTAAATGAAATAAAGCCAAAATTTTTGTGCGATAATTTGTTCTTTCTTGTTGTTTCTCAAAGTGAATGCTTGGTAATCTATTTATTATAGTGCTTTCTTGTTATCTAGTATATACTGTATATTCGAATAGCAAGTCCACGTCAGATGAAGTAAAATGTGATGTAACACAGGAATAGGAAACAAGAATTTATGGATTAAACAATAAAAAGATAAAATTGAGTCAATTAACTGCAGAAAAGAGCGGTCCGACCCTTTTTCATCTTTGCCCGGAAAATCGCTGGATGAACATAGATATAAGTACCTATCAACTCCATTCACCTGGAACAATGGCAAGCAAGGAGAATCCGCATAGTGGGTTTATCTGAACCTGTCTGATTATCCAAATCTGGATCTTGTGTAGTGTCTGGTATAGTGAAGGTTTGCATTTGTTCAATATTTTTGATGGGTCAGGTAAATCAGGTGGTTTTTTTTTTTCGAATTCTGTATAGTACTGTCGACCATTTTAGTAGCAGAAAAGTGGTACTTGCAGAATTACAACTTTATTTGGAAATTGAAATGCTTTTGATAAGTTCACAATGTGCGTAAATGATGTATGAGTCATAAATTGACTTTACTCATCCCAAAAGAAGTTTTGTGATTTAACTCTACTGTTTTTGGCAGCTAAATTTGTTGGTTGCAACCAAAGTTGCAGAGGAAGGACTCGACATTCAAACATGCTGCCTTGTGGTAAGGTTTGATCTCCCGGAAACTGTTGCCAGTTTCATTCAGTCTAGGGGACGCGCACGCATGCCTCAGTCGGAATTCGCATTTCTGGTAGATAGGTACTTTCTTCAAGCATATGTTTATGACTCCTTAATTCATTTTTTTGCTCACCCAAAAAATAGTAATAATAATAATAATAATAATAATAATAATAATAATAATAATAATAATTGTGTCGTACTGTATGTCACAGTGGCAGTGAGAAGGAGTTAAATCTTATAAACAGTTTTACGAGAGCTGAGGAAGAAATGAATGACGAAATTGAATCCAGAACATCTGATGCAACAGTTCCTGATATAGACGAAAAGACATACAGAGTGGAATTGACGGGTGCCACAATAAGTGCTGGAAGTAGCGTCACGTTGCTTTACCGTTATTGTGCAAAGCTTCCACATGATGAGTACGGTTTATATTGTTCTGATTGGTTCTTTTATTTCGCTGTCATTTTTTATATATGTAGGAGAAATGAATTTTGTGATCTGGCACATCTTAGCTATTTTTTCTAATTAATGCAGATTTTTTAAACCCAAGCCGGAGTTCTCGTACTTTGATGAGGCAGATGGAACTGCCTGCCAAATCATTCTTCCCTCGAATGCTCCAATTCATCAAGTTTTAGGTGAACCTCAATCTTCTAAGGATGCAGCAAAGAGAGATGCCTGCTTGGAAGCATGTAAACAATTACATCAGTTGGGTGCCCTAACCAACTATCTCTTGCCCGAACAAAATGATACTGAGGACCTAGAATCCTCTTCAGATTCTGATTGCTCCGATGGTTAGCGCAGTCGAACATTCTGTTGATGAGTGCTGGCTGATTTTTATTCTTATACTGCAGCTTGAGTATTAAAACTTCTTTTTATTTGCAGACGAGGATACAAGAAGAGAACTTCATGAAATGCTTGTTCCCGCTGTCCTCAGAGAGCCATGGAGTAAGGCAGAGAATCATGTCCACCTCAGCACTTACTTTGTGAGGTTTAGACCGCATCCAGCAGATAGAGATTATAAACCATTCGGTCTGTTTGTGAAAGTATCTCTTCCGGGGGAAGCTGAAAGAATGAAACTTGATCTTCATTTGGCTCGTGGTAGATCCGTAGTGACTGAGCTAGTACCATCCAGTACTATGTTATTTACTAGACATGAGGTAAGCAAGAATTATATAAGGGATAATATAACGGAACCTTTGAATAGAACGATTCCTAAATTCATCTAGGACGTGGAGAAGATTAATTAGATAACTTTAAGAACTTTCTATAGACCTTATATGTTCCAATTTATATTAACAAATCTGTAGAGGACTATTTTGCACAGTATGTAAGAAAAATAAATATTAATTAACTTTTCAATATCCGTTGCAGATAGCTTTGGCCGAGAAGTTTCAAGAAATGTTCCTCAAGGTCATCCTTGACAGATCAGAGTTCATTTCTGAATTTGTTCCCTTGGGAAGAATCGACTATGATATGTTGGCTCCTAGAACATATTACCTTATGCTTCCTGTAATTTGGTGTGAATATGAGGAAGCAATGACCGTGGACTGGAAGCTGGTCAGGAGATGTTTATCGTCGCCAATATTTAGAATGCAAGAAGTTGCCGATGCTAACGGGCTTCCTCAACCGAACAAACAATTGCATCTTTCTAATGGTCCAAAAAGTGTCTGTGATGTTCTGAGTAGCTTGATTTATGTTCCAAGCAAGAAAGTGTTCTATTTTGTTTCTGATGTTGTCTTAGAGAAGAACGCATACAGTGAATATAAAGCATCAAGAAGTCATGTGCAGCATTACTATGAAAAGTAAGTAAAGTGCTTTGCCTTGTTCTTTCTTGAATGACTCTTTCATAGTATCTGCTTGAAATTATGCCTTCAAAGATTGTTGTATGAGTAGGAAGCATGGACTCTTCATTTTGGCTGCCGTAAGCGAGTCCAACTCTTCCGACTCGGCGACTCGGTCCGACTCGGCTGAGTGTGTATCGGACTCACCAGGTGGAGAGTCGGCACGAAAACGTCTTTGGACTCTGCACCGACTCAGGGGCGACATGCCTCTGACTCGGCCCAACTACAAATAATCCAGACCAACTAAAAAAATCCCATCCCATTATCTTTTAAACCTAATTTTAAAGGTAACCAGACTACATATACACACATCTTTTATTGATACATACATCTGAAACACTCATACTTTGTAACACCCATTACTAATCAATTTTAAGCCCATCATCATTCAGAGTTTCACACCATTACACAAATCTTATCATGAATATATGTAAATATATTTATTATTATTATTATTTATTTGCCGAGTCCCGTATCCAAGACTCTTCGATGATTGACGAATCCCCGAGTCCCTGTAACCGTGTCCCGTGTCGCCGTATCCGAGTCTGTGCTTCCTACTTGTATCACTACCTGGTGAGGATGGGACCAAAGTTAACCTGATAGTACAAATGGATTTTTCATTTTTGCATAGGTAGTGTCAATTTATAGTGCCTGCAAAAGAGCATATGATTGAGTAGTAATAGAAAGTCTATTGTTTTGAGAAACAGCAAAGATAATGATGCTTTTTGTTTTGTTTGAAAGTATGGGAGGGGCCTAATACCTTTCTTTATTTGGTTAAAGACTGTGATTTAGTATTTTATTGTGCATTTTATATTGTTGTATTCAGTCTTAAACATATATATGCACTATGCTATATGTCAGTCTTTGTGCCATCCTCAGTAGATTTTCCATAACAGCATATATGTATACATGTCTTCTTGCTGTGGTGATCAATCTTTCAGCAACTAATGATCTTTTTAAAGAAGCAGTACATGTCTTCTGACTATTGTAATTAATCTCAACTTGATAATATCTGTTCTTGCTGCTGTCAATAATCCTTAACAGTTACCCCTTTGCTATGTGCTTATAGTAGGTTTTAGATTCAATTACTAGTTATTAGTATCAATACTGTGACATTTATTGACCCCTTTTATTCTATATTTTTACATACAGGTTTGGCGTTCAACTTTCACACCCTAACCAAGCTCTTTTAAAAGCAAAACAGCTTTTTTGCTTGGACAACTTACTACGAAAGAAAGGAAATTTGGGTATGTGTTCAGTTGCTATGTTTGGTTTGTTTTCTCTGCAATAAGCCTGCCAGTCACAGGACATGTAACCTTCTCTTCAGCATGTTATAAAAATATATGCGCAATACTGTGTTCAGAATTACTGATGCCAATTTTGAGAAATGTAGTTAATAGTTGTATTCTGTTGTAATGTGCAACGTGAGGATGGGAATAGCATGTAATTACTTTGTCATCTCTTTAAAGTTAGATTGCAGGATACTAACAAGCAAGCAATTCAGTAATCCTAGTTCCTAAGCTATGGTTTGTCTAATGGGATTAATAATTCTTAGACTATCGGTTTTTTTCCCCCCGAAGTTAATTCAGTTAATCACTTATGAGTTCACTTGATTGCACTAATTATACCGACCGAAAGGGTGATATCGAGTAGACGATTAGTCCCCCTCAAATGAACTAAGAAAGTGATGTAAAATAGTTGGACTTGGAAGGTTTGAGTATGGTAAAGTGAGAGCAAACAATAGTTAGTCCGTATGGATTACAGTCCTTGCAAATAAATTCAGCCCTTTATTTTAGATTAATCTAGAAGAACATGGTGGGACTACAAGAGTTTTGTCAGGGTACATAGAAGTTCGAAAACATATGAACAGTGAGAGCATTATAAGTGTTTATTGTTGTATCATTCTGTGTCTGTTTCTTTTACTTGGTGCATCCTTTATTTTTGACTGAAAATTACATTACTAAAGTGTACACTACTGAATTTTTTCTCATTCAGAATCACGACGAAAAGAGGAGCATTTTGTTGAATTACCTCCTGAAATTTGTGTATTAAAGATCGTCGGGTTTTCGAAAGATATCGGAAGTTCGTTATCTTTGTTACCATCAGTCATGCATCGTCTGGAAAGCTTACTTGTCGCTGTGGAGCTAAAGCATGTACTTTCTTTCTCATTTCCGGAGGGAGCTGAAGTATCTGCTTCACGTGTAAGGCTGCTAATCTCTTAATCTTTATTAGTTTGAGCTCTGGTTTTAATTTTTCACTAAAACTATGATAGTACTTTGACTTGCTAAGCCGAATGAATGAAAGGTGGAAAATAGATCAACTTTTTAGCATCACAATAGTTAATTGGTTATATTTGTTTGTGTTCAAACCAAAGAGATGCTTTTTGAATTTGGCTCTATAACTTTCATAAATTTAAGTAAACAAACTTATCTCCTGGAACTGATGAAGTATCATTCATGGTTATATATTTAAAAAGCCATTGTTATTAACCCATATATGAGCTTTGATATTCTGGCAATGATGTTCAGGTCCTTGAAGCACTTACCACTGAGAAATGCAATGAACAGTTCTCTCTTGAAAGGCTCGAAGTTCTTGGTGATGCATTCCTCAAATTTGCTGTTGGCAGGCGTCTTTTTCTCGTGCATGATGCCCTAGATGAGGGACAGCTAACAAGAAAACGGTCAAATGTTGTAAATAATTCCAATCTACTGAAGCTCGCGATAGAAAACAGAATACAGGTAACTTTTTGTTGCATGTTGAACTGATTATTTGGGTACAAATGGTGTTTCAAAGAGAGTCTGATCTCGGTCACTGATATTATTCTACAGTAATTTTATAGTAGCTAAACAATTTTTGTTAACGTTAAAATGAAAAATTTCAGGTATACATAAGAGATCAATCATTTGACCCTTTCCAATTCTTCGCATTGGGCCGGCCTTGTTCTGTAGTTTGTAGCATTGAAATGGAAAAGAGTATTCATTCGTCACATTGTAATAGGGTGACAAGTGGCGATATGGATCTTAGATGCACCAAATCTCACCACTGGTTGCATAAGAAAACCATAGCAGATGTCGTGGAAGCTCTTGTCGGAGCATTCATAGTCGACAGTGGCTTCAAAGGTGCAACTGCTTTTCTTAATTGGATGGGAATACAAGTGGAATTTGAAGACTCGAAAGTTAGCCATATTTGTTCTGCAAGTTCAATCTATTTACCACTTGCTGCTCAAATAGATATAGCTGCTCTTGAAGATTCTATAGGGTATCAATTTAACAATAAAGGTTTGCTTGTGCAAGCTTTTGTCCATCCATCGTATAGCTATCATTCCGGTGGCTGTTATCAGGTTTGCAACCAATTTATGGAAATGAACTCGAACTTCACATTTCAGTTTTAAGTTTTGTGTTAGTACAGGTTTTAACACATTGTTGCTTAAACAGAGACTGGAGTTTCTTGGAGATGCTGTTCTCGACTATTTGATTACTTCATATCTGTATTCTGTTTATCCCAAACTGAAGCCTGGCCAGCTGACCGATTTGAGATCCACTTGTGTAAACAATATTTGCTTTGCTAACATTGCAATACATCGGTCATTCTACAAATTCATTATTTCCGAGTCTACTGGCCTCTGCAAGTCCATGGATAAATATGTCAAGTTTTCTAGAACACCTCAGCTAAATGCAAATGTAGTTGAAGCACCCGCATGCCCTAAAGTAAGTACTGTAACTCTTCTCTCTCTCTATATATATATTTGTGTGTGTGTGTGTGTATTTCTCTCATTGTGTATTATAATGGTTGGCACAAGTTACATGTTTAATTGTCTTTCTTCATCATCACTTGTTTGTTGTGTAATAAAAAAGGGACTTATAAGCCACTACAAGATTTTGATGTTAGCCCAATTGTATGAATTTAATTTAGCAAAAAAAAAAAAACGATTTTAATCAACATGTGTGAATTCACTTTTCTCTATCTAGTTTGTTAACAAAATTTATAGTGCTCTTACTAGAGTTCGTACTTAAAAATTAGAAAATTTGTAGTTGCTGAGATGCCAATATGATATGTATGCTTCCAGTGCAAGTAAATAATATCCTGCATTTTTTTATTCACTAGGTAATAATAAAAATACTAAACTCATAGATTTGTTGTTAGCCCAGCGATATTTTATACATGCTTTTCTTAATCTTAATCTGGTAGTATGACAAATCTGAGCAAAGAAAATTTATTTGATCATGGACTTCCATATGAAAATTATGGAATTCACTTTTTCCTTTCCTCAAGTAATATATGTGATGTGTATTGTGTACATGCACACTTGCAAACATGGGAACATTGAGCCTTCTAAAACTGAAACACTTAGAGTCAATAGTAACTATGTGGCATGTCTTTCAATATGGAAGGGTTCTCTGATATTATAAGTAAATTGGATTTCTCACTTGGATTTGACTAAATTTTTTGTTCAGGCTCTTGGAGACTTAGTGGAGTCATGTATTGGTGCCATTCTTCTGGACACGGGATTCAATTTAAACCATGTTTGGAAGACAATGCTCTCCTTTCTTGATCCTGTCATTAACTTTTACGGATTACAGCAGAATCCTATACGAGAACTTCAAGAGATTTGTCATTCCCACAATATGGAATTGGAATTTGCATCTTTAAAGAAGGATAATATTTTTATAGTCGAAGCAAAAGTTTTCGGAAAAGATGTTTCTGAGTATTCTAGTGCTAGCAACTTCAGCAAAAAAGCTGCCAAAAGAATAGCTGCGAAACAAGTGATTCTAATGTTGAAGGTAAAATTTCATGTTGGTACATTATCACCTATTTTTAAACTTGCACCATGTGTGTCGATGTGTGCTTTTTACTCGTAGAATGCCCAGCTTGTTACATAGTTACAATATTCTAGATGGATATAGAGACTAATAATTATCTTACCGAGACTTTAAATATTTTAGGGGTCCACATGTTTATAAACTAGTAGTGATGCTATAAACTTCCCTGAACTTGTTAGAATTAAGCTAGAAGTTTTGGTGCAAGTAGCACATGTTTGTATTTTGTTAAATATATTGAAAATCTTTGCATCATTACTATTCATTGAATACTTTTGGACATTGAACAGGAGCATGGCTACAAACCCAAGAGTAAATCATTAGAGGAGATTCTGAAATTGACCCATAAGATGGAAGCAAAATTAATTGGTTACAATGAAACACCTACAGATGTTACCGCTCCATGTGCCACTGAACTTGATAACTTGAAGGTGCAGGATTCCATTAAAAGCGGTGCTTCATCCTCTAAAGTGCATCCACTTGGTGTAAAACCACCAAGATCTGGAGGCACCAGGGAAATTTCATCTCCTCCTGACCCTCTTGAATGTCAGACAAGAGTGGTAGAAGATAATGATACTAGTCAATCTCATAATACTGGTAATGATTGAGCAACTCAGATATTGTTGTATTTGTTTATATATCATATTTCTAATGGCGAAGTAATCCCCTAGGTGGTTCATCCAAGAAATCGGCAAAGTCAAGTTTATATGAAATTTGTACTGCCAACTGTTGGAACCCACCTGTATTTATTTGCTGCAAGGAGGAGGGCGCCAGTCACTTGAGAGTGTGAGTGTCCCAATTTTTCTCGCAATATTTTTTTATGTGAACATTATAGTTTTACATTAGGCTCCAATCAGATGCTTGCAACAATATGTTAGAATCTTAATTTAACTCTTTTGGCGCTTTCTTGGAGGCCTAGATTTGAGTCTAAGATTGTAAATTACCAAACAAAAATAAAGGACTTTATAAATGTTATGTTGCAGAACACTAACCCTTGCTTTTATGAATTACAAAGAAAAGAAGGAACCATATGCTGCTGCAGGTTGTAAAGTCTTTGATCAACAGTCTCATTGAAACATGCTGTTTCTCCTAACAAACTGCCCGAGTACTTGTACAAAATCTCTTCATTTTTTTCAGCATTGCTAACAATCATTCTCACTTCGACAGGTTTACTTATAGGGTGATCGTGAAGCCTGATTGTTTGCCAAAATGTGTTATTGACGTAACAGGAAGGCCAGCTACCAAGAAGAAAGTAGCTGCAGAGCATGCAGCTGAAGGGGCTGTTTGGGTCTTAAAAAATGAATTTTTGTAGATCAATATAGAGGCTGTAGCTTAGCTCAGAAAATTACATGTATATGAATCAACTAGTTATGTGAAAGTTAGTTGACTAGATAACTGAATGTAACAATTCAGTTAATATAGGGAGATTCAGTTAATATAGGGAGGGTATGAAAATCTACCCCCTCAAGTGTAGAAGTTTTATGTACATTTCTATTTTATTATGTACAATTTTTGTTAACGTTGCTAAAATGAAAAATTACAGGTATACATAAGAGATCAATCATTTGACCCTTGCCAATTCTTCGCATTGGGCCGGCCTTGTTCAGTAGTTTTTAGCGTCGAAATGGAAAAAAGTATTCACTCGTCACATTGTAGTAGGGTGACAAGTGCCGATATGGATCTTAGATGCACCAAATCTCACCACTGGTTGCATAAGAAAACCATAGCAGATGTCGTGGAAGCTCTTGTCGGAGCATTCATAGTCGACAGTGGCTTGAAAGGCGCAACTGCTTTCCTTAATTGGATGGGCATACAAGTGGAATTTGAAGACTCGAAAGTTAGCCACATCTGTTCGGCAAGTTCAATCTATTTACCACTTGCTGCTCAAATAGATATAGCTGCTCTTGAAGATTCTATAGGGTATCAATTTTACAATAAAGGTTTGCTTGTGCAAGCTTTTGTCCATCCATCGTATAGCTATCATTCTGGGGGCTGTTATCAGGTTTGCAACCAATTTATGGAAATGAACTTGAACTTCTCATTTCAATTTTAAGTTTTTTATTAGTACAGGTTTTAACACATTGTTGCTTAAACAGAGACTGGAGTTTCTTGGAGATGCTGTCCTCGACTATTTAATTACTTCATATCTATATTCGGTTTATCCCGATCTGAAGCCTGGCCAGCTGACCGATTTGAGATCCACTTGTGTAAATAATATCTGCTTTGCTAACATTACGATACATCGTTCATTATACAAATTCATTATTTCCGAGTCTACTGGCCTCTGCAAGTCCATAGATAAATATGTCAAGTTTTCTAGAACACCTCAGCTAAATGGAAATGTAGTTGAAGCGCCCGCATGCCCTAAAGTAAATACTGTAACTCTTCTCTCTCTCTCTCTCTCTCTCTCTCTCTCTCTCTCTCTCTCTCTCTCTCTCTCTCTCTCTCTCTCTCTCTCTCTCTCTCTCTCTCTCTCTCTTTCTCTCTCTGTCTTCCTCTGATTGTGCATATTTTATTATGTAGTATTGTAATGGTTGACCCAAGTTACATGTTCAATTGTCTTTCTTCATCATCAATTGTTTGTTGTGTAATAGTAGTAAAAAAAGGGGCTTAAAAGCCACTACAAGATTTTGATGTTAGCTATAACAATTGTCTGATTTCAGTTTAGAAAAAAAAAATATCGATTTTAATCAACATGTGTCATTTCCCTTTTATCTATCTAGTTTATTAACAAAATTTATAGTACAAAATTAAGAAAATTTGAAGTTGCTGAGATGCCAATATGATATGTATGCTTCCAGTGCAAGCAAATAATATCCTGCAGTTTTTATTCACAAGGTAATAAAAAAATTATCAAAGGTATAGATTTGTTAGCCCAGCCCTCTTTTGTACATGATTTTCTTAACTTAATCTGGTAGTATGACAAATCTGAGCAAAGAAATTTAGTTGATAATGGACTCATTATCAACTAAATTCCTGTACATACATTATAATCTTAAATTTATTAAGAATCATGTATAGAGAGAAAGGGATCAATTCCTGAGTACATTTGTAAATTATCTACTTGGCACTGAACATCATCTTTTCTGAGTACATTTGTAAATTTGTCAAACCAGCTCCGACCAGATTGTCTAAGATTATACAAAGTTTATCTGAGTTTGCATACTTTGTTGGTTGTGAATTTGCTCTCAAACCCCGGGGGACTTTGTTGGCTGTGAATTTGCTCTCAAACCCCGGGGGTACTTTTATGTACACTTCTTCCTCGAGATCTCCGTTTAACAAGGCATTTTTAACATCAAGTTACAACAATGGCCAATCCAAATTAACAGCAATAGAAATGAGAACTCTAATGATGTTTAATTTTGCAACACGAGCAAATGTTTCTTGATAATCAATCCCATAAGATTGAGTGAATCCCTTTGCCACAAGGCATGCTTTAAGCCTTTCAACATTTACATCAGCTTTGTGCTTTACCAAAAATATCCACTTGCATCCTACAACACATTTTCCAGGAGGAAGAGTGGTAATTGTCCGGGTTTATTCATTTCAAGCGCTCTCATTTCCTCAAAAGTAGCTCTCTTCCATTGAGGTATTTGTAAGGCTTCTTGGACTGAATTTGGAATCTTGACCTAATCAATTTTGGTAACAAAAGCTCTGAACTGTGGTGACTAGCAAGTGCAGAACTTTCAGGTGGAGGAATGTTATCCAATTGACTTGACCCAGCATGACCTTCCTTCGACTTTCTTCCCTGCGAACTTCAGTGAACGCTACCCTTAAATTAGGAAGTGGTTTTGTTGCAAGGATTCGACCACGAACTTCATCAAGAGATTTATCTAGTCCCATAAAAAACTTAAAGACCCGCTTATTCTCCACAATCTTCTTGTATGTTGTACTATCAGAAATCATATAGTACTGTTTCAATGGTTGAATAGCTAGTGAGGTTTGCAGTAGACTTGATATATACACAAGGTATTGTTGTTTTCTTCCTAATGGAGTGTTTTGCTGTATAATAGCAGTAAATAAGTTTCTTGAATCCTTAAAGGACCCAACTTTTTGTAATATCCCATGTTTTCATGTAATTGGAACTTCAATTCATTGGTACCTACTACAATTTATCCAAAAGGTACTTAATACTTTTCTTTATTCCAACTCCAAGGAATACAATTTTAAGCCTGCTTGAGAAATCAGACTTCTGTAAAGGAAATGCTTTTTGACAAATGAAAATTAAAACCATTTGCAGTGGTTTCACTTCTGTTGTACATGATACTTTTCTTATTCCAACTTTGGGAATATTACTTTAACTTTCTTTCTTTTTTTTTTGTCAAAGGAATATGAGACCTCTCTCAAGAAAATGTTATTACACAAATTCAAAATAGCACATTAGACAGTTACAATTGGTTTAAATTTTGAAGGATAACCCACGTGTCTTTTCCTCGACTAATGTCAAATTTTCACGTCAATCTCTTAACAAATACTCCCTCTGTTTTTTTAGAAAAAATAACAAAAATAACCATTTTTTGAATAAAAATAACAAAAATAACCATTCTGAAAAAAGTGGCCAATTTTAGCCTTTTGGATACTCCACTGGCAGTTGGGTATCCCAATTTGTATAAGATACTTCACTGGTAGTTGGGTATCCCATATACTGGATACTCCACTAACAGTTGGGTATCTCATATAAAAGTGGATACTCCACTGACAGTTGGGTATCCCATGGGTTAAAATTGGCCAAAATTTTGAAAATGGTTATTTTTGTGTATTTTGTATTAAAAAAAGGTTAAAGTTAGCCTTCACCCGTTTTTTTATGTGACGTTTGACTTTTTGCACACATTTCCAAGTGTTTTGACCGGGTACTTAAAATTATTATTTTTTAATTTTTTTTTGTGAATTAAAATATTTATTGTGTATTTTAATTCAAAAAAAGAAAATCTTAAAAATAATAATTATAAGTGCCCGGTCAAAGCACTTGAATTTGTGTGCAAAAAGTCAAGCGTCATATAAAAAAAACAGAGGGAGTATACTAATAGTTTTATTCTTGTTACGCATTAATTAGAAAGGGCTTAAGGATCCTATAGTTAATTATTACCAATAGTTAACACATATTATAATACAATTGAAAGGCTATTTTTGTAAATACATGGGTGGATTTCATTATTACAAAAATGTCATCAACCTTTAATACTAAAAATGCATATAACTATAGGTAGTTACCTATAGTTAACCATAGGAACATTTTTCTCAATTAGAAATACTTTTATATAATTATATAATTATATTAATTGGGTCACGTTCTATGGAGAACCACTCTAAACTGAAACCTAAGAACTCATTCTTAAATATGACATGTGCCTGAGGATGACCTCAGGTACAACCCTGAGGTTAAAACAATTACAATATAAATGTAAGGGTATTTATATAAAATCACTGTAAAAAAATTTATATTTACAAAAATGCCCATGCGGGGCCCCTTACTTTGTACTTTATAGTACAAATATGTTATAACCTTAGAGCAACTCCAACCATACATGTTCCTTACCTATAACCCCTCATCCCCTTTATTTTTTAGGGGAGAAAAAATATAGATCCCCTATATCCTCCACATCATCTATCCTCCACCTCATTGGTTAATTTATAAGAATGTTCAAAATTTAAAATTTAAAAAGCTACATTAAAAATTACTTTTAAAATATAGGGTATGAATATAGGGTATATGATTGGAGTGAAACATAATTTTCATTACTTATATTTTTAATAATCCCTATTTTAGGGGTTAAGGAAAGGGAAGAGCATTGGAGTTGCTCTTATTTTTAAACTAAAATCCCTATATTTATCCACCTATGCACATTATAGGTAAGGAACATGTATGGTTGGAGTTGCCTTAATAAGTTTAGAAAGATCTAACAATATAAATATTACACCATGCTTCAGTGTATATTTTTATATTTATGTATAACAATAGCACGACTAATTAATCATTTTGCTATTCTATTACTATTGGTGTATATATTTATACTTATGTATAACAATATTGATAAAAAATTATAGATAAATAACTTTTTTGATCTAATTTTCTTACACTAGTAATATGCCCGTGCTTCGCACACGGTGATTTTTTATTTTCTAAATTTTTAGTATTATCAAAATTTAATACAAATAAATCGAAACAAAATATTTAGAGAGGGAGATATACATTACGAATATTTTTTTATTGAAAATAAGTTCATTTTTGTAATTAGTTTAAACACATTAGATTATCCTACATAAAAAAAAATTTAATGATCCAAAATTTTAAATTCAATTAGATCCATAATTCATGGAATTACCTAATATTGATTAATCTTTAAAATACGGGTACATATAACTTTTCTTTCATATCAATGTCTTCAATTAATGTAATTAAGGTTATTTAGATCTTATATCTTGTCTTCCAATGATTTGATTCTCACTTATATGATGACCTGGAACACACATCATCATTATCATTACCAAGTTGACATCTAGGGTGATGTTTCGAAAATTATTTTTGGATTCCCTAATATTTTTCATATACATATTTGAAAAACTAACATATGTGGATATCATATAAAAAATTTTAGTTAAATATTTATCACTTAGTACCTCTATTTTTAATGCCATGCAACTAAAGAAAAAGCCTAAAAACACGTTAGGACAACTAAAAATCTTAATTGATATTTACATCAAAAAAAAAATTCTTAATTGATATTAAAATTCAAGTTATTAATACTATTACATAACTATTATATATAGTTATTTTGTAATTAATAGATTATATAAAATATGTGAATCATGTTTATTGTTCAATAAGGTAAAAGTAAAATAATTAAAAATAAATTGTAATGATTACTATATAAATAATAAACAAATAAATGATTACAATACAAAATGTATCGTAGATATTACTCGGCATCGTCTCGCGTTGACGTCTCGACTCGTGTTTATTAATGAAAATGATGAATTTTTTATAATACTATCACATAACTATTATATATAGTTATTTTGTAAATAATAGATTTTATAAAATATGTAAATCATGTTTATTATTCAATTAGGTAAAAGTAAAATAATTAATAATAAATTGTAGTGATTATTGTATAAATAATAAATAAATAAATGATCACAATACAAAATATATTATTATAATTACTCGACGTCGTCTCGCGACGACGCCTCGACTCGTGTTAAATGAAAATGATGAATTTTTTATTAATACTATTACATAACTATAATATATAGTAATTTTGTAATTTTAGATTATATAAAATATGTGAATCATGTTTATTATTCAATAAGGTAAAAGTAAAATATTTAAAAATGAATTGTAATGATTACTGTATAAATAATAAATAAATAAATGATTACAATACAAAATATATCGTAGATATTACTCGGCGCCGTCTCGCGACGACGCCTCGATTCGTGTTTATTAATGAAAATGATGAATTTTTTATTAATACTATTACATAACTATTATATGTAGTTATTTTGTAATTAGTAGATTATATAAAATATGGATAAGGGAAAAGTAAAAGAAATAATGCCCAAAATACACTACTTTCCCTTACAACTTGCCCAAAATGCTGTTTGCGGGACTGACCGCCCTTTTTGCCCACAGTGTACGCATGTGTATCATGCGTACTCTGAGATACGCATTCAGGGAATGCGCATATGGGGTCACGCATTCCCTAGATGCGCAATGACGTCAGCATGCGTCATTTCTTCGTTAACAGCTCTGGAGCTCTGACGACCAAAAAATCGAATGGAAATCGTCTTCCCCCGTCCATCCGATTCAGGCCACCTCCACAAAAACTAAGCACATCAAAATGATGTCCCGACATTGCTCTACATATTACCATATTCAGTTGATGAGTTCTGGCCCCGCGGGGGCGTGTACGAATGATTTGAAAACCAAATCGAAAAAAGCACTTGATTTTGGGGCTTTCAATTACGGTGAATCAAATGGAAAATGATTGGTATGTGCTTGTAGAGTACAAAAAGGCGATCATTTTGGTATATGGCACGTTATTGAACGATGCCTTGAATGGACTGAATGGTTTGGTCAAAGATTTCGCCAAAAAAACGATGCTGGCGCTGTTGGGAGACAATGAACAGTGGTGAGGCATACGCATGTTGGACATGCGTATCTGAGGTCATGCATGCTCAACATGCGTATCCTCAGTCACTGTTCATAAATTCAGAATCAATTTTAACAAACGCCACGCAAATAGAAGATGCGTGGTCGACCTCCACGCAAATAGAAGATGCGTATACCCTGTACGCATCACCCAAATGCGTGGTCCGTGGGTATTTTGGGCGTGTGTTTCCGTCGGTAGGTATTTTGGGCACCCAAAATTAAATGGTGGGTATTCTGGTTTTTCACCCAAAGTAAAATAATAAATAATAAATTGTAATGATTATTATATAAATAATAAATAAATGATTACAATACAAAATATATCGTTATTATTACTTGGCGTCGTCTCGCGATGACGCCTCGACTCGTGTTAAATGAAAATGATGAATCTTTTTATTAATACTATTACATAACTATAATATATATAGTAATTTTATAATTAATAGATTATATAAAATATGTGAATCATGTTTATTATTCAATAAGGTAAAAGTAAAATAATTAAAAATGAATTGTAATGATTACTGTATAAATAAATGATTACAATACAAAATATATAGTAGATATTACTCGGCGTCGTCTCGCGACGACGCCTCGACTCGTATTTATTAATGAAAATGATGAATTGTTTATTAATACTATTACATAACTATTATGTATAGTTATTTTGTAATTAATAGATTATATAAAATATGTGAATCATGTTTATTATTCAATAAGGTAAAAGTAAAATAATTAATAATAAATTGTAATGATTATTGTATAAATAATAAATAAATAAATGATCACAATACAAAATATATCGTTATTATTACTCGGCGTCGTCTCGCGACGACGCCTCGACTCCTGTTGTTGTGGAATAAAAACTAGGTTACGAATTTGTATTTAATGCTAGGGTTTGGGAGCTTCGTGCTTTAATGGCTGTTTCCGTGTTCGAGACTAATCGGTCCTCACAGAGTGCCTACGTATCTCGTATTGAGAATCAAGCCAAGACGTAGTTCTGAGATGAGGGGTCTGACCCTTTATATAAGCTGAGAAGCCTTAGAATCGAAGTAGGGTTAGGTGACTTGGTGGGCAAGTCACCGCCTCAAGGAAGGTTCTGGATCTATTCCTTTTAGAAATCAGTTTCCATGTTGGAATATGTATCTTGGAGGCTAAGTCAGGCAAGAGTAATATCCTTGTTTGACTCTTATTTGCTGAGCTGTTTATTACCCCTAATATTAATTACGAAATTAATATTATAGACAGGGATTTGGCCCATCTGGTGGGCCCCACGCTTGGACCATTCTGGGTCTAATTAATGCCACATTAAATGTGTCTTTAGGGCTTACTTTTAGCCCATATCATTTGCCCCCCAACTTCTAGGAAAACTGATCAGGTTTTCCTTGAAGTTATAACGGCCTTATTCGAGACTTGGGTCAGGGTTTATTACTCTTACGTGAGTATTTTCAACAATATCATCTTAATGTAAAGCGTGGAGCGACCGACGCATTTACGACGATGTTGAACGACACTAAACGGTGTTAAATGGCACTAGACAGCGCTAATAAGCCTTAAACAATGTTTGAACAGCGTTAAACAATGTTAAATGGCATAAAATGGCACTAACGGCACTAATCGGCGCTAAACAGTGCTAACCGGCACTAATCTGTGCTAACAGGCACTAAACAGTGCTTAAACAGCACTAAACGGTGCTAATCGGCACTAATCTGTGCTAATCTCGACTTCTTTTTAGCACTGAAAATCATACGAGATTCGCTGAAAAAGTCGAGATCTAGGTCGGAAAACTATTCGAGGTTCGCTGAAAAAAGTTGGGATCCAGGACCAAGAGCTAACCCTAGACCAGCCGGATCCAGGGTCAGGACCTGGTCGTAATTAATATTATAGATAGGGATTGGGTCCATCTGGTGGGCCCCACGCTTGGACCATTCTGGGTCTAATTAATGCCACATTAAATGTGTCTTTAGGGCTTACTTTTAGCCCATATCATTTGCCCCCCAACTTCTAGGAAAACTGATCAGGTTTTCCTTGAAGTTATAACGGCCTTATTCGAGACTTGGGTCAGGGTTTATTACTCTTACGTGAGTATTTTCAACAATATCATCTTAATGTAAAGCGTGGAGCGACCGACGCATTTACGACCACTACGCCATAAACGCACAAATGCAACGCCATGTTTACTGTTGCTTTAGGCCAAAAAAGCATTGCGTTAGACCAAATGCAACACCAGGGGGCGTTGCATCCGCCACCGTCCTGTTAGACCCCCTAAGGCAACGCTTTATGGCATCTAAAGCAACATCAATAAGCGTTGCATCTGACATATAATGCAACACCAGAGCATTCAAATGCAACACCAAAAGAGCGTTGCATTTGACATTAGATAAAATTACAATTCCACGTCACTAAGTGGGTCCCACTAGCTTGCCACATCATCAATGGGTCCAGCTGGCATGCCACGTCAGCAACAATCCAGTTGGCATGCAACGTCAGCAACAGTCCAACTGGCATGCCACGTCAGCATGTGGGGCCCACTTGCCATGTCATCATGTG
Organism: Kitagawia praeruptora; assembly: GCA_037693485.1. NCBI lineage: Eukaryota > Viridiplantae > Streptophyta > Magnoliopsida > Apiales > Apiaceae > Kitagawia > Kitagawia praeruptora. The sequence goes on along the minus strand of CM075351.1, from coordinate 20,591,308 downwards.
GGGCCCACGTGCCATGTCAGTGATGGGGCATGCCATGCCACGTCAACAGTGGGTCCCACGTGCCACGTCAGCAGTGGGTCCCACATGCCACGTCAGTACAGGGGTCCCACGTGCCACGTCAACACAGGGTCCCACATCTATGTAATGCAACGCTTTTTTTGCTTTTTAAAACACTAGTATCTGATCAAAGGCAACACTATATTTACCAAATGGAACACTAAAATATCTAACGCAACACTGGAAATATCAAATGCAACGCTTTAATTAAAATTTCTGCAATATTCGGTTTTTTACATAAAGAAACCCATCAAAATACATTCAAAGCCATCCAAAACATTCAACCAGCCACCAAATAATTACAATCATCCACAAAAACATCATATTAATACTTAATGTGCACAAAATTCTAAACCAACAAGCATATACGATTAAGTCTAAATTAATGTGCACAAAGGCATTAATATATTTGCCAGTACTCTCCAACCATGCCCACTGCAAGGACAAGACATCCTGATCCATACATAAAAAGCCGCCCAAAGTAGCGTGCTCCATACCTGAAGATTGCGCCATTGCGAACTTTTCCAACGAGAGGCATCCAGATCACTGATGCTTGTGATGGTACCCATGTATCTGCGCACTCCTGACTCTTTTGTCTCAAACATCAAATTAGAGAGTTGGATCCACATGTCAAAAGCTACAACTTGTAAATTCTTTAACTTTGTGTCATAATTATAGAACAATTAATGGCAGATCTGAAACAATTTCATGAGATCCTTCGGCCTCCAGTGAAAGTTTACCCACTGATTGAATCTTCATCTCTAAGGTTGTATTTCATCGGAAAAATCTGAAATTTATAAATTACATAAAGGTCAAATATTAGTCAAACCAGCATCACAACTGCAAGAACATTAACAAGGCACTGATTACCTTCCAAAGACCTTCCTATTGTAATTAACAACTCACCCCAATTTGCCAATATATGTGCTGCTGGATCAATCAGCTTGAAGGTTATACCGTAAAGAAGGTCAAATGTATAATCATTTTCTATCGGAAAGAGAATTATCAGTTAGAACTAATATATGTACGACAAATATCTCGGAACTTAAAACTAAAGATGAACTGAAATACAAATCCAGTATTACTAAAAGATGAAATAAAGATGAAATACAAATCCAGTATTACTAAAAATGAGATATCGACCAACTTATCATTATGGTCACATTCTCTATTGAATTAAGTTCTGATCAACTGTTGGCAATTTGTGTAGCATCAGCAATTTACAAGTACACTACCTTATTTTAGAAAGCTTTACTTCTGTTTAGATCAGTATCAGGAGGTATCTGGTATTGGTGGTCAGCTGTTTTCCAATATGAATGAGGGGAGTGAATTATAATGCCAAAAAGAATCAGAAAAGATGTATAGTTACTCTTTAAGCAATTTATATAATAAATGCAACATAAGTTGCTTGCTTTTCATTTAGCTATCCTACATGCATATTATGCATGAACTGTTAACTAAGCTTTTCTCAAACATTAGCAGGATTTCAGCTAAACGATTAAGTACTAGTATCTTGAAAATAGAATATTCAAAATCTTGGTATAAACTGGTTGGTTTAAAGTTTTTTATACAATATATATCAACAGTCAAAGTATTTACAGTTTATTTTACATTTTTGCATAAAACTGGCCTGTCACAATCTTTGTTTTAGTAGTGTCATTGTGGGGAAAGACTAGCCCTGAATCCAACTTGCGGATCCCTGCATATGATGAATTATTCTTCTTTCCTTTCAACTTCTAGAGCAATCTCATTGCGACGTGTAAATGGAAGTGTAAACGGTGGATTGTACTGCAGTTAGTAATTGGTGAAAGACATCAAGATTCCGACACAGTACTGTAATTTCTTAACATCTATTCCCCTATGATTCTGCTTAAAATATTAAAAGTACCCATCTGGAAATGAGAGCATAAGTTTTTTATATGACACGCCTTCAAGCTCTATGTTGAACTTTATATAATAACACAATAATAGTTGTTATTTGACGCTTAGTTATAAGCTGTAGTCAAGTTTGTCCAGGACTAAGATTTACAAAAAGTTAGCATTAGGACTTTCATTTCCAGATAGAGATACTGCTACTATATTTAAATTTGTCTAAGTTACCTGTGCAACTATAACTGGTGCATCAATCTTTACTTGGAATTGACCGTCATTCTTTAGTCAATTTCGAAGGGCTGCTTCACGCTGTTGCTACCTCTTCATCAGTTACAAAACCTAAATCAATACAGTAACAAGGAAGGTACGGTACTTTAGGAATCTCTGACAAACAAGTTTATAAAATCTTAGAAATTCCACTGACTATAAACATATTTCATATTCCGATCAGCAGAAGTGTAAAACAAATAAGCATTTAGGATACCAACTTGGACACAAATTACTTAGGCCATGTCCTTGTGCACATACTTCTTTTATACAGTGACCTCTGTGTATATATAGAAAAATACAACTTTGTGCAGAATGAAAAGACAGAATATCTATTGTTTTTTTCCACCACTACCATCTTTATTGTAAGGTCTTGCGTAAAGTGAAAGCATTTATTATCCAGTGTTTGGGGGAAAACCTAAAAAAGCAGCAACAGCCACAATTTCATATAGAAATACTAGTAAAGAGCCTTCCACTATAATAAAAAAATACACCATAAAGATTGTCGGCGAAAAATTGTCCGCAAAATTGAAGAACACGAAAACAAACCTGGGTCACAAAGTAGTAAAATTCATCCACATCTGAGGCAAAACAAACATAAAGATTACAACTTTATAAGGAATACATACACATATTTCATATAAATTGGGAGTTTATTAAAATTCAAGCACATCTAATTAGAGACAATAAAAAAGATTACAACTTTCACAAGCCACACAAAGAGGAGGGGGAGAGAGAGATAGAGAGAGAGAGAGGGAGGGAGGGAGAGAGAGGGAGAGAGAGAGAGAGAGAGAGACTTGCCACAAGTGAGAGCAAATTGTAATCCTTTAATATTTCTTCAACAGTGTGGGGATTCGAAGCTATATCCATGTTTTTCCGCACTACAAAACACAGATCTGAGGGTAAATTTGAAATCTTATGCAAATTAAATAGAATTAAATCGAAAAAGTTGTGTAATTAAATTAGGGTTTGTGAAAGACAGATCTGATGGTTCTCTCGTTTTCAGTAACAGCGGCAGTTTTCAATTTGTAGAAAAAATGTCAATCGGAGGTGTGGAGAGAGTATGAAGAGAGAGGGTTTGTCGAGGGAGAGAGTAGAGTAAAGAGGGAGAGAGTGTTTTTTGGGGAATTAGAGTAAGTGTTTTCGTAACACTGTTTTGGTTAACAATGTGTCTAAAAATTTCATTTTGGGGGGAAAATTGTCCGCCCAAAAATTTACCCCAATCTAGCTATTCACCTACTAACCCAAACTATTTTTCGTATTTTATTTTATTTTTCTATTTTTTTTAACATTAATTTTAATGTTTTAATTTTAAATTTATAAAATATTGAAAACCTAAAAACATGAATGATAAAAATGAAAAATCCATGCAAAAATAATAAAAATTTAAAATACATTATTTATCAAAGAAATGTGTACTTTAACCGATTTGACTATTAAAAAATCTAACCAAATAAAACTAGGATTTTTTAAAAAAATTACCACATCACTAAAATCGTTATATCTTGGCATCCGTACGATTGGAACGTCAAAAAAATAATTTAAAAAAATAGATTCATCATTCCGGAAAAAACTAGTTAAAAGGAAAGTCTACTTTGACCGTTATAAAACCAAACCAAGTACATCTAGCAAATTTTTCAAAAATTTACCACTTCACTAAAATCGTTATATCTCGACATCCGTACGATTGGAACGTCGAAAAAAGAATTTTAAAAAATAGTTTCATCATTCCGCACAATACTAGTTAAAAAGGAAAGTCTACTTTGACCGGTTTGACCGTTATAAAACCAAACCAAGTACATCTAGCAAATTTACAACTTCACTAAAATCGTTATATCTCGACATCCGTTCGATTGGAACGTCGGAAAAAAAATTAAAAAAAAATAGTTTCATCATTCCGGTAAGAGAAGTAGCTATTGCAACACATTTAAACAGCAAATGCAACACCTTTTTCACCTAATGCAACGCTTCTGCCACGTAAGTAAATGCCACGTCAGCAATTGTGGGCCCCACATCTGCCACGTCAGCAATTGTGGGACCCACACTTTCCACGTCAGCATCCGTGGCCATTGCCACGTCACCCTGGTGGCCCCACATTGCCACGGCACACTGGTGGGTCCCACAACTACCACGTCAGCATTTATTAAAAATTGAAAAATAGCTAATGCAACGCTTTTAAAGGCAAATGCAACAGCTTTTCACCTAATGCAACGCTTCTGCCACGTCATTCATTGCCACGTAAGTAAATGTGGGCCCCACATCTGCCACGTCAGCAATTGTGGACCCCGCACTTGCCACGTCAGCATCTGTGGACCTCTGCCACGTCACCCTGGTGGGCACCACACTACCACGTTACCCTGGTGGGTCCCACAACTGCCACGTCATCATTTATTAAAAATTCAAAAATAGCTAATGCAACGCTTTTAAACAGCAAATGCAACACCTTTTTCACCTAATGCAACGCTTCTGCCACGTCAGCCAATGCCACGCCAGCAAATGTGGGTCCCATATTTGCCACGTCAGCAATTGTGGGCCCCACACTTGCCACGTCAGCAAATGCCATGTCAGCACGTGTGGGCCCCACTACTGCCACATCAGCATTTTTTAAAATTAAAAAATATCTAATGCAACGCTAGCTGTTAGTGTTGCATTATGTGAAACACCGTGGATCAAATGCAACACTAAATTATATGTAATGCAACACCAGTTCAAGTTCTGTTTCATTAGAGCCAAAATTTCATACCTAACGAAACACTTTCAGTGAAACACTTTCTAAAAGCGTTGCATATGAGCATTTATGGCGTAGTGGACGATGTTGAACGACACTAAACGGTGTTAAATGGCACTAGACAGCGCTAATAAGCCTTAAACAATGTTTGAACAGCGTTAAACAATGTTAAATGGCATAAAATGGCACTAACGGCACTAATCGGCGCTAAACAGTGCTAACCGGCACTAATCTGTGCTAACAGGCACTAAACAGTGCTTAAACAGCACTAAACGGTGCTAATCGGCACTAATCTGTGCTAATCTCGACTTCTTTTTAGCACTGAAAATCATACGAGATTCGCTGAAAAAGTCGAGATCTAGGTCGGAAAACTATTCGAGGTTCGCTGAAAAAAGTTGGGATCCAGGACCAAGAGCTAACCCTAGACCAACCGGATCCAGGGTCAGGACCTGGTCGTAATTAATATTATAGATAGGGATTGGGTCCATCTGGTGGGCCCCACGCTTGGACCATTCTGGGTCTAATTAATGCCACATTAAATGTGTCTTTAGGGCTTACTTTTAGCCCATATCATTTGCCCCCCAACTTCTAGGAAAACTGATCAGGTTTTCCTTGAAGTTATAACGGCCTTATTCGAGACTTGGGTCAGGGTTTATTACTCTTATGTGAGTATTTTCAACAATATCATCTTAATGTAAAGCGTGGAGCAACCGACGCATTTACGACGATGTTGAACGACACTAAACGGTGTTAAATGGCACTAGACAGCGCTAATAAGCCTTAAACAATGTTTGAACAGCGTTAAACAATGTTAAATGGCATAAAATGGCACTAACGGCACTAATCGGCGCTAAACAGTGCTAACCGGCACTAATCTGTGCTAACAGGCACTAAACAGTGCTTAAACAGCACTAAACGGTGCTAATCGGCACTAATCTGTGCTAATCTCGACTTCTTTTTAGCACTGAAAATCATACGAGATTCGCTGAAAAAGTCGAGATCTAGGTCGGAAAACTATTCGAGGTTCGCTGAAAAAAGTTGGGATCCAGGACCAAGAGCTAACCCTAGACCAGCCGGATCCAGGGTCAGGACCTGGTCGGCTGGACCCCCTTAATTGGAGCTGGTCGGCCGGGACCTGGTCGGCCGGGACCTGGTCGGCTGACCCTCCTCCGTGGGAGCTGGTCGGCCGGGACCTGGTCGGCTGGCTCTCGGCTAGCTAGGTACCATTTTGGTTATTCATGACTTCGCTGTCTTAAGGATCAAAAAACTTGATCTTGATCTTTAGTCGTCTGGGATCTAGGACTTAGAATCATCCGTGATCCTAAGGATCAAGAACCTTGATCTTGATCTTTAGTCATCAGTTTGGTCATTCGTGACTTCATGGATAACCTTGGCCTTCATGGCTAACCTTGGCCTTCATGGCTTTTGCATCGACAATCATCCGAGATTCGATGAAAAAGTCGAGATTTAGGTTTGCGAACTATTCAAAGTTCACTGAAAAAGTCGGGATCCAGGACCAAGTACTGAACCTAGACCGGCCGGATCCAGGTTCAGGACCTGGTCGGCTGGACCCCCTCCAAGGGAGCTGGTCGGCCGGGACCTGGTCGGCTGGACCTCCTCCGGGGGAGCTGGTCGGCCGGGACCTGGTCGGCTGGAATCCCTCTTCCGGGGCTGGTTAGTCAGAAGCTGGCCTTAAAAACCTGAACTTAGACTCCTTCATAATTTTAAAAGAGAGTATGGATCTAGGATCAGGAACCATCCGTGACCCTAAGGATCAAGAATCTTGATCCAAATTTACAACTCACGCAGAGAGGTACAATCACACAGAAGGTTAAGTATATACAGGATCTATCTAAGATATATAAGATATAATTATAATGTATATATGGAGAGAGATATAAGTAGGAACTGAACTATATTAGAAATATGGCTTGCTTGTGTCTATCCAAGTCTGCCTCTTAAACAATACAAGGCTTCCCTATTTATAGATGAAGGGAAAGCTTATACGACACACCTTACAAAGCTTATACGACACACCTTACAAGACTTATCTTAATGTATAAGATAAGAATCCTACTTTACTTTTACTTTACTGGAAGCTTATAGAATACGCTTCCGACAAACTTACAAAGCACACCACTCACAAAGCTTACTGACTAAGCTTCTTTGCACACTCACACACGAATCTTGCATTATAGATGTCGGGTACACTTTGGGCCCCATCGACACACCTGATAAAGAGATTCCCATGCTTTCTTTATTCTTTTGATAAAGCGATAAAGATAATAAACCGATAATAATAATAAACCTTTCTCCCCCCTGTCAAAAGAGGTCATGGCTCCATATCTTCGTCACTGCTGACATCACTTCCTGAAGAAATTGTAATATAACAATCTTGTCCTGGAAGTTTCCTGTAGTATCTCTGTGGTGGTCTTTTATGGAGCCTGATATCTGGGTGATCTGGGTCATTTGGATCCATAGTGATGGTTTCCAAATTTAGTTTGAACTGACAGTCCCGGATTTCTAAAACGTACTTGGGAGAAAGAATGACAGGCTTAGTCCAATAAGTATGTGGGAGTCCAGGAGGAACTTGGCTAAGCTGGACCTTGTTCACTTCGCACATTTGGGCTTTATGATGCTCTGTTGGGCCTTTTGTAGCATAAGCTTCATCATGATAAAATGTACAGGAATACTTTTTATCAATAACTAGCCCATCGTCCTCAGTTATGAGCCTTCGAGTACATTTGAACTGGACAAAAACGTAGCGCTGATCTCTAACACCATTTGTGCTGTTTCCTTGTGGCCTTAAGTTGCTTCTCCAAAATCCAGAGGACCCAAATAGGGTTAACCATTTATAAAGTTGCCTATTTTTCTTTTTTCTAGGCCTTATATCCACCAGAGCTAGATATTGAAGGAGACTATACTTATCGAATATCATTCCGAATGGACATACCTCAACAAAATACCATAGTAGCATATATGCCTCCTTAGGGAAATGCCAAGTAAACCTTTTTTCCATGACAAGAATTGTCAAGAAGGGAAATGATGGATGTAGGGGAAGATTCATGAGAGGCCCTTCAGATAAACTGTATCTCCTTATGTAAATCTTCTGAAATGCTAATAAATTAGCATAAGCCATTTTTTGAAGAGTAAATAGGAGAACCTTATCTTGAACAAGAGGAGGAAGATCCTCTGCTTGAATTGCGTAAATGAGTGGAAAAACTGACGAGATAGTTCTTTGAGTCCTGGACAGGAAATCAGGAAGGAAATTATTTTTTCCTTTGATATGTTTTGCTTCGAACTTCCATTGCGAAAACCAGTTTGCCCATCTGAGAAGCTGGGCTTGGGGCAACATCTTTTGCTTGAATTGTAGCATCTTTGGAAATGCTGACATATCCATTTCGATTAGAAAATGTTGTCCTATTAAATGAAACTGGAATTTCTCAATACCTCTTTTAACTGCAAGGATCTCTTTATAGGTAGAGTGATAATGAAGTTCTCCACTCTTAAAGGCTCCACTCTTGTATCCACAAATCTGTCTTTTTCCCTTTTCTTCTTCAAGAAGAACAGCTCCCCAGAATGTATCACTGGCATCTGTCTGAAGAATTCTTTTACCAGTGGAAGGAATCTTTAATGAAGGAAGACTCTTTGTTAAGGACTTTAACTTCTTCACGGCATCAGTGCACGCCTGGGTCCATGGCGGAGCATTTTTTCTTAATTGATTTGTGAGAGGAGTTCTATGCTTGGCTAGATCATGAATGAAATCAGCCATATAGTTGACAATACCCAAGAACTGCTGAATTTGCTTGAACGTTAAATTTTCATTTGGGAAATGATCCAACTGAGTAGCAATATGTGGCTGAAGTTGATACTGTCCCTCCGAGATATGCATTCCTAAAAAATCAATATCTGTTGCACCGATGATCATCTTTTTCTCTGCAAGCATAATTCCATAACTTTTTACTAAGTCATGAAACTCCGTCAGAAGAGTATGATGAGAATCAATATCTTCTGAGAATAAAAGGATATCATCAATGTAGACTAGAGCACTGTCCATGATTGGTTGGAAAATCTTAGTCATGGCCTTTTGAAATAGCGATGGAGCGGGTTTTAACCCAAAAGGTACCACCGTCCAATGATAGTGTCTTTCTGGAATGCAGAAACCCGTCTTTGGCCTTTCATCTGGGTGAATTCCAATTTGCCAGAAACCCGATTTTAGATCAAACTTTGAGAAGATTTTGGCCTGGGGTAGTTTCTGGAATAGAACTTCTCTCTTTGGCAAAGGAAACTTATCGTCTTCTAGGAAATGATTTAAAGGTTGATAATTGATAACCAACCTTAATTTCCCTCTTGCCTGCTCAGATCTTTTGTTCACATAGAAAGCTTCACAAGCCCATTGTGACTTTGTATTTTCTATTAAGCCTTCTTGTTGTAACTGGTCAACTTCTTTGATCGCAAGAGCATAATGATCTGGATTCATTCCTTTGTGACTTGCCTTTGTTGGATTGATATCTTCATTTTTCTTGAATGGCAAATGAACAAAGAATTCAGGATTTTTCCATAAGGGATGAGAACACTTCTGTAAGAAATCTGTATGACTCTCTGCACATGAAGACTTTATTATGTCTTCTCTGATTGTAGATAAAATCTCTACAGGATATAGATGTAGCGTCTTCGTCCAGGGCAACAAATGATTTTTGTGCTTGAGTCCTTCTTTGCTCCATGATACTCTCTTGAGATTGTGTAGGATATCAAACCCAATAAGAAGATCTTTTCCGGGCAATTCTGAGCCATAAATTCGATGCTTTATCACATACCCTGGGAAAAGTTGAATATAGATAGGTTTGCTTATCAGGGCTATGGCAAAATTATCACCATTTGCTGCTCGAAAGGATCTGTGGCACTTTTCCCAATACTCTTTAGGTAAGATGTTTGGCTTCATGATGGATGATGTTGCTCCAGTATCAAAGTATGCTATCACAGGGATTGGCTTATCCCATTTGCCGGGAAAGATATGTATTCTTGCTGAAGGAGATGGTTGGCATAAGAAACTTTCTTCGAGAGTATAGATGTCATCAAATAACACCATATCATCTTCATCAGAACCTTCAGTGAAATCAGAAAGATCTGTTCCTAAAGCAAGAATGGTATCTGGACCTGGTTCTTCATCCAGAGAGAATAATGACTCCAAATCATCATCTTCAATATCTTCAATTTGAGCGATCTTTTCTATCAGCTTGGCGCTCTTCTCTTTGTTAGGACATTCTTTTGCAAAATGACCTTTCTTCCTGCATATATAACACCTGGATGATTTGGTGTTTCCTCTCTTCTTTCGAAGGAACTTCCATTTCTTCTTTTTTGAGAAATATTTATCTCCTGCTTTTTTGCGAAACTTAGCCAGCTTGGAGAATTTCTTGGCAATCTTGTCTTTCTTTCTTGTACAAGTGCACGAGCTGCCTTTTCCACATTTGATCTGAAGCTCATTTCTATCACATGCTGATCCAAGATTTTTGCTTTGCTCTTCTATTTGTTTGAGAAACTTCTTCTGGTTGCATAGTTTTTCCAGAGCATGCAACACATTCTGATAAAGTTCTCCGATAGAAGTACTATTGATAGGAAGATTTTTTATCTGCAATAATCTGGATGTTTCATTCCCTAGAGGTTCTGGAAGGGAATTAAGGAATGTCTGTTTTAAGTTGACATCATCAATGCCGTTGATTGCATAGAACCGTTTGGACATCCTTTCATAATGAGTTTCTAGATCCTTTCTTTTGTAAGAACAGCATCTCATACTCAAGTATTCTTCACGAGCTTGAGTTGTGTAATGATCCCATGCTCCAAGGAATTCATTGTGAACATACATGATCAAGGCATCTACATTTGGACTTTGCTTGACGATTAGCTGCCTATAGCCTCCTAGAGCAATCCACCACTGCCTCAATCTGCCATGAAATTTTGCAACAAATTTATCTGCTACAGAGGGCATGGTAGCTCCTGGCTGGAGATTTTTCTGGTTTCCTTTTTGGAGGTTGTGGTGCCTCAGGTGGTTTAATAGGCATAAAAGCTGCACTATTAAATGGATTATGATCCCAGGGAGAGAAAGTTGCAAGAGGCTGTGAATAGTTTGGTAAAGGTGGTAAATATGATGAGAAAGAGGGTGGCTCATAATAGCCAGTGTATGATTTCTGAGTCTGAATAGAGTGTAACTGGATTTTCAATGATTTTAACTCTGCTTCTTTCTGAGCTAGCAACGGCGAGTTGATGGAAACAGTCATCGCTAACTGCATGAGCTCTTGATGGAGCGTATTTATCTTGTTTTGCAGTTGTGATATCGTGCTTGAGATGATCGACAGACCATTATCAAGCTTCTTGACCATTGTCTGTTGAGTTTCCATTATCTGGTGTAGCGCCCTGTTTTGAGCTACAGCATTTTCAGACTGCCAGTTTAATGTTGCCTCTGCCGGAGTGATTTGTTTACTTGAACCATCTGGATTCTTAGTTGTTGGATTTTTGATTTTCCATGCATGAGAAGTTTTGTCATGCTCAAAGTTCATAGGAGGAAAATCATCATCATATGAAGATGGTTGTAACATATTACACTCATGTGTCCTATTTGAGTAAAGGACGTAGTAGTCAAACTTGCCTGATGGTTCTCCTAAGAGTCCGACTTCTGGATCTCCTTTCTCATAACGTTCTTGGAGAATCTTTTGAGAAGACTTCTTTTTGCTTTTATTAAGCCTTCTGGATGAATCATCATCACTGTCATCCCACTGATCTTCAAGACAAACTTTACAGTTGCATATTCCCCAGAAGATATGGCCATCTTCATCCTTAAATTCATAACTGGGCTCTCCTTTAGCATTAAAAGAATGGATGGGAATATTTAACAGTGTTTCCTCAATCATGTTGATTTCTGAAGAGAAGATTGGTGCATTTGAGGAAGAGGTTGAGTCATCCCTTTTGAAAACAATTTCTACTGCTCCGTCTTTCTTTTTGAAGAAAGATGACTTTACCGAATGTATGGGCTGATTCTCCTTTTGAATTTTTTCATAATGTGTCACCCATGATTCTGGAAGAAGCTTTACGAGCTCATCTTTTGGAATTTGCTTAGGCACATGGACACATGATGAACTTGATTGTGCATCTATTTCAAGAAATAGAGCTTCATCTGTTTCCCTTGGGAGACTGAGATCAAATGAGTGATTCTGAACCCTGTAGGCCATTTGGTAATGGAGAGTGGCTATATAAGTTCCTGCCACCTGGGGTGCTCCAACGATCTGCAGCTGAACCTTGAGATTGTCATAGATATGAGGATCATCAAGCCTCATATTGAAGTTTGGAAACAGTGTTATAAACACTGTACCAGCATTAAGAGTAGTCTGAACAGTAGCGATACATGCATGAGCATATTGTTCAAACCGAGTATCTAGAAGTGCCATCCTTGCTACTACAGGTAAGCCTTTTCTTCCATGAAGTGTTAAAGCCATTCTGACAGCTCCAAAGTGCAGGTGAGTATAACCATGAGTATACCACTGAGCTGGCAAAGATTCTTCTAACCGTATTGGAAAGACTTGTTCTGCTTCAGTAGAAGGGATAGGTACTTGTTCTAGCTTTGATGCTAAAACAAGCTCCTTGGCTTCAATTGCTTTGCTTGGAGAGAGAACTTGTTTTACAACACGAGACACAGGATTGTGTTTTTTAGTAAAAGTTCTATATGGGTTTAGCAAAGGAAGTTCAGTAATGGGGATTTTACTATCATCTTTATAATAATCTACAGAATATAGAAAATCATTATTTTTAGACTTGGGAGAGCTAAAAGAACTACGGGAAGATGAAAAGGAAGGAGAAGGTGTAAGGTGTTTAGGACTAGCCATAGATTAATAGATCCTTATTCTTCAGGAGTCGCCTTTGGTGTTATGGTGTTTTACGAACACACTGAGCGTTTAAACAATTATGGAGATCTCTGCAATACATAGATCAGTAAGCCCCAAACGCCGCACCCTCATAGCAGCAACACAGGCACGTCGATCATCAGTATTGCAACTATCTCATAATATGTTTCTAGTCGCCAGATTTCTGGTGTGGAGGATCCCCTGAAGGGCAACCACAGAGCATACTTTCCTTAGACCATATGCAAACCACCATAACAACGCCGGGTCGTCAAGAAGAATAAGGGGAGGTGTTTAAGTTTCCATGGCTCTGATACCAAATTTACAACTCACGTAGAGAGGTACAATCACACAGAAGGTTAAGTATATACAGGATCTATCTAAGATATATAAGATATAATTATAATGTATATATGGAGAGAGATATAAGTAGGAACTGAACTATATTAGAAATATGGCTTGCTTGTGTCTATCCAAGTCTGCCTCTTAAACAATACAAGGCTTCCCTATTTATAGATGAAGGGAAAGCTTATACGACACACCTTACAAAGCTTATACGACACACCTTACAAGACTTATCTTAATGCATAAGATAAGAATCCTACTTAACTTTTACTTTACTGGAAGCTTATAGAATACGCTTCCGACAAACTTACAAAGCACACCACTCACAAAGCTTACTGACTAAGCTTCTTTGCACACTCACACACGAATCTTGCATTATAGATGTCGGGTACACTTTGGGCCCCATCGACACACCTGATAAAGAGATTCCCATGCTTTCTTTATTCTTTTGATAAAGCGATAAAGATAATAAACCGATAATAATAATAAACCTTTCTGGTGAGGTACAATCACACAGAAGGTTAAGTATATACAGGATCTATCTAAGATATATAAGATATAATTATAATGTATATATGGAGAGAGATATAAGTAGGAACTGAACTATATTAGAAATATGGCTTGCTTGTGTCTATCCAAGTCTGCCTCTTAAACAATACAAGGCTTCCCTATTTATAGATGAAGGGAAAGCTTAAACGACACACCTTACAAAGCTTATACGACACACCTTACAAGACTTATCTTAATGCATAAGATAAGAATCCTACTTTACTTTTACTTTACTGGAAGCTTATAGAATACGCTTCCGACAAACTTACAAAGCACACCACTCACAAAGCTTACTGACTAAGCTTCTTTGCACACTCACACAAGAATCTTGCATTATAGATGTCGGGTACACTTTGGGCCCCATCGACACACCTGATAAAGAGATTCCCATGCTTTCTTTATTCTTTTGATAAAGCGATAAAGATAATAAACCGATAATAATAATAAACCTTTCTCCCCCCTGTCAAAAGAGGTCATGGCTCCATATCTTCGTCACTGCTGACATCACTTCCTGAAGAAATTGTAATATAACAATCTTGTCCTGGAAGTTTCCTGTAGTATCTCTGTGGTGGTCTTTTATGGAGCCTGATATCTGGGTGATCTGGGTCATTTGGATCCATAGTGATGGTTTCCAAATTTAGTTTGAACTGACAGTCCCGGATTTCTAAAACGTACTTGGGAGAAAGAATGACAGGCTTAGTCCAATAAGTATGTGGGAGTCCAGGAGGAACTTGGCTAAGCTGGACCTTGTTCACTTCGCACATTTGGGCTTTATGATGCTCTGTTGGGCCTTTTGTAGCATAAGCTTCATCATGATAAAATGTACAGGAATACTTTTTATCAATAACTAGCCCATCGTCCTCAGTTATGAGCCTTCGAGTACATTTGAACTGGACAAAAACGTAGCGCTGATCTCTAACACCATTTGTGCTGTTTCCTTGTGGCCTTAAGTTGCTTCTCCAAAATCCAGAGGACCCAAATAGGGTTAACCATTTATAAAGTTGCCTATTTTTCTTTTTTCTAGGCCTTATATCCACCAGAGCTAGATATTGAAGGAGACTATACTTATCGAATATCATTCCGAATGGACATACCTCAACAAAATACCATAGTAGCATATATGCCTCCTTAGGGAAATGCCAAGTAAACCTTTTTTCCATGACAAGAATTGTCAAGAAGGGAAATGATGGATGTAGGGGAAGATTCATGAGAGGCCCTTCAGATAAACTGTATCTCCTTATGTAAATCTTCTGAAATGCTAATAAATTAGCATAAGCCATTTTTTGAAGAGTAAATAGGAGAACCTTATCTTGAACAAGAGGAGGAAGATCCTCTGCTTGAATTGCGTAAATGAGTGGAAAAACTGACGAGATAGTTCTTTGAGTCCTGGACAGGAAATCAGGAAGGAAATTATTTTTTCCTTTGATATGTTTTGCTTCGAACTTCCATTGCGAAAACCAGTTTGCCCATCTGAGAAGCTGGGCTTGGGGCAACATCTTTTGCTTGAATTGTAGCATCTTTGGAAATGCTGACATATCCATTTCGATTAGAAAATGTTGTCCTATTAAATGAAACTGGAATTTCTCAATACCTCTTTTAACTGCAAGGATCTCTTTATAGGTAGAGTGATAATGAAGTTCTCCACTCTTAAAGGCTCCACTCTTGTATCCACAAATCTGTCTTTTTCCCTTTTCTTCTTCAAGAAGAACAGCTCCCCAGAATGTATCACTGGCATCTGTCTGAAGAATTCTTTTACCAGTGGAAGGAATCTTTAATGAAGGAAGACTCTTTGTTAAGGACTTTAACTTCTTCACGGCATCAGTGCACGCCTGGGTCCATGGCGGAGCATTTTTTCTTAATTGATTTGTGAGAGGAGTTCTATGCTTGGCTAGATCATGAATGAAATCAGCCATATAGTTGACAATACCCAAGAACTGCTGAATTTGCTTGAACGTTAAATTTTCATTTGGGAAATGATCCAACTGAGTAGCAATATGTGGCTGAAGTTGATACTGTCCCTCCGAGATATGCATTCCTAAAAAATCAATATCTGTTGCACCGATGATCATCTTTTTCTCTGCAAGCATAATTCCATAACTTTTTACTAAGTCATGAAACTCCGTCAGAAGAGTATGATGAGAATCAATATCTTCTGAGAATAAAAGGATATCATCAATGTAGACTAGAGCCCTGTCCATGATTGGTTGGAAAATCTTAGTCATGGCCTTTTGAAATAGCGATGGAGCGGGTTTTAACCCAAAAGGTACCACCGTCCAATGATAGTGTCTTTCTGGAATGCAGAAACCCGTCTTTGGCCTTTCATCTGGGTGAATTCCAATTTGCCAGAAACCCGATTTTAGATCAAACTTTGAGAAGATTTTGGCCTGGGGTAGTTTCTGGAATAGAACTTCTCTCTTTGGCAAAGGAAACTTATCGTCTTCTAGGAAATGATTTAAAGGTTGATAATTGATAACCAACCTTAATTTCCCTCTTGCCTGCTCAGATCTTTTGTTCACATAGAAAGCTTCACAAGCCCATTGTGACTTTGTATTTTCTATTAAGCCTTCTTGTTGTAACTGGTCAACTTCTTTGATCGCAAGAGCATAATGATCTGGATTCATTCCTTTGTGACTTGCCTTTGTTGGATTGATATCTTCATTTTTCTTGAATGGCAAATGAACAAAGAATTCAGGATTTTTCCATAAGGGATGAGAACACTTCTGTAAGAAATCTGTATGACTCTCTGCACATGAAGACTTTATTATGTCTTCTCTGATTGTAGATAAAATCTCTACAGGATATAGATGTAGCGTCTTCGTCCAGGGCAACAAATGATTTTTGTGCTTGAGTCCTTCTTTGCTCCATGATACTCTCTTGAGATTGTGTAGGATATCAAACCCAATAAGAAGATCTTTTCCGGGCAATTCTGAGCCATAAATTCGATGCTTTATCACATACCCTGGGAAAAGTTGAATATAGATAGGTTTGCTTATCAGGGCTATGGCAAAATTATCACCATTTGCTGCTCGAAAGGATCTGTGGCACTTTTCCCAATACTCTTTAGGTAAGATGTTTGGCTTCATGATGGATGATGTTGCTCCAGTATCAAAGTATGCTATCACAGGGATTGGCTTATCCCATTTGCCGGGAAAGATATGTATTCTTGCTGAAGGAGATGGTTGGCATAAGAAACTTTCTTCGAGAGTATAGATGTCATCAAATAACACCATATCATCTTCATCAGAACCTTCAGTGAAATCAGAAAGATCTGTTCCTAAAGCAAGAATGGTATCTGGACCTGGTTCTTCATCCAGAGAGAATAATGACTCCAAATCATCATCTTCAATATCTTCAATTTGAGCGATCTTTTCTATCAGCTTGGCGCTCTTCTCTTTGTTAGGACATTCTTTTGCAAAATGACCTTTCTTCCTGCATATATAACACCTGGATGATTTGGTGTTTCCTCTCTTCTTTCGAAGGAACTTCCATTTCTTCTTTTTTGAGAAATATTTATCTCCTGCTTTTTTGCGAAACTTAGCCAGCTTGGAGAATTTCTTGGCAATCTTGTCTTTCTTTCTTGTACAAGTGCACGAGCTGCCTTTTCCACATTTGATCTGAAGCTCATTTCTATCACATGCTGATCCAAGATTTTTGCTTTGCTCTTCTATTTGTTTGAGAAACTTCTTCTGGTTGCATAGTTTTTCCAGAGCATGCAACACATTCTGATAAAGTTCTCCGATAGAAGTACTATTGATAGGAAGATTTTTTATCTGCAATAATCTGGATGTTTCATTCCCTAGAGGTTCTGGAAGGGAATTAAGGAATGTCTGTTTTAAGTTGACATCATCAATGCCGTTGATTGCATAGAACCGTTTGGACATCCTTTCATAATGAGTTTCTAGATCCTTTCTTTTGTAAGAACAGCATCTCATACTCAAGTATTCTTCACGAGCTTGAGTTGTGTAATGATCCCATGCTCCAAGGAATTCATTGTGAACATACATGATCAAGGCATCTACATTTGGACTTTGCTTGACGATTAGCTGCCTATAGCCTCCTAGAGCAATCCACCACTGCCTCAATCTGCCATGAAATTTTGCAACAAATTTATCTGCTACAGAGGGCATGGTAGCTCCTGGCTGGAGTAACTCCGATGTACACCAAGCATGCATCTCATAGATTCTATCTCGCCATAGTGAGGGTGAGATATTGTCAAAAGAAAATCCTTTTGTTGGATCATTTTGAAATAAGTTTGAGTTTGGCTGTTCTGTTTCTTGATGATCTGGTACAAAGGTTTCTTCTTCCTCTATAGTAGGCTCTTCAGTTTCTTGTCCATCTTGGCCTGCCATAAGGATTTCCAGAGACATGCTATCACTTTCTAAATCTTCTTCACAGATTTGCCATAGAGAAGCCTGTTTCTCTCGTGGCTGAGATTGTGCCGCCATCTTGGTTAAAAAAGATGAAATTGCATTGTCCACCATTAATTGGGAAGAAGATGGTTGGCTTTGCTCCTTTGCATTGTCCACCATTAATTGGGAAGAAGATGGTTGGCTTTGCTCCTTTGTAGGAGGTTCCCTGACTGGAGATTTTTCTGGTTTCCTTTTTGGAGGTTGTGGTGCCTCAGGTGGTTTAATAGGCATAAAAGCTGCACTATTAAATGGATTATGATCCCAGGGAGAGAAAGTTGCAAGAGGCTGTGAATAGTTTGGTAAAGGTGGTAAATATGATGAGAAAGAGGGTGGCTCATAATAGCCAGTGTATGATTTCTGAGTCTGAATAAAGTGTAACTGGATTTTCAAGGATTTTAACTCTGCTTCTTTCTGAGCTAGCAACGGCGAGTTGATGGAAACAGTCATCGCTAACTGCATGAGCTCTTGATGGAGCGTATTTATCTTGTTTTGCAGTTGTGATATCGTGCTTGAGATGATCGACAGACCATTATCAAGCTTCTTGACCATTGTCTGTTGAGTTTCCATTATCTGGTGTAGCGCCCTGTTTTGAGCTACAGCATTTTCAGACTGCCAGTTTAATGTTGCCTCTGCCGGAGTGATTTGTTTACTTGAACCATCTGGATTCTTAGTTGTTGGATTTTTGATTTTCCATGCATGAGAAGTTTTGTCATGCTCAAAGTTCATAGGAGGAAAATCATCATCATATGAAGATGGTTGTAACATATTACACTCATGTGTCCTATTTGAGTAAAGGACGTAGTAGTCAAACTTGCCTGATGGTTCTCCTAAGAGTCCGACTTCTGGATCTCCTTTCTCATAACGTTCTTGGAGAATCTTTTGAGAAGACTTCTTTTTGCTTTTATTAAGCCTTCTGGATGAATCATCATCACTGTCATCCCACTGATCTTCAAGACAAACTTTACAGTTGCATATTCCCCAGAAGATATGGCCATCTTCATCCTTAAATTCATAACTGGGCTCTCCTTTAGCATTAAAAGAATGGATGGGAATATTTAACAGTGTTTCCTCAATCATGTTGATTTCTGAAGAGAAGATTGGTGCATTTGAGGAAGAGGTTGAGTCATCCCTTTTGAAAACAATTTCTACTGCTCCGTCTTTCTTTTTGAAGAAAGATGACTTTACCGAATGTATGGGCTGATTCTCCTTTTGAATTTTTTCATAATGTGTCACCCATGATTCTGGAAGAAGCTTTACGAGCTCATCTTTTGGAATTTGCTTAGGCACATGGACACATGATGAACTTGATTGTGCATCTATTTCAAGAAATAGAGCTTCATCTGTTTCCCTTGGGAGACTGAGATCAAATGAGTGATTCTGAACCCTGTAGGCCATTTGGTAATGGAGAGTGGCTATATAAGTTCCTGCCACCTGGGGTGCTCCAACGATCTGCAGCTGAACCTTGAGATTGTCATAGATATGAGGATCATCAAGCCTCATATTGAAGTTTGGAAACAGTGTTATAAACACTGTACCAGCATTAAGAGTAGTCTGAACAGTAGCGATACATGCATGAGCATATTGTTCAAACCGAGTATCTAGAAGTGCCATCCTTGCTACTACAGGTAAGCCTTTTCTTCCATGAAGTGTTAAAGCCATTCTGACAAGAATAAGGGGAGGTGTTTAAGCTTCCATGGCTCTGATACCAAATTTACAACTCACGTAGAGAGGTACAATCACACAGAAGGTTAAGTATATACAAGATCTATATAAGAAATATAAGATATAAATAAAATGTATATATGGAGAGAGATATAAGTAGGAACTGAAATATATTAGAAATATGGCTCGCTTGTGTCTGACCAAGTCTGCCTCTAAACAATACAAGGCTTCCCTATTTATAGATGAAGGGAAAGCTTATACGACACACCTTACACGACTTATCTTAATGCATAAGATAAGCATCCTACTTTACTTTTACTTTACTGGAAGCTTATAGAATACGCTTCCGACAAACTTACAAAGCACACCTTACTTTAGTGGAAGCTTATAGAATACGCTTCCGACAAACGTACAAAGCACACCACTCACAAAGCTTACAAAGCACACCACTCACAAAGCTTACTGACTAAGCTTCTTTACACACTCACACACGAATCTTGCATTATTGATGCCGGGTACGCTTTGGGCCCCATCGACACATCTGATAAAGAGATTCCAATGCTTTCTTTATTCTTTTGATAAAGCGATAAAGATAGATAAAGATAATAAACCAATAATGATAATAAACCTTTCTCCCCCCTGTCAAAAAAGGTCATGGCTCCATATCTTCGTCACTGCTGACATCACTTCCTGAAGAAATTGTAATATAACAATTTTCTCCTGGAAGTTTCCTGTAGTATCTCTGTGGTGGTCTTTTATGGAGCCTGATATCTGGATGATCTGGGTCATTTGGATCCATAGTGATGGTTTCCAGATTTAATTTGAACTGACAGTCCCGGATTTCTAAAACATACTTGGGGGAAAGAATGACAGGTTTAGTCCAATAAGTATGTGGGAGTCCAGGAGGAACTTGGCTAAGCTGGACCTTGTTCACTTCGCACATTTGGGCTTTATGTTGCTCTGTTGGGCCTTTTGTAGCATAGGCTTCATTATGATAAACTGTACAGGAATACTTTTTATCGATAACTAGCCCATCTTCCTCAGTTATGAGCCTTCGAGTACATTTGAACTGGACAAAAACGTAGCGCTGATCTCTAACACCATTTGTGCTGTTTCCTTGTGGCCTTAAGTTGCTTCTCCAAAATCCAGAGGACCCAAATAGGGTTAACCATTTATAAAGTTGCCTATTTTTCTTTTTTCTAGGCCTTATATCCACCAGAGCTAGATATTGGAGGAGACTATACTTATCGAATATCATCCCGAATGGACATACCTCAACAAAATACCATAGTAGCATGTATGCCTCCTTAGGGAAATGCCAAGTAAACCTTTTTTCCATGACAAGAATTGTTAAGAAGGGAAATGATGGATGTAGGGGAAGATTCATGAGAGGCCCTTCAGATAAACTGTATCTCCTTTTGTAAATCTTCTGAAATGCTAATAAATTAGTATAAGCTATTTTTTGAAGAGTAAATAGGAGAACCTTATCTTGAACAAGAGGAGGAAGATCCTCTGCTTGAATTGCGTAAATGAGTGGAAAAACTGACGAGATAGTTCTTTGAGTCCTGGACAGGAAATCAGGAAGGAAATTATTTTTTCCTTTGATATGTTTTGCTTCGAACTTCCATTGTGAAAACCAGTTTGCCCATCTGAGAAGCTGGGCTTGGGGCAACATCTTTTGCTTGAATTGTAGCATCTTTGGAAATGCTGACATATCCATTTCGATTAGAAAATGTTGACCTATTAAATGGAACTGGAATTTCTCAATACCTCTTTTAACTGCAAGGATCTCTTTATAGGTAGAGTGATAATGAAGTTCTCCACTCTTAAAGGCTCCACTCTTGTATCCACAAATCTGTCTTTTTCCTTTTTCTTCTTCAAGAAGAACAGCTCCCCAGAATGTATCACTGGCATCTGTTTGGAGAATTCTTTTACCAGTGGAAGGAATCTTTAATGAAGGAAGACTCTTTGTTAAGGACTTTAATTTCTTGACTGCATCAGTGCACGCCTGACTCCATGGTGGGGCATTTTTCTTTAACTGATTAGTAAGAGGAGTTCTGTACTTGACTAAGTCATGAATGAAATCAGCCATATAATTCACAATTCCCAAAAACTGCTGAACTTGCTTAAACGTTAGATTTTCATCTGGGAAATGATCCAGTTGAGTGGCGATATGTGGCTGAAGTTGATACTGACCCTCAGAGATATGCATTCCTAAAAAATCAATGTCCGTTGTACCAATGATCATTTTCTTCTCTGCAAGCATTACTCCATAACTCTTGACCAAATCATGAAACTCTGTTAGCAGAGTATGATGCGAATCAATATCTGCTGAGAATAAAAGGATATCATCAATGTAGACTAGAGCACTGTCCATGATTGGTTGGAAAATCTTAGTCATGGCCTTTTGAAATAGCGATGGAGCGGGTTTTAACCCAAAAGGTACCACCGTCCAATGATAGTGTCTTTCTGGAATGCAGAAACCCGTCTTTGGCCTTTCATCTGGGTGAATTCCAATTTGCCAGAAACCCGATTTTAGATCAAACTTTGAGAAGATTTTGGCCTGGGGTAGTTCCTGGAATAGAACTTCTCTCTTTGGCAAAGGAAACTTATCGTCTTCTAGGAAATGATTTAAAGGTTGATAATTGATAACCAACCTTAATTTCCCTCTTGCCTGCTCAGATCTTTTGTTCACATAGAAAGCTTCACAAGCCCATTGTGACTTTGTATTTTCTATTAAGCCTTCTTGTTGTAACTGGTCAACTTCTTTGATCGCAAGAGCATAATGATCTGGATTCATTCCTTTGTGACTTGCCTTTGTTGGATTGATATCTTCATTTCTTTTGAATGGCAAATGAACAAAGAATTCAGGATTTTTCCATAAGGGATGAGAACACTTCTGTAAGAAATCTGTATGACTCTCTGCACATGAAGACTTTATTATGTCTTCTCTGATTGTAGATAAGATCTCTACAGGATATAGATGTAGCGTCTTCGTCCAGGGCAACAAATGATTTTTGTGCTTGAGTCCTTCTTTGCTCCATGATACTCTCTTGAGATTGTGTAGGATATCAAACCCAATAAGAAGATCTTTTCCGGGCAATTCTGAGCCATAAATTTGATGCTTTATCACATACCCTGGGAAAAGTTGAATATTGATAGGTTTGCTTATCAGGGTTATGGCAAAATTATCACCATTTGCTGCTCGAAATGATCTGTGGCACTTTTCCCAATACTCTTTAGGTAAGATGTTTGGCTTCATGATGGATGATGTTGCTCCAGTATCAAAGTAAGCTATCACAGGGATTGGCTTATCCCATTTGCCAGGAAAAATATGTATTTTTGCTGAAGGCGATGGCTGGCATAAGAAGCTTTCTTCGAGGGTATAGATGTCATCAAATAACACCATATCATCTTCATCAGAACCTTCAGTGAAATCAGAAAGATCTGTTCCTAAAGCAAGAATGGTATCTGGACCTGGTTCTTCATCCAGAGAGAATAATGACTCCAAGTCATCATCTTCAATATCTTCAATTTGAGCGATCTTTTCTATCAGCTTGGCGCTCTTCTCTTTGTTAGGACATTCTTTTGCAAAATGACCTTTCTTCCTGCATATATAACACCTGGATGATTTGGTGTTTCCTTTCTTCTTTCGAAGGAACTTCCATTTCTTCTTTTTTGAGAAATATTTATCTCCTGCTTTTTTGCGGAACTTATCCAGCTTGGAGAATTTCTTGGCAATCTTGTCTTTCTTTCTTGTACAAGTGCACGAGCTGCCTTTTCCACATTTGATCTGAAGCTCATTTCTATCACATGCTGATCCAAGATTTTTGCTTTGCTCTTCTATTTGTTTGAGAAACTTCTTCTGGTTGCATAGTTTTTCCAGAGCATGCAACACATTCTGATAAAGTTCTCCGATAGAAGTACTATTGATAGGAAGATTTTTTATCTGCAATAATCTGGATGTTTCATTCCCTAGAGGTTCTGGAAGGGAATTAAGGAATGTCTGTTTTAAGTTGACATCATCAATGCCGTTGATTGCATAGAACCGTTTGGACATCCTTTCATAATGAGTTTCTAGATCCTTTCTTTTGTAAGAACAGCATCTCATACTCAAGTATTCTTCACGAGCTTGAGTTGTGTAATGATCCCATGCTCTAAGGAATTCATTGTGAACATACATGATCAAGGCATCTACATTTGGACTTTGCTTGACGATTAGCTGCCTATAAGCTCCTAGAGCAATCCACCACTGCCTCAATCTGCCATGAAATTTTGCAACAAATTTATCTGCTACAGAGGGCATGGTAGCTCCTGGCTGGAGTAACTCCGATGTACACCAAGCATGCATCTCATAGATTCTATCTCGCCATAGTGAGGGTGAGATATTGTCGAAAGAAAATCCTTTTGTTGGATCATTCTGAAATAAGTTTGAGTTTGGCTGTTCTGTTTCATGATGATCTGGTACAAAGTTTTCTTCTTCCTTTACAGTAGGCTCTTCAGTTTCCTGTCCATCTTGGCCTGCCATAAGGATTTCCAGAGACATGCTATCACTTTCTGAATCTTCTTCACAGATTTGCCATAGAGAAGCTGGTTTCTCTCGTGGCTGAGATTGTAGAGAAGCTTGTTTCTCTCGTGGCTGAGATTGTGCCGCCATATTAGTTAGAAAAGATGAAATTGCATTGTCCACCATTAATTGGGACGAAGATGGTTGGCTTTGCTCCTTCGTAGGAGGTTCCATGACTGGAGGTTCCCTGACTGGAGATTTTTCTGGTTTCCTTTTTTGAGATTGTGGTACCTCAGGTGGTTTAATAGGCATGAAAACTGCACTATTAAATGGATTATGATCCCAGGGAGAGAAAGTTGCAAGAGGCTGTGAATAGTTTGGCAAAGGTGGTAAATATGATGAGAAAGAGGGTGGCTCATAATAGCCAGTGTATGGTTTCTGAGTCTGAATAGAGTGTAAATGGATTTTCAAGGATTTTAACTCTGCTTCTTTCTGAGCTAGCAACGGCGAGTTGATGGAAACAGTTATCGCTAACTGCATGAGTTCTTGATGTAGCGCATTTATCTTGTTTTGCAGTTGTGATATCGTGCTTGAGATGGTTGACGTACCATTATCAAGCTTCTTGACCATTGTCTGTTGAGTTTCCATTATCTGGTGTAGCGCCCTGTTTTGAGCTACAGCATTTTCAGACTGCCAGTTTAATGTTGCCTCTGCCGGAGTGATTTGTTTACTTGAACCATCTGGATTCTTAGTTGTTGGATTTTTGATTTTCCATGCATGAGAAGTTTTGTCATGCTCAAAGTTCACAGGAGGAAAATCATCATCATATGAAGATGGTTGTAACATATTACACTCATGTGTCCTATTTGAGTAAAGGACGTAGTAGTCAAACTTTCCTGATGGTTCTCCTAAGAGTCCAACTTCTGGATCTCCTTTCGCATAACGTTCTTGGAGAATCTTTTGGGAAGACTTCTTTTTGCTTTTATTAAGCCTTCTGGATGAATCATCATCGCTGTCATCCCACTGATCTTCAAGACAAGCTTTACAGTTGCATATTCCCCAGAAGATATGGCCATCTTCATCCTTACATTCATAACTGGGCTTTCCTTTAGCATTAAAAGAATGGATGGGAATATTTAACGGCGTTTCCTCAATCATGTTGACTTCTGAAGAGAAGATTGGTGCAGAAGAGGTTGAGTCATCCCTTTTGAAAACAATTTCTACTGCTCCGTCTTTCTTTTTGAAGAAAGATGACCTTACCGAATGTATGGGCTGATTCTCCTTTTGAATTTTTTCGTAATGTGTCACCCATGATTCTGGAAGAAGCTTCACGAGCTCATCTTTTGGAATTTGCTTAGGCACATGGATACATGATGAACTTGATTGTGCATCTATTTCCAGAAATAGAGCTTCATCGGTTTCTCTAGGAAGGCTGAGATCAAATGAGTGATTCTGAACCCTGTAGGCCATTTGATAATGGAGAGTGGCTATATAAGTTCCTGCCACCTGGGGTGCTCCAACAATCTGCAGCTGAACCTTGAGATTGTCATAGATATGAGGATCATCGAGCCTCATATTGAAATTTGGAAACAGTGTTATAAACACTGTACCAGCATTAAGAGTAGTCTGAACAGTAGCGATACATGCATGAGCATATTGTTCAAACCGAGTATCTAGAAGTGCCATCCTTGCTACTACAGGTAAGCCTTTTCTTCCATGAAGTGTTAAAGCCATTCTGACAGCTCCAAAGTGCAGGTGAGTATAACCATGAGTATACCACTGAGCTGGCAAAGATTCTTCTAACCGTATTGGAAAGACTTGTTCTGCTTCGGTAGAAGGGATAGGTACTTGTTCTAGCTTTGATGCTAAAACAAGCTCTTTGGCTTCAATTGCTTTGCTTGGAGAGAGAACTTGTTTTACAACACGAGACACAGGATTGTGTTTTTTAGTAAAAGTTCTATATGGGTTTAGCAAAGGAAGTTCGGTAATGGGGATTTTACTATCATCTTTATAATAATCTACAGAATATAGAAAATCATTATTTTTAGACTTGGGATAGCTAAAAGAACTACGGGAAGATGAAAAGGAAGGAGAAGGTGTAAGGTGTTTAGGACTAGCCATAGATTAATAGATCCTTATTCTTCAGGAGTCACCTTTGGTGTTATGGTGTTTTACGAACACACTAAGCGTCTAAACAATTATGGAGATCTCTGCAATACATTGATCAGTAAGCCCCAAACGCCGCACCCTCATAGCAGCAACACAGGCACGTCGATCATCAGTATTGCAACTATCTCATAATATGTTTCTAGTCGCCAGATTTCTGGTGTGGAGGATCCCCTGAAGGGGCAACCACAGAGCATACTTTCCTTAGACCATATGCAAACCACCATAACAACGCCGGGTCGTCAAGAAGAATAAGGGGAGGTGTTTAAGCTTCCATGGCTCTGATACCAAATTTACAACTCACGTAGAGAGGTACAATCACACAGAAGGTAAAAGTAAAGTAGGATGCTTATCTTATGCATTAAGATAAGTCGTGTAAGGTGTGTCGTATAAGCTTTCCCTTCATCTATAAATAGGGAAGCCTTGTATTGTTTAGAGGCAGACTTGGATAGACACAAGCAAGCCATATTTCTAATATAGTTCAGTTCCTACTTATATCTCTCTCCATATATACATTATAATTATATCTTATATATCTTAGATAGATCCTGTATATACTTAACCTTCTGTGTGATTGTACCTCTCTACGTGAGTTGTAAATTTGGTATCAGAGCCATGGAAGCGTAAACACCTCCCCTTATTCTTCTTGACGACCCGGCGTTGTTATGGTGGTTTGCATATGGTCTAAGGAAAGTATGCTCTGTGGTTGCCCCTTCAGGGGATCCTCCACACCAGAAATCTGGCGACTATAAACATATTATGAGATAATTGCAATACTGACGATCGACGTGCCTGTGTTGCTGCTATGAGGGTGCGGCGTTGGGGCTTACTGATCAATGTATTGCAGAGATCTCCATAATTGTTTAGACGCTTAGTGTGTTCGTAAAACACCATAACACCAAAGGTGACTCCTGAAGAATAAGGATCTATTAATCTATGGCTAGTCCTAAACACCTTACACCTTCTCCTTCCTTTTCATCTTCCCGTAGTTCTTTTAGCTATCCCAAGTCTAAAAATAAAGATTTTCTATATTCTGTAGATTATTATAAAGATGATAGTAAAATCCCCATTACCGAACTTCCTTTGCTAAACCCATATAGAACTTTTACTAAAAAACACAATCCTGTGTCTCGTGTTGTAAAACAAGTTCTCTCTCTAAGCAAAGCAATTGAAGCCAAAAAGCTTGTTTTAGCATCAAAGCTAGAACAAGTACCTATCCCTTCTACCAAAGCAGAACAAGTCTTTCCAATACGGTTAGAAGAATCTTTGCCAGCTCAGTGGTATACTCATGGTTATACTCACCTGCACTTTGGAGCTGTCAGAATGGCTTTAACACTTCATGGAAGAAAAGGCTTACCTGTAGTAGCAAGGATGGCACTTCTAGATACTCGGTTTGAACAATATGCTCATGCATGTATCGCTACTGTTCAGACTACTCTTAATGCTGGTACAGTGTTTATAACACTGTTTCCAAATTTCAATATGAGGCTCGATGATCCTCATATCTATGACAATCTCAAGGTTCAGCTGCAGATTGTTGGAGCACCCCAGGTGGCAGGAACTTATATAGCCACTCTCCATTATCAAATGGCCTACAGGGTTCAGAATCACTCATTTGATCTCAGCCTTCCTAGAGAAACCGATGAAGCTCTATTTCTGGAAATAGATGCACAATCAAGTTCATCATGTATCCATGTGCCTAAGCAAATTCCAAAAGATGAGCTCGTGAAGCTTCTTCCAGAATCATGGGTGACACATTACGAAAAAATTCAAAAGGAGAATCAGCCCATACATTCGGTAAGGTCATCTTTCTTCAAAAAGAAAGACGGAGCAGTAGAAATTGTTTTCAAAAGGGATGACTCAACCTCTTCCTCAAATGCACCAATCTTCTCCTCAGAAGTCAACATGATTGAGGAAACGCCGTTAAATATTCCCATCCATTCTTTTAATGCTAAAGGAAAGCCCAGTTATGAATGTAAGGATGAAGATGGCCATATCTTCTGGGGAATATGCAACTGTAAAGCTTGTCTTGAAGATCAGTGGGATGACAGCGATGATGATTCATCCAGAAGGCTTAATAAAAGCAAAAAGAAGTCTTCCCAAAAGATTCTCCAAGAACGTTATGCGAAAGGAGATCCAGAAGTTGGACTCTTAGGAGAACCATCAGGAAAGTTTGACTACTACGTCCTTTACTCTAAAAAGTCAGATGAGTGTAATATGTTACGAATTTACAACTCACGTAGAGAGGTACAATCACACAGAAGGTTAAGTATATACAAGATCTATATAAGAAATATAAGATATAAATAAAATGTATATATGGAGAGAGATATAAGTAGGAACTGAAATATATTAGAAATATGGCTCGCTTGTGTCTGACCAAGTCTGCCTCTAAACAATACAAGGCTTCCCTATTTATAGATGAAGGGAAAGCTTATACGACACACCTTACACGACTTATCTTAATGCATAAGATAAGCATCCTACTTTACTTTTACTTTACTGGAAGCTTATAGAATACGCTTCCGACAAACTTACAAAGCACACCTTACTTTAGTGGAAGCTTATAGAATACGCTTCCGACAAACGTACAAAGCACACCACTCACAAAGCTTACAAAGCACACCACTCACAAAGCTTACTGACTAAGCTTCTTTACACACTCACACACGAATCTTGCATTATTGATGCCGGGTACGCTTTGGGCCCCATCGACACATCTGATAAAGAGATTCCCATGCTTTCTTTATTCTTTTGATAAAGCGATAAAGATAGATAAAGATAATAAACCAATAATGATAATAAACCTTTCAATTTACAACTCACGTAGAGAGGTACAATCACACAGAAGGTTAAGTATATACAAGATCTATATATAAAATATAAGATATAATTATAATGTATATATGGAGAGAGATATGAGTAGGAACTGAAATATATTAGAAATATGGCTCGCTTGTGTCTGTCCAAGTCTGCCTCTAAACAATACAAGGCTTCCCTATTTATAGATGAAGGGAAAGCTTATACGACACACCTTACACGACTTATCTTAATGCATAAGATAAGCATCCTACTTTACTTTTACTTTACTGGAAGCTTATAGAATACGCTTCCGACAAACTTACAAAGCACACCTTACTTTAGTGGAAGCTTATAGAATACGCTTCCGACAAACGTACAAAGCACACCACTCACAAAGCTTACAAAGCACACCACTCACAAAGCTTACTGACTAAGCTTCTTTACACACTCACACACGAATCTTGCATTATTGATGCCGGGTACGCTTTGGGCCCCATCGACACATCTGATAAAGAGATTCCCATGCTTTCTTTATTCTTTTGATAAAGCGATAAAGATAGATAAAGATAATAAACCAATAATGATAATAAACCTTTCTCCCCCCTGTCAAAAAAGGTCATGGCTCCATATCTTCGTCACTGCTGACATCACTTCCTGAAGAAATTGTAATATAACAATTTTCTCCTGGAAGTTTCCTGTAGTATCTCTGTGGTGGTCTTTTATGGAGCCTGATATCTGGATGATCTGGGTCATTTGGATCCATAGTGATGGTTTCCAGATTTAATTTGAACTGACAGTCCCGGATTTCTAAAACATACTTGGGGGAAAGAATGACAGGTTTAGTCCAATAAGTATGTGGGAGTCCAGGAGGAACTTGGCTAAGCTAGACCTTGTTCACTTCGCACATTTGGGCTTTATGTTGCTCTGTTGGGCCTTTTGTAGCATAGGCTTCATTATGATAAACTGTACAGGAATACTTTTTATCGATAACTAGCCCATCTTCCTCAGTTATGAGCCTTCGAGTACATTTGAACTGGACAAAAACGTAGCGCTGATCTCTAACACCATTTGTGCTGTTTCCTTGTGGCCTTAAGTTGCTTCTCCAAAATCCAGAGGACCCAAATAGGGTTAACCATTTATAAAGCTGCCTATTTTTCTTTTTTCTAGGCCTTATATCCACCAGAGCTAGATATTGGAGGAGACTATACTTATCGAATATCATCCCGAATGGACATACCTCAACAAAATACCATAGCAGCATATATGCCTCCTTAGGGAAATGCCAAGTAAACCTTTTTTCCATGACAAGAATTGTCAAGAAAGGAAATGATGGATGTAGGGGAATATTCATAAGAGGCCCTTCAGATAAACTGTATCTTCTTATGTAAATCTTCTGAAATGCTAATAAATTAGCATAAGCCATTTTTTGAAGAGTAAATAGGAGAACCTTATCTTGAACAAGAGGAGGAAGATCCTCTGCTTGAATTGCGTAAATGAGTGGAAAAACTGACGAGATAGTTCTTTGAGTCCTGGACAGGAAATCAGGAAGGAAATTATTTTTTCCTTTAATATGTTTTGCTTCGAACTTCCATTGCGAAAACCAGTTTGCCCATCTGAGAAGCTGGGCTTGGGGCAACATCTTTTGCTTGAATTGTAGCATCTTTGGAAATGCTGACATATCCATTTCGATTAGAAAATGTTGACCTATTAAATGGAACTGGAATTTCTCAATACCTCTTTTAACTGCAAGGATCTCTTTATAGGTAGAGTGATAATGAAGTTCTCCACTCTTAAAGGCTCCACTCTTGTATCCACAAATCTGTCTTTTCCCATTCTCTTCTTCAAGAAGAACTGCTCCCCAGAAAGTATCACTTGCATCTGTCTGAAGAATTCTTTTACCAGTGGAAGGAATCTTTAATGAAGGAAGACTCTTTGTTAAAGACTTTAATTTCTTGACTGCATCAGTGCATGCCTGACTCCATGGTGGGGCATTTTTCTTCAACTGATTAGTAAGAGGAGTTCTGTACTTGACTAAGTCATGAATGAAATCAGCCATATAAATCACAATTCCCAAAAACTGCTGAACTTGCTTAAACGTTAGATTTTCATCTGGGAAATGATCCAGTTGAGTGGCGATATGTGGCTGAAGTTGATACTGACCCTCAGAGATATGCATTCCTAAAAAATCAATGTCTGTTGTACCAATGATCATTTTCTTTTCTGCAAGCATTACTCCATAACTCTTGACCAAATCATGAAACTCTGTTAGCAGAGTATGATGCGAATCAATATCTGCTGAGAATAAAAGGATATCATCAATGTAGACTAGAGCACTGTCCATGATTGGTTGGAAAATCTTAGTCATGGCCTTTTGAAATAGCGATGGAGCGGGTTTTAACCCAAAAGGTACCACCGTCCAATGATAGTGTCTTTCTGGAATGCAGAAACCCGTCTTTGGCCTTTCATCTGGGTGAATTCCAATTTGCCAGAAACCCGATTTTAGATCAAACTTTGAGAAGATTTTGGCCTGGGGTAGTTTCTGGAATAGAACTTCTCTCTTTGGCAAAGGAAACTTATCGTCTTCTAGGAAATGATTTAAAGGTTGATAATTGATAACTAACCTTAATTTCCCTCTTGTCTGCTCAGATCTTTTGTTCACATAGAAAGCTTCACAAGCCCATTGTGACTTTGTATTTTCTATCAAGCCTTCTTGTTGTAACTGGTCAACTTCTTTGATCGCAAGAGCATAATGATCTGGATTCATTCCTTTGTGACTTGCCTTTGTTGGATTGATATCTTCATTTTTCTTGAATGGCAAATGAACAAAGAATTCAGGATTTTTCCATAAGGGATGAGAACACTTCTGTAAGAAATCTGTATGACTCTCTGCACATGAAGACTTTATTATGTCTTCTCTGATTGTAGATAAGATCTCTACAGGATATAGATGTAGCATCTTCGTCCAGGGCAACAAATGATTTTTGTGCTTGAGTCCTTTTTTGCTCCATGATACCCTCTTGAGATTGTGTAGGATATCAAACCCAATAAGAAGATCTTTTCCGGGCAATTCTGAGCCATAAATTCGATGCTTTATCACATACCCTGGGAAAAGTTGAATATAGATAAATTTGGTATCAGAGCCATGGAAACTTAAACACCTCCCCTTATTCTTCTTGACGACCCGGCGTTGTTATGGTGGTTTGCATATGGTCTAAGGAAAGTATGCTCTGTGGTTGCCCTTCAGGGGATCCTCCACACCAGAAATCTGGCGACTAGAAACATATTATGAGATAGTTGCAATACTGATGATCGACGTGCTTGTGTTGCTGCTATGAGGGTGCGGCGTTTGGGGCTTACTGATCTATGTATTGCAGAGATCTCCATAATTGTTTAAACGCTCAGTGTGTTCGTAAAACACCATAACACCAAAGGCGACTCCTGAAGAATAAGGATCTATTAATCTATGGCTAGTCCTAAACACCTTACACCTTCTCCTTCCTTTTCATCTTCCCGTAGTTCTTTTAGCTCTCCCAAGTCTAAAAATAATGATTTTCTATATTCTGTAGATTATTATAAAGATGATAGTAAAATCCCCATTACTGAACTTCCTTTGCTAAACCCATATAGAACTTTTACTAAAAAACACAATCCTGTGTCTCGTGTTGTAAAACAAGTTCTCTCTCCAAGCAAAGCAATTGAAGCCAAGGAGCTTGTTTTAGCATCAAAGCTAGAACAAGTACCTATCCCTTCTACTGAAGCAGAACAAGTCTTTCCAATACGGTTAGAAGAATCTTTGCCAGCTCAGTGGTATACTCATGGTTATACTCACCTGCACTTTGGAGCTGTCAGAATGGCTTTAACACTTCATGGAAGAAAAGGCTTACCTGTAGTAGCAAGGATGGCACTTCTAGATACTCGGTTTGAACAATATGCTCATGCATGTATCGCTACTGTTCAGACTACTCTTAATGCTGGTACAGTGTTTATAACACTGTTTCCAAACTTCAATATGAGGCTTGATGATCCTCATATCTATGACAATCTCAAGGTTCAGCTGCAGATCGTTGGAGCACCCCAGGTGGCAGGAACTTATATAGCCACTCTCCATTACCAAATGGCCTACAGGGTTCAGAATCACTCATTTGATCTCAGTCTCCCAAGGGAAACAGATGAAGCTCTATTTCTTGAAATAGATGCACAATCAAGTTCATCATGTGTCCATGTGCCTAAGCAAATTCCAAAAGATGAGCTCGTAAAGCTTCTTCCAGAATCATGGGTGACACATTATGAAAAAATTCAAAAGGAGAATCAGCCCATACATTCGGTAAAGTCATCTTTCTTCAAAAAGAAAGACGGAGCAGTAGAAATTGTTTTCAAAAGGGATGACTCAACCTCTTCCTCAAATGCACCAATCTTCTCCTCAGAAGTCAACATGATTGAGGAAACGCCGTTAAATATTCCCATCCATTCTTTTAATGCTAAAGGAAAGCCCAGTTATGAATGTAAGGATGAAGATGGCCATATCTTCTGGGGAATATGCAACTGTAAAGCTTGTCTTGAAGATCAGTGGGATGACAGTGATGATGATTCATCCAGAAGGCTTAATAAAATCAAAAAGAAGTCTTCTCAAAAGATTCTCCAAGAACGTTATGAGAAAGGAGATCCAGAAGTCGGACTCTTAAGAGAACCATCAGGCAAGTTTGACTACTACGTCCTTTACTCAAATAGGACACATGAGTGTAATATGTTACAACCATCTTCATATGATGATGATTTTCCTCCTATGAACTTTGAGCATGACAAAACTTCTCATGCATGGAAAATAACTAAGAATCCAGATGGTTCAAGTAAACAAATCACTCCGGCAGAGGCAACATTAAACTGGCAGTCTGAAAATGCTGTAGCTCAAAACAGGGCGCTACACCAGATAATGGAAACTCAACAGACAATGGTCAAGAAGCTTGATAATGGTCTGTCGATCATCTCAAGCACGATATCACAACTGCAAAACAAGATAAATACGCTCCATCAAGAGCTCATGCAGTTAGCGATGACTGTTTCCATCAACTCGCCGTTGCTAGCTCAGAAAGAAGCAGAGTTAAAATCCTTGAAAATCCAGTTACACTCTATTCAGACTCAGAAATCATACACTGGCTATTATGAGCCACCCTCTTTCTCATCATATTTACCACCTTTACCAAACTATTCACAGCCTCTTGCAACTTTCTCTCCCTGGGATCATAATCCATTTAATAGTGCAGCTTTTATGCCTATTAAACCACCTGAGGCACCACAACCTCCAAAAAGGAAACCAGAAAAATCTCCAGTCAGGGAACCTCCTACAAAGGAGCAAAGCCAACCATCTTCTTCCCAATTAATGGTGGACAATGCAAAGGAGCAAAGCCAACCATCTTCTTCCCAATTAATGGTGGACAATGCAATTTCATCTTTTTTAACCAAGATGGCGGCACAATCTCAGCCACGAGAGAAACAGGCTTCTCTATGGCAAATCTGTGAAGAAGATTCAGAAAGTGATAGCATGTCTCTGGAAATCCTTATGGCAGGCCAAGATGGACAAGAAACTGAAGAGCCTACTATAGAGGAAGAAGAAACCTTTGTACTAGATCATCAAGAAACAGAACAGCCAAACTCAAACTTATTTCAAAATGATCCAACAAAAGGATTTTCTTTTGACAATATCTCACCCTCACTATGGCGAGATAGAACTATGAGATGCATGCTTGGTGTACATCGGAGTTACTCCAGCCAGGAGCTACCATGCCCTCTGTAGCAGATAAATTTGTTGCAAAATTTCATGGCAGATTGAGGCAGTGGTGGATTGCTCTAGGAGGCTATAGGCAGCTAATCGTCAAGCAAAGGCCAAATGTAGATGCCTTGATCATGTATGTTCACAATGAATTCCTTGGAGCATGGGATCATTACACAACTCAAGCTCGTGAAGAATACTTGAGTATGAGATGCTGTTCTTACAAAAGAAAGGATCTAGAAACTCATTATGAAAGGATGTCCAAACGGTTCTATGCAATCAACGGCATTGATGATGTCAACTTAAAACAGACATTCCTTAATTCCCTTCCAGAACCTCTAGGGAATGAAACATCCAGATTATTGCAGATAAAAAATCTTCCTATCAATAGTACTTCTATCGGAGAACTTTATCAGAATGTGTTGCATGCTCTGGAAAAACTATGCAACCAGAAGAAGTTTCTCAAACAAATAGAAGAGCAAAGCAAAAATCTTGGATCAGCATGTGATAGAAATGAGCTTCAGATCAAATGTGGAAAAGGCAGCTCGTGCACTTGTACAAGAAAGAAAGACAAGATTGCCAAGAAATTCTCCAAGCTGGCTAAGTTTCGCAAAAAAGCAGGAGATAAATATTTCTCAAAAAAGAAGAAATGGAAGTTCCTTCGAAAGAAGAGAGGAAACACCAAATCATCCAGGTGTTATATATGCAGGAAGAAAGGTCATTTTGCAAAAGAATGTCCTAACAAAGAGAAGAGCGCCAAGCTGATAGAAAAGATCGCTCAAATTGAAGATATTGAAGATGATGATTTGGAGTCATTATTCTCTCTGGATGAAGAACCAGGTCCAGATACCATTCTTGCTTTAGGAACAGATCTTTCTGATTTCACTGAAGCTTCTGATGAAGATGATATGGTGTTATTTGATGACATCTATACTCTCGAAGAAAGTTTCTTATGCCAACCATCTCCTTCAGCAAGAATACATATCTTTCCCGGCAAATGGGATAAGCCAATCCCTGTGATAGCATACTTTGATACTGGAGCAACATCATCCATCATGAAGCCAAACATCTTACCTAAAGAGTATTGGGAAAAGTGCCACAGATCCTTTCGAGCAGCAAATGGTGATAATTTTGCCATAGCCCTGATAAGCAAACCTATCTATATTCAACTTTTCCCAGGGTATGTGATAAAGCATCGAATTTATGGCTCAGAATTGCCCGGAAAAGATCTTCTTATTGGGTTTGATATCCTACACAATCTCAAGAGAGTATCATGGAGCAAAGAAGGACTCAAGCACAAAAATCATTTGCTGCCCTGGACGAAGACGCTACATCTATATCCTGTAGAGATTTTATCTACAATCAGAGAAGACATAATAAAGTCTTCACGTGCAGAGAGTCATACAGATTTCTTACAGAAGTGTTCTCATCCCTTATGGAAAAATCCTGAATTCTTTGTTCATTTGCCATTCAAGTAAAATGAAGATATCAATCCAACAAAGGCAAGTCACAAAGGAATGAATCCAGATCATTATGCTCTTGCGATCAAA
Organism: Kitagawia praeruptora; assembly: GCA_037693485.1. Taxonomy (NCBI): domain Eukaryota; kingdom Viridiplantae; phylum Streptophyta; class Magnoliopsida; order Apiales; family Apiaceae; genus Kitagawia; species Kitagawia praeruptora. Next base: position 20,554,738 of record CM075351.1, on the reverse strand, counting down.
GAAGTTGACCAGTTACAACAAGAAGGCTTAATAGAAAATACAAAGTCACAATGGGCTTGTGAAGCTTTCTATGTGAACAAAAGATCTGAGCAGGCAAGAGGGAAATTAAGGTTGGTTATCAATTATCAACCTTTAAATCATTTCCTAGAAGACGATAAGTTTCCTTTGCCAAAGAGAGAAGTTCTATTCCAGAAACTACCCCAGGCCAAAATCTTCTCAAAGTTTGATCTAAAATCGGGTTTCTGGCAAATTGGAATTCACCCAGATGAAAGGCCAAAGACGGGTTTCTGCATTCCAGAAAGACACTATCATTGGACGGTGATACCTTTTGGGTTAAAACCCGCTCCATCGCTATTTCAAAAGGCCATGACTAAGATTTTCCAACCAATCATGGACAGTGCTCTAGTCTACATTGATGATATCCTTTTATTCTCAGAAGATATTGATTCTCATCATACTCTTCTGACGGAGTTTCATGACTTAGTAAAAAGTTATGGAATTATGCTTGCAGAGAAAAAGATGATCATCGGTGCAACAGATATTGATTTTTTAGGAATGCATATCTCGGAGGGACAGTATCAACTTCAGCCACATTTTGCTACTCAGTTGGATCATTTCCCAAATGAAAATTTAACGTTCAAGCAAATTCAGCAGTTCTTGGGTATTGTCAACTATATGGCTGATTTCATTCATGATCTAGCCAAGCATAGAACTCCTCTCACAAATCAATTAAGAAAAAATGCTCCGCCATGGACCCAGGCGTGCACTGATGCCGTGAAGAAGTTAAAGTCCTTAACAAAGAGTCTTCCTTCATTAAAGATTTCTTCCACTGGTAAAAGAATTCTTCAGACAGATGCCAGTGATACATTCTGGGGAGCTGTTCTTCTTGAAGAAGAAAAGGGAAAAAGACAGATTTGTGGATACAAGAGTGGAGCCTTTAAGAGTGGAGAACTTCATTATCACTCTACCTATAAAGAGATCCTTGCAGTTAAAAGAGGTATTGAGAAATTCCAGTTTCATTTAATAGGACAACATTTTCTAATCGAAATGGATATGTCAGCATTTCCAAAGATGCTACAATTCAAGCAAAAGATGTTGCCCCAAGCCCAGCTTCTCAGATGGGCAAACTGGTTTTCGCAATGGAAGTTCGAAGCAAAACATATCAAAGGAAAAAATAATTTCCTTCCTGATTTCCTGTCCAGGACTCAAAGAACTATCTCGTCAGTTTTTCCACTCATTTACGCAATTCAAGCAGAGGATCTTCCTCCTCTTGTTCAAGATAAGGTTCTCCTATTTACTCTTCAAAAAATGGCTTATGCTAATTTATTAGCATTTCAGAAGATTTACATAAGGAGATACAGTTTATCTGAAGGGCCTCTCATGAATCTTCCCCTACATCCATCATTTCCCTTCTTGACAATTCTTGTCATGGAAAAAAGGTTTACTTGGCATTTCCCTAAGGAGGCATATATGCTACTATGGTATTTTGTTGAGGTATGTCCATTCGGAATGATATTCGATAAGTATAGTCTCCTTCAATATCTAGCTCTGGTGGATATAAGGCCTAGAAAAAAGAAAAATAGGCAACTTTATAAATGGTTAACCCTATTTGGGTCCTCTGGATTTTGGAGAAGCAACTTAAGGCCACAAGGAAACAGCACAAATGGTGTTAGAGATCAGCGCTACATTTTTGTCCAGTTCAAATGTACTCGAAGGCTCATAACTGAGGACGATGGGCTAGTTATTGATAAAAAGTATTCCTGTACATTTTATCATGATGAAGCTTATGCTACAAAAGGCCCAACAGAGCATCATAAAGCCCAAATGTGCGAAGTGAACAAGGTCCAGCTTAGCCAAGTTCCTCCTGGACTCCCACATACTTATTGGACTAAGCCTGTCATTCTTTCTCCCAAGTACGTTTTAGAAATCCGGGACTGTCAGTTCAAACTAAATTTGGAAACCATCACTATGGATCCAAATGACCCAGATCACCCAGATATCAGGCTCCATAAAAGACCACCACAGAGATACTACAGGAAACTTCCAGGACAAGATTGTTATATTACAATTTCTTCAGGAAGTGATGTCAGCAGTGACGAAGATATGGAGCCATGACCTCTTTTGACAGGGGGGAGAAAGGTTTATTATTATTATCGGTTTATTATCTTTATCGCTTTATCAAAAGAATAAAGAAAGCATGGGAATCTCTTTATCAGGTGTGTCGATGGGGCCCAAAGTGTACCCGACATCTATAATGCAAGATTCGTGTGTGAGTGTGCAAAGAAGCTTAGTCAGTAAGCTTTGTGAGTGGTGTGCTTTGTAAGTTTGTTGGAAGCGTATTCTATAAGCTTCCAGTAAAGTAAAAGTAAAGTAGGATTCTTATCTTATGCATTAAGATAAGTCTTGTAAGGTGTGTCGTATAAGCTTTGTAAGGTGTGTCGTATAAGCTTTCCCTTCATCTATAAATAGGGAAGCCTTGTATTGTTTAAGAGGCAGACTTGGATAGACACAAGCAAGCCATATTTCTAATATAGTTCAGTTCCTACTTATATCTCTCTCCATATATACATTATAATTATATCTTATATATCTTAGATAGATCCTGTATATACTTAACCTTCTGTGTGATTGTACCTCTCTACGTGAGTAGGATATCATCAATGTAGACTAGAGCACTGTCCATGATTGGTTGGAAAATCTTAGTCATGGCCTTTTGAAATAGCGATGGAGCGGGTTTTAACCCAAAAGGTACCACCGTCCAATGATAGTGTCTTTCTGGAATGCAGAAACCCGTCTTTGGCCTTTCATCTGGGTGAATTCCAATTTGCCAGAAACCCGATTTTAGATCAAACTTTGAGAAGATTTTGGCCTGGGGTAGTTTCTGGAATAGAACTTCTCTCTTTGGCAAAGGAAACTTATCGTCTTCTAGGAAATGATTTAAAGGTTGATAATTGATAACTAACCTTAATTTCCCTCTTGTCTGCTCAGATCTTTTGTTCACATAGAAAGCTTCACAAGCCCATTGTGACTTTGTATTTTCTATCAAGCCTTCTTGTTGTAACTGGTCAACTTCTTTGATCGCAAGAGCATAATGATCTGGATTCATTCCTTTGTGACTTGCCTTTGTTGGATTGATATCTTCATTTCTTTTGAATGGCAAATGAACAAAGAATTCAGGATTTTTCCATAAGGGATGAGAACACTTCTGTAAGAAATCTGTATGACTCTCTGCACATGAAGACTTTATTATGTCTTCTCTGATTGTAGATAAGATCTCTACAGGATATAGATGTAGCGTCTTCGTCCAGGGCAACAAATGATTTTTGTGCTTGAGTCCTTCTTTGCTCCATGATACCCTCTTGAGATTGTGTAGGATATCAAACCCAATAAGAAGATCTTTTCCGGGCAATTCTGAGCCTTAAATTCGATGCTTTATCACATACCCTGGGAAAAGTTGAATATTGATAGGTTTGCTTATCAGGGTTATGGCAAAATTATCACCATTTGCTGCTCGAAATGATCTGTGGCATTTTTCCCAATACTCTTTAGGTAAGATGTTTGGCTTCATGATGGATGATGTTGCTCCAGTATCAAAGTAAGCTATCACAGGGATTGGCTTATCCCATTTGCCAGGAAAGATATGTATTCTTGCTGAAGGAGATGGTTGACATAAGAAACTTTCTTCGAGGGTATAGATGTCATCAAATAACACCATATCATCTTCATCAGAACCTTCAGTGAAATCAGAAAGATCTGTTCCTAAAGCAAGAATGGTATCTGGACCTGGTTCTTCATCCAGAGAGAATAATGACTCCAAGTCATCATCTTCAATATCTTCAATTTGAGCGATCTTTTCTATCAGCTTGGCGCTCTTCTCTTTGTTAGGACATTCTTTTGCAAAATGACCTTTCTTCCTGCATATATAACACCTGGATGATTTGGTGTTTCCTTTCTTCTTTCGAAGGAACTTCCATTTCTTCTTTTTTGAGAAATATTTATCTCCTGCTTTTTTGCGGAACTTAGCCAGCTTGGAGAATTTCTTGGCAATCTTGTCTTTCTTTCTTGTACAAGTGCACGAGCTGCCTTTTCCACATTTGATCTGAAGCTCATTTCTATCACATGCTGATCCAAGATTTTTGCTTTGCTCTTCTATTTGTTTGAGAAACTTCTTCTGGTTGCATAGTTTTTCCAGAGCATGCAACACATTCTGATAAAGTTCTCCGATAGAAGTACTATTAATAGGAAGATTTTTTATCTGCAATAATCTGGATGTTTCATTCCCTAGAGGTTCTGGAAGGGAATTAAGGAATGTCTGTTTTAAGTTGACATCATCAATGCCGTTGATTGCATAGAACCGTTTGGACATCCTTTCATAATGAGTTTCTAGATCCTTTCTTTTGTAAGAACAGCATCTCATACTCTAGTATTCTTCACGAGCTTGAGTTGTGTAATGATCCCATGCTCCAAGGAATTCATTGTGAACATACATGATCAAGGCATCTACATTTGGACTTTGCTTGACGATTAGCTGCCTATAAGCTCCTAGAGCAATCCACCACTGCCTCAATCTGCCATGAAATTTTGCAACAAATTTATCTGCTACAGAGGGCATGGTAGCTCCTGGCTGGAGTAACTCCGATGTACACCAAGCATGCATCTCATAGATTCTATCTCGCCATAGTGAGGGTGAGATATTGTCGAAAGAAAATCCTTTTGTTGGATCATTCTGAAATAAGTTTGAGTTTGGCTGTTCTGTTTCATGATGATCTGGTACAAAGTTTTCTTCTTCCTCTACAGTAGGCTCTTCAGTTTCCTGTCCATCTTGGCCTGCCATAAGGATTTCCAGAGACATGCTATCACTTTCTGAATCTTCTTCACAGATTTGCCATAGAGAAGCCTGTTTTTCTCGTGGCTGAGATTGTAGGGAAGCTTGTTTCTCTCGTGGCCGAGATTGTGCCGCCATCTTGGTTAAAAAAGATGAAATTGCATTGTCCACCATTAATTGAGACGAAGATGGATGGCTTTGCTCCTTTGTAGGAGGTTCCGTGACTGGAGGTTCCCTGACTGGAGATTTTTCTGGTTTCCTTTTCTGAGGTTGTGGTGCCTCAGGTGGTTTAATAGGCATGAAAGCTGCACTATTAAATGGATTATGATCCCATGGAGAGAAAGTTGCAAGCGGCTGTGAATAGTTTGGCAAAGGTGGTAAATATGATGAGAAAGATGGAGACTCATAATAACCAGTGTATGGTTTTTGAGTTTGGATAGAGTGTAATTGAGCCTTTAGTGATTTCAACTCTGCTTCCTTTTGAGCTAGTAAGGGAGAGTTGAAGGATGCAGTTGCTACTAGCTGCAAGAGCTCATGGTGAAGAGTATTAATCTTGTTTTGAAGTTGTGATGTCACGCTTGAAATCGCAGATAGACCATCATCAAGCCTTTTCACCATAGTTTGTTGTGTCTCCATGATCTGATTAAGAACCTTGTTCTGAGCTACAGCATTCTCAGATTGCCAGTTTAATGTTGCCTCTGCTGGAGTGATTTGTTTACTTGAACCATCTGGATTCTTAGTTGTTGGATTTTTGATTTTCCATGCATGAGAAGTTTTATCATGCTCAAAGCTCATAGGAGGAAAATCGTCATCATATGAAGATGGTTGTAACATATTACACTCATCTGACTTTTTAGAGTAAAGGACGTAGTAGTCAAACTTTCCTGATGGTTCTCCTAAGAGTCCAACTTCTGGATCTCCTTTTGCATAACGTTCTTGGAGAATCTTTTGGGAAGACTTCTTTTTGCTTTTATTAAGCCTTCTGGATGAATCATCATCGCTGTCATCCCACTGATCTTCAAGACAAGCTTTACAGTTGCATATTCCCCAGAAGATATGGCCATCTTCATCCTTAAATTCATAACTGGGCTTTCCTTTAGCATTAAAAGAATGGATGGGAATATTTAACGGTGTTTCCTCAATCATGTTGATTTCTGAAGAGAAGATTTGAGCATTTGAGGAAGAGGTTGAGTCATCCCTTTTGAAAACAATTTCTACTGCTCCATCTTTCTTTTTGAAGAAAGATGACCTTACCGAATGTATGGGCTGATTCTCCTTTTGAATTTTTTCGTAATGTGTCACCCATGATTCTGGAAGAAGCTTTACGAGCTCATCTTTTGGAATTTGCTTAGGCACATGGATACATGATGAACTTGATTGTGCATCTATTTCCAGAAATAGAGCTTCATCGGTTTCTCTAGGAAGGCTGAGATCAAATGAGTGATTCTGAACCCTGTAGGCCATTTGATAATGGAGAGTGGCTATATAAGTTCCTGCCACCTGGGGTGCTCCAACGATCTGCAGCTGAACCTTGAGATTGTCATAGATATGAGGATCATCAAGCCTCATATTGAAGTTTGGAAACAGTGTTATAAACACTGTACCAGCATTAAGAGTAGTCTGAACAGTAGCGATACATGCATGAGCATATTGTTCAAACCGAGTATCTAGAAGTGCCATCCTTGCTACTACAGGTAAGCCTTTTCTTCCATGAAGTGTTAAAGCCATTCTGACAGCTCCAAAGTGCAGGTGAGTATAACCATGAGTATACCACTGAGCTGGCAAAGATTCTTCTAACCGTATTGGAAAGACTTGTTCTGCTTCAGTAGAAGGGATAGGTACTTGTTCTAGCTTTGATGCTAAAACAAGCTCCTTGGCTTCAATTGCTTTGCTTGGAGAGAGAACTTGTTTTACAACACGAGACACAGGATTGTGTTTTTTAGTAAAAGTTCTATATGGGTTTAGCAAAGGAAGTTCAGTAATGGGGATTTTACTATCATCTTTATAATAATCTACAGAATATAGAAAATCATTATTTTTAGACTTGGGAGAGCTAAAAGAACTACGGGAAGATGAAAAGGAAGGAGAAGGTGTAAGGTGTTTAGGACTAGCCATAGATTAATAGATCCTTATTCTTCAGGAGTCGCCTTTGGTGTTATGGTGTTTTACGAACACACTGAGCGTTTAAACAATTATGGAGATCTCTGCAATACATAGATCAGTAAGCCCCAAACGCCGCACCCTCATAGCAGCAACACAGGCACGTCGATCATCAGTATTGCAACTATCTCATAATATGTTTCTAGTCGCCAGATTTCTGGTGTGGAGGATCCCCTGAAGGGCAACCACAGAGCATACTTTCCTTAGACCATATGCAAACCACCATAACAACGCCGGGTCGTCAAGAAGAATAAGGGGAGGTGTTTAAGTTTCCATGGCTCTGATACCAAATTTACAACTCACGTAGAGAGGTACAATCACACAGAAGGTTAAGTATATACAGGATCTATCTAAGATATATAAGATATAATTATAATGTATATATGGAGAGAGATATAAGTAGGAACTGAACTATATTAGAAATATGGCTTGCTTGTGTCTATCCAAGTCTGCCTCTAAACAATACAAGGCTTCCCTATTTATAGATGAAGGGAAAGCTTATACGACACACCTTACACGACTTATCTTAATGCATAAGATAAGCATCCTACTTTACTTTTACTTTACTGGAAGCTTATAGAATACGCTTCCGACAAACTTACAAAGCACACCTTACTTTAGTGGAAGCTTATAGAATACGCTTCCGACAAACGTACAAAGCACACCACTCACAAAGCTTACAAAGCACACCACTCACAAAGCTTACTGACTAAGCTTCTTTACACACTCACACACGAATCTTGCATTATTGATGCCGGGTACGCTTTGGGCCCCATCGACACATCTGATAAAGAGATTCCCATGCTTTCTTTATTCTTTTGATAAAGCGATAAAGATAGATAAAGATAATAAACCAATAATGATAATAAACCTTTCTCCCCCCTGTCAAAAAAGGTCATGGCTCCATATCTTCGTCACTGCTGACATCACTTCCTGAAGAAATTGTAATATAACAATTTTCTCCTGGAAGTTTCCTGTAGTATCTCTGTGGTGGTCTTTTATGGAGCCTGATATCTGGATGATCTGGGTCATTTGGATCCATAGTGATGGTTTCCAGATTTAATTTGAACTGACAGTCCCGGATTTCTAAAACATACTTGGGGGAAAGAATGACAGGTTTAGTCCAATAAGTATGTGGGAGTCCAGGAGGAACTTGGCTAAGCTGGACCTTGTTCACTTCGCACATTTGGGCTTTATGTTGCTCTGTTGGGCCTTTTGTAGCATAGGCTTCATTATGATAAACTGTACAGGAATACTTTTTATCGATAACTAGCCCATCTTCCTCAGTTATGAGCCTTCGAGTACATTTGAACTGGACAAAAACGTAGCGCTGATCTCTAACACCATTTGTGCTGTTTCCTTGTGGCCTTAAGTTGCTTCTCCAAAATCCAGAGGACCCAAATAGGGTTAACCATTTATAAAGTTGCCTATTTTTCTTTTTTCTAGGCCTTATATCCACCAGAGCTAGATATTGGAGGAGACTATACTTATCGAATATCATCCCGAATGGACATACCTCAACAAAATACCATAGTAGCATGTATGCCTCCTTAGGGAAATGCCAAGTAAACCTTTTTTCCATGACAAGAATTGTTAAGAAGGGAAATGATGGATGTAGGGGAAGATTCATGAGAGGCCCTTCAGATAAACTGTATCTCCTTTTGTAAATCTTCTGAAATGCTAATAAATTAGCATAAGCTATTTTTTGAAGAGTAAATAGGAGAACCTTATCTTGAACAAGAGGAGGAAGATCCTCTGCTTGAATTGCGTAAATGAGTGGAAAAACTGACGAGATAGTTCTTTGAGTCCTGGACAGGAAATCAGGAAGGAAATTATTTTTTCCTTTGATATGTTTTGCTTCGAACTTCCATTGCGAAAACCAGTTTGCCCATCTGAGAAGCTGGGCTTGGGGCAACATCTTTTGCTTGAATTGTAGCATCTTTGGAAATGCTGACATATCCATTTCGATTAGAAAATGTTGACCTATTAAATGGAACTGGAATTTCTCAATACCTCTTTTAACTACAAGGATCTCTTTATAGGTAGAGTGATAATGAAGTTCTCCACTCTTAAAGGCTCCACTCTTGTATCCACAAATCTGTCTTTTCCCATTCTCTTCTTCAAGAAGAACTGCTCCCCAGAAAGTATCACTTGCATCTGTCTGAAGAATTCTTTTACCAGTGGAAGGAATCTTTAATGAAGGAAGACTCTTTGTTAAAGACTTTAATTTCTTGACTGCATCAGTGCATGCCTGACTCCATGGTGGGGCATTTTTCTTCAACTGATTAGTAAGAGGAGTTCTGTACTTAACTAAGTCATGAATGAAATCAGCCATATAATTCACAATTCCCAAAAACTGCTGAACTTGCTTAAACGTTAGATTTTCATCTGGGAAATGATCCAGTTGAGTGGCGATATGTGGCTGAAGTTGATACTGACCCTCAGAGATATGCATTCCTAAAAAATCAATGTCTGTTGTACCAATGATCATTTTCTTTTCTGCAAGCATTACTCCATAACTCTTGACCAAATCATGAAACTCTGTTAGCAGAGTATGATGTGCTTTGTAAGCTTTGTGAGTGGTGTGCTTTGTACGTTTGTCGGAAGCGTATTCTATAAGCTTCCACTAAAGTAAGGTGTGCTTTGTAAGTTTGTCGGAAGCGTATTCTATAAGCTTCCAGTAAAGTAAAAGTAAAGTAGGATGCTTATCTTATGCATTAAGATAAGTCGTGTAAGGTGTGTCGTATAAGCTTTCCCTTCATCTATAAATAGGGAAGCCTTGTATTGTTTAGAGGCAGACTTGGATAGACACAAGCAAGCCATATTTCTAATATAGTTCAGTTCCTACTTATATCTCTCTCCATATATACATTATAATTGTATCTTATATATCTTAGATAGATCCTGTATATACTTAACCTTCTGTGTGATTGTACCTCTCTACGTGAGTTGTAAATTTGGTATCAGAGCCATGGAAGCTTAAACACCTCCCCTTATTCTTCTTGACGACCCGGCGTTGTTATGGTGGTTTGCATATGGTCTAAGGAAAGTATGCTCTGTGGTTGCCCCTTCAGGGGATCCTCCACACCAGAAATCTGGCGACTAGAAACATATTATGAGATAGTTGCAATACTGATGATCGACGTGCCTGTGTTGCTGCTATGAGGGTGCGGCGTTTGGGGCTTACTGATCAATGTATTGCAGAGATCTCCATAATTGTTTAGACGCTTAGTGTGTTCGTAAAACACCATAACACCAAAGGTGACTCCTGAAGAATAAGGATCTATTAATCTATGGATAGTCCTAAACACCTTACACCTTCTCCTTCCTTTTCATCTTCCCGTAGTTCTTTTAGCTATCCCAAGTCTAAAAATAATGATTTTCTATATTCTGTAGATTATTATAAAGATGATAGTAAAATCCCCATTACCGAACTTCCTTTGCTAAACCCATATAGAACTTTTACTAAAAAACACAATCCTGTGTCTCGTGTTGTAAAACAAGTTCTCTCTCCAAGCAAAGCAATTGAAGCCAAAGAGCTTGTTTTAGCATCAAAGCTAGAACAAGTACCTATCCCTTCTACCGAAGCAGAACAAGTCTTTCCAATACGGTTAGAAGAATCTTTGCCAGCTCAGTGGTATACTCATGGTTATACTCACCTGCACTTTGGAGCTGTCAGAATGGCTTTAACACTTCATGGAAGAAAAGGCTTACCTGTAGTAGCAAGGATGGCACTTCTAGATACTCGGTTTGAACAATATGCTCATGCATGTATCGCTACTGTTCAGACTACTCTTAATGCTGGTACAGTGTTTATAACACTGTTTCCAAATTTCAATATGAGGCTCGATGATCCTCATATCTATGACAATCTCAAGGTTCAGCTGCAGATTGTTGGAGCACCCCAGGTGGCAGGAACTTATATAGCCACTCTCCATTATCAAATGGCCTACAGGGTTCAGAATCACTCATTTGATCTCAGCCTTCCTAGAGAAACCGATGAAGCTCTATTTCTGGAAATAGATGCACAATCAAGTTCATCATGTATCCATGTGCCTAAGCAAATTCCAAAAGATGAGCTCGTGAAGCTTCTTCTAGAATCATGGGTGACACATTACGAAAAAATTCAAAAGGAGAATCAGCCCATACATTCGGTAAGGTCATCTTTCTTCAAAAAGAAAGACGGAGCAGTAGAAATTGTTTTCAAAAGGGATGACTCAACCTCTTCCTCAAATGCACCAATCTTCTCCTCAGAAGTCAACATGATTGAGGAAACGCCGTTAAATATTCCCATCCATTCTTTTAATGCTAAAGGAAAGCCCAGTTATGAATGTAAGGATGAAGATGGCCATATCTTCTGGGGAATATGCAACTGTAAAGCTTGTCTTGAAGATCAGTGGGATGACAGCGATGATGATTCATCCAGAAGGCTTAATAAAAGCAAAAAGAAGTCTTCCCAAAAGATTCTCCAAGAACGTTATGCGAAAGGAGATCCAGAAGTTGGACTCTTAGGAGAACCATCAGGAAAGTTTGACTACTATGTCCTTTACTCTAAAAAGTCAGATGAGTGTAATATGTTACAACCATCTTCATATGATGACGATTTTCCTCCTATGAGCTTTGAGCATGATAAAACTTCTCATGCATGGAAAATCAAAAATCCAACAACTAAGAATCCAGATGGTTCAAGTAAACAAATCACTCCAGCAGAGGCAACATTAAACTGGCAATCTGAGAATGCTGTAGCTCAGAACAAGGTTCTTAATCAGATCATGGAGACACAACAAACTATGGTGAAAAGGCTTGATGATGGTCTATCTGCGATTTCAAGCGTGACATCACAACTTCAAAGCAAGATTAATACTCTTCACCATGAGCTCTTGCAGCTAGTAGCAACTGCATCCTTCAACTCTCCCTTACTAGCTCAAAAGGAAGCAGAGTTGAAATCACTAAAGGCTCAATTACACTCTATCCAAACTCAAAAACCATACACTGGTTATTATGAGTCTCCATCTTTCTCATCATATTTACCACCTTTGCCAAACTATTCACAGCCGCTTGCAACTTTCTCTCCATGGGATCATAATCCATTTAATAGTGCAGCTTTCATGCCTATTAAACCACCTGAGGCACCACAACCTCAGAAAAGGAAACCAGAAAAATCTCCAGTCAGGGAACCTCCAGTCACGGAACCTCCTACAAAGGAGCAAAGCCATCCATCTTCGTCTCAATTAATGGTGGACAATGCAATTTCATCTTTTTTAACCAAGATGGCGGCACAATCTCGGCCACGAGAGAAACAAGCTTCCCTACAATCTCAGCCACGAGAAAAACAGGCTTCTCTATGGCAAATCTGTGAAGAAGATTCAGAAAGTGATAGCATGTCTCTGGAAATCCTTATGGCAGGCCAAGATGGACAGGAAACTGAAGAGCCTACTGTAGAGGAAGAAGAAAACTTTGTACCAGATCATCATGAAACAGAACAGCCAAACTCAAACTTATTTCAGAATGATCCAACAAAAGGATTTTCTTTCGACAATATCTCACCCTCACTATGGCGAGATAGAATCTATGAGATGCATGCTTGGTGTACATCGGAGTTACTCCAGCCAGGAGCTACCATGCCCTCTGTAGCAGATAAATTTGTTGCAAAATTTCATGGCAGATTGAGGCAGTGGTGGATTGCTCTAGGAGCTTATAGGCAGCTAATCGTCAAGCAAAGTCCAAATGTAGATGCCTTGATCATGTATGTTCACAATGAATTCCTTGGAGCATGGGATCATTACACAACTCAAGCTCGTGAAGAATACTTGAGTATGAGATGCTGTTCTTACAAAAGAAAGGATCTAGAAACTCATTATGAAAGGATGTCCAAACGGTTCTATGCAATCAACGGCATTGATGATGTCAACTTAAAACAGACATTCCTTAATTCCCTTCCAGAACCTCTAGGGAATGAAACATCCAGATTATTGCAGATAAAAAATCTTCCTATCAATAGTACTTCTATCGGAGAACTTTATCAGAATGTGTTGCATGCTCTGGAAAAACTATGCAACCACAAGAAGTTTCTCAAACAAATAGAAGAGCAAAGCAAAAATCTTGGATCAGCATGTGATAGAAATGAGCTTCAGATCAAATGTGGAAAAGGCAGCTCGTGCACTTGTACAAGAAAGAAAGACAAGATTGCCAAGAAATTCTCCAAGCTGGCTAAGTTCCGCAAAAAAGCAGGAGATAAATATTTCTCAAAAAAGAAGAAATGGAAGTTCCTTCGAAAGAAGAAAGGAAACACCAAATCATCCAGGTGTTATATATGCAGGAAGAAAGGTCATTTTGCAAAAGAATGTCCTAACAAAGAGAAGAGCGCCAAGCTGATAGAAAAGATCGCTCAAATTGAAGATATTGAAGATGATGACTTGGAGTCATTATTCTCTCTGGATGAAGAACCAGGTCCAGATACCATTCTTGCTTTAGGAACAGATCTTTCTGATTTCACTGAAGGTTCTGATGAAGATGATATGGTGTTATTTGATGACATCTATACCCTCGAAGAAAGTTTCTTATGTCAACCATCTCCTTCAGCAAGAATACATATCTTTCCTGGCAAATGGGATAAGCCAATCCCTGTGATAGCTTACTTTGATACTGGAGCAACATCATCCATCATGAAGCCAAACATCTTACCTAAAGAGTATTGGGAAAAGTGCCACAGATCATTTCGAGCAGCAAATGGTGATAATTTTGCCATAACCCTGATAAGCAAACCTATCAATATTCAACTTTTCCCAGGGTATGTGATAAAGCATCGAATTTATGGCTCAGAATTGCCCGGAAAAGATCTTCTTATTGGGTTTGATATCCTACACAATCTCAAGAGAGTATCATGGAGCAAAGAAGGACTCAAGCACAAAAATCATTTGTTGCCCTGGACGAAGACGCTACATCTTTATCCTGTAGAGATCTTATCTACAATCAGAGAAGACATAATAAAGTCTTCATGTGCAGAGAGTCTTACAGATTTCTTACAGAAGTGTTCTCATCCCTTATGGAAAAATCCTGAATTCTTTGTTCATTTGCCATTCAAAATAAATGAAGATATCAATCCAACAAAGGCAAGTCACAAAGGAATGAATCCAGATCATTATGCTCTTGCGATCAAAGAAGTTGACCAGTTACAACAAGAAGGCTTAATAGAAAATACAAAGTCACAATGGGCTTGTGAAGCTTTCTATGTGAACAAAAGATCTGAGCAGGCAAGAGGGAAATTAAGGTTGGTTATCAATTATCAACCTTTAAATCATTTCCTAGAAGACGATAAGTTTCCTTTGCCAAAGAGAGAAGTTCTATTCCAGAAACTACCCCAGGCCAAAATCTTCTCAAAGTTTGATCTAAAATCGGGTTTCTGGCAAATTGGAATTCACCCAGATGAAAGGCCAAAGACGGGTTTCTGCATTCCAGAAAGACACTATCATTGGACGGTGGTACCTTTTGGGTTAAAACCCGCTCCATCGCTATTTCAAAAGGCCATGACTAAGATTTTCCAACCAATCATGGACAGTGCTCTAGTCTACATTGATGATATCCTTTTATTCTCAGCAGATATTGATTCGCATCATACTCTGCTAACAGAGTTTCATGATTTGGTCAAGAGTTATGGAGTAATGCTTGCAGAAAAGAAAATGATCATTGGTACAACAGACATTGATTTTTTAGGAATGCATATCTCTGAGGGTCAGTATCAACTTCAGCCACATATCGCCACTCAACTGGATCATTTCCCAGATGAAAATCTAACGTTTAAGCAAGTTCAGCAGTTTTTGGGAATTGTGAATTATATGGCTGATTTCATTCATGACTTAGTCAAGTACAGAACTCCTCTTACTAATCAGTTGAAGAAAAATGCCCCACCATGGAGTCAGGCATGCACTGATGCAGTCAAGAAATTAAAGTCTTTAACAAAGAGTCTTCCTTCATTAAAGATTCCTTCCACTGGTAAAAGAATTCTTCAGACAGATGCAAGTGATACTTTCTGGGGAGCAGTTCTTCTTGAAGAAGAGAATGGGAAAAGACAGATTTGTGGATACAAGAGTGGAGCCTTTAAGAGTGGAGAACTTCATTATCACTCTACCTATAAAGAGATCCTTGCAGTTAAAAGAGGTATTGAGAAATTCCAGTTCCATTTAATAGGTCAACATTTTCTAATCGAAATGGATATGTCAGCATTTCCAAAGATGCTACAATTCAAGCAAAAGATGTTGCCCCAAGCCCAGCTTCTCAGATGGGCAAACTGGTTTTCGCAATGGAAGTTCGAAGCAAAACATATTAAAGGAAAAAATAATTTCCTTCCTGATTTCCTGTCCAGGACTCAAAGAACTATCTCGTCAGTTTTTCCACTCATTTACGCAATTCAAGCAGAGGATCTTCCTCCTCTTGTTCAAGATAAGGTTCTCCTATTTACTCTTCAAAAAATGGCTTATGCTAATTTATTAGCATTTCAGAAGATTTACATAAGAAGATACAGTTTATCTGAAGGGCCTCTTATGAATCTTCCCCTACATCCATCATTTCCTTTCTTGACAATTCTTGTCATGGAAAAAAGGTTTACTTGGCATTTCCCTAAGGAGGCATATATGCTGCTATGGTATTTTGTTGAGGTATGTCCATTCGGGATGATATTCGATAAGTATAGTCTCCTCCAATATCTAGCTCTGGTGGATATAAGGCCTAGAAAAAAGAAAAATAGGCAGCTTTATAAATGGTTAACCCTATTTGGGTCCTCTGGATTTTGGAGAAGCAACTTAAGGCCACAAGGAAACAGCACAAATGGTGTTAGAGATCAGCGCTACGTTTTTGTCCAGTTCAAATGTACTCGAAGGCTCATAACTGAGGAAGATGGGCTAGTTATCGATAAAAAGTATTCCTGTACAGTTTATCATAATGAAGCCTATGCTACAAAAGGCCCAACAGAGCAACATAAAGCCCAAATGTGCGAAGTGAACAAGGTCCAGCTTAGCCAAGTTCCTCCTGGACTCCCACATACTTATTGGACTAAACCTGTCATTCTTTCCCCCAAGTATGTTTTAGAAATCCGGGACTGTCAGTTCAAATTAAATCTGGAAACCATCACTATGGATCCAAATGACCCAGATCATCCAGATATCAGGCTCCATAAAAGACCACCACAGAGATACTACAGGAAACTTCCAGGAGAAAATTGTTATATTACAATTTCTTCAGGAAGTGATGTCAGCAGTGACGAAGATATGGAGCCATGACCTTTTTTGACAGGGGGGAGAAAGGTTTATTATCATTATTGGTTTATTATCTTTATCTATCTTTATCGCTTTATCAAAAGAATAAAGAAAGCATGGGAATCTCTTTATCAGATGTGTCGATGGGGCCCAAAGCGTACCCGGCATCAATAATGCAAGATTCGTGTGTGAGTGTTGATTACGAACCGTCAGTTTGGTCATTCGTGATTTCATGGCTAACTCTGGCCTTTATGACTAATCTTGACCTTCATGGCTAATCTTGGCCTTCATGGCTAATCTTGGCCTCCTTTTAACATCGGCAATCATCCGAGATTTGCTGAAAAAGTCGAGAACCATGTCTGAAATCACTTGCTGAAAAAGTCGGGATCCAGGACCAAGTACTGAACCTAGACCGGCCGGATCCAGGTTCAGGACCTGGTCGGCTGGACCTCCTCCGGGGGAGCTGGTCGGCCGGGACCTGGTCTTCCGGGACCTGGTCGGCTGGACCCCCTCCGTGGGAGCAGGTCGGCCGGGACCTGGTCGGCTAAGGCCCCTCGTGCGCCGTGATCGATTGCTTCTCGGCTAGCTAGGCGACCCGGACGTGAAAATCATTCGCGATCTTGATTCTAGGTTTCCAACCTTTCTCTGATACTCATAGAACTTTGCTTAGGTTTCAACTTGACCGACGTCTCTTAGTTCAATGCTTTGAATCCACACGACAAGCTTGATTGGAGGCGGACAGCCTTGTTGGCCATCAAGGCTCAATTAATGTTGTGTTGAGATTTGAAGTTCAAGGATTCAATCCTTAATCTTGGAATGTGTTCATCATCCCAGATTTCCAACCTGTAGAATCCTCGTCCTGGCGTCTTCCTGACTTGATACGACCATTCCCAATTGGGGGATAGTCTTCCCTTCTGGCCAACTCTGGAGGCCTCTATCTTCCTCAGAGTCAAGTTGTCTTGTCGAAAGAACTTCTCCTTAACCCTTTGGTTGCAGTGGAAAGATGCTCTCTTCTGACGCTCTGCGTTTCTAGCATTCGCTTCATCCCTAACCTCGTCAATCAGATTGGGGGCGAGCCTCACGCCTTTTTCATTGGTCTCGGGATCATATGCTTCCACTCTTGGTGATGCATGTGTAATCTCTAGGGGGCACAACTGCCTCGGCTCCATAAGCCAGCAAAAACGGGGTTGCTTTAGTTATCACTTCGTAGGTGGTGTGGTATACCCAAAGTATAGGCAGCAACTCGTCCACCTAAGTGTTTCTTGAGAGTCCGACCCTCTTCTTCAGTCCATCAAGGATAATTCAATTTGCTACCTCAGCTTGTCCATTAGCCTCAGGGTGAGCTACTGAGAAAAAGCGAAGTTCAATAACATTCTCCTTGCAGTACTTCTTAAACTCTTCATTGTTGAATTTTGTCCCATTATCCGTCACAAGGATTCGGGGGATTCCCTATCTGCAGATGATGCTCTCCCAAAAGAACTGGGAAATTTGTTTGGTGGTTATCTTGGCTAAGGGCTTAGCCTCAATCTACTTAGTGAAGTAGTCGATGGCCACTATCAGAAACTTCCTTTGTGCTGAAGCTACGGGAAAGGGACCAAGCATGTCCATTCCCCACATTGCAAATGGGATAGGAGAGTTAATCGATGTTAACATCTCAGGTGCCTACCTCACAACCGGTGCGTGCTCTTGGCATCTACCGCATCTCTTGACATAGCTCTGTGCATCAGCCAGCATCTCTGGCCAATAGAATCCCAAGCGGGTGATCTTGGGAGCTAGGGCTCTGCCCCCCAAGTGTTGCCCACAGATCCCTCCATGAACTTCCTCCAGTGCTTCCTTTGCCTCTTGGGGCCTTAGACATTTTAGGTACGGGATGACAACATAGACCTCCTGGGGCATCAGCCTTAACGTTTTCATTTCTTGGAATGTGCTCCACATAGCACTCCTCAAATTGGGTTATAATACCCTTTACAATCTTTAGATACTTTGCCATGGTTTCATCCTTGGCCTCAAACTCGCCATTCACTTGTGATACTACAAGCCTTGAGTCTCCACAGACCTTGAGGTTCATGACCCTCATTAGATTTCTAATCCTGCACCACTAGATTTTGTTTTTGATGCTCCATCAAAATAGAACACCCAATATCCCTTCTGATCAGCTACAAGTTCTTCATCTTTATCTCCACTTTCAGGGGTGGTTACTATCTCCTGCCCCCCGACTTCTTGGTTGTTAATGGTGCATTCAACCACGAAGTCAGCCAATGCCTGAGCCTTGACGGCTGTCCGAGGCTTATACTTGATATCAAACTCTCCAAGTTCTATGGCCCACTTGATTAGCCTTCCACTGGCCTTAGGGTATGCAATATGTTCCTCAGCTGCTGGTCCGTCCGGACTTCAATTTTGTGCGCCTGGAAGTACGGTCGTAGCTTCCTCGAGGCCGTTATCAATGCCAAGGCAAACTTCTCGATGGTAGAGTAATTTAACTCAGCCCCATGCAACACCTTGCTTACGTATTAGATGGGTTTCTGAACCTTGCTTTCTTCTCGAACGAGAACGGCACTCAGTGCTTGCTCAGATACTGCCAAGTATAGGTAGAGAGTCTCTCCGGGACTAGTTTATCCAACAACGGGGCTTCGGCCATGTACTTCTTCAATTGTTCAAAGACCTCCTGGCTCTAAGGTGTCCACTCAAAATTTTTCACTTTCTTCAATGCTTGAAAGAACGGCAAACATTTATCACCAGATTTGGAGATGAATCTCCCCAAGGCCGCAACTCGGCCTGTCAACTTCTACACATCTCTTGTAGAGCGTGGTGGCTTCATGTATAAGATCTCCTTGATCTTGTCAGGGTTGGCCTCAATGCCTCTTTTTGAAACCATCAGTCCTAAAAACTTCCCAGATCCAACGCCAAAGGCACACTTGGCTGGATTCAATATCATCTTGTGGTGCCTCAGCACTTCAAATGCATCTCCGATGTGCTTAATATGATATGCCGTGAATAGGCTCTTGACTAACATATCATCAACATAGACCTCCATGGTTTTTCCAATTAGATGGGCAAATATTTTATTCACCAATCGTTGGTAAGTAGCTCCTGCATTCTTTAGCACAAATGCCATAACAAGATAACATAAAACACCAAAGTCGGTTATGAAAGATACCTTAGGGATGTCGTCCTTATGCATCTTGATCTGGTTGTATCCACTGAAACCATCCATGAAACTCAGCATCTCGTGTCCAACTGTGGCATCTATCAACGTATCTATCCTTGGTAGAGGGAAACAATCCTTAGGACATGCATCATTCAAGTCAGTGAAGTCTATACACATCCTCCACTTCCCATTTGCCTTCTTGACCATCACAGGGTTAGCCAACCACTCGAGGAACTGAATCTCTTCAATAAACCCAGCTTATAAGAGCATGCCAACTTCTTGTTTAATGGCCTCTTGCCTTTCTGGAGCGAAATTCCTCTTCTTCTGCTTTACTGTCGTTCGTTTAGGATCGACATTCAATTTGTGAGTTATGAGCTGGGGATCAATCCCTAGCATATCAGCTACTGTCCAAGCAAACACATCACTATTCTCTTGTAAGAATGCTGTCAACTTGCCCTTCAAGGGGTTCCTTCAATTGGCTTTCGGGCTATGCAATATGTTTCTTCAACGGGTTGTCCATCAGGACTTCAACGTTTGTCTTGGTTCCATCATTTTTTTGTTTTTCTTGATTCTAGGTCAAGGATTCAAGGTTGATTCCTCGATTTAGATTTCAAATTAAACAATCATGTGGGCTTCTCGCCTTTTAAACTCTTTAAAACGAGAGTTTGCTTGAACTTCTTGATCATTGTTTAAGGTTCTCTATTGGTCTTCTACCTTAGATTCTCCATCCAAGTCATTTTTGAAAACATTAAAAAGTGGCTAGTCTTTAGCCTCCACAGCCTTGCATGGCTTTGATTGCCAGATGTCTTTTATCCCGGATCCTTCAAGGACTTGAAACACTTATTTGGTTGTGCTGTAACCTAACTCTCGACCCTTCAGAGTTTTATTTATGCGTTTGTTTATTTCCATTCGTATATTCTTTTATTTTCGGTACTTGGTCATCTTTGACTTACACACATCAGGTGCTTGGTACATAAATAGAATCATAGAACGAAAAGCAAACTTGCATTAATAACATAAATAGGTTCAACCCTTACATAGAGTACTACTGTCCTACTCAGAGCGACATGCTCTGCATGGTTTCATCGAACCTTATTTCTACTTCTACTAGATAAATATGAAGCTAAGTCCAACTTTGCAAGACTAGGCCTGCATGGCTTGATTTTGTTTTTGATGCTCCATCAAAATAGAGCACATACTACTCCTTCTAGTCTCCTCATTCTTCTTCTGAAGTTCACTTTCTTCTTGGGGTACTATCTCCTGCCCCCCGACTTCTTGGTTGCCAATGTTACATTCAACCACGAAGTCAGTTGACGCCTTAGCCTTGATGGCTGTTCGAGGCTTATGTGTGATGTCCTCTTCTGGACTTTCTTGGTGTTCCTTATCACTGCGGATGTCCATGTCCTCAATCGAAAGGACCTGTCCCCCGACTCCGTCAGGCCTTAATGCAGCTATATAACAGCTTCGTGCCATCTTTTGATTGCCTTTATGTTCTCCAACACCATTCCGGGTTGGGAACTTGATCTTCATATGATAAGTTGAGGCAACAGCCTTGAATGCATGAAGTCCAGCCCTTCCGAGGATAGCGTTGTACGTCGAAACCGCCTTGATTACAAAGAAGTTCAACATCTGAGTGGCCTTCTTGGGCTCCTGTCCAATAGTCATAGGCAATTGAATAGTCCCTTCAACTTTAGATCCTACTCCATTAAATCCATATATAGGCATGTTATTGGGGGTCAACTGAGAATCATTGTAACCCATCTTCACAAATGCATCATGAAATAGAACGTCAATGGAAGCTCCATTATCTATCAAGACTCGCTTCACTTCTGAGTTTCCAATTACAGGAGTTATGACCAACGGGTCGTCATGGGGGAACTTCACCCCTTCAAGATCAGAATCATCAAAACCAAGTGTGATTTCAGTCCTAGCCCGCTTCGGGGCCTCTCCCACGATGTGTATCACTTCTCTGGCATATGCCTTTCGAGAGTTTCGAGTTGTACCGGCCGCTGTCGGGCCTCCCCGGATCATATTGATAACTGGCCCTCGGGGCTGTGTGTTACGATCACGATCGTCATCCCTTCTATTATAATCTCTAATTTGATTAACACGATCTTCACCCTTAGTGAAGTTGCTCAATTTCCCTCTACGGATCAAGAACTCGATCTCATCTTTGAGTTGCTTGCAATCATCTGTATCATGCCCCACATCGCGGTGGAATCTACAGTACTGATCCTTGTTTCTCTTTGCGGGATCACCCCTAAGTGGCTTCGGCCATCGAAAATCTTTGTCTTTCTCAATATCTAACAAGATCTGACTCCTAGGAGCATTCAGTCTTGCATAGTCGTTGAATCTTGGTCCCAAACTCTTCTTCGATGGTGATTCAGAATCCTTGCTAGTCCGGGGATACTTGTCTCTAGCATCATAGTCTTGTTCTTGCTTTCGTTTCTTAAAGTCATTAGAGCCCTTGCCATTGCCTCCAACCTAGCTTGTTCTCTGGCAATATCTTCCTTTATCCTTAAAATCTCGGCCTCATGAGCCTTGATTCTTTCAGCAGCTATCAAGGGGGGTCCATCATGGATAGTTTGTGTTCTTCTTCTTCATTCTCTGCTAGCACGTCGCCTTCTCGGGGCTTCATCACGATCATCATCAGTTGATGAATCGCCAGTATAGGGGCCAGAGTAGTCAAGATACTCTCGATCTCGGATCTGCAAGGCATGACCACTGGGTCCAGGAGGGTAGTTAGGCAAGCCATACATCGGGTCAGTACTCACAGGGAGATCCGTAGTATGAATCTGTACCCCTAGTGGTGGGCGACTGGGATCAACTAGAGGAGAAACCAGCGTCTGGAGGGAGCTGGTTCCTTGACCTGGGTGAACGACCATAGGTAACGTCCTCTCGACATGGGGATTCATCCCTGGAGGTTGAGAAACCTGAGTTTGAGTGATCGCCCCTATGGCTGGGGGTACTTGTTCAGTGACAGGCGGAGCAGAGCTTAGAGGTAGAGCCTCGGTAGCGATTGGCTCGGTAGTGCTTGGTGCTGTTCTTCGTGTTTGAACCATGGTTGATGTCTTTTTCCCACAGACGGCGCCAAATGTTTTGGAATAAAAACTAGGTTACGAATTTGTATTTAATGCTAGGGTTTGGGAGCTTCGTGCTTTAATGGCTGTTTCCGTGTTCGAGACTAATCGGTCCTCACAGAGTGCCTACGTATCTCGTATTGAGAATCAAGCCAAGACGTAGTTCTGAGATGAGGGGTCTGACCCTTTATATAAGCTGAGAAGCCTTAGAATCGAAGTAGGGTTAGGTGACTTGGTGGGCAAGTCACCGCCTCAAGGAAGGTTCTGGATCTATTCCTTTTAGAAATCAGTTTCCATGTTGGAATATGTATCTTGGAGGCTAAGTCAGGCAAGAGTAATATCCTTGTTTGACTCTTATTTGCTGAGCTGTTTATTACCCCTAATATTAATTACGAAATTAATATTATAGATAGGGATTGGGCCCATCTGGTGGGCCCCACGCATGGACCATTCTGGGTCTAATTAATGCCACATTAAATGTGTCTTTAGGGCTTACTTTTAGCCCATATCACCTGTTAAATAAAAATGATGAATTTTTTATTAATAATATTATATAACTATAATATAAAGTAATTTTGTAGTTAATAGATTATATAAAACATGTGAATCATGTTTATTATTCAATAAGTTAAAAGTAAAATAACTAAAAATAAATTGTAATGATTACTGTGTAAATAATAAATAAATAAATGATTACAATACAAAATATATCGTTGATATTACTCGGCGTCATTTCGCGATGACGACTCGACTCGTGTTAAATGAAAATGATGAATTTTTTTGTTAATACTATTACATAGGTATTATATATAGTTATTTTGTAATTAATGGATTATATAAAATATGTGAATCATGTTTATTATTAAATAAGGCAAAAGAACAATAAGTAAAAATAAATTGTAATGATTACTGTATAAATAATAATAAATAAATGATTACAATATGAAAAGTTTCTCGAGCAGAGATGAGCCTTCAGTTTTACCAAGATTCCACTCGACAGTCTCACGAAGCTTCTCTGCACAGACCCTGCAATCTTTCCAATTAAGTTCGACAAATTTGTATCAGACAGAGTTTTACTCTGTTCCGAATCACTGAAAAATATGTTTTTTATTTAATTCATCAAAAATAATTTTTTTCAAATTAACCCATAACATTAACAAAAAGTGTTGTCTGTAAACAGAATAGATATCTTCTTTACCATTCAGTGAACCATATCCAAAAACACCTGGACCACTGGCTCTTTATATTTCAGACACAAAAGTCTGTTTCTGTAATAGTGATGAGGATAGGGTTTGTATTTTGGCTACTCGGGGGCTTACGTTTCAAACCAACAGGAGGAGGAGAAGAGTTTCAACTGTAGCTGCTTTTACTGTTGTTATTATTATATTGGGTAGGGGAGAGAGGTGACTTGGATATTTTTTGATTGGGCTGCTATGTTGGGTACATTGATACAACTAATGCTGCTAAACATCTTCACCTTCTTTCTACTACTAAATATGTGGGCTTCATCAGTTTCTGTTAAGTACCCGTCGCTTATTGGTTTCTTGTGCCAAAAAAAATATCTAAATTGCAAAAGACTGTGTTTTTACACTCTAAGATAAGGTAAGCTTATATGTCTATAGCTCTTTAAAGTTTAGTCATCCATAAAATCTTGAAAGTGAAAGGGATCAGCCCAACATAGCAGTAAAAGAAGTATCCAAACAGTGACTCCTCCCGGGTTAGATCCTCAAAAATATAAAAATGTTAGCAAAATAGACTTCTCAATAAGATAGCACATTACACTAAATTGAGCATAATATGGAATGTCATTTCAGTTTCTTGTTGTTAAAAGCAAACTTCTCAATGTACCACTTTCTTCATAATTCATAACTAAAAATAAACTATGTCAAAGATAAGTCTAACTTACAAATCAAGATTAATTGGTATCATGATTTACACTCGACTAAATCAACACTAAAAGTAGATCTTATGTGGTCAAGGACTCAAGGTGCATTGAATTATATTATCAGCGTAATCTAGTTAAACAGTAAAGAAAAATAGCACACCAAAATATAGTTAAACAGTAAAGACAAATCACATGAAAACAAAATATATTAGGTCATCCATTTCTTAACGGGTCTGCACCTGTAGAGAAACTTAAATTGGTGAATATGGAAACTTTTGGAGCAAATAAAAAATAGCATGTGTTAAAAGAAATTTTTGCATAAGCATTAAGTAGATGAACAACCTAATTTTTTGAATGCGAACATCTCTACAAATGGAACATCTCTACAAATGGAACATCTCTAACTTACGGGCACCCTACAATTATGCAAAAAAAAAAAACAAATGGAACTTGTCAAAGGTCACCTCTTGTACGCGCAGAATACTGTGTTGCTTAGCCAGCCTCCGCTGCTCACGCACAGCCTCAGTAACATTCTTGGTCTGCCCCTTTTCCTAGGAGATTGTTCCCTTTACCTGCGAAGCCAGAGAAGGTTTGATTAGAAAGCTAGGAAAAGGCAGGATAGGCTAGCGTTTTTTATCATTTTTGAGAAGATCGTAACTCATAGAAACATTCCAAATGAATATCAATTTAATTTAACATTCAACCCTTTTGGAAAAAAGCAACCAACTTCTGTCTGGAACATGGGTGAAGTATAGCGAATTAACAGAAGAGCAGAAATCCACAAAACTGTAGGGACCTAAGAAAATTGCAGCAAATTTAAAAAAATGCAGAATACACATGTGATGATAAGTTTGAGTGTTTACTCATTTGTGATGAAGAAGCATAAGTTTCCAAGTCCAGGAAACAAATGAGCACTCAATAGCTAGTATTACGCTATTGCCGGTATTATGCTAAAGAAAATCTTTCATTAACATTGTAAAAGTGAGAATTGTAGGACGCACCATTTTGCTCCAATGTCATATTGATAATCGCATTGCAATCTGCACATGATTGAATGGCAAGAAATCAAGATTAAGAAAGACAATTAGGCATACATGAAGAAATCATATAAAATTAGGCACAACAAAGAACAAAAATTGGAAACAAAAATAAAAATATATAAACAAAAAGAAAGACAATTGATTACACCTCTTTGGGATCTATCTATATATTAAGAACTGAGCCACATTCTTTGAAAATACCTCAATTTATATATTGCTTTGTGCATTGAGTTTTTTTCATCTTTTTGCCTCTATTAATCTTCTGAAGTTCTTCCTGTCTTTCTCTGCAAAATAAATAACAATAACAAACTCTATGGCTAAGACATTGTATCACAGTGCTTATACTGGATAGTCCGTCATTAAAAAAATTCATACATATTACCAGAGTGAAGTGCAGATGATTCACTATGCATATATATGTATATGTATATATATACACACACACACATATATAAACTTTTGAATTGATGTTAATGAGCCTGCAACCTAAAATATCCGGGAAATAAAATATGGTACAAAATTAAAGATGACCTAGAAGAAATCCATCACTATCAAATTGTTAAAAGTTGTGTGCTATGAATTGCATAAAAATCACACATCATGATTAAATATTGAAAGAAAGCTAAAAAGAACACTAACCATTTAAATTTCAGAATTGCATCTGGCATATCATCGGAGGAAAAATTTAATAAAGAAATTTCAAAAACAAACCGAAGAAATGTAATCTTGATAACTGTTTGTGAAGATGAGCGCAAGACATAATCAGTTACATAAATCTTGGCTGAAATTGTGGATCGTTGAGATTTTGAAATCACAACCGGTGAACATAGCGTGTTCCAATAATCGGATCTAAGTGGATTGATAAAAAACCCGTAAGAAAAGATAGAATGGAGTGTAAACGGGTCATGGATAGTATACTGGTTCATGGATAGTAGCCCGTTAACCCTTTTAACAAAGTGTATTTACAGGAATAGCCTCAAATTAGGGTCATTATAGTAAATTCATTGGATTTCTACACTAGCAGGAATTTAGTTATATTGATATTTACATATATCAAAGATAGGGTTATTCCAATAAGAATTCCATTATTACGGGGTACTAGATTTTAGTCACGGATTAATTTTAAATACTATCTTACAACTCGTGCGTTGCACAACTCCTTTTCTAATATTTATTACTCCCTCCGTCCCAATGAGATGTTAACGTTTGCTTTTTGCACGGAAACCAAGATAGTGGGTGTAATATTGTTAAAATAAATGAAGTAGTGGGTGTAATAGTGATTTTATAGTTAAAATAAGTTAAGTAGTGGATGTAATAGTGTAAAGTATTGTTAAAATAAGTGAAGTAGTGGGTGTAATAGTGTTAAAACTTACTATTTTAGGAAATGCATGTTAACAATCTATTGGGACATCCCAAAATAGAAAGTGTTAAGAATCAAAAGGGACGGAGGGAGTATTATATTAATTTTTTTAATATTTATTTGTTATTAGTTTACATATTGTTAAAAAATTGATATATATATAAAATTTTACACTTTCAATTTATTATGTGTTTTATCTTTAATTCTTAAAACTTGAATTGGATGATTTTACAGGTCACATGAAATTAAAAAATAATCTTTAATTTAATGACAATTTAACAATTTTCCTCCAATTAACTTGAATTCTTAAAACTTGATTTGGACTATTTTACGGCGCACGTGAAATTAACAAAATAATCTTTAATTTATTGATAATTTAACAATTTTTCTTCAATGAAAGCTTACCAAGAAACAAAAAAGGGATGAAATTGACGATTTTTTACATTGAAAATTCTATTTAATTTAGGAATTCTAGTTATATTTTCTTTTGATAATCAAAATAACCTTCTTATTATTTGAAGATAGTTGTACTAAAAACCAAATACAGTTTTAGTGATAAGTGCATGAGGAATTTTGTTCAAAACTTTGGTAGTCGGTAATCTGATTCTCAGTACGACAAAATAAATAATAATAGTTAGCTCTTAAAATAAATAGATGAAAAACGTTGGATTTAACATAAAAAATATTTTATATTTTAACATGTAAACTTAAAAATTTATTTATATTGCAATACGAAAAAGTGCATGTCAATGATTTAAATCATACTCCCTCCGTCCTTTTGATTTGTTATCATTTTTTTGTCACTTTCTGGCACGCATTTTAAGATGGATTTTAAGGATAATTTAATAACTTATTTTTAAAATTTCCTTTTTTGTATAAAAATAGGATTGTTTAATTTTTATATAAAAATGAAAAATTCAAAAATAAGTTATGGAACTATCCTAAAAATTCACCTTAAAATGCGTGCCAAATACCCAATTTTAAAATGATAACGAATCAAAAGGACGGAGGGAGTATATAATTAGGTTTTCTATCTTGAATAGAATTATCAATGTACGTCTTCTACATTGAATATGATTAATGTAAAAAATCGTAATGATATTTTCTCTTGAGATTCTAAGTGTTTCCATTTGGATAATAATTGTTAAATCATCACTAAATTAATGATAATTTTATGAGTTTCGCTTGGGATATATAATCATACAAATTTGATTTTTAGATCTCGAGATAGAGTCCAAAAAGTAAATATGAATTTTTTTAATATTAATAAATAAAATTCAGTTCTAATACAAACTTTTATGGGTGATGGCCCTAAATGCCCACCACCCAAAACATTTGGCCCGAAATACCCATATTCGGAATGGATGACCCTAAATACCCACGGGACATGCATGTGGGAAAGGAGTATCCGGACACTCCTTTGACACATGCGGGTCCTTCACAAAATCATTTCTGCAGAATTTTGGACAGTTAGGGATACACATTTTGAACATGCGTGACTTGAGATGCGCATGTTCAACATGCATATCGTCTGTTCATCGTCTCCAGCTCGCGTCCGACGTCGTTTTTCCGGCCAAAAGTTTGGAACACTTGTTCACCACTTTCCAGGACTCTTGCACTTGCATACGATATACCTAATTGATCTACTTTTTCGTTCAGTTTGTATACGCCCATGCGGGGCCAAAAATCAAGAAAAGAACAGGGGAAAAGGAAGATGCATGTCTGGGCTTCATCTTGATACCATAATAAGTAGTGGAGGTGGCCGGAATGTTGAGACGAAGGAGTGGCGATTTTAAGGCGACTTCGACCTTTAGAGCACGCCGAAGATGCGCATCACAGGATACGCATGACAGGGATGCGTATCCCGTGGGTATATCAGGCCATGGGGCTCCAAATATAGGCATTTTGGGCATTTTCTCAACTTTTATATCCTTTTGAGATTATAATTTTTTTTAATTCAATTCTTATATAACTTCTTAAATTATATCCTTCTTAGATTATAATTTTCTTTTTAATATGATGTAATGCTGATCTTCTATTTTTGAAAATATTAGATTCGGCGATTGAGATTATTTTGGCGGTACATGAACCAAAGTTATGAATAAAATCACTTTCACACACTTATTATATATTAATATAAGGATATAATTTATAATCTAACGGACGACTCTTAACCCAACTTTTTAATCAAACGGATCATATATTTTTGGTAGTATAGTGACCAAATCAAAAGACCAAACCAAAAATCCGGATAAAATCCCTCTAATGCTTATTATATATACTAGCCAATAACCCGTGCAATGCACGATTGCTGTAAGTTATTACTTTAAAATACATACGTATGTTTTAAGTTATTACTTTAAAATACATACGTATACATATAAATGTTACATAAAAATTATTTTTTTGAAATTTTTATTTAATAGAAAAAGTGAAATTTATCTAATCATGTAGACCTTTTTTCGATTTTTATACAAAATTTTCTATATTGTAAGTGTTTTCCAGATTTTATGTAAATTTTTACTATATAGCTTATTTCTCATGTGATGCACGGATGTATTTTTAATATTTTTTGTTTTATTACCCATATATTTTCATATATATTTTTTAATTAGTAGGAAAATAAATTATAGAAGATAATTAGAAAAGGAATATTCTTTTAGCATTAGATTCAACGGTTCCTATTTATTAATCTTAAAATCTAACGGTTGTTATTGAGTGTACCATGAAAAGTATAACCAAAAAAAGTATACCAAACCGACAACCAAGTATACCATGTTTCGCTTATATATAATAGTATAGTATAAAAGGATATAATTTTAAATTTTAAATTTTTTTAATAAAATATAATATAAAAATATTTATTTGATATAATAATAATTTTATTAAAATTTTGGGCATTTTTGATAAATATTATGAAAAAAGTAAAAAATTGCATTTTTACTTTTTATTTTTAAGATCATATGCAATTTTACTAAATTAAATTTTAAATTGCAAAAATACTAGAAATTAGGTTCCCTTCCTCCCCCTACCATGCCTTCCCCCGCCGCCTTCTTCCCTTTTTTTTAAAGATGAGGTGATTTTGGTGGATTTGGGTTGCAAGGCCCGCCAGGGGCCATATTCAACTGAATGCAACTAAAAAACGAAAGTTGCATTCAGTTGAATCAAATCTAATTAAAGATTTTTACAGGTTTTTTTATGATAAGAACTTAAATTCGTCTTAGATAATGGGTGACATCAATAGTGTTGTAGCAAATATAAAAGTGGTTGGAGCATGCATGCCTGAAATTGTGTGAATGATTTGAAAAGAATAAAGATCGACCGGAATCTGGTGCTGATTGAAAAAGATGGACGATGGTTGAAATATAGATAGATGGTGAGGATGATATGTGCATATTGGGTGGTGAAGATTAAAGTAAATGATGATTCTATTTCTCATGCAAGCAAAGCAAAGATCCTTGATTGATACTATTTATAAAATTTTCTTACTACTTAAGAGTTAAGGCACATATAGTTCTAGTTACGAGACCAGATTGCGTCCCCACCTATAAATATAATAAGCCCACTTCCCTGTCGCCCTCATTATACACAACATTCCTTGCTTTCTCAAAGCTTTAGTCAACCCAAGTCAAACCCTCTCTCCCTCCGTTTAATCATGGCTTTCAGGGGTGTTCCTGCAAATGGGGTTGAGCAAACCGATGATATGATGAATGGGTTGGTGATTAATGAAGATTTTGGTGGGATAGAGGAACAGATTACCAAAGATCCTACAGCCATTGCTAGACAGTGAGTCTTTTTTTTTTGACCCCCTTGTTTTTTTTTTCCTTTTTTTGTTTGGATTATGTGTGTTTATCTTTTTTTTTTGTTTGAAGCAATTGTGTGTTTATCTTGGTTGTACATGTATTAGTGATTTGTTGTTGATGGTTGTACATGTATTAGTGATTTGTTGTTGATTGTGTATCTGTGATTATGTATTATTTTTTGTCTGTTTCTGATATTAATTAATAAATGATGTTTATTCTTGTGGGCCTTGGAGTTTTATAATTCAAGGACTGGCTTGTTTTTTTTTTTTCAAGGGTTATTTGGGTTATTAAGACACTAACTCTTCAAGTTTGGTCAAATATACACATAAATTCAATAAATAAAAAGAACGTACCCATGTGCTTTTAAGTAGGGGTGTGAGGTGTCCATCAAACCGCACAAATCGCCCACCCCGCACCGCCCCGCGTGGTTTAATCTTTTTGTGGTACGGTCGTGGTTTGCATTTTAGCCAAATCACGCGGTGCGGTGCGGTTTGTGGTTTGTGATTCATTCTCGCGGTTCAAACCGCACCGCACCGCATGTTATATTAATATTAGGAAACTTATCCGCGCTTCGCGCGGTTCATAAATTTTATTTTAAAATATTGAAAATATATGATTTATATTTAAAAATTTATTGGTCTCTTAAATTTTTTTTTTACAAAAAATTGAATCAAAACAATTTACTTGAATTATAAGTTTGAAAATACTCTCTTTATATATCTAAAATTTTCATAATTTCAAAAATATCATAAACATAAAAAGTAACAATTATAATACAAACGTAACCAAAAGTTAAAAATAATATATATAATAATATTTTTTAAAGCCGACGCCCCTCTCATAACATACATGTTCAATAGTAGTGTAAGAATTTATTTAAATAGAATGTTAATTTATTTCAACACAACATAATGAACAACGGGTATATAACTTTTTTAACTATTTAATCTATCAATAAAGTTGGGTTTTTTCAATTAAATTGCTTTGGTCATAACCCATGTGTAATTCATTCATGTGTAAAAATAAAAACTCTTTGTATGATTTTTATTATAGGTGTTAAGCGAAAATTTATATACTTCTATAATTTATTACGATCATAATTACTAATATTGATGATTGCTTGAGAAGTTAAGGGTCATCTATATTATAATTATTCGGAAAAAAATTGGAGTGTTATTCGACAGAAAATAAAAAAGACGCAATGTAAATAATTTTCAGTCGTCATTTTACCAAAAAATAAATTTAATTATAATTGTAATTACTTTTACTATTAAAATAATAAATATAATGCTCAAATAAAGTTTTATAATTGTTTAATTAAATAAAATAAAATAAAATAATTATATATTTATTAGGTATAATTAATTACTAATTAATATGTCATTAAGAGCTGTTTAATGCAGGAAAATAATTTTAATTAAAAAAATTAAAAAAACCAAAATTCTAGAAAGCCATTTTGAACGCTTCTATTAACTTTCCGATCTACAGGCATTGTAATCCATGCTTCGCGCGGTTTATAAACTTATATTTGAAAATATTGAAGTTAGATAAAATAATTTTTATTATTTTTAAAAATTTATTGATCTCTTAAGAATTTCCTCAAAAATTGATTTAAAACAATTTATATAAATTATTAATTAGAAAACTACTCTCATCGTATAAATAAAATTTTGATAATATTAAAAATAGAATAAGCATAAAAATTAGCAATGACAATACGAACGTAATCTTTCCGATTAAAATTATAGATATTTAATAGAATAACATTTTTTAAAAGCCGACACCCCTCCCATCACAAAAATATTCAATATTTGAGTAAGAATTTATTTAATTAGAATATTAATTTATTTCGACACAATATAATGAACAACAGGCGTAACTTTTTTATCCATTAATCCGCTGAAAAAATAGTTTGGTTGGTTCAATTTAATCGGTTTGGTCATACTCCATGTATAATTTATTAATGTGCAAAAATATTAATAGTTTGTATTTTTTTTATACAAATTTCAAATGTTAAGCGAAGATCTATATATTTTCATAATTTATTACGATTTCTAAATGAGTTATAATCAAAATTGTTTGAGAAGTTAAGATCATATTTACTACTTACGATCGTTCGAAAAGAAATTAATGTAGTCTTATAGAGAATGAAAAAGAATGCGATATAAACAATTTTCGGTCATTATTTTACCTAAAAATACACTTAATTATATATATATATATATATATATATATATATATATATATATATATATATATAATGTTGAAATAATAGTTACATGCTCAAACAAAGTTTTCTAAATTTTTAAAAATGTGAAATAAAGTAAATTTTATATAGATTTAATAGGTGTAATTAATGACAAATTAAAAGGTTATTAAGAGTTATTTAATGCAAGAACATATTTTTAATAAAAAATCAAAAAATTGAAAATTCAAGAAAAATATTTAAAACGTTTCTGGTGCATTTCTGATCTCCTAGCATTATAATATATATAGATATTTATAAATATATACATATATATGATTTTTTTGCCCTGG
The DNA here is from genome assembly GCA_037693485.1 of Kitagawia praeruptora. Classification (NCBI taxonomy): domain Eukaryota; kingdom Viridiplantae; phylum Streptophyta; class Magnoliopsida; order Apiales; family Apiaceae; genus Kitagawia; species Kitagawia praeruptora. The sequence continues at coordinate 20,521,648 of CM075351.1, read as the reverse complement.
TTCATTTATTACTTAAGTGTAATTTTTGGGCCAACCCACTCACTTCTTCCTTCCTCTTTGCCCTGATCCATTTATTACTTATGTGTAACTTATATTTCATTTTGGTTTAGCACTTTATTATTATTAATTTGTTTATTTTTAAGATACTATATTATTAAAATTTGAAATTGGTAAACCGCCCGCATTTTTCGCGGTGTGATTTATGTGGTTTTAATTTTTCGTGGTGCGGTCGCGGTTTGGAAATTTGTTCAAACCGCATGCGCGGTTTGGTTTGCGGTTTGAGGAAAAAACCGTACTGCCCGCACCGCAAACACCCCTACTTTTAAGTATATCCGATGTACACCTTAACCATTTTTTCGTTTAAATTGTCCTGAATATTCACATCGACTTTTCTGATTAAGGGTAAGGGTGTAATTTCCCATGTGTTGTAACGTTTTATAACTAAATGAATCCATTGACACTTAAAATATGATTATTTGGACATATGAACACATTCAACAAAAAGTTTTTTTTTCTAAATAATTCTTATTTTCAGTAAGACCATACCAAACAAAAAGGGGCTGGAATCGACCAAAATACATGAAACTGAGATCCAATTTAATTTGATCCAAAAATACTAGGTATGATGATGACTCGTTAAACGAATAAAAATTTGTCTAAATCGAATAATACCAAAAGTACGGAATCCAATGTAAATCCGAACTAAAAAAGTGATAAATTGAATTTAAGTTTAGTTTTTTATAACTTTAATGTGTCATAGCCTATATTACATAAATATACTCTCTCTTTTTATTCATTTAATTTATCCATTCACAAGCAAAATTCATATCTACATTTATCCGCTCTAAAACAATAAGAATTTGAAAAGATCATAATTAAATTTAATCTGAACCTATCACCTGAACCTCTCACCTCTTGGTGTACCGGTATCTCCCTCGCTCCCTTAACGAGATGGGTTCGAACCTTGTCAAAGACAAGTTGGGTTTGTGAGTGTGTTTAACTACTTAAAAAAAATTAATCTTAACTGATTTTGATCCGATATTAATCCAAAATCCATACGATTTAAATTCAAAGTACATTCGAGCCAATTCAATATTCAAATATATCATATTGGAAGTTTTTTCGATCTAAAATTGATCTGATCCTAAATTTTTAAATGTATTCATCTATACAAACAACTATACGTTAAGGGCCAATATTTTCGTTCGTCTATGTAATATTACAAAAAGAGTGGAATGTATTTTTTGCCCCTTATCGGATATGTCGATATGAACATTCTGGACGATTTGAACGGAAATAGGACCGAGGTGTACAAAAGACATACTTAAGGGGTAAGAAAGTACGTTTTTTTTTCTTTGAGGATTTATTTGTACATTTGGCCAAACTTCGAGGGCTAATGTCTTAATAGTCCTATTTATTTTGTTGTTGTTTGTATGTTGAAGTGAAGGAATGTAGAGATGTTATGCTTATATATGTTGAAAGTTTTTAATATGTGTGGTGTTTACTTTGGTAGTGCTGTACCTACATCACTGCTTGTGAGAAATGTAGTAGTTTTATCTGTTGGAATGTTCATATCATTTTAATTGTTATTTTTTGGTGAGAAGCTTGTTCTTACGTGGTGTATGGAATCGAGATATGATGTCTATAAGATTTTTTTTTGAAATAGATATTTTAGCAGGAATTTATCGTTAATAAGACAAGATTGACTGGCGGGCGCTCTCCATTTACCATTTTAATCATCTTTTCGCGGAAAAATCCAGAAAAGGAAAAAACAACAATAGACTCTATACGGTTGCAGACTTGCAGTTCTTAGATAATGACATTTTAATATATTACCTGATGTGTTATCTACTAATGAAACTTTCTCTCAGGTATCAGCTGGATCTCTGTCGGAAAGCTTTAAGTGAGAACATTATAGTCTATTTAGGAACGGGCACCGGCAAGACCCTCATTGCTGTTCTACTAATCCATGAAATGCGGCACTTGATAAAGAAACCCCAGAAAGACATATGTGTATGTGTCTTTCTAGCTCCGACAGTTGCTCTGGTTGAGCAGGTGACCCAATCTTCATTTTGTTATCTGTTATTTTATAACTTCTTATCTGTTAATCAACCAAAGCCTGATCCAGATATTAGTATACTGTGTATTTGAAATTATTTGTTATTTATTATTTCATGTCTTGACATTATGAATATATAAAGCAAGCCAAAGTCATTAAGGACTCAATTGAAGTTAAAGTTGGGATCTACTGTGGGAGTTCTAAGCATTTGAAGGGCCATGCTAATTGGGAGAAAGAGTTAGCACAACATGAGGTTTGCTTTGTAGCACAGTTTACTGTCCCATTATTTGTTAGAAAGATCCTTTGGAAGTACTTTAATTATAATACAAATTAAGGGGCATATAAATGAAAATGTGGTTTCTAATGTTGTTAAAATGTGATTTTGGCCAGCGAAGATATACAAATAAAATGCTTAACCTGTGATTATGCATGTGCAGGTTCTCGTCATGACCCCTCAAATACTTCTACAGAGCTTATCGCACTGCTTCATCAGGATCGAATGGATTGCGCTGCTAATATTTGATGAGTGCCATTATGCACAAGCCGTAAGCAATCATCCATATGCTGAAATCATGAAGGTAAAAAGAATTATCTCTTTATATTATTGTTTTGGCACCTCACACATTTGATAGGTATCTATACACGTAGTGACTTTTTGGCCAATATGCAGGTCTTCTACAATAGTAATGCAACAAAGCTTCCTCGTGTATTTGGCATGACAGCATCTCCAATATTCGGAAAAGGTAACCTAGTTAAGTACCTGGAATATCTTTGCATGCTATGTGTTATGGTCAGTGATTATGTAATTCTGTACTCCATATGCTTCCAGAAGACTGGGAGGGGCAAAACGAAGTGAAATTAAATGGTTTTGCCTGATATTTACTCTTATAAACACATGATGTGGATATGTTCAAGCCTGTTAAGATTTTATATGTAGATTAATGAAGGAATTGTCAAACCTTTTCTGTACCTGTTAGATTAATGAGAAACTTGTAATATTCGTTAGATAAAGAAAGTAATGGCTGATTCAACCTTTTTGGGATCTTGTGCAGATTACAGTATGCTTTTTTTATTTAGATATATACGTTGACAAATGGTTGTAATATGAATTACAAGTAACAAAATGGTGGAACTAAACAGATTTTCAAATAAGATTGCAGTGACCTAATAATTTTCATATTTCTGTTATCAGTCAATAACAGTATTGTTCCTTATATATTGACATGAAACTAGCAAGGTCAAGGCTAATAGTATTTCCTTATATATTGACATGAAACTAGCAAGGTCAAGGCTAATAGTATTGAATATTTCACATTGAAAATTAAATTAGTTTGTCAATGCTGTCCCATCTGGATACTTTTACCTAGTTGTTAATAATGTATCAGGTAAGTGAAAAGGTATTTGGTCAGTATATTATTGCCCATCAGCTATGTAACCTCTTTTTTTTCATGTCCACTGTGAAAGCCTCTCATACCAGTGTAGCTTATAAGCTAAAAGTCATAACAAACTCTTGTTTCCCAATTCCATTACATTTTAAGAAGCTGCTAACTTTTGTTGTCTACTCTCTGACAAGTAAAATCATTTTCTCTACAAAAGGTAGGACTGAATCCTTGAAACTTGAAAGGTCACTGTCCATATATGCTTCTAGTGAAAGTAATCAAATCATGCTTCTTACTTTTGATTCTTATTTGTATTTGAATATATGCTGATTGCAAGCTGTATGTTCGTTGGTCTTCTAATCTATAAATTAATATTGACTGATAATGTTTCAGGTGCTTCTGTCAGTGGTCTCGAGTCTTTACTTCGTGCCAAGGTTGGTATCTGTTGAATATTTGGATGAGTCAGGGATTTATGGAGTGATTTTGTTGCTTTTTTATTAGACTTATTTATTAAGTATAATATTTATCAAGCATGATGTGAATTGTATATGTCTTGATTTTACTCCTAAATATCATATGCTTAATTTGTTAAATAGGTTTGTTCTGTCGAAGACAAGGTAGAACTCGAACGATTTGTGACATCTCCTAAAGTTAGTGTATATTATTATGCTACAGCGGTAGAGGACACAACTCTACTTCCTTACTTTAAACAATTAGAAGGGATAAAATCCGAGGTATTCATTAGCAAACTTTTTGATTTTGTGCTTGTAATTGTCTTACAAAAATGCTTTTATGACTTCCCATATATTCTTTGTGTGCACTCATATGCAGTGTGTATCAACACTGGTAGAGAATATCAGTGACACCGATTGCCTAAAAAGCACCAAAAAGATTCTCCAGAAACTGCACATGAATCTGTGTTTTTGTATAGAGAACCTTGGCGTTTGGGGAGCATTGCAGGTAAAATATCACTTTATTTACAGAATTATTCACAAATTAACTTAGTGTCAAAGAAGGCAGAAAGTGCGAACTATTGTTTGGGATATTTGACCACTCTGTTATATTTTCATGCTAGTAAAGCAATAAAATAGTTGTTCCATGTAGAATAATTCCAAACAAATTCAGGGTACTATATATATAGTCCTTCCGAATAGCAGTTAGCCAGTTACAGTTCGAACTTTATAAAAAATTCCAGTGCTTGTTTCCTGATTAATACTGACTAGTGTTTTTTATTTGGCTTTTGCTTATGTAAGGCTGCTCACATACTCTTAATGGGTGACTACGTTGTGCGAAACAAATTAATGGAGATGGAAGGACAGAGTTCTCATGCCTCTATATGTCATAATTATCTTTCTCAAGCTGCCACAATGTTTGCTCCAGGTACGGGGATGCCTTGAAATTTTGATCACAATTATTTGGTTTTTATTATGTATATATTCTATATTCAAGCATATATGACACCAATATTTTTTACCTTTTCACAACTTTTATTTTCTACTTATTTACCAGCAAATCGCTCCAAAGCAAAGTTGAACTCACTGGAAGTCCTACAGGAGCCCTTTTTCTCCAAAAAGCTCTTGAAACTTATTGACATCCTTTCCAATTTTAGGTTAGTTATATGCCGCTCAATGTCTTGTTACTACTGCAATGGATAGTGGATAAACTTGTGACTGAATTGCCTGAAGTATTGTAGCACACAGTTTATTTACATTACTCGAACCAAGTAACTAGCAAGTTGTGGCTGATAACTATGACTAGGTGGGGATTTCAATTAGATGTCCCATATGTTCTAGAGCTGATCATTTCCTCCCAATTCCAACCCAGTATTATGATAGGGAGGAGGTTTCACAAAGACCTACATTATCTATCTCCACTCTGTTTGGCATAATAATGTATCACAATTTTCTTCCTACGTCCACTAGTAGTTACATTATCTGATTTATCATATTTTGCTTTTACTTGTGTCCCCTGTTCTAGGTTAGTCTTACAGGTTGGTTGGGTATTTTTGGGATGAATACCTTTGTTGAGTTGAATTAAGTTATTAAATCTACATGATAAGCAGTCCCCTACCTTGACAATTAAGAATATTGATTTCGCATCAAGCTGATGTTTTGTTAGACCTCCTGTTTATGTGCTAGCTCTTGTATATATTAATAATGTTGTATGAATTTAATCAGATAGCTTGTTATTATGTAACTCTCCCTTTTTGTTTTATGCCTAATCTGCATGTTTGATCTTTCTCTCCCTCCCTGGTTTGACAGGTCACAACCAAACATGAAATGCATAATTTTTGTCAATAGAATTTTGACTGCAAGATCCTTGTCGTCTATACTTCAGAGCCTTCAAGTTCTATCAGCTTGGAAATGTGATTTTTTGGTAGGAGTCCACTCTGGACTAAAGTCTGTGTCAAGAAAATCTACTAACGCCAAATTTCGTTCCGGTGAGGTAAAGTTTGCATTTTTAATGGGTCAGCAATCCCTTTTCGTTTGGAAAATATATATTGAAGATTTTCTGATAGATTGTGTAGCTAAATGAAATAAAGCCAAAATTTTTGTGCGATAATTTGTTCTTTCTTGTTGTTTCTCAAAGTGAATGCTTGGTAATCTATTTGTTATCGTGCTTTCTTGTTATCTAGTCTAGTATATATTGTATATTCGAATAGCAAGTACACGTCAGATGAAGTAAAATGTGATGTAACACAGGAATAGGAAACAAGAATTTATGGATTAAACAATAAAAAGATAAAATTGAGTCAATTAACCGCAGAAAAGAGCGGTCCGACCCTTTTTCATCTTTGCCCGGAAAATCGCTGGATGAACATAGATATAAGTACCTATCAACTCCATTCACCTGGAACAATGGCAAGCAAGGAGGCGGGTTTATTTGAACCAGTCTGATTATCCAAATCTGGATCTTGTGTAGTGTCTGGTATAGTGAAGGTTTGCATTTGTTCATTACTGTATTTTTGATGGGTCTGGTAAATCAGGTGGGTTTTTTTTTTCGAATTCTGTATAATATGGAGAGATGGTGTGTACTGTCGACCATTTTAGTAGCAGAAAAGTGGTACTTGCAGAATTACAACTTTATTTGGAAATTGAAATGCTTTTGATAAATTCACAATGTGCGTAATTAATGTATGGGTTATATATTGACTTTACCCATCCCAAAAGAAGTTTGTGATTTAACTCTACTGTTTTTGGCAGCTAAATTTGTTGGTTGCAACCAAAGTTGCAGAGGAAGGACTCGACATTCAAACATGCTGCCTTGTGGTAAGGTTTGATCTCCCGGAAACTGTTGCCAGTTTCATTCAGTCTAGGGGACGCGCACGCATGCCTCAGTCGGAATACGCATTTCTGGTAGATAGGTACTTTCTTCAAGCATATGTTTATGACTCCTTAATTCTTTTTTTTGCTCACCCAAAAAATAGTAATAATAATAATAATAATTGTGTCGTACTGTATGTCATAGTGGCAGTGAGAAGGAGTTAAATCTTATAAACAGTTTTACGAGAGCCGAGGAAGAAATGAATAACGAAATTGAATCCAGAACATCTGATGCAACATTTCCTGATATAGAGGAAAAGACATACAGAGTGGAATTGACGGGTGCCACAATAAGCGCTGGAAGTAGTGTTACGTTGCTTTACCGTTATTGTGCGAAGCTTCCACATGATGAGTATGGTTTTATATTGTTCTGATTGGTTCTTTTATTTCGCTGTCATTTTTTTATATATGTAGGAGAAATGAATTTTGTGATCTGGCACATTTTAGTTATTTTTTCTAATTAATGCAGATTTTTTAAACCCAAGCCGGAGTTCTCGTACTTTGATGAGGCAGATGGAACTGCCTGCCAAATAATTCTTCCCTCGAATGCTCCAATTCATCAAGTTTTAGGTGAACCTCAATCTTCTAAGGATGCAGCAAAGAGAGATGCCTGCTTGGAAGCATGTAAACAATTACATCAGTTGGGTGCCCTAACCAACTATCTCTTGCCCGAACAAAATGATACCGAGGACCTAGAATCCTCATCAGATTCTGATTGCTCCGATGGTTAGCGCAGTCGAACATTCTATTGATGAGTGCTGGCTTATTTTTATTCTTATACTGCAGCTTGAGTATTAAAACTTCTTTTTATTTGCAGACGAGGATACAAGAAGAGAACTTCATGAAATGCTTGTTCCCGCTGTCCTCAGAGAGCCATGGAGTAAGGCAGAGAATCATGTCCACCTCAGCACTTACTTTGTGAGGTTTAAACCGCATCCAGCAGATAGAGATTATAAACCATTCGGTCTGTTTGTGAAAGTATCTCTTCCGGGGGAAGCTGAAAGAATGAAACTTGATCTTCATTTGGCTCGTGGTAGATCCGTAGTGACTGAGCTAGTACCATCCAGTGCTATGTTATTAACTAGAGATGAGGTAAGCAAGAATTATATAAGGGACAATATAACGGAACCTTTGAATAGAACGATTCCTAAATTCTTCTAGGACGTGGAGAAGATTAATTAGATATCTTTAAGAACTTTCTATAGACCTTATATGTTCCAATTTATATTAACAAATCTGTAGAGAACTATTTTGCATCACAGCATCAGTATGTAAGAAAAATAAATATTAATTAACTTTTCAATATCCGTTGCAGATAACTTTGGCTGAGAAGTTTCAAGAAATGTTCCTCAAGGTCATCCTTGACAGATCAGAGTTCATTTCTGAATTTGTTCCCTTGGGAAGAATCGACTATGATATGTTGGCTCCTAGAACATATTACCTTATGCTTCCTGTAATTTGGTGTGAATATGAGGAAGCAATGACCGTGGACTGGAAGCTGGTCAGGAGATGTTTATCGTCGCCAATATTTAGAATGCAAGAAGTTGCCGATGCTAACGGGCTTCCTCAACCGAACAAACAATTGCATCTTGCTAATGGTCCAAAAAGTGTCTGTGATGTTCTGAGTAGCTTGATTTATGTTCCAAGCAAGAAATTGTTCTATTTTGTTTCTGATGTTGTCTTAGAGAAGAACGCATACAGTGAATATAAAGCATCAAGAAGTCATGTGCAGCATTACTATGAAAAGTAAGTAAAGTGCTTTGCCTTGTTCTTTCTTGAATGACTCTTTCATAGTATCTGCTTGAAATTATGCCTTCAAAGATTGTTGTATGAGTACGAAGCATGGACTCTTCATTTTGGCTGCCGTATGCGAGTCCAACTCTTCCGACTCGGCGACTCAGTCCGACTCGGCTGAGCGCGTATCGGACTCGCCAGGTGGAGAGTCGGCACGAAAACGTCTTTGGACTCTGCACCGACTCAGGGGCGACACGCCTCTGACTCGGCCCAACTACAAATAATCCAGGCCAACTAAAAAAATCCCATCCCATTATCTTTTTAACCTAATTTTAAAGGTAACTAGACTACAGGTACACACATCTTTTATATATACATACATCTGAAACACTCATACTTTGTAACACCCATTTCTAATCAATTTTAAGCCCATCATCATTTAGAGTTTCACACCATTACACAAATCTTATCATGAATATATGTAAATATATTTATTATTATTATTTATTTGCCGAGTCCCGTATCCAAGACTCTTCGATGATTGGCGAATCCCCGAGTCCCTGTAACCGTGTCCCGTGTCGCCGTATCCGTGTCTGTGCTTCCTACTTGTATCACTACCTGGTGAGGATGGGACCAAAGTTAACCTGATAGTACAAATGGATTTTTCATTTTTGCATAGGTAGTGTCAATTTATAGTGCCCGCAAAAGAGCATATGATTGAGTAGTAATAGAAAGTCTATTGTTTTGAGAAACAGCAAAGATAATGATGCTTTTTGTTTTGTTTGAAAGTATGGGAGGGGCCTAATTCCTTTCTTTAGTTGGTTAAAGACTGTGATTTAGTATTTTATTGTGCATTTTATATTGTTGTATTCAGTCTTAAACATATATATGTACTATGCTATATGTCAGTCTTTGTGCCATCCTCAGTAGATTTTCCATAACAACAGCATATATGTATACATGTCTCCTTGCTGTGGTGATCAATCTTTCAGCAACTAGTGATCTTTGTAAAGCAGCAGTACATGTCTTCTGACTACTGTAATTAATCTCAATGTGATAATATCTGTTCTTGCTGCGGTCAATAATCCCTAACAGTTACCCCTTTGCAATGTGCTTATAGTAGGTTTTAGATTCAATTACTAGTTATTAGTATCAATACTGTGACATTTATTGACCCCTTTCTGGTTTTTATTTTATTCTATATTTTTACATACAGGTTTGGCGTTCAACTTTCACACCCTAACCAAGCTCTTTTAAAAGCAAAACAGCTTTTTTGCTTGGACAACTTACTACGGAAGAAAGGAAATTTGGGTATGTGTTCAGTTGCTATGTTTGGTTTGTTTTCTCTGCAATAAGCCTGCCAGTCACAGGACATGTAACCTTCTCTTTAGCATGTTATAAAAATATATGCGCAATATTGTGTTCAGAATTACTGATGCCAATTTTGAGAAATGTTGTTAATTGTTGTATTTTAAGTTAGATTGTAGGATACTAACAAGCAAGCAATTCAGTAATCCTAGTTCCTAGGCTATGGTTTGTCTAATGGGATTAATAATTCTTAGACTATTGGTCTTTTTTCCCCCGAAGTTGATCCCATGAACAACAGTTAATCACTTATGAGTTCGCTTGATTGCACTAATTATACCGATTGAAAGGGTGATATCGAGTAGACGATTAGTCCCCCTCAAATGAACTAAGAAAGTGACGTAAAATAGTTGGACTTGGAAGGTTTGAGTATGTTAAAGTGAGAGCAAACAATAGTTGGTCCGTATGGATTACAGTCCTTGCAAATAAATTCAACCCTTTATCTTAGATTAATCTAGAAGAACATGATGGGACTACAAGAGTTTTGTCAGGGTACACAGAAGTTTGAAAACATATAAACAGTGAGAGCATTATAAGTGTTTATTGTTGTATCATTCTGTGTCAGTTTCTTTTACTTGGTGCATCTTTTATTTTTGACTGTAAATTACATTACTAAAGTGTACACTACTGAATTTTTTCTCATGCAGAATCACGAGAAAAAGAGGAGCATTTTGTTGAATTACCTCCTGAAATTTGTGTATTAAAGATAGTCGGGTTTTCGAAAGATATCGGAAGTTCGTTATCTTTGTTACCATCAGTCATGCATCGTCTGGAAAGCTTACTTGTCGCTGTGGAGCTAAAGCATGTACTTTCTGTTTCATTTCCCGAGGGAGCTGAAGTATCTGCTTCACGTGTAAGGCTGCTTATCTCTTAATCTTTATTAGTTTGAGCTCTGGTTTTAATTTTTCACTAAAACTATGATAGTACTTTGACTTGCTAAGCCGAATGAATGAAAGGGGGTAAATAGATCAACTTTTTAGCATCACAATAGTTAATTGGTTGTATTTGTTTGTGTTCAAACCAAAGATATGCTTTTTGAATTTGACTCTATAACTTTCATAAATTTATTAAGTAAACAAACTTATTTCCTGGACCAGACGAAGTATCATATTTATGGTTATATATTTAAAAAGTCATGGTTATTTGTTATTAACCCATAAATGAGCTTTGATATTCTGACAACGATGTTCAGGTCCTTGAAGCTCTTACTACTGAGAAATGCAATGAACACTTCTCTCTTGAAAGGCTCGAAGTTCTTGGTGATGCATTTCTCAAATTTGCTGTTGGCAGGAGTCTTTTTCTTGTGCATGATTCCCTAGATGAGGGACAGCTTACAAGAAAACGGTCAAATGTTGTTAGTAATTCCAATTTACTGAAGCTCGCGACAGCAAACACAATACAGGTAACTTTTTGTTGCGTGTTAAACTGATTATTTGGGTACAAATGGTCTCTCAAAGAGAGTCGGATCTCAGTCAATGATATTACTCTACAGTAATTTTATAGTAGCTAAACAATTTTTGTTAATTGTTAAAATGAAAAATTACAGGTATACATAAGAGATCAATCATTTGACCCTTGCCAATTCTTCGCATTGGGCCGGCCTTGTTCAGTAGTTTGTAGCGTCGAAATGGAAAAAAGTATTCACTCGTCACATTGTAGTACGGTGACAAGTGCCGATATGGATCTTAGATGCACCAAATCTCACCACTGGTTGCATAAGAAAACCATAGCAGATGTCGTGGAAGCTCTTGTCGGAGCATTCATAGTCGACAGTGGCTTGAAAGGCGCAACTGCTTTTCTTAATTGGATGGGCATACAAGTGGAATTTGAAGACTCGAAAGTTAGCCACATCTGTTCGGCAAGTTCAATCTATTTACCACTTGCTGCTCAAATAGATATAGCTGCTCTTGAAGATTCTATAGGGTATCAATTTAACAATAAAGGTTTGCTTGTGCAAGCTTTTGTCCATCCATCGTATAGCTATCATTCTGGGGGCTGTTATCAGGTTTGCAACCAATTTATGGAAATGAACTTGAACTTCTCATTTCAATTTTAAGTTTTTTATTAGTACAGGTTTTAACACATTGTTGCTTAAACAGAGACTGGAGTTTCTTGGAGATGCTGTCCTCGACTATTTAATTACTTCATATCTATATTCGGTTTATCCCGATCTGAAGCCTGGCCAGCTGACCGATTTGAGATCCACTTGTGTAAATAATATCTGCTTTGCTAACATTGCGATACATCGTTCATTATACAAATTCATTATTTCCGAGTCTACTGGCCTCTGCAAGTCCATAGATAAATATGTCAAGTTTTCTAGAACACCTCAGCTAAATGGAAATGTAGTTGAAGCGCCCGCATGCCCTAAAGTAAATACTGTAACTCTTCTCTCTCTCTCTCTCTCTCTCTCTCTCTTTCTCTCTCTTTCTCTCTCTGTCTTTCTCTGATTGTGCATACTTTATTATGTAGTATTGTAATGGTTGACCCAAGTTACATGTTTAATTATCTTTCTTCATCATCAATTGTTTGTTGTGTAATAGTAGTAAAAAAGGGGCTTAAAAGCCACTACAAGATTTTGATGTTAGCTATAGCAATTGTCTGATTTCAATTTAGAAAAAAAAAAAAACAAATCAACATGTGTCATTTCCCGTTTATCTATCTAGTTTATTAACAAAATTTATAGTACATAAATAAGAAAAATTGTAGTTGCTGAGATGCCAATATGATATGTATGCTTCCAGTGCAAGCAATTAATATCCTGCAGTTTTTATTCACAAGGTATATCTTGCTATACGGAAAGGTTCTCTGAGCTTATGAAGTGTTCACTGTCATGTTATAGAATGACAGAGAGTGATCTGTAAATGCTTGGGCATATTAGAGTGGCATGAAATGATATTAAAAGGAAACTGAATTTCTCACTTGGATTTGACTTCATTTCTCATTCAGGCTCTTGGAGACTTAGTGGAGTCTTGTATTGGTGCCATTCTTCTGGACACGGGATTCAATTTAAACCATGTTTGGAAGACAATGCTCTCCTTTCTTGATCCTGTCATTAACTTTTCCGGATTACAGCAGAATCCTATTAGAGAACTTCGAGAGATTTGTCAATCCCACAATATGGAATTGGAATTTGCATCTTCAAAGGAGGATAATACTTATGTAGTCGAAGCAAAAGTGTTCGGAAAAGATGTTTCTGAGTATTCTAGTGCTAGCAACTTCAGCAAAAAAGCTGCCAAAAGAAAAGCTGCGAAGCAAGTGATTCTAATGTTGAAGGTAAAATTTTCATGTTGGTACGTTTCTCCTATTTTTAAACTGGCACCATGTGTGTCGATGTGTGCTTTTTACTCCTAGAATGCCCAGCTTGTTACATAGTTACAATATTCTAGTAGTGATGCTATAAACTTCCCTATACTTGTCAGAATTAAGCTAGAAGTTTGGATGCAATTAAGTAGCACATGTGTGTATTTTGTTAAATATATTGAAAATCGTTGCATCATCCCTATTCATTGAATACTTTTGGACATTGAACAGGAGCATGGCTATAAACCCAAGAGTAAATCATTAGAGGAGATTCTGAAGTTGACCCACAAGATGGAAGCAAAATTAATTGGTTACCATGAAACACCTACAGATGTTACCGCTCCATGTGCCATTGAACTTGATAACTTGAAGGTGCAGGATTCCATTAGAAGTGGTGCTTCATCGTCTAACGTGCATCCACTTGTGAAGTTTTGGAGAAAGCTTGTTTCTTTCATTTATTAAGAATCAGAATATGTACAGTGAGAAAGGGATCAATTCGTGAGTACATTTGTAAATTATCTGCTTGGCACTGAACATCATCTTTCCTGAGTACATTTGTAAATTTGTCAAACCATCTCCAACCAGATTGTCTAAGATTATACAAAGTTTTTCTGAGTTTGCATACTTTGTTGGTTGTGAATTTGCTCTCAAACCCCGGGGGACTTTGTTGGTTGTGAATTTGCTCTCAAACCCCGGGGGTATTTTTATGTACACTTCTTCCTTGAGATCTCCGTTTATAAAGGCATTTTTGACATCAAATTACAACAATGGCCAATCCAAATTAACAGCAATAGAAATGAGAACTCTGATGGTGTTTAATTTTGCAACAGGAGCAAATGTTTCTTGATAATCAATCCCATAAGATTGAGTGAATCCCTTTGCCACAAGGCATGCTTTAAGCCTTTCAATATTTACATCAGCTTTGTGCTTTACCGAAAATATCCACTTGCATCCTACAACACATTTTCCAGGAGGAAGAGTGGTAATTGTCCGGGTTTACTCATTTCAAGCGCTCTCATTTTCTCAAGAGTAGCTCTCTTCCATTGAGGTATTTGTAAGGCTTCTTGGACTGAATTTGGAATCTTGACCTAATCAATTTTGGTAACAAAAATCCTGAACTGTGGTGATTTTGTATACCCATTTACAACTGATAGCTTTTTTACCTTGAGGTAGAGAAACAACATCCCAAGTGTTATTCTTTTCTAATGCTTGTAATTCCAGCTCCATAGCTTTGATCCAGTTGGGATCAGAAGTAGCTTCTTTGTACGTAAGATGTAGATTCTTTTTAAAGAGGTAGTGGTTGTTAATAGGGCTTGATGAGAGGGTGAATAAGATGTGGAAGAGACAAATTACACCAATAATGTGAATTAGAGCAAACATAGTCATTGAGATTGAACAGGTTTAGTGACAGCTCTAGTAGATCTTCTAAGTGATGGAGTTGGATCAGAAGTGATGGAAGAAGTATTGTTGGAGGTATTAGATGAAATATTAGAAGAAGTGATAGATGGAGAAGAAGTATTTGATGAGATATTGGAGTTATTTTGTGAAGAAACATCAGAGAAAACTGGAAATGAAATAGGATCTTCATGTGAAATTTCTGTATGAACAGGAATAAAGAAAGGTTTTGGGGTAGTAGGTGAAGAAGTAAGATGAAAAGGAAAATGTTTCTCATAAAACTTAACATCTCTAAAAATGATAACTTTACTTGTGACAAGGTTGAGGACTTTATAACCTTTTGTAGCAGGTGGGTACCCTAGAAAACTACAGGATCAGCTTTAGGAGAAAATTTATGTCTACTAGGTTTTGAGGTAGAAACATAACAAAGGCAACCAAATATTTTCAAAGAGGAATAATATTGTGTTGAACCATACAATTTTTCATAAGGAGAAATATTATTGATGGACTGTAGAGGAATCCTATTTATTAGATAGGCAGCACATTGAACACATTCATTCCAAAATGACAGACGAATTCTGGATTGAAAGTACAAGGCTCTAGCAATTTCCATTAAGTGTTTGTGTTTTCGTTCTACCACTCCATTTTGTTGGGGTGTGTAGCTACAAGTGGTTTGGTGAATTATGCCAAAAGTAGTGTAAACATCCATGATATTACCCTTACATAGCTCCTTAGCATTGTCTGTCCTAACAACTTTGACACTAGAATTAAACTGATTCTTGACAAATAAAATGAATTTTTTTTAACACAAGAACATAATCAGATTTATGGTGAAGAAAGTGAATCCATGTAGATCTACTAAAATCATCAACTATTGTAAGAAACATAGTGGAATGATTATAAGTAGGAGTTTAAAATGGTCCCCAGATGTCAACATGTAAGATCTCAAAATTATGTGTAGATTTGATTGTACTGGTAGGAAAGGATAACCTTTGTTGTCTGGCAACTGGACATATAGTACAAATACAATTTGTAGAAATAGTATTAACATCAAGATGTTTTGAATTACATTCAATTTTGAAAATGGGACATGCCCCAATCTAAGATGTAACAATTTTGCTTCAGTGAGTGAACTAGAAAAAACATAATTAGCAAATGAAGAAATCTGGGGAAGCACTGTTTAAGGAAGAATAGATGGTTTGAGAAAGAGCTTTGAATCAACAAAGTATAATCCATGATCCAGATTACCAAGAATGGGTTGCTGTCTCATTGAAGGCACCTGGATAACACAGGTTTTGTCGTTAAAATGAATGGAATACTCATGATTTTGACACAATTTAGAAACTGAGATGAGGTTAAACTTGAAACTAGGAACATAAAGGACATCTTTTAGAACTATAGAGTTTGTGAGTGTAAAATTCTCAATGTGAGTAACTGGTACTTGAGTTCCATCAGGTATAGTAATGTGGTCAAGAGTATTGGGAACAGTACATAATTATCAAACAGATATAAAGAGTGACACATATGGTCAGAAGCTCCACTATCTATAACCCAATCAGTAGAACGATGTGCAGAAAAGAGGCAAAATTTACCTGCAAACATTGCATTAGGAGGATCAGTACCTTCAGGAATAGCATCACTTCCTTTTGTTTAGTATTCAATAAGCTCATCAACTATTTGTACTGATCTGTAGAGATAGTATTAGAGCTGTTAGTTTCAGGAGTAGAATCTATATCAATATTGTCATCTGCACCAGCAAAAGCAGCAACTCTTCTCTGAGAATTTTCTTTGAAATGTGGTGGATAGCCATGGATTTTGAAACATCTCTCAACACTGTGCCATGGATTAATTTTACAGTGATCACAAAAGTAATTAACCTTCCTAACAGGTTTTTTAAACTGATTTGGAACTGAATTTGGCACATTCCTTGAAGATGGTTGAAAATTAGATTTAGTACCCTTATAGTAGGTATTTCTATTATTAAACCTTGCTCTGTCAACAGCAAAAGCAACTGATTCAATACTAGAAGACAAGTTACTAATCTCTCTGTGTCTTTGTTCTTGTAAAAGCATTCTATTAACTTGAGTAAGCATAGTCTCCATCATAAGGATATGGGATCTCACATTAGCATAGCTTGAAGTCGGCTTTATTAGAAATATCATGAGACTTTGGTCTTGCTGAATTTTGAGAAATTTCTGAGACAAGTTACAAGTACAGAGGCTTTAGATTATCAAGTTCATCCCACAGTTTCTTCAAATGAGTATAGTAATCAGCTATAGGCATGTTATCTTGAGATGTTTGAAAAATTTCCTGAGAAATAGCATAAACTTCAGCCGATGAAGGCTGTCCATATCTTTCTTCTAATTCAACCCATATTTCTCTAGTTGTATCAACATACAAGATACTAGCTGCAATCTGTGGTTCTAAAACTGTTATTATTCATCCAATGACCATACTATTACATCTAGACCACGCTTTGTATGTATTATCTGTAGCATCAGGTTTAGCCAAAGTACCATCAACAAAAGCCATTTTGTTCTTTGCAGTTAGGCCAATTACCATAGATATCTTCCTCCAATTAGCATATGAATTGCCATTAAAGGTTGTTGACACAAGTTTCATACCAGTGTGATCAGATGGATATAGATAATACACTGATGAAGCGTCTTGATTCAATTCCATTACGAGCACAGAAATAGTAAATGTGTAATGTTTGAGAAATAGAACAATTAATTCTCAAGAAAGGAATAAGAATCACAAAACAACTCGGAACAATTAGAGCTTAGAACGAAAAAACACAAATACAGATTGATGATCAAAGATCAAACAAGGACGCCGATCAAAGAACAGAATCACAATCAGAAACAACAAACTGTTTCTCTTTTACAGAATCACAAACAGAAGAGTACGTGTAAAGACTAATCACAAAACGTAAACGTATATGATAACAGATAGAGAACGAAAGAGATCAAGATTCATAGAGATATAGAGAGATGAAGAAAATCGCTCATTGTGATGGATTGCAAAGAGAAATCGGTCAGTCACACACTAACTATAAGAACTCGCCTTGATCGTCATCTTCAACCTTTGCGAAGCTCTAATACCATGTTGTCATTGTAAAAGTGAACGAAAAAAAAGATGAAAATCAAGAAAACACCATTGAAATGAAATTGTATTTACAGAAAGGTTTTGTACAGAGAGGAAGCAAAAGAAAAATGAAAGTTAGTTATAACTAACTCGACTACTCTAGCTTTATATACAATCTGAAATATTTACAATTCAGTCCCTAAACTTACAAGTGAATATACTAATATACCCTTCCTGAATAACTGTCTATCTAACTAGCTTTTTGTCAATCATCACATTGGTTTGACTCTAATATATTAACAAATTTTGCATAGGACATGTGATTTTGTATAGGATGATGAGTGCATGTTCTGACTCCCTTTCGCAATGCAATTGGCAAATTTAGATCAGAATTTAAATATGTTGCTAGCTGATCAGATAATGAATTTAATGCCATGTCAACCTTACCTTAAGTATTTTCGCTGGAAATTGGAGCTGGTGAAGAGTCATGGTCATGCTGAAATTGTGCAGGTTACAACTGAGGTTGTTCACGAGATTTTTTTCGTCGAGAATAGACTATGATTTCCTTTGAGTTTTGGTTAAGAGTGGATTTTTTTGTTGGAAGTTGATTGGCTAATTCAGGAGTATGAATTAGCTCTGGTGTTGGAAATGGAACAGGTGGTTTGATTATAGGACTGCTTTCAATGAACGAGTTCAGATCCCATTTTTGAGATTCCGTCACTTTACTCTCCCCTGAATCGAAGAATTGGGGTAAAAAGGCTCACTTTCAAAAAAGGTAACATCCATGGAGTGGGAAAAAACGCCTAGTAAGAGGACTAACATTTGTAACCCTTTTTATCAGGAGAGTAACCGAGAAATATACACCTCATGGCCCTTGGATCTAATTTTCCTCGATTTTGAGAATTGTTATGAACAAGTGCAGTACAACCAAATATTTTAAGAGGAAGTTCCTTGATGATATGTGATGTAGAAAATATTTCATGAAGTGACTGACTTGGTGTTTTAATCTTCAGAATCCTAGAAGGCATTCGGTTGATGAGATAAGTGGTCGTGAGACTGCATCTGGGGGGTGTCAACACGAGAACTTTGGTGTATGAATCCATGATTTTGTAAATAACTAAATATTCAAGTGCTTAGGACTGGTTTTCGATCATAACATGAAAGGATTTGAATATGTGATTGGTTTCAAAATTTTCTTTCATCAACAAATAGCAAAAACCAACGAGCCTCACTAACATTTGGAGTTCGCGATGGCCCTCAAATATCATTATGTATTAATGAGAAAGGTTCAGAAGATTTATATGGTTCGGAAGGATAGGTACTACGAGTGTGCTTAGATAACTAACATATATAAAAACTAAATAATTTTGAAGAGAAAAATGTTACTAAAGTTAACTTTAAGAGAATTTCCTAAAGTTAACCTTTAAAACTATATGATTTTAATTATTCACTACTCTTTATTTATAAGGGGCCCGTAGGAGCATTAATGATTTTGATGACATGTCTTGTTTTTAATGGTTAACTTTAGGAAATTCTCCTAAAGTTAATTGTAGGCTCCCTTCACCCAATTTTGAATTTTTATTGTTAAATAAATGTGGAAAGAGTCGTTTGAGGTACATAAAGTTTGGAAGACCAAGGTGATAGTGCCACATCATAACATCACTATTTTTATTTGACAAACTTGATGACAATAAACTACTTGGAGAATCATAAAAAGAACGACAAGATGGTTTATTAGGAGACAATCGAGAGACTTGAGGTGTGAGAATGTAGAGACCAACACGAAATTCAGCATTGCAAATCCTCCTCCCCGATTCCAAATCCTGAAATATACAAGAGTTGGTAGAAAATTTAATCATACAATGGATGATGGCCAACAATACCACAAAAAGGTATAACACATGACAAGAATATCACAAAATGTTGATGGTGGCCATAAATACCAATCTATTACGTATTTGAGATTGGGGTAATAGGTTTTATACTAATTACACATTTTACATATGGGTAATAGGCTCACCTGGCGGGGCCTATTACGCATTTGAAGAATGAGTAATGCAATTACGCATTACCCAAATGCGTAATAGGAGATTGTTTTTTTGTATTACTCATATACCACATGCGTAACATGAAGTCAAGGGATTTTTTTTTATTACTCATTCTTGACATCACCAATCCAGCAATTCGTTATTTTGGTTAAAAATCAAAAAAAAATGTGGTAAAGATATCATTCTTTCTCATACAATTCAAGGCATTTGTAAGTTTGCTTACAGACAATAAATTGCAGTTTAAATTTGGAAAAATAACACAGATTGTAAGGTTAGATTCTCTGATAAAGAGACGGTGCCAACTCCTGCTACTTTGGAACGTGATCCATCAGCTATTCAGACAAAAATAGGATTGCTACACGGACTAAATGCTGAAAAGAGGAATAAAGGCCCCCCAATATCACAATTTGAAAGTAAATGGCCCCAAATATCACAACTCAAAAACTTGGCCCCAAATATCACTCCAAAACGCTACATCGTGTAGCGTTAATTTTTTTTTGCCAAAACGCTAATGCGTCTCACGTTCTTCTTTCCTTCTTCTTTTTTTATTTTTTAAAACACTACTAACGCTAATCTAAATTTTGTTTTGGTGTTGGAAACGTGGGATTAAGTTTTGTTACAGTCCAAAACGCCACTTCATGTGGCGTTTGGGGATGTGTTTTTTTTTTTCTCCTAAATTTATATTTGCAGATAATACTAAAAAATTTATAATCAAATTTCTAATTAAAATTTTATTTTTTAAATTTAAAAATTACAGTTTAATTAAATTTAGAGGTTCAACAATTAACTTTTTGGGTTCAATGTTTTCATTTTGGGTTTTAGAAATATTTGGAACGACGAATAAACCGTATACGAACTTAGGATTTAGGGTTGTTTACAACCCTAAACCCTAACTTATCCTGATTTTTAAATGCGTATCGTTTAAAAATCAGGACGCCGGATTCAATCTTTTAATTAAAATTTTTAAATTTTATCTGTATTTCCTCGGGGTTTCAACGGTTAACCTTTGGGGTTCAATGTTTCCATTTTGGGTTTTAGAAATATTCGGAACGACGAATAAACCGTATACGAACTTAGGGTTTAGGGTTGTTTACAACCCTAAACCTTAACTTATCCTGATTTTTAAACGCGTAGCGTTTAAAAATCAGGACGCCGAATTCAATTTTTAATTAATTTTTTTAAATTTTATATGTATTTCCTCGGGGTTTCAACGGTTAACCTTTAGGGTTCAATGTTTCCATTTTGGGTTTTAGAAATATTCGGAACGATCATATATATTTAGATAAAAAAGCAAAAAAAAAAAAAAAACGCCACATGAAGTTGCGTTTCAACCAAGACCAAACTTTAACTAGCGTTTTCAAGCTTAAAACCAAAGTTTAACTAGCGGTTTGCTAGTTGGTTATTAAAAAAAAAAACAACAGGTAACGCTATATTAAGTAGCGTTTCATCTCTCTTCAGCCCCCAAAACGTTACACGCATTAGCGTTTAAAAAAAAAAATCCAAAACGCTACACGCAACTGTGTTATGGAGTGATATTTGGGGCCAAGTTTTTGAGCTGTGATATTTGGGACTATTTGCTTTCAAATTGTGATATAGAGGGCCAACACCCTCAAAAGAGAATGTGATTTCCAGTCATGTGATCAAGGCAAAAAATAGATAATAGAGGTAGAAGAGATAGAGAGAGATAGAAAGAGACTGTATAGCCAAATGGGGCTGGCTGGCTATACGTATTGATAATCAGGCCATAAATTTAGTAACAATATTAATAAAAGATCATCGATTAATTTTTTTTTTTTGGTTACAAGTATAAGATATTTGATTTTATCACGTATTTACATACATTAATGGATATAAAAGACATATTTTAAATAAAAAATTCCAAACAAGCGTTACTATTGATTTTCTGTATCATGATTTTATTGTTTTTTTAGGTTTTTAAGAGTATGTATTACAGTCAAGATTTGTAGATATGCAAAGATTATACTTGAAATATTTTACGATCAATAAACGATTAACGATTAACATCATAATTTAGGGCTTTTTTGAAAAATACCCCAACATATAATTTTTTTTGCAAAAAATAATGTTATTTTAAAGTTATATTTGCAAAAATACCATCTTTTGAATTTTTTTTATAAAAATACGGGATTCAACTATATTCAACCAGGTGCAACTGTTTTGACAATTTAGTAAAAATACGATTCAACTACTTGCAACCATATCTTCAACTTTTTGCATCCATATACAATTTTGCGAAAAAGTTTGCAAACAAGATCAAAACAACATTCTAGTATATACTTTTAATTGTCCTTTCAGTCCATTTTATTATTATCCAATTTCACAACTTCAAATCAAACACAGGCTTAAGTGTTTGGGCTTGTAATTATGGATTTACAGGATCCACACCCATATCTGTACAAAATTTGCACCCTTTAGTCATATATCTTAGATAATCCTAAGTCAATTGTAGCCCTTACTAGTAGTAAATGTATTATGTACCACGATGGTGATGCTAGATTGCTGAGGAATACTATGCAAATACTAGTGTTCACAATATAGATATACCATATTGGTAAATATTCACCATTTGTAATATCTCTCCGACGTCGCAGGCATATTTTACTAAAATTATAACTTAATTGAAAAATACGGTGTATTCATCCATGATAATAATAAAATGTTTTTTATTATCCAATTTTCTAGTAAAGAAAACAT
Organism: Kitagawia praeruptora; assembly: GCA_037693485.1. Classification (NCBI taxonomy): domain Eukaryota; kingdom Viridiplantae; phylum Streptophyta; class Magnoliopsida; order Apiales; family Apiaceae; genus Kitagawia; species Kitagawia praeruptora. The sequence continues at coordinate 20,499,240 of CM075351.1, read as the reverse complement.
GACATTCAATAAAGATTTAAGGTCGCCAGATTCCGACATTGTTCTTCAATTTCCGACCGGCCTACAACTAGGTCATCGGAGGTGGAGAGGGTGGGTGGTCGGTCGGGGGCGTAGATCGGAGATAATGAAGGTGGAGATGGGTGGTGATGGTGATGGAGAAGAAAGAGAGGTAAATTTGCAAATAAAATTGTAACGATAGTATAATTACAATAATTTTACAAGTATGGTAAATTTGCAAATAAAACTTAAAAAAGTAGTATAATCGGTAAATACTCTAACTTATATTTTACTGGTTTAAAAAAAAAACTTGTGTTTAACTTTTTTCAATGCAACTGTAACCGTATTTGATTTTACACATTACATTATATTTAATTGAAAAATAATTCTCAATTGATATAGCTAGAGCATGTATTTATTCATTTTTCATAAATTTATATATTTTGACATGTCATAAATTTGTACCTCAAAACTTGTAGATCACTAATTAAAGAAATATTTTATGATCAAAAAGTGACAAAGATCACTTATTTACAAAAATAAGTTACTTATTTTAGAAAAAAGTACATATTTATGTATTTTTTTACAAAATAAGTAAGTTATTTATGAGAAATAAGATTTTCCAAACAGGACCTATATCTTTCATTTTTTAAAAGTGATTGTAATTGTCTTCGATATTACACATTACATTCATTATATTTAAAAAAAATTTACGATCACTAAACAACTAACATCATAACTTATATTTAATTTTTTCTTTAATGCGATCTTAACCGTTTTCGATATTTTCGATGTTACACATAACATTCAATATAATAATAATAAAAAAAATCACTCTACACCCCCTTCATAATCTCACATACAAGAAATTTCAATCATATCATAATTCATACCCATCAAAACATCTTCAGTATACAATTTCTCTTCACCATTTTTCAACAATTCAAAACAATTCAAAAAAATAAAATAAATTATTAGAGTATATAAAAGTAATAAGGCAAGAGGATGAGGACTCACACGGTTGATGCTGATGTGTACACTCCCAATCCCTGACCGCTTCCTACGTAAGCCCAGTTTAACACATAAACACATGTTCCAGTACATCAGTTTATTATACACATAAACATATACAAACATATACTGTATGTAATATTGTACGAGATACGGACCAGATTGCGACTCGCGTCCCCACCTATAAATATAATAAGCTCACTTCCCTGTAACCCTCATTAAACTATTTGCAGCCGCTGTACACATTCCTTGATTTCTTGTCTTCTCAAAGCTTTAGTCAACCCAAGTCAAACCCTCTTCTCCGTTTAATCGGCGACATGGCTTTCAACGGTGTTGTTGCAAATGGGGTTGAGCAAATCGATGATATGATGAATGGGTTGGTGATTAATGAAGATTTTGGTGGGATAGAGGAACAGATTACCAAAGATCCTATAACTATTGCTAGACAGTAAGTCATTTTTTTGACCCCTCTTGTTTTTTGTTTTTTTTTCCTTTGTTTGGATTTTGTGTGTTTATGTTTGTGTTGGTTGTACATGTGTTAGTGATTTTTGTTGATTTTGTATCTGTCATTAATTATTTTGGTTGGGGGTTTTTCTGATGAATTGTTTTTGTTTTTGTCTGTTTGTGATATTAATAAATGTTTATTTTTGTGGGCCTTGCGGTTTAAAAAAATCAAGGGCTGGATTGTTTTTTTTTTCCCAAGATTTATTTATTTTGTTGTCGTTTGAAGGTTGAAGTGAAGGAATGTAGAGATGTTATGCTTATATATGTTGAATGTTTTTTTTTATGTGTGGTGTTTACCTTGTTAGTGCTGTACCTGCATCAGTGCTTGTGAGTGTTCGGAAATGTAGTTGGTTTATCTGTTGGAATGTTGGTATCATTTCAATTGTGATTTTTTGAGTGAAAGCTTATTCTTACATGGTGTATACAGTTGAGATATGATGTCCTTAAGATATTCTTTCTTTCATTTAGATGTTTTAGCGGGGATTTATTGTTAAGAAGACAGGATAGACTGGCGGGCGCTCTGTTGCGCCACCATTAACCATTTTAATTATCTTTTTGCGGAAAAATTCCAGAAAAGGAAAATAAAACATACTCTATAAGGTTGCAGTTCTTAGATAATGACATTTTAATTTATAACCTGATGTGTTATCTACTAATGAAACTTTCTCTCAGGTATCAGCTGGATCTCTGTCGGAAAGCTTTGAGAGAAAACACTATAGCCTATTTGGGGACGGGGTGTGGGAAGACTCACATTGCTGTTCTACTAATCCATGAAATGCGGCACTTGATAAAGAAACCCCAGAAAGACATATGTGTCTTTCTAGCTCCTACAGTTGCTCTGGTTGAGCAGGTGACCCAATCTACATTTTGTTATCTGTCATTTTATATCTTCTTATATGTTTATCAACCAAAGCCTGATCCAGATATTAGTATACTGTGTAATTGAAATTATTTGTTATTTATTATTTCATGTCTTGACATTATGAATATATATAAAGCAAGCCAAAGTCATTAAGGACTCAGTTGAAGTTAAAGTTGGGATCTACTGTGGGAGTTCTAAGCATTTGAAGGGCCATGCTAATTGGGAGAAAGAGTTGGCACAACATGAGGTTTGCTTTGTTTCTATGTTAGCACATTTTATTGTCCCATTCTTTATTAGAAAGATCCTTTGGAAGTACTTTATAACACAATTTTAGGGGCATATAAAAAGAAAATGTGATTGCTAATGTTGTTAAAATGTGATTTGACTAGCAAGGATATCAAACAAAATGCTTAACCTGTGATTATGCATGTGCAGGTTCTCGTCATGACCCCTCAAATACTTCTACAGAGCTTATCGCACTGCTTCATCCGGATCGAATGGATTGCACTGCTAATATTTGATGAGTGCCATTATGCACAAGCCATAAGCAATCATCCTTATGCTGAAATCATGAAGGTAAAAAAGTATTATCTCTTAATATTATTGCTTCGGCACCTCACACATTTGATAGGTATCTATACACGTAGCAACTATTTGGCCAATATGCAGGTCTTTTACAATAGTAATGCAACAAAGCTTCCTCGTGTATTTGGCATGACAGCATCTCCAATATTCGGAAAAGGTAACCTAGTTAAGTACCTGGAATATTTTTGCATGCTATGTGTTATGGTCAGTGATTATGTAATTATGTACTCTATATGCTTCCAGAAGACTTGGAGGGGCAAAACAAAGTGAAATTAAATGGTTTTGCCTGGTATTTACTCTAATAAACACATGATATGTTCAAGGCTGTTAAGATTTTGTATGTAGATTAATGAAGGAATTGTCAAACCTTTTCTATACCTGTTAGATTAATGAGAAACTTGTAATATTCGTTAGATAAAGAAAGTAATGGCTGATTTATCCTTTTTGGGATCTTGTGCAGATTACAGTTTGCTTATTTATTTATATATTTACGTTGACAAATGGTTGTAATATGAATCACAAGTAACAAGATGGTGGAACTAGATAAATTTTCAAATAAGATTGCAGTGACCTAATCACTATAATTTTCATATTTCTGTTGTCAGTCAATAACATTCTTGTTCCTTATATGTTAAATTGACATGAAATTAGCATTGTCAAGGCGATGTGCTTTAACTATTTGAATATTTCACAGTGAAAATTAAATTAGTTTGTCAATGCTGTCCCATCTGGATACTTGTAGCTAGTTGTTAATAGTGTATCAGGTAAGTGAAAAGGTATTTGGTCAGCATCTTAATGCCCATCAGCTATGTAACCTCTTTTTTTTTTTCATGTCCACTGTGAAAGCCTCTCATACTAGTGTAGCTTATAAGTGTGATACTAGAAGTCATAACAAACTCTTGTTTCCCAATTCCATTACATTTAAGAAGCTGCTAACTTTTGTTGTCTACTCTCTGACAAGTAAAATCATCTTCTCTACAAAAGGTAGGACTGAATTCTTAAAACTTCAAAGGTCACTGTCATATTACATCAATTACCTTTTTTGATTTCTAGTGAAAGTAATCAAACCTCCATTCATGTTTCTTACCTTAGGTTCTAATTTGTATTTGAATATATGCTGATTGCAAGCTTTGTGTTCATTGGTCTTCTAATCTTTAAATTAATATTGCCTGATAATGTTTCAGGTGCTTCTGTCAGTGGTCTCGAGTCTTTACTTCGTGCCAAGGTTGGTATCTGTTGAATATTGGGATGAGTTAGGGATTTATGGAGTGATTTTGTTGCTTCTTGTTAGACTTATTTATTAATTATCAAGCATGATGTGAATTGTATATGTCTTGATTTTACTCCTAAATATCGTATGCTTAATTTGTTAAATAGGTTTATTCTGTTGAAGACAAAGGAGAACTCGAACAATTTGTGACATCTCCTAAAGTTGGTGTATATTATTATGATACAGCAGTAGAGGACACAACTCCACCTCATTACTTCATGCAATTAGAAGGAATAAAATCCAAGGTATTCATTAACAAACTTTTTGATTTTGTGCATGTAATTGTCTTACAAAAATGCTTTTATGATTTCCCATTTATTCTTTGTGTGCACTCATATGCAGTGTGTTTTAACACTGGTAGAGAATATCAGCGACACCGATTGCCTAAAAAGCACCAAAAAGATTCTCCAGAAACTGCACACGAATCTGTGTTTTTGTATAGAGAACCTTGGTGTTTGGGGAGCATTGCAGGTAAACTATCACTTTTTTTACAGAATTATTCACAAATTAATATAATGTCACAGAAGGCAGAAAGAGCGAACTATTGTTTGGGATATTTGACCGCTCTGTTATATTTTTATGCGAGTAAAGCTTTCCAGATACAAAGAATATTGCTTGGCATTGATTTTGTTGAGTTTTAGTGGGATGGAACTTAAATTTGAGAGCTCAAAAGTCAGACAGGGTTATGTGGAGTCATCCAGACGATACGAGGATGCACTTTGTTTAAAAGGCTAAACGAAGTTGTGTTTGGAAGTTTATATTGTAAACGTAACTAAATTATGCGTAAGTTGAGGCGTTGAGCTATCAAGCAATCCCAGATGTTCTAGACACCAACAAAAACTAACAAATTGTTCCCTATTTGGATTTCATTGCAAACTAACAAAATTTCTTTGCTCCTATAACTTTCCTCATGAATCTCTATATATAGAGAAAGGTTAAGAAACAATTGTAAGTATTGATGTCCCATACTCTCATCTTAATGTTAATATCTTCAGTTTTTCGAGGTCTAGGCAGAAAAAAACTCAAAAGGAAAGTCAGATAGTTTGCATACATGATTTTTTTTCAAGTAAAAGCAATAAAATAGTTGTTCCTTGTAGAATAATTTCAAACAAATTCAGTGTCCTATATATAGTCCTTCCGAATAGCAGTTACAGTTCGAAATTTATAATTTTTTTCAGTGCTTGTTTTCTGATTAATACTGACTAGTGTTTTTTTATTTCGGTTTTGCTTATGTAAGGCTGCTCACATACTCTTAAAGGGTGACTGCGTTGTGCGAAACGAATTAATGGAGATGGAAGGACAGAGTTCTCATGCCTCTATATGCGATAATTATCTTTCTCAAGCTGCCACAATGTTTGCTTCGGATCGCTTGCCAGGTACAGGGATGCCTTGAAAATTTGATCACAAGTGTTTGGTTTTATTATGTATATTCTATATTCATGCAAATATGACACCAATATTTTTTACCTTTTCACAACATTTATTTTCCTCGTGTTTACCAGCAAATCGCTCCAAAGCAAAGTTGAACTCACTGGAAGTCCTACAGGAGCCCTTTTTCTCCAAAAAGCTCTTGCGACTTATTGACATTCTTTCCAATTTTAGGTTAGTTATATGCTGCTTAATGTCTTAATACTGCAATGGATAGTGGATAAACTTGTGACTGAATTGCCTGAAGCATTGTAGCAGACAGTTTACTTACATTACTCAAACCAAGTAACTAGCAAGTTGTGGCTGATGACTATGACTTGGTAGGGATTTCAATTAGATGTCCCATATGTTTTAGAGCTGATCATTTCCTCCCAATTCCAACCCAGTATTATCATAGTGCGGAGATTTCACAAATACCTACCTGGCTACTTTGAAGTTTGAAGTGCAACCTGATTAGGCATCGCTATACATTAGATTAATTTACAATTATTGCATTATCTCTCTCCACTACTGTTTGGCATAATAATGCCTCACAATTTTCTTCCTACGTCCACTATCAGTAGTTGCATTAGCTGCTTTATCATATTTTGCCTTTACTTGTGTCCTCTGTTCTAGGTTAGTCTTACAGGTTGGTTGGGTATTTTTGGGATGAATGCCTTTGTTGAGTTGAATTAAGTTATTAAATCTACATTATAAGCAGTCCCCTCCCTTGACAATTAAGAATAATGATTCCGCATTTCAGCTGATGTTTTGTCAGACCTCCTGCTTATGTGCTAGCTCTTATATATATTAATAATGTTGTATGAATATAATCAGATAGCTTGTTATTATATAACTCTCCCTTTTTGTTTTCTGCCTAATCTGCTTGTTTGATCTCTCTCCCTCCCTGGTTTGACAGGTCACAACCAAACATGAAATGCATAATTTTTGTCAATAGAATTTTGACTGCAAGATCCTTGTCGTCAATACTTCATAGCCTTCAAGTTCTATCAGCTTGGAAATGTGATTTTTTGGTAGGAGTCCACTCTGGATTAAAGTCTGTGTCAAGAAAATCAACTAACGCCATGCTTGCTAAATTTCGTTCCGGTGAGGTAATGTTTGCATATTTAATGGGTCGGCAATACATTTTCGTTTGGAAAATATATAGTTAAGATTTTCTGATAGATTGTATAGCTAATGATATAAAGCCAAATTTTTTGTGCGATAATTTGTTCTTTCGTGTTGTTTCTCGAAGTGAATGCTTGGTAATCTATTTATTATGCTGCTTTCTTGTTATCTAAGGTAAATATTGTATAGTCGAATAGGAAACAAGAATTTATGGATAAAACAATTAAAAGATAAAATGGAGTCAATTAACGCAGAAAAGAACGGTCCGACCCTTTTTCATCTCTGTCCGGAAAATATCCTCGCTGGATGAACATAGATATAAGTACCTATCAACTCCATTCACCTGGATCTGGAACAATGGCAAGCAAGGAGAATCCGCTTAGTGGGTTTATCTGAACCTGTCTGATTATCCAAATCTGGATCTTGTGTAGTGTCTGGTATAGTGAAGGTTTGCCTTTGTTCATTATTTTTGGTGGGTCGGGTAAATCAGGTGGGTTTTTTTTCTTTTTCGAATTCTATGATATGGAGAGAGGGTGTGTACTGTCAAGCATTTTAGTAGCAGAAAAGTGGTACTTGCAGAATTACAACTTTATTCGGAAATTGAAATGCTCTTGATAAATTTACAATGTGCATAATTGATGTATGGGTTATAAATTGACTTTACCCATCCCACAAGAAGTTTGTGATTTAACTCTCCTGTTTTATGGCAGCTAAATTTGTTGGTTGCAACCAAAGTTGCAGAAGAAGGACTCGACATTCAAACATGCTGCCTTGTGGTAAGGTTTGATCTCCCGGAAACTGTTGCCAGTTTCATTCAGTCTAGGGGACGCGCACGCATGCCTCAGTCGGAATACGCATTTCTGGTAGATAGGTACTTTCTTGAAGCATATGTTTATGACTCCTTAATGCATTTTTTGTTCACCCAAAAAATAGTAATAATAATAATAATAATAATAATAATAATTGTGTACTGTATCACTGTATGTCATAGTGGCAGTGAGAAGGAGTTAAATCTGATAAACAGTTTTACGAGAGCTGAGGAAGAAATGAATGACGAAATTGAATTCAGAACATCTGATGCAACAGTTCCTGATATAGACGAAAAGACGTACAGAGTGGAATTGACGGGTGCCACAATAAGTGCTGGAAGTAGCGTTACGTTGCTTTACCGTTATTGTGCAAAACTTCCACATGATGAGTACGGTTTTATATTGTTCTGATTGGTTCTTTTGTTTCACTGTCATTTTTATATGTGTAGGAGAAATGAATTTTGTGATCGGGCACATATTAGCTATTTTTTCTAATTCATACAGATTTTTTAAACCCAAGCCGGAGTTCTCGTACTTTGATGAGGCAGATGGAACTGCCTGCCAAATAATTCTTCCCTCGAATGCTCCAATTCATCAAGTTTTAGGTGAACCTCAATCTTCTAAGGATGCAGCAAAGAGAGATGCCTGCTTGGAAGCATGTAAACAATTACATCAGTTGGGTGCCCTAACCAACTATCTCTTGCCCGAACAAAATGATACTGAGGACCTAGAATCCTCATCAGATTCTGATTGCTCCGATGGTTAGCACAGGCGAACATTCTATTGATGAGTGCTGGCTGATTTTTGTTCTTATACTGCAGCTTTAGTATTAAAACTTCTTTTTATTTGCAGACGAGGATACAAGAAGAGAACTTCATGAAATGCTTGTTCCTGCTGTCCTCAAAGAGCCGTGGAGTAAGGCCAAGAATCATGTCCACCTCAGCTCTTACTTTGTGAAGTTTAGACCGCATCCAGAAGATCGAGATTATAAACCATTCGGTCTGTTTCTGAAAGTATCTCTTCCGGGGGAAGCTGAAAGAATGAAACTTGATCTTCATTTGGCTCGTGGTAGATCCGTAGTGACTGAGCTGGTACCATCCAGTACTATGTTATTCACTAGAGATGAGGTAAGCAAGAATTATGTAAGGGATTAATTAACGGAACCTTTAAATAGAACGATCTTCTAAATTCTTCTAGGACGTGAAGAAGTTTAATTACATAACTTTGAGAACTTTCTGTAGACCTTTAATGTTCCAAATTATATTAACAAATCAGTAGAGAACTATTTTGCATCAGTATGTAAGGAAAAGTAAATATTAATTAACTTTTCAATATCCGTTGCAGATAACTTTGGCTGAGAAGTTTCAAGAAATGTTCCTCAAGGTCATCCTTGACAGATCAGAGTTCATTTCTGAATTTGTTCCCTTGGGAAGAATTGACTTTGATATGTTGGCTCCTAGAACATATTACCTTATGCTTCCTGTAATTTGGTCTGAATATGTGGAAGCAATGACCGTGGACTGGAAGCTGGTCAGGAGATGTTTATCTTCGCCAATATTTAGAATGCAAGAAGTTGCCGTTGCTAATGGGTTTCCTCAACCGAACAAAAAATTGCATCTTGCTAATGGTCCAGAAAGTGTCTGTGATGTTGTGAGTAGCTTGATTTATGTTCCAAGCAAGGAATTGTTCTATTTTGTTTCTGATGTTGTGTTAGAGAAGAACGCATACAGTGAATATAAAGCATCAAGAAGTCATGTGCAGCATTACTATGAAAAGTAAGTACCGTGCTTTGCCTTGTTCTTTCTTGAATGACTCTTTCATAGTATCTTCTTGAAATTTTGCCTTCAAAGATTGTTGTATCACTACCTGATGAGGATGGGACCAAAGTTAATCTGATGGTACAAATGGTTTTTTCATTTTTGCATAGGATAGGTAGTGTCAATTTATAGTGCCTAGAAAAGAGCATATGATTGAGTAGTAATAGAAAGTCTATTGTTTTGAGAAACAGCAAAGATAATGATGCTTTTTGTTTTGTTTGAAAGCATGGGAGGGGCCTAATACCTTTCTTTAGTTGGTTAAAGACCGCGATTTAGTATTTTAGTGTGCATTTTATATTGTTGTATTCAGTCTTAAACATATATATGCACTGTACTATATGTCAGTCAATGTGCCATCCTCGGTAGATTTTCCATAACAGCATATATGTATGCGTGTCTCCTTGCTGTGGTGATCAATCTTTCAGCAACTAATAATCTATGTAAAGCAGCAGTACATGTTTTCTGACTATTGTAATCAATCTCAACTTGATAATATCTATTCTTGCTGCAGTCAATAATCCCTAACTAGGCCTCTCTTTACAGTTACCTTTGCAATGTGCTTATAGTAGTTTTTAGATTCATTTACTAGTTATTAGTATCAATACTGTGACATTTACTGACCCCTTTCTGGTTTTTGTTTTATTCTATTTTTTTTTACATTTAGGTTTGGCGTTCAACTTTCACACCCTAACCAAGCTCTTTTAAAAGCAAAACAGCTTTTTTGCTTGGACAACTTACTACGAAAGAAAGGAAATTTGGGTATGTGTTCAGTTGCTCTGTTGGGTTTGTTTTCTGCAATAAGCCTGTCAGTCACAGGACATGTAACTTTCTCTTCAGCATGTTATAAAAATTTGTGCGCAATAGTGTTCAGGATTACTGATTGCCAGTATTGAGAAATGTAGTTAATAGTTGTATTATGTTGTAATGTGCAGCGTGAGGATGGGAATAGCGTATAATTGCTTTGTCATCTCTTTAAAGTTAGATTGCAGGATACTAACAAGAAAGCAATTCAGTAATCCTAGTTCCTTGGCTACGTTTTGTCTAATGGGATTAATAATTCTTAGACTATTGTTCTTTTACCCCAAAGTTGATCCCATGAACAACAGTTGATCACTTATGAGTTCATTTGATTGCTCTAACTATAACGATTGAAAGGGTGATATCGAGTAGACGATTTGTCCCCCTTAAATGAACTAAGAAAGTGATGAAAAATAGTTGGGCTTCGAAGGTTTAAGTATAGTAAAGTGAGAGCAAACAATAATTAGTCCCTGTGGATTACAGTCCTTGCAAACAAATGCCACCCGTGATTTTAGATTAATCTAGAAGAACATGATGGGACTACAAGAGTTTTGTCAGGGTACATCGAAGTTCGAAAATAAATGAATAGTGAGAGCATTATAAGTGTTTACTTTGGTACCATTCTGTATTAGTTTCTTTTACTTGGTGCATCCTTTATTTTTGACTGAAATTTACATTACTAGAGTGTACACCACTGGATTTATCTCATGCAGAATCACGAGAAAAAGAGGAGCATTTTGTTGAATTACCTCCTGAAATTTGTGTATTAAAGATAGTCGGGTTTTCGAAAGATATCGGAAGTTCGTTATCTTTGTTACCATCAGTCATGCATCGTCTGGAAAGCTTACTTGTCGCTGTGGAGCTAAAGCATGTACTTTCTGTCTCATTTCCGGAGGGAGCTGAAGTATCTGCTTCACGTGTAAGGCTGCTATTAATCTTATTAGTTTGAGCTCTGATTTTAATATTTTTCACCTAAAACTAGAATAGTATTTTGACATGCTAAACTGAATAAACTGAAATGTGGAAAATAGAATGACTTTTTAGCATTTACAATGATTAATTGGCTATATCTGTTTGTGTTCAAACCAAAGATATGCTTTTTGAATTCGACTCTATAACTTTCATAAATTTTTTAACAAACTTATCTCCTGGAACAGACGAAGTATCATATTCATGGTTATATATTTAAAAAGCCATTGTTATTAACCCATAAGCTTTGATATTCTGGCAATGATGTTCAGCTCCTTGAAGCACTTACCACTGAGAAATGCAATGAACACTTCTCTCTTGAAAGGCTCGAAGTTCTTGGTGATGCATTCCTCAAATTTGCTGTCGGCAGGCGTCTTTTTCTCTTGCATGATGCCCTAGATGAGGGACAGCTAACAAGAAAACGATCAAATGTTGTAAATAATTCCAATCTACTGAAGCTCGCGATAGCAAACAGAATACAGGTAACTTTTTGTTGCATGTTGAACTGATTATTTGGGTACAATTGGTGTTTCAAAGAGAGTCTGATCTTGGTCACTGATATTATTCTACAGTAATTTTATAGTAGCTATACAATTTTTGTTAACTTTAAAAATGAAAAATTTCAGGTATACATAAGAGATCAATCATTTGACCCTTGCCAATTCTTCGCATTGGGCCGGCCTTGTTCTGTAGTTTGTAGCATTGAAATGGAAAAGAGTATTCATTCGTCACATTGTAATAGGGTGACAGGTGGTGATATGGATCTTAGATGCACCAAATCTCACCACTGGTTGCATAAGAAAACCATAGCAGATGTCGTGGAAGCTCTTGTCGGAGCATTCATAGTCGACAGTGGCTTCAAAGGTGCAACTGCTTTTCTTAATTGGATGGGAATACAAGTGGAATTTGAAGACTCGAAAGTTAGCCATATTTGTTCTGCAAGTTCAATCTATTTACCACTTGCTGCTCAAATAGATATAGCTGCTCTTGAAGATTCTATAGGGTATCAATTTAACAATAAAGGTTTGCTTGTGCAAGCTTTTGTCCATCCATCGTATAGCTATCATTCCGGGGGCTGTTATCAGGTTTGCAACCAATTTATGGAAATGAACTCGAACTTCTCACTTCAGTTTTAAGTTTTGTGTTAGTACAGGTTTTAACACGTTGTTGGTTAAACAGAGACTGGAGTTTCTTGGAGATGCTGTCCTCGACTATTTGATTACATCATATCTTTATTCTGTTTACCCCAAACTGAAGCCTGGCCAGCTGACCGATTTGAGATCCACTTGTGTAAACAATATTTGCTTTGCTAACATTGCAATACATCGGTCATTCTACAAATTCATTATTTCAGAGTCTACTGGCCTCTGCAAGTCCATGGATAAATATGTCAAGTTTTCTAGAACACCTCAGCTAAATGGAAATGTAGTTGAAGCACCCGCATGCCCTAAAGTAAGTGCTGTAACTCTTCTCTCTCTATATATATATATTTGTGTGTGTGTATTTCTCTCATTGTGCATATCTTTTTATATATCTGTATATATTATATATATTATAATGGTTGACACAAGTTACTTGTTTAATTGTCTTTCTTCATCATCACTTGTTTGTTGTGTAATAAAAAAAGGACTTAAAAGCCACTACAAGATTTTGATGTTTGCTATAGCAATTGTCTGAATTTTATTTAGCAAAAAAAAAACATGATTTTAATCAACATTTGTGAATTCACTTTTATCTATCTAGTTTGTTAACAAAATTTATAGTGCTCTCACTAGAGTTCGTACTTAAAAATTAGAAAATTTGTAGTTGCTGAGATGATATGTATGCTTCCAGTGCAAGTAAATAATATCCTGCAGTTTTATATTCACTAGGTAATAATAAAAATACTAAAGGCATAGGTTTGTTGTTAGCCCAGCGATATTTTATACATGATTTTCTTAATCTTAATCTGGTAGTATGACAAATCTGAGCAAAGAAAATTTAGTTGATCATGGACTTCCATATGAAAAATATGGAATTCACTTTTCCCTCAAGTAATATATGTGATGTGCTTTTACATGTGTATTGTGTACATGCGCACTTGCAAACATGGGAACATTTAGCCTTCTAAAACTGCAACACTTGAGTCAATAGTAACTATGTGGCATGTCTTGCAATATGAAAGGGTTCTCTGATATCTGTAACCTTTATTAATAAGCAAAACCCTCTTTTAACGGTACCACTTTTTTGGTTCGTACTATATTTTGGTTTCACCCCTAAAATCCTACTTCCCCTCGAATTCTATGTTGTTTTATAAGAACTGGAATAAAAATAGAAATCCTATTATAATTATAATTATAATTCTTTTATTTGTAATTTTTTAATAGAATCCTATTTTCCCTAAAATACTACTATGTTTCTTTAAAAAGAATTATAAATAGAATTCTTATGATAATTATTTTTTTACTAGAAAAAGATCACGATAAAAACCACCAATAAATAGAGGGTAAAATACCAACGAATAAAAAATACAATCTAGGGTTACTTGATATAAATTTTTGTAAAACACCGACGTAGCCTGATCGTATAACATATTATAAAACACTAATAAATCTATAATCTTTATTAATAAATCCCTATTTAATGGTACTTTGTAACAAATTTGGTTCCACCCTTATTTTGGTTTCACCCAAGATTCCTACTTTCCCTAAAATTTATATTATTTTCTAAAAAAGTTGTTTGGAATTCTGTTATAATTATAATCTTTTTTAATGTAAGTCTTACTGAATTATACAAAAAACGTATCTATTAGAACCATAACCATGCATGTTTTGTTTTCTTGATTGTATTAAAATAATCTTAAATAAAAAATAAATAAAATCTATATCTATAACCTCTATTAATAAGTAAAACCCATTAAAACTATTTTGTACCATGGTTCGCACCATATTTTGGTTTCACCCTTAGAAACTTATTTACCCTAGAATTCTATGTTGTTTTTATAAAATAAATAAAAAACCTATAACAATTATAATTCTTTTATTACAATTTAATCAAAAAATCAAAAAATACTAAGAATACATATGTTGATCTAGGATGACATGATTATCAATAACAAACAAAATCCATTTTTAATGCTACTTCGGTACCAAATTTGGTTCCACCCCCAAGATTCCTATTTCCTAGGATGCTCGGACTCTTTTGAAAGGATCCGACACGGACACGGATCGGGGTGTCAGATTCTTCAAAATCTAAATTTCTAGACTCGGGGATACGTTTAATAAGGATCCGACACGGGGATATGGACACGTCATAATTCGATTATATCAGTATTACAAATTTCGAATATTTGGATATTTAATGATTTGATTTAGAATATCTTGTATTTGAAGAATGTTTGATATAAAAATATTTTATTTGATTTAATGTAGTTAAAAATCTCCAGTTATTGGGGAATGATAGTTCAAAAGTATCTTGATTGTTGTTCATTTGTAAAATTGCAAGTATTAATAGACAAAATAATTGTACTAAAAGATTTTTTTTTTTATCTTTTCCTCTCAAATGATACGAGTGGACAAAATATTTGTACTAAATGAAAAAAAAAAATCCCTCTCAAGTGGTGTTAGTGGACAAAAATTTTGTACAATTTTTTTTTCTCTCTCAAGTGGTATTACTGGACAAAAAAATTGTATTTAAAGATCTTTTTATTATTTTTTTTTATCATAAATCACAATAATAGTCGTTATAATGATTATTAAAATTACAATAAAAATCTACACAAAAATTTTGGTTTGAATAATTCATTGTTATAAGTACACTATAACAGCATAATGATCGAATAAAAAATTACTCCTAAATTAAAGCTTGCAGGTGAATTAAAAAATAATAATAAAGCTTAAAGGTCAAACATTGGAAATCGTTACATTAACATATATAATATTATAATAAAAACTTAAAGAGCTGGCATCTCTTCTTCTCCATCTTGCAATCATCGATATCTGTGTCCTGTGTATCTTCTTCCCCATATCTCTCATTGTCTGCATATTTCCTCTAAGGCTGTAACATCATCGGAGCACTCATTTCCCTACATTTTCATCCTTTTCCCACCCAAAAATTTGGTACAACGGATTTACAATGGAAGCTTCTGTTGAGTCGCCGGAGTACTGGCCGGAATGACGAGTCCGATTTCCAGATGAAGAATCCGATCCGGATTCCGTGTCCGTACCCGGGTCGTGTCGTGTCGACACCGGTACGGCGGGGTAAAAGGACGAGTCCGAGCATCCTAGCCTATTTCTCCTAGGTTTCTATATTATTTTTTAATAAAATAATAAAATTGTTAAATGCTATTATAATTGTAATTTTTTATTATAACTCTATTCAGTTCACAAATAACGTATTTATCTTAATCATGTACATTTTTACGTATATATCAGAATGATTTAGTTTTTTTCTCGATTTTCTTAAATAACTAATATATAGAATGATCTTTATTAATAAGCAAATTCACTGTAAATAACGTAATTTTTTATAATAAATTAATGATCAATTTAATTAAATTTTCTCGGGTATGTGCTTCACACGGGTTATCATCTAATATCTTATTAATAAGTGAAATTCCGTTTTAATGGTACTTCCTTCTAGATGCATGTCTTCTGGAATTATTGGAATTCTGATGTAATTACAATTTTTTTGTTATAATCTATTGAGTTGCATAAATAATGTAGTTTTCTTTTATACTTTTATCATTTTTTAAAGTATTTTTTTGTAATAAATAAAATAATTCTTATAAAAATTTAATAAAAATGGATCAATTTAAATAAATTATCTCGACCCGTGCTTCGCACTGGATATCATCTAGTTATAAGTAAATTGGATTTCTCACTTGGATTTGACAAATATTTTGTTCAGGCTCTTGGAGACTTAGTGGAGTCATGTGTTGGTGCCATTCTTCTGGACACGGGATTCAATTTAAACCATGTTTGGAAGACAATGCTCTCCTTTCTTGATCCTGTCATTAACTTTTCCGGATTACAGCAGAATCCTATACGAGAACTTCAAGAGATTTGTCAATCCCACAATATGGAATTGGAATTTGCATCTTCAAAGAAGGATAATACTTATATAGTCGAAGCAAAAGTGTTCGGAAAAGAAATTTCTGAGTATTCTAGTGCTAGCAACTTCAGCAAAAAAGCTGCCAAAAGAAAAGCTGCGAAACAAGTGATTCTAATGTTGAAGGTAAAATTTTTATGTTGGGACATTTTCACCTAATTTTAAACTGGCACCATGTGTGTCTATGTGTGCTTTTTACTCCTAGAATGCCCAGCTTGTTACATAGTTACAATATTCTAGATGGATATAGAGACTAATAATTATCTTACCGAGACTTTTAATATTTTAGGGGTCCACGTGTTTATAAACTAGTAGTGATGCTATAAACTTCCCTACACTTGTTAGAATTAAGCTAGAAGTTTGGATGCAAGTAGCACATGTGTGTATTTGTTAAATATATTGAAAATCTTTGCATCATTACTATTCATTGAATACTTTTGGACATTGAACAGGAGCATGGCTTCAAACCCAAGAGTAAATCATTAGAGGAGATTCTGAAGTTGACCCACAAGATGGAAGCAAAATTAATTGGTTACAATGAAACACCTACAGATGTTACCGCTCCATGTGCCACTGAACTTGATAACTTGAAGGTGCAGGATTCCATTAGAAGTGGTGCTTCATCCTCTAAAGTGCATCCAGTTGGTGTAAAACCACCAAGATCTGGAGGCACCAGGGAAATTTCATCTCCTCCTGACCCTCTTGAATGTCGGACAAGAGTGGTAGAAGATAATGATGCTAGTCAATCTCATAATACTGGTAATGATCGAGCAACTCAGATATTGTTGTATTTGTTTATATATCATATTTCTAATGGCAAAGTAATCCCCTAGGTGGTTCATCCAAGAAATCGGCAAAGTCAAGTTTATATGAAATTTGTACTGCCAACTGTTGGAACCCACCTGTATTTATTTGCTGCAAGGAGGAAGGCGCCAGTCACTTGAGAGTGTGAGTGTCCCAAGTTTTCTCGCAATATTTTTTTTATGTGAACATTATAGTTTTACATTAGGCTCCAATCAGATGCTTGCAACAATATGTTAGAATCTTAATTTAACTCTTTTGGCGCTTTCTTGGGGACCTATTTTATAAGATTATAAATTACCAAACAAAAATAAAGGACTTGATAAATGTTATGTTGCAGAACACTAACCCTTGCTTTTATGAATTACAAAGAGAAGCAGGAACCATATGCTGCTGCAGGTTGTTAAGTCTTTGATCAACAGTCTCCTTGAAGTTTGTCTACCAAATAGAGAACATTAGTGTCTAAAAAGTAAAAACTATACATGCTGTTTCTCCTAACAAACTGCCGGAGTACTTGCACAAAATCTCTTCATTTTTTTTCAGCATTGCTAACAATCATTCTCACTTCGACAGGTTTACTTATAGGGTGATCGTGAAGCCTGATTGTTTGCCAAAATGTGTTATTGACGTAACAGGAAGGCCAGCTACCAAGAAGAAAGTAGCTGCAGAGCATGCAGCTGATGGGGCTGTTTGGGTCTTAAAAAATGAATTTTTGTAGATCAATATAGAGGCTGTAACTTAGTTCAGAAAAATTACATGTATATGAATCAACTAGTTATGTGAAAGTTATTTGACTAGATAACTGAATGTAACAATTCAGTTAATACTAGTTTAATGCTCGTGCTTCGCACACGGGAGTTCATATTTTAAATAAATTTTAATAAATTATGGGTAGTTTTATAATGTAGAAATGAAAAATGATAGTAGTACTAAAAAGTTGCCTACTTTAATAGTTAAATTTGTTAATTTCTTAAAGAACATGAGGTGTTTTGATATTTTAAATTACAATTAGTATAACAAATTATTAATACAATAATCAATTTTAGAAAGATCAAAAAATTGAACATTGTAACATTATTTTAGTAGTGTCAACTATATCATGTTTTAAAACTGTAGTAGATAAAAAGAATAAATTAAAACAATTAAATCATAATACGGGAAAAAAATGAAGTTAGTATGCTATCACTCAATTTAAAGTTAAATTTTAAAAAAATACATTAAAGTCACAGACACGCACAACACAGAGACACGTGGATAGATTTTAAGACATCACAGAATGGGGAGCAAGCAAGGAACTCTTCTTCTTCCTTTTTTTCTCCGATTAAAAAAAAATTAAACAAAATAATTTTTCACAAAATAAAAGAATTTGGATAATGAAATTAGTAGTCAACTATTGAACTGCCAAGAAAAATGACACACATCATTGAACAAAATAATTTTTCACAAAATTAAACAAAATCATTAAAATAATTTATTTAAGTAATTTGTTATCATTAAACAAAATTTAAAATAATTTAAAATTTGTGGAAGGAAATAATTTTTGGCAAGAATGTTTTAATTGGATGGCCCTGGCGGGCCTATTATAATTATAATTGATAATTGTTAGAAATGAAATAATTTTTGGAAACAAAATAATTCGTGTTTTGTCAATGAATTTTTTTTTTGGCAAGAATGTTTTAATTGGATGGCCCTGGCGGGCCCATTATAAATTTATAATTATAACCAATTATTTGGCATTAATAATAACAACTGCCAATAAAAATTGACAATTGTTAGAAAGTAAATAATGTTTGGCAAGAAAATAATTTGTGTTTTGTGAAGGAAAAAATTATTTGGCATTTTGGAATATTTTAATTGGATGGTCCTGGCGGGCCCATTATAATTATAACCAATCAAAATCATTTGTTAACAATTTTTGGTATTATCAAGGAAATAATTTTTGGCAAGAAAATAATTTGTGGTTTGTCATGATGTGTATTTTATATAATATCGGGTCAATATATTTTAAAATATGGATCGTATCATATAACCGGATGGGTTATATAAATGGACCCCATTATAATTATAACCAATCAAAATCATTTGTTAACAATTTTTGGTATTATCAATGAAATAATTTTTGGCAAGAAAATAAATGTGTATTTTATATAATATCGGGTCAATATATTTTAAAATATGGATCATATCATATAACTGGATGGGTAATATAAACGAATAATATAAACGGATCCCGAACCTAATCCTAAGCATATAATTTACTACTATAATGGATCATGGATATCTATCAAACCTGAATATGGATCCCGAACCTGAGGAAAAGGTTATCCAACAATTTATAATATATAGATAGGGAGGGTATGAAAATCTACCCCCTCAAGTGTAGAAGTTTTATGTACATTTCTATATTATTAAGTTTTTTTTGCTTTTTTTTTTGTTGTCAAGGAAAATTCTTTATTAGCCTCTAAAAAAATTGAGGCTACAAAATATAAGATAAATATATTGAATAAAGACCCTCAATATCACAATTTTAGAGTAATTGGTCCAAAATATCACAACTTACCCTAAATATCACTTCAAAACAAAACAAAGGATCGTGTAGCGTTTTAAGATTTTTTTTTTTTTTTTAATTATTAGAAACGCTATTGCGTTTGGTGTCTTGTTGTTTTGTTATTATTATTTTTTTTTAAAAAAAAAGCTGACAAACGCAGTATAAGTTGGCGTCTCCTAAAAAACAAAACCTTAAATTGCGTTTCCTTTGATGAGTGGAGGGTGGAAACAATTTCTTAAATAGCGTTTTTCTTTAATGACTGGCGTTGGGAGTGGCGGGGGAGGGGGGAGTGGCGTTGGGTGTTTTTCAAAATTTTTTTTTTGTTTTCTCTTCAAAATATATTTGCAAACAATATTAAAAAACTTATAAACCAAATTTCAATTAAAATTGTATTTTTTAAATTTAAAAAATACATTTAATTAATTTTAGTGGTTCAACAATTAACTTTTGGGCCGTATACGAACTTAGGGTTTAGGGTTGTTTACAACCTTAAATCCTAGACCCTAAACCTTAACTTATCCTAATTTTTAAACGCGTTAGCGCTTAAAAATCAGGCCGCCAGATTCAATTTTTTAATTAAAATTCTAAATTTAGAAAAAGTAATTTAAATTAAATTTAGGGGTTCAACAATTAACTTTTGGGGTTCAACATTTCCATTTTGGGTTTCAGAAATATTCAGAATGACGAATAAACCGTATACGAACTTAGGGTTTAGGGTTTGGGCCTTAAACCCTAACTTATCCTGATTTTTAAACGCGTTAGCGTTTAAAATCAGGCCGCCGGATTAATTTTTTATTTAAAATTTTAATTAAATTTAGGGGTTCAATAATTAATTTTTAGGGTTCAATGTTTGCTTTTTGGGTTTCAAAAATATTCAAAACAACGAATAAACCGTATACGAACTTTAAAAAATATAAGTTTATATTTTAATTGACCATTTATAAATAAATTTTTATATTTTTTTGCAAATATATTACTTCAAGTAGCGTTTTATTCAGAAATAAGTTTCCTGCATAATTTTATCAAAAAAAAAAATGTTTCCTGCATAAACACAGTTTTAATAAGCGTTTTTATGTAATAACCAAATATGATTCAACGTTTTCAGGTGGTAACAAACTTTAAAGCAGCGTTCCATAGGAAACACCTGATCCAGTAGAGTAAACGCTCCATAACCTAGCGTTTTGGCCTTCCAAAACCAAATTTTATTTAGCGTTTTCAGTTAAAAAAAATATATGTAACGCTACACGATGTAGTGTTTTCTTAAGAAAATGAAAACGCTACACGAACCTCTGTCTTGGAGTGATATTTGGGGCCAAGTTTTTGAACTGTGATATTTGGGACCATTTACTTTAAAATTGTGATATATGGGGCCAACACCTAGTCAAAAGTTTCAGTCCAATTGAACAATAAACAGAAATATTGGTATTTTCCTACTTTTTCCCCCTTATTGGTATTTGATTTTTCTTTAATTTTTATTCTTTCCCAAAAAATTTGTTCAAATTTAAAAATTATGTTAAATTGATAAGTTTAATTTAACTAATATCCCTAACTATTTAGTAATTACTTAAAATTTCATTATTAAAAAGGAACAATTTGTAATATCAATAATATTTTAGGAAAGTTATTAATATATTTAATTTGATGGAATCTATACTATTATATAAATTCCGGAACATTAAAAGTTTTGGTACCTGTTTTTTGGTACCAATTTTTTTGTACTTCGTGAATTTACTTATTTACCCTTTATAAAAAAGAAAAATAAATATATGATATTTATACTTTTAAAACATCTATAATAAATAATAACATAATATAATTAATGGTAAGTAGTCGCTTACCTTTTTTCACATTTACTTTTAATTGAAGATATTACCTTTTATAAACACCTAAAAACATCAATGTATCTTCCAATCATTAATATTTCCTTTCGAATTAAAACATGTTACCTTTTTAATTTAAAACTAATCTTTATTAATATTTTCTTTCGAATTAAAACACTGTACCTTTTTAATTTAAAACTAATTTTACAATCATTAATATATACCCGAAAATATCACACCATATTTTTCAATTTTTAATAAAATATATTTAAAATCTGCATACGTCGGTACCTTTTTAATTTAAAACTAATTTTACAATCATTAATATATACCCGAAAATATCACACCATATTTTTCAATTTTTAATAAAATATATTAAAAATCTGCATACGTTGTTTATAATTAGAAAACATTAGTATAATCCGTAAACATGAGTATATTAAAATTATATAAAATTAAAATTAATTAATAATTATATAATACCCGAAACATTAGAAATTTTGGTAACTATTTTTTGGTATATGTTTTTTGGTATTTCGTGAATGTACTTATTTACCCTTCATTATAAAGAAAAATATATATGATATCTATACTATTAAAACACCCAAAAATAAATAATAACATATTATAATTAAAGGTAATTAGTTGATTGTCTTTTTCATATTTACTTTTAGTTGAAGATATTACATTTTATAAACACCTAAAAACCTCAATCATATCATATTTTCCAATCAATTCATATCTAGCAATAATTAATATATACCCAAAAATATCACACCATATCATATAATCAGTAGTAAAATATAATAGAAATTCGTATTACGAATAATGACCATTAAATTTTTAGTAAAAAAACAGAATCGTAAGATCTAATTATTAAATATATTATATGATTAAATTAATTTACTAAAATTTCAAATTTTATCAACGACATATTTATTTTAAAATTTTATAATATAAGTTTCAAACCATGCATATCATTAATTAAATTTATATTAAATTATTAATATTAAAATTAAAATAAAATATTTTAAATAATGATTATATAAAAATATAGTTATAACATAAAATAAAATTTATTACATATCAACAAAAATCCGTGCATCGCACAGGTTATAAGCTAGTAAAAGGTAAATTTTGATTTACGGATAAGAAAATTGGTATGGAAGGACCATTTTTAAATTTAATAAAAAGATTAACCGATTGCCTATATTAACTGAAAGGAAAATGAATTAATGCCCAAAATATCCATTTTTTTACTATCTCTTAGCCCTTACTGAAATACATACGCGCGGAATTTGGTGCCCAAATTACCCATGGAATACGCATTTTGCATCGGCGCATCCTATTACTGTGTAATGGGATGTTTAATCTAAAGTTTAATACTCCCTCTGTCCCATCCATTTCTTTAAAATTTCCTTTTTGGGACGTCCCACCAATTCTTTACATTACTAAAAATAGTAACTTTTAATAATAAAATACATTATTACATCCACTACTTCACTCCACTTTTTCAACACTTTACATTATTACACCCACTTCACTTATTTTAACAATAAAATCACTATTACACTCACTACTTCATTTATTTTAACAATATTACATCCACTATCCTTGGTCTCCGTGCCCAACCCCCATGTTAAGAATCTAACGGGATAGAGGGAGTATGTTTTAAAATTGGTATGACTGTGTAGAGAACTGAAAGACGATTCCAATGACATCTAATACGTAAACGGAGGATGAACGGAGAGGGTCGAACGAAGCTCATTGGAAAATAACGAACCAATCGGAAAAAAACGAACTAAGCTTCTAGGCGTTGCAAATCCAACGAAACAAATGGTTTGAAATTGGTGTAGTCATGTAGATCGTCGAAGGGCGATTCGATTGGTGTATAATACGCTATGGGCAAGGGTAACGGAACGTGGTCGGATTTTTATTTTTCCGACGAAAATCGCCTCAAAATCGCCATGATCGGGGAGAGTCGCATAAAACTGAGGCAAAATGACAGATGATGTCAGCTGGCGTCATCACGCAGGTCACAGTTGCGCAACACCTGATGCACCGGATCAAAATGCATATCCTAGAGACATACGGCTATGGCATAGGCGTAACTGACTCTTTACTCTTCTACATTAGGCGTATCGGTGGTTACTCCTTTGACATAGGCATATCCAATGGGTATTTTGGACGCGCAGCGCGACTTTTGGGCATTTTAGTAATAAAATAATAAAAAGTGGGTATTTAAGGGACTCACCCAAGAAAAATGTTATGTTTTCCTCAAAAAATTTTCCCAAAATTATTACCAAATACTGATGTGTAATTAATGTAAAGATAATTTTCCTAATAATAAAATATGATCTCACATGTATTAATGTATCCATAAACGAAATTTCGCCACATATCATCATTCATGACAAATCATTTGCTAAAAAGATTAATTGAAATACTAGTATAGCTTAATCGAAAGTTGTTGTCAGTCCCAAAAAAAATGAAAATAAAAATTGTTGTCTGCAATTAATTTTTTTATTTATTGCATTTACAAAAAGAAAAAGAATTTTTTTATTTCATTGCGTGAACTGTATACTATTATATATAGAATTTTGGCCAAGAATACCCAAAAACATATATCACATAATAAGAATATCACAAAGCATTAATGATGGTCATAAATACCCGTTTATTATTCTTTTACCCTTTCCCAAAAATGCGTAATAGGCTCCCCTTGTAGGTCTATTACCCCTCTCCCAAATACATAATACTAGCTTAAAATCCGTGCGATGCACAGATTTATTTTGATATTATATTATTTGTTTTATTAATTCGATTTACTTTTTTTAAAATATAAATTTTGGAGGCTTAAATTTTTAAATGAGATAATTTGATAATAATTATATAAATGTTATCCATTATATTTATATGAAAAGAGAGATTTTAGGTAGAAAATATTGAAAAGATGATACATCTTAGTTCAAAAAGGTAATCGGTTAATTATAAGTAATTATGAAATTATAATTTAATTTTATTAAATAGAATGCCTTGATTTAACTGAAAAAAGTGAGGTGTTAGTTAGAGAAAATTAAAAAGGAAACATGTTTTATGTAAAAAAGGTAATTGATTAGTTTATAATAATTATAATTCAATTATGTTATTTTACTAAATAAAATTGCTCGTAAAGTTTTAAGAAAAGAGATATTTTAGTTAGAAAATATAGAAAAGATGATACATTTTAGCTGGAACTTAATCGGTTAATTATTAACATTATAATATTGTTATGTTATTTTATTAAATAGAATCGCATGCGATATAATTGAAAAAAAGATAGATTTTAGTTAGAGAAGATAGAATAGGTAATGTGAAAATTAAAAAAATGACATGTTTTAGGCGAAAAAGGTAATTGATTAGTTTATAGTAATTATAATTTAATTTATGTTATTTTACTAAATTAAATTGTTCGTAGTGTCTTTAGATAGTGAGAAATTAATGTTGCCCGTGATATTTTTAGAAAAAGGGAATTTTAATTATGACATATGGAAAAGATGATATGTTTTAGCTAAAAAGGTAATTGGTAATTATTAGTATTATATTATTATTATTTTATTAAATAGAATCACCCATGATATATTTGGAAAAAGAGATATTTTAGTTAAAGAGATATTTTAGTTATAGAATAGAGAAAAGGTAACATGTTTTGGCTGAAAAAGGTAATTGATTAGTTAATAGTAATTATAATATAATTATGTTATTTTATTAAACAAAATTGCTCGTAGTGTTTATAAAAAAAGGAAATTTTTTAGATAGATACAATATAAAAGATATTGTGTTTTACCTTAAAAGAAAAATTAATTAGTTAGTGAAAAATAGAAAGGGTAATATGTTTAATCTGAAAAAGGAAATTATGTAATTAGTTAGTAGTCAAGTAAGGGTAAATAAGTAAAATCAACAGGTACCGAATTTGTTTAGAAATTTTTTAATACTTACAAAAATGTCCACCATCCATTACACTACAAATCTTTTAACCTTAGGTAACTCCCTTGAGGTCAACCTCAGGGACATTTTTCTCTATAAAATATATTATATTTTACCTGAAAAAGGAAACTGCTTAGTTATTTTAAAAAAAAGGTAACATGTTTAACCTGAAACAGGAGATTAAATAGTAAAGTAAAAATTTTATTTAAATGAAATATAAAAGAAGATTTTTAAAAAGGTAATCCGTGATGTAATTGGAAAAAGAGATATTTTAGTTAGAGAAAAGAGAAAAGATAATTTGAATGAAAAAATTAATTAATTAGTTAATAGTAATTATAATATACTTTTTAGTTAGATAAAATATAAAAGATATTATATTTTACCTGAAAAAGGAAACTACTTAGTTATTAAAAGGAAAAGAAAAGGTAACATGTTTAACCTGAAAAAGGAAATTGATTAGTAAAGCAAAAATTTTAGTTAGATAAAATAAAAAAAAAGATTTTATCTATAATGTAATTAAATAAGGGTAAATAAGTAAAATCAACAGGTACCGACCAAACAAACTTTTAATGTTTCGGCTTTTATATAATAGTACTAGCTTATAACCCGTGCAATGCACGGGTTTTTTTTAATATGTTATTTAAATTTTATTTTATGCTATAATTATATTTTTATATAATCATTATTTTTTAAAAATTATTTTAATATAATTTAATATAAATTTAGTTAATCATGATTTAAAATTTACAATATTATAGGATTTTAAGTTAAATATGTCGTTGACGGGATTCGAAACTTGTATTTTTAGTAAAATTCTTTAATCATAAAAAATATCTTATAATTACACCTAACGGTTCTTATTAATTACTAAAAATCTAACAGTAAAATGGTTTAATATTTTTCGGTATACATTAATGATTGCAAATTATTGGTTTAAGTTTTATATTATAAATTTTTTTAAAAAAATATGTCTGATAGAATTCGAACCTTGAAATTTTAGTAAATTTATTTAAACATATAATATATCTAATCATTAGATCTAATGGTTCTGATTTTTTACTAAAAATATAACGGTCATTATTCGTTGTATATATATATGTCTATTATCTTTTGTTAGTGATTAGACAATATAGTGTTATTTTTTTGGGTATATATTAATTATTGTAAGATTATATTTTAAAATAAAAGTTAACGTGTTTTATGTAGAAAGAAATATTATTGATTGGAAGATATGATATCTTAGGTGTTTATAAAATGTAATATCATCAATCAATTAAAAGTAAACATCTTTTAATTAAAAAAAGGCAATCGACTAATTATCACTAATTATATTATTTTACTATTTATTTTAAGATGCACAAGTTTCTTTTATTATATTATATAAATTTAATTTAATATTACAATTATGTTTTTATATAATCATTATTTTTAATATTTTTTTAATTTTAATATAATTTAATATTCTCATGTTTACGGATTATACTAATATTTCCTTATTATAAACAATGTATACGGATTTTTAATATATTTTATTAAATAGTGATATAATTGGGAAAAAAACATTTTAGTTAGAGAAAAGAGAAAAGATAAAAAATTAATTTATTAGTTAACAGTAATTATAATTTGTTTTTTAATTAGAAAAAATATAAAAGATATTATATTTTACTTGAAAAAGGAAACTGTTTAGTTATTAAAAAAAAGGTAACATGTTTAACCTGAAAAAGTAGATTGATTAGTAAAGTAAAAATTTTAGTTAAATAAAATATAAAAGAAGATTTTTAAAAGGTAACCCGTGATATAATTGGAAAAGGAGATATTTTAGTTAGAGAAAAGATAATTTGAATGAAAAAATTAATTAATTAGTTAATAGTAATTATAATATGCTTTTTAGTTAGATAAAATATAAAAGATATTATATTTTACCTGAAAAAGGAAACTGCTTAGTTATTAAAAAGAAAAGAAAAGGTAACACGTTTAATTAACCTGAAAAAGGAAATTGATTAGTAACGCAAAAATTTTAGTTAGATAAAATATAAAAAAAAATATTTTATCTATAATTAAGTAAGGGTAAATTAGTAAAATCAATAGGTACCAACCAACCAAACTTTTAATGTTTCGGCTTTAATATAATAGAATAGATAGATATTATAATATTACTAACTTAAAACCCGTGCGATGCACGGATTTCTTTTAATATTATATGATTTTTTTATTAATTTGAATTACTCTTTTTAAAATAAGAATTTTGGAGGCTTAAATTTTTAAATGAGATTATTTGATAATAATTATATAAATGTTATCCGTGATATTTCTAGGAAAAGAGGGATTTTAGTTAGAAAATATTGAAAAAATGACATTTTAGTTGAAAAAAATAATCGGTTAATTATTGGTACTTATAAAATTTATACTATTATAAAAAGACGAAACATTAAAAGTTTTGGTACCTGTTTTTTGGTACTTTGTAAAATTACTTATTTACCTTTCATTATAAAGAAAAATAAATACACCTAAAATAAATAATAACATAATATAATTAATTATAATTAGTAATAATAACATAATATAATTAATGGTAATTAGTCGATTGCCTTTTTCATATTTACTTTTAGTTGAAGATATTACCTTTTATAAAACTAAAAACATCAATCGTATCATATCTTTCGATCATTAATATTTTCTTTCGAATTAAAATATGTTATCTTTTTAATTTAATTAAAATATGTTACCTTTTAAATTTAAAAAAAAATCTTACGATCATTAATATATACCTGAAAATATCACACCAAAAACCTAAAATAAATAGATTAGTAAGTAATAATAACATGATATAATTAATGTTAATTAGTCGATTACTTTTTTCACATTTATTTTTTGTTGAAGATATCATCTTTTATAAACACCTAAAAACATCAATCGTATCATATATTTCGATCATTAATATTTTCTTTCGAATTAAAATACGTTACCTTTTTAATTTAAAACAATTCTTACAATCATTAATATATATCCGAAAATATCACACCATAATATAATTAATGGTACTTTACCTTTTTAATTTAAAACAACATTTTCACATTAACATAATAAAATTAATGGTAATTAGTCAATTGTCTTTTTCACATTTACTTTTAGTTAAAAATATTACCTTTTATAAACACCTAAAAACATCAATCGTATCATATCCGATCATTAATATTTCCTTTCGTATTAAAACACGTTACCTTTTAATTTAATGACTAATATATACCCAAAAATATCACACCATAATTTCCAATTATTAATAAAATATATAAAAAAACGTATACATTATTTATAATAAGGAAATATTAGTATAATTCGTAAACATGAGTATATTAAATTAAATCAAATTAAAATTAAAAAAATTATTTAAAAAATTTATTATATAAAAACAAAATTGTAACATTAATTAAAATTTATAATATAATAAAGAAATTCGTGCATTGCACGGGTTATAAGCTAGTTATTATTTAATTTTATTAAATAGAATGTCGTGATTTAACTGGAAAAAGAGAGGTCTTAGTCTGAAAAAATTAAAAAGGAAACATGTTTAGGTGAAATAGGTAATTGATTAGTTTTCAGTAAATATAACTCATTTATGTTAGAACCGCCCGTGATATAATTGGAAAAAGACAGATTTTAGTTAGAGAAAATAGAAAAGGTAATGTGAAAATTAAAAAGGTGACATGTTTTAGGTGAATAAGGTAATTGATTAGTTTATAGTAATTATAATTTAATTTATGTTATTTTATATTAATTAAATTGCTCGTGTCTTTAGATAGTGAGAAATTAATGTTGACCATGATATTTTTAGAAAAAAGAAATTTTAATTATGAAATATGGAAAAGATGTTATGTTTTAGTTGAAAAAGGTAATCAGTAATTATTAGTATTATAATAATATTATTTTATTTTAGTAAATAGAACCACCCGTAATATAATTGGAAAAAAATATATTTTTGTTACAGAATAGGAAAAAGGTAACATGTTTTGGTTGAAAAAGGTAATTGATTAATTAATAGTTACAATAATATAATTATGTTATTTTATTAAACAAAATTGCTCGTAGTGTTTATAAGAAAAGAAAATTTTTAGTTAGATACAATATAAAAGATATTGTGTTTTACCTAAAAAGAGAAATTAATTACTCGTAGTGTTTATAAGAAAAGAGAAATTTTAGTTAGATACAATATAAAAGATATTGTGTTTTACCTAAAAAGAGAAATTAATTAGTGTGCAAAATAGAAAAGGTAATATGTTTAATTAAAAAAGGAAATTAATTAGTTAATAGAATGGATTTTATTTGTAATTAAGTAAGGGTAATTAGGTAAATTCAATAGGTACCAACCAACCAACCAAACTTTTAATGTTTCGACTTTTATATAATCAACTAGCTTATAGCCCGTGCGAAGCACGGGTTACTTTTAAATACTTTTAAAATTATATAATTAAATAAAATAGAGAATAATTTATTACGAATTTATTAGTAATAATAATAGTTTAATAAATGATATGTATTGATTAGAATTAATAATATAAAATCTTAATGTAAATTTGTTGTTGATGGGATTTGAACCTTGATCTTTGGAAGATGGATTTAAATAAAGAATATTCTTTATTATTAGATCTAACGGCTATGTGAAAAGTATTTATGTTTGATACATGGTGTTGAAAAAGAAGAGAAAAGTCGAAGAAGATTGTGTATTGAATTGATGAAGATTGCGCAGATGAGGTTTAGTAATGGTGTAAATATAAAATACTACTCTATATTGGTTTAACGGAATTCATTTGATTTGTTTTATATTATAAATAATTTAAAATATAAAATTAAATAATTAGAGTGAAAACCAAAACTTAGGAGAAAACCAAAACTTAGGAGAAAACCAAAACTTTCAATGTTTGGGCTTTAATATAAAAGTATAGATATATTCTTAATGTCTGCTAGTATTGTATTTTAAAAATTACTGCTTTTACCCTTCATTTTTTTATTCTTCTTTATTTCTTTGATGCCCTTTTTTGTCATTACACAGGAAAATTACAGCTTTTATCCTTTATGTTTTTAACCTTCTTTATTTTTTTGATGTCCCTTTTTGTCATTACACAATATTTGGAGCGACCCAATTTAGATTGGATCGACCCAAATCTCCTTTATTAATCAATTTCCTTTTTCAGGTTAAACATATTACCTTTTCTATTTTTCAATAACTAAATAATTTACTTCTTAGATAAAATACAATATCTTTTACATTTTATCTAACTAAAATTTCTCCATTTTTAAAAACTACGATCAATTTTGTATAATAAAATAACATAATTATATTATAATTAGTATTAAATAATTATTTACCTTTTTTGAGCCAAAATACGTTACCTTTTCTCTTTTCTCTCACTAAAATCTCTCTTTTTCCAATTGTATCATGGACGGTTACCTTTTTCAAACACGTTACATTTTTTCCCTTCTCTTACGAAAATCTCTCTTTTTCCAATTATATCACGGGCGATTCTATTTAATAAAAATAAAATAATAATATTATAGTACTAATAATTAACTGATTACCTTTTCAACTAAAACGTATCATCTTTTATATTTTTTCTAATTAAATTCCTTTTTTTCTAGAAATTTCAGGGGCAACATTAATTTCTCATTTTCTAAAAACTATGAGCAATTTTATTTAGTAAAATAACATAATTAAATTATAATTACTATAAACTAATCAATTACCTTTTTCGCATAAATTATGTCATCGTTTTAATTTTCACGTTATCTTTCTATTTTTTAAAACTAAAATCTCTCTTTTTCTGATTTTATCACGGGCGGTTCTGTTTAATACAATAAACTAATAATATTATAATATTCATAATTAACCGATTGCATTTTTTATCTAAAACGTATCAATTTCTATTTAATAAATAAAATAATAATTATATAAAAACTAATAATTAGCCGATTACCATTTTCAAGTAAAACCTATAATTTTTTCTATATTTTCTAACTAAAATCCCTCATTTTCTAGAAATATCACGGATAAAATTTATATAATTATTATCAAATCTCATATAAAAATTTAAGCCTCCCAACTTTATATTTTAAAAAAATTAACTTAAATTAATGAAAAATTCATATAATATTAAAAAAAAATCGTGCATCGCACGGGTTTTAAACTTGTATAATAAAAATTCGTATACAACGAATAATATCCGTTAGATTTTTAGTTAAAAATTGGAACTGTTATATACTTATATAAAGGAGAAACGAGGGGAGGTAAAGTGGCACCGGTCAAATAGCTCGGTTCTATTTTGTTCAATTTCTCAAATTTTTGAATTAATAATTCCAATGATTAAAAAAAAATCTCAATTCCATTTTAAAACTTTACTAATAGTGGAAATTAAATATATAGTTTCATTATTTTTTACCTATAAAATCTTTACTAACGAAGTAAAGTAAATATCTAAATTGCATTTTAAATTTTTACTAATCGAGGAAACTTAATATACAATTTCAATATCCTTACCTTTAAAATTGCATTTTAAAACATTGAAAGTTTGGTCGGTCGGTTAGTTGGTTGGTCGGTCGGTCGGTCGGTACCTATTGTTTTTACTTAATTACCCTTACTTAATTATAAATAAAATTTCTCCTAATAACTAATCAATTTTTGTTTTCAAGTAAAAATATTAAAATAATCAATTTCCTTCTAAAATACGTTACATTTTCTATTTTCTTTAGCTAAAATCTCTTTTTCCCAATTAAATGACGCCCTTACTTAATTATAAATAAACAATTTCACAATAACTAATCAATTTTCTTTTTCAAGTAAAACATATTAAAATAATCAATTTTTTTAAAAAAATGTTACCTTTTCTATTTCCTTTAGCTAAAATCTATAGTTTTCCAATTATATGGCGCCGGTTGGTTGGTTAGTTGGTTGGTCGGTACCTATTGTTTTTACTTAATTACCCTTACTTAAATATAAATAAAATTTCTCCTAATAAGTAATCAATTTCTGTTTTCAAGTAAAACATATTAAAATAATCAATTTCTCTAAATTGCATTTTAAATTTTTACTAATCGAGAAAACTAAATATACAACTCAATTGCATTTTAAATTTTATTAATAGTGGAAATTAAATATCACTAACAAAATATAATAAAAATTCGTATACAACGAATAATATCCGTTAGATTTTTAGTTAAAAATTAGAACTATTATATAAATATATAAAGGAGATCCGAGGGGATCTAAACCTCTACTATTATCCTTCATTTTTTTATTAATAATATAATTAATGATAATTAGCCGATTGCCTTTTTCAATTAAAAGATGTTTACTTATAATTGATATGATATTACCTTTTATAAATACTAAAATATCATATCTTCCAATCAATAATTTTTTTCTCTCTAATCAGCATTTGGAGCGATCCAATTGGATCAACCCAAATCTAAACCTCTACTATTATCCTTCATTTTTTTATTAATAATATAATTAATGATAATTAGCTGATTGTCTTTTTCAATTAAAAGATGTTTACTTATAATTGATGATATTACATTTTATAAATACCTAAAATATCATATCTTCCAATAAATAATTTTTTTTCTATTAATTAAAACACGTAATTTAAAACATAATATTGCAATAATTAATACATACCCAAAAATATGACTTCATATCTTCTAACCAATAACAAAATATAACAAAAATTCGTATACAACGGATAATATCCGTTAGATTTTTAGTTAAAAATTAGAACTGTTAGATTCAATGATTAAATATATTACATGATTAAATTTATTTACTAATTCCATACCCAAAAATATGACATCATATCTTCTAACCACTAACAAAATATAATAAAAATTCGTATACAACGAATAATATCCGTTAGAATTTTATTTAAAATTAGAACAGTTAGATCTAATGATTAAATATGTTACATGATTAAATTTATTTACTAAAATTTCAAGGTTCGAATTCTGTCAACGATACTATTATCCTTCATTTTCTTAATCTTCTTTATTTCTTTGATGCCCCTTTTTACCATTACACAGCATTTGGAGCGACCCAAATTAGATTAGATCGACCCAAATCTAAACATATACTATTTTTTGTCATTACACAACATTTGGAGTAACCCAATTGGATCGATCCAAATCTAAACCTCTACTATAGTATTATCCTTTATTTTTTTATCTTTCTTTATTTCTTTGATTCTCCGTTTTGTCATTACTCAAATCTATCTCTGTCATTTTTCACCTTGAAATCCATGCCGCTCAAATTTTCACACTGCTAGATTTTGATGCATGTTTGCACTTTTCAAATTTGAAAGCTGGGTTTTTCACCAAATTAACATCTCAACCCCCTGAAGTAGGGGTTAAGGTATGTGTACTAGAC
The DNA here is from genome assembly GCA_037693485.1 of Kitagawia praeruptora. NCBI lineage: Eukaryota > Viridiplantae > Streptophyta > Magnoliopsida > Apiales > Apiaceae > Kitagawia > Kitagawia praeruptora. Next base: position 20,465,450 of record CM075351.1, on the reverse strand, counting down.
CTCCGTACGGGTCATATATGTTTGGTTCCAGTTTTCAGTTTGGCCATAAGAGTTAAGTTTTTATTGATTTCACAATATTAAAAATTAGACAGGATAATATTTGTTTGGTTTTGATTTTGGTTTAGAATTTAAGAATTAAAGTTTTAATGAATTACCCGATGTTATAATAATATACAGGACACCAGAAAGGTACCTTTAAAATATTTGCTTGGCCTTTCAATTTTTTATTTTACATGTCGTAATAACAAAGGTAGTTGGAAAGATTACCAGTTAATAACATTGACACAGTACGGACCATGTTATTTGTAAATAATCTTGGGACTCAGTTTGATACTTATAGACATTATTTTGTTTTCAAGCAAGTTTATGTTCTTTATGGATTTGTTCAACTTAATGTTCATGGGGTACACATGCTACGTACCAGAAGGTCTTATGGAATAGCATACTTTTTATCGGATGTCTCCGAAGGGACTATGGAATAGCATACTTAGAAACTCAGACCCACGTCACAAGCCTCACCCTCTGGGTCAGGTAACATTGCTCTTATTTATGCTCTAAATATCTTCTTTACTCGCGTTCAATTTCACTTCATATATGATCTCATATTTAGCACTTTCACTTGAGCTCCAATTTAAAATATAAAAGCACTAACTTTTTCCTTTTTCAGTTTAGTTGGCTTTTTGAGAGAGAATAAGTAATGGAAAATGTGATTGTTATAATTTGTAATCATACATTATTTAAAGATAAAAGTGAATATGTGAGCTTCTTGCGGAGACCTGTGTTTTTGGTAAACAGTATTATCCTTCATTTTTTTAATCTTTTTTATTTATTTAATGCCCCTTTTTGTCATTACACAGCATTTGGAGCAACCCAATTTAGATTGGAACAAAAAATTCTAATATGATATTGTACTTATTTTCAGTAATGTTTTAGTACTACGATTGTACCTCCAGCCTTTCTCTTCTCCTCCAGCTACATAATTTTAAATATTGAAAACAAAATATAATACAAGAAGAAGTTTGCATTTATAAATATAGTTTACAAGCAGAGAGAGATGTTTAGTTACAGATAGACTACATAGCAACAACATAAGTGATAAAAAGAAAGATGTTATTTACAGATAGACTACATAGCAACAACATAAGTGATAAAAAGAAATATGGTCCACATGATGATCAAGCTAATGAAGTATTGAAGTAATTAACAAGCCTGAACCACATAAGCAACTTCCATTTTATAGGTATTGTTTATCATAACGTGGGTAATGGGTTTATGTATTCCAATTAATTTTATTTTTGGTTACCCCTCTAAGTTGATCACAAAAAAATTAACAACCCATCAAAATAAGTAGTTTAAGAATATATTCAAATTCAAATTATTATATTCATTTCAATAAGAACATACTTTTAATATAATAAAGTCAGCCATGGTGAAAGACCTTAATTTGAACATAATCAATAAATCTACAAGAATATTTATCTGATATTTTGGCTTGCTTATTTAATTGTATAATTTACTTATTTTTAATAAAAGAATCTAAATTAATAATATATATACACTATTTTTTCATACATGAATTTACTAATACAGTTTAATGGTCACGCTCTGGTGAGAATGAGAATAGTGAGAACACACATTTTCACTACATTTCAAGCTATTTTAAAGGGCCCCGCTAGGGGCATCTTCACCAAAAAAAAGTCATATAATTCTACCCTCTATCCATTCATAAAAAAATTAACAAAAAAATAAAATAAAATGAGAACAGTGAGAACACACATATTCGCTACATTCCAAACTATTTTAAAGGGCCCCGCTAGGGGCATCTTCACACAAAAGTCTTATAATTCTACCCTCTATCCATTCATAAAAAAATTTAACAAAAAAAATTAAAAATTGCTTGAAATGTGATCTCATTGTTCTCCAACATTTACACATTATATTAACTATGAGGTCTCATAGTTAATATAACACGTTCTTGATATTATATGAGGTTTAATGTTTTGGAGCCATTTAATGTTTTGGAGTCATTGGGGGTGAAGGAATTATCATTTTCGTATTTGAATAATGAAGACAATTTATTATTGTTTTCAATTAGAGAACAATATTTGTAAAAATATTTATTATTTTTATTGCAGATTTTGATGGATTAAATAAATTTTCAACATTGTTAAAATAGAATTGTATGCTACTTTTTATATAAATTTTAGCATATCATTATTTTATTAAATACTTATATAATTGTATCTAATATCTTGCTAAGAATTGATTATTTATATATTTGCATGCAATATATTTTTAAGAAATCAATCAAATTTGTTAAATTTTTGGTATTGTCAATTTAAATTAAGTAAGATGTTTTAAGAAATCAATCAAATTTGTTAAATTTTTGGTATTATCATTTTAAATTAAATAAGAAGCCGTGTACGAAGTACGGGCAAAATGCTAGTAGTAATAGTATAGTTTTATAAAATCTATTACCCCTCTCCCAAATGCGTGCGTAATAGAATGGTATTTATGGCCACCATCAGTAATTTGTCTCGTTAATTTTGTTAAAAAAGGAGGTATTTATGTCATTATTTCTTAAGTAATGGGGAGTTTTAATTTATGGGCACATACCATTTATTCACCATTTTGGAACAAAAATTTGGGAAACGTAGCATTTCCCCTTTATCTTATATATACGATGTATGCATCTAAAATCAAAACCCTTATCTTGAAATGCTTCTTCATGTATCAAAACCCTTGCCGACGGCGCCTCTTGTCGTCGCCGGCGGTTTCTTTCAACGTGGTATGCATTTGAAGAAAATCTCTTCATCGTTTTCCACCCCATCTCACAAACCTCTCAGGTCTCTCTCTCTCTCTCTCTCTCTCTCTCTCTCTCTCGATCGCTCCCCCCCTCTCTCTCTATCTCTTCTCTTCTCCCCCTCTCTTTCCCCTCTCTCTTTCTCTCTCCCCCTCCCTCTCTCTTATACATATATGTCAAATTCAAGTTTTAAATTTTATATGTGTGACTGTATGAATGAACTTATGCTGTAAAGTGTGTAGATATGCAGTGCTAGGTGCTGGCTTTGCTGGTTTATCTGTCACTTGGCACTTACTACAAGTACACCTTCCCTCTCTCTTTCCTTTAAATTTGTGTGTTTGGGCATATATCTTTATATGTGTGAAAATAAAATGTGTGAAAGGAACTTAATTTGCAGCATAGTCCTAAAGAATCTCATGTTTGCATTGACATTTTTGATGACATTGGAATTGGTGGTGGTGCTTCTGGAGTTTCGGGAGGACTTCTACACCCGTATTCTCCTAAAGGTTTTCCTTTTTTCCTAAAATTGTAAAAACGATTTCTTTGCCTTAACGAAATTTCATTCACTTTTGTCTCCCTATTGTTTGAATTGAAAATTGAGTTACGGTGCATTATAAAGTTTGGGTGTAACAGTTAAACCTCTTTGGAGGAGTATGGAGTGCTGGAAAGAAAGTTTGAAGCTATTAAGTGTTGCTGAAGCAGCAGTGGAACACAATAAGTTGAATGCCAGAAGTCAAGAATTGGGTCGTGATTCTGATGATTTTGTAGTACGGAGAAGGTTTTATTTTTATATGTTTTGTAGTTTTCGAAATTTCTTGTGTTTAAGAATAGCAACAAACATAAATTTATTCTTCGAGCTTTGTTCTTTTTCCATTGTGCACTTATACTAGGATGTAATTGCGTTTCAGAGGTATCATAAGACCAGCTGTTAGTCTGAAGAATTTGGATCTATTGAAAGAAGTAAGCTTGACAAACTATTGAATAGAATTCATACTTACTTTGGCTTCACATTGATTTCGTGGTTTCTTGTTCTACATTAGTAGAATGCTCAGAACTGCCTTGCCAGTTGCAGAGTAGAGCCCGTTGATAAGGAGGCTGCTGAAAGATTTGTGCCCAATTTATGTGTACCTTTCAATTTGGCTTTCTATATGCCTGAAGCTGTTAATGTTCATCCTCAGCGATATCTTGAGTTACATTCCTTACTCTTTAATCTTTATCTGCAGCACATCTTGTTTGAAAATTAGATACCCATTTAATTTTACCATATCTTCAATTCTTCGTTCATATTATTGATTATAAAAGTGCATCCACTTGGTGTAGAATCACATAGACCTGAAGGCACCAAGATCCAATTGATTGGGGAAATGTCATCTCTTCCTGACCCCGTGGAAAAAGATAATGACAGCTGCTCTTGTAAATCTCATACTACAGGTAATGATCAAGCAAGTAAAAGATATTTATGTTTGATTATATATGATATTTCTGATTGCAATCCCCTAGGTGGTTTATTCAAGAAGTCGGCAAAGTTACGTTTTTATGAAATTTGTGCTGCCATCTGCTTAGGATTTGCCTGTTTTTTAATGCTGCGAGGAAGTGGAAAGTTACTTGAGAGCGTGACTGTGCAAGTTTCCTTGCAGCATATAAATACAGGCGGATCCTAATAGCTCGCATCACAAATTTCATATAAACTTGACTTTGCCGACTTCTTGAATGAACCACCTAGGGGATTACAATCAGAAATATCGTATATAATCAAACATAAATATCTTTTACTTGCTTGATCATTACCTGTAGTATGAGATTTACTAGAGCAGCTATCATTATCTTTTTCCACTACCGTCTTATTCAAGAGGGTCAGGAAGAGATGACATTTCTCCATTTGATTCGATCTTGGTGCCTTCAGATCTACTTGGTTGTACACTAAGTGGATGCACTTTTTAGTCAACAATATGAATGAAGAATTGATTATATGGTAAAATTAGATGCCCATTTAATTTTACTATATCTTCAGTTCTTCATTCATACTATTGATTATTTCTGCTTTGTCTGTTCATCAGGCCTTATATTCTGCTTGTCAAAATCTAGTGAAAGACGTGTCTGTTTTAGGCTCACACAGAATAGAGCTAAATTTGCATAAAAAAGCTGTTATCAATCTCCTTGAACTATCAGGTAGGCTCTTTAAGTTCAGTTGCAAACCTTCAACCTGTAATACAAGATTGGTAGTACTCGATTCCTATTATTTTGTAATTAGCTTAATAATTTGAGTTGGCTGCTTCCAAGTAACTAGTTAAAGCATATAGTACCTATCTGAATCTTTGCCGCCAAAATGTAACAACTTATTTGTTTTTAGGGGAATACGACTCCGTGATTATTTGTCTAGGTGCCAGAGCAGCGTTTCTGCCTGAGTTGTCCGAAAGGCTTCCCTTGAGGACATGTAGAGGTATCATTGCTCACCTGCAGCTTCCAGATGATTGTAGGTTAGAGCCTTGTTACTTTCATGCACTGCTAACATCAAGATGCAAAACCTGACTATAAGTACTCTCGTTATTGCACAAAATTTTCCATATAAAGTTGTATTTTCATGCTTGTTTATTATTCATGCCCAATTGCTTTAGTAAATTCATGGCAACGAAAATAAATGGCTTATAGAATGTTTCAACTATCAAGACGAGGCTGGAAAATGGCAGTCACATCCATCTTTTTCTTTGTTTGCTAGGTTAGATGATATATATCAGTACATGCCTCTGTCTCTTGATGAAGAAGAGAGGGTAACCACATGATATGATAATTTTGGAATGTCTAAGAAAACTGCTTCTGGTCGTTTTTATTTTCGTAATTGGTGATTGCTGTTGGACAGTGTTCTAAACATTTGCACCTTATATGCCAGAGAAAGTTATCCAGAGCATGGTCCCTCAATCTTGTCAGATGCATGGATTGCTATCCACGGCCCCCATAATATATGTATAGGCTCAACGTGGGAATGGAAGTCAAGAAATTATGCTCAGAATGTCGCAGTAGAGGAAGCTTCAAAAGCTCTTGAAGAGCTTCTACCAAAAGCTTCTGCTATATATCCTCGGATAAAGAATTGGAAATACATTACCGCAAAGGCAGGTCTAAGGGCAATGCCACCACTTACATCTCATGGTTCACTTCCACTTCTAGGTTGTATAGATGAATATCTGATCGGAAAGCAGACCTGCAAGTTTTGGTTATTTACAGGGTTAGGTTCAAGGGGTCTGCTGTATCATGGTTGGCTTGGGAAATTAATGGCACAAGCAGTGGTTTCTTCTAATGAAGATGTATTACCTACTGAACTAACTGCTTGGAAGAGTAGAATGAAATAAAAATGACAACAGCTTTGTTTTTTTCCCATGTTGCAAACTAAAATCTGGGCTTGATAGTTGTGATGTTTTGCCGATTGTGAACATCTACTTTGTTCATATCGTTACTCCCTCAAAAGCGGTTAGCATGATGTCCTTAAGTAAACCGGGGTGTTACTGGAAGCCCCTGCAAGCTGCCAGGGTGTCTTCAAGGAGACATCACTGGGCTAAGAAAAGTATCATTTGCATCGTCGTCATGGATAAAACGTCAAGTCCTTTCCTGGTGCGGCAGTGCCTATTTAGACGTTCGAGTCATCCCAATCCCAAAAACATCTGTGTGCGACCGTTTAAAACAGGAATACGATCAATTTTTTTTTTTTTTTTATCAAAGCACTAGAAATCAAACTAGCAAGGCACATAGAACTGCAGTAAGCCATCAATGAAATATACTGTACACATCTGCAAGTCAAGAATAAAGTCCAACTTTTTCTAGAATTAACGATATATTTTCTCTTTACATGAACTTTTACACTGTGTTCCAAAAACTTTTTTTGAAAGAAAAGAAAAGAAATGTGAAGATTTGATTTCTTCGGGAACACAGCGCGCGTTAGGATGTAGATGATCCGGTAATTTACTATATGACACGAAAATTTAGTATTTGTGTTGCATTTTGAGTATATGATCGAGATCTAGTATCGATTTTGTGTTTACACTTTGAGTACGACATGAAATATATGAAATAAATAAATTATATTTACATATTAATATTCAAATTAGATATGTTAATATTTATATTATACTAATTTATTTATATGATTATACTTAATTTTATAATATTGTATGTAAATATGAGGTAAATTTAAATATTTAATACATAAATTGTAAAAGTTTCATAGAAAATTTAATATATAAATATAATTATTTTTTTAAAATTTACACGAAAACACAGCACTAAAAATACAACACAAATACGAAAGTATACGAACCCTAAATGGGTTAGTTGGATTTAGGTTTCATGTACACGAAACAAAAAGCGAAAATACACGACACTAACGAATAGACAGGTCTAATCGTAAATTGTAGATTAGAGCCTGGGGAAGGTTACTGGGTGGGGAAGCTCAGTATCAGTATAGCATGCTTCATATTTGTAGCTAATGTTAGATTTAGTCCTCATCTTAGCACATCGATTAAGCATGTATATATGGCATCATAAATCAAATAGAGTATGATTTAGCTACATTACTTATTTTCATTCAGGCTTTCCATTCAAGACTCCTTACTTTCTGGTTCAACATCCTCCATTAAGGACATTCATGCACAATAGATTTTTTTCGCTATAAAATCCCATTGCTCATTTGTTACTGTGATTTATAAACTACACTTGCAACTGCAGATTCTTACAGGACCGGTTCCGATGAGTAAAAGGTCCCATGCTAAAATTTTAAAATAAATCCCCGCTCCAAAATTTGAAGTAAGTATTATTTATTTTAACATTTGGTTTGTATATTAGGTACATGACTAGAGTACAAATTTTGGTTTAAGAGATCACAATTTACAGGGGTTCAATCCATTTCTACCGCAAATTTTCCAATATTTTTAATTTTTTTTATGTAATCTTGTTGTTGCATAATTTTATTGAATTTTTCTATCATTTTTTTCAGGAAAAAATACTCAATGCTTGTCTTTGACTCTCGTTTTCGCTTATGTTTTGGGAAAAAAAAATCATCAATTAACTTTTGATTAATAATGCATGTATTGTAAATATAATTTCAAACATAAATTTAAAATTATTTTAATTATTAAATATTTTAGCCCTTCGTTTTTTCTATTTGCATTTGCATGTCACTATCTACATGCAAACTCTTTTTGTTTTTTCTCTTTTTATTTTTGCACTTGAAGGAGTACTAGTTCGATAATTCGCTTTGCCCCTTAAATGAAATGAAAGAGTTCCATATATTACTAATTGATTATTTGGTCGTTTGGGGACAAGACAACCAGAGAAAGTTGTCTTCCTACATACTCTACCTCCCACATTAAATGGGGTTTATAATCCTATAAAAAGTTGTGGTATTTTGGTTTTTGTGATTACAAAAAATAGATATGTTAGTAGTATTTTCTAATATTTATTATTCAGTTTTTATATTTTCTATAATATTAATTATATATTGAAACTAATAAACATTTAATATGATATAATTAATTTTTTTTAAAAAAATAGGCCCCCTCCCCAAGGGGCCACATGCCATTGCACGTGTGGCAAGTGGCATGGGATCAAAGCATGTATAGTTTCATTTAAGTTTGATTAAATATGCTCGTGAACATAATTCATGAACATGTTCGTATTAATGTGCTCGTGAACATAATTCGTGAAATTCGATAACTGAGTTTGTTAACATGCTCGATATACAAGTTCATTAGCAATTCATAGATAATCATGTATATTTATATATGTTCGATGATTATTAGAATATACTCGAAACTTTACTAGTAAAACTCCATTAATTAGAATAACTTATATATTAAGTTAGATATTATAATTATTTAAGTGATTGATCGATTTATGTTTAATAATAATAGTATTAGCAGCAACAGTAACTCAGTCTTGTAATTAGTATAACTAATATATATTTGTCATAATATGTTATTAAATTATTTATACTAGTTAAATATATATAAAGGTATTAATATATCTTTATGATATTTTAAAATTGAAAACTAAAATAACTTGATGTACTTGCAAACATGTAATTTAGAGACTCATATAAGTTGTTTCAATACAAAAAATATAATGATAATTGTTTTTCAAAAATTGTACTTCGGATTTATAGAATATCAAAAGATAAGCTAGCGAGTAATATTTAAGATATATTTACAAGCGAGTTCACGAGCTTATGGTTGTTCGCAAGTGAGTTAGTGAGTATAAGCTCACGAGCAATTTTTAAGATTTATTCGCGAGCACAATTTTATAAGCTTGTGAACAAGGTTAATAAGTTGTTAGAGAGCAAATGTTCGTGAGCAAGTTCATGAAACATATTCAAGAGATGTTCGTGAACAATATTTTTTCTTAACAAACCAAGCTCAAACACAATTTTTAGCTCGATTCAAGTTCGATATCGAGTTCGAATTCGATAATTTTTTAACAAACGATACATGATCACTCTAGAGTTCAGCTCGACTCGGCTCATTTACACACCTACTTTTAAATGAACCATATTGAGTTGTCGATCCACTTGACAGCTCGCTTTTCTTATTATCTAGATGTTCTTTACCTTTTAAATCACGAGCATGTCCCTTTCAATCACTAGGGGCTTGTTCAACACTACTTCATGTGTTGGAAGTTGTCACATTATGTCATATATTTTCTTTTAAACCTTTTCCTCTTCTCCTTGCCATACTTGCATCATCCGTAACGAAAATTGGCATGTACTTGGCAAGTCTTGTGAACTTTGCTTCATATTTCATAACGGGTCTTGTCCCTTTGCTCAAGTCTAATAAATTCTCTTCAATTCCTTCTAAATTCACAATACTCTAGGAAAATATTTATCCATCAATGCATCCTTTAACTTCTCCCACATATATAATTCATGTTCAGCTTCAATGATTGTCTCATAAAGTTTCTCTTTTTTCCTTTTCAGCTTAACCAGGAATCATAAGCACTTTCTCGAAATTGATAGACTCTCAAAATCACTTTTTACTCCTCATCACTTTCTAATAAGTCAAATACTTTCTCCATTTCTTGTACCCATTTTTCCATTATCGTCAAAAACATGTTCATCACCGACTATCATGCTAAATAAAACAAAAAAGAAATCACGTAAAATCTAGTCTTTTTTAACTAAAATTTCTATATCAACTTTAAACTACTTCTTTAGTTCACATATATAATTTCTCTTATAGGTCATGAATCTCTCTATCATTACGCTCAATTTTTTTGGAAAATTGAATCTACTTAACCCTCAACATTTTGCTTGCACTGTGCTTTAACATGACCAACTACTGTTGCCGATTTGACACTCTAATACATGTAATCGACTCCCTATCCCATTCCCCACTCTACGAATCTTCAAAGAAAATGGCAGACTCGTCAATAATTATGCTGTCATCATCACCAAAACCTTCACTTGGCCCCTTCTAGAGCCTCTTTGATTTCGTCATCAGCATCCTCATGTTCAACTCGTGCTATCATACTAGTTACAATTTGGGCTGTAAACGAACCGAACTCGGATGAACTCGGACGAACAATTACCGAACACGGATAAAAAAATATCGAACCGAACATTGTTCGTTAACAAAATTGGACGTTTTGCTCTGTCCGAGCTCGAGTTCGAGAATTGTCGAATCGAACACGAGTTGTTCGCGAATGAACCGAACGCGAACCGAACGAACGAACTCAGTCGAACAGCTCGTTAAAAAAGTGAGATGTATATAAGTTTTTCAGTTTTTGGGCTTTTGCTAAGTAAGCCCATATAAACATAGAATAAAGTCATTATACATACATGTTGTTGGCCTAATATTTCATGTTGCTGGCCCAACTAAAATATAATAATATCATACATACAAATATACAATATTAAAACTTAAAAGTTAAAAGTTAAAACATATCTGAATTAGGTTCGAGTGTTCGATCTACTGATACATATGACATATCTCAAATCGAGAGTGAGAAAGTGAGAAATTGAGAGTGAGATAGACAAAGTCACAGAGAGTGAGAGTGAGAGAGTTGAAGATTGATACGTGTCAAGCCCTTCTCCAATTAAATACGGAATTCTTAATTGGGTACGACTTCAAGCCATTTTTCAATTTAGGGTTTTTAATTAGGTACAAAATTCTTAATCAAGTTTGAGTTCTTCTTGATTAATATATGTTAATCAAGCCCTTTTTCTGTGTTTCCGAGTTCCTGCAACTTATTTTGGAGAAAAATCTCTTTTATGTGTATGATGAAAGTACTTGGGAGTGGCTGGTCAACAGTAAAGTGGGAGATTGTGGAGATAAGAAAACAGAGTTTTGTTTTTTAGATTACCAATTTTATTCTATTTGTTATTCTTGTAAATCTTAAAAAAACCTCCTGCGTGTCGATGCCTGGGTTAAATCCTTCACTTAGATATTGTTAATGTATGACAATATGTGTTTTTATATTGTTAATGTATGACAGTATGAGTATGAATTATGATGGGTTTTCTGATGAACACAGTTGTTTTTTTTCGAACGAACTCGAGCTTAACGAACTCGAGTCGAATTCGATCGAACTCGAGTCACGAGCAAAGTTCGATTCGGTTCGTTAATATTAACGGACATAAAATGACGTTTCGGTAGGCGATCGAACCGAACTTGTCGAACTCGAACTCGAGCGAACTCGAGCGAGCTTAACGAACAGTTCGGTTCGTTTACAGCCCTAGTTACAATATTAAATCTCAAACTTTATGCTTCTAAATGCAAACAAAATATAAAAGAAATCACATAAAATCTAGTCTTTTTTAACTAAAAGTTCCATATCAACTTTGACCTACTTCTTCAGTTCACATAATTTCTCGTTTAGGTCAGGACTCTCACAATCATTACGCTTAAATTTTCTGGAAAACTGAATCTATGTTATCATAAAAAATTTGCTTGGGCCACTTTAACATGACTAACCATTGTTGACGATTTGGCACTCCAACGCATGTAATCGAATCCCTGTCTCATTCCCTTCTCCGTGAATTTTCCAAGGAATTGGCAAACTCGTCAATAATTATGATCTCATCATCACCAAAACCTTCAATTGGCCACTTCCAAAGCCTCCTTGATTTCGTCATCTACATCCTCACGTTTAGCACGGGCTATCATGCTAATTACAATATTAGATCTCAAATTTCATGTCTCTAAATGCAAATAAAACGTAAAAGAAATCACATAAAATCTAGTCTTTTTTAACTTTAAGTTCCATATCAACTCTAAACTGCTTCTTTAATTCACATAATTTCTCTTTTAGGCAAGGAATCTCTCCATCATTACGCTCAAGTTTTCCGAAAAATTGAATCTACTTTAACCTCAAAAATTTGCTTGCGCCGCTTAAACATGACTAACTACTGTTGCCGAATTGGCACTCCAATACATGTAATCGACTCCATATCTCATTCCCGTCTCTGCAAATCTTCCAATAAAATGGCAAACTCTTCAATAATTATGATCTCATCATCACCAAAACTTTCACGTGGCCATCGGTTAAAAACTGATGTCTGGCCATTTTTGAACCGATGTCTAGGTGGGTGTAGAGAAAGGTCCCACCCTTTTACATCGGTTATTAACCGATGTCAAAGAGTATCTGGCACATCATTTAATGGAAACTAACTGATGTTAAATAGTATCTGGAACATCGTTTACTAGCAACTAATCGATGTCAAATAGTGTCTGTAACATCATTTACTGGTAACTTACTGATGTTAAATAGTATGTGACACATCGTTTATTAACAACTAACCGATATCAAATAGTGTCTAGAACATCGTTTACTAGCAACTAACTGATGTTAAATAGTAACTGGCACATCATTTACTAGCTACTAAACGATGTGTATTATATATATTAACATCAATTATAAACCGATGTCAAAAGCATGATAACAATGCCATCCAAAACAGTACCTTATAATACGAAGATCATATGAAAAATAAAAACAAGCTATAATGATTGCTCAAAATAACAAAAAACTTAAGTCTCAAACCATTATCAAGTCAAAATGTCATTTCTTCATTTCAAATGACAATACCAACTTCTTACAATATCATTGACATGTACATATCAATTAAAAAAATCACACACATTCCATATATGAACTCCCTACATTTCATCCACATTCAAGTGTATTGAAATAAATCACAGGCTTAACAAGTAAGTGTACTAAAATGATCTACTATATCTTCACTACTAAAAATCTGTTAATAGACATCACCGTTTTTAACATCGATTACAATAAAACCGATGTTAAAAATCAATTTAACATCGCCCGTTTTAAAACCGATGTCTTTTAAACATTCAGACATCACTTGACATATCAACCGATGTCTAAATCTTTTCTTAAAAATTTTTAGACATCGCTTCATTTATGAACCGATGTCTAAATGTCTACTTAAAAAATAAACGTGCGTTCCCTCTGAATTATTCCCCCCCTTTGTTTTATTTTCCCCTTTTTACTTTCATCTGCCCGCCTACTTGCCAAATCTGTTCCCCCCTTAACAAAATTTTTGTATTTCCCCCTCCCCAATCTGAATTATTCCCTCCTTAGTTTTATTTTTGTACTACATTCAGACAAATTTATTCATTAAAATTAAAAACAAAACAAAACCCACCTCACTCTCTCTCGACAGATGACCTAACCTCACATCTCTCTCTCGCGACTCTCACCTTTCTCCACTCTCACCTCTCTCTCTTTCGACTATCACCTCTCTCTCCACTCTAACCAGTTGTCTCTCCTCTCTGTCTCGACTCTCTCTTAGTTCGATTTGAAGATACAAAACTGTGAACTCAATTCGATTTGTTTGAAGCTCAAATTGGTAAGTGAGTAAGCTTGTGTTTGATTTTAATTAGTTAGATTTAGTTTTCAATTGGGGATTTTTGAGCTCGAAGTCCTAATTTTTTTTAATTGGTTCTTAGATTGAATGTTTAGTTGTTTGTATAGCTCGAAGCCCTAATCGGCGTCTCAGACTTCCCTTGTCTGTAAGTGCTCTTGAAACCCTAATCCCCTAATTTCTCAATATACGTTTATATTCTGTTTTTTGTTTTAATTGAATATCTTGTTATATTCAGTTGTCCACCTCCTAGTTGGTGTTGTGTACTGTCTCATTAGTTGGACAGTTGGTCTTCCAAAATGTGCAGTAAGGCTAATTTGTTGTGCGATTTAGTTTTTACCATGTCACAAGTTGTCTTATATAACCACTTAATCACTCGCTTGCATATTTGTAGCCAGTTAACAAGGAACTTCTAGGTTTACTCACTCCAGTAGCAGCCATGCCCTTGGATATGTTATGTCTAATGTATCATTTGCAGCCGTTGCAGTGTCATTCACACATACAATAAAAGGTATAAAACACCAAGACAACTTAACTCAGTCATTTCATTTCATTGTGATAAGCTTTATATGATGCATGGTTTCCAGTACACTTTGACTCTTCATCTGTATACATAAGTTCAGATAGAAGTTTTTTTTTCATCATTACTAAAATTTAGTAACTGTGTGCTTTGCCTTTTTCACACAAAAAGTAAGTCAGAAAGACGGGAAATTATGGTCAGTTCGTCGGTCCCTAAGATCTTTGGGCAGAGTTTGCTCATTTTAATGCTAACTATTTTCAAATTTCTTTACTTGCAGCCTTGGAGCCATTCTTTAATGCAGCTGCTTCTCAGTTCATTATAGGCCAACAGATCTCGCTTCCCTTGTGGCTATCATTGGCCCCTATTGTTCTAGGTAAAGCATTTGGTCATCGTCTATGTGATGTCCAAGTTCTACGCAAAATATTAAATGAACGTTATCAGAACGACAACTAGATTTCCAGAACTATTTTTCATATTTTTGATCTAATAATGTAACTCAAGTTCCCAATTTTTAATCCAAATGTGCTGGCACCTTTAAACTGCTATACTAGGTGTATCAATGGCATCACTGACTGAGCTTTCTTTCAACTGGTTGGGATTCATTAGTGCAATGATTTCAAATATTTTGTTCACCTACCGTAGCATCTACTCTAAGAAAGCAATGGTAAAATCTTATCTATTTTGTTCACCGACAGTTATACTATTTCTTTACTTCAAAATGAAAATGGTTGCTCTAAATTCCCAAATTAATGAATGCTTTAACTTGCTTTGCTTTTAGATCGAGGGGCCCAAGCTGATGCAATACGGTTTTCAGGATGCAATTTGCTAAAGTGGGTCTATACAAATTCGTGTCTGATCTATTTTGGATTGGAATGTTCTATCATTTATACAATCAGGTACTCATTCTACTAGTGTTCTAATTACAAAAGTTGGAAAGGAATGGACTTTACAAAAAGAATATATGTTTATATTCTGGTTCTAAAAATGCAATGTGGAAAGGAATGCACTTTTATGGGAATGTGGTGATATATGGTATTATATTTTTCACATGCCTATTGGGTCGACATTCTGATGACCTGTTGTCGTACTTGTGAACATACTTTCGAATCTCAATTAATATCGGGTGATAAATGTTCTTTATACATTATATATAAGTGGATATTTGTACCTCTCGTTGGTTAGAATCACGTAGTTGTTAATTTGATGTTGTTGTTAGCTAACAATTTGTCACTACTTTATTATCTTACTTTTTATGTGATTATAATTTGATTATTTTCAAGTAGTTGGCAGGACTGGTTATCCTGATGAAAGGCCTCATGGTCGGTATGCTGGACGTCCATCTGGTGGAAATGAAAGTGGTCCATCAGGTATTTCTCAACTTTGGGTGTGGTATGCTACTTTGATGATAATTTCGAATTGGGATTTAGTTTTCAGTAGATTATTGCAGTATCAAACTGATATCAGCATGCATTATGTTGTCATGGAACATGCATAACAGCACATCTAAGCTGATGTGGTCCCTGTATTCGTCATAGAGAGTAATGCATTACCCACAATTTTAAGGAGTGGGTGTCTTGTGACATTTGCATTAGAGGATTGTCCGTCTCTGTATCTATAATGGTGCCGGCATTGCAGGATGACATGTTGGACCCAAATCCGAGTCTTAATAAATCCTAAAATATAATCCTGCTGATGTAGTATTATGCTGTATTCTTGCATATAGAATGCTTATATGTATAAGAAGAAAAAATGCATTAGAATCAGGTACTAGATGTGTCTACCAAACAGTTGTAATACAGTAGTAAGGGATAAGAATTTGGGCCTTTGGTGACATGATCGTGGAACCAGTTAGAAGGATACAGTTTGAGTTGATAAAGAGAATTGAGGGAGAGGAACAACATAAGAATTTTTTTGTTGAAGCTAGACTAGGTGGCTTCACGGTCTTCCAGAGTAGTTCTTGTCCAACGAAATCTGCTTGTGCCTGTTTGTGGCCTGCCATTCACCAGTGTTCTGCTTTTGTTTCCAACTTGGATTTGAGGCCTATGCATTCTAAGAAACTGTAGTTGAGTATTTTGACATTGCATTTTTAGGCCCTAATTATTCACTTTGTCCTATAAACCCTTTGAACTCTTATAATCCTCGAGCAATGAACTAGCACTCTTTGAAAGAACAGAGAAACTAGAAGTACTAGTTTTCGAAGTTGCCATGTAAAAATAACCAAGTGTTCAGAATAAGTCGAAGAAATGTATTTCATATAGTTTAGCAAAATTCACGATGTCAAATATCTTGAATTTTGGTGATATATGAGTAAAGCTTCCAGATTTCCTTGACAAATCAGAACCAAGTCCACAGCTTATGAGGCTATGACAAGTCGAGTCAAGCACCACTTTACAGTTTTTGCAGAAGTGATCGGCTGGAACACCCCTTTTAGCTGTTATGTCTTATGTTTTTTCAAACGTAATATTATCAAATTATTTAGAAGTAGAAGAACTAAGCTGCATCATATCTTTGTCCCATTTTATCGGCTATTGTGTGTTCAGTACCACCTCACAATATACTATCAAATTGTATGCATTAAAAATTTAGAATGTTTGTTCACACATGAATGCTACTATGTGTTTGTCTTCATTCTCTTGTTTGCTCTGATGTTGATTACAATAAATTCCCTTTTGTTTCATCTAAAAGTTTATTCCCCTTGTATCCAACAATCCATCCATATATGTTCCCTTGGCTCCACAGTTTACAGTGGTACTCTTTGTTTCCTTACGCACATACTCTTTGAAGCTGTTTAACTCAGGATGACATCTTATGACTGATCTAAGCACATTTATCCTTCTAACATATTCATATACATCAAACAGAACATTTTATCTAATTTTTATTGGCATGGGATAAAAGGGTTTTCGTAATGTCATTATTTAAACAAGTTGCGGAATCTTGAACCTAACACCTTTGTTTTAACATAGTTTGGACTCCCATTTGTCTGAGCTATGATGAAGTCGTTAAGAAAAATACACAAAGATACCAGATTTAATTGACTTTAGGAACATTACATCTGAACTTGCCAAGGGGCAGGCGATAATATCAAGCACGTCAAGGCAATATTATATTTGTTATCTTTACTGATTAAATATAATAGTTTGTCTTATTTTATGTAGGGAAATAATCTTATAAATGAGTTCTATATTTGTGATACCTGTGTGCCTAAAAATTGAATCTCTCCATCATTACGCTCAAATTTTCCGAAAAATTGAATCTACTATAACCTCAAAATTTTGCTTGCACCGCTTAAACATGACTAACTATTGTTGCCGAATTGGCACTCCAATACATGTAATCGACTCCATATCTCATTCCCGTCTCTGCAAATCTTCCAAGAAAATGGTAAACTCATCAATAATTATGATCTCATCATCACCAAAACCTTCACGCGGCCGCTAATTCCAAAGCCTCGTTGATTTCGTCATCACCATCCTCATGTTCAGCATGTGCTATCATGCTAGTTACAATATTAAATCTCAAATTTCATGTCTCTAACTAAAAATAAAACATAAAAGAAATCACATAAAATCTAGTCTTTTTTTTTACTAAAAGTTCCATATAAACTTTAAACTACTTCTTTAGTTCACATAATTTCTCTTCTAGGGTCACGAATCTCTCCATCATTACACTCAATTTTTCTGGAAAACTGAATCTACTATACCCTAAAAAATTTGCTTCTGCCACTTTAACATGACTAACTATCACTACAAGAAAAGGGTCAATAGACATCAGTTTCTGGCCGATGTCTATGTTATTTTGGATGTGATGTCTAGGTGGGAGATGTCTATTCTAGACATCAGTCAGAAACCGATGTCTATGCTAACATAGACATCAGTTTTTCATTCAATACACATCAGTTGTTCTACAAAATAGGTTAGATATAATTAATTTTATAAACAACTTGCATGCCTTATATTCTAGAAAACATATAATAAACTAAGTTATTTTTCACATACACATCACTTTTTTTCTTTGAAAAAGATGTCTTTTCCGATATTAGACATCATAATTTCAGCAGATAAAGTGATGTCTATAGTTAGCTTAGACATCACTCTAGACTGATGTCTAATGCTCTTATAGACATCAGTTTCTTTTTTAAAAAACCGAAGTGTATAGTGACCTTAGACATCATCCTAGACCGATGTCTAATGTAGGTATAAACATCAGGTCTTTCTGAAAAAACTCATTTATATGTATCCCTTAGACATCAGATTTTACTTATAAAAGTGATTTCTAATTGTTTTTTAGACATCAGACACCGTAAAAACAAGTGATGTATATAATTGTTTTAGAAATCATTATTTTGTAAAACTTTTGATGTCTTTGTTACAATTAGACATTAGTTTCTGAGTGCAACTAAATAAACCGTTGTCTTTCAATGCATACCAAAAAAAAAAAAACTGGACCATTCACAATATATCCAACCATGCATTTAGATTAAACCAGTCACAAAATACACCAACAATGTATCTGTTCCATTAACAAGATACCAAACATCACTGGGCACTAGAATTAACTAAGTGCGCAACCAAAAGTAAACATAAAAAGCATAACAGCTTGAATTACTACATCACAAACTGCATATATGTCTCCAAGACAGATTACCAAAAGCGCAGAACTAGCAATTCAAGCGGTTAACCAAATGTTTACGTCAATTTAAAGAGACTTACTAGAAACTATCAGATCTTGTCTTGGATGAACTTGAGAGCCTGGATACGTACTTCATCAAGCTCGGCCTCGGTGTACGTCGTTCGAGTCTTCGGCAGCCACTAAAGGCAACAAACAAACACAATTAAAATGCATCAGAAACAAACACAATTAAAATGCATCAGAAACACAATTAAACACAAAGACGCACACCTTTGTAGCAAAAGTCAATTTTGTATCACTGATAATTTCTTTCATGTAGCGCATTACTACATAAGCACATTCAGTACCACCGGGTTGTTTGGGGGATCCCTATTAATTCCAAAAAATAAAATGCATCAGAAAAATAAATTTACTAGAACTGAGTTGAAGTGTTGAAGTGTAAAAGTACTTACACTCAGAAACTTTGCCTTGGCCGGCTTCCGATTGCCCCTACCAGTTTCACAATTGTAAGTTTTCACTGCCCTGCATAAAAAATAAAAACTGATCCAATGTACACAGAAAATCATGAAAACTGTGTCCAAAATTTCACTGCCCTTACCTTGATAATGCTAGTTCTAGTAATGTAAACTGTGTTGGGTGAGGGAGTGGATTGAGAAAATAAATTTCACCTTCCCATATAATAGCCAAAATCCAATGCATACTGTTTTCATTAAAAAAACATACCAAAGACAGATTTTTAGTACTCTATCCAGTTTTTTAGTATCGTAACTTAATATAAGCTAGAACTTACTCCTGATTATACGGCAAAAAGAACAGCCGATCCGGGTTGCCCTCTTTCAAGCGCTCAACAATTCCAGCTTCAAAATCAGCATTCAAATTATATAAGGATCCAGGGTGAATAAAAGCAAATGTTTCTGCCAGTTCTGGTCTTCCACTTATCTCATCATGCAAATGCCTACCAAAAAAAGATACCAACATTAGAAGTAGAGACATGCAATTGGAAAAATACTAACATTAGAATGCATATCAGAAAAAGAAAAATTGTAACTTACGCCATGTAAGCTGAAATTACAGCTTGCCCTAGCATATCAAACTCCAACAACGCCAAAACATTCTCATGTAACAAATAAATTGTCTTTTCTTGCCCAAACACTTCTGACTTGCAGTCAACCTGTATCGAAAGCCCAGCAGTTTCCATCCAGCTGGTTACATGTTTATACAGTAAGTTAAAGCCCTTCGGCACTTTTGCACTTGGTTTTGCATGTAAGAACTGTGCCCTCAATTTCTGCAACTCATCATTCTTGTTTTTGTTTTCTCCACTTGGTCGCACCCTTTCTTTTTTCTTAATCTGTAGATCATCAAACCATAAAAAAATTTAAAACAATTTCATTTGTAATATCCTCACAAGCACCATTTTTATTTCAATTTCAGACCACATATAGTAAATTATACCTCAGTAGTTGTGTAGCTTATTAAATCCTCAGGCCATGCTAAAAAAGAGCCAAGTGCATCGCGGACTGTCTCCAATTCACCACGGATCGGCACTGGAAGCAAGGCATCTGGTTTGATGATGCCATCGACAGAGACACACTGATGTCCAAGTGGTATATCAATTCCATGGACTTTTCCTCCAGCCTCGCGAGGATACACCATGCCAAATGCAACCTTGTTCTCTATCCTCTCGACAGAGACAATATTGACTTAGTTCTTACTTCATCTTCTTTTAAACCAATATAACCCTTTCTTGACAAGCGGTGATGATATTTTCGATGAGAAACTCTTTCACTATGCTCTTCATGTATTTCCTAAAAACAAAATTATAGAATTACATATCATATATACAGGTGCAGAATATAAAATGAATAGAATTATCGAATACAAAATAAAACTATAAAATAAATTCATACCTCCCATTTTGGATCAGTCCTCTGTCTCACAAATCTTTTCCAGTTTGACTTACTAACAAAAGCATATTGCTGTGGGGGCCTACTCAATATCGCCTTCTGTCCAACATATGGCCTCACAAACTTCCTCGTCAAATCAGTCTTAAATTGTCGCCATTTACAACCAGCAGACTTTAGGACAAAGTGCTCACAATGTGGTTTCACTTTGAATGTAGACTGGATAAAACACAAGTAAAATGAGAAATTTAAATACGAGAAATTAACAACACATGTAAAAATAGAGAACACAAGTAAAATGTAAAATTTACAAATGCTAGAGCACCTGAAGATCTAGCCAAAGCTTTGATTTTAATTCAGGATCCACATTTGGCCAACTAGTAATATCGATTGAAATCGTAGTCCTGGCCAACATTCCAATATATGACTACAATCGCGCCCTAGTTTCACCATCAGCAATTCCCCAATCATTGAATGTGACTTTAGTCTTTTTCCCGCGAGCTTTCTTCACAACCACTTTGTACATTACGCATACACCACGCTTACCTTTAGACTTTGATCTAACAGTGTCGGTTGTAGTAACCGTGGGTTGTTCTGAGTTGGCCTGTTGATGTTCTGATGCTTCAGCTGTCTGTGAGTCATGAGTTTTCGCTTCTTTGACCTCGATCTCCAACTGTTTAGTGGTAACCTTATCCGAGCCTGCCTTTTTTGTTTTCTTTTGCTTTTTATTCGGTGCCATTTCTCTTGCTTTCCTTCAATCTGTAAAAACTTATCAGTTAATTATCACTGAAAATATGCAAAAATCAGAGAAGCAAAATGAAACAATTTTAATATGCAATCAGTTAATATCATGGAAAATATGAAAAATTATCAGTTAATTATCACTGAAAATATGCAAAAATCAGAGATAAGCAAAATGATAGACAATTGTAATTAAAAATATCATGAACAACTACAAAGTGGAAGCAAATTAAAACTAAATTGCTAGGCACTAAACATATGACTAGGCACCTATGACCTATGATTTTTTCACCCAAATCCCTTCAACATTTTGTCTTTTATTGCTGACACTTGCATCATCATAATCAGTTGGGTCGCATATAGGGATATTAGAACAGAATGGAGGAGGGTTCCAGGAGGTCTCTTCCGGGGCATCTTCATCATACGCATCATGATAGTCTCGATTTGTCGACGATAGCACAATAGACCAATTAACATCAGCTGGATCCTCAACATAAAAGACTTGGTTGACTTGGTCAACAGAGACATATTTGTCCTTTTTGTGACCTGGTCGATTGAAGTTCACAAGCGTGAAACCAAGATCATCGGACTTGATACCTCTATCACTTGCTGCCCATGTACACAAAAACAAAGGGGCCTTGAATGCGTGGTAATCTAACTCCCATATTTCTTCGATAACCCCATAAAATGTTAAATCAGTCTCTATAGGATTTATATCCTTAGCACTAGAGACTTGGACTGTCCTAGCAACTAGTGACACACCACTGTTTTGAACTACCCTTGCATTATCTCGCTATTTTGTGTGGTATCGGACCCCGTCAACAACATAACCTTCGTAAGTCAACACTGAAAATGAAGGTTTTCCTGCCAACCATCTTATTGTTTCAGAAACGGCTTCGGAATTCTCCCTCATTTCTGTACTTACCTGCACGTAAAAGTCATAATGCATATAAGTTGACTTCAATTAAAAACATGACTGCTTACAGAAAAAATTAATAAAAAAGGAAAGAATGTAAACTAACTTTTTGTTCAAACCAATCAGCAAATTGTCGATTGTGCTCTCCCAATAGCCACTGTGCACTCTTTTTTTTCCCTTGGTAAATACCTTCCAAATATTTCTTATGCAACCTGACAATTTAATCAGATAAGATTAGACCGCATGAAAAAGAACTTTGAAACTTAAAAATATACTTTTAAAAATGTTACTTACATAACATATGGTTCCACTTCAGTGTTGTTGAGGAGGACTGTAAGATGCGCTTCATCTCGTTCTTTTTCTGGTACCGACTTCATTGTCACACCACCTATTGGACCAGAATTGTTGTCTTCATCTTTCCGAAGACCAGCAGTTCTACTACTCTCACTATAGAACTCAGTGCAAAATTCTATTGATTCTTCTTTGAGATAACCTTCAGCTATACAACCTTCCGGATAAAATCGGTTTTTTACATAACTCTTCAATATTTTATTGAATCGTTCAAATGGAAACATCCATCTATAAAAAACCGGTCCACATAAACGCAATTCCCTTACTAAATGGACAGTGAGATGTACCATAACATCGAAAAATGATGAAGGGAATATTTTTTCCAACTCACACAGGGTCAAAATCAGATCTGCTTGTAGTTTACTCAATTTCGACACATCCACAACTTTGTTGCACAAAGAGTTGAAAAAAAAACACAATCTTATGATACTAACCCTAACATTTTTTGGAAGCACAGAACGAATAGAAACTAGTAGTAACTGTTGGAGGAGGATATGACAATCATGGGACTTCAGCCCATTCAAATTTAGATCAGTCATTGATACACAATTTCTAATATTTGATGCATGTCCATATGGGAGTTTTATATTGGACAATGATGACAACATATTTTTTTTTTCTTTCTTGGATAAATTAAAAGGGGCAGGAGGCAAGTATGTTCTTTTCTCACCTACTTGAGGAGCTAAATCATCCCTTAATCCCATCTCAACCATATCAAGACGAGAGGCAGTGCTATCTTTAGTCTTGTATTTCATATTAAGAAGTGTCCCAATTAAATTATCACACACGTTCTTCTCGATGTGCATAACATCTAAACAATGACGAACGTGGTGAAACTTCCAATATTCTAACTCAAAAAAAATCGATTTCTTTTTCCATGCAGATTCCACCTTTTTTGACTTCCCCCCTTCCCAAAACTGAATTTGAGTTGTTGTTGTTGCGCCAACACTTCTTCTCCACTAAGCGGTTCAGGTGCATGACCAAATTCTTGTTCTCCATCAAAAGATGCCCTCTGCCTCCTAAAAGGATGATCATTATCTAAATACCGACGATGACCTTGGTAGCACATTTTCTTACTATGACTTAAATATTTAGCCACGGTTTTATCGCCGCATATTGGACAAGCCTTATAACCCTTATTGATGCAGCCCGATAGATTTGCGTATCCTGGGAAGTCATTTACTGTCCACATCAGAACTGCCCTTAAGGTGAAAAAAGATTTTGTATGCGCATCGTACACGTTCGGTTCCCCTTCCTCCCATAATTTTTTTAAATCATCAATCAGTGGCTGTAGATATATGTCAATATTATTACTAGGCTCATGCGGGCCAGAAATTAATGTTGATAACATGATAAACTTCCTCTTCATGCATAACCATGGAGGAAGATTATATATTATTAACATAACTGGCCAACAACTGTACCGGTTTTTTAATCCATTACTGTGTGGATTTATACCATCAGCCGCTAATCCTAAGCGTATATTTCTAGCCTCCCTACCAAACTCAGGCCACCTGTAATCTACATTTCTCCAAGAAGGAGAATCAGATGGATGACGCATCTTCCCATCTTCAGATCGATTATCTGCATGCCAGCTCATTAATTTAGCAGTAGAAGCAGATTTAAACAATCGTTTAAATCTGGGGATTATCGAAAAATACCACATAACCTTGGCTGGCACATTAACCCTAATTTTTCCATCTTTCCCAACTTTCCAGCGAGAGAGACCACATTTGGGACACTCAGAAGAAGACTCAAGAATTGGACCCCTGTATAATACGCAGTCATTTGGACAAGCGTGGAATTTAACATACTCGAGTCCTAAATCAGTTAAGGTTTTCTTTGCTTCATACATATTAGCAGGAAGCACATTATCTTTTGGAAGAAAAGAGCCAATAGATCCAAGCAGATCAGTGAAGGCCTTATCACTAACTCCAAACCTAGCCTTCCAATTATGTAGTGTTAACACTGACTCAAGTTTAGTGCACTCACTTCCCTCGAACAGAGGTTGTTCCGCATCGGCAACAAATCTCTTAAACTCATCTGATTCATTATCGAAATCTTCCTTATTATAGGCTGCTTCACATACGTTAAATGTTTCTGAATTTAGTGTGGGCTTCGAGGGAGGACAAGTACTACCAACTAATGACTTAGTACTTTTAACAACCTCTTCTCCATGCCAAATCCATTCATAATACCCTAAACTAAAACCCGCTTCATATAGATGACCTCTGATTATTTTGATAGAATATTTCTTGAAGTTAACGCAGGTGCACATGGGCAAGGGATTTTCTTTGGGTTTTTAGCATTATCCTCAGCAAATATCAAAAAGTTTTCGACTCCAATTTCATATTGCAATGAATCCCTATCCGCTTTTATCCAAGACTTATCCATTTAATTTTCCAACGACCTGGTATGTCAGTCAAGTTTTTAGTATAATTATAGCTAGTGATTACTTATTATGTATTCTGATCTATAATAGTTTTATTGTAGCCTTATCCATATAATAAAAATCCAATAGTTTATATTAATCAAAATGGACGTATGACATATAATATCTAGCAATAATCACAAATAGGACATGATAGACATAAGAAAAAGAAAAGGAACACAAATCTTTAATCTAAATTAATAATAACAGGCAACATGTAATTAACGTTTAACTAAAAGGTATGCAATTTCTATAATTCAAATTTGTACATGGCAAATAGAGAAAGTACAGCTACCATATACTATTTGAGTTCTAATAAAGAACGGAGCACTGGAATAAGCAATCATGACAATCAAATACACAAAGCAGAAAAAGTCGCTATATAAACAAGAAAGGGAGCGGGAGTACCTCTTAATTAGTAGAAGCACTAGGTCAACACCGTGAACAACAGCTAGGAACTATCCTTCTTCTTCGCAAACCAAAAAATATCCCTGAATATCAGCCAAACAATAAAAACTCAAACGACAATATTTAAGGTTTTCGTAAAATTCGAAAACTAAAACATAAACCTCCAGCCAGCAATAAAATAATTAACAAGGTATGAAACTAAAATACATCCAACTCATATAATTTGAAATTGACTAATAGAAAATCACAATAACTTTCACTTTCTCTTGGTCGATTATGTCGGAAAAATAGTAGTACTCAAACAATAGCACTGTTAGATGACATGCCAAAAATCCAACAATATAATAAACAAATAATAACATGCATCCAATTAAATAACATACAAATAATCATATGATATAACACATATCAGAAATTCAAATAAGAAATTCAAAAATTAAAATTACCTAATGAACAGCCACAACCAAGTGAATGAGGTCCTGTAAAAAGAATGCATTCAAAACAATTAGGGTAGTACATCCAAGTAAATAAAAACACACAATTAAGAAATTAGGGTTTTGATTTAAAAAGCCCCAAATTAAGAAATTAGGGTTTTGACTTGAAAAAACCCTCAAATTGAAGCTCTCAATAGATCGAAAAGACCCTAGAAATACCAGAGGAGACCTTATTCGTGTAGAGTATTACCGATTCTTACCAATTTCAACACGAGCAGTGGTACCGAAGGTGAGTGGCCTGTGAGTAGAGTAGAGAGCAGTGGTGAGTAGAGTAGTGAGTGGTACCAGAGGTGAGTTTATGGTGGTGAGTGGTACCGAGGTGAGTTTGTGGTGGTGAGTTTCAGTCGAGAGAGTGAGTCGAGAGAGTGAGAGAGAGTCGAGAGAGAGAGAGTGTGTTTGTCTGAATATTTTTGTTAAATTAGATTTTGTTATGTTAATTTGTCTGAGAGGCTCAATAATTGTACTGTATGGGCTTGGGCGGGGATAATATTTGGTTAAGGGGGGGGGGGAATTTTGATTTTGGGGGTGAAAATTTCACTAAGGGGGAAAACATAATGGGCCACGCGTTTTTTAATTTTTTAAAGAGTGACTTTAGACATCAGTTTTAAAAAGAGTGATGTCTACGAATAACAAAGACATCAGTTTAATTCGGGATGATGTTATTACATCTTTTAACATCAGCGGCATTTACGACCGATGTCTAAAGTGTGATGTCTATTTACTGTTTTCTTGTAGTGTATTGTTGCCGATTTGGCATTCCAATACATGTAATCGACTCCTTGTCCCATTGCTATTTGCGAACGTTCCAAGAAAATGACTAACTCGTCAATAATTATGATCTCATCATCACCAAAACCTTCACTTGGTCGCTTCCACCAAAACCTTCACTTGGCCGCTTCCAAAGGCACCTTGATATCGTCATCACCATCCTCATGTTCACATAATTTATTTGCCAACTCATCCTCATTACAATTTTCCTTGTTAGGATCTTCGTACTCACTTGTTTCCTCCCCCCGAGGGTCATCAGCTTCCAATATTTTCTTGAAATTCTCGAAATCCTCCTCCCAGGAAGTCCAAACACATTATTCCTTATATGTAATAAGCATAAGAGGGATCTTATCCATAATTTTCTTGAAATTCTCGAAATCCTCCTCCCAAGAAGTCCAAACACATTATATCCTTATATATAATAAGCATAAGAGGGATCTTATCCATAATTTTCGTCACTGTACTACCCATTTAATCTCAACCATCGAATCTAATATTGTTAAAAACAGACGATCAAGATTATATCATATCAAAAGGAAAATTATAATATAAAAAGAATATAATTAAAAATGGTTGTATTAGAATTGAATTTTAAAATGAAACTTATAATATGAAAAGGATATAATTAAAAAAGGATACAACTGAATTTTATTTATTTTATTTATTAATATTAAAAAAAAGTTCATATTTACTGTTTGGGCTCTATCTCAAGATCTAGAAATCAGATTTGGATGATTTTATAACCCACATAAAACTCATAAAATTATCTTTAATTTAGTGATGATTTAACAATTATTATCCAAATGAAAACACTCAAAATCTCAAGAGAAAATATAATTACGAATTTTTACATTAATCCTATTCAGTGTAGATTGATAATCCTATTTAATGTAGAAAACGAAATCATATATGATTTAAATTATTGACATACAATTTTTCGTCTTTCAATATAAATACACTTTTTAGTTTACATGTTAAAAAATAAAATATTTTTTATG
The DNA here is from genome assembly GCA_037693485.1 of Kitagawia praeruptora. Lineage (NCBI taxonomy): Eukaryota > Viridiplantae > Streptophyta > Magnoliopsida > Apiales > Apiaceae > Kitagawia > Kitagawia praeruptora. Next base: position 20,437,623 of record CM075351.1, on the reverse strand, counting down.
CTAGATCCAACGTTTTTCATTTATTTATTTTATGATCTAACGGTTCTATTTATTTTGTCCTACTGAAAACCAAAACCAGCTAACTACTAAAATTTTGGACAAAAACACTCTTACGCTTAATATTAAAACCCTATTTGGTTGTTAGTAAAGCTATCTTCAAATAATAAGAAGGATATTTTGATAATCAAAACGAAATATAAGTATATTTCCTAAATTGAATAGAATTTTCAATGTAGAAAATCGTCAATTTCTTCTCTCTTTTGTCTCTGTGTAGTTTTAATTGGAAAATAATTGTTAAACCATCACTAAAAGATTATTTTGTTAATTTTGTGTGGTCTGTAAAATCATCCAAATCAAATTTTAAGAATTCAAGAGAGAGCATAAATATTAAAATGAACGTGTAAAATCTTATACACATCAATTTTTTAACAACAATTTGATATGTAAATTAATAGCATTTAAATATTTAAAAAATTAATATAATTATAAATATTAAAAAAGGAACCGTGCATTGCATGAGTTATAAGCTAGTTATAATGAAATATAAGTACCCCAGTAGCATTCCAATTTCCAAATATTAACTTTCTAAGTCAGCTAACATGGGAATTACTAAAATAAGGCAAGAGGATAAGGACTAGCACGCATGATGCTGATGTGGACCCTCCTAACACCTGACCGCTTCTTACGTAAGCCCAGATTATGCACATAAAATATTCGCTACATTCTAAACTATTTTAAAGGGCCCCGCTAGGGGCATCTTCACACAAAAGTCTTATAATTCTACCCTCTATCCATTCATAAAAAAATTTAACAAAAAAAATTAAAAATTGCTTGAAATGTGATCTCATTGTTCTCCAACATTTACACATTATATTAACTATGAGGTCTCATAGTTAATATAACACGTTCTTGATATTATATGAGGTTTAATGTTTTGGAGCCATTTAATGTTTTGGAGTCATTGGGGGTGAAGGAATTATCATTTTCGTATTTGAATAATGAAGACAATTTATTATTGTTTTCAATTAGAGAACAATATTTGTAAAAATATTTATTATTTTTATTGCAGATTTTGATGGATTAAATAAATTTTCAACATTGTTAAAATAGAATTGTATGCTACTTTTTATATAAATTTTAGCATATCATTATTTTATTAAATACTTATATAATTGTATCTAATATCTTGCTAAGAATTGATTATTTATATATTTGCATGCAATATATTTTTAAGAAATCAATCAAATTTGTTAAATTTTTGGTATTGTCAATTTAAATTAAGTAAGATGTTTTAAGAAATCAATCAAATTTGTTAAATTTTTGGTATTATCATTTTAAATTAAATAAGAAGCCGTGTACGAAGTACGGGCAAAATGCTAGTAGTAATAGTATAGTTTTATAAAATCTATTACCCCTCTCCCAAATGCGTGCGTAATAGAATGGTATTTATGGCCACCATCAGTAATTTGTCTCGTTAATTTTGTTAAAAAAGGAGGTATTTATGTCATTATTTCTTAAGTAATGGGGAGTTTTAATTTATGGGCACATACCATTTATTCACCATTTTGGAACAAAAATTTGGGAAACGTAGCATTTCCCCTTTATCTTATATATACGATGTATGCATCTAAAATCAAAACCCTTATCTTGAAATGCTTCTTCATGTATCAAAACCCTTGCCGACGGCGCCTCTTGTCGTCGCCGGCGGTTTCTTTCAACGTGGTATGCATTTGAAGAAAATCTCTTCATCGTTTTCCACCCCATCTCACAAACCTCTCAGGTCTCTCTCTCTCTCTCTCTCTCTCTCTCTCTCTCTCTCGATCGCTCCCCCCCTCTCTCTCTATCTCTTCTCTTCTCCCCCTCTCTTTCCCCTCTCTCTTTCTCTCTCCCCCTCCCTCTCTCTTATACATATATGTCAAATTCAAGTTTTAAATTTTATATGTGTGACTGTATGAATGAACTTATGCTGTAAAGTGTGTAGATATGCAGTGCTAGGTGCTGGCTTTGCTGGTTTATCTGTCACTTGGCACTTACTACAAGTACACCTTCCCTCTCTCTTTCCTTTAAATTTGTGTGTTTGGGCATATATCTTTATATGTGTGAAAATAAAATGTGTGAAAGGAACTTAATTTGCAGCATAGTCCTAAAGAATCTCATGTTTGCATTGACATTTTTGATGACATTGGAATTGGTGGTGGTGCTTCTGGAGTTTCGGGAGGACTTCTACACCCGTATTCTCCTAAAGGTTTTCCTTTTTTCCTAAAATTGTAAAAACGATTTCTTTGCCTTAACGAAATTTCATTCACTTTTGTCTCCCTATTGTTTGAATTGAAAATTGAGTTACGGTGCATTATAAAGTTTGGGTGTAACAGTTAAACCTCTTTGGAGGAGTATGGAGTGCTGGAAAGAAAGTTTGAAGCTATTAAGTGTTGCTGAAGCAGCAGTGGAACACAATAAGTTGAATGCCAGAAGTCAAGAATTGGGTCGTGATTCTGATGATTTTGTAGTACGGAGAAGGTTTTATTTTTATATGTTTTGTAGTTTTCGAAATTTCTTGTGTTTAAGAATAGCAACAAACATAAATTTATTCTTCGAGCTTTGTTCTTTTTCCATTGTGCACTTATACTAGGATGTAATTGCGTTTCAGAGGTATCATAAGACCAGCTGTTAGTCTGAAGAATTTGGATCTATTGAAAGAAGTAAGCTTGACAAACTATTGAATAGAATTCATACTTACTTTGGCTTCACATTGATTTCGTGGTTTCTTGTTCTACATTAGTAGAATGCTCAGAACTGCCTTGCCAGTTGCAGAGTAGAGCCCGTTGATAAGGAGGCTGCTGAAAGATTTGTGCCCAATTTATGTGTACCTTTCAATTTGGCTTTCTATATGCCTGAAGCTGTTAATGTTCATCCTCAGCGATATCTTGAGTTACATTCCTTACTCTTTAATCTTTATCTGCAGCACATCTTGTTTGAAAATTAGATACCCATTTAATTTTACCATATCTTCAATTCTTCGTTCATATTATTGATTATAAAAGTGCATCCACTTGGTGTAGAATCACATAGACCTGAAGGCACCAAGATCCAATTGATTGGGGAAATGTCATCTCTTCCTGACCCCGTGGAAAAAGATAATGACAGCTGCTCTTGTAAATCTCATACTACAGGTAATGATCAAGCAAGTAAAAGATATTTATGTTTGATTATATATGATATTTCTGATTGCAATCCCCTAGGTGGTTTATTCAAGAAGTCGGCAAAGTTACGTTTTTATGAAATTTGTGCTGCCATCTGCTTAGGATTTGCCTGTTTTTTAATGCTGCGAGGAAGTGGAAAGTTACTTGAGAGCGTGACTGTGCAAGTTTCCTTGCAGCATATAAATACAGGCGGATCCTAATAGCTCGCATCACAAATTTCATATAAACTTGACTTTGCCGACTTCTTGAATGAACCACCTAGGGGATTACAATCAGAAATATCGTATATAATCAAACATAAATATCTTTTACTTGCTTGATCATTACCTGTAGTATGAGATTTACTAGAGCAGCTATCATTATCTTTTTCCACTACCGTCTTATTCAAGAGGGTCAGGAAGAGATGACATTTCTCCATTTGATTCGATCTTGGTGCCTTCAGATCTACTTGGTTGTACACTAAGTGGATGCACTTTTTAGTCAACAATATGAATGAAGAATTGATTATATGGTAAAATTAGATGCCCATTTAATTTTACTATATCTTCAGTTCTTCATTCATACTATTGATTATTTCTGCTTTGTCTGTTCATCAGGCCTTATATTCTGCTTGTCAAAATCTAGTGAAAGACGTGTCTGTTTTAGGCTCACACAGAATAGAGCTAAATTTGCATAAAAAAGCTGTTATCAATCTCCTTGAACTATCAGGTAGGCTCTTTAAGTTCAGTTGCAAACCTTCAACCTGTAATACAAGATTGGTAGTACTCGATTCCTATTATTTTGTAATTAGCTTAATAATTTGAGTTGGCTGCTTCCAAGTAACTAGTTAAAGCATATAGTACCTATCTGAATCTTTGCCGCCAAAATGTAACAACTTATTTGTTTTTAGGGGAATACGACTCCGTGATTATTTGTCTAGGTGCCAGAGCAGCGTTTCTGCCTGAGTTGTCCGAAAGGCTTCCCTTGAGGACATGTAGAGGTATCATTGCTCACCTGCAGCTTCCAGATGATTGTAGGTTAGAGCCTTGTTACTTTCATGCACTGCTAACATCAAGATGCAAAACCTGACTATAAGTACTCTCGTTATTGCACAAAATTTTCCATATAAAGTTGTATTTTCATGCTTGTTTATTATTCATGCCCAATTGCTTTAGTAAATTCATGGCAACGAAAATAAATGGCTTATAGAATGTTTCAACTATCAAGACGAGGCTGGAAAATGGCAGTCACATCCATCTTTTTCTTTGTTTGCTAGGTTAGATGATATATATCAGTACATGCCTCTGTCTCTTGATGAAGAAGAGAGGGTAACCACATGATATGATAATTTTGGAATGTCTAAGAAAACTGCTTCTGGTCGTTTTTATTTTCGTAATTGGTGATTGCTGTTGGACAGTGTTCTAAACATTTGCACCTTATATGCCAGAGAAAGTTATCCAGAGCATGGTCCCTCAATCTTGTCAGATGCATGGATTGCTATCCACGGCCCCCATAATATATGTATAGGCTCAACGTGGGAATGGAAGTCAAGAAATTATGCTCAGAATGTCGCAGTAGAGGAAGCTTCAAAAGCTCTTGAAGAGCTTCTACCAAAAGCTTCTGCTATATATCCTCGGATAAAGAATTGGAAATACATTACCGCAAAGGCAGGTCTAAGGGCAATGCCACCACTTACATCTCATGGTTCACTTCCACTTCTAGGTTGTATAGATGAATATCTGATCGGAAAGCAGACCTGCAAGTTTTGGTTATTTACAGGGTTAGGTTCAAGGGGTCTGCTGTATCATGGTTGGCTTGGGAAATTAATGGCACAAGCAGTGGTTTCTTCTAATGAAGATGTATTACCTACTGAACTAACTGCTTGGAAGAGTAGAATGAAATAAAAATGACAACAGCTTTGTTTTTTTCCCATGTTGCAAACTAAAATCTGGGCTTGATAGTTGTGATGTTTTGCCGATTGTGAACATCTACTTTGTTCATATCGTTACTCCCTCAAAAGCGGTTAGCATGATGTCCTTAAGTAAACCGGGGTGTTACTGGAAGCCCCTGCAAGCTGCCAGGGTGTCTTCAAGGAGACATCACTGGGCTAAGAAAAGTATCATTTGCATCGTCGTCATGGATAAAACGTCAAGTCCTTTCCTGGTGCGGCAGTGCCTATTTAGACGTTCGAGTCATCCCAATCCCAAAAACATCTGTGTGCGACCGTTTAAAACAGGAATACGATCAAATTTTTTTTTTTTTTATCAAAGCACTAGAAATCAAACTAGCAAGGCACATAGAACTGCAGTAAGCCATCAATGAAATATACTGTACACATCTGCAAGTCAAGAATAAAGTCCAACTTTTTCTAGAATTAACGATATATTTTCTCTTTACATGAACTTTTACACTGTGTTCCAAAAACTTTTTTTGAAAGAAAAGAAAAGAAATGTGAAGATTTGATTTCTTCGGGAACACAGCGCGCGTTAGGATGTAGATGATCCGGTAATTTACTATATGACACGAAAATTTAGTATTTGTGTTGCATTTTGAGTATATGATCGAGATCTAGTATCGATTTTGTGTTTACACTTTGAGTACGACATGAAATATATGAAATAAATAAATTATATTTACATATTAATATTCAAATTAGATATGTTAATATTTATATTATACTAATTTATTTATATGATTATACTTAATTTTATAATATTGTATGTAAATATGAGGTAAATTTAAATATTTAATACATAAATTGTAAAAGTTTCATAGAAAATTTAATATATAAATATAATTATTTTTTTAAAATTTACACGAAAACACAGCACTAAAAATACAACACAAATACGAAAGTATACGAACCCTAAATGGGTTAGTTGGATTTAGGTTTCATGTACACGAAACAAAAAGCGAAAATACACGACACTAACGAATAGACAGGTCTAATCGTAAATTGTAGATTAGAGCCTGGGGAAGGTTACTGGGTGGGGAAGCTCAGTATCAGTATAGCATGCTTCATATTTGTAGCTAATGTTAGATTTAGTCCTCATCTTAGCACATCGATTAAGCATGTATATATGGCATCATAAATCAAATAGAGTATGATTTAGCTACATTACTTATTTTCATTCAGGCTTTCCATTCAAGACTCCTTACTTTCTGGTTCAACATCCTCCATTAAGGACATTCATGCACAATAGATTTTTTTCGCTATAAAATCCCATTGCTCATTTGTTACTGTGATTTATAAACTACACTTGCAACTGCAGATTCTTACAGGACCGGTTCCGATGAGTAAAAGGTCCCATGCTAAAATTTTAAAATAAATCCCCGCTCCAAAATTTGAAGTAAGTATTATTTATTTTAACATTTGGTTTGTATATTAGGTACATGACTAGAGTACAAATTTTGGTTTAAGAGATCACAATTTACAGGGGTTCAATCCATTTCTACCGCAAATTTTCCAATATTTTTAATTTTTTTTATGTAATCTTGTTGTTGCATAATTTTATTGAATTTTTCTATCATTTTTTTCAGGAAAAAATACTCAATGCTTGTCTTTGACTCTCGTTTTCGCTTATGTTTTGGGAAAAAAAAATCATCAATTAACTTTTGATTAATAATGCATGTATTGTAAATATAATTTCAAACATAAATTTAAAATTATTTTAATTATTAAATATTTTAGCCCTTCGTTTTTTCTATTTGCATTTGCATGTCACTATCTACATGCAAACTCTTTTTGTTTTTTCTCTTTTTATTTTTGCACTTGAAGGAGTACTAGTTCGATAATTCGCTTTGCCCCTTAAATGAAATGAAAGAGTTCCATATATTACTAATTGATTATTTGGTCGTTTGGGGACAAGACAACCAGAGAAAGTTGTCTTCCTACATACTCTACCTCCCACATTAAATGGGGTTTATAATCCTATAAAAAGTTGTGGTATTTTGGTTTTTGTGATTACAAAAAATAGATATGTTAGTAGTATTTTCTAATATTTATTATTCAGTTTTTATATTTTCTATAATATTAATTATATATTGAAACTAATAAACATTTAATATGATATAATTAATTTTTTTTAAAAAAATAGGCCCCCTCCCCAAGGGGCCACATGCCATTGCACGTGTGGCAAGTGGCATGGGATCAAAGCATGTATAGTTTCATTTAAGTTTGATTATAAATATGCTCGTGAACATAATTCATGAACATGTTCGTATTAATGTGCTCGTGAACATAATTCGTGAAATTCGATAACTGAGTTTGTTAACATGCTCGATATACAAGTTCATTAGCAATTCATAGATAATCATGTATATTTATATATGTTCGATGATTATTAGAATATACTCGAAACTTTACTAGTAAAACTCCATTAATTAGAATAACTTATATATTAAGTTAGATATTATAATTATTTAAGTGATTGATCGATTTATGTTTAATAATAATAGTATTAGCAGCAACAGTAACTCAGTCTTGTAATTAGTATAACTAATATATATTTGTCATAATATGTTATTAAATTATTTATACTAGTTAAATATATATAAAGGTATTAATATATCTTTATGATATTTTAAAATTGAAAACTAAAATAACTTGATGTACTTGCAAACATGTAATTTAGAGACTCATATAAGTTGTTTCAATACAAAAAATATAATGATAATTGTTTTTCAAAAATTGTACTTCGGATTTATAGAATATCAAAAGATAAGCTAGCGAGTAATATTTAAGATATATTTACAAGCGAGTTCACGAGCTTATGGTTGTTCGCAAGTGAGTTAGTGAGTATAAGCTCACGAGCAATTTTTAAGATTTATTCGCGAGCACAATTTTATAAGCTTGTGAACAAGGTTAATAAGTTGTTAGAGAGCAAATGTTCGTGAGCAAGTTCATGAAACATATTCAAGAGATGTTCGTGAACAATATTTTTTCTTAACAAACCAAGCTCAAACACAATTTTTAGCTCGATTCAAGTTCGATATCGAGTTCGAATTCGATAATTTTTTAACAAACGATACATGATCACTCTAGAGTTCAGCTCGACTCGGCTCATTTACACACCTACTTTTAAATGAACCATATTGAGTTGTCGATCCACTTGACAGCTCGCTTTTCTTATTATCTAGATGTTCTTTACCTTTTAAATCACGAGCATGTCCCTTTCAATCACTAGGGGCTTGTTCAACACTACTTCATGTGTTGGAAGTTGTCACATTATGTCATATATTTTCTTTTAAACCTTTTCCTCTTCTCCTTGCCATACTTGCATCATCCGTAACGAAAATTGGCATGTACTTGGCAAGTCTTGTGAACTTTGCTTCATATTTCATAACGGGTCTTGTCCCTTTGCTCAAGTCTAATAAATTCTCTTCAATTCCTTCTAAATTCACAATACTCTAGGAAAATATTTATCCATCAATGCATCCTTTAACTTCTCCCACATATATAATTCATGTTCAGCTTCAATGATTGTCTCATAAAGTTTCTCTTTTTTCCTTTTCAGCTTAACCAGGAATCATAAGCACTTTCTCGAAATTGATAGACTCTCAAAATCACTTTTTACTCCTCATCACTTTCTAATAAGTCAAATACTTTCTCCATTTCTTGTACCCATTTTTCCATTATCGTCAAAAACATGTTCATCACCGACTATCATGCTAAATAAAACAAAAAAGAAATCACGTAAAATCTAGTCTTTTTTAACTAAAATTTCTATATCAACTTTAAACTACTTCTTTAGTTCACATATATAATTTCTCTTATAGGTCATGAATCTCTCTATCATTACGCTCAATTTTTTTGGAAAATTGAATCTACTTAACCCTCAACATTTTGCTTGCACTGTGCTTTAACATGACCAACTACTGTTGCCGATTTGACACTCTAATACATGTAATCGACTCCCTATCCCATTCCCCACTCTACGAATCTTCAAAGAAAATGGCAGACTCGTCAATAATTATGCTGTCATCATCACCAAAACCTTCACTTGGCCCCTTCTAGAGCCTCTTTGATTTCGTCATCAGCATCCTCATGTTCAACTCGTGCTATCATACTAGTTACAATTTGGGCTGTAAACGAACCGAACTCGGATGAACTCGGACGAACAATTACCGAACACGGATAAAAAAATATCGAACCGAACATTGTTCGTTAACAAAATTGGACGTTTTGCTCTGTCCGAGCTCGAGTTCGAGAATTGTCGAATCGAACACGAGTTGTTCGCGAATGAACCAAACGCGAACCGAACGAACGAACTCAGTCGAACAGCTCGTTAAAAAAGTGAGATGTATATAAGTTTTTCAGTTTTTGGGCTTTTGCTAAGTAAGCCCATATAAACATAGAATAAAGTCATTATACATACATGTTGTTGGCCTAATATTTCATGTTGCTGGCCCAACTAAAATATAATAATATCATACATACAAATATACAATATTAAAACTTAAAAGTTAAAAGTTAAAACATATCTGAATTAGGTTCGAGTGTTCGATCTACTGATACATATGACATATCTCAAATCGAGAGTGAGAAAGTGAGAAATTGAGAGTGAGATAGACAAAGTCACAGAGAGTGAGAGTGAGAGAGTTGAAGATTGATACGTGTCAAGCCCTTCTCCAATTAAATACGGAATTCTTAATTGGGTACGACTTCAAGCCATTTTTCAATTTAGGGTTTTTAATTAGGTACAAAATTCTTAATCAAGTTTGAGTTCTTCTTGATTAATATATGTTAATCAAGCCCTTTTTCTGTGTTTCCGAGTTCCTGCAACTTATTTTGGAGAAAAATCTCTTTTATGTGTATGATGAAAGTACTTGGGAGTGGCTGGTCAACAGTAAAGTGGGAGATTGTGGAGATAAGAAAACAGAGTTTTGTTTTTTAGATTACCAATTTTATTCTATTTGTTATTCTTGTAAATCTTAAAAAAACCTCCTGCGTGTCGATGCCTGGGTTAAATCCTTCACTTAGATATTGTTAATGTATGACAATATGTGTTTTTATATTGTTAATGTATGACAGTATGAGTATGAATTATGATGGGTTTTCTGATGAACACAGTTGTTTTTTTTCGAACGAACTCGAGCTTAACGAACTCGAGTCGAATTCGATCGAACTCGAGTCACGAGCAAAGTTCGATTCGGTTCGTTAATATTAACGGACATAAAATGACGTTTCGGTAGGCGATCGAACCGAACTTGTCGAACTCGAACTCGAGCGAACTCGAGCGAGCTTAACGAACAGTTCGGTTCGTTTACAGCCCTAGTTACAATATTAAATCTCAAACTTTATGCTTCTAAATGCAAACAAAATATAAAAGAAATCACATAAAATCTAGTCTTTTTTAACTAAAAGTTCCATATCAACTTTGACCTACTTCTTCAGTTCACATAATTTCTCGTTTAGGTCAGGACTCTCACAATCATTACGCTTAAATTTTCTGGAAAACTGAATCTATGTTATCATAAAAAATTTGCTTGGGCCACTTTAACATGACTAACCATTGTTGACGATTTGGCACTCCAACGCATGTAATCGAATCCCTGTCTCATTCCCTTCTCCGTGAATTTTCCAAGGAATTGGCAAACTCGTCAATAATTATGATCTCATCATCACCAAAACCTTCAATTGGCCACTTCCAAAGCCTCCTTGATTTCGTCATCTACATCCTCACGTTTAGCACGGGCTATCATGCTAATTACAATATTAGATCTCAAATTTCATGTCTCTAAATGCAAATAAAACGTAAAAGAAATCACATAAAATCTAGTCTTTTTTAACTTTAAGTTCCATATCAACTCTAAACTGCTTCTTTAATTCACATAATTTCTCTTTTAGGCAAGGAATCTCTCCATCATTACGCTCAAGTTTTCCGAAAAATTGAATCTACTTTAACCTCAAAAATTTGCTTGCGCCGCTTAAACATGACTAACTACTGTTGCCGAATTGGCACTCCAATACATGTAATCGACTCCATATCTCATTCCCGTCTCTGCAAATCTTCCAATAAAATGGCAAACTCTTCAATAATTATGATCTCATCATCACCAAAACTTTCACGTGGCCATCGGTTAAAAACTGATGTCTGGCCATTTTTGAACCGATGTCTAGGTGGGTGTAGAGAAAGGTCCCACCCTTTTACATCGGTTATTAACCGATGTCAAAGAGTATCTGGCACATCATTTAATGGAAACTAACTGATGTTAAATAGTATCTGGAACATCGTTTACTAGCAACTAATCGATGTCAAATAGTGTCTGTAACATCATTTACTGGTAACTTACTGATGTTAAATAGTATGTGACACATCGTTTATTAACAACTAACCGATATCAAATAGTGTCTAGAACATCGTTTACTAGCAACTAACTGATGTTAAATAGTAACTGGCACATCATTTACTAGCTACTAAACGATGTGTATTATATATATTAACATCAATTATAAACCGATGTCAAAAGCATGATAACAATGCCATCCAAAACAGTACCTTATAATACGAAGATCATATGAAAAATAAAAACAAGCTATAATGATTGCTCAAAATAACAAAAAACTTAAGTCTCAAACCATTATCAAGTCAAAATGTCATTTCTTCATTTCAAATGACAATACCAACTTCTTACAATATCATTGACATGTACATATCAATTAAAAAAATCACACACATTCCATATATGAACTCCCTACATTTCATCCACATTCAAGTGTATTGAAATAAATCACAGGCTTAACAAGTAAGTGTACTAAAATGATCTACTATATCTTCACTACTAAAAATCTGTTAATAGACATCACCGTTTTTAACATCGATTACAATAAAACCGATGTTAAAAATCAATTTAACATCGCCCGTTTTAAAACCGATGTCTTTTAAACATTCAGACATCACTTGACATATCAACCGATGTCTAAATCTTTTCTTAAAAATTTTTAGACATCGCTTCATTTATGAACCGATGTCTAAATGTCTACTTAAAAAATAAACGTGCGTTCCCTCTGAATTATTCCCCCCCTTTGTTTTATTTTCCCCTTTTTACTTTCATCTGCCCGCCTACTTGCCAAATCTGTTCCCCCCTTAACAAAATTTTTGTATTTCCCCCTCCCCAATCTGAATTATTCCCTCCTTAGTTTTATTTTTGTACTACATTCAGACAAATTTATTCATTAAAATTAAAAACAAAACAAAACCCACCTCACTCTCTCTCGACAGATGACCTAACCTCACATCTCTCTCTCGCGACTCTCACCTTTCTCCACTCTCACCTCTCTCTCTTTCGACTATCACCTCTCTCTCCACTCTAACCAGTTGTCTCTCCTCTCTGTCTCGACTCTCTCTTAGTTCGATTTGAAGATACAAAACTGTGAACTCAATTCGATTTGTTTGAAGCTCAAATTGGTAAGTGAGTAAGCTTGTGTTTGATTTTAATTAGTTAGATTTAGTTTTCAATTGGGGATTTTTGAGCTCGAAGTCCTAATTTTTTTTAATTGGTTCTTAGATTGAATGTTTAGTTGTTTGTATAGTTCGAAGCCCTAATCGGCGTCTCAGACTTCCCTTGTCTGTAAGTGCTCTTGAAACCCTAATCCCCTAATTTCTCAATATACGTTTATATTCTGTTTTTTGTTTTAATTGAATATCTTGTTATATTCAGTTGTCCACCTCCTAGTTGGTGTTGTGTACTGTCTCATTAGTTGGACAGTTGGTCTTCCAAAATGTGCAGTAAGGCTAATTTGTTGTGCGATTTAGTTTTTACCATGTCACAAGTTGTCTTATATAACCACTTAATCACTCGCTTGCATATTTGTAGCCAGTTAACAAGGAACTTCTAGGTTTACTCACTCCAGTAGCAGCCATGCCCTTGGATATGTTATGTCTAATGTATCATTTGCAGCCGTTGCAGTGTCATTCACACATACAATAAAAGGTATAAAACACCAAGACAACTTAACTCAGTCATTTCATTTCATTGTGATAAGCTTTATATGATGCATGGTTTCCAGTACACTTTGACTCTTCATCTGTATACATAAGTTCAGATAGAAGTTTTTTTTTCATCATTACTAAAATTTAGTAACTGTGTGCTTTGCCTTTTTCACACAAAAAGTAAGTCAGAAAGACGGGAAATTATGGTCAGTTCGTCGGTCCCTAAGATCTTTGGGCAGAGTTTGCTCATTTTAATGCTAACTATTTTCAAATTTCTTTACTTGCAGCCTTGGAGCCATTCTTTAATGCAGCTGCTTCTCAGTTCATTATAGGCCAACAGATCTCGCTTCCCTTGTGGCTATCATTGGCCCCTATTGTTCTAGGTAAAGCATTTGGTCATCGTCTATGTGATGTCCAAGTTCTACGCAAAATATTAAATGAACGTTATCAGAACGACAACTAGATTTCCAGAACTATTTTTCATATTTTTGATCTTATAATGTAACTCAAGTTCCCAATTTTTAATCCAAATGTGCTGGCACCTTTAAACTGCTATACTAGGTGTATCAATGGCATCACTGACTGAGCTTTCTTTCAACTGGTTGGGATTCATTAGTGCAATGATTTCAAATATTTTGTTCACCTACCGTAGCATCTACTCTAAGAAAGCAATGGTAAAATCTTATCTATTTTGTTCACCGACAGTTATACTATTTCTTTACTTCAAAATGAAAATGGTTGCTCTAAATTCCCAAATTAATGAATGCTTTAACTTGCTTTGCTTTTAGATCGAGGGGCCCAAGCTGATGCAATACGGTTTTCAGGATGCAATTTGCTAAAGTGGGTCTATACAAATTCGTGTCTGATCTATTTTGGATTGGAATGTTCTATCATTTATACAATCAGGTACTCATTCTACTAGTGTTCTAATTACAAAAGTTGGAAAGGAATGGACTTTACAAAAAGAATATATGTTTATATTCTGGTTCTAAAAATGCAATGTGGAAAGGAATGCACTTTTATGGGAATGTGGTGATATATGGTATTATATTTTTCACATGCCTATTGGGTCGACATTCTGATGACCTGTTGTCGTACTTGTGAACATACTTTCGAATCTCAATTAATATCGGGTGATAAATGTTCTTTATACATTATATATAAGTGGATATTTGTACCTCTCGTTGGTTAGAATCACGTAGTTGTTAATTTGATGTTGTTGTTAGCTAACAATTTGTCACTACTTTATTATCTTACTTTTTATGTGATTATAATTTGATTATTTTCAAGTAGTTGGCAGGACTGGTTATCCTGATGAAAGGCCTCATGGTCGGTATGCTGGACGTCCATCTGGTGGAAATGAAAGTGGTCCATCAGGTATTTCTCAACTTTGGGTGTGGTATGCTACTTTGATGATAATTTCGAATTGGGATTTAGTTTTCAGTAGATTATTGCAGTATCAAACTGATATCAGCATGCATTATGTTGTCATGGAACATGCATAACAGCACATCTAAGCTGATGTGGTCCCTGTATTCGTCATAGAGAGTAATGCATTACCCACAATTTTAAGGAGTGGGTGTCTTGTGACATTTGCATTAGAGGATTGTCCGTCTCTGTATCTATAATGGTGCCGGCATTGCAGGATGACATGTTGGACCCAAATCCGAGTCTTAATAAATCCTAAAATATAATCCTGCTGATGTAGTATTATGCTGTATTCTTGCATATAGAATGCTTATATGTATAAGAAGAAAAAATGCATTAGAATCAGGTACTAGATGTGTCTACCAAACAGTTGTAATACAGTAGTAAGGGATAAGAATTTGGGCCTTTGGTGACATGATCGTGGAACCAGTTAGAAGGATACAGTTTGAGTTGATAAAGAGAATTGAGGGAGAGGAACAACATAAGAATTTTTTTGTTGAAGCTAGACTAGGTGGCTTCACGGTCTTCCAGAGTAGTTCTTGTCCAACGAAATCTGCTTGTGCCTGTTTGTGGCCTGCCATTCACCAGTGTTCTGCTTTTGTTTCCAACTTGGATTTGAGGCCTATGCATTCTAAGAAACTGTAGTTGAGTATTTTGACATTGCATTTTTAGGCCCTAATTATTCACTTTGTCCTATAAACCCTTTGAACTCTTATAATCCTCGAGCAATGAACTAGCACTCTTTGAAAGAACAGAGAAACTAGAAGTACTAGTTTTCGAAGTTGCCATGTAAAAATAACCAAGTGTTCAGAATAAGTCGAAGAAATGTATTTCATATAGTTTAGCAAAATTCACGATGTCAAATATCTTGAATTTTGGTGATATATGAGTAAAGCTTCCAGATTTCCTTGACAAATCAGAACCAAGTCCACAGCTTATGAGGCTATGACAAGTCGAGTCAAGCACCACTTTACAGTTTTTGCAGAAGTGATCGGCTGGAACACCCCTTTTAGCTGTTATGTCTTATGTTTTTTCAAACGTAATATTATCAAATTATTTAGAAGTAGAAGAACTAAGCTGCATCATATCTTTGTCCCATTTTATCGGCTATTGTGTGTTCAGTACCACCTCACAATATACTATCAAATTGTATGCATTAAAAATTTAGAATGTTTGTTCACACATGAATGCTACTATGTGTTTGTCTTCATTCTCTTGTTTGCTCTGATGTTGATTACAATAAATTCCCTTTTGTTTCATCTAAAAGTTTATTCCCCTTGTATCCAACAATCCATCCATATATGTTCCCTTGGCTCCACAGTTTACAGTGGTACTCTTTGTTTCCTTACGCACATACTCTTTGAAGCTGTTTAACTCAGGATGACATCTTATGACTGATCTAAGCACATTTATCCTTCTAACATATTCATATACATCAAACAGAACATTTTATCTAATTTTTATTGGCATGGGATAAAAGGGTTTTCGTAATGTCATTATTTAAACAAGTTGCGGAATCTTGAACCTAACACCTTTGTTTTAACATAGTTTGGACTCCCATTTGTCTGAGCTATGATGAAGTCGTTAAGAAAAATACACAAAGATACCAGATTTAATTGACTTTAGGAACATTACATCTGAACTTGCCAAGGGGCAGGCGATAATATCAAGCACGTCAAGGCAATATTATATTTGTTATCTTTACTGATTAAATATAATAGTTTGTCTTATTTTATGTAGGGAAATAATCTTATAAATGAGTTCTATATTTGTGATACCTGTGTGCCTAAAAATTGAATCTCTCCATCATTACGCTCAAATTTTCCGAAAAATTGAATCTACTATAACCTCAAAATTTTGCTTGCACCGCTTAAACATGACTAACTATTGTTGCCGAATTGGCACTCCAATACATGTAATCGACTCCATATCTCATTCCCGTCTCTGCAAATCTTCCAAGAAAATGGTAAACTCATCAATAATTATGATCTCATCATCACCAAAACCTTCACGCGGCCGCTAATTCCAAAGCCTCGTTGATTTCGTCATCACCATCCTCATGTTCAGCATGTGCTATCATGCTAGTTACAATATTAAATCTCAAATTTCATGTCTCTAACTAAAAATAAAACATAAAAGAAATCACATAAAATCTAGTCTTTTTTTTACTAAAAGTTCCATATAAACTTTAAACTACTTCTTTAGTTCACATAATTTCTCTTCTAGGGTCACGAATCTCTCCATCATTACACTCAATTTTTCTGGAAAACTGAATCTACTATACCCTAAAAAATTTGCTTCTGCCACTTTAACATGACTAACTATCACTACAAGAAAAGGGTCAATAGACATCAGTTTCTGGCCGATGTCTATGTTATTTTGGATGTGATGTCTAGGTGGGAGATGTCTATTCTAGACATCAGTCAGAAACCGATGTCTATGCTAACATAGACATCAGTTTTTCATTCAATACACATCAGTTGTTCTACAAAATAGGTTAGATATAATTAATTTTATAAACAACTTGCATGCCTTATATTCTAGAAAACATATAATAAACTAAGTTATTTTTCACATACACATCACTTTTTTTCTTTGAAAAAGATGTCTTTTCCGATATTAGACATCATAATTTCAGCAGATAAAGTGATGTCTATAGTTAGCTTAGACATCACTCTAGACTGATGTCTAATGCTCTTATAGACATCAGTTTCTTTTTTAAAAAACCGAAGTGTATAGTGACCTTAGACATCATCCTAGACCGATGTCTAATGTAGGTATAAACATCAGGTCTTTCTGAAAAAACTCATTTATATGTATCCCTTAGACATCAGATTTTACTTATAAAAGTGATTTCTAATTGTTTTTTAGACATCAGACACCGTAAAAACAAGTGATGTATATAATTGTTTTAGAAATCATTATTTTGTAAAACTTTTGATGTCTTTGTTACAATTAGACATTAGTTTCTGAGTGCAACTAAATAAACCGTTGTCTTTCAATGCATACCAAAAAAAAAAAACTGGACCATTCACAATATATCCAACCATGCATTTAGATTAAACCAGTCACAAAATACACCAACAATGTATCTGTTCCATTAACAAGATACCAAACATCACTGGGCACTAGAATTAACTAAGTGCGCAACCAAAAGTAAACATAAAAAGCATAACAGCTTGAATTACTACATCACAAACTGCATATATGTCTCCAAGACAGATTACCAAAAGCGCAGAACTAGCAATTCAAGCGGTTAACCAAATGTTTACGTCAATTTAAAGAGACTTACTAGAAACTATCAGATCTTGTCTTGGATGAACTTGAGAGCCTGAATACGTACTTCATCAAGCTCGGCCTCGGTGTACGTCGTTCGAGTCTTCGGCAGCCACTAAAGGCAACAAACAAACACAATTAAAATGCATCAGAAACAAACACAATTAAAATGCATCAGAAACACAATTAAACACAAAGACGCACACCTTTGTAGCAAAAGTCAATTTTGTATCACTGATAATTTCTTTCATGTAGCGCATTACTACATAAGCACATTCAGTACCACCGGGTTGTTTGGGGGATCCCTATTAATTCCAAAAAATAAAATGCATCAGAAAAATAAATTTACTAGAACTGAGTTGAAGTGTTGAAGTGTAAAAGTACTTACACTCAGAAACTTTGCCTTGGCCGGCTTCCGATTGCCCCTACCAGTTTCACAATTGTAAGTTTTCACTGCCCTGCATAAAAAATAAAAACTGATCCAATGTACACAGAAAATCATGAAAACTGTGTCCAAAATTTCACTGCCCTTACCTTGATAATGCTAGTTCTAGTAATGTAAACTGTGTTGGGTGAGGGAGTGGATTGAGAAAATAAATTTCACCTTCCCATATAATAGCCAAAATCCAATGCATACTGTTTTCATTAAAAAAACATACCAAAGACAGATTTTTAGTACTCTATCCAGTTTTTTAGTATCGTAACTTAATATAAGCTAGAACTTACTCCTGATTATACGGCAAAAAGAACAGCCGATCCGGGTTGCCCTCTTTCAAGCGCTCAACAATTCCAGCTTCAAAATCAGCATTCAAATTATATAAGGATCCAGGGTGAATAAAAGCAAATGTTTCTGCCAGTTCTGGTCTTCCACTTATCTCATCATGCAAATGCCTACCAAAAAAAGATACCAACATTAGAAGTAGAGACATGCAATTGGAAAAATACTAACATTAGAATGCATATCAGAAAAAGAAAAATTGTAACTTACGCCATGTAAGCTGAAATTACAGCTTGCCCTAGCATATCAAACTCCAACAACGCCAAAACATTCTCATGTAACAAATAAATTGTCTTTTCTTGCCCAAACACTTCTGACTTGCAGTCAACCTGTATCGAAAGCCCAGCAGTTTCCATCCAGCTGGTTACATGTTTATACAGTAAGTTAAAGCCCTTCGGCACTTTTGCACTTGGTTTTGCATGTAAGAACTGTGCCCTCAATTTCTGCAACTCATCATTCTTGTTTTTGTTTTCTCCACTTGGTCGCACCCTTTCTTTTTTCTTAATCTGTAGATCATCAAACCATAAAAAAATTTAAAACAATTTCATTTGTAATATCCTCACAAGCACCATTTTTATTTCAATTTCAGACCACATATAGTAAATTATACCTCAGTAGTTGTGTAGCTTATTAAATCCTCAGGCCATGCTAAAAAAGAGCCAAGTGCATCGCGGACTGTCTCCAATTCACCACGGATCGGCACTGGAAGCAAGGCATCTGGTTTGATGATGCCATCGACAGAGACACACTGATGTCCAAGTGGTATATCAATTCCATGGACTTTTCCTCCAGCCTCGCGAGGATACACCATGCCAAATGCAACCTTGTTCTCTATCCTCTCGACAGAGACAATATTGACTTAGTTCTTACTTCATCTTCTTTTAAACCAATATAACCCTTTCTTGACAAGCGGTGATGATATTTTCGATGAGAAACTCTTTCACTATGCTCTTCATGTATTTCCTAAAAACAAAATTATAGAATTACATATCATATATACAGGTGCAGAATATAAAATGAATAGAATTATCGAATACAAAATAAAACTATAAAATAAATTCATACCTCCCATTTTGGATCAGTCCTCTGTCTCACAAATCTTTTCCAGTTTGACTTACTAACAAAAGCATATTGCTGTGGGGGCCTACTCAATATCGCCTTCTGTCCAACATATGGCCTCACAAACTTCCTCGTCAAATCAGTCTTAAATTGTCGCCATTTACAACCAGCAGACTTTAGGACAAAGTGCTCACAATGTGGTTTCACTTTGAATGTAGACTGGATAAAACACAAGTAAAATGAGAAATTTAAATACGAGAAATTAACAACACATGTAAAAATAGAGAACACAAGTAAAATGTAAAATTTACAAATGCTAGAGCACCTGAAGATCTAGCCAAAGCTTTGATTTTAATTCAGGATCCACATTTGGCCAACTAGTAATATCGATTGAAATCGTAGTCCTGGCCAACATTCCAATATATGACTACAATCGCGCCCTAGTTTCACCATCAGCAATTCCCCAATCATTGAATGTGACTTTAGTCTTTTTCCCGCGAGCTTTCTTCACAACCACTTTGTACATTACGCATACACCACGCTTACCTTTAGACTTTGATCTAACAGTGTCGGTTGTAGTAACCGTGGGTTGTTCTGAGTTGGCCTGTTGATGTTCTGATGCTTCAGCTGTCTGTGAGTCATGAGTTTTCGCTTCTTTGACCTCGATCTCCAACTGTTTAGTGGTAACCTTATCCGAGCCTGCCTTTTTTGTTTTCTTTTGCTTTTTATTCGGTGCCATTTCTCTTGCTTTCCTTCAATCTGTAAAAACTTATCAGTTAATTATCACTGAAAATATGCAAAAATCAGAGAAGCAAAATGAAACAATTTTAATATGCAATCAGTTAATATCATGGAAAATATGAAAAATTATCAGTTAATTATCACTGAAAATATGCAAAAATCAGAGATAAGCAAAATGATAGACAATTGTAATTAAAAATATCATGAACAACTACAAAGTGGAAGCAAATTAAAACTAAATTGCTAGGCACTAAACATATGACTAGGCACCTATGACCTATGATTTTTTCACCCAAATCCCTTCAACATTTTGTCTTTTATTGCTGACACTTGCATCATCATAATCAGTTGGGTCGCATATAGGGATATTAGAACAGAATGGAGGAGGGTTCCAGGAGGTCTCTTCCGGGGCATCTTCATCATACGCATCATGATAGTCTCGATTTGTCGACGATAGCACAATAGACCAATTAACATCAGCTGGATCCTCAACATAAAAGACTTGGTTGACTTGGTCAACAGAGACATATTTGTCCTTTTTGTGACCTGGTCGATTGAAGTTCACAAGCGTGAAACCAAGATCATCGGACTTGATACCTCTATCACTTGCTGCCCATGTACACAAAAACAAAGGGGCCTTGAATGCGTGGTAATCTAACTCCCATATTTCTTCGATAACCCCATAAAATGTTAAATCAGTCTCTATAGGATTTATATCCTTAGCACTAGAGACTTGGACTGTCCTAGCAACTAGTGACACACCACTGTTTTGAACTACCCTTGCATTATCTCGCTATTTTGTGTGGTATCGGACCCCGTCAACAACATAACCTTCGTAAGTCAACACTGAAAATGAAGGTTTTCCTGCCAACCATCTTATTGTTTCAGAAACGGCTTCGGAATTCTCCCTCATTTCTGTACTTACCTGCACGTAAAAGTCATAATGCATATAAGTTGACTTCAATTAAAAACATGACTGCTTACAGAAAAAATTAATAAAAAAGGAAAGAATGTAAACTAACTTTTTGTTCAAACCAATCAGCAAATTGTCGATTGTGCTCTCCCAATAGCCACTGTGCACTCTTTTTTTTCCCTTGGTAAATACCTTCCAAATATTTCTTATGCAACCTGACAATTTAATCAGATAAGATTAGACCGCATGAAAAAGAACTTTGAAACTTAAAAATATACTTTTAAAAATGTTACTTACATAACATATGGTTCCACTTCAGTGTTGTTGAGGAGGACTGTAAGATGCGCTTCATCTCGTTCTTTTTCTGGTACCGACTTCATTGTCACACCACCTATTGGACCAGAATTGTTGTCTTCATCTTTCCGAAGACCAGCAGTTCTACTACTCTCACTATAGAACTCAGTGCAAAATTCTATTGATTCTTCTTTGAGATAACCTTCAGCTATACAACCTTCCGGATAAAATCGGTTTTTTACATAACTCTTCAATATTTTATTGAATCGTTCAAATGGAAACATCCATCTATAAAAAACCGGTCCACATAAACGCAATTCCCTTACTAAATGGACAGTGAGATGTACCATAACATCGAAAAATGATGAAGGGAATATTTTTTCCAACTCACACAGGGTCAAAATCAGATCTGCTTGTAGTTTACTCAATTTCGACACATCCACAACTTTGTTGCACAAAGAGTTGAAAAAAAAACACAATCTTATGATACTAACCCTAACATTTTTTGGAAGCACAGAACGAATAGAAACTAGTAGTAACTGTTGGAGGAGGATATGACAATCATGGGACTTCAGCCCATTCAAATTTAGATCAGTCATTGATACACAATTTCTAATATTTGATGCATGTCCATATGGGAGTTTTATATTGGACAATGATGACAACATATTTTTTTTTTCTTTCTTGGATAAATTAAAAGGGGCAGGAGGCAAGTATGTTCTTTTCTCACCTACTTGAGGAGCTAAATCATCCCTTAATCCCATCTCAACCATATCAAGACGAGAGGCAGTGCTATCTTTAGTCTTGTATTTCATATTAAGAAGTGTCCCAATTAAATTATCACACACGTTCTTCTCGATGTGCATAACATCTAAACAATGACGAACGTGGTGAAACTTCCAATATTCTAACTCAAAAAAAATCGATTTCTTTTTCCATGCAGATTCCACCTTTTTTGACTTCCCCCCTTCCCAAAACTGAATTTGAGTTGTTGTTGTTGCGCCAACACTTCTTCTCCACTAAGCGGTTCAGGTGCATGACCAAATTCTTGTTCTCCATCAAAAGATGCCCTCTGCCTCCTAAAAGGATGATCATTATCTAAATACCGACGATGACCTTGGTAGCACATTTTCTTACTATGACTTAAATATTTAGCCACGGTTTTATCGCCGCATATTGGACAAGCCTTATAACCCTTATTGATGCAGCCCGATAGATTTGCGTATCCTGGGAAGTCATTTACTGTCCACATTAGAACTGCCCTTAAGGTGAAAAAAGATTTTGTATGCGCATCGTACACGTTCGGTTCCCCTTCCTCCCATAATTTTTTTAAATCATCAATCAGTGGCTGTAGATATATGTCAATATTATTACTAGGCTCATGCGGGCCAGAAATTAATGTTGATAACATGATAAACTTCCTCTTCATGCATAACCATGGAGGAAGATTATATATTATTAACATAACTGGCCAACAACTGTACCGGTTTTTTAATCCATTACTGTGTGGATTTATACCATCAGCCGCTAATCCTAAGCGTATATTTCTAGCCTCCCTACCAAACTCAGGCCACCTGTAATCTACATTTCTCCAAGAAGGAGAATCAGATGGATGACGCATCTTCCCATCTTCAGATCGATTATCTGCATGCCAGCTCATTAATTTAGCAGTAGAAGCAGATTTAAACAATCGTTTAAATCTGGGGATTATCGAAAAATACCACATAACCTTGGCTGGCACATTAACCCTAATTTTTCCATCTTTCCCAACTTTCCAGCGAGAGAGACCACATTTGGGACACTCAGAAGAAGACTCAAGAATTGGACCCCTGTATAATACGCAGTCATTTGGACAAGCGTGGAATTTAACATACTCGAGTCCTAAATCAGTTAAGGTTTTCTTTGCTTCATACATATTAGCAGGAAGCACATTATCTTTTGGAAGAAAAGAGCCAATAGATCCAAGCAGATCAGTGAAGGCCTTATCACTAACTCCAAACCTAGCCTTCCAATTATGTAGTGTTAACACTGACTCAAGTTTAGTGCACTCACTTCCCTCGAACAGAGGTTGTTCCGCATCGGCAACAAATCTCTTAAACTCATCTGATTCATTATCGAAATCTTCCTTATTATAGGCTGCTTCACATACGTTAAATGTTTCTGAATTTAGTGTGGGCTTCGAGGGAGGACAAGTACTACCAACTAATGACTTAGTACTTTTAACAACCTCTTCTCCATGCCAAATCCATTCATAATACCCTAAACTAAAACCCGCTTCATATAGATGACCTCTGATTATTTTGATAGAATATTTCTTGAAGTTAACGCAGGTGCACATGGGCAAGGGATTTTCTTTGGGTTTTTAGCATTATCCTCAGCAAATATCAAAAAGTTTTCGACTCCAATTTCATATTGCAATGAATCCCTATCCGCTTTTATCCAAGACTTATCCATTTAATTTTCCAACGACCTGGTATGTCAGTCAAGTTTTTAGTATAATTATAGCTAGTGATTACTTATTATGTATTCTGATCTATAATAGTTTTATTGTAGCCTTATCCATATAATAAAAATCCAATAGTTTATATTAATCAAAATGGACGTATGACATATAATATCTAGCAATAATCACAAATAGGACATGATAGACATAAGAAAAAGAAAAGGAACACAAATCTTTAATCTAAATTAATAATAACAGGCAACATGTAATTAACGTTTAACTAAAAGGTATGCAATTTCTATAATTCAAATTTGTACATGGCAAATAGAGAAAGTACAGCTACCATATACTATTTGAGTTCTAATAAAGAACGGAGCACTGGAATAAGCAATCATGACAATCAAATACACAAAGCAGAAAAAGTCGCTATATAAACAAGAAAGGGAGCGGGAGTACCTCTTAATTAGTAGAAGCACTAGGTCAACACCGTGAACAACAGCTAGGAACTATCCTTCTTCTTCGCAAACCAAAAAATATCCCTGAATATCAGCCAAACAATAAAAACTCAAACGACAATATTTAAGGTTTTCGTAAAATTCGAAAACTAAAACATAAACCTCCAGCCAGCAATAAAATAATTAACAAGGTATGAAACTAAAATACATCCAACTCATATAATTTGAAATTGACTAATAGAAAATCACAATAACTTTCACTTTCTCTTGGTCGATTATGTCGGAAAAATAGTAGTACTCAAACAATAGCACTGTTAGATGACATGCCAAAAATCCAACAATATAATAAACAAATAATAACATGCATCCAATTAAATAACATACAAATAATCATATGATATAACACATATCAGAAATTCAAATAAGAAATTCAAAAATTAAAATTACCTAATGAACAGCCACAACCAAGTGAATGAGGTCCTGTAAAAAGAATGCATTCAAAACAATTAGGGTAGTACATCCAAGTAAATAAAAACACACAATTAAGAAATTAGGGTTTTGATTTAAAAAGCCCCAAATTAAGAAATTAGGGTTTTGACTTGAAAAAACCCTCAAATTGAAGCTCTCAATAGATCGAAAAGACCCTAGAAATACCAGAGGAGACCTTATTCGTGTAGAGTATTACCGATTCTTACCAATTTCAACACGAGCAGTGGTACCGAAGGTGAGTGGCCTGTGAGTAGAGTAGAGAGCAGTGGTGAGTAGAGTAGTGAGTGGTACCAGAGGTGAGTTTATGGTGGTGAGTGGTACCGAGGTGAGTTTGTGGTGGTGAGTTTCAGTCGAGAGAGTGAGTCGAGAGAGTGAGAGAGAGTCGAGAGAGAGAGAGTGTGTTTGTCTGAATATTTTTGTTAAATTAGATTTTGTTATGTTAATTTGTCTGAGAGGCTCAATAATTGTACTGTATGGGCTTGGGCGGGGATAATATTTGGTTAAGGGGGGGGGGGGAATTTTGATTTTGGGGGTGAAAATTTCACTAAGGGGGAAAACATAATGGGCCACGCGTTTTTTAATTTTTTAAAGAGTGACTTTAGACATCAGTTTTAAAAAGAGTGATGTCTACGAATAACAAAGACATCAGTTTAATTCGGGATGATGTTATTACATCTTTTAACATCAGCGGCATTTACGACCGATGTCTAAAGTGTGATGTCTATTTACTGTTTTCTTGTAGTGTATTGTTGCCGATTTGGCATTCCAATACATGTAATCGACTCCTTGTCCCATTGCTATTTGCGAACGTTCCAAGAAAATGACTAACTCGTCAATAATTATGATCTCATCATCACCAAAACCTTCACTTGGTCGCTTCCACCAAAACCTTCACTTGGCCGCTTCCAAAGGCACCTTGATATCGTCATCACCATCCTCATGTTCACATAATTTATTTGCCAACTCATCCTCATTACAATTTTCCTTGTTAGGATCTTCGTACTCACTTGTTTCCTCCCCCCGAGGGTCATCAGCTTCCAATATTTTCTTGAAATTCTCGAAATCCTCCTCCCAGGAAGTCCAAACACATTATTCCTTATATGTAATAAGCATAAGAGGGATCTTATCCATAATTTTCTTGAAATTCTCGAAATCCTCCTCCCAAGAAGTCCAAACACATTATATCCTTATATATAATAAGCATAAGAGGGATCTTATCCATAATTTTCGTCACTGTACTACCCATTTAATCTCAACCATCGAATCTAATATTGTTAAAAACAGACGATCAAGATTATATCATATCAAAAGGAAAATTATAATATAAAAAGAATATAATTAAAAATGGTTGTATTAGAATTGAATTTTAAAATGAAACTTATAATATGAAAAGGATATAATTAAAAAAGGATACAACTGAATTTTATTTATTTTATTTATTAATATTAAAAAAAAGTTCATATTTACTGTTTGGGCTCTATCTCAAGATCTAGAAATCAGATTTGGATGATTTTATAACCCACATAAAACTCATAAAATTATCTTTAATTTAGTGATGATTTAACAATTATTATCCAAATGAAAACACTCAAAATCTCAAGAGAAAATATAATTACGAATTTTTACATTAATCCTATTCAGTGTAGATTGATAATCCTATTTAATGTAGAAAACGAAATCATATATGATTTAAATTATTGACATACAATTTTTCGTCTTTCAATATAAATACACTTTTTAGTTTACATGTTAAAAAATAAAATATTTTTTATGCTAGATCCAACGTTTTTCATTTATTTATTTTATGATCTAACGGTTCTATTTATTTTGTCCTACTGAAAACCAAAACCAGCTAACTACTAAAATTTTGGACAAAAACACTCTTACGCTTAATATTAAAACCCTATTTGGTTGTTAGTAAAGCTATCTTCAAATAATAAGAAGGATATTTTGATAATCAAAACGAAATATAAGTATATTTCCTAAATTGAATAGAATTTTCAATGTAGAAAATCGTCAATTTCTTCTCTCTTTTGTCTCTGTGTAGTTTTAATTGGAAAATAATTGTTAAACCATCACTAAAAGATTATTTTGTTAATTTTGTGTGGTCTGTAAAATCATCCAAATCAAATTTTAAGAATTCAAGAGAGAGCATAAATATTAAAATGAACGTGTAAAATCTTATACACATCAATTTTTTAACAACAATTTGATATGTAAATTAATAGCATTTAAATATTTAAAAAATTAATATAATTATAAATATTAAAAAAGGAACCGTGCATTGCATGAGTTATAAGCTAGTTATAATGAAATATAAGTACCCCAGTAGCATTCCAATTTCCAAATATTAACTTTCTAAGTCAGCTAACATGGGAATTACTAAAATAAGGCAAGAGGATAAGGACTAGCACGCATGATGCTGATGTGGACCCTCCTAACACCTGACCGCTTCTTACGTAAGCCCAGATTATGCACATAACATATGTTATCTCTATTATATACAGACCAGATTGTGACTCGCATCCTAAAACCCTAAAACCCCACCTATAAATACATAATAAGCGCACTACCCTAAAACCCTTGTGTTACAATATTTTCTTGTAGCCGCTGTGTTAGATATAATTGATGTGAATAATAATCAGTATTTAAGTGTTATAGTGAAATATCAGAGTTTAGCTGGAAGCAGTCAGAGTTTAGTTAAATGCTGCCAGATGGAAGCTCGACAGAGTTCGCTAAACTCTGTCTGGAGGAAGCGTCTACTGGTCAACAGAGTTTGAAGAATACTTGAAGATAATTATGGAAGCAATATCTTTGAAGATTGGATAGCTGTCAAAGAGATTGTGTTGACTAAGGAGACATGTAGCAATCATAATTGATATCAATTGTATAACTAATTTATAGGAGTATCAATTATCGATTGTATAGCAGCTGTATATCTTATAAATACAGTTAGGTTAACCCTAGAAGGGTATCGTGTAACGAATTATCATTCATTGTAACCTAATCAGCTCTCTGTGAAATTTTACATCACTGAGAGAGAAGTTTTTTTTAATTCCAAACAGTTTTTAATTGTTCGAACGTGTCTTACTTATTATTCTATCATACGAACTTGATTATAATTGTGTATTCGGCCTAACAAGTGGTATCAGAGCAGATCTGTTACTCTATACAGTTTAAGATCCACACACACAACTATAATCATGTCAGAAATACCTCCTCCATCAGGTTCTATGACTGAGAAGGCTCAACCTACTACTGTGAGTCGTTATGAGACAATTAGGGTTCCTATTTTGAGGCCAGCAGATTATGCTATCTGGAAGGTGAAGATGACTATGTTTCTGGAGGCTACAGATCCAGAATATCTTGACAGAATTTATGAAGGTCCTCATAAGCCTAAAAAGCTATCTGTTGCTACTACTAGTTAAGAAGCTAAAACAGTTCCAAAGGAGAAGAAAGATCTGACTCCTGAGGATATTTCATCTATTGCTAAGGATGCAAAGGTTAGACATCTACTTCATAGTGCCTTAGATAATGTTATGTCTAACAAAGTGATTAATTGCACAACTGCAAAAGAAATCTGGGAAGCTCTTGAAGTTAGATGTCAAGGAACTGATGCTATCAAGAAGAATCGAAGGAACATACTCACACAGGAGTATGAACATTTTGAAGCTAAATCTGAAGAAACCATGACAAAAACATTTGACAGATTCTGTAAGCTGCTCAATGATTTGTCATTGGTAAATAAAGAGTATGATCTAGAAGACTCAAATCTCAAATTTCTTCTTGCTCTACCTGAAAAGTGGGATGTGAAAACAACTACTATTAGAGACAATTATGATCTTGCTGATACTGAGATTGATGAAATCTATGGGTTGCTCAAAACTCATGAACAAGAAATGGAACAGAGAAATAAGAGATCAAGCAAGAAGGAAAAGTCTGTTGCTCTTAAGGTTGAAGAGAAACCCTTGAAGAAGGAAGCATCAAGGAAGAAAGCTAAGGGAAAAGCTTTAGTTATACATTCTTAAAGTGAGTCATCAGATTCTGATGTTGACTCAAACACTGATGAATCATCTGACTCTGAGGATGATGAAGAAGAAATGAGAAAAATGGCTGTCTTGATGGTGAAGACTTTCAAGAAGACGGGTTTCAAGAACTTCAAGAAGGGAAATAGGTTCTCTAAAGATTCAAATTCAGACAGGAAGAATTTCAGAAAGTCTGAGAGAAAGGATACCAAATCTGGGAAGAAAGATAAGTCTGAGATTCAATGCTACAAGTGTAAGGGGATGGGTCACTATGCTCCTGAGTGTAAGAAGGGTAAAACTGAAAAAGCACTCATCACAAAAGGCAGAGATTGGGCAGACACTTCAGACTCAGATGAGGATGTCAACTATGCTCTCATGGCTTCTATTGAGAATGAATCTGAAGATTCTGAAAACAAGGTACCCTTAACTACTTATGCTTATAATACTGATAATATATCTGAATTAAGAATTTATCTTAAGGCTTTGCATATCAGTTATAGGGATCAGACTTTAGAGAATGAGAGAATCAAATCTGAAAATTCTAAACTTAAAGAAAGAAATAAAATTGTTGAAGAGAAACTTGTCAACATGAAACAAGTTCAGAAAGAAAGAGATGATGCTGTTTACTTAGAAGAAGAGTTGCTTGGAAGATATAGGCAACTGGAATCTGAACTGGAGAAAGCAAATCACATAATTAAGACTTGGACTCATTCTGGAAAAGACACTAATGAGGTTTTTCAATCAGACACAGTTGGTTTAGGTTACTATGTGGAAGATGAACTTAGGTTTCAAAATAAGGTCAAAGTTAGAACACATCTTCCATCTACAAAATTTGTTCATGGAATAAATGAACCTAAGTCTGAAGCTGAAAAAGGAGCTGTTAAGAAAGAATCAGTAAAAACTTGTGTTAAACAGGTTATTATTGGTTCAATGACAGATAAACAACTTAAACATAAGTTTAAGGAGTTAAAATCTGTTAAGAAACAGAAAGTGTCCAGAAAGAATAGAAATGGAAAAGTAGGCATTACTCAAGGTAATTATCCAATGCTTGCTAATTTTGCTCCAAGAAAGACATGTTATAACTGTGGTAGCACTAACCATCTTGCTAGTTTCTGCAGGAAGAATAAAAACATAAATTCTTTACCTTCCAAGTCTGAAGTAAAGAAAGATAATGTTAGAACTAGACCACAGACTTTATGCAAACATTGTGGAAGTACTTGGCATTCTATTTATACTTGCAGGGATTATCATGCTATTTATCATAATTACAATGAACTTAAGCCAAATTTGAAATGGGTTAAGGTTAATTCTACAAGTGTAAACTCTGAAGTTAGCTTAAACTCTGATAATGTGAATTCCGCTGCTAAAGCTAACAAAGTTAAGAAAGCCAAAGGATCCAAGCAAGTCTGGATCATTAAATCTGACCTTCAGTGAATATTTTTGATTGCAGGGCATCAAAGAGAGTATCCTAGTCGTGGACAGTGGATGTTCAGGACACATGACTGGAAATAAAGCCCTGCTATCAGAGTATATGGAGAAGGCTGGCCCAAAAGTTTCCTATGGAGATGGCAATGTAGGATGTACTCTGGGATATAGCAATATCAATCTTGGAAGTGTCATCATCACAAATGTAGCTTTGGTTCGAGGGCTCAAGCATGATCTGCTATCTGTGAGTCAAATATGTGACAGAGGTTATCATGTAGATTTTCAACCTGAATACTGTGAAATTATCAGTAAATCTACAGGCAAGTTGTTCTAGTTGGACACATGCATAATAATATCTATGAAATAAGGTTGTCAACAAACTTTGGTGGAAAAGCTGTGTGCTTGTCTACAAGAATGTCTAGTGAAGAGAGTTGGAGGTGGCATAAGAAACTCTCTCATCTGAATCTGAATAACATAAATGAATTGATAAGAAAGAATCTTGTAAGTGGACTCCCAAAGTCTTTATTAAATGTTGATGGCCTGTGTGATTCCTGTCAAAAGGCCAAACAAAGGAAGTCATCTTTCAAGAGCAAGTCTGAATCTTCAATTGTTGATCCTTATATACCAAATATGGGCTATTGCAATGCCAAAAAAGTGTCATATTAGACCCCAAATGTGTTATAATAGAGGTTTTTGTAACGATTTTGCCAAAATTCAGCGTTGCATTTGCTGCCGTTGGAATAGACCCCTATAGCAACGTTTTATGTACTTATTGCAACATTTTTTAAGTATTACAATATCCCCTTTAGTGCAACACTTTTGCCTTGTTTAGTGACACTTTTATGATGTTGCAATAGACTATTGCAACACTATTTTGTAACATATTTTAGTTAAAAGTGTTGCCAAGTAAATTTATTGCAACATTTTCATGTAACATTTTCTCCCCTATTGTAATGATTTTCATTTTTTAGCAACATTTATGTGCAACACTTTTGTTCCTATTGTAATACATTTATATTTTTTAGCAACATTTTTGTGCAACACTTTGTATTAGTCCAATTTGCAATATCCTGTTTGAAATGTCAATAAACCAAAACAAAAGCATATCAAATCAGAATCACATTTCCAATTTCACACATAGCAAATCAAACAGAATATATGTCAATAAAGCCAAAACAAAATCGATCAGCTTATATCATAAATCATCTTACGTTTAGTACATAAATCCAAAGTCAAAACACATAGTCGACTTACACACCACAAATCTAGATAAAACTTGGTCTTTCAAGTCAAAGTACCAAGCTACCAAAAGTATGCACATATATATATATAAGTGAATTAGGAAGGCCATGTATCCTTTCAAACTTGGCCTTTATATATGACATTTCCTCTTCAATCTCACCCCACTTCAGGTGGTGAAGGCTGTTTTCTTCCAGGTCCTCTACCAAAGCCCAAGTAATCTGAGAGACAATAGACCGGTGTATCCCAAACGCTTTACCAAGTGATATCAGTGAATCACCAGATTTTGGGTCACCAGAATTCACAGATGCATCACCCCCCTGAAAATAAAATAAAAAAGGGAGTAAAATAAAATCTGGATATAACCACCGTCGATTTTAGGAAATAGATGATATGCACGTATCGAAAAACATACCCTTAAAGAAGGTGGTGGCTTGAATGTATGCAGGTAGTCTGTAGTCTTCAAATCCCAGACCTAAGATTAGTGCATTATATATATATATATATATATATATATATATATATATATATATATATATATATATATATATATATATATATCAATCACATAGTTATAAGAAAAAAAACTTTATAGTCTTTTTAGCCTCAGCTGATGGACAATAGAAAGAACCAACCTAAATAGATCACTAACCATGAAGCTCAATAAAAGGAGAAATATATATATATATAAGGTTCACATATGAAAGATCAATCGAATTGAGCAATAACCGGACAAAAGAGCAAGCAGAGAGCAAGATGCATGCATGTGCAAGAAAGGAAAATATCTAGGGACCAAACTAGTTAGCAAGTAACTAGCATGTTTAGAGATTAAACTAGTACTTAGCATCCTTTTCTCATCCAACCACACAAAATCAACACATGTCCCTCCTAATTGCATCATCCATTGCAAAATCACTTTAATAAAGTGGCTTTATGCCAAGATATTATTCTAGCATCAACAATAATTCATTTTATCACAAACAAACCAAGAGACAAGCCAAGCAAACTCTCTCCCCCTCCATTTACACTCCATTCGGCTATAACAAGAAATTCAAGAATCAAAATCAACCTTCCCACCATCATTTGATCTTGAAACTTTTATGGTGAGTCTTAAATTTTATAAAAATGATCTCCTCAAAATCTTAGCATCAAAATCATCTTTTTCCATTTTCAAATAAATCCTCCAAGGTGAGGGTGAATAGTGTTTTTCAAGAACTAACATTGTTTTCTTTGATTCTTATGGTTGATCTAGCTACTGTAAGGCCACACAAGGATAGATCAAGGCTTAGTAAGGCTCTAGAACACTCTAAGGAAGGTAATCATCACTTGAAACCCTAGGCCTTACTTTGAGATTTTGCATGCTCTTGATGAGTTTTAGTATAAGATGTGTTATTAGCATGATTATAAGCATGATTATGATTTAGTTTTGATAAATGTTAAAAATAGTTTAGATGAACGGAAAGGCATTGCTTGGCCTCAGTTCATGGTGATATATCATGTATATGTTGTTTGGGATGGATACCTTGATTATTGGAAGGTTTGGAATTTAGAAATATTCGATTTATAGCCGTCGTAATGCCGAAATTTCGTTAACATTAAGAACACGAATTTTACAGTAGGTATAGCTCACTGTTTAGCTTCGACTTTTGCCATGATAAGCTAGATTATGTTATAAGCTTCGTTTTGATATAAAGTTCGTATGAAACGGATATACGGTTTAGGGGATATGGCCGATTTAATAAAAGTGGTTCGAAACCGTAAACAAAAGTTCGTAATTGAAATTGATTCCCTTTAATGTTGTTTAATCAGTGGCGAACCGTGATAATTAAATAATAGAGATAAAAAGGAAGGTGTGGGAGAAGACCGCATGTCAAATGGATCGTTTTTCGATTTTATAAAAATGTTCGAATCGAGGTTAAGTACGAAAGTACCCCTAAAAGGTATACTTGGTTATAACTTCGGTAAACCACTTAGAAAACGATCGATAAATATCGAGGTCTAATCTTTCGACTTTAAAACTTATACGATTTAAATACTTACCACATGTAAGTATAATGACATGCTTTATTAACAAACAAGTGTCGGGTAATAAAGGCAATAATAAGAGTGAATTAGAGGGGTATAACGAAACGACTTGAAAACGTGTTTCGATTTAAGTTAAGTTTATACTTAACCTTTTGAAAGGTGCTAAGTGATTAATCCCGAATGCCTTGACTATTTATAGATCACCAGGCTGACCTGGGACACGCTACCACTACCCCTACCCGCACTCGATTCCCAGGCAAGTTTCAAATCCTTGTTAAAAGGCTGTTGTTGTGAATATATATACATGTGCTTTCTGTTATACATATGCCATAGCATGCATGCCTACTTGAAAAAATCATATTGATATACTTTTTCCCTGAATTATTGTTTGTTTATAAGTTAGATAGTTAATATATCAGTTATAAGCCGAAAATTATTAAGACCCTTAAGCGAAGGGCATCTGAATCTCATTTTTTGATTATAGACCGGGAGTCGATAATTCTTGATATATTGATATTATATTCAGAAGAAAATATTTAAGTAAATATTTTCCATTTATTATCTGGCGAATATTATTGGAATATTCCCTTGAAATTATTTGATAAATATTATTCGGATTATTCATCAGATGTTATTTATTCGAGGAATATTATGTATTTAATATTCATCTAAAGTCGATTACATATTCGAATATTATTTCGACCCTCACTTAAGTTATTTACTTAAAGAATATTCATTCTTATTTACTCGATAAATATTATTTTGAATATTCATTCGAGTTTATTTATTTAATGAATATTATTATAATATTCATTCGAGCCTTATTTATTTAAATGAATATTATTTCGAATATTCATTCAATCTCTATTTATTTTATAAATATTAGTTAAACATTGATTCGAACTCCAGTTATTCGATAAATATTATTTTGAATATTCCCTTGAGATAATGAATATTATCTTCGACATTTATTTAAAGTCGATTCAATTATTGAACATAATTTCAAATGTTCATTCGATAATCATTTCTTCGATAAATATTATTAAGTTGAATATTCATTAATTATTCAATGAATATTGTCTCAAATATTAAGTCGATAATTATTTCATCAATAAGTATCTTTCTTGAGTTGAATATTCATTATTGATTCAATAAATATTATCTCAAATATCCATTTGATGATTACTCCATCAATAAGCATTGTTATTAATTTGAATATTCATTATTTGCTCAATGAATATTAATCTGATTATTTCTTCAAAGATTACTCCGAGTAACACTGTTCCAATATCTTTGACTTAATAAATATTCTTGGAATATTTATTTAATTATTCTAACTCGTTTCAAAGATAATTTACTTCATTCACATAGTATCATCGACCTTCGAATATTATATAAATTATTTCAGAGTCTTATTATTATTATTATATTATTAAGGAAGGTTCTCAGTGATTCCATTCTTCCTTCGATTCTATTGTAAGGGAACCTTACTTGAAGAATGTTATTTATCTTGTGACTGCCCGGTCATAAATTATTCGTTTCACTCGCAACTTGGTTGCTATTATTCATGGAATCTTGTGTACCCTCTCATCATTCGAGGGGTAGAATTGTTGGAACAAGTTGGTATCCATTAACAAGCCTCGGCTTGGGAAATATTGGTCAATTTTCCTTTCCACATTAGATACGACTACCTTGTGGAGTCTTATCAACAGGTATCATACCTGGGGAAAAGGGGAACGAACATTACATTTCACAATGATGGATGTTAAATGAACTAGGAGACGCGTAAATGGCCGGGTGGCGCCGGTCCAGCAATAGCCCAACCGTTGGCTGAGGAGTTCCAGAGGGCGGTAGACAAGTAAATCCGTCGGAGCTACCTTCTACATGTAGAGAACGACTGATGAGATGCATGTCATATGACTGATCATCGTAAACGTCAGGGCATCTGGCGTGGCAATGCTCCCGTATTAGTTCATCTTTCAAGGTTGGAAATCTTCTGCAACACCATCTATGTTGGCAGTGTTGAAACATGTTGAAAACTGGAATTGCACTATTTTTCTGCAAGTTCTTCTTTTATGAAAATGATGCTATCTTGCTCATCTTGATATAGCAGATATTTCCACAGAATTTATATACTTTGAGTTACCTTGTAACTTCCTCCTTTATATTGAGTTGGCACTCTTTTCATTAAGGCATGGCATATGATTTCAAAATATATCTTTGAACTGTCATATATATTACTGTATAGTTATATTATCGTTGGTGGGCTATTGCTCACCCTTGCTTATTTATTATGTCACAACAACAGCTAGGACTGATGGCCCGCATCAGGCGCACTCGGCGCAAGTAGGTTACCCCCGTTCGAGGACTACCTGCTGATGTCATTGCTGCCATTGCTGAGGTAGCATAGATAGGCAGCTTTTGGCTTACCAGCTTAATTATATGTATAATTAATCCTAATCAACGGCAAGAACATTTAAACTTATGATGTTACTCCTTTTGGATTGTAATAACTTTTATTCGTAAATTCGTAATGTGAGACTTATTTCAATTTCATCTCTGGGACTATAACTGTGTGTGTGTGAGTGGTTATTATTGTTGGGTCACAGCATGTTACTTATTATTTCTGGATTCAAGTCAAGTGATATACGGATAATGAGACCGTAACGACCTAATTCCTGACCCCGGATCTAGGGGTGTTACAGAAATGGTATCAGAGAGAGAGTTATATATCCCAAGAGATGAGGCGACGTTATACAATAATAAATTCACTAATATAATAAGAACTCTTGCCAAGTTCACCTAAAACCCTTATGGGAACTTTTAAGTATCATGATAGTAATATAGTTCGTCTTGTGTAGGCGAGCGACATGGCTGCCCAGGAGGCATCTGCGAGACAGCCTGATGAGCACACAGAGGTGATTGAGTCAGAGGAGGAGGACCTCGAAGAGGTCCAGGTTGATGCTGATTTGGATGTTATTGAGTCTGAGGAGGAGGGGGAACCGGAGGAGGTCCAGGCAAGAGAGGGTACTGAGATAGTTACTGAGGATGTTGATGAGGAGGACTCTGAGGAGGACCAGCGTGTACCTGATGTTAGAGGGATGGAAGGGGATACTGATATGACCCTAGAGCCACAGCAGATTGAGGCCGCAAAGCCAGTAGATCCCTCTACTTCGCCCCATATTCCGCTTGAGGGGATACCTGTAGGAATGCATAACTTCTTGGTGAACCGACTGACTATAGATCTGGCCATAGCTGAGGCCCGGTTGGCAGAGTCCCGCAGAGAGCTAGCGGCAGAGAGGGAGGCCCGGTTGGGGAACCAGGGCAGGGGACGTGCCAGGGCTAGAGAGATGTATAGGCAGGTGACCGGCATAGAGCTTAGGGCTCGTGTGAGGGTGCGATAGTTACCCAGTGATGGTCACGGCATGGTATCCAGGGCTGATGCAGAGGAGATATTTCACCTTGCTATGAGGAGGGTTCGAGCTTTGGCCCACCGTCGTGGCTGACTGCAGTGGTAGTGATGTATTGGTCTAGTTATCTAGTCTTGTACGGCATAGTAGCGCCAATTTTTGGTAGGGATAGTTTCAGCTTGTAGTTCCCTGTTGCAGACTAGACAGATAGACAGCTTATTTCACTTTTGACTAGTTATTATTCGGATGGTTGTACTTTTTAAAACTGTTGTTGTATGTCGGATATTGTACCATTTGGTACTTGGTATATATTTATTTCCCTTTCAGTCATTTCAGTATCTCTGCGACGCGATTCCCTAGCTTGTTATATTATATTTGCATATACTGCGTTCGATTAAAATCTGCCATGATATATAGAACTGTGGGATCCTAAATCCAATTATGCATCGATATTGTGAGGAGAAACCCTCTTAAATAGGTAAATAAACCTAATGTATATTGTCCAAATTTTTAGTAAAATGCCTCCGAGAAGGATGGGTACTAGGGCTAACCCCCATGAGTCTACTGACCAAGAAAGTCACAATCAACCTGAGGAAAATTTTGAGTATAATGAAGAACAGGATCAGGATTACAATGAACAAGAGGATTCCCAGTATGGGATGGGGGATGAAACCTTTTATACTACGGAGTTCGAAGAGGAAGTAGAAGAAGGGGAAACTGAAGTTGAACAACATGGGGAGAACCAGGGCGGAAACCCAATGGGACAATTTATGGATCTGCTTAGGCAGAACTTGAACCAATATCCCCAACCACCCCAAGGAAACAATACCACTATGGCCAATTCCTTTAGGGCCTTTAAGTCTCTCAAACCCCCAGAGTTTCTCGGATCGGCTGATCCTGTTGAGGCAAGGGCATGGATCAAGGAGATGGAGAAATCTTTTGAGATTTTAAGCATTGATGAGGCCCAGAAGACTGTCTTTGCCACCTACTTACTAAAGGGAGAGGCAAATTATTGGTGGGAGGCTAAGAAGAATATGGAGACAGATGCTATAGTAACCTGGGATAGGTTTAAACAGTTGTTTCTTGAGAAGTACTTTCCGAGGTTCATGAAAACCCAGATGGAACTTAAGTTTTTGTAACTAAAGCAGAACAATATGACAGTGGCTGATTATGAAGCCAAGTTTACTGAGTTATCACGGTTTGTACCAGAGTTTGTGGATACTGAAGAAAAGAAAGCTAACAGGTTTCAGAAGGGCTGAAACAGTGGATTCAGAACAGAGTGGCAGTTTTAGAGATTACTGATTAAGCCACATTGGTGCAGAAGGCAACCATTGTGGAAGCAAGAAGTGATCAGATGCAGAGGGAAAGAGAGAAAGGGGGAGTAAAAAGGAAGCATGCCAGCATGGGCGGAGGTTCCACCGGAGGAAAACCTCCAAATAAGTTTAGCAGAGGAGCGGTTTCCCTACCTGGAAGAAGTAAGGGATTCCGACCATTCGTAAGTGCAACTGTGAGCCAGGGCATCCAGCAAGCAGGAGTGTCCCGTTCCCATCATTCCAGACCTCCACTACCAGTATGTGCCACGTGTGGGAAGAGACATCCCGGGGTGTGTACTCAGAAACAGACGATCTGCTATAAGTGTGGGCGAGCAGGCCACTATGCCCACCAATGTACCGCGATTACTCCTACTGCCAGCAAAGGCACTACTTGTTTTCAGTGTGGTCGTCCAGGTCACATGAGGAGGGATTGCCCGATGAACAAACCAGCAGCCTCAGGGGCAAGCAAAGCTGCCTCCAATAGGCCACCAACTGCTAGAACTTTTAACATGATAGTGCAAGATGCCGTGAGGGACACGGATGTTATAGTAGGTACATTTTCTCTCAATTTAGTCAGTGCAAATGTTTTGTTTGATTCAGGAGCAACTAAGTCTTTTGTATCTAGAGATTTTGCACATAAATTGAAACTTAAAACCCAACCGCTAAGGGAATCCTTGCAAGTAGAGATAGCTAATCAAGAAGTCGTTCCAGTTAATCAGATGCACCCCAATTGCAAAATAGAAATAGGAGGACGATCCTTCTGTGTTGATTTGATCCCTTTTAAGCTAGGGGAATTCGATGTCATTTTGGGAATGGACTGGTTGTCTCGTAATAATGCGCAAATAGATTGTAAAGGTAAAAAGGTTAAGTTGAAAACCCCAGGGAAGAAAGAAATAGTGTTTAAGGGGCTACGACAGACCAAGACCATTCTGACCATGGCACAGACCAAGAGACTGCTACGAAAAGGGAACGAAGCTTATTTGGCTTACGTTATAGACACCCAGAAAGAGGCGCCCAAGATACAAGATATTCCGGTAGTTAACGAATTTGAAGACGTATTTCCTCAAGATCTTCCTGGACTACCACCAGATAGAGTAATTGAGTTTGCTATCGAATTATCCCCGGGGACGGCGCCAGTTTCCAAGGCCCCGTACCGATTGGCGCTAGTGGAAATGAAAGAACTAGCAAAGCAATTGCAAGAATTGTTGGATAAGGGTATGATAAGACCCAGTGTATCGCCTTGGGGTGCACCAGTGTTATTCGTCAAGAAAAAGGACGGGAGTATGAGGTTATGCATCGACTATCGAGAGTTGAACAAGCTAACCATCAAGAACAAGTACCCGTTACCCAGAATTGATGATTTGTTTGACCAGCTAAGGGGAGCTGTGTATTTTTCCAAGATTGACTTGAGAACCAGATATCACCAATTGAAGATTAAACCTGAAGATATCCCAAAGACTGCATTCCGTACTAGATATGGACACTATGAATTCTTGGTGATGTCGTTTGGATTAACCAACGCCCCAGCAGCTTTCATGGATTTAATGAATAGAGTGTTCAAGGAATATTTGGACCAATTTGTTATAGTCTTTATTGATGATATTCTGATCTACTCAAAGACAGAGGAAGAACACGCTGAACATCTGAGGATAACCTTAGAGACACTCCGAAAGGAGCAATTATTTGCCAAATTCTCAAAGTGTGAGTTCTGGAAAAATGAGGTACAATTTTTAGGGCACGTAATCAACAAAGAAGGAGTGCTAGTTGACCCCTCCAAGATAGAGGCAGTCTCCAATTGGGAGCAACCAACCACTCCAACAGAGGTAAGGAGTTTTATCGAACTGGCTGGATATTATCGACGATTTGTTCAAGATTTTGCAAAGATTGCAGCCCCATTAACTCGACTTACCCGTAAAACTGAGAAATTCGAATGGACTGAAAAATGCGAGAAGAGTTTTCAAGAGCTGAAGAAGAGGTTGGTAACGGCCCCAGTGTTGGCTTTGCCTGATGGAAAAGGAGATTTCGTGATTTACAGTGATCCTTCGCATAAAGGATTGGGATGCGTGCTTATGCAGCACGGTAAGGTGATATCATATGCGTCAAGGCAATTGAAGGATTACGAGATCCGATACCACACTCATGATCTGGAATTAGCAGCAATTGTTTTTGCCTTAAAGATTTGGAGGCACTACTTATATGGAGAGAAGTGTGAGATTTACACTGACCATAAGAGCCTCAAGTACATTTTTACGCAAAAAGAGCTTAACATGCGCCAGAGAAGATGGCTAGAGCTAATCAAGGATTACGATTGTGAGATTCATTATCACCCGGGCAAAGCCAATGTGGTGGCTGATGCCCTTAGTAGGAAAGAGAAGCTCAAAATGATAACTACAGAGGAAG
Source organism: Kitagawia praeruptora (assembly GCA_037693485.1). Classification (NCBI taxonomy): domain Eukaryota; kingdom Viridiplantae; phylum Streptophyta; class Magnoliopsida; order Apiales; family Apiaceae; genus Kitagawia; species Kitagawia praeruptora. The sequence goes on along the minus strand of CM075351.1, from coordinate 20,396,796 downwards.
AATTGATAAAAGACTTTGAGAAGTTGGAAATTGAGATTAAGATACCTGAAGAAGGTCAAGAAAAGTTGATGGAAATTCGAATGCAGCCTCCATTGTTGGAAAAGATTAGGCTATGCCAAGAGCAAATGATAGAAGCAGAAAAGAACTCGACCGAGGAGTTAATGACTGGGGAAGAAATCAAGTATGAAAAAGATAAAGACGGGATCATGAGATACATGTGGAGGATATGGGTCCCAAATGATCAGGAACTCAAGGCTGAAATTTTATATGAGGCACACAGCTCAAGGTACTCAGTGCACCCCGGTAGCACCAAGATGTATAGGGATTTGAAAGAGTACTATTGGTTGCCCAACATGAAAAAGGACGTTGTAGAGTGGGTAAGTAAATGCTTAACCTGCCAGAAGGTGAAAGCAGAGCACCAGAGGCCCAACGGACTTCTACACCCCTTGGAGATTCCCGAATGGAAATGGGAACATATAGCTATGGACTTCGTAGTAGGTTTGCCAAGGACCAAAGCAAACCATGATGCCATATGGGTGATTATAGATCGACTAACAAAGTCAGCTCACTTTCTACCAATCAACGAAAGGTATACGGTCGACAGGCTGGTAGATATCTACTTAAAAGAGATAGTGGCGCAACATGGAGTTCCAGTCGCCATAGTATCCAATCGAGATCCTCGATTCAACTCCAGATTTTGGAGGAGCTTCCAAGAATATGTAGGAACCAGGCTAAACATGAGTACAGCCTACCATCCCCAGACAGACGGACAAAGTGAAAGGACCATCCAAACACTAGAGGATATGTTGAGAGTCTGTGCTATAGACTTTAAAGGAAATTGGGATGATCACTTGCCATTGATTGAGTTTTCTTACAACAATAGTTTCCATTCAAGCATAGGGATGCCGCCTTACGAGGCCCTTTATGGAAGAAAATGCCGATCTCCCTTATATTGGGATGAAGTTGGAGAGCGAAAAATGCTCGGGCCTGAGATGGTCCAACGGACAAAGGATGCAGTGGATTTAATCAGGGGACGGCTGGTAGCAGCCCAGGATCGACAAAAGAAATATGCCGACTTAGCTCGAAAAGGAAAAGAATATGAAGTAGGAGACCTAGTGTTCCTGAAAATGTCCCCTTGGAAAGGATTAATGAGATTTGGAAAGAAAGGAAAGCTGAGCCCTAGATACATTGGGCCGTTTGAGATCTTAAGACGTATTGGGGAGCTAGCTTATGAGCTGGCATTGCCCCCGAACCTGCAGCAAGTGCACAATGTGTTCCATGTCTCAATGCTGAGGAAGTATAACCAAGATGCTAAGCACATAGTGGAATATGAGCACGTGGATATGCAACCAGACTTGACCTATGTAGAGCAACCTATGGAAATCATAGACAGAAAAGATCAAGTGCTCCGAAACAAGGTCATTAAGCTTGTCAGAGTTTTATGGCAGAACCACAACATAGAAGAATCAACTTGGGAGCTAGAAAGCGTAATGATGGAAAAGTACCCCCATTTGTTTTCAAATTGATTCCGGGACGGAATCCTTTTAAGGAAGGGAGACTTTAAGAACCCAGATTTTTGATAGAATTAAAACTTTTACTATGTAATGATGTAAGAACGAATAGTGGTTACGACTACGTTGTAACAGTTGTTCTAATAAATAAATAGAATGGATGTGGGTTCAAATATTTATATGTCATGAAGAATACTTTTAGTTGACAGCATAAATAAGAATGATCTATCTCCTAAGGATATAAGTTATATTATTCCAAGAAAGATGACGCTTGTGTCATCCAAATCAATATATGTTATTAGTCCAATGGTTCGGTAAAAGGGTTAAGGAACGCCCGATAGAGGACCAGGGCATTTTTAATAATTATAAGGAATAAAAGAAATAATAAAGTGTGAATAGTGATTTTGGTAAAGATGGGAATATTATTAGACGACGCTATATAGAAGTATTCAGAACGGAAATCTGAGTTCGTATTAGTGATCTAGGAGGAAAATAAGTGTATGTAAAAGCTGTCGGATTCAGAAAAATAGCACTTTTATTTTCTCCGAGAATTCCCTGGACACTGCAAGACTTAAGGAATTATTAAAGGAATTTAAGGAAATTAAATTCGAGAAGTATTAAGAAAGATGGAGAATGTTATTATAAATATTAAGAAGGTTTTCGGTAAAACCCTAACTAGAAACGAATGAGTTATTCCTACGAATGATCAATCGAATTGAGCAATAACCGGACAAAAGAGCAAGCAGAGAGCAAGATGCATGCATGTGCAAGAAAGGAAAATATCTAGGGACCAAACTAGTTAGCAAGTAACTAGCATGTTTAGAGATTAAACTAGTACTTAGCATCCTTTTCTCATCCAACCACACAAAATCAACACATGTCCCTCCTAATTGCATCATCCATTGCATAATCACTTTAATAAAGTGGCTTTATGCCAAGATATTATTCTAGCATCAACAATAATTCATTTTATCACAAACAAACCAAGAGACAAGCCAAGCAAACTCTTACCCCCTCCATTTACACTCCATTCGGCTATAACAAGAAATTCAAGAATCAAAATCAACCTTCCCACCATCATTTGATCTTGAAACTTTTATGGTGAGTCTTGCATTTTATAAAAATGATCTCCTCAAAATCTTAGCATCAAACTCATCTTTTTCCATTTTCAAATAAATCCTCCAAGGTGAGGGTGAATAGTGTTTTTCAAGAACTAACATTGTTTTCTTTGATTCTTATGGTTGATCTAGCTACTATAAGGCCACAAAAGGATAGATCAAGGCTTAGTAAGGCTCTAGAACACTCTAAGGAAGGTAATCATCACTTGAAACCCTAGGCCTTACTTTGAGATTTTGCATGCTCTTGATGGGTTTTAGTATAAGATGTGTTATTAGCATGATTATAAGCATGATTATGATTTAGTTTTGATAAATGTTAAAAATAGTTTAGATGAACGGAAAGGCATTGCTTGGCCTCAGTTCATGGTGATATATCATGTATATGTTGTTTGGGATGGATACCTTGATTATTGGAAGGTTTGGAATTTAGAAATATTCGATTTATAGCCGTCGTAATGCCGAAATTTCGTTAACATTAAGAACACGAATTTGACAGTAGGTATAACTCACTGTTTAACTTCGAATTTTGCCATGATAAGCTAGATTATGTTATAAGCTTCGTTTTGATATAAAGTTCGTATGAAACGGATATACGGTTTAGGAGATATGGCCGATTTAATAAAAGTGGTTCGAAACCGTAAACAAAAGTTCGTAATTGAAATTGATTCCCTTTAATATTGTTTAATCAGTGGCAAACCATGATAATTAAATAATAGAGATAAAAAGGAAGGTGTGGGAGAAGACTGCATGTCAAATGGATCGTTTTCCGATTTTATAAAAATGTTCGAATCGAGGTTAAGTACGAAAGTACCCCTAAAAGGTATACTTGGTTATAACTTCGGTAAACCACTTAGAAAACGATCGATAAATATCGAGGTCTAATCTTTCGACTTTAAAACTTATACGATTTAAATACTTACCACATGTAAGTATAATGACACGCTTTATTAACAAACAAGTGTCGGGTAATAAAGGCAATAATAAGAGTGAATTAGAGGGGTATAACGAATCGACTTGAAAACGTGTTTCGATTTAAGTTAAGTTTATACTTAACCTTTTGAAAGGTGCTAAGTGATTAATCCCGAATGCCTTGACTATTTATAGATCACCAGGCTGACCTGGGACACGCTACCACTACCCCTACCCGCACTCGATTCCCAGGCAAGTTTCAAATCCTTGTTAAAAGGCTGTTGTTGTGAATATATATACATGTGCTTTCTGTTATACATATGCCATAGCATGCATGCCTACTTGAAAAAATCATATTGATATACTTTTTCCCTGAATTATTGTTTGTTTATAAGTTAGATAGTTAATATATCAGTTATAAGCCGAAAATTATTAAGACCCTTAAGCGAAGGGCATCTGAATCTCATTTTTTGATTATAGACCGGGAGTCGATAATTCTTGATATATTGATATTATATTCAGAAGAAAATATTTAAGTAAATATTTTCCATTTATTATCTGGCGAATATTATTGGAATATTCCCTTGAAATTATTTGATAAATATTATTCGGATTATTCATCAGATGTTATTTATTCGAGGAATATTATGTATTTAATATTCATCTAAAGTCGATTACATATTCGAATATTATTTCGACCCTCACTTAAGTTATTTACTTAAAGAATATTCATTCTTATTTACTCGATAAATATTATTTTGAATATTCATTCGAGTTTATTTATTTAATGAATATTATTATAATATTCATTCGAGCCTTATTTATTTAAATGAATATTATTTCGAATATTCATTCAATCTCTATTTATTTTATAAATATTAGTTAAACATTGATTCGAACTCCAGTTATTCGATAAATATTATTTTGAATATTCCCTTGAGATAATGAATATTATCTTCGACATTTATTTAAAGTCGATTCAATTATTGAACATAATTTCAAATGTTCATTCGATAATCATTTCTTCGATAAATATTATTAAGTTGAATATTCATTAATTATTCAATGAATATTGTCTCAAATATTAAGTCGATAATTATTTCATCAATAAGTATCTTTCTTGAGTTGAATATTCATTATTGATTCAATAAATATTATCTCAAATATCCATTTGATGATTACTCCATCAATAAGCATTGTTATTAATTTGAATATTCATTATTTGCTCAATGAATATTAATCTGATTATTTCTTCAAAGATTACTCCGAGTAACACTGTTCCAATATCTTTGACTTAATAAATATTCTTGGAATATTTATTTAATTATTCTAACTCGTTTCAAAGATAATTTACTTCATTCACATAGTATCATCGACCTTCGAATATTATATAAATTATTTCAGAGTCTTATTATTATTATTATATTATTAAGGAAGGTTCTCAGTGATTCCATTCTTCCTTCGATTCTATTGTAAGGGAACCTTACTTGAAGAATGTTATTTATCTTGTGACTGCCCGGTCATAAATTATTCGTTTCACTCGCAACTTGGTTGCTATTATTCATGGAATCTTGTGTACCCTCTCATCATTCGAGGGGTAGAATTGTTGGAACAAGTTGGTATCCATTAACAAGCCTCGGCTTGGGAAATATTGGTCAATTTTCCTTTCCACATTAGATACGACTACCTTGTGGAGTCTTATCAACAGGTATCATACCTGGGGAAAAGGGGAACGAACATTACATTTCACAATGATGGATGTTAAATGAACTAGGAGACGCGTAAGTGGCCGAGTGGCGCCGGTCCAGCAATAGCCCAACCGTTGGCTGAGGAGTTCTAGAGGGCGATAGACAAGTAAATCCGTCGGAGCTACCTTCTACATGTAGAGAACGACTGATGAGATGCATGACATATGACTGATCATCGTAAACGTCAGGGCATCTGGCATGGCAATGCTCCCGTATTAGTTCATCTTTCAAGGTTGGAAATCTTCTGCAACACCATCTGTGTTGGCAGTGTTGAAACATGTTGAAAACTGGAATTGCACTATTTTTCTGCAAGTTCTTCTTTTATGAAAATGATGCTATCTTGCTCATCTTGATATAGCAGATATTTCCACAGAATTTATATACTTTGAGTTACCTTGTAACTTCCTCCTTTATATTGAGTTGGCACTCTTTTCATTAAGCACTACGCCATAAACGCACATACGCAACCCTCATTTTCAGTTGCGTAAGGCCTGAAAAGCGTTGCGTAAGGTCTTACGCAACGCTTTTGGGGCGTTACCAATACTGGCGTTGCGTAAGACCCCTAACGCAACGTTTTTCCAAGCTATTGCAACACCACGAAAGCGTTACGTTAGAGGCCTTATGCAACGCTAAAAGCATGCAAATGCAACGCTACAGGGCGTTGCGTTAGATTTTTCAGCCATGTCAGCATGCTAACATGTAAGCAAGGTGCCACGTCAGCATGCTGACATGTAAGCAAGTTGCCACATCAGCATGCTGACATGTCATTAGTGGGGCCCACAAGTGCCACGTCACAAATGAAGGGGCATGCCACGTCATCAGTGGGGCCCACCAATGTGCCACATCAGCATTAGGGCCCACATGCCACGTCAGCAATGGGTCCACATGACACATCAGCAGGGGCCCACATGCCACGTTAGCAGTGGGGTCCACTATCTAACGCAACGCTATTTGAGTCTAATGCAACACTAATTTTTTTTTAAGCAACACTAAATATACCATAATGCAACATCATATATAATCAAATGCAACACTTTTTTACAAAAAAATTGAAATGGCTGAGCTGTTTATACATTAATCCCAAAAATTACAAATCTTCCCAAAAATTACAAATCTTACCAACATATACTAAAACCAAATAACTGCTACTAATTCTAACTTCTAAACTATGCCAATTCTAACTTTGCAATTGTATTGGTATAACCGTATTGGTATGTAACACTAATACTGGTTCCTGTAAACTCATAGCAACCATAACCTGTTCACTCAACTCCTGTAAACTCATTCCGGATTCCTGATATCCATACTGGTTCCTTCTTGCTCTTGTGAGAATGCTACCTGCAGACGTCACATTTATGAATATGTGAGAATACAAGAATCCTGGAAAGCAAACAATACTAGAGAATTTGAAGCAAGAAGCTTGAAGAAATTGCGAAACACAGATGCTCGGATCTGAATAGGCTGGCTCATAACTGAAACAAATTATTTTGTTTAACGGGTTTATGTCCAACTCTTATAAACAACATACAACACTGTACAGGTTCTGCAAAAAATGCCTTTGACATGAAATAGAGGGGATTTAACATTCGCAAACTAATAACTGTTCAAGCATATCCACACACAAACTAATAACATTAGCCTACTTGGTATTTAATAAATAGCTACTAACAGTTTAACATAAAAGTGAGACCTTGTGATGCTCTAAATCATTTGTAATGCATTTAATGGATATATATAGTAAAATTAGTTGGCGAGTCAATCTTCCAAGTGAACCCATATTTCGGGTGCTATGACTGTTTTACATCTTAACAAATTAAGCTATATAATTACTGGTTCATACCACTTGTTTACTATATACTAATTTATTTTACAACTTATATACTGTTGCTATAGATTCTTAATTAACAGATATTTTACAAATATGTCTGTCTCGTGATAAAATATATTTTACATATTTTACAAATATGTAAAATACACACAGATTATTATCATGAAGTGCATTATAAAAGTGGGAGATAAAGAAATAACTTGTGACACATGCAGACAAAAAAGTGAACAAGAATCCACATCCCAAGCAAGATACATAAATCAGCCAAAGCATTCACTATAATGTACTAGTCAGCAATTAGAACTAACCTCTGCATGAAGTTTTTCCATTGGCATCCACTCACCAGGGCCACAAAGATCAGAGAGCGCAGTAGCTACAGATGATACAACATCCTTTTCTTCTAATTGCATGAGCTGCTAATCGCGGTCAATCCTTGACCGCCCCTCACCCTTTTTGTCTGCAGGAGAAACAGAAAATATTGCTTGAGTATTTCAACTCGGTTCATATACAACTACCTTAATGTTAACAATTGTAACACTAACAGATTATGAAATATGTCTGTCTCGTGATTCAAGAATAATTTGTATTGAACTGAAAGCATGATGGAATCCAAATATATTAGGCCATACAACGAGGCAGCTGAAATTATTGGTAGGCTCCGTTCAAAGCAATATTAACACAAGGACAAACAGACATCTCAAACATATATATAAACCACAGGTACGAGCCTACGAAACAATTTAAACTGACATGAGAGAGAGTAAAACATAAAATAACATAGGTCACTGAGAATGTTGATCATGGAAGATGCAATTTAAAGATATAATTCTATAGGAACAGATCAAGCGTTTACGTCCATTATTTCACTGCCCATTATTCTTCGGAGAAACCATGAGTTGTGGAGTGATCAGATTGCACGCTTTTTTTTTTCTTGCTAAATCAGTTTATACGCTCTATTTGTCTTTAAAGTCCTAAAATTGCCAAAAACTAATGACGAAAATATCGATTTTTTTCAAAAAACATAGTTCACAAGTAAAATAAATTAGTAAAAACTTATGTCTGTTGCTAGATACTGGGCCTCTCTAAGGGATTCCCAGCCAAGTCTTTGAGTGAGGGCTAGTTGTGTGAGTGTATATATGAATATATCTAGTTACAAGCTATTGTAGAGATCTTAACCAGATTCTATTGTAAGAATTAATCAGTCAAGATACAATCACTTAGAGTACAGACATAGTCAAATGCATTCTTCACTCATATAAGTATCCATTCAACAAGGTTCAATAAGTCATTTTAAGCATTACAAATAGTTCTTGCACATAGTCGATCACCATTCTTATTATCTCCCATATGGTAAATATATTGAAATTAATTCAATCAATACAAGAATGATAATCCAGACTCACTTTCTCCACCAGTGGTTAGACAGGGCATATAATTGACCAGGTCAATTAACACAAATTCCATATACCAGCTGTATCTATTAAACAACAATGCTTCTTTTCAAGAAAACCAAGGACTGTAATAGACTTGCCACATCACAAAATATCAGATATATCAAGTACTTTGTAACAACTAATTAAAACAATGTCATTCAACCATACACGAACTCATACAGAGAGTCATATCAATAAATTCGAAAGTTAACCAAGATAATATCACAAAATCACATAGATTTTCATGGAGAACATTCAAGTTCTTGGGTTTAATCGAATTAATACCTTTGCTCGAGGCCTCATCGTCTTCTCGAGTACTTACCAATCCTCAAGCTCTGAACTCTCCCGAGTTCCGAGTTAACTCACGAGTTGACTCATTGAGTCGTGAACGATTCGACCGAGTTTGAGCTTTCCAAAGCTCGATCTATGGATATTTATCACATCGACGACCTTATTTTGAGTTGTCTTCATCATTCCTGCACAAGAACTCGAAAACCTAATTTGGGTTTTGAAAGATCAAACATAATAATCAAGGAAAGATGTTCGAGTGTGTGTATATGTTGTTTATATGTATAAATGTAGGTTTTGATCTGTAAATCTGGATCGATATGGACGATAACGACTTGTATATCAAAAACCATGTTTATGTATCCTAACTCAGCTGTAATTCATACCGATTATTAGATTAATCGATATAAACAGATTAACACAGACTCAATCTAGTGTTTAGAGGTTTGAAATTGATCAAAAAATCAGGGTTTAGATCGGAGTTTTTGAGATAGCGGCGAGATAGAGAGAGACTAGGGTTTGAGAAAGGCGAGAGAGAATCGCGGTTTGAGAAAGGCGAAAGAGAATATTAATATATATCTAAAAAATATTAATATTTAATATTAATACATATCTAAAAAATATTAATATTGTTTCTATTTTTAAAAAAATATTTTTGAACGATCCAACCGTACATATGTCAATATATATCTAATATAATGATATTCCCCAAGTTTCAGAAAATAAAAAATTAATTTGATTGCAGATCTTAGTAGATCACTACTATTTTCAATATGACTCGTAACTAGTGCTTTGTTACGGATTATTGTTTCTATTTTTTAAAAAATATTTTTGAACGATCCAACCGTACGGATGTCAATATATATCTAATATAATGATATTCCCCAAGTTTCAGAAAATAAAAAATTAATTTGATTGGAGATTTTGTAGATCACTACTATTTTCAATATTGACTCGTAACTAGTGCTTTGTTACGGATTATTGTTTCTATTTTTTAAAAAATATTTTTGAACGATCCAACCGTACGAATGTCAATATATATCTAATATAATGGTATTCCCCAAGTTTCAAAAAATAAAAAATTAATTTGATTGGAGATCTTTGTAGATCACTACTATTTTCAATATGACTCGTAACTAGTGCTTTGTTACGGATTATTGTTTCTATTTTTTAAAAAATATTTTTGAACGATCCAACCGTACGGATGTCAATATATATCTAATATAATGATATTCCCCAAGTTTCAGAAAATAAAAAATTAATTTGATTGGAGATTTTGTAGATCACTACTATTTTCAATATTGACTCGTAACTAGTGCTTTGTTACGGATTATTGTTTCTATTTTTTAAAAAATATTTTTGAACGATCCAACCGTACGAATGTCAATATATATCTAATATAATGGTATTCCCCAAGTTTCAAAAAATAAAAAATTAATTTGATTGGAGATCTTTGTAGATCACTACTATTTTCAATATGACTCGTAACTAGTGCTTTGTTACGGATTATTGTTTCTATTTTTTAAAAAATATTTTTGAACGATCCAACCGTACGGATGTCAATATATATCTAATATAATGATATTCCCCAAGTTTCAGAAAATAAAAAATTAATTTGATTGGAGATCTTAGTAGATCATTACTATTTTCAATATGACTCGTAACTAGTGCTTTGTTACGGATTATTGTTTCTATTTTTAAAAAAATATTTTTGAACGATCCAACCGTACGGATGTCAATATATATCTAATATAATGATATTCCCCAAGTTTCAGAAAATAAAAAATTAATTTGATTGGAGATCTTAGTAGATCACTACTATTTTCAATATGACTCGTAACTAGTGCTTTGTTACGGATTATTGTTTCTATTTTTTTAAAAAAAATTTTGAACGATCCAACCGTACGGATGTCAATATATATCTAATATAATGATATTCCCCAAGTTTCAGAAAATAAAAAATTAATTTGATTGGAGATCTTAGTAGATCACTACTATTTTCAATATGACTCGTAACTAGTGCTTTGTTACGGATTATTGTTTCTATTTTTTTAAAAAAAATTTTTGAACGATCCAACCGTACGGATGTCAATATATATCTAATATAATGATATTCCCCAAGTTTCAGAAAATAAAAAATTAATTTGATTGGAGATCTTAGTAGATCACTACTATTTTCAATATGACTCGTAACTAGTGCTTTGTTACGGATTATTGTTTCTATTTTTTAAAAAATAAATAAATAATATTTTATTTCAGACATTTTCTATACTTGGGGTAAAAAGTGTTAACTGTCAACTGTTGATCAGTATTAGAGTGTTAAAGTGTATTGGTAATAGGAGAGAGAGAGTGTTAAAGTGTATTGGTAAAAAGTGTTAACTATTCACAGTTACTTTTCACACAACCACTCAGTTACTTCGTTCTTTTACTTGGGCATTTTTGCAAACACCTTGCATAAATATCACTTTTCACTGCTATTTTCTTCTCACATCGATTCTAATGGCCACCAAAGCTTTTACTGCACAAGGGTTATTGTTTGTTTCTAATAATTATGCAGCCCCATTGAACAATGCAAACGTTCCAGAGGTGTTTCATTTGATTCAAAATTTCTTGGGAGATTCAGAGATAGGTCAAGCTCTAGTCGAGCCACCAACGCTTTCTGCCACGCAGATAGCTACTTTCTGGTAGAACTCTGCTTATGACGATGGAGGAGAGAATGGGACTCCGTCTATTGTTTTCACCTATGAAGAAACAGAGTATGTCATTACTCCAACTACTATCAGAGAAACCATGGGTTTTTATACGCACACTTCCTACAGTGTTGTTTGTGAAAATACCCTAAAAGAGATGTTGCAGCAACTTGGTTATTCAGATTCTCTAGCAAGACTTGGTAATGTGAAAAGGCCAAAGCTAAGGAAGGAGTGAGGTTTCTTCTTCGATTGTATAACAAGGGCCTTTGGAAAGAAAGTCACAAACTGGGATGCTATCCCTACTGACAGTCTACAAATTGGGTATTCTCTTCTCTATGGAAGTAATTTCAATTTTAGTAGACTTGTTTTAATGAACTTAGGTGATAGATTGTCAGAGTCTACTACTATCTACTTTGCTAGATTTTGTCAATTATTGTTTACTGCTTGTGTGCCTGGTATTGCAATTGCTGAGGATGATGTTATTCAGCCTTTTAAAGTCAATAAGAGAATATTCTCTGATTTGACTAACAAGGATGCAACCAAGGGGGAATTACCTGCTTTGTTTTTACCCCTTGCTCTTCAAAATTTCTTACATCAACCACAAGAACTACAACAGCCTGAGCCTTCACTTTCACCACCTGCAAACACTGATCAACCTCAACCCACTCAACCTGAAATTAATGAACCAAACACTGAAGCTCCACAACACACAAACACTGAAACACCAGCAACCACTCAACCTCAACCTGAACAACAACCAAAACCTACACAGGCTAAACCAAAGAAGAGAGGTAGAACCAAGAACATTGCTGTAAAAAAGGTTAAAAGGGCTCCAAAGGAAAGAGCAAACAGGCCTCCAACACCATCTGTTGTAGAAGATGATTCTACTGATGAAGAAGTGGTAGCTGAGGTGCCTCAATTAAGGAGGAGAAGATTGATAATTAATGAATCTGATGAGGAGGTTAATGTTGAAGCTCCAGAGGTGATCTCTAAGGAAATACCTATTGTTGAGGTACATACTGCAGAAGAAGCTGTCCATACAATTGAAAATGTACAAATGGATGAGGCAAACAAAGTTGGTTTTACTGCTATAGATGATTTTGTTGAAACATTCATACCATTCTCTGATTCCATTAATGTTCCTATCTCACCTATCATTGCTAATTCTGGAGAAACTGGTGCAGCTGATCAGCCTACTGTAGTACTTGATGAAACAGTAGCAACTCATACTGAGTTATTCTCTGATGCTCACCAAACTACTGAAAAAGGTGAAGAAGTTGAACAAGGTGACATTGCAAAGTCTGTTGAACATAGAGAGCAACCTGCAGAGAATGTTGCTGATGAAACTGCAGAGAATGTTGTAGAGACTGTTGCTAAAACTGTTGAAGCTTTAGTGCATATTGATGAGACTGATCCAGTTGCAGATGCAAATTCTGATGTTGAAGATGAAGGAAGTGTAGAGTCTAACTCTTCCCAGAGCATACCAGTGCAAACTGATGCAAAACACACACCTTTTTCTCAACCTTCACATGAAAATGAGATTGAACAAGAATATTATGCCAAATTTTCAACAAATTGGTATAAAGAAGATTGTATTTTTCCTACAAGAAGAGTGGCTAAATTTGTGCATCAATCTGCCAAAAAGATTTCAAATCCTGATATTCTTTCAAGTATGCAAGCAACTGTTGTTCAAGTCAAGAATTTGAATGAAAGGTTTGATGAGTCTCAAAAGGCAATTACTGATCTGAGAGCTAATGTTGTTGCTAGAGACATGACCATGCAGAGAGATAATCAAACAAAGTTTCATAACTTTTCTAAAGCTCAAGAAACTCTGTTTCAAAGGCTAGGTCAAGTTGGACAGAATCAGACTGTCTTGTCTGGTAAGATTGATTCTATTGCTACCTCCTTGGAGCTGATTACATCTATATTGATTCCTGATGATGTCAAAAAGGGGGAGAGAGTTGCTAAGTCCAAATGCAGGCAGTCTCAAACTTTGACTCAGAAGGATGATGCTGAAGATGGAGAAGCAAATGATAAAGGAAAGAGATTAAGAGCTGATCAAGGTTTGAGTCAAAGATCTGGCAAGTCTTCTAAGTCAAACTCTGATGGAGTAAACACTGATGCTCAGGGTACTTCAAAGACTTAGAGTTTGTTATTAACTGCTAATCCACAGACAGATGAGGAATTGGCTGCTAGATTGTTCCTTGAGGAAAATGAAGAAGGAGTTACTATTGCAGACATTCAAGCTGAAGAGAAGAATCTACAAGAAGAACATCAGAAAGCTCTAAAGTCTGGAAAGTTCAAAAAAATGTGAAAGCTCCTAGGCCTGTTCTTAAAGGCATTGTTATGAAGGAAAATGTTTGTGCTGATCAGAGGATACAAGTATCTAGAAAACCAACAGAATCAGAGACTAAACAGAAGCTGAAGGGTAAAGCTGTTGAAGGAGAAAAGGTTTTGAAGAAAGTGAATACAACCTCTGTTGCTACACAAGTTGTACAGAAACCATTGTCTACTCAAATGCAAGCGATTTTTGGGAAACCAACAATTCGTGAACAAACTCTGGAGATTGGAGAGGCTGGAGGAAATTTTCTTCAAAGTAGAGCTTTAATGGGTAAGCTAGGAAGAGATAAAGCTGGCTTGGGCTCACATAGAGAAAATAGAATGAATACCAGTCCTCAAGATCCTTCATCACTGGCTGTTCTAGGTCTTGGTGTTACACATGAGAGTTTAGATAGACTGGAATTAGTGCAGTTGATTCATCAGAAGAGTTTACAAAAGGATTTTCTTCTGTACTTCATGGCTGATGGGACTGTGTATAAAATTGGTGAGTATGATCTTGATTTGAAGCTATGGGAAGAATTGGGATATGTTATGTATATTTTCAAAGTGAAGAATCAAAGGACTCAATAAGCTGCAAATGTGTTAAGAAAGAAGATGCTGCATAATTAGGCAGTTAGAGGTATAAAATACAACAGTTGGTATGTCCCAAAGTACAGAGATTATCATGGGAATATCGTTGAGATGAAGAAGAATAGTGCTAAGCTGAAGACAGATTTTGGTATAAGAGTTCTTGATTTTAATTCCGAGTCAGAGAAAGCACAATTCATCAGACTGGGTAATGAAATGAGGAGAAATAAAATCTATTCACTGAGATCTGCTATCTACCAAACTGGTGAAGATGATCCTAAGTTGAAAGAGATCAAGGAAGTTATGCAGACAGAACTTGAAAATGCAGAAAGAAGATTGCTTATAGACTATCTCAGAGCAACACTAGATGTTGAGGAAATTAAGTGAATAATGCTCTGTAAGAATTTATTGCTTTCTGTAAATTTTGTTTAAGTAGAAGTTTAAACTCTGATTATTTGTTAAACACTGCATTTGTCTATTTTGTTTTGACATCATCAATTATTGTAAACTTGTGCATTTTTGCTAATGAACAAGTTGAGGGAGATTGTTAGATATAATTGATGTGAATAATAATCATTGTTTAAGTGTTACAGTGAAATATCAGAGTTTAGCTGGAAGCAGTCAGAGTTTAGTTAAACGCTGACAGATAGAAACTCGACAGAGTTTGCTAAACTCTGTCTCGAGGAAGCGTCTACTGGTCAACAGAGTTTGAAGAATACTTGAAGATAATTATAGAAGCAATATCTTTGAAGATTGGATAGCTGTCAAAGAGATTGTGTTGACTAAGGAGACGTGTAGCAATCGTAATTGATATCAATTGTATAGCTAATTTATAGGAGTATCAATTATCGATTGTATAGCAGCTGTATATCTTATAAATACAGTTAGGTTAACCCTAGAAGGGTATCGTGTAACGAATTATCTTTCATTGTAACCTAAGCAGCTCTCTGTGATATTTTACATCACTGAGAGAGGAGTTTTTAATTCCAAATAGATTTTAATTGTTCGAACGTGTCTTACTTGTTATTCTCTTATACGAACTTGATTATAATTGTGTATTCGGCCTAACACGCTGTCTACATTTCTTTCTCTCTTGTCTTCTCAAAACTTCAAGTCAAACCCTCTATTCCCTTTAATCAGTAAAATGGCCTTCAATGGTGTTCTTGCAAACCATTAACAAAGATCCCACAATTATTGCAAGATAGTAAGTCTTTTTTTTAATCCCCCTTGTCTTTTTGTATGTTTTTGTGTTTTTGTTAATTCATTTCTTGGATTTGTGTGTACATCTGTATCTATGCATGTGTGTGTTGGTTGTACAAGTATTAGTGATTTGTTGTTGGTTATGTGTATTTATTTATTTATTTCATCGATGTTGAATTTATTTTTGCTGTGGGGTTGTGGGGGTTTTTTGATGAATTGATTTTGTATTTGTTTAGTCTCTTACTGATATTAATAAATGATGATGATGTTTAGTCTTGTGTGCCTTAATTGGGGTTTAAAAAGTCAAGGGCTGGCTTGTTTTTTTTGTCAAGATTTATTTATTTTGTTGGTGTTTGAATGTTGAACAGGTATCAGCTGGATCTCTGTCGGAAAACTTTGAGAGAAAACATTGTAGCCTATTTAGGAACAGGCGCTGCCAAGACTCACATTGCTGTTATACTAATCCATGAAATGCGACACTTAATAAGGAATCCCCAGAAAGACATATGTGTCTTTCTAGCTCCTACAGTTGCTCTCGTTGAGCAGGTGACCCATTCTTCTTTTAGTTTTCTTTTATTTTACATCTTTTTATTTGTTAGATACTAGTATATTATGTATTTGATTTGAAATTCCTTCTGTTTAAATGCGTCCATTTGTGCTGCTTCGATTATTAATTATTTCATGTCTTGACATGTGTTTGTATATATGTAAAGCAAGCCAAAGTCATTAAGGACTCAGTTGACGTTAAAGTTGGGATCTACTCTGGGATGTCTTTGCACTTCAAGGGCCATGCCTATTGGTAGAAAGATTTAGCACAACATGAGGTTTGCCTCATTTCTATGTTACCGCAATTTATTTATTGTAACATTATATTCATCATTAGAAAGATCCACTGGAAGTACTTTATAACAGAATGTGGTTGCTAATGTTGTTAAAATGTGATTTTGGCCAGCGAAGGTGTACAATAAAATGCTTAACCTATGATTATGCATGTGCAGGTCCTTGTCATGACACCAACCGTACTTTTACAGAGCTTATCGCACTGCCATATTAGGATTGAATGGATTGTGCTCTAAATATTTGATGAATGCCATCATGCACACGCTGGAAGCAATCATCCTTATGCTGAAATCATGAAGGTAAAAAAAGTTTTATCTACTGGTATTATTGCTTCGGCATCTCACACATTTGATGTATCCTAGCAGAATTGTACCAGAGCTAATGGCAACTAACAATCCATCTTATGTGGTGCAATTAAGAAGCTCCTCCTTCTGTCGGTCATGTCCGTTACTTTCAAGAGCTTCACGACAAGGAAATGGAAAAATGGCGTGTAATAAGATCTGCTTTGCCTGGAGTCAATCATGTTCCTCCCCTAGACACCAGTACAACTCAAGAATTCTTTGGTGCTTCTTCTGCATCCAAAACATCTTCGAGTATTGGTGCTAGTGGATCTGACAATTCAACTATTGTCAATTCCACTAGCTCCAATACTCGGAGCTGTTTTGGATGTAGAAGAAGCGCCAAAGAATTCTTGAGTTGTACTCTTGTCTGGGGGAGGAACATGATTGACTCCAGGCGGAGCAGATCTCTCATTGCACGCCATTTTTCCATTTCCTTGTCGTAAAGCTCTTGAAAGTAACGGACATGATCGATAGAAGGAGGAGCTTCCTGCACCACATTAGATGGCTTGTTAGTTGCCATTAGCTCTGGTACAATTCTGCTAGGATACATCAAATGTGTGAGATGCCGAAGCAATAATATCAAGTGATAAAACTTTTTAAGCATAAGGATGATTGCTTCCTGCCTGTGCATGATGGCATTCATCAAATATTAGAATTGCATGCAATCCATTCAATCCTGATATAGCACTGCGATAAGCTCTGATATAGCATTGTCGAGCATTGTAGTAGCAGAAAAGTGGTACTTACACAATTACAACTTTATTTAGAAATTGAAATGCTTTTTGATAAATTCACAATGTGATTAATTGATGTATGGGTTATAGATTGACTTTACTCATCCCAAAAGAAGTATATGAATTAAATTCCTTGTTTTTCGGCAGCTAAATTTGTTGGTTGCAACTAAAGTTGCAGAGGAAGGACTTGATATTCAAACCTGCTGCCTTGTAGTAAGGTTTGATCTTCCTGAAACTGTTGCTAGTTTCATTCAATCACGGGGACGTGCACGCATGCCGTAGTCAGAATATGCATTTCTGGTCGACAAGTCCTTTTTCAACCATATGTTTATTAATACTCCTTAATTCATTTTTTGCACACCCAAATTTAAATCCTATATATAATAAGAATAAGGAGATATTTGGTTGTCACTACTACCGCGAAATTCATATTAACCATTGGATTAAAACTTGATCAATGGTCCAGATTATATTATATGAATAATAATTACATAAATAACATATTTAACTAAGAATAAGGAGGATATTTGGTTGTCACTACTGCCGCGAAATTCATATTAATCATTGGATTAAAACTTGATCAATGGTCCAGATTATATCATATGAATAATAATAGCTGACCATAATACGGAGTAACATATTTAGCCGACTGACTCGACTGAACCTGTACAATACGAGTTAGAATAGGAGCTAAGTTCTAACAAAGATATAGAACACCTTACATACTTACACGAATCATTCATATATTCACCAAATCTCACACATACTACAAAAAAAACACCTTACACACTTACACGAATCATTCATATACACCAAATCTCACACATACTACAAAAAATTCCATCTAATTTCAATAAAATTTAACTACTTGCTGTCAATCTACAAAATTTTAAACGAATTATATACTTAGGAGTAATCAGCACTTTGCACCCCTTATCTTTGGGCGTTTTTTCAATTTGGTCTCAAACTATGTTTCTTGGCAGATTGTACCCCTATGGTTTCAAACTCGCTTCAATTTGCACCCTTTTGACCAAATTTCGTCCACTTTGACCGTTACTATTAGGCTAATCAAGGGTAAATTGACTGTTTCTTGAATAAATCTTTGTATTTTTACCCTCGCTCATCATAATAGTAGCGGTCAAAGTGGACGAAATTTGGTCAAAAGGGTGCAAATTGAAGCGAGTTTGAAACCATAGGGGTGCAATCTGTCAAGAAACATAGTTTGAGACCAAATTGAAAAAACGCCCAAAGATAAGGGGTGCAAAGTGCTGATTACTCTATACTTAGTGTCATGATATTTCCTTCAATTATATTTATAATTATGCTAACCATTATTTTAACATTATAATTAAGTAATTTTTTTGTTATAATATAATAAATAATTCTTAAAAAATTTGATATTTTGCCATGTTTTATTCAAAATCTACATGT
Source organism: Kitagawia praeruptora (assembly GCA_037693485.1). Classification (NCBI taxonomy): domain Eukaryota; kingdom Viridiplantae; phylum Streptophyta; class Magnoliopsida; order Apiales; family Apiaceae; genus Kitagawia; species Kitagawia praeruptora. Next base: position 20,377,818 of record CM075351.1, on the reverse strand, counting down.
AATAATTACTCTAATTCATATAATATAAAAACGTATTCACAACTTTCGTAAGTGTTAGGTAATGTCATACAAAAACTAGCTTATGCATGACTCTTTTTATAATATTTATAATTATATTAATAAACAATATTTTCTTCATATTTATATTTCTTAATATTTATTTATATTAAATTTGACTTTTATCAAATAAATTTTGATATTTTATTGAAGAAAGCAAAGAATTCTTAAATTTGACACATTTAGAGAAAAAAATGACCAAATTTTTAGTATGAATAATTAAACAATTACTATTTATAAGACTCCCGATCGATTCCCCGTTTTGTTCCGTTTTATTTTGGAAATTGTCCCTATTTCATGTTCCGTATTTTTTTTAATAAATTCTTAATTCTCCACGTGCATTGATGTAGGAATCCGATGAGAATGGAGCCAATCAGAACCAACACCCACCCATTTATAGAGTTCATTTGATTATGGATAAATGAAAGTAGAATTTGTGTAGAGACTAAAAAATGAGTTAAAGAATATGACGATTTATTGGAGGTCATTGTTGTTAAATAAAGAACTTCTTTTAAGAGTGAGGACATGACGAGTATAAACTAAAAAGAAAATTCATTCAATCAACATAGTCTATAATAAAATAATAGTAATTAAATGTTGTTTGGTTAACTTTTTTTTTTTATAAATAATATAAATAATTAATAATATTCCATCATAATGTTTGTTTGCATATGCGTTAATTTGAAAATTAAAATGTAATTAATCAATTATACAAGTGAGAATAATTAAATATGTAAAAAATAGTGAATAATATTAAAGGAAACCGTGCATGCACGAGATCTAAACTAGTAATAATAATAATAATAATGATAATAATAATAATAATAATAATAATAATTGTGTTGTACGGTATGTCATAGTGGCAATGAGAAAGAGGTAAAACTGATAAACAGTTTTAAAAAAGCTGAGGAAAGAATAAACCAAGATATCAAACAGTTTCTAATTTGGAAGAAAAAACGTACAGAGTAGAAGTGACGAGTGCCACAAAAAGTTCTACAAGTAGCATTTCATTGCTTTACCACTACTGCTGACAACTTCCAAACCATGAGTGCGGTTTTATATTTTTTTTGACTGGTTCTTTTATTTCGCTGTCATGACATATACATGTAGGAGAACTGGACATTGTGAGCTGGCAACTGTTGGTTATTATTTTTTAATTCAGGCAGATTCTTTGAGCCCAAGGCAGAGATCTCGTACTTAAATGAGGAAGCTAGATGGAACTGTCTGCCAAAAAATTCTTCCCTCCAATGATCCAATACATTAAGTTTTAGGTGCACCTCAATCTTCTAAGAATGCAGCAAAGAGAGATGCGTGCTTGGAAGCTTGTAAACAATTACATCAGTTGGGTGCCCCAGCCAACTATCTCTTGCCTGAACATGATGATGAAAATGAGGACCTGCAGGAATCATCATCAGATTCTGAATGCTCTGATGGTCAGCGCAACTGAACGCTCTATTGTTCAGTGCTGGATTATTTTAATTCTTATACTGCAGCCTGAGTATTTAAATTATTTTTTATTTGCAGACGAGGATACAGGAAGAGAACTCCATCAAATGCTTGTTCCCGCTGTCCTCAGAGAGCCATGGAGTAAGGCAGAGAATCCTATCAACCTCAGCTCTTACTTTGTGAAGTTTAGACCGCATCCAGCAGATAGAGATAATAGACCATTTGGCCTATTTGTGAAAGTAACCCGTGCTTTGCACTGGCTTTAAGCTAGTTAATATTAATTTGGATATTTACCAAAAATACTAGGTTCAAAGTTTCTATTTGCAAAAATACCATCTCTTTTTAATTAATTGCAATTTTACTAAACTAAGTTTCAAAATTGCAAAAATACTAGGCCCACTCTCCCTCCCTCCCTCCCTCCTTCCCAGGCCCAGCCCACTGCGACTTGTGTCCTTTTTTTTTTATATTTTTTTTAACGGGGCTATTTTGGTGAATTTTGGTCCACATTCAACCACATTCAACTAAATGCAACCAAATGCACTTTTTTTTAAAAGGTGGGGTGATTTTGGTGGTTTTTTTTAAACGGGGGCTATTTTGGTGGATTCTGGTTTGCAACTCAATGCAACCACATTCAACCACATTCAACTAAATGCAACCAAATGCAACTTTTTTTTAAAAGGTGGGGTGATTTTGGTGGATTTGGGTTGCAAGGCCCCGCCAGGGGCAATATTCAACTGAATGCAACCACATTCAACTTCTTTTTTTAAAAAAAAGGTAGGGTGATTTTGGTGGCTTTGGGTTGCAAGGCCCCGCCAGGGGCAATATTCAAATGAATGCAACCACATTCAACTGAATGCAACCACATTCAACTTCTTTTTTTTTAAAAGGTAGGGTGATTTTGGTGGCTTTGGGTTGCAAGGCCCCGCCAGGGGCAATATTCAACTGAATGTAACCACATTAATTCAACTGATTCAACTGAATGCAACCACATTCAACTTCTTTTTTTAAAAAAAGGTAGGGTGATTTTGGTGGCTTTGGGTTGCAAGGCCCCGTCAGGGGCAATATTCAACTGAATGCAACTGAAATCAGAAATTGAGTTGAATGTGGTTGCATTTCAGGTTCCATTTGTCTATATATATATATATATATAATCCAAAAATGAGGTCGAAAATGACAACTGACAAATAGAACCTGAAATCAGAAATTTAGTTGCATGTGGTTGCATTCAGTTGCAAATTTAGTTGAATATGCCCGTGCGGGGCCATGGAACCTAAATCCACCAAAATATCACCCACCTTATATATATATATATATATATATATATATATATATATATATATATATAGGCCTTTGCTCCATACAGAACACTCTTATATAAACACTCTTATATAACAAACAATAAAGAACACGTTAGATCTATTAGATCTTTTGGCCCCGCCAGGGCACCCAATACAAAAAGTTGTTATTTTTTTACCCTCTATCAAGCCAGCAAAAAAAAAAGTTTAAAAGTTTACTGTTCATGATGACGTCACTGATGACGTCATCATCATGAACAGTAACTTTTTTATTTTTTTATTTTATTTTTATTTTTATTAGTTTAAAAGTAACTAATAATATATTTTAATTGATCATTAATTTATTATTTTGCTTGATAATAAAATTTTATATTATTTTGTATTATAATATTAAAAATATTACTAAAACTTTTGGCTTATTTTTGCTATAGTTACATTATGTTTTCTATATATAGTTAATAACTAAAAATTTTCAAGTACTCTATTCAATGAAAAATTATTAGTGTTATCCAACAAAATTATGAAAATATAATATTTTACTTATTTTTAGCATACTTAAATAATTAAATCAACATTTATTTAATTATATTTGTATCTAAGTAATAAGATAATCAATGAGCGCGATTAAATGGCTGAAGTGGTAAGGAATTGATCAACATTTATTTAATTATATTTGTATCTAAGTAATAAGATAATCAACGAGCGCGATTAAATGGCTGAAGTGGTAAGGAATTGTCTTTCGTTCCAGGTCGTGAGTAGGCCTAATTATTTTTTAAAAAAATACAAAATAATTAATTATATTTATTATCTAAATAAATAATGGATTTTAATAAGATTCATAGTCTCCTCCTTCTTATACTGATTACCAAGAGGTTGAAATCCAATTTGATTAAAAAAAAAACTTTTTCAACCGAAAAATCATCATTTATTTACTTTAATAAGTAAATTTGATAGAGAATCGGGATCAAGTTTAAATTGGAAAGGCCTCTCTTTATTTTCAGAAAATACCTTCTAAAATTGCAATTATTAAATAAAAAAATATTTGTGCAACTCAACAGATTGTGATTAAAAAAATTGTAATTACAACAAAATGCCAATAATTTTAGAAGATACAAATATAAAGTGTTTCATCAAACAAAAATTTTTTGACTACTCAAAATTTTGCTTGCTTTTTTAACATAACTAACTATTGTTGCACATATGGTACTCTAATACAATGTAATCTACTCCCTATTCCATTTCCCTGCGAATCTTCCAAGAAAATGGCGGACTCGTCAATATATAATTACCAACTCATCATTACCAAAACCTTCACTTGGCCACTTCCAAAACCTCCTTAATTTCGTCATCACCATCCTCAGGTTCAGCAAGGCTATTATGCTAGTTAAAATATAAAATCTCAAATTTCATGTCTCTAACTGAAAATAAAACATAAAACAAATCACATAAAATCTTGTTTTTTTAACTAAAAGTTCCATATCAACTTTAACCTACTTCTTTAGTTCACACAATTTCTCTTTTAGGGCCACGAATCTCTCCATCATTACAATAAAACTAAATCCACTTTAACCTAAAAAATTTGCTTGCACTGCTTTAACATGACTAACTATTGTTGCCCATTTGGCACTCCAATACATGTAATCGACTCCCTATCCTATTCCCCTCCCTACGACCGTTCCAAGAAAATGACGGACTATTCAATAATTATGATCTCGTCATCACCACCAAAACCTTCACTTAATTGGCCGCTTCCAAAGTCACCTTGATTTCGTCATCACCATCCTCAAGTTCACATTTATCCACCAACTCATCCTCATTACGATATTCCTCGCTAGGATCTTGGTACTCAATTGGATCCTCCCCCGAACTCGGGTCATCAGCTTCCAAATTCTCGAAATCCTCCTCCCAAGAAGTCTAAACACATTATATACTATATATAAGTAGCGTAAGGAGATTTACGTGGTTGGTCGTCAGGGTTAAAAAAGTAATTTTGTTAGAAATTAGAAATGGGTCAGACAACGAGTTTAGAAATCGGTCAGAGAATGAGTTGGACAAGAGTATTGATTTAAAAATCAGCTAAAACTATGCTACCAAGTAACTAATTAATGCTATTTTTAATTTAACGAACAATATGCTACCAAATAACTAGTTAATGCAATTTTTAATTTAACAAACAAGCAGATCAAAAAAGGATGCACTAAAATAACACATGATAAAACAAAAAAATTGAAGTTTGAGAATATTATTGTTAACTAAAATTAATACAAAGATATTTTAGACTAAAGTTTAAAATATAATTAAAAAAACCTTACCTCATAAAAAAGTTTCAAGAAAACCTAACTTTTAAAAAAAATTAAGTCATAAAAAAATTTTACTTTTAAATTTTACAAAAAACGTGTTTAAAATTTATACTAAGAAAAGTCAACACAAATCAATAAATAAATTTTTTATTTTGCAAAGATTCTATATTCGGTACCAAAGTTGTAATAAATTAAAAAATAATCCGAAAATCCAAAATAAAATAATTTATAGAGAATCTAAATATTATAATCACAAAATATCCTATAATAATTTAAAAGTACTAAATTTCATCAATAATAAAATTTAAACTAAATTAATAAAGACTAAAACTAATAAAATATTCATCATCAACTTAATTAATTATTATTATAAGTTAACATATTTTCCGTTCTAATTTTAGTATATATATATAAGTACAAAATACATGCATATTATTAATTTATTATCATTAAATGTAAAAAAATAATTCAAAATGTTAAAAAAAATACTTTTAACAAAAAAATCATAAAAAAAATATATTATAAAATATTAATAAAGTAATAATGAAATACAAGTACTAGTAGCATTCCAAAAATCAACTTTCTCATCAGTGATCAGCAAGTTAACGTGGGAATTACTAAAATAAGGCAAGAGGCTACGGACTAGCACGGATGATGCTGATGTGGACACTCCTAACAAGTAACAACTGACCGCTTCTTACCTAATTAGCCCAGACTATGCACATAACTTATGTTATCTGTACGAGGCCCAGATTGGGACTCGCGTCCTAAAACCCTAAAACCCCACCTATAAATACATAATAAGCTCACTTCCCCAAAACCCTCGTGTTATAATATTTCTTGCAGCCGCTGTCTACATTTCTTGCTCTCTTGTCTTCTCAAAGCTTCAAGTCAAACCCTCTCTTCCCTTTAATCAGCAAAATGGCCTTCAATGGTGTTCTTGCAAACGATTAACAAAGATCCCACAATTATTGCAAGACAGTAAGTCTTTCTTTTAATCCCCCTTGTCTTTTTTTTATGATTTTGTGTTTTTGTTAATTCATTTCTTGGATTTGTGTGTACATCTGTATCTATGTGTGTGTTGGTTGTACATGTATTAGTGATTTGTTGTTGGTTGTGTGTATTTATTTATTTACTCCCACCGTTTCAAATTATTATTCCACTTTCAAAAAATTACGCATATTAATAAACTCAAATATTAATGATCTAATTCCATAGTTACCCATATTTATTGCATTGGTTAGATAAATAAGTACATAAAGTCAATCTTTGAAATTAAAACTCAAGGATAATATGGGATGTTTAAGTAAAAAATTGTATGGAAAATAGGAATGAGACAACTATTTTGAAACAAAATTTTCTTGAAAGTGGACTACTAATTTGAAATGGAGGGAGTATTTCATTGATGTTGAATTTATTTATGCTGTGGGGTTCTGGGGTTTTCCGATGAATTGATTTTGTATTTGTTTAGTCTATTACTGATATTAATAAATGATGATGATGTTTAGTCTTGTGTGCCTTAATTGGGTCCAAAAAGTCAAGGGTTGGCTTGTTTTTTTTTCTCAAGATTTATTTATTTTGTTGGTGTTTGAATGTTGAAGTGAAGGAATGTAGAGATGTCATGCTTATATATTTTCTTAGACAATGACATTTTAATTTTCACCTGTCTTGTTATCTACTAATGAAACTTTCTCTCAGGTATCAGCTGGATCTCTGTCGGAAAGCTTTGAGAGAAAACATTATAGCCTATTTAGGAACAGGCGCTGCCAAGACTCACATTGTTGTTCTATTAATCAATGAAATGCCGGACTTAATAAGGAACCCCCAGAAAGACGTATGTGTCTTTCTAGCTCCTACAGTTGCTCTCGTTGAGCAGGTGACCCATTCTTCTTTTAGTTATCTTTTATTTTACATCTTTTTATTTGTTTATCAACCAAAGACTGATCCAGATACCAGTATACTGTGTATTTGATTTGAAATTCCTTCTCTTTAAACGCGACCTTGTACTTTTACAGAGCTTATCGCACTGCCATATCAGGATTGAATGGATTGCGCTCCAAATATTTGATGAATGCCATCATGCACACGCTGGAAGCAATCATCCTTATGCTGAAATCATGAAGGTAAAAAAGTTTTATCTATTTATATTATTGCTTCGGCATCTCACACATTTGATGTATCCTAGCAGAATTGTACCAGAGCTAATGGCAACTAACAAGCCATCTTATATGGTGCAAGAAGCTCCTCCTTCTCTCGATCATGTCCATCACGCCATTTTTTCATTTCCTTGTCGTGAAGCTCTTGAAAGTAACGGACATGATCGACAGAAGGAGGAGCTTCTTGCACCACATAAGATGGCTTGTTAGTTGCCATTAGCTCTGGTACAATTCTGCTAGGCTACATCAAATGTGTGAGATGCCGAAGCAATAATATCAAGAGATAAAACTTTTTTTACCTTCATGATTTCAGCATAAGGATGATTGCTTCCAGCCTGTGCATGATATAGCACTGCGATAAGCTCTGATATAGCATTGTCGAGCATTGTAGTAGCAGAAAAGTGGTACTTACACAATTACAACTTTATTTAGAAATTTAAATGCTTTTTGATAAATTTACTCATCCGAAAAGAAGTATATGCATTAAATTCCTTGTTTTTCGGCAGCTAAATTTGTTGGTTGCAACTAAAGTTGCAGAGGAAGGACTTGATATTCAAACCTGCTGCCTTGTAGTAAGGTTTGATCTTCCTGAAACTGTTGCTAGTTTCATTCAATCACGGGGACGTGCACGCATGCCGCAGTCGGAATATGCATTTCTGGTCGACAGGTACTTCTTCAACCATATGTTTATTAATACTCCTTAATTCATTTTTGCACACCCAAATAATAATAACAATAATAATAATGATGATAATAATAATAATAATTGTGTTGTACTGTATGTCATAGTGGCAATGAGAAAGAGGTAAAACTGATAAACAGTTTTAACAAAGCTGAGGAAAGAATAAACCAAGATATCAAATTCAGGACATCTACCGGCACGGTTTCTAATTTGGAAGAAAAAACGTACAGAGTAGAAGTGACGGGTGCCACAAAAAGTTCTACAAGTAGCATTTCATTGCTTTACCACTACTGCTGACAACTTCCAAACCATGAGTGCGGTTTTATATTTTTTTGATTGGTTTTTTTTTCGCTGTCATGACATATACATGTAGGAGAACTGGACATTGTGAGCTGGCAACTGTTGGTTATTATTTTTTAATTCAGGCAGATTCTTTGAGCCCAAGGCAGAGATCTCGTACTTAAATGAGGAAGCTAGATGGAACTGTCTGCCAAAAAATTCTTCCCTCCAATGCTCCAATACATCAAGTTTTAGGTGCACCTCAATCTTCTAAGAATGCAGCAAAGAGAGATGCGTGCTTGGAAGCTTGTAAACAATTACATCAGTTGGGTGCCCCAACCAACTATCTCTTGCCTGAACATGATGATGAAAATGAGGACCTGCAGGAATCATCATCAGATTCTGAATGCTCTGATGGTCAGCGCAACTGAATGCTCTATTGTGCAGTGCTGGATTATTTTTATTCTTATACTGCAGCCTGAGTATTTAAATTATTTTTTATTTGCAGACGAGGATACAGGAAGAGAACTCCATCAAATGCTTGTTCCCGCTGTCCTCAGAGAGCCATGGAGTAAGGCAGAGAATCCTGTCAACCTCAGCTCTTACTTTGTGAAGTTTAGACGGCATCCAGCAGATAGAGATTATAGACCATTTGGCCTGTTTGTGAAAATAACCTGTGCTTTGCACCGGCTATAAGCTAGTTAATATTAATTTTAGTAACAGTTAATATTTTTTTTTGAAACTAGTAACAGTTAATATTAATTGATATTTGAGTGATGGTCTAGCTCATTTGTTAAATGAGGACTATGCTTCGATTCTCTCCTACCGCATGTATCATAACAAGATACTAAAATAATAAAATCACTGTGGCAAAAAAATATTAATTGATATTTTGCATTTTACAATTACTAGATGATAACCCGTGTTTAGAGAGAATATATTTTAGTTGATCATTAATATATTATTTTGCTTGATAATAAAATTTTATATTATTTTGTATTATAATATTAAAAATATAACTAAAACTTTTGGCTTATTTTTGCTATAGTTACATTATGTTTTCTATATATAGTTAATAACTAAAAATTTTCAAGTACTCTATTCAATGAAAAATTATTAGTGTTATCCAACAAAATTATGAAAATATAATATTTTACTTATTTTTAGCATAATTAAATAATTAAATCAACATTTATTTAATTATATTTGTATCTAAGTAATAAGATAATCACGATTAAATGGCTGAAGTGGTAAGAAATTGATCAACATTTATTTAATTATATTTGTATCTAAGTAATAAGATAATCAAAATGAGCGCGATTAAATGGGTGAAGTGGTAAGGAATTGTCTCTGGTCGTTCCAGGTCGTGAGTAGGCCTAATTATTTTTTTAAAAAAATACAAAATAATTAATTATATTTATTATCTAAATAAATAATGGATTTTAATAAGATTCATAGTCTCTTCCTTCTTATACTGATTACCAAGAGGCTGAAATCTGATTTGATTAAAAAAAGAAAAACTTTTTCAACCAAAAAATCATCATTTGATTTACTTTAATGAGTAAATTTGATAGAGAATCGGGATCAAGTTTAAATTGGAAAGGCCTCTCTTTATTTTCAGAAAAAACCTTCTAAAATTGCAATTATTAAATAAAAAAATATTTGTGCAACTCAACATATTATGATTAAAAAAATTATAATTACAACAAAATGCCAACAATTTTAGAAGATACAAATATAAAGTGTTTCATCAAACAAAATTTTTTTAACTACTCAAAATTTTGCTTGCTTTTTTAACATGACTAACTATTGTTGCACATATGGCACTCTAATACAATGTAATCTACTCCCTATTCAATTTCCCTGTGAATCTTCCAAGAAAATGGCGGACTCGTCAATATATAATTACCAACTCATCATTACCAAAACCTTCTTTTTTTTTTTTTTTGCTAAGCTTATATTTATATAACAAAGAAAAAGAGGGATTAACCCTTGCCCAACGACAAACCGAAGGGGAGGACTATCTTAATGCAAACTCCGTGAAAGGAAGAGTGCAGAAAGAAAGCAAAAAAGTGCCAGCCGGCTAACCTCTAATCCAGCCAACTAGTACAATCATAATCCCTAGCTATGTTTGCAAACCAATTAGATACAAGTAACCTAGCTTTAATATCAATAACAATTCTTTCAAATAATTTTTTTGGGCCAAAGCAACCCTTCCCATGAAGTCTAGCATTCCTTTCCCTCCATATATGATAAGAGAACACTTGGATAGCCAGGAGAAGTAAATGTCTGTGAGCAATGTTTGAGACTGAACCCCAAGCAGTTAAGAGACCAAGCCAGGAAGAGTAATTGTGATTGTAATTTCCAATGATAGCGGCCAGGTGCCGAAGCACGTAAGAGCTATAACAACATGTCACAAACAAGTGATTGTGGCACTCATTTCCCCCTGCACACAGGAGACAATGTTGCAACAAATCAATCCCAAAGGAAGCAATTCTTGTAAATGTGTTTATTCGGCCATGACAAACAAGCCACTGATGATGAGCATATCTGTTAACTCTAAGCTTATGCCAAACGAACTGGTGCCAAGGAACCACTGGGAGCCTAAACCGAATAGCATCCCATATATGCCTCGTTCTAACTTTGTTAATAGACATACCATCCCATAAGATAGTATCATTACAGTTGAGGTCAAAATCTGGGTTGTCAAAATCAATAATCCATCTTCTTAACGAATGATTATGGTGGTGCCTTGAATTAGGAATTGGGAGTCTCCAAACTCCCGTACTAATCAGGACATTAACAGAGGCAGTAGCAGTGGAATTGGCTTGAGAAATAATAGTGTCACTGTTGTAGGTAGCTAAGAACTTACCATGCCACCATGGATCAAACCATAGAGAAGTATGCATCCCGTTACTAATTCGGAATTGAATAAACTGTAAAGCCTCGTTTCTGAGCTTGAGAAGTTTTCTCCAAATCCAAGAGCAATCAGTTGGCTCCTCCATTGTCCAGAAGTGTTTGCGTTTAAGAACTGTAGTGGTCACCCAAAGTGGCCAAAGGGACTTATCCTTCCGAATAATTCTGCATAAGTGAAGGATCAGCTGCGCTTTATTCCAATCCTTAGAGTTCTTAAAAGATAGACCTCCTTCTTCAAACGGTAAACAAACATTCTCCCAGGCCACTTTATTACCTCTCGTAGTATCCGTGTTCCCTTTCCATAGGAATCGAGAGACGATAACCCTGATCTGCTTATGCACAGACTGAGGCAACAAAAAATGATTAGCCCAATAAGTTTGGATTACAAACAGGACAGACCTAATTAATTGAGCTCTCCCAGCAAAAGAAAGGAACCGATTAGTCCAGAAGTAAATGCGAGCAGTGAGCTTATCAATTAAAGGGACACAGTCATTCACGCTTAACTTAGAGGAGATGAGAGGAACTCCTAAAAAATTCACTGGCAAGGTACCTTGAGGGATATGAAAATTCAAATCAAACCAAGTAATCATATCCTGCTTACAGTTGGAAAAATAAACCGTACTTTTACGCATACTAGGTTTTAGACCACTAGCTTCAGAGAATCTGTCCAAGTAGGACATAATATGCTCAAGGGATGCTTGATCACCATGAGAAAAAACCAACACATCATCTGCAAAGAAAATATGGGACAGATTTAGATCGCTACATCTCCAGTGATGTTTGAATCCCTCAGGTTTTCGATTGAGTAAGCAGGATAGAACATTCATTGCCACCGTAAAGAGATAGGGGGACATGGGATCGCCTTGACGAAGGCCTTTCCCACCTCTGAAATACCCTTGCAGGCTACCATTCATCTTGACAGAGTACGTGACTGTTGCAATGCAAGCAAAAATCCAGTTCATAAATTTCTCAGGGAAGTTCATAGCTTTGAGTGCGTTCATTAGAAAATTCCAATTGACAGAGTCGAAGGCTTTGTGAAGGTCAATTTTCAGGGCACATTTGGCCACGCCTGTTTCTCTATTATATCCACGGAATAATTCCTGAGCCATCAAGATGTTGTCAGATATGCTTCGGTGCTTAACAAAGGTAGACTGAGCTACATCAATCACTGTAGGGAGGACATTTTTTATTCTATTCGCCAAGATCTTAGCAATGCACTTGTAAGTAACAGAACATAAAGATATAGGTCTATAATCAGTCATTTTTGAAGGAGTCTTTGATTTAGGGACAAGAGCTATGCTTGTCGAGTTAATACCTGGATGCATTACTGTGGTATTAAAGAAATGGATTATTGCAGCACAAAAACAAGGACCAACAGTCTCCCAAGAAGCCAGGTAAAAATCCACTGTTAAACCGTCAGGACCCGGTGCTTTGTTTCTCTTCATAGATTTAAGAGTGCTATAGATTAGCTCTGAATTGATAGGAGCTTCCAAAGCAATAGCTTGAGCTTCAGTGAGTTTCTTACAATCAATCACAGGGAAGGCATCATTATTTGTTGGGGATGTGCTAATAGAATTCTGGAAGAACTCAACTGCCACCTTAGAACACTGAGCATGACCGGAGACCAAGTTCACGTCCTTGTCTTTGATAGCTAAAATCTTGTTAGTATTCCAGTTTGCTTTAATTTGATTAAAAAAGAAAGAATTATTACCATCGCCTTGACTAAGCCACTTAACTCTTGATTTCTGGAGGTTCAAAGACTCTTCCTGCTTTAAGTGATTTTCAAGAATCTGAGCTTGAGCCTTTTGCTGTTCGAATAAGGCAGTGTTCTGAGGGTCTTGATTAAGAAGCACTTGAGTGTCGTGAAGATTATCATGACTTAGAGAGACATTTGTGTGAACATTTCCAGTTGCTTTGTTGAGTTCGATTATATCTTTTTTAACATCCTTTAACTTTCGATGAAGGATAGCCATGGGGTCCCCGTACCAGGTGGTGTCCCATGCTCGCTGCACTGTAGACTGGAAGCCCTCAAGGTGAGTCATGTAATTAAAGAACTAAAAAGGCTTTTTGATTCTTTCCAATTGCATTGGAGTGTGAACAATGAGAGGACAATGGTCCATCAAGCCTCTTGATTTAACAAACCCCACAGAATCAGTGAAAGTTTGTAACCATCCAGAATTGACCAAGATTCGATCTAGGCGCTTATAGATAGGATTTCGAGGCCTATTGTTGCACCAGGTGAACAAGTCGCCTACAGTGCGTAACGAATCCAGACCAGAGTCCAGAACACAGTTTTTGAAGCTTTGCATATCTGTGGTCCAATGCTCAAGCCCCCCTCTTACTTCTTTAATATCCAAAATGCTGTTGAAATCTCCAAGAACACACCAAGGCACTGAAATAGCTTTGCTTAAAATCTCTAAATCCTTCCACAATTCCTCACGTTCATTAGGCGTATTAAGGGCATAAACAAACGTGATTACAAAATTACATTGCTTTTCCAAAAAAATAATGTTACAGGTCATGTGTTGAGAAGAACTGGAAACCACATTAACAGACCACAGAGAGCTGTCAAAACCAATCCAAATACGGCCATACGAGTGATGACCATAATTGAATAACCAACTCCAATTCCTCGCAATTCTACGAGATATGAACAAGGATTTATTTTCTTTAACCTTAGTTTCCACACAGGCCATAAGATTGATATTGTTACTACTAATGAAATGTTTTAACTCATTTTGATGAGAGCTTTTATTTAAGCCATGGACATTCCAACTTGCAAAATTCATAAGATTAATGAAGAGATTTGGATGACTTGCTTGCCAACCGGAGAGATTTCTTGTTGATGACTGGTGTGAAGCCATCTTTGTCTGGGACACCAACTTTCGATTGACCTGCTGTGCCCCGGGCAATGAGAACGGAATCAATCGATTTCTTATCCCGCTTTCTCTTTGATATAGTAACTAGTTCAGCAGTGTCCTCCTCACTAACAATAGTGTCTATTTTCTCTACTTCATTATCATAGTTAGACATTGTTTTGCAAGTATTTTTGGTGTGAAGATGGTTGGTGAAATCCACGACTAATTCGCCCTCCTCCATTTCCTCTACTTCATGTGCCTCTGTAGTATCCTTATTTGCAAACCCAATATCACTGGCAATTGGCATAGCATCATTGGCCACAAGGTTATCATTCAACTGCAAGTTGTCGTTGGGAATTTTGTCAAATTCTTCTAAATCAATTCCATTTTCAATTTCATAGAGGATTTCATCCTCATCCATAACAACATTGCAACCACAAAACTCTCCCACCACATATGGCACCATTTCCATATTATTTAAATACTCTGCCTTCGAGACAGGAGGCCGATTTGCTGTATTGTTTGCGGTAGATGCAGAGGCGCCACTACCATTGCTACCTGGCTTACTCATTTTAGGTTTTTTCTTGACTCTTTCAGGATTATTAATACAACGGGCAAGAGAATGGCCAAAGCATTTGCATAAAGTACATGAGTAAGGTAGTTGAGGATATCGGACTTCAATTTTTTCCCTCTCTTGTACACCTTCCACATTCAAGACATTGACCCAAAAAAATCCGGTTTAGGGGAAGAGTAAGCCAATTCTACTTGAACATTAGCATATTTGAGAGGCTCGAACCTAGAAGTAGCAGTATCAAATTTGAGTGGTCTCCCCACAGCCTTAGCAATCGATGACAAGCTATCCTTTGACCAAAGTGTGTATGGAACATCAACAAGACGGATCCAACACGGGACTTTGTCAACTACATTTCGTTTGAACGTGGAACCCTCCATCCATGGCATCAAATACAAAGTTTTACCACCCATTTGAACCGTGTTCAGGTTCAAAGCAACATTCCTTTCTTCCAACTTACTAAACCGGAATGTATAGTACCCTTTGGAGCTGTAGTACACTCCAGTTAAGCCCATGTTTTGCCATAATTTATGAGCCTGTTCACGAACAAACTTGAAAGCAAAATTTCCCCCAATAAAATGACCAGTTATACTAGTTTCCCATTGTTTTTGAGCATGAACCAGATAATCCATGGAGAAGTTAACTAAGGCAGACCCATCATCATTATAGGTGATATCAGCCTCATTATTATCATGAACACAGGGGGTTGGTCCAATTACATTTTTTGAGACAATAGAGCTCCAAGTAACCGATTTCTTTAGAGGAGTTTGCGATGGGTTCGAAGCCTCACCATGAACAATTTTTTTCAGTCTAAAAGATTCATCAACATTTAAATTATGCAGCCGTTCAAAAGAATTGGGGATAAGAGGTTGAGATACATTACCAAATGTGGTATTAACTGTAGAGTTTACTTCTGGTGGTGAATCCACTTTCCTTGTATCACCGTGAGAACCTCTAGAAGAGACCTCCAGTGGAGGACCAGTTGCCGGCTGAACAGAACCATCATCTAAAATCAAATTGATTTGCTCTCTCATACGAGCTTGGGCTTCCGGGGAGAGCGGCTCACCCATGACTTCATTAGTGTGAACCGATTCATTAGCAGCTTCAAAAAGAGGTTGATAATTGATTGCAGGGCCACCATAGTGACCAACGAAGGCAACAAACTCCTCAGAGTTCATGGAACCTGAGTTTTCCGAGTTCCTTGAGCCCATCAGATTAAGCAGATCTGGATTGAAAGTGGAATCTTTGTGCAGAGGTGAAAGAAAGAATAAAGGAAATGAGGAGCGTGAGAAGCGTTAGAAGAAGAAAGGAGGGGAGATTGGTGGTCAACGGTGGTTTCCGTTTGTATCCAGAGAGAAAAAAGACATTATCGATATTATAATCGTGGTTCCATCCATGTGGTATGATAAACCTTACATTTAAAACTTAAGAACAGAGTAATTATGAATATCAATTTGTGTGAGTGCCCTTTTGCCCTAGACGTTATGAACTATGAAGATAAATCTGAGCAAGTGGGTTTTGAAGGCACACCGTTGTTCCATTACCAAAACCTTCACTTGGCCACTTCCAAAACTTGCTTGATTTCGTCATCACCATCCTCACGTTCAGCATGGCTATTATGCTAGTTAAAATATTAAATCTCAAATTTCATGTCTCTAACTGAAAATAAAACGTAAAACAAATCACATAAAATCTTGTTTTTTTAACTAAAAGTTCCATATCAACTTTAACCTACTTCTTTAGTTCACAAAATTTCTCTTTTAGGGCCACCAATCTCTCCATCATTACAATAAAACTAAATCCACTTTAACAACTAAATCCACTTTAACCTAAAAAATTTGCTTGCACCGCTTTAACATGATTAACTATTGTTGCCCATTTGGCATTCAATAATTATGATCTCGTCATCACCACCAAAACCTTCACTTAATTGGCCGCTTCCAAAGTCACCTTGATTTCGTCATCACCATCCTCAAGTTCACATTTATCCACCAACTCATCCTCATTACGATTTTCTTCGCTAGGATCTTGGTACTCGATTGGATCCTCCCCCGAATTCGGGTCATCAGCTTCCAAATTCTCGAAATCCTCCTCCCAAGAAGTCCAAACACATTATATACTATATATAAGTAGTGTAAGGAGATTTACGTGGTCGGTCGTCATCTGGTCGTCAGAGCTAAAAAAGTAATTTTGTTAGAAATTAGAAATGGGCGAGTTTAGAAATAGGTCAGAGAATGAGTTGGACCAGAGTATTGATTTAAAAGATCAGCTAAAACTATGCTACCAAATAACTAATTAATTCTATTTTTAATTTAACGAACAATATGCTACCAAATAACTAGTTAATGCAATTTTTAATTTAACAAACAAGCAGATCAAAAATGGAAGCACTAAAATAACAAATGATAAAACAAAAAAATTGAAGTTTGAGAATATTATTGTTAACTAAAATTAATACAAAGATATTTTAGACTAAAGTTTAAAATATAATTAAAAAAACCTTACCTCATAAAAAAGTTTCAAGAAAACCTAACTTTTTAAAAAAATTAAGTCATAAAAAAATTTTACTTTTAGATTTTACAAAAAACGTGTTTAAAATTTATACTAAGAAAAGTCAACACAAATTAATAAATAAAATTTTTATTATTTTGCAAAGATTCTATATTCGGTACCAAAGTTGTAATAAATTAAAAAATAATCCGAAAATCCAAAATAAAATAATTTATAGAGAATCTAAATGTTATAATCAGAAAATATCCAATAATAATTTAAAAGTACTAAATTTCATCAACAATAAAATTTAAAGTAAATTAATAAAGACTAAAACTAATAAAATATTCATCATCAAATTAATTAATTATTATTATAAGTTAACATATTTTTCGTACTAACTTTAGCATATATATATAAGTACAAAATACATGCATATTATTAATTTATTATCATTAAATGTAAAAAAATAATTCAAAATGTTATAAAAAATACTAAAATTAGGCGAGAGGGGAAGGACAAGCACGGATGATGCTGATGTGGACACTCCTAACAACTGACCGCTTCTTACCTAAGCCCAGACTATGCACATAACTTATGTTTTATCTGTACGATATACGGCCCAGATTGCGACTCGCGTGCTTAAACCCCACCTATAAATACATAATAAGCGCACTTCCCCAAAACCCTCGTGTTATACTATTTTCTTGAAAGTGGACTACAAATTTGAAACGGAGGGAGTATTTCATTGTTGTTGAATTTATTTGTGCTGTGGGGTTCTGGGGTTTTCCGATGAATTGATTTTGTATTTGTTTAGTCTATTACTGATATTAATAAATGATGATGATGTTTAGTTTTGTGTGCCTTAATTGGGGTTTAAAAAGTCAAGGGCTGGCTTGTTTTTTTTTTTTCTCAAGATTTATTTATTTTGTTGGTGTTTGAATGTTGAGGTGAAGGAATGTAGAGATGTCATGCTTATATATTTTCTTAGACAATGACATTTTAATTTTCACTTGTCTTGTTATCTACTAATGAAACTTTATCTTTTATTTTACATCCTTTTATTTGTTTATCAACCAAAGACTGATCCAGATACTAGTATACTGTGTATTTGATTTGAAATTCCTTCTCTTTAAACGCGACCTTGTACTTTTACAGAGCTTATCGCACTACCATATCAGGATTGAATGGATTGTGCTCCAAATATTTGATGAATGCCATCATGCACACGCTGGAAGCAATCATCCTTATGCTGAAATCATGAAGGTAAAATTTTTTTATCTATTGATATTATTGCTTCGGCATCTCACACATTTGATGTATCCTATCAGATTTGTACCAGAGCTAATGGCAACTAACAAGCCATCTTATATGGTGTAAGAAGCTCCTCCTTCTGTCGATCATGTCCGTTACTTTCAAGAGCTTCACGACAAGGAAATGGAAAAATGGCGTGCAATAAGATCTGCTTTGCCTGGAGTCAATCATGTTCCTCCCCCAGACACAAGTACAACTCAAGAATTCTTTGGTGCTTGTTCTGCATCCAAAACAGCTCCAAGTATTGGAGCTAGTGGATCTGATAATTCAACTATTGCCAATTCCACTAGCTTCAATACTCGGAGCTATTTTGGATGCAGAAGAAGCACCAAAGAATTCTTAAGTTGTACTCTTGTCTGGGGGAGGAACATGATTGACTCCAGGCGGAACAGATCTCATTGCACGCCATTTTTCCATTTCCTTGTCATAAAGCTCTTGAAAGTAACGGACATGATCGATCGAAGAAGGTGCTTCCTGCACCACATAAGATGGCTAGTTAGTTGCCATTAGCTCTGGTATATAATTCTGCTAGGATACATCAAATGTGTGAGATGCCGAAGAAATAATATCAAGAGATAAAACTTTTTTTACCTTCATGATTTCAGCATAAGGATGATTGCTTCCAACCTGTGCATGATTGCATTCATCAAATATTAGAAGCGCAATCCATTCAATCCTGATTTAGCACTGCGATAAGCTCAGTACAAGTAATCAGAGCACATAACATAAGGCAAGAGGATAAGGACTATCATGCATGATGCTGATGTGGACCCTCCTAACACTTGACCGCTTTTTACGTAAGCCCAGATTATGCACATAACATATGTTATCGGTACGATATTATACGGACCAGATTGCGACTCACGTCCTAAAACCCTAAAACCCCACCTATAAATACATAATAAGCGCACTAGCCTAAAACCCTCGTGTTACAATATTTTCTTGCAGCCGCTGTCTTCATTTCTTTCTCTCGTCTTCTCAAAGATTCAACACTACTAGAAAAACAGCATTAGACATCACACATTAGACATCAGTTAGAAAAACCACTGATGTTAAAAGCCTTTTTTACATCATCGAATTAAAAAGTGATGTCTTTTTAATATCGGTACATCAGTCAATCGATTAAGCGATGTCTAATCCCCTTTTTTAAAAAAATGAAACCCGCTACACCCTTCCTTTTCTCCCCGCGCCCTTATCCAAAAATTTAGTTTTCCCTCCCTTAACCAAATTTCCCCCCTTGTATCAAATATCATTCCCCCTTAACCAAAATTTTCCCCCTTAAACAAAAAAAAACACCCCAAAACTTAAAACACTGAAAACTAATAACTTAAAACCTTTAAAACACAAAAACTTAAAAACATAAAAATCAAAAACACTCTCACTCAGCCCCCCTCTCGTCGACTCCTATGAACCCTAATTGACCGATTGCCCCTTTACAATCAATCAATCGACCTAATCAATCGAAGCCATGAATCGAAGAACCCTAATCACTCAGACCTCCCTCCTCTTATAGTCGAAGAACCCTAATCAGTCTCGAAGAACACTAACCCGACTCCCCCCTTTTCACTCTTGAAGAACCCTAATCACTCTCGAAGAACTCCAATCACTCTCGAAGCAATGATGTATCTCGAAGGCTAGTCTCGAAGAAAGGATGTATTTTTTTGTTTGATGTTCCTTTGTTTGTATTTTATTTGATGGTTTTATTTGATAATTGTTTCTTTGGGACTGTTTATTTGATAGTAAACAAGTTGATGTTTGCTGTTTATTTTATTTTGTTGTTTGATGTTTTTATGTTAACATGTCAGGTAGGTGTTTGATAAAAGTACTCTAAGACTTGTAATCATGCTTTTTTGTTGAATTTTCAGCTGACATCCTTGCTCTTTGAGATCCGTCTAGATACAGTAGCAGAGCTTTGGATTCAGTGCCTACGCAGAGAAAGCGAAAGCAGAAGTTTGAGATTTATCATGAAGTTCTTCGTCATCTAAAGGAGTCTCTGAATGAAGAGGCTAGCCAGACAGGTTTCGATGATGAGCTTTGGGCTCATTTCAATCGCCTATCGTCTAGGTACTATATTTTAACTAGTTTTTGCTTATTGTAAAAATGTACGGAACTTTATGATATGGACTAGTTTCACCCAAATATCTTTGTTTGATTGTAATCTATGCTATAATAAAAGAATTAGAAGAGTTGGTATCCGAAAGGCGATGAAGAATCTTATATCCATTTATAGATTCAAGCTCTAATTTGTTGTTTCTTCTCAGGGTTGGAGTGGTTTTCTGGGATAGACAATCACCCGGAGGACATATTGGCATACGGGGTCTTCCTAATATTAAAATTAATCATGCTAGAGTGTGAAATTGTATATTTGTTATTTTTTGATGTATGTTGAGTTTTAGTTAGTTAAGTATTAGTGAATGTTTCTATAGTTTATTGTGATATGCTCAGTTGTCAATACACAAAATTACTAATGGTCCCGATTTGATTTACTCCCTAGTTTCTGAAGGAACTATGCACGTTGTGGAGGCAAGCATATAGAGTTGTTCCTCAATGAGGAATACCAAAATGGTAGCTGGGAGTATGAGCAGGTAGGTCACTATGACATCAAGAAACATGCAGACGGAGCTTCAGATGGAATATTGACACTAAGCATCTAAAGGATGCTGTAACTTCTAGTAATTTTCTGATGCATGTTTGGCTGACCTTTAAAAGCATTCAGAACAACATAAGTAAAATGTGTTCAGTTGTAACATGGTAAAAAACGTTCCAAATGGATTTAACTAGGTAAATAGTTTAGCTTCTATGCAAAGTTTGCTTCTGTGAAGTATTTAGCTTCTAAGTAGATTTTTAACTCTTCCTCAAAGCGTTTCCAACTGAATTGATTACCTAAACGGTGGTTGTCAACTTATCCTTCTTTATAAAAGAAATGAGGGCTCTGCAACATCAAACTTTGATATCAGTTACCAGAACTAACACTATAAAAAATGTATATTGCCAGAACTAACACTATCAAAAACTTTGACATCAAACTTTCCCGTGTTAATGTTTTTTCTGATTCTTTGACAGGTCAGTTTTGGTGTTAATCCTGCACATAAACTTGCATCTATTTCACAACCTCAACAGAAGAATCAACAGCAAATAAGCCCTCGTGTTGGCCAGCAGTCTAGAAATGAGGTGAAAAATGTAAATAGTCGTCATACTAGAGTCCATGAAGAAGCTAGCAAGCCTGTTACAGAAAGGGAAAAGGTTGTACAGTTTCCTGTTGACAAGAAAAAGGATCCGCAGAATAATAAAGTGTCCTCTAGAACTAGTAATACTAAATCTAATATTGCCGGTTAGCTTTCTAACACTCTATATTATTACAGAAAGAACAAAGTATTTATTTGGTTACCTTGTATATTTCTGCTTCCGTTGCTATTTTGTTTCATGTCTAAAGTTTGCATATGATGTTTAGTCAATGCAGATGCTAAAGTATGTGCTGGCAAGATAGTAGAGGAAGGAAATAGTGACGATGATGATCATGGTATCAACTTTAAGAGAGTATCCAATGGTGAAGGTAGTAGGAAGAGGAGGGTTTTCATTGATTCCTCTGATGAAGAAGATGACTTCAGGGAGAAGAGGTATGACAGGATTTTATTTTTCTAGAAAATCAATTTATAGAAATTTTTTATAGGTTACATTCTTACCCCATACTCTTGAGACACGCACACAAAATTGTGTAACTATAGTATATATAACGAAGGTGCATTTGTTTTTGTTTTGATACTCAGTAACTGAAGTTGTTTGGGAGGGCGCTGACTTGGAGGGGAAGGATAATATTAATGCAAAGATGAAGTATACAACTATGAAGGCTAGCAATAGTGTAGTAACGACTAATAACAGGTAATGACATTCAAAATCAAATTTATATCCTTGATCAATTATTCTATTATTACCTTTTCCAGAAGTAATTCTTTTTCCTGAATTGGAAACTCAATAAAACTTAAGGCCCATATGTTTACGTTTATTGAGCTTACATATCTGGGAGTCAAACTTTTACATTTAAAAAATCTGCACTGCATTCAGGAACCAGATCTTATCACTTAGTCAGACAAAATTGCCAAAATGTCGGAATATGTCATTGCATAATTTCATATCGAAGAATCCTTAATATTTTAAAACTAAGAATCTGACACTTAGGTAGGATGCTGCCACCAATACTGTCCCTATGACGGGTAGATAAAAAAGGTAAAAACTCTATATATTCACTGACCTAATAAATAATAATATTCAACTACATTATAAAAAGGGTTACGTGGCTCAAGATATAATATTTATACTGTCACCTTAACACTAAGATTCGACCTGCATCTTCTACAATGAATCTCTAAATCTAATGCTAATCTGATTTACTGGGGAGGGAGGAAAAATATCAATGCAATCTGATTATTGATGATCTTAGAACTGCTT
The DNA here is from genome assembly GCA_037693485.1 of Kitagawia praeruptora. NCBI lineage: Eukaryota > Viridiplantae > Streptophyta > Magnoliopsida > Apiales > Apiaceae > Kitagawia > Kitagawia praeruptora. The sequence continues at coordinate 20,355,008 of CM075351.1, read as the reverse complement.
TTGTGAAAAATGGTACCGAGCTTCCTAATTTAAGCCCTCTAATTTAGAAATGATCAAATACACCCTTATGTGTGAATTGATGGTTCAAAAACACCCTTATGGTTAAATTTTTCTTAACCTTAGTTATTAGTAATTTCGGATTTTAAAAAACAATTACTTTTGCTAGTTTTAAATATTTTTTATTTTATAGCAATCATGTTCATTAGTATTAATATTACAAAAACAAAATTGTCAAAAATTAAAATATTAATATTATAAATACAAGTCTCTATTTAGCAAAAAAAAATATAATTCTTTATTTTTTTATTTAGATTTTCGTTTCCTACTTTTTCATCCAATGAATCTCTAAATCTAATGCTAATATCTGATTTGGGCTTCCCAATTTAAACTTTTTTTTAATGTGTCTTGCATTATTAATAAAAGTTGTTTGTACAAGTGTTCTTACGAATGTCATAACTGTTTTTTGGTAAATGTTAGGCCACCCGCACCTAAGAAGTCGCCTGCAGTTGGATTGGTTGCTCCATCAAATCCAGTGAGCAAAGCAGGAAATAAGAAAGGAAAGACCCTAAACAGGGCAATATTTTATCTTACCTTGCAGGTTGCAGCAATCGAAAAATGGATCCTTTTACTCTTTTAATTTTATATTTAAAGTAACTGTAGAGGCGTAGAGCCTTTAGCTTCTTGTAGGTAAATGTTGATCTATTCTGCAGGTTATTCTAGGTGAGGAGGTGGCTGCAGCAAAACTCACTCTTTTTGACCTTGCAAAGCAACTATACGACGCAGTGCAAACCAGAGCAGAACAAGGTGATCTGCCTTGTGACCTTAAAAAACATTTCTCTCAGTTGTCACCTTGGGCATCTGCCTTGTTTGCTTCTCCATCCTGAATCAAATGACTTGTTCAGCTCTCTCTCAGGTGACTTATTCTAGGGTCGAGCTTGATGAGGTTCGATTTGAGACTCTTAGCTATATCGAGTCCTTCTTGTAAAAAAGCCCCAGATATGCAGCTCTTAAGTAGTAAGACTTGTGGTTTATGTTGATGGGGAAATGTATTGATAAACTATAATGAGGAAATATGTAGAGTAGTTGGTTTTGATTTATGTAATTTGTTTGGAGTGGATGATGTATTCAGAATCTTGGTAAATTAATGAATGTTTGGTTTTGCGATATTGGTTTGGTTATTTAGTTTTGGTATGGTAATTTAGTGTTTGGATGAATGTTTGGTTTTTGGGCATTTCATTGAAACAGGGGATTCATGAATTAAAAAAAAAAACTGACATCACTTTACAAACAAAAGAACTGATGTAATAAGAAAACAGACATATCAGTCACCTAGTAAAGAACCAATGTTAAGTTTATAATAGACATCACAAGTTAATATAAACTGATGTTAAAGTAGAAATACAACATCGCTTCTAATACACGACTGATGTAAAATGTTAAGATGCACATCAGTTTAAAGAATTACTCGATGTTAATGGCTCATTTTATTGTATATGTGACATGTTCAAAATGATATAGATGTCATATTATAGCAGAACTAAAATCATAGTCAAGATATAAATTGAAGGAAAGTACATCAGATTGTCTAAGGAAATGATATCTTAAAGGCTTATAGACATCGGCTAAAAAGCGATGTCTAAGACCCCTACTTTTCACATCGCATGCAAAGACATCGCTTGGATTTTTAAAAGACATCAGCTAATAAGTGATGTCTAAGGCAGTTTTTCTAGTAGTGCAAGTCAAACCCTCTCTTCCTTTTAATCAGTAAAATGGCCTTCAATGGTGTTCTTGCAAACGATTAACAAAGATCCCACAATTATTGCAAGACAGTAAGTCTTTCTTTTAATCCCCCTTGTCTTTTTGTATGTTTTAATGTTTTTGTTAATTCATTTATTGGATTTGTGTGTACATCTGTATCTATGTGTGTGTGTTGGTTGTACAAGTATTAGTGATTTGTTGTTGGTTTTGTGTATTTATTTATTTATTTATTTCGTTGATGTTGAATTTATTTGTGCTGTGGGGTTTTCTGATGAATTGATTTTGTATTTGTTTAGTCTCTTACTGATATTAATAAATGATGATGATGTTTAGTCTTGTGTGCCTTAATTGGGGTTTAAAAAGTCAAGGGCTGGCTTGTTTTTTTTCTCTCGAGATTTATTAATTTTCTTGGTGTTTGAATGTTGAAGTGAAGGAATGTAGAGATGTCATGCTTATATATTTTCTTAGACAATGACATTTTAATTTTCACATGTCGTGTTATCTACTAATGAAACTTTCTCCCAGGTATTAGTTGGATTTTTGTCGGAAAGCTTTGGGAGAAAACATTGTAGCCTATTTAGGAACAGGCGCTGCCAAGACTCACATTGCTATTCTACTAATCCATGAAATGCGGCACTTAGTAAGGAATCCCCAGAAAGACGTATGTGTCTTTCTAGCTCCTACAGTTGCTCTGATCTCGTTGAGCAGGTGACCCATATTTCTTCTTTTAGTTATCTTTTATTTTACATCTTTTTATTTCTTTATCAACCGAAGACTGATCCAGATACTAGTATACTGTGTATTTGATTTGAAATTCCTTCTGTTTAAACGTGACCTTTTGTGGTGCTTCGATTATTAATTATTTCATGTCTTGACATGTGTTTGTATATATGTAAAGCAAGCCAAAGTCATTAAGGACTCAGTTGACGTTAAAGTTGGGATCTATTCTGGGATGTCTTTGCACTTCAAGGGCCATGCCTATTGGGAGAAAAAGTTAGAACAACATGAGGTTTGCCTCATTTCTATTTTACCAAAATTTATTGTCCCATTCATCATTAGAAAGATCCATTGGAAGTACTTTATAGCAGAATGTTTGGGGGCTTATAAAACGAAAATGTGGTTGCTAATGTTGTTAAAACGTGATTTTGGCCAATGAAGGTATACAATAAAATGCTTAACCTATGATTATGCATGTGCAGGTCCTTGTCATGACACCAACCGTAATTTTACAGAGCTTATTGCAATGCCATATCAGGATTGAACGGATTACGCTCCAAATATTTGATGAATGCCATCATGCACAGGCTAGAAGCAATCATCCTTATGCTGAAATCATGAAGGTAATAAAAGTTTTATCTATTGATATTATTGCTTCGGCATCTCACACATTTGATGTATCCTAGCAGAATTGTACCAGAGCTAATGGCAACTAACAAGCCATCTTATGTGGTGCAAGAAGTTCCTCCTTCTGTCGATCATGTCCGTAACTTTCAAGAGCTTAACGACAAGGAAATGAAAAAATGGCGTGCAATAACATCTGCTTTGCCTGGAGTCAATCATATTCCTCCCCCAGACACAAGTACAACTCAAGAATTCTTTGGTGCTTCTTCTGCATCCAAAACAGCTCCGAGTATTGGAGCTAGTGGATCTGACAATTCAACTATTGCCAATTCCACTAGCTCCAATACTCGGAGCTGTTTTGGATGTAGAAGAAGCTCCAAAGAATTCTGGAGTTGTACTCTTATCTGGGGGAGGAACATGATTGACTCCAGCTGGCGGAGCAGATCTCATTGCACGCCATTTTTCCATTTCCTTGTCGTAAAGCTCTTGAAAGTTACGGACATGATCGACAGAAGGAGGAGCTTCCTGCACCACATAAGATGGCTTGTTAGTTGCCATTAGCTCTGGTACAATTCTGCTAGGATTCATCAAATGTGTGAGATGCCGAAGCAATAATATAAAGAGATAAAACTTTTTTTAACTTCATGATTTGAGCATAAGGATGATTGCTTCCAGCCTGTGCATGATGGCATTCATCAAATATTAGAATTGCAGGCAATCCATTCAATCCTGATATAGCACTGCGATAAGCATTGTAGTAGCAGAAAAGTGTTACTTACACAATTACAACTTTATTTAGAAATTGAAATGCTTTTTGATAAATTCATAATGTGATTAATTGATGTATGGGTTATAGTTTGACTTTACTCATCCCAAAAGAAGTATGTGACTTTACTCATCCCAAAAGAAGTATATGCATTAAATTCCTTGTTTTTCGGCAGCTAAATTTGTTGGTTGCAAATAAAGTTGCAAAGGAAGGACTTGATATTCAAACCTGCTGCCTTGTAGTAAGGTTTGATCTTCCTGAATTCAATCACGGGGACGTGCACGCATGCCGCAGTCGGAATATGCGTTTCTGGTCGACAGGTACTTCTTCAACCATATGTTTATTAATACTCCTTAATTCATTTTTGCACACCCAAATAATAATAATAATAATAATAATTTATATCCTATATATAATAAGCATAAGGTGGATATTTGGTTGGCTATACTACCGCCACTACAAGAAAACACGGGTAAAATCGACTGCCTAAATTCGACCGGCGTTAAATTCGACCGTTTCCAGTCGAATTTACGGTCAATCCCAATTAATTATTGGTCAAACATAAATTCGACTGGTAGCGGTCGAATTAAATGCCGGTCGAATTTAGGCAGTCGATTTTAAAAGAACGGTCGAATTTAGTGCCAATCCCGATTAATTATTTTTTAAACATAAATTCGACTGGTAGCGGTCGAATTTAACGCCGGTCAAATTTAGGCAGTCGATTTTATGGAGGTGGTCGAATTTAATGCAGTCGATTTTATGTGAGCAGTCGAATATAAGTCGGTCGAATTTATAAATTCGACTGCTCTCAGTCATTATTAGAAGGAAAATTAATTTTTAAAATTATCTACAAAATACAAAATTAATCCTTAAATTATAAAAAAATTACCACAATATACTCATAACATGAACTACAAGTGAAAATTTTGTTTACCCACTTACGCCAATTTTTGAATTATCGAATGTAAGTAAAGTGTTGATTCTATATTTGTTAAGAAGTTTGGAAATTTTTAATAAATGCTTAAAATTTTTTAAAAAATGTGATTTTTTTTATGGTACGTTTTGATAACATATTGTATTCACTAAAAATGATGAGAGACCATAATAGTGTGTCTTACAAAAAAACCTTTAACAATACGACAATTTTTTATTGAATGATTGAAATGTAGGGTTTAATGTATATGTTTAGGGGTTACTCATTTCATGTCAAGGGTTAGCAATTTAGATATTTTAAAATTAAAATTTGAACGATCCAACCATACGGATGTTAAGATTATTATATTTTAAAAGTTTGTACAAAAAAACAATGAATAAAAAATGGCACATATTAAATATTATAAGGGTCAAAAAATCTGTTGACTTTTTTTTCGACCAACTGCAGTCGATTTTATAAATTCGACTGGAATCTGTCAACTTTGAATTGTAAATTCGAGGCCAAAATCTAGTTCGTCGAATTTATAAACGTGACCGAATCCAGTCGAATTTATAAAGGTGACCGAATCCAGTCGAATTTATAAATTCCACTGGCACCAGTTGAATTTAAATTCGACTGGTCCCAGTGGAATTTATAAATTTGACTGGGTTCGGTCAATTTTACCCTTGTCAGATCTGTTTTTGCAGAACGTCTTCTGCCTCTTTGCTGACTTTCCCCTTTCTAACTTCACTTTCCTTTCTCTCCCACATCAATTTTGTTTCCTTGAAGAGTTCATCTAAATCATCAAGTAAGTATCACTAATCCTTGTAATATTGATGTTTTTTTCTCATAATATATGTTAATGTAAATGTTAATATTTGTGCAATTAAAGTAGTAAATTAGTAATAACTTGTTTTTTTCCCAATTAAAGTTGCACACTACTTATACCAATGTATATGAACTTTGTAGATGACATCCGATCGTAGTTGGGTTGGTCATAATCGTTATGATGAATCGAATTACTTAACGGAGGAGTACAAAAATGGGGTGAATAGTTTTCTTGAATTTGCTATTAATCATCGTGAAGAGGAAGATAACGGACTCATAAGATGTCCATGTCAAAATTGTGGAAATCAATATTTCATGGATCCTAGTGATGTGAGAATTCATTTGTATCTACATGGTATTATGCATTGGTATACCAAATGGGATTTGCATGGGGAGAAGGATGTGCCTCGATTTGAAACCGGAATGAGTTCCGGTAATATTGATGTTGATATGTATGATGCTCGTGATATGCTAAGAGATTTAGTGGATGCAAATAAACATTTTGAGAATTTTGAAGAAGAACCGAATCCAAAAGCAAAAGATTTTTACAATATGGTGGAAAAAGCTTCGGAACCAATTTATCCTGGCAATAAGGATTTTACCACATTATCATTTGCAAACAAGCTGCTACATTGGAAGCACATACATAATTGTAGTAACAATGGCTTTGATGATTTGATTCACCTCATTGGATTAGTACTGCCTACTAATCACAGCTTGCCTAAGAATTATTACGATGTGCGAAAGATGATTAGAGGATTGAATATGGGATACGAAAAAATTGATGCTTGCCAGAATGATTGCATGTTGTTTTACAAGGAAAATAGCAACAAAACTCACTATGATATATGCAATACAAGCCGATACAAGGAGCAAAAAGATCCAAACAAAATGAAGATCCCGCGAAAGATCTTGCGCTACTTCAATCTTACCGTAAGGTTGCAACGTTTATTTATGAATGAGAAGACCGCAGAATGTATGAGGTGGCACCACGATAGAGTCATGGTTGATGGTCAATTATCTCACCCAGCGGATGGAGACGAGTGGAAACGATTTGATCGTAGGTTTCCAAACTTTTCGAAAGAAATTCGGAATGTTAGGCTTGGCCTCTCTAGTGATGGATTTGACCCTTTTCATGATTCACATTCTAGGGAATATACTGTTTGGCCTGTGGTGGTTGTACTTTACAACCTTCCTCCATCTATGTGCACGAAGGCTCCTTACATGTTTATGCCGCTTCTTATTCCTGGGCCAAATGATCCAACAAAAGATCTACATGTTTACCTCCAGCCACTGATTGATGAATTGAAAGTATTGTGGGGCACTGGTGAAGAAACATATGATAGGTTCTCAAGAACAAACTTTATGATGAAAGCAGCACTATTGTGGATGATCAGCGACTTTCCTGCACTTGGCATGCTTAGTGGGTGGTCCACCAAGGGTAAGTTAGCTTGTCATGTTTGTATGGGATAAGTAAAAGCCAAACAACTCAAGCATGGTGGTAAACCTAGTTGGTATGGAACTGCTCGATATTTCTTAGAACCATATGATCCACTGAGAAAAAGTACAAATTTTGGTTAATGTAACCTGTGTAGTGCGACAGCAGTAGCAAGGCCTGCGATTCCAGCACCATCAGATGGTCCATTTGGTGGTCTATATCTACCCCTGAAAAAGTGCATTCATACAAATTAACACTATATAAAATCTGTAACAGATAGTAGCTATGTTAATAAACTAGACAAGGCCACTAACCTAGTTATTACTACAGAACCTGTACACCTCTGGATCTGCAAGATGCAATAAAAATCTTGAATCATATATATAAATATAAGATACCAGATTTGTATATAAACTTTGATATATAAAAAAACAGAGAGAGCAGTTTTGTGATTTCACCTCCTCCTGGGTTTATCGTTTGGTGAGTTTGTTCCGTATAGAAGACTCAGCATCATTTATGACAATTTCCAAAGCAATTAACTCCTGCAATTTTTAAAAGTACATTATTGAAGTCAGCTCAATACTGTAGTGCACACTTCTGTATTATGCCAACAAATTAGTATGATACAAATGTGATCAGTAGATTATATGGTATCTGCAGTCTTGCAAATGTGATATTTGTTGTATTTTTTTCATCACTGTACTAATATATTCAATTGCAGGGTACAAGTATCGAAAAGGCACCGATCGATCCCACTAACCCAGGAAACGGAGATGGAGACGATGATGAAGATCAAGATGCGACGAATTATCCACTGTATGATTAGATGTTTTGTGACTGGGCTTTGTAGAGCATTGCTCATTTTGTTAGCTACATTAGAATTATTATGCTAAGCTTTTGGGACTAATTTCTAATGTAAAAGATAATGTAACTTTTATGTTAAACTTATGGAAGGTTGAATGTTTATATATTTTAATTGTTTAGATTTTTTGGTATTCTGCCCCCTCCCCTAATTGTTTAGCAAATCAGGTTGTGATTAGTTTATATTACAGGCTGCAAAAAATACAGTATGCAATTTAGCAAAAAAAAAAAATACATTATGCATATGGACTGTTTATGGCATGTTAATTCGACTTCTTGCAGTCAAATTTAACAAACAAAGAAATCTTGGTGATAAATAAATTTGACTGGAAAAAGCAGTCGAATTTATAAATTAGACTGCAAATCGAATTTATAAATTCGACTGCAAAAACCAGCCGGTCGACTTTATAAATTCCACTGGAAACAGTCAATAATAAGGTCGCAAGGCGGGAAATTCAAATTTTCGTCAAAAAATTCAAAACAATTTCTGGGGACAAATGCCACTGTTTCCAGTCGAATTTGTAGCAGTCGAATTTATGCAGTCGAATTTCTAGCAGTCGAATTTATGGCAGTCGAATTTATAGCAGTCGAATTTATGCAGTCGAATTTGAGCAGTCGAATTTATGCAGTCGAATTTGAGCAGTCGAATTTATGCAGTCGAGTTTATTAATTTCGACTGGTTTTTACTAAATTCCACTAAGCTAGATTAGACTGTCAGCTTGCCGTCGATTTTAGCTAAATTCGACCGGAACCAGTCGAAATTATCTAAATTCGACTGCAAGGTGACAGTCGATTTTAGCCGAGATTCATGTAGTGCGCGAAAAGAATAACCACCATTGGATCGATATTAAATATTAAATTAAATCAACGGTCAAGATTATTTTAAGATTATATTATATTATAAAAGATTATATTCATTGCATCCTCGAAAAGAATAACCACCATTGGATCGATATTAAATGTTAAATTAAATCAACGGTCAATATTATTTTAAGATTATGAAAGATTATATTCATTGGATCGATATTAATTAAATTTTATATCCTATATATAATAAGCATAAGGTGGATATTTGGTTGGCTATACTACCGCGAAAAGAATAACCACCATTGGGTCGATATTAAATTAAATCAACGCTCAAGATTATTTTAAGATTATATTATATTATAAAAAATTTTATACTCATTGGATCGATATTAAATTAAATCAATGGTCAAGATTATATTAAGATTATATTATAAAAGATTATATTATATTATAATTAACTTCTAATGCAGTTTCAAAAAAAAAAAAAAACTTCTAATCAAAAGTGATAATGGGAAAGGAGACAGGATCGACTATTTTGTATGTAAAAGAACTCAACTGGAAAGCTAAAGTACAGTCAATTACTCAATTACTACCCGGTCAAATACGGTCAAATAGTTAAAATAATCAAATATTGCATTTGCCAAAATTCTATTTTTTTACAAAAAAATCTAAGAATACAACTTTATAAAAAAACACAAATTAATTTATATACAACCTGATTTTTTCATATTATTTAAAAACATGTTAAATAATGTATTTGTACAAATTCCTTTTTTTTTAATTTAAAAAAAAATATGATAACACAACTTTAAAAAAAAAACAAACTAATGTTTTCTTAAATTAATATAAATCATCTTATTAACTTTTCTAATAAGATATCTAAAAGGATATGAACATCTAATACTAAATAGAAAAGGAGATTTAATGTATAATCACAATTCCAGTAATTGTTGGGAAATGGAATTGATATATGAGAATTAGACATAATGCAAAAACTCATAAAGAAAAAGGTTTAACCAAAAAAAACTTAAGAAATTAAAAAGACCAAACTTTCACGTGAAAAGGAAGCAGAGGAGCATTAAAAACTTGAACTTCCAGTTAGCATCTTTAAGTTAGCATCTTTATTGATAATTGGTAATTTCTTTAACATAGATTAATATACATATATACATAAATTTTATGTTCAAACTTAATTGACTCTTTATGTATAATAATTTTATCATAAGATTATGTGATTCATTTAATGAAAAAGGATGATAATCATAAAATAGGACAAATTGAATAAATATATTCTACAAAAAATTAACATTTAAATAAAATAATTTATAAGTTTAATAGTGAATTCCGTGCATCGGGTCATAGGCTAGGGCGAGTAATAATAATAATAATAATAATAATAATAATAATAATAATAATAATAATTATAATAATAATAATAATAATAATAATAATAATAATAATAATAATTGTGTTGTACGGTATGTCATAGTGGCAATGAGAAAGAGGTAAAACTGATAAACAGTTTTAACAAAGCTGAGGAAAGAATAAACCAAGATATCAAATTCAGGACATCTACTGGCACGGTTTCTAATTTGGAAGAAAAAACGTACAGAGTAGAAGTGACGGGTGCCACAAAAAGTTCTACAAGTAGCATTTCATTGCTTTACCACTACTGCTGACAACTTCCAAACCATGAGTGCGGTTTTATATTTTTTTGATTGGTTTTTTATTTTGCTGTCATGACATATACATGTAGGAGAACTGGACATTGTGAGCTGGCAACTGTTGGTTATTATTTTTTAATTCAGGCAGATTCTTTGAGCCCAAGGCAGAGATCTCGTACTTAAATGAGGAAGCTAGATGGAACTGTCAGCTGCCAAAAAATTCTTCCCTCCAATGCTCCAATACATCAAGTTTTAGGTGCACCTCAATCTTCTAAGAATGCAGCAAAGAGAGATGCGTGCTTGGAAGCTTGTAAACAATTACATCGGTTGGGTGCCCCAACCAACTATCTCTTGCCTGAATATGATGATGAAAATGAGGACCTGCAGGAATCATCATCAGATTCTGAATGCTCTGATGGTCAGCGCAACTGAACGCTCTATTGTTCAGTGCTGGATTATTTTTATTCTTATACTGCAGCCTGAGTATTTAAATTATTTTTTATTTGCAGACGAGGATACAGGAAGAGAACTCCATCAAATGCTTGTTCCCGCTGTCCTCAGAGAGCCATGGAGTAAGGCAGAGAATCCTGTCAACCTCAGCTCTTACTTTGTGAAGTTTAGACCGCATCCAGCAGATAGAGATTATAGACCATTTGGCCTGTTTGTGAAAGTAACCTTATAGCTAGTTAATATTAATTTTAGTAACAGTTAATATTTTTTTTGAAACTAGTAACAGTTAATATTAATTGATATTTGGGTGATGGTGTAGCTCATTGATATTTGGGTGATGGTGTAGCTCATTTGTTAGATGAGGACTATGCCTTGTCGGTTCGATTTTCTCCTACAGCATTTATATACTAAAATAATAAAATCACTGTGGCAAAAAAAATATTAATTGATATTTTGCATTTTACAGTTACTAGATGATAACCCGTGTTTCGAGAGAATATATTTTAATTGATTACTAATTTATTATTTTGCTTGATAATAAAATTTTATATTATTTTGTATTATAATTTTAAAAATAATACTAAAACTTTTGGCTTATTTTTGCTATAGATACATTATGTTTTCTATATATATATATATAGTTAATAACTAAAAATTTTCAAGTACTCTATTCAATGAAAAATTATTAATGTTATCCAACAAAATTATGAAAATATAATATTTGACTTATTTTTAGCATATTTAAATAATTAAATCAAGATTTATTTAATTATATTTGTATCTAAATAATATGATAATCAATGAGCGCGATTAAATGGCTGAAGTGGTAAGGAATTGATCAACATTTATTTAATTATATTTGTATCTAAGTAATAAGATAATCAATGAGCGCGATTAAATGGCTGATCTAAGGAATTGTCTCTGGTCGTTCAAGGTCATGAGTAGGCCTAATTATTTTAAAAAAAAATACAAAATAATTAATTATATTTATTATCTAAATAAATAATGGATTTTAATATGATTCATAGTCTCCTCCTTCCTTCTTATACTGATTACCAAGAGGTTGAAATCCGATTTGATTAAAAAAAAGGATTTTTACCGAAAAATCATCATTTATTTACTTTAATCATTAAATTTGATAGAGAATCGGGATCAAGTTTAAATTGGAAAGGCCTCTCTTTATTTTCAGAAAATACCTTCTAAAATTGCAATTATTAAAAAAAAATATTTGTGCAACTCAACAGATTATGATTAAAAAAATTGTAATTACAACAAATTGCCAACAATTTTAGAAGATACAAATATAAAGTGTTTCATCAAACAAAAAAATTTTAACTACTCAAAATTTTGCTTCCTTTTTTTACACGACTAAGAGCATCTCCAATGGGAGAGATCCCTCAGCTAAATTTTAAAATTAATTACCATAAATAAGAATTATAAAGAATGTGTAAAAAAAATTATACTCCAATGGGACAAAACTGTTATCTATAATTATACATAATCTGTTGATGTTGGCTATATTTGTCGAAGAGACCTGTAGTGAATTGTCACATCACTTATTTCTACATTAAAATTATATATTCCATTAATAACAACTTGAAATATTAATAACATACCATTTTTAAAATATAGCCAATCATTATAGCCAATACCCTCGGAACACAATGTCTTACAGTTTCGACAAATTTTACATAATCAATATTTTATGTAATTTAGTCAATCATTTTTAGTTAACGCTATTGTTGTGGAATAAACTAGGTTATTAGATTGTGGCTAGGGTTTGTATGTATTTATTGCTAGGGTTCGTGAGCTTCGTGCTTATATGGCTGCTCTTGTGCTCGTGGCTGATTCTGCCTTCACAAGATGCCTACGTACTTTGATGTATATCAAAGATCAAGCCAACAAACGTAGTTCTAGGGTGAGGGGTCTGACCCTTTATATAGGCTGAGAAGCCTCAGAAATATGGTAGAATTAGGTGACTCGGTGGGTAAGTCAGCCTTGAGGAAAGTTCTAGACTCCTGCCTTGTAGGAGTTTGTTTCCTTGTATGACTATGTGCCTTGGAGGCTACTCCTAATAGGGATAATGTCCTTATTTGACTTATATTTTACAGCTGTTAATTAGCCCTCAATATTAATTACGAAATTAATATTTAATTAGGGTTTTTGGGCCATCTGGTGGGCCCCATGTTTGGACCACACAAGGTCTAATTAATGCCACATTAAATGTGTCTTTAGGGTTTACTTTTAACCCATATCATTTGCCCCCGAACTTCTAGGAAAACTGATCAGGTTATCCTTGAAGTTTGAACGGTCTTTTCCGAGACTTGGATTGGGGTTTATATATGTACACTAGTGTTTCACATGTATCATCTTTTGTAAAGTGTGGAGCGACCTACACATTTACAACGATTTGCCTTGTTCGAGGCTAAGCAATTATATTCCATAACTTTAGTTACAGAAATTTTGTTTATCTTTTTCAAGGAATTCTCTTTAAAATCCTTATATCTCCACATTTACCCTATATTTTAGGATTTTTATAGTACCCACAGGTATTTTTCTCATCAAAATTCTATGTCCATGAAGATTCGCTGTTAAAAAAGCAAATTTCGACCAGGATTCATCATTTTCGACTAGAATTTCGACCAGGAATTCGACCAGAATTCTGGTCGAAATAAGGCCTTCAATTTCTTCTGGTCGAAAGACGTTTCGACCAGAATTCTTGATCGATTCGACCAGGATTCTGGTCGAATTAAGCGTCCAGAATTCTTCTGGTCGAACACATTTTCGATCAGGATTCTTGGTCATTTCGACCAGGATTCTGATCGAATTAAGCATCCAACATTCTTCTGGTCGAACACATTTTCGATCAGGATTCTTGGTCATTTCGACCAGGATTCTGATCGAATTAAGCGTCCAACATTTTTCTGGTCGAACACATTTTCGATCAGGATTCTTGGTCATTTCGACCAGGATTCTGATCGAATTAAGCGTCCCACATTCTTCTGGTCGAACACGTTTTCGATCAGGATTCTTGGTCATTTCGACCAGGATTCTGATCGAATTAAGGGCCTTCTTGGCTTGTGGGCCTACTTTAACGGGCCTCTTGTTTTATTGGGCTTTATGGGCCTAAATGAATTTTGACCTAGCCCAATTCAATAATTCCCACAATTTCTTTTGGAATTTCTCTACTTTGCAAAATATCTTTGATGTTTTCTATAAAATATCCCAGATATTTCCGCAAAATATCCCAGATATTTTCTGTAGAACCTTCCAGAATTGGGCCTATTCCCAATTGGGCCAGTTTCATGGGCCTTTCATAGGTCAACTTTACCATTTTGACCGGTTACTGTAGGTTTTTGACCGTTTGTAAGTATTTCAACCGGTTAAAAATTTCTATATAAGAGTGAGAGTGGAGAGTTCATTTCTCACACTCTCATTTCTCTCTTCACATTTTCATTCTGAGCTCTCGATCTTTAGCTAAAGAAATCTCTCTTTAAGTTCTGTTTGAAGTTTTCAAGCAACCTCCAGCCATCTTCTCCGGTCTTCTTCTCCGTTTACCTCTAGGGTTTAAAGCTGCCATTAATGGAGGATAAGGCTAAAGCTCGCCTTGCCAAGATGAACCAAGCTTCTTCTAAAGGTAAAATCACCATCCGCTCTCCTTACACATCACTATTAGACATGTTAAACGAGCGAGTTGATGACTACCCTTCCCTAGCCGAGTTAGATGCTTATGAATGCTGTAATACATACCATGATGCTGATGAAATTGATAAATATAATAAGTAATTTAAGATTAGAAAACCTTATAAACTTGTCCGGCTGGGCCAGGTGACAGTCCTTGTCATTGGAGGCCCAATGCCTTGTGTATTTATAGGGAGTGCCTAGTAGCAGGGCTCCGTTTTCCTTTTCATGAGTTCATCCCACGTCTGTTGGCTGACATCCAATGCAACCCTTGTCAACTACCCCCTAATGCATGGAGAATAATTCTTTGTTTTATGGTTTTATGCCTAAGGCAAAACCTGCCTTTATCTGTAGCTCTCTTTCGCAAAATTTTTCAAATCTATAACAGCCCGCTTTTGAATAATGGCTGGGTGTACATCAAACTTCGTCCCAAAGTCCCCCCTATTTTCAATAGTAAATCAGTGCCAGATAACAACCCTGGCTGGAAAAAAGAGTTTGCCTATCTTGAATGGGAGGGTGGTGACTGGGGCACCCTTTTTAGAAAGACCTTTTCCAAGGTTTCGGATGGAAAGGCTAAAGGGATCACCCTTAGTACAGAGGATCAAGCTGCCTTTGACATCCTGACTAAAGGTGATGGTATGTCTATAACCTGCCAAAGCCTTATAAACGAAGAGTCTCTGAAGGCAGTAGGCCTCTCACCAGTTTCTGAACGGGGTAACTTTCTTTCCTTTCTTTGTTTTTCCTGTTTTCATACTTGACTTATTCAATTGTATCTTTATTTATGTCATTTCAGTGGCAAAAATGCTTGTGGAAGCTTCTCCTGATCCTGAGAACGAAACTTCCAGGATGGCTCGGGCAAAGAGGAATGCTGATCCTCGAGAAAAGGGAGCTGAGCCCTCTTTCTTACGCCCACACAAGGTTCAGAAAGGGAACCTCAAGTTTGGAGATATAGCTGACCTGGAGGGGAGTTCCCAGGTTAATGTCTAATCTGCTGTCTTTAGGCCGTCTTGGGGCTTCAGGAAGCGGGACTCTGTGGTGGGCTCAACCAAGCATGCTATGGACTGGTCGTTGAACTCAATCACTCCTCCAGACTACAAGGACCTGGTCCTTAATGGTGGTATAGGAGAGTCTAAATCACTTGGCTCCCAGGCTATTGCTACGGTATGCCTTAAACCTTACTAGTTTCTTATTTCCAACACTTCACTGTTTCCAGTATTTCAACTTTGTTTCTCAATGCAGGCCAATGTTCATTTCTAGAGCTTGATTCATCAAGCGAAAGCTTGGAAGGAGAAGGCCAAGGGTTTCGAGACTGAGTCCTAGAAGAGGAGCTTACACATTCACCAACTTGAGGAACAGCTGAAGAAGAAAGATGAAGAGCTAGTGAGTGCCCATGCTGAGGTGGTGGCCCTAAAGGATGACAAGGAGAAGCTGATTGATGACTACTTGGACTCAGTTGAGTACAAGGGTCTCATGGACCAGCATGATGAAACTCTATATCCTGGCCAGTTCACAGAGGGGTGGAACAAAGCCCTTGAGGCCGTTCTTAGGAGCCATCCTGGCCTATTCCAGCCTTCTGCCTTTCCTAGTCCTCATCCTCCTAACACTATGGCCACCGTAGCTGAGGCTGGCTCTAGCGAGGAGTTATTTGGTGAGGATGATGCCTTAGTTAGGAAGCATACTGCAACTAGGTCTTTGGATCCTGAGCAGCCCCTTGTTCGGGATAGAGACGCTAACTCGGATGGGGAAGCTTCCACCACTGCCACCAGCTCTGAGGATGGTTCTCCAGTCAAAGAGACTCCTGAGGCCACTTGATGTATCTTCTGCCTAAACTCTCATTTTGTAACTTAACTTTAATAGCCTTCGGGCTTTTATTTATGCAACTCTTTAACTTAACTATTCGTATAGTTAGCTTCCTTTCTAGCTTTTTCTTTCTTGTCTTTGCTTGTAGTCTGTTAAGCTTTAGAGTTCTCTAGGTACTTGGCCCCTTGGCTTGTACCAAGCTTATAAATTAGTTCACCATTTGTTTTATGTGTTTAAAATAACAAAACAAAGGAAGTAACTCAGAGAGAAAGCAAAATAAACTTCATTAGGCTGTCAAAGAACAGTGATAAAATGGGCTCAACCCTTACATAAATACTCTATCTCCTACGGGGAGCAACATGCTCGGCTATGGTTTCATTCGAATCTTATTTCTATTCTTAATAGGTAAAAGACCAAGTCTTTAAACATAGTAAGTCTTGAGGTTCACTGCATGCAAAGTTCGGGGCACCTCAACCCCGTCCAAGGTTTCCAACTTGTAAGATCCTCGCCCTAGCACCTTCCTGACTCGATATGGTCCTTCCCAGTTTGGATCTAGCTTCCCTTTTTGGCCAACTCCTGAGGCTTCTATCTTCCTTAGGACCAAGTCGCCTTGTCGAAAGAACCTCTCTTTAACCCTTTGGTTGTAGTGGAAGGATGCCCTTTTCTGGTGTTCTGCATTTCTAGCATTTGCTTCATCCCTCACTTCGTCAATCAGATCAAGAGCTAACCTCATACCTTCTTCATTACTTTCTGGTTCATATGCTTCAACTCGAGGCGAAGCATGCATAATTTCTAAGGGCACCACTGCCTCAGCTCCATAAGCCAGTAAGAAAGGGGTTTCTCCAGTTGTTACTTTGCAAGTAGTGCGATAAGCCCAAAGTATAGGCAGTAACTCATCTACCCAAGTATTCCTTGAACGTTCAACTCTCTTCTTTAGTCCATCAAGGATAATCCGATTGGCTACCTCAGCCTGTCCATTAGCTTGGGGGTGTGCTACTGAGGTAAAACGAAGCTCGATGGCATTTTCCTCACAGTACTTCTTAAACTCTTCATTGTTAAATTGTGTCCCATTATCCGTCACAAGGATTCGGGGAATTCCATACCTGTAAATTACGTTTTCCCAAAAGAAATGTGCAACCTGTTTGGTGGTTATCTTGGCTAAAGGTTTAGCCTCAATCCGTTTAGTAAAGTAATCAATGGCCACTATCAAGAATTTCCTTTGTGCTGAAGCTACAGGGAAATGGCCGAGTATGTCCATTCCCCACATGGTAAATGGAATAGGAGAGTTAACTGATGTTAACCTCTCAGGTGGCTGCTTTACAATTGGAGCATGCTTTTGGCACCTATCACACCTTTTAACATAATCTTGAGCGTCAGCCAACATCTCTGGCCAATAGAATCCCAAACGAGTAATCTTGTGAGTTAGGGCTCTGCCCCCCAAGTGCTGCCCACAGATCCCTCCATGAACTTCCTCCAATGCTTCCTTTGCCTCCTGGGGCCTTAAACACTTCAAATATGGGATGACAAACAACCTTTTGTAAAGGATGCCTTCAATTAAGGCATATCTCAATGTTCTTACTGACAGTTTCCGTGCTTCCAAGGCATTGTCAGGGAGCCATCCGGTTTCAAGGTGAGCCTTGAAAGGATCTATCCAACAGCCTCCTATATCAATTGGTGCCACTAACTTTGAGTTGACGGTCGGGGCCTTCAAGACCTGGAAGTAAACACTCCCTGCATAATTTTCTATCTCAGAAGAAGCGAACTTAGACAGGGCATCGGCCTTAACGTTCTCTTCTCTCGGGATATGCTCAACATAGCACTCTTCAAACTGAGTCATAACAGCTTTCACGACTCTCAGGTATTTCGCCATAGTTTCATCCTTAGCTTCAAACTCACCATTCACTTGCGATACCACAAGCCTTGAGTCTCCACAAACTTTAAGGTTCTTGACCCTCATGATTTTAGCTAAGCCCAAACCAGCTATCAGAGCTTCATACTCAGCTTCATTGTTGGTCGTTGGGAAGTCTAACTTCAAAGCATATTCAACCATAAACCCATCGGGGCTTTGTAAGACCATGCCTATACCACTTGACTTTGTTTTTGATGCTCCATCAAAATAGAGCACCCAATACTCTTTCAGATCAGGTACAGGTTCCTCATCCTTATGTTCTTTCTCAGGGGTAGTTACCATCTCTTGCCCCCCGACTTCTTGGTTGTTAATGGTGCATTCAACCACGAAGTCAGCCAATGCCTGAGCCTTAATGGCCGTCCGAGGCTTGTATGTGATATCAAACTCTCCTAATTCAATTGCCCACTTGATTATCCTTCCACTGGCCTTAGGGCTGTGCAGTATGTTTCTTAACTGCTGGTTTGTCAAGACTTGAATCTTATGTGCCTGAAAATAAGGTCGCAACTTCCTCGAGGCTGTTACTAATGCCAAAGCCAACTTCTTGATGGGTGAGTAATTCAACTCAGCCCCATGCAACACCTTACTCACATAGTAGATAGGTTTCTGAATTTTCTTTTCTTCCCTGATAAGAACAGCACTCAATGCTTGTTCGGATACCGCCAGGTATAAGTAAAGAACTTCTCCGGGAATAGGCTTGGCCAATAGCGGGGCTTCAGCCATATACTTCTTCAGCTGTTCGAAAGCCTCCTGGTTCTCAGAAGTCCACTCAAAATTTTTCACCTTCTTCAATACTTGAAAGAAAGGCAAACATTTGTCACCAGATTTGGAGATGAATCTCCCCAGGGCTGCAACTCGGCCCGTTAACTTTTGCACATCTCTTATAGAACGAGGTGGTTCCATGTCCAGAATTGCTTTGATCTTGTCGGGGTTGGCCTCTATGCCTCTCTTTGAAACCATCAATCCCAAGAATTTTCCTGATCCAACTCCAAAGGCACACTTGGCTGGATTCAACATCATCTTATGGTGTCTTAGTACTTCAAATGCCTCTCTGAGATGTTTGATGTGATCTGTTTTACACAGGCTCTTGACTAACATGTCATCTACATAGACCTCCATGGTTTTCCCAATCAGATGGGCGAATATCTTGTTTACCAGTCGTTGGTAAGTGGCTCCTGCATTCTTTAGTCCAAAAGCCATAACAAGATAGCAGAAAACACCAAAATCAGTTATGAAAGATACCTTTGGGATGTCATCCTCGTGCATTTTAATCTGATTGTAACCACTGAACCCGTCCATGAAACTCAGCATCTCATGTCCAGCTGTGGCATCTATCAACATATCTATCCTTGGTAGGGGAAAACAATCCTTAGGACAGGCATCATTCAGATTGGTAAAATCTATACACATCCTCCACTTCCCATTCGCCTTCTTGACCATCACAGGGTTAGCTAACCATTCTGGGAATTGTATCTCTTCAATGAACCCAGCCTCTAAGAGTTTATCAACCTCTTGCTTAATGGCTTCTTTCCTTTCAGGAGCAAAATTCCTTTTCTTCTGTTTTATCTTCTTCCGGTCAGGATCAACATTCAACTTATGAGTTATGAGTTGGGGATAAATCCCTGGCATATCAGCGGCAGTCCAAGCAAACACATCACTATTCTCCTGTAAGAATGCTATCAACTTTCCTTTTAGAGGTTCTTTTAGAGAAGCTCCTATATAGGTGACTTTCTCCGGGTCGCCTAACTCCAAAGGTATGGGGACCAAGTCCTCTGCTGGTTTCCCACGATGTTCATCATCTCCACGGACATCCATGTCCACAATTGGGAGTACCTGCCCCCCAACTCCATCAACTCTCAGTGCGGACACATAACAACTTCTTGCCAGCTTCTGATCACCCTTTTGTTCTCCAACACCATTCCGGGTTGGAAACTTGATTTTCATGTGGTAGGTTGAGGCTACAGCCTTGAACGCATGAAGTCCTATCCTTCCAAGGATTGCATTATAGGTTGAGGCTGCCTTGATTACCAGAAAATTCAGCATCTGAGTAGCCTCCCTAGGCTCTTGTCCAATTGTCATGGGCAACTGAATAGTACCCTCAACCTTGGACTCAACTCCATTGAATCCGTAGATGGGCATGTTAGTCGGGGTCAGCTGAGAATCAGTGTATAACATTTTCACAAAAGCATCATGAAACAAAATATCAACAGAGGCTCCATTGTCTATCAAGACTCGCTTTACTTCTGAGTTTCCAATCACTGGGGTTATGACCAATGGGTCATCATGGGGGAACTTCACCCCTTCGAGGTCTGAGTCATCAAAGCCAATTGCCACTTCTGTCTTAGCACGCTTCGGGGCCTCTCCAACAATGTGCATCACTTCTCGAGCATAGGCCTTTCGTGAGTTGCGAGTTGTGCCAGCTACCGTTGGTCCTCCCCAAATCATGTTGATAACTGGCCCTCGGGGCTGTGTGTTTCGATCGCGATTGTTGTCTCTTCTATCATCGTCTCTTCTGTCATAATCTCTTCTTTGGGCTCCACGATTTTCACCCTTAGTGAATTTATTCAGCTTTCCCTTACGGATTAAAAACTCAATCTCATCCTTCAACTGTCTGCAATCATCTGTATCATGTCCCACATCTTTGTGAAACCTACAATATAGATCCTTGTTTCTCTTCTCGGGGTCTCCTTTAAGTGGTTTCGGCCACCGAAAGTCCTTATCCTTTTCGATATCCAACAGGATCTGGCTCCTTGGGGCATTCAACCTTGCATAATCAGAGAACCTCGGTCCTAGACTCTTTTTTGGTGGCGAGTCAGAGCCTTTGCTAGTTCGGGGATACTTGTCCCTAGCATCGTACTCCTGCTCTTGCTTTCGCTTCTTTGTATCATTGTTACCCCGACCATTACCTATTGTGACCTCCTTCTTTGTGCTGTCCTCAGCCTTGATGTACTTATCAACCCTTCGCTGGAGCTCAGCCATATTCTCGGGAGGATGTTTTGCCAATGATCTCTTAAAGTATAGGTCGGTGGTGCCATGCTCCAGGGCTACCATTGCAACCTTATTGTCCAAATCGGTAATGTTTAAAGTCTCCTTAGTGAACCTCTTAAGGTAGTCTCTCAGATTCTCATTCTTCCCTTGCACCACATACATAAGAGACGCAGAACTTTTCTCATGCACTTTTCCGCTGATAAACTGGCTAACAAAGGCAGCACTTAGCTCCTTAAAAGAGCCAATTGAGTTCGTAGGCAACCGGCTATATCATTTCTGAGCCATACTCGACAAGGTTTGAGGAAACGCCCTACACTTTAAGGCATCACTTGCGGGTTGTAGCAACAGCGCGTTCGAGAATGTCATGACGTGGTTCGTAGGATCACCTGTTCCATCATAGGCCTTAATTGTCGGCATCTTAAACTTCTTTGAGATGCGGGCATTCATCACTTCCTCAGTAAATGGGGGTGTGGGATCATCAGGATCTGAAAGGCAGAGTGTATTAACTTGTAACACTATAACTAATGTAACTCAATTAAAAGAAAAGATACTTAACCAGAAGACAATCAAGAACAAGAAGTCACAAGAAATCAACGCTAAATGAAGACAAGGTAATTGATACAATTGAACATGTTAACTATGATCAAGCCAAGAAGAAATCATTGAGAGAAGTTCAAGTCAAAGTTGTTCAGGCCTCAGTGATTTGAGAATTCGAGATTCAAGATCATAACTATCAGTATCAACAAGACCAATTGATTTCAAGTGAACAAGAAGGAAAGCAAATATTGGAAAGCCAAGTTACTAAGTGAATATGGTAATTTATTCAAGAAGCAGAAACACTATCAAGACTAGTCACTTATGAACCAGACCAGTGCATCAAGTGTCAGGACATTGATAGCAAGTTTATGTCAGTAATAAAGATCCATGTTCAAGAGCTTGTAGAAGAACAAAGAAGATATGAAGATATCACAAGCTCAAGATGTGCATTGAAGTTTCAAGTTGAAGACCAGAATATTTTCTAAGTAAGAAATGTTCTAGATGGCTAAGTCGAAATTCCCAAGTAGAAGTTCTACTTAGAATTTCGAGATGGCTAAGTAGAAATTCTCAAGTAGAAGTTCTACTTAGAGTGCAGCTTCAACATGACACATGGCATCTTCTGATTGGCAGATTTCCAAGCTTTCAAGATAAGACAAGATTTATGTGGACATCATTGGGCCACGTACATCTTAGTCTTTGAAGACTACAGGTCATAGATTACATGTAGTATAAATAGAAGCACTTGTGTAATGTTTTAGTTAGTGAGCAATATTGAGAAAAACACAAGAGAAAGAGAGAGAGTTATTCACAGAGCTTAGAATCATTCACTTCTCTCTGAACTTCTGTTATACTTTGTAATGAATGTTGTAGCAACCTTTTCAAGTTATATATAAAGAAATATATTCCTTGAATCTGTGTTCATTTATTGCATCGTATTTATTGCTTCTCATAATCGAAAAGTTGTATTCACCCCCCCTCTACAACACATTTGGACCTAACAATTGGTATCAGAGCGGATGTTTAACATACAAAACATAGATCCTTGTGTTTGGTAGAAGAATCGTGAGTTTTCATTTTCTAGATCTACTTTTCATTTTTTCGAAAAGTGTGCTTTAATTCATTTCCATTGAAAACTCATCCGGGAAAAATTATTTAAATACTCCAGGTGTGATTATTTGGCTTGGGTGTATTTTAATTAATTTTTGTGAATTAATCTGGGTTCATTGATATTTGGTGTTCTTGAGTGTTCATCATCTGTTCTTGTCAAAGAAGATAACCCAACAACTTTTTGATCTCCTTTTTCAAACAAACAAAAATAGTCAAAAAGGTGTTTTTGTACTTTTGATTTGATTATTATTCCTTGGCCGAAAGCAAAAGAAAGTGTACTCAGTGCTTAGCAAGTGGGTTAGTCACTTTCGGTGTGTAAAGTAATCAAAAGTCAAAAAGGTGATATTGTTTATTCAATATTAAAGTAATCTGCAGAAAATTATTCTAAGGACAAAAAGTTCTACATAGAATTTCTACTTGAGATTTTCTACATAGAATTTCGACTTGGACAATTTCTACTTGGTGAATTTCGACTTGGACAATTTCTACTTAGAGAAATTTCGACTTGAGCAAAATTTCTACTTAGAAAAATTTCGACTTGGCAGAAGTTCTACATAGATATTCTACATAGCCTAGTCTTGGGTACTTAGAATTTTTTAGTGACAAGATTTGAAATGGCTCCTAAAAATTCTTTCAAGATCCCAATGTTCAACCGAGATCACTATGAAGAATGGGTTTTCAGAATGAGACTCTACTTAGAGACTATTAACCCTGAGTATCTGGAAGTCCTTGAAAAGGGTAAGTTCGTTCCAATGAAAGCTATTCCTGAGCGTACGGAAGGAGAGGAGGTTATACCTGCTCGGTCTGAGCCTAAAAAGGCAGCGGACTTTACGGATGCTGACAAGGAGCAAATAGCTTATGATACTTCTGTAAGACAAACCTTGATGGAATCTCTCGATCATGAAATGTTCAACATAGTCAAGGGTTTGAATACAGCAAAGAAGATTTGGGACAAAATAGAAGTTGTCATGGAAGGATCTGCAGAGGTCAGAAGCAACAAGACACTTATACTCAAGATGGAGTATGACACCTTTAGAATACGAAAAGGAGAAAGCATAACAGATGTCTACCTACGATTCAGTCAGTTGGTATTGGATTTGAATCTGAGAGGTGTTACTCTCCCCATGGTTGAAACCAATACAAGATATTTGAGGAACCAGCCAAAGAGCATTGAACATAGGGTCTACGCAATCAGAGAAACCAGAGATTTGCATACAACTTCTCTGGAAGAATATTATGGAATTCTGAAGACCTATGAGCTGGAAACTCTTCAAGATCAAGCATGGGACAATGATTCAAAGGGAAAAGAAACTGCATCAGGATTAGTTGCTGATGAGGAAGAGTCTAAGAAGGCAATGGTTGCAGCAAAGCCTAAATCATCACTTGCACCACATCAAGTTGATAATGATGACGAGTGTGCATCTAACAGTGATGATGACTACTTCACCCAAGAAGAGCTGGACAACATGGACGATAGTGTCGTGGCATACATGGCAAGGAAGTTCAGCAATATGAGATTCAGAAAGAGCAACCGACCACAAAGAAATTCTTCATCTTATTATCGGGCTGCTAAGGGTGGTGGTAGTTCATCAGGCTACAAAAGCAAAGGCAAGAGTACCAGCTACAAATCTCCGTTGGATTTCAAAATGAAGTTCAATTGCTATAATTGTGGTGAACCTGGACATTTTGCCTCGGACTGCAAAAAGCCTAAACAGACTTATCCAAAAGAGACATTTGAAGCCCTCAAAAGCAAGTATGAATCGCTGGTGAAAGAAAAACATGGTAAGAGAGCTTTAGTAGTAACAGAAGGAAGAGCTTGGGATGATTCAGATGAGGAAGATGTTACTCATGTAGCAAACTTTGCGCTCATGGCTGAGACATCAGAGGAACCAGAGGTACCAGTTCTAACCCTTAAAGTAGAAATGTCTATTGATGATTATAAGGAACAGAACGGGGCTCTTAGCGAAGAGATCTACATGTTGTGCAAAAGCCTAGACACTTCTCAAAAGGAACAGAAAACACTTGTCGCCAAAAGCAGAATGCTTGAGGCAAAAGTGGAAGAGTTAGAGGCTGCTTGCACTGTAGATACTTCTCTAAGAGATTTTATTAAATCTTTGGAACACAAGCTCATCCTTAAGGCAGAAATAGAATCATGTTTAAGGAACAAACTAGCTGAGTTAGAAACTAAATGTGAAGCTTACAAACTAGCTGCTAGTAAAGTGTATGTAGATAATGACGTATTTAAGAAGATAACTGGAGTAGGTGTAGGACTTGACTATTCTGACCTATCTAAGAAAGAAGGGAAGAGACATATCGATCCTAGCTCCAGTGACCTTAAAAAGGAAACACCTAGTATTCTTAAATCTTCTGTCAAACCCATCTACAAACACCTTGTTCCTAGAATAGAAGAAGAAGAGACTGAATTGATAGCTAGATATGAGATTGAGATGGAAGATCGTCAGAAAGCACAACCTATAACTCCTATTAAACAAGTTAAAATCAATTTCCCTAGTGATGAATCTAGACTAGGAATAGGAGCTAAGGCTGTTAAACAACAAGGGAAGAAAGGCATAAAAGAGGTTAAGGCTGAACGAATAAAGAAAGCATGTTATCACTGTAAATCTACTGAACATCTTTCTTATGCATGCACTGCTACACATGCCATGCCTGTCACACATACAATGAATAATCTGCATCAGAATCATGCACAGTGTGGTCAACCTAATTGTATGCCATGCACTTTTAACGTCATGCAAACTTTTGTGAATTTAATGAATGCATCTAGCCAGTCATGCTCAAATACTGCTGCTAGTTCAAACAACAAAAAGAAGTTTGGGAGAGCCAAGACTGTCAGTCCTCCTAAAGTTAGGAGTGACAAACCTTCTCCTAGGACTGATAAATATGTCAAGTCTGAGAAAGGAAAGGAGGAAGTCGAAAGCTCTAGTTATGTTAAGAAAAGTGCATCTCCCGTTGTTAAATCTGTTGATTCTAAATCTTATCGAAAAGCCGGGCCCAATCAAAGTTGGGTTCCGAAGAAAGTCTAATCAATCTGTCATTGCAGGGCATTAAGCAAAAGAGAAATAAAGTCATATGGGTGCTGGATAGTGGAGCATCGAGGCATATGACAGGAAACAAGTCCCTGCTTACAGAGTTGGTTATGAAAGCTGGCCCTTATGTTACCTTTGGAGATGACAGCATAGGTGTGACAAAGGGATATGGCAAACTGAAAACTGGCAATGTCATCATTGAAGATATTTCCTATGTTGAGGGATTAAAGCATAATTTGTTGAGTATAAGTCAATTCTGTGACAAAGGTTACGAAATTGTCTTCAACAAGAAAGGTGTATCAATCACTCACATCAAGGAAGGCAAACTGGCTTTGAGAGGAGTTCGAAAGGCAGATCTTTTTGTTGCAGACATGGATTCAGCAAATCAGAATCAAGTTACCTGTTTCTACAGCAAAGCTTCGGATGATGAAAGCTGGTTATGGCACAAAAAGTTATCTCACTTAAACTTCAAAACGATGAATGCTCTCGCGAGGCGAGAATTGGTGAGAGATCTACCTCAAATGGAGTTCGCTCCGAAAGGACTCTGTGAAGCCTGTGAAATGGGAAAGTCGAAACGAGCTTCGCATAAAAGCAAAGAAATTTCTAGTATCACTGAGCCTCTGCAACTTCTTCATATGGATTTGTTTGGCCCAGTGAATGTCCTATCTTTATCTAGGAAAAGATATGCATTGGTAATCGTGGATGACTTCTCCAAGTATACATGGGTATTGTTCGCAATGACGAAAGACGAAGTACCTTTCCTAATCATTGATCACATCACTCAAATTGAGAATGTTTCAACACTGACTGTGAAGACGATTAGATCAGACAATGGCACTGAATTCAAAAACGCAGTGCTAAATGACTTCTGTGTATCTAAAGGAATACGTCGTCAGTATTCAGCCCCGAGAACGCCACAACAAAATGGAGTAGTTGAAAGGAAGAACAGAACATTGGTTGAAGCAGCAAGAACTTTGTTGTGTGATTCGAAACTTCCTCTGTATTTCTGGGCAGAAGCAGTGAGTACAGTATGTTACACTCAAAATCGATCCTTGATCATAAAAGATAAAGAAAAGACACCATGTGAGTTAATGAACGGAAGAAGACCAACAATCAAATATTTTCATGTATTTGGAGCAAAATGCTATGTACTTATAGATGATGAAAATCTAGGTAAGTTTGCAGCAAAAGCTCGTGAAGGAATCTTTGTTGGTTACTCCACAGATGTGGTAGCAGCTTATAGGGTGTTCTTAGTGAATGATCGAAAAGTGACTGAAAGCTACAACGTCAGATTCGACGATACCAAAATCTCATCAATTTCAAGAGATTCTAGTGAACCTGAGTCCCTAAAATTTCAGAATCTGGACTTAGAAGATCTTGAAGATGAACCTGAGTTGGTTGTCCCATTAAATGTTCCAAGTGTACGTGAAGAACCTGAGTCTAGTGAACAAGCTAATTCCACAAGATCAGGAGAGACTTCTTCAGTACGAACCGGCAACAACTCAGGGGGAGTAAATAGCAGCTCAAGGACTACTGTTCAAGGCTCGAGTCGAGTTGACTCTAGTTCTGTAGGAGCTGGCACTAACTCAGGGGGAGTTAGTGAAAGTATTCAAAGTAGTCAGCACCACAATTCAGAAAGTCATGCTGAATCATCGAGACAATTTCCAAGAGAACGAGTATGGAATAGAGACCATCCGTTTGAATTGATTATTGGTGATCCAGATGCTGGTGTGTCTACTAGAAGAAATGCAAGAGCTGACCTGGCTAATATTTGCTTATATTCTGGGTTCTTATCCAAGCTTGAACCTAAAGAAATAGAAGAAGCTCTTGGTGATGCTGATTGGGTGATTGCAATGCAAGAGGAACTCAATCAGTTTGAAAGGCAGAAAGTTTGGAAGCTGGTACCCCGACCAAAGAACAAATCAGTAATTGGAGCTAGGTGGGTATTCAGAAATAAAATGGATGAAAACGGACTTGTAACACGAAACAAGGCTCGTTTGGTTGCAAAAGGTTATTCTCAGCGAGAAGGAATTGATTATGATGAGACCTATGCACCAGTTGCAAGACTTGAGGCAGTCAGGATGTTTTTGGCATTTGCAGCACATAAGAACTTCAAGGTTTTCCAGATGGATGTGAAAAGTGCCTTCCTGAACGGAGAGTTAGAAGAAGAAGTGTATCTGGAACAGCCGCCTGGCTTCATTGATCCAGAACTTGTAGATTTTGTGTATCTTCTCTTCAAATCTGTCTATGGCCTCAGGCAATCCCCAAGATGTTGGTATGAAACCCTATCTGTATTCTTAATTGAAAGTGGTTTTACTAGGGGAGTAATTGACAAAACATTGTTCTATAAGAATGTGAAGAATGATCTAATACTTGTTCAAGTATATGTGGACGATATTATCTTTGGGTCATCGAATGAGCGCTTGTGCGAGAAATTTGCTAAGTTAATGCAAGACAAATACGAGATGAGCATGATGGGAGAGCTGTCCTTCTTCCTTGGATTACAGATCAGTCAGAGAAAAGATGGTATCTTTATCTGTCAATCCAAGTACGTCAGAGATTTACTCAAGAAGTATAATCTAGAAGATGCATCAGCAGCCAAGACTCCCATGGCAACAGCCACGAAGCTTGATGAAGACAAAACAGGTAAACCAGTTGACATCACAAGCTATCGAGGTATGATTGGCTCACTTCTCTATTTAACTGCAAGTAGACCCGATATAATGTTCGCGACTTGTTTATGTGCAAGGTTCCAAGCGGATCCTAGAGAATCACATCTCATAGCCGTCAAAAGAATTTTTAGGTATCTCAAGGGCACACCAAATCTAGGAATTTGGTACCCAAGAGATACAGGTTTTAATCTAATTGGCTATACGGATTCAGATTATGCAGGTTGCAGGATTGATAGGAAAAGCACATCTGGTGCTTGTCAATTTCTTGGCAGAAGATTGGTGTCCTGGCAAAGTAAAAAGCAACATACAGTATCTACTTCTACTGCTGAAGCTGAGTACATTGCTGCTGGAAGTTGTGTATCTCAAATACTGTGGATGAGGAACCAATTGAAGGATTATGGCATGGAGCACAAGAAAATTCCAATTATGTGTGACAACACAAGTGCCATTGCCATAACCAACAATCCTGTAGATCACTCAAGAACAAAGCACATCGACATCAGGTATCACTTCATAAGAGAACATGTCGAGGAGGGGACTGTGGAGCTACATTTTGTGCCCACAATGCAACAAATTGCAGATATATTCACCAAACCTCTTGATGAAGTAACATTCAATAGGTTGGTTGGTGAATTGGGAATGCTTAACACAAGTTAGTAAAGCCTTCTCTCTGTAAAATCCATGGTTATGTTGGTATATGCAGGCTATTTAATCATTATGTGTTTAGACTTTAAAATGCCTAATTAATGATTATTATAGGATGCATATAGTGTGATTTTGCATGAATTCAGTGTGTTTTAAGTGTCTTTTATAGCACAAATCTGTGAATTTATGCTTGTTAGATTGCATGAACATAGGGGGAGTTAAATTCATAATATTCTAAATTTTGCATGATTTTTAGATGAATTTACCTGTGTTTTTCATGTAATTAGAGGCCTTAGAATTATCAAGGAATGTTTTAATTATGTCATATATTAAAATCCTTGAATTGATATTTATATTAATTTGACAAAATTAATTGTTGAGTTTTTCAAAGAAAAATTGTCAAATTATTCTAAGTATCTTCAAAATTTCGAGTTAGTTACTATCTCGAAACTCATCTTGAAATTCTAGTTGAATTTCGATTTGAGCTTCCAGAGTGAAGTTTTGAAAATTCTAAGTCTGGGAGAAATTTCGAGTTAGCCTCTATCTCGAAATTTATCTCGAAATTCGACTTAAGGTTCGAATTAGAGTTACCAGTGTGCCTAATTATTATCTTCAAAATATTCGAGATACAGTCTATCTCGAACTCTATCTCGAAATTCAGATGAGAGTTCCATTTTTGGGGATATTTTGAAAAGAATTGAGAATAACTTCGAGTTAACCTCTATCTCGAAGTTCAACTCGAAGTTCGACTTAGAGTCCAACTCGAAGTTCGACTTAGAGTTCGACTTAGAGTTTGAGAGAATTCTCAATTGGTTAAGGGGATTTTTCGAGTTAACTCCTAACTCGAAGTCTATCTCGAATTTCTACTTGAATTTCGAGATAGGTTTCCCTAGTAAGGTTGTAGGTGTGTGTGCTGTTTACATGGTCATTTACAAGTAATGGTAAAGGTTTTCGAGTTAACAGCTATCTCGAACTCTATCTCGAAGTTCGACTTAGAAAGTTCGAGATAGACTTCGAGATAGACTTCGAGATAGAATTTCGACTTGAGTGTTCCCTGTATGTACTTAATGTTTTTCACATTTTTTAACAGGGACATTTTAGTCATTTCACAGTAATGTCTATATATACATCTTTAACTCGATGTTTTCTTTCACTTTTACCTAATTTGAGTTTTACAGCCGCACATATACATACAGGCGATTTCATAGATTCAAATCATTGATTCGTGATTTTTGTGACAAATCTCATACGGACAACGAATTAATGCCCATTTTTTGACTGCTATTACTTGTGTGTTACCATTAAATCTCTGTTCTTGTGTGTTTGTGTCATTGTTCATCCTTCTTGAGATATATATACACGCGTATATACACACAAAAGTTAACAGATCTGTTCAAAAACGATTTTACACACAAAAACTTCACTGTTAAAGCAGATTTAATTAGTGGTTTGAAATTTGCCATCCTTTAACTGTTTGTTGAAGCCCGTAGTTTGATTTTTCAAAAAGGAACTTTTGTGTTCTTGATAAATTAAAAGGGTTATCACGGTTAATTGTTAGATTAATTGTTTTTCAGAAATTAAAATTAAAATTTCACATCTTTTTAAAGAAAAACTCTTAATTAAAATGGCTCACCAATTTTCACTTGCCAAAAACAATTTTTATAATATTTCTACGGAAATTGGTGATCAACTCCCGCGCTTTAAGTCTTGGATACGATTTCTAAATTTGTATTCCAAAGCTAGCAATGCTTTTACTGCTAAACCTACACTAGTGCATGATGCTTTACAGCAATTATGGACTAGTGCGGTTTCTTTTGGGAGCAAATCAACCCCCTTTGGTTTCAGGTTTACCTTAGCGGGTCAGGAATATGTGGTGACTGAACAAATTGTCAACAAGGTTCTTGGATTCCCTGTTAAAGATGCTTATGATCCAGAACCTACAGCTGCAGATCGCCTCAAATTCTTTGAAGAAATAGGGTGTTATCCTCCGACTGGCCGGATCACTGGAAACATCCAAAAACAATTTCTTCATGTGGAATGGAATTACTTTTTCGAGGCCATAACAAGATGTTTTCGGGCACGAGAAAGCGATTACCATCAAATTTCCATTCCCATGCAAAACCTTGGAATTGCCCTAGCAAGAGAGCTGGATATAAATTATGGACGAATAGTTCTCTCTGAGATAGTGGCTGTGATGGGATCTCCTGCAAGCAGAGACCTCAACACCACAGATGTTGTCTGCTGGTTTCCTCGGTTCCTACAGATGCTGATAAATGGCTTAGTACCGAAGGATGCTCTTGCAGTTAGACGGAGTTTTGCCAGTGGTTCATCATCTGCACCGCTAGGGATGGGCACTAAGTCACTTTCAACAGTTGAAAATCAGGATAAACATCATGGAAAACCGATGTCTGTTCCTGAAACCTTACAAATGTGGCTTACATATGATGAGGGAGTTACCACCTTGATGGACTTCTCACAAGCTTCATCACATGCTCCGAATCGGTCTGCTCATGCTGAGGCATTTGAAGAGATTCCTGATGAGCAAAGCGGTGATGAACAAGGTAATGAATCAGGTAATCTCTCTCCACATTCTACTCATTCCTCTTCCTATGTTTCTGATTCCATGACCCAAGAGACTGCTAGCCCGCAGAATCTATCCCAGGGTAAGAGCCATATTTCTAATTCCTTGTCATCCAAGTCACCGGAATCCAAACAGCCAGCACATATAGATGTAGGAAATGATGAGGAGAGTGAACCCGAAGAGCAGCAACTTATTCGAAAGAAAGCCAAAACTTCTCATGCTGCTACTTCTAAACCTCAGTCAAACCCTAGAGTGTCACACGCAACCACTCCACCTCACGAGAGTGGTTCACCCCATGAACAATCTGCACATAGGGATTTTGATTTTGATGATGATTTTGTACCTCTTAAAGATACTGTTGCTTCAAGAGGACATGAAGCTTTAAAAACTTCAGCCGTACCTTCACCGGTACGTACTGATGCTACAAAGAGGATCGGTTCTGATGTTGTACAAGAACACTTTGTAGCCTCTCAGCCTGAGATTCCAACTCAGGAACAAACAGCAATTGATCCCGTAACTGCAAATTATATTTCTTATCAAGTTTCTGCAGGTACTGCTTCATGTTTTGGATCAATTATTGAAGACATACACGAGCGTGAGACAGGGAGTGTGTGTGAGAGGTTAGGGAGAGAGGGACCTTCATTTTTAAGGCCCGAAACCGAGCGCCAAATACCAACAGAACGAGTATTAGAGCGAGGTCACCTAAACCAAACACCGTCCCTTAATTCTGAAAATCTTGAATCTCGTTTGTCTTTTATGGAAAATCAAATGAAGGAGTTTGGGCAGTCAATGGGGCAGTTAGGGATGAATGTTGGAAATAATCAAAGGGCACTTGACGACTACGCAGCACGAATGGCACTTCAAGCTTCAGCTTTTACTGATTTGAAAAATCAGGTAAATGACATGGGCCATGCTGCTGGTGTCTTGGGAAACACCCTGAATGACAGGATAGGAGCAATGGAGCTTACAATGGATACTCTGGCTGTGGAGATAAGCAGAGTTATGTTCGCAATCAGAAGTTTTGTGCCCCAGGAGTGTTTCGCGCCGCAACAACCTCCCCCCGATGCTGGTACAGGTGGTGCTAGTGGAGCAGGAGTCTATGGTTCCGGGTTTGAAGATTTTGATACAGCTGGTGGATCTGGAGACCAGGGTGGAGTTCAGGATAACTCACCTAAGGGGGAGAGTATAAAGGAGACGAGACAGCAGGGAGTTCAAATCGAAGAAATTCAAGAACATGCTGATCTTGTAAAAGAAATGGAAGTTGAGCCGTCCATTGATGAAGAGGCTCTAAGAAGGAAAAAGGGTAAGGCAATAGCGATTGAGCCAGATGAGCCATTCGTTGATCTGAGTCATCAAGAAAAAGTACAGGAGGTACTCGACTCAGATTCCGATATGGAAGACGCACCGTTGAAACATGCTATAAAGAGATCATTGAAGGATCAAGGTGGAGGTGCTGGAATGTCTTTCGGATTGCCTGAAGAAATTACTGTCGATGAGGAAACCCTTGAAGCTCAACAGTTAGCCTTGGATCAAGCTGAGTTCTTTAAAATGAAGCAAATGCAAGGTCGTGCTGCGTTTCAGGAAAAGAAAGCGGAGCTACAAGGAAAGCAGTACGATTATGAGCTTGCAAGGCTAGCTGATCCTCAAATCGATCTGGACAATAGAAGGATAGGGAAGAAGTGGGATGACGCAAGAAAGATTTTGATGGGACCATGTACAAAAGGAGAGCATAACAAGGAAGCAGATGATCTGTTCTACCAACTAAATTTGCAGAATCCAATGGCGGCTGACTACATAAATGCTTTAAAGAGATTAATTTCTAAAGTCAGGGTTGGATACAATTCAACGCAAAAGGAGTGGCAGGTTATTTTGTCTTTCACAGAAGGAGTCCCAATGTCTTTCATGTATGTGGATGATCAATTCATGACGAGAAGATCTGCATCAGAGTTGTTCTTGCTAGCAACAAAAATTCAATACTCTCATTCTGAGAATCTAAGCATTCTGTATAGGGATCAGTTAATGCGGCTAGCAGAGGACAAGGGTCCAGAATTCTCAGCATATCCAAATGTTGTCCGGATGGTGGTTGACAGTAAATTGAAGAGGGTGAGCCTGGAGGAAAATGAATTAATGGAACTTTCAGTGGAATCTCTTAAGGCCGTCTGTAGGCAAATGATGAGTAAGGGATTCGCTTCTGTGCTTAAGGATAAAACAGTGAAGACCATTGAAAGTGTCATACTAAAGAAGAGCAATGAGGTGTGGAAGTGTGATGTCATTGCTCCGAACCCTCTTGATAATGTGAAGATTGAACCAGAGCTGATAGAGAGGAATTGGAATATTCTTCAAGCAATGAAGAACGTTGATGAAGCTCTGAATCTTCCTACTGGAGAACTGGAACAAGGAGAGATAAGGGAGGCAGTTGGTGTTCCAGGAAGAGACAGCGTATACTGGATACATTCTTTTGCTGATAATGCAGCTGATGCCTTAGTATTCATAGATGCAGACCAGAAGCAAACACTCTTGCATATGAGTAGAGACTGGCTGAAGCAGACTCAAGATGCTGCATTTCTAGAGAAAGTGTTATATGTGTTCAAATGGGAAGATGTGGAAGTTAAGTATGTGACAGAAAAGCAGAGACTCGTGAGTTACCTATCTGATGTAGTAGTGGAAATGAAGCGATTGGAGCGAGATGCGGCTAGTGTCCACAATACTAACCGTGTCATAGGCTATCCCAAAATGATCTACTGTCAGTTTAAATCTGATAAAACTCATAGGAAACCTCGGCTTATAATGAAGAAATTTGAGGACATTCCAGAGATCAGGACTACTCAGGAGGTGGACAAACTCAGAAGGCTTTTTAAACATCCTTACCCAGAACCCAGGAACCCTCTAGAGATGGAAGCAGTAAGTTTGTTGAATACTAGGTGGACGCAACTTCATAATCCAGTATATAAGAAACAAAAGCAGCAGGAGGAGAAGCGCAGAAGACAAAAAGAAGAAAAGGACCAAGTTGCTGAAGCTAGGAAGAGGAAACGGAATTAGGGTTAAAGGTCAGAGTGGTGTGAACTTGAAGTTGGAAAAACTTCATGTCTTTCGGTTGCTTTAACTCACTTGAGGAAAATTCATCTTAGAATGAATCCAATAAGGTGATATAAGTTTGACTAAAAGATATGAAATAATCCAGGTGATAGGAATCATTCAAATGATCTTTAATTCGAGGTTCGAATTCTGTTTCTAGTTTAAGTTCTTTGTATTGTTTTCATGTACTTGTAATTGTATATTTTTCAAGACTGTAATGTTAATTATCTTTTCTCGTCTCATTGTTTAGTTGAGTTATCCTTCATTAATTTGAATGTCATTGTTAGACAATCAAATTGGGGGAGATTGAAAGGCAGAGTGTATTAACTTGTAACACTATAACTAATGTAACTCAATTAAAAGAAAAGATACTTAACCAGAAGACAATCAAGAACAAGAAGTCACAAGAAATCAACGCTAAATGAAGACAAGGTAATTGATACAATTGAACATGTTAACTATGATCAAGCCAAGAAGAAATCATTGAGAGAAGTTCAAGTCAAAGTTGTTCAGGCCTCAGTGATTTGAGAATTCGAGATTCAAGATCATAACTATCAGTATCAACAAGACCAATTGATTTCAAGTGAACAAGAAGGAAAGCAAATATTGGAAAGCCAAGTTACTAAGTGAATATGGTAATTTATTCAAGAAGCAGAAACACTATCAAGACTAGTCACTTATGAACCAGACCAGTGCATCAAGTGTCAGGACATTGATAGCAAGTTTATGTCAGTAATAAAGATCCATGTTCAAGAGCTTGTAGAAGAACAAAGAAGATATGAAGATATCACAAGCTCAAGATGTGCATTGAAGTTTCAAGTTGAAGACCAGAATATTTTCTAAGTAAGAAATGTTCTAGATGGCTAAGTCGAAATTCCCAAGTAGAAGTTCTACTTAGAATTTCGAGATGGCTAAGTAGAAATTCTCAAGTAGAAGTTCTACTTAGAGTGCAGCTTCAACATGACACATGGCATCTTCTGATTGGCAGATTTCCAAGCTTTCAAGATAAGACAAGATTTATGTGGACATCATTGGGCCACGTACATCTTAGTCTTTGAAGACTACAGGTCATAGATTACATGTAGTATAAATAGAAGCACTTGTGTAATGTTTTAGTTAGTGAGCAATATTGAGAAAAACACAAGAGAAAGAGAGAGAGTTATTCACAGAGCTTAGAATCATTCACTTCTCTCTGAACTTCTGTTATACTTTGTAATGAATGTTGTAGCAACCTTTTCAAGTTATATATAAAGAAATATATTCCTTGAATCTGTGTTCATTTATTGCATCGTATTTATTGCTTCTCATAATCGAAAAGTTGTATTCACCCCCCCTCTACAACACATTTGGACCTAACAGGATCCCCTAGTGGCATCAGATCCTTAGGGTTGCTCTTGGGGGTTTCCACCCTCGTTGCTTTCCCAGTTGGGGCATCAGCCCTTCTTTGCCTTCTTAAAGGCCTCTCCAAGTCTATAAAAGGAATCGGTCCTGATGTTGGAGGGGCTAGAGTCTGATTTGACCTGGCTTGTTCTCTTGCCATATCTTGCTTTAATCTTAAAATCTCGGCCTCATAAGCCTTAATCCTCTAAGTAGTTGTTGAAGGGAGTTCATCGTGAGTAGTTCGAGTTCTTCTTCGAGGTTCTTTACTTGCACGTCGCCTCCTTGGAGCTTCGTCTCGATCATAATCGTCGTCAGAGGATGAATCATCCGTATAAGGACCGGAAAAATCGCAATAATCTCGATCTCGGATATGCAGGGCATGACCACTTGATCCAGCTCCTTGAGTAGGAGGGTAGTTAGGCAGCCCATACATTGGGTTGGTATTCACGGGGAGATCCGTAGTGTGGATCTGGACCCCTCGTGGAGGGTTGTTGGGATCTACAATCAAGGAAGAAACCACCATCTGAAAGGGATTAGTCCCTGGATTTGTCTGGACGATTGGAGGTAACGTACTCTCAACATGGGAGGTCATCCCTAGAGGTTGAGAAACTTGGAGCGGAACGATCATTCCGGTCGTTGGGGGAACCGGATCTGTTGCGGGTGGAGCGGAGCTAAGTGGAATAGGATCAGTAGTTGCTGGTGTTGTTCTTCGTGTAGTTACCATGGTTGATGTCTTCTTCCCACAGACGGCGCCAAATGTTGTGGAATAAACTAGGTTATTAGATTATAGCTAGGGTTTGTATGTATTTATTGCTAGGGTTCGTGAGCTTCGTGCTTATATGGCTGCTCTTGTGCTCGTGGCTGATTCTGCCTTCACAAGATGCCTACGTACTTTGATGTATATCAAAGATCAAGCCAAAAAACGTAGTTCTAGGGTGAGGGGTCTGGCCCTTTATATAGGCTGAGAAGCCTCAGAAATATGGTAGAATTAGGTGACTTGGTGGGTAAGTCAGCCTTGAGGAAAGTTCTAGACTCCTGCCTTGTAGGAGTTTGTTTCCTTGTATGACTATGTGCCTTGGAGGCTACTCCTAATAGGGATAATGTCCTTATTTGACTTATATTTTCCAGCTTTTAATTAGCCCTCAATATTAATTACGAAATTAATATTTAATTAGGGTTTTTGGGCCATCTGGTGGGCCCCATGTTTGGACCACACAAGGTCTAATTAATGCCACATTAAATGTGTCTTTAGGGTTTACTTTTAACCCATATCAGCTATGCTCTAACTATTGTTGCACATATGACACTCTAATACAATGTAATCTACTCCCTATTCCATTTCCCCGCGAATCTTCCAAGAAAATGGCGGACTCGTCAATATATAATTACCAACTCATCATTACCAAACCCTTCACTTGGCCACTTCCAAAACCTCCTTGATTTCGTCATCACCATCCTCAGGTTCAGCATGGCTGTTATGCTAGTTAAAATATTAAATCTCAAATTTGATGTCTCTAACTGAAAATAAAACATAAAACAAATCACATAAAATCTTATTTTTTTTAACTAAAAGTTCCATATCAACTTTAACCTACTTCTTTAGTTCACACAATTTCTCTTTTAGGGCCACGAATCTCTCCATCATTACAATAAAACTAAATCCACTTTAACCTAAAAAATTTGCTTGCACCGCTTTAACATGACTAACTATTGTTGCCCATTTGGCACTCCAATACATGTAATCGACACCCTATCCTATTCCCCTCTCTACGACCGTTCCAAGAAAATGATGGACTATTCAATAATTATGATCTCGTCATCACCACCAAAACCTTCACTTAATTGGCCGCTTCCAAAGTCACCTTGATTTCGTCATCACCATCCTCAAGTTCACATTTATCCACCAACTCATCCTCATTACGATTTTCCTTGCTAGGATCTTGGTACTCAAATGGATCCTCCCTCGAACTCGGGTCATCAGCTTCCAAATTCTCGAAATCCTCCACCCAAGAAGTCCAAACACATTATATACTATATATAAGTAGCGTAAGGAGATTTACGTGGTCGGTCGTCATCTGACAATTCAGCTATTTCCAATTCCACTAGCTCCAATACTCGGAGCTGTTTTGGATGTAGAAGAAGCGCCAAAGAATTCTTGAGTTATTCTCTTGTCTGGGGGAGGAACATGATTGACTCCAGCTGGCGGAGCAGATCTCATTGCACGCCATTTTTCCATTTCCTTGTCGTAAAGCTCTTGAAAGTAACGGACATGATCGACAGAAGGAGGAGCTTCCTGCACCACATAAGATGGCTTGTTAGTTGCCATTAGCTCTGGTACAATTCTGATAGGATACATCAAATGTGTGAGATGCCGAAGCAATAATATCAAGAGATAAAACTTTTTTTACCTTCATGATTTCAGCATAAGGATGATTGCTTCTAGCCTGTGCATGATGGTATTCATCAAATATTAGAATTGCATGCAATCCATTCAATCCATTCAATTCTGATATAGCACTGCGATAAGCTCTGATATAGCATTGTCGAGCATTGTAGTAGCAGAAAAGTGGTACTTACACAATTATAACTTTATTTATAAATTGAAATGCTTTTTGATAAATTCACAATGTGATTAATTGATGTATGGGTTATAGTTTGACTTTACTCATCCCAAAAGAAGTATGTGACTTTACTCATCCCAAAGAAGTATATGCATTAAATTCCTTGTTTTTCGGCAGCTAAATTTGTTGGTTGCAACTAAAGTTGCAGAGGAAGGACTTGATATTCAAACCTGCTGCCTTGTAGTAAGGTTTGATCTTCCTGAAACTGTTGCTAGTTTCATTCAATCACGGGGACGTGCACGCATGCCGTAGTCGGAATATGCGTTTCTGGTCGACAGGTACTTCTTCAACCATATGTTTATTAATACTCCTTATTTCATTTTTGCACACCCAAATAATAATAACAATAATAATAATAATAATTGTTGGAAAATGTGGGTTTTAGCCCCACATTGACTAGTCATTTTGAGCCTAGTTTTGAGTGGTCGTATATTGCGTGTGCGCAATGGGTGATGCTTGGATTATGTTCTCCTCCGAGAGAGTTTTCCGAGGCATGTTTAATTACTCAAAATGGTTAAGGGATGAATGAGATATGATAGCTCAAAGATGGTCCCTTAAGAGTGGAAATTTTGTTTAGATAATGGAAGTCCCACATTGAAATGGAAAAGGAGTTTCCATGACTTTATATAGTACAACACTTGAGTAGTGTTCACTTGTGTTAGCTAAGTGTTGCTCCATCTCCTACGCGGGCGCGCAGGGGGGGGTGCGAATTGTGGGCCTTCGAGGGGAAAACCGAGGCTTCATAAGCCTTCGGGCTTTCCGCGTGTGCGA
The DNA here is from genome assembly GCA_037693485.1 of Kitagawia praeruptora. Taxonomy (NCBI): domain Eukaryota; kingdom Viridiplantae; phylum Streptophyta; class Magnoliopsida; order Apiales; family Apiaceae; genus Kitagawia; species Kitagawia praeruptora. The sequence goes on along the minus strand of CM075351.1, from coordinate 20,315,371 downwards.
CCTGCGGACACGAATGCAGCAGAAAATTGGGCCGGCTAAACCCGGACTAGTTTTGCTATTTTTATTATTTCCACTGGGCTTAAAATAAATAAATCAAAATCTGTTTCAGATTTTGATTAATTCGAATAAACCAGAATCGGTTTGATTGATTTGATTAAATCCGAGATATGATTTAATTGCAGATATTGAGTAGTGCACAAGTCTTATCTCTAATCTTATCGTTACCGCCTATTTTAATTAACGCGTTAATTATTTTAGGCAGTTGTGTAGCGAACAAGGTTTGTCAAACCTATAAATACCCCCCTTAGGGTCTAGGTTTTATCATCTCATTCGCAGCCTAAACACATCCAATACCTCTCTCTCCCTAGTGATAGTTTCTTGCTCATTTTTGCTCGCAGAAGGTGCCGTTCTCTACAACGCCATCGTTCTCTCATTTTATCCTGGGAGGATATCGTTTTCACACACACGGTGAGAGGCGAAATAGCTTTAAGGAGACAGCTCTTCCGCTGGACTCGAGATTATCTTATATCCTTCTGTTCTGTCACTTATTTATTTATTCACCGTTATACACCGATTTGTTATTCGCACACATATTGTTATTTCTCACAAATTGTTTCACAATCTTAAAGCTATTCTATATTTATGTGACTAATACATCTATCTCTGTTTGTTTCTGTGAATAACAGATTAATGGCTGATAACACCGTGAACAACACAAATACTGTGGTTGATCCCAACGCACGGATTGTAACATCAGATGGGGATCACCAACCGCCGCCAAACTCTAATGCACAGATTATAACATCTGATGTGAGTGCGACGCCGGTTGGATATGTGCCTATGGGACATACTGTCATTGGACAGTTTAGTGTTCCGCTTGGATCGACGGTAGTACCACCTGCTGGGGTGGCTACCGCACATATGGCACCTGTTATGCCTACGGTTCCTACTGTGCCTGTTGCACATGCTGAGAAACCGGAGAAGTTCAATGGTACGAACTTCAAACGTTGGCAGCAGAAGATGCTGTTCTACCTGACCACGATGCATATGGATCGTTATCTCAAAGAGGATCCACCGTTGCTCACTGCTGAGAGTAACATACAAACAGTTTATGCTGTTGATGTTTGGAAGCACGCCGACTATATCTATCAGAATTATGTGCTTAATTGTTTGGCTGACACGTTGTATAACGTGTACAGTATTAAGCCTACAGCTAAGGTCTTATGGGAGTCACTTGACCATAAGTACAAAACCGAGGACGCTGGGGCTAAGAAGTGGATTGTTGGCCGCTTTCTTGATTATAAGATGGCGGATTCTAAGACTGTGGTCAGTCAGGTGCAAGAGCTACAAGTGATCATCCATGATATTCACGCTGAAGGGATGATCATAAGTGAGTCTTTCCAAGTTGCTGCTGTGATTGAGAAGCTACCACCTGGATGGAAAGATTTCAAGAACTACCTTAAGCATAAGCGTAAGGAGATGTCTATGGAGGATCTGATCGTTAGACTTCGCATTGAAGAAGACAACCGGGGATCCGAAAAGAAGATGAATGTTGCCACTGAAAAGGCAAACATGGTGGAACATAAGACCAAGAAGAACAATTCTGGCAAAGGGACGAAGCTAGCACCCAAGGGAGGAATTTCGAAGACGAAGTTTCAAGGGAAGTGCTACAACTGCGACAAAGTGGGTCATAGGTCTTCTGATTGTAGGAAGCCCAAGAAGCCCAACAAGAAGAAGGAAGCAAACATGGTCGATGATATCTCAAAATAGATAGGTGACATAGACCTATGTGCTACGGTCTCTGAGGTGAACCTGGTTGGCTCCAACTCAAAGGAATGGTGGATTGATACAGGAGCTACAAGGCATGTTTGTTCAGACAAGGCGATTTTCTCGAGCCTCAAAGCTTCCGATGCTGGTGATAAGCTTTACATGGGGAATTCAGCAACTTCAACCATTGAAGGGGAAGGCACGGTGATTCTGAAGATGACCTCTGGGAAGAATTTGACTTTGAAAAATGTACTTTATATGCCTGATATTCGCAAGAACCTTGTGTCTAGTTCCTTGTTGAATAAGCATGGCTTTCGCATTGTTTTAGAGTCGGATAAGGTTATTTTGTCTAAGAGTGGTATGTTTGTAGGCAAGGGTTATGTAACTGATGGGATCTTTAAGCTCAATGTGATGTCTGTTAAAGATGATAATGAAATAAAGAACTCTTCTGCGTATTTGCTTGAGTCTCCTAATTTATGGCATGCTAGATTAGGACATGTGAATTATGATACTTTACGACGATTAAGTATGAAAGAATACATACCAAAATTGAATATTGATTCAAAACATAAGTGTGAAACTTGTGTTGAGGCAAAATTAACGAGATCATCATTTAAACGTGTGGAAAGAAACACCAAAGTGCTAGACCTAGTATATAGTGATATATGTGATTTAAAATTCGCTCCAACTAGAGGAGGAAACAAGTATTTTATTACATTCATAGATGATTGTACAAAATATTGTTATATATATTTGCTTAAAAGCAAAGACGAAGCTATAGATAAATTTAAAATCTATAAGGAAGAAGTTGAGACACAACAAAATGAGAAAATCAAGACAATACGTAGTGATCGTGGGGGTGAATATGTTGAACCTTTTGGGGAATTCTGTTGGTATAATCCATGAGGTTACTGCGCCATACTCCCCTCAGTCAAATGGAGTGGCTGAGAGGAAGAATCACACTCTCAAAGAAATGATGAATGCGATGTTGTTAAGCTCTGGACTTCCGCAGTCGATGTGGGGGGAAGCCATCTTGAGTACAAATCATCTTTTGAATATGATGATTCGCAAGAACAAGGATGCAAGCACTACGCCATAAACGCACATACGCAACCCCCATTTTCAGTTGCGTAAGGCCTGAAAAGCGTTGCGTAAGGTCTTACGCAACGCTTTTGGGGCGTTACCAATACTGGCGTTGCGTAAGACCTCTAACGCAACGCTTTTCCAAGCTATTGCAACACTTCGAAAAGCATTGCATAAGAGGCCTAATGCAACACCAAAAGCATGCAAACGCAACACTTCATGGGGTTGCATAAGATGTTTCAGCCATGTCACCATGCTGACATGGAAGCAAGGTGCCACATCAGCATGCTGACATGTAAGTAAGGCGCCACGTCAGCATGCTGACATGTCATTAGTGGGGCCCACAAGTGCCACGTCAGAAATGGGGGGCATGCCACGTCATCAGTGGGGCCCACCAAGGTGCCACGTCAGCATTGGGGCCCACATGCCACGTCAGCATTGGGTACCCACATGCCACGTCAGCAGTGTGTACCCTCATGCCACGTCAGCAGTAGGCCCCCCACATGCCACGTCAGCAGTGGGGTCGAGTATCTAACGCAACGCTATTTGAGTCTAATGCAACGCTAATTTTTTTTTTAAGCAACCCCATTCTTTTTTATTGCAACTTTAAAACTATGCTAATGCAACATTAAATAGAGTCAAATGCAACACTTTTTTACGAAAAAATTGAAATGGCTGTTTTGTTTATACATAAAACCATCATGTACAAACCAAGCCAACAACTTCAAAAGTCCTAAGCCAACAAATCTACTTAACAGTTTTACAAAAATCCAAGTTCTACTACTAGAAAGTTAAAGCTACAAAAAATTACTAAGTGCAACCGCCTTGAGTCATTGGAGTATTGGAGTATAATTAGCATCAGATGTGTTTGAGAAGTCAAATCCAGATTTCCACGGTTCTCCCAAGTTATTCAAATCTCCTAGGCCAGTGAAGATAGAATTTTTATCCATACACGTTTGAGCCTTGACAGACTGGTCAGTATGAACGGTGTTGAACTGCTGCAAAAAATAGAATTTCAATTGTTAATTAATATTCCTAAGTTTATACAGACTACGACTATCAGAAAATTATAAATGGCACATATGGGTTTTAATAATCAGTATGTCAAACATGAAACCAGTAATGAATCAATTAGGATAAGATTAGTTAGAGTGTCGAGAAGAAAACCTTGCAACGCGAGAAAAAAAATGCTTCCAGGGAAAAGTTCAGGACCAAGTACAGCAACAATAGCATTTATTAGGCGACCTACTCCTTGTTGAAGATCAAGGCGCCCATTTTCTTCAGATAGAAGTATATCCATAGCAAGGCTAAGTGTTGCCTGTAAAAACAGACAAGAATTGGAACATTATCATTCAATTAAAACTTAAAATGCAAGGTACTATGGTCTGAAATTTTGCATTTAAATCTCAAGTTAAAAGCCGTTTTAAGAGTCTCTTGAAGATGTTGTAAGTATAATTTGTTGCCACTGCAACGTACAACACAAAATTGGTTCATTAGTACATTAATTTATGGCTTGACGTTACTTTTGTTTTCTCTCTTATCCATCGATATGTTGTGTACCTGTCCTGTGGGAATATTTTGGGTCCATTCTGGAAATAGAATTTGTTAATGTCTTTGGCAGAAAACATAGGCTGCTTGTGATTATGTTTATCAGGAGCTGTGAGCATTGCAGTTACCAGGCCACCTGTGCTTGTTCCGGATATCACATCAAAGTAGTCTGCTATTCTTGCATTTGGCCCATCCAGTTCCTATATAAACAAATCATTAGTCTTTTTCTACACAAGACTACAGTTAATGCATTATTAAACTCTATGTAGATGCTTAATTGTTTAGATGCTTTTTTCATGTAAATTTTCTGATTAAGTTAAAGAAACAATTAAACCATTTAGTCAAATATCTGAATTTGAGGTTTAAAATCTTTGTTTTTCCTAAATCTGCTAAGTTAATCACTTTAGGATTAGGACTTTGGAGGAAGATAAGATAGAGTAGGAATGGCCATTCTTTGAAAAATATTCTAAAGAATACACTTGCTTAAACATCATGATTCTATGCCACATTTTCAAGAGAAAAAAAAAATACAAGAAATAACTAGTTCTCCACAGTCCACAGACATAGATCCCCAGAATACTCTGCGCACTAGGATTTCCTCAAAACCAACTTCTTGCTTAATTTTTTCTAGTAGCGAGAATCTATTTCTTTAACCATTTACCAAGACAAACTGGAATACTAAGTCTTTTTTTTTTCTACAGACCTATATGAACATAACAGAAGTTCTACATTAACAGAGAGAACTTTGTTTAAAAGTGAAGATAATTTCTACGTTAGCGAATACATACCCTTTAAGACAATTGTCCTGCATACGGAAACAAATTTTATCATCTCCTGGAAAGAGCTTGAAGTATTATATGAAATTTTTTAAGTATTATATGATCGGAACCTAACTAATTGGAAAGTTTGCTATAATAAAATCATGGCGCACCACTTTTTTATTATTACAGAACACCTAAACAATTGAAAGGCAAAAAATGACTTTCCCTAAATGACTACTTATTTTTCAGAGGTAAACAAGAGACAAGAATTGGAACATTATCATTCAATTCAATTAAAGTATAGCCCAGCAGGATATACTTTGCACATGCAAAACTTTTTTGCATTGATTTGTTGCTACCAGAACTTCAAAGTAAGCTGCCCCCAAACCAGCTTGTAACAGAGGTAATTCAAATGTACTCCGTGATGGTACACCAGAGTGACATTTCTCATGGGTAATGAATTTTACATAGTTATCATTTGCAACTGAAAATTTACCCATATCAGCAATGTACATATGTATATAGAGCACCTCGTTCCTTCCATGAGCAACCGATTTCCACAAGATGGGATTCATTTTTCATTAGAACAAGTTTTAACATACCTTTTATCTTTCCAGCTCGTGTCAGCTTGTACAAACCCTTCGGGTCCCTTGCCTCACACACTTGAAGAGGTATATCCATAAAAACCTGTGAATTACAATCCTAATATGTAAGTTTGTTGAGTCAATAAATTTAAAAAAGTTAAATGATTAAATTAACGTGAACCCTATCCAACTTGTATTGTATTTGTATTCTGTAAGCTATTCTAGTAGAATTAGGCCATACTTCAATTCGAATCGCAGGAGAACATTTGGACAGAAAATAAATGCTTTAGGTAGGCACTTACAGAATATTCCTAAAGTGATCTCAAGTCATTACAACAAATAATCTTCAATTAGTATCAAACTTTGTGGGATTAGTACCGGAAACTACATGAGCAAGATTTATACAAGGAGCCAAGATTTATACAAGCTTAAAACTTAAGTAAGATCTCTTTGTTATAAACAGAGTTTAGATAGCATCGAATGGGACATGGTTGTAGCATGGATAATTAATATAAAATTAATTCCAAGTTGCAAGTAATGATTCACTTTTCCAGTCACAATCAATATAGTGGTTCCATAACTCTAGAGCTTGTCAACTTGTAATTCAAGGAAACGAAATGTTCAAAGATACACAGAACATAATAATCAATTAAAAGGTAGTAGTAATCACTAGGCTCTACTCTAGCAATAATTCAAAAATACAATTTAGTGCACAGAAAAAGGTTACTCACAATTATACTTTGTGGTGAGACTAATGAAGAATCTCAGCCTATCAAATTAAAACAGTAAAAACAAAGATATAAAAAAAACGAGTGAAAGATAGTAATGCTAAGGAAAGTAGATAAATAGATCTGAGGAAGAGGAGAAGGGTACCTTGGAGAAAAGGAGGAGCAGAGAAAAAGAGGAGAGCGAGAAGCAATACGGATTCAAAGAAGCAACCCTCATCGACATAACACCAGGCACTGGCAACAGATGTGATGTGTTGTTACTGCAATTTGCACTTATAGAACAACATGAAATCAGCAAGCCCATCTAAGTATAATTCAAAAAATCTGCAGCTTTAGATCCAAGATTCTACATATCCCCATCCGATTACCTGAATTAATTAATTAATTAATTAAGAAAAGAGACCGAATCAACAATAGAAACACACGGAAATTGAATAATTAAGAGGCAAATACCTTGGGATTGATGAAATCGAGAGTGATAGAGTGAGAAGGCGTGGTGTTAAGGCGATTAAACAAGAGTAGAAACGAGAAAGAAGAGATGTAGAAACGATAAAGAAGAGGTGTGGTGGTCTATAAAGCTGCTACTGCCGCCGCTGGTTTTGAGAGAAGAGAGAACCCTAAAAGAAAGAGAGGAAAACAAGTCCGCCCAAAATTTTGTGAGAATTGGGGTAAAGAAGGATGTTTTGGGGGGCGGGGTGAAATTATTTGGTTAATGGGGGAAAACAAGTCCGCCCAAAATTTTTTGGGTTTGGTCAGGAGGGAAAAAAATCCGCCCAAAATTTTGGGAAATTATAAAAAGCGGTTTTTTTCAAGAATTTAGATTTAAACAATAAAATTATAATACGAATATCTACTTTGACCCATTTGACAATTATATAATCAAATCAAATAAATTGGACCGTCGAAAAAATAATTTAAGAAAATAGATTTATCATTCGGGACAAGACTAGTTAAAACGAAGGTCGACTTTGACCGGTTCGACCGTTATAAAACCAAACCAAATAAATGAAGAATTTTTTTTAAAAAATTACCACAACACTAAAATCGTTATATCTTGACACCCGTGCGATTGGAACGTCGAAAAAATAATTTAAGAAAATAGATTTATCATTCGGGACAAGACTAGTTAAAACGAAGGTCGACTTTGACAGGTTTGACCGTTATAAAACCAAACCAAATAAATGAAGGAAATTTTTTAAAAAATTACCATAATAGTAAAATCATTATATCTTGACACCCGTGTGAATGAAACGTCGAAAAAATAATTTTAAAAAATAGATTCATCATTCGGGACAAGATTAGTTAAATGAAAGGTCGACTTTGACCGGTTTGACCGTTATAAAACCAAACCAAATAAATGAAGGAAATTTTTTGAAAAATTACCATAACAGTAAAATCGTTATATCTTGACACCCGTGCAATTGGAACGTCGAAAAAATAATTTAAAAAAATAGATTCATCATTCGGGACAAGACTAGTTAAAAGGAAAGTCCACTTTGACCGGTTTGACCGTTATAAAACCAAACCAAATACATGTAGGAAATTTTTTGAAAAATTACCACATCACTAAAATCGTTATATCATGACACCCGTGTGATTGGAACGTCGAAAAAATAATTTTAAAAAATAGATTCATCATTCGGGACAAGACCAGTTAAAACGAAGGTCCACTTTGACCGGTTTCACCGTTATAAAACCAAACCAAATACATGTAGGAATTTTTTTTGAAATATTACCACATCACTAAAATCGTTATATCTTGACACCCGTGCGATTGGAACGTCGAAAAAATAATTTAAAAAAATATATTCATCATTCGGGACAAGACTAGTTAAAAGGAAGGTCCACTTTGACCGGTTTCACCGTTATAAAACCAAACCAAATACATGTAGGAAATTTTTTGAAAAATTACCACATCACTAAAATCGTTATATCATGACACCCGTGTGATTGGAACGTCGAAAAAATAATTTTAAATAATAGATTCATCATTCGGGACAGTACTAGTTAATAAAATAAAATAAATATCTAATGCAACACTTCAAATATCAAATGCAACACTACTGGTATCTAATGCAACACTTCTGCCACGTCAGCAAATGCCATGTCAGCATAGGTGGGTCCCACTTCTGCCACGTCACCAATTGTGGGTCCCACAATTGCCACGTCAGCATGTTGGGCCACCTGCCACGTCACCCTTGTGGGTCCCACAATGCCATGTCATCAGTGGCGGGTCCCACATCTGCCACGTCATATTTTTTTAAAAAATAAAGATATCTAATGCAACACTTTAAACAACAAATGCAACACTACTTGTCTCTAATGCAACGCTTCTGCCACGTCAGCATTAGTGGGTCCCACTTCTGCCACGTCAGCAATTGTGGGTCCCACAATTGCCACGTCAGCATGATAGGTCTCTTGCCACGTCACCCTTGTGGGACCCACACTGCCACGTCAGCAGTTGTGGGTCCCACATCTGCCACGTCATATTTAAAAAAATAAATAAATATATCTAATGCAACACTTCAAAGAGCAAACGCAACACCACTGGTACCTAATGCAACGGTTGCTACCACGTCAGCAAATGCCACGTCAGCAAAGGTGGGCCCCACTTTTGCCACATCAGCAAATGTGGGTCCCACATGTGCCACGTCAGCAAATGCCACGTCAGCACATGTGGGTCCCACTCCTGCCACGTCACCATTTATAAAAATAAAAAAAATCAAACGCAACGCCATCAGTTAGTGTTGCATAATGTGAAACACTGTGGGTAATACGCAACACTAATCTATATCTAACGCAACACCAATTCAGCTCAGTTGCAAAAGACACAAAACTTCTATCTAACAAAACGGTTTCTGTGCAACGCTTTGTAAAAAGGGTTGCGTATGCTCACTTATGGCGTAGTGAAGTCCTTATAAAATGTGGAAGGAAAAGAAACCAAGTTACCAAAATCTGAAAGTGTGGGGGTACCTTGCAAAGGTACTAATCCCTGCACCTAAGAAGGTGAAGATTGGTCCAAAGACTGTGGATTGTATCTTCATCGGATATCCACCACATAGTACTGCATATCGGTTTCTTGTATATGACTCGAAGATTCCTGAAATTCAAAAGAATACGATTATGGAGTCTAGGAATGCCTCATTCTTTGAGACGGTATTTCCTTGTAATCCTGGTGTTGACCGCCCGACTACGTCTAAACGAACTCATGAGTCTATTGATGATGATAATGAGAGCGATGAAAGTGAAGACGAAAATGAGGGGGTAGTAAGAAAGAGCAAAAGACAAAGAAAGGAGAAATCCTATGGATCAGAATTTCTAACTTATTTGCTCGAAGAAGGTGATCCGAAAACCTATAAGGAAGCGGTAACATCACCTGATGGTCCTATGTGGAAGGAGGCCATCAAAAGTGAAGTTGATTCTATTCTACAGAATCATACTTGGGAGTTAGTGGATTTGCCAGCCGAATGCAAATCACTAGAGAGCAAGTGGGTGTTTAAAAAGAAGTTGAAACCTGATGGTACTATTGATAAGTACAAGGCTAGACTTGTAATCAAGGGATACAAGCAACAAAAGGGCCTTGACTACTTTGATACATATCCTCCAGTATCGAGAATAACGTCCATAAGGATGATGCTTGCTATCGTTGCAATGCGAAAATTAACAGTGCATCAAATGGATGTGAAAACAGCTTTTCTAAATGGAGATATAGATGAAGAAATCTATATGAAACAACCTGAAGGGTTTGTTGTTCCTGGACAAGAAAGGAAAGTTTGTAGATTGGTGAAATCACTATATGGCTTGAAGCAAGCACCTATGAAGTGGCATGAAAAATTTGATGAGGTCGTTTTGGCCAACGGTTTCAAGATCAATGAATGTGATAGTTGTGCCTACTACAAGCACTACGCCATAAACGCACATACGCAACCCCCATTTTCAGTTGCGTAAGGCCTGAAAAGCGTTGCGTAAGGTCTTACGCAACGCTTTTGGGGCGTTACCAATACTGGCGTTGCGTAAGACCCCTAACGCAACGCTTTTCCAAGCTATTGCAACACTTCGAAAAGCATTGCATAAGAGGCCTTATGCAACACCAAAAGCATGCAAACGCAACACTTCATGGGGTTGCATAAGATGTTTCAGCCATGTCAGCATGCTGACATGGAAGCAAGGTGCCACATCAGCATGCTGACATGTAAGCAAGGTGACACGTCAGCATGTTGACATGTCATTAGTGGGGCCCACAAGTGCCACGTCAAAAATGGGGGCATGCCACGTCATCAGTGGGGCCCACCAAGGTGCCACGTCAACACTGGGGCCCACATGCCACATCAGCAGTGGGTACCCATATGCCACGTCAATAGTAGGACCCACATGCCACATCAGCAGTGGGGTCCACTATCTAACGCAACGCTATTTGAGTCTAATGCAACGCTAATTTTTGTTTTTAAGCAACACCATTCTTTTTAAATGCAACACCATTTATTTTTATTGCAACATTATTTTTTTTATTGCAACATCAAATAGAGTCAAATGCAACACTTTTTTACAAAAAATTTGAAATAGCTACTTTGTTTATACATAAAACCATCCTATCCAAATCAAACCAACTAATACAAATCAACAAATTCTTAGGTTCAAAATGGGGCAGGTTCGCAAATTCTATCTGCAGCAACAAGATCCTCTTTAGCTTTAATGATTATTTCTTGACGATATTGTTCCTGCCTTCTCAATCCTTCCATTTCCTTAAACTTTCCCCACACTTGCGCACTCTACAAGTTTGTAACCAGAAATTAGAAAATAAAGGAGAATAGAGGAGAATGCATTAAGTTCTGGATAGGTGATGCAAAAGTAAATCTACAGATATAAACACCAATGCTTGACGCAACTGCCAACACCTAACACATATATTCTGTACTCTAAAGTTATTCCTTGAAGCTATTCTGTTCATCTTTAAATAAACATACTGTTCTGGATATATAAACCAATATCCGATTGTGTATAGTGAAAGACAATGAACAACCGTAACAGGTAAAACCAAATTTCTGCACAGTTTGTTAAAGAATATTAAGTATGTTTAACTAATTTGTGGGTGCCTACTTATAACAGACTGTACAAATTAAGATGACATGAGCAACTTATGACACCTGCAAGTTAAATTGTTAATATTAAGCCCACGGGATTACTAATAACTAATAGTTCACATCTCTAAACAGTTTCAATAGTTCACAGACTTAGATTCCCTACATATCTTAATTGTCATCTTAGTATTTGTACGAAGTTAAATGAGTCTTCAGCAAATAAAAATCTCTAGTGTACTACTAGGAGGAGATATTAATAATTTAAAAGAGTGGTCCAATTAGCTTTTAAATTTTTTAGTTACCTATCGCTCTCATACAACTATAAATACCCATTATCAACATATTATCTTTCACTGATAGTGATTAAGTTGGCCATCATACTGCTAAACTTGAAATAAGTATGTTTATGAAGATAATACCAAGAAAAGCAAAGAAAACATGGCATGACCTTTAGTTCAATGACAACAAAAATCTCGAACAGTACATAGTAACTATATCGCTCACCAGAGTGCGCTGATTTGAGACGAAGGCTTCAAGAAAAGATGTGTGGCAGGGACATAAGCTCTGTCATAGTAGACTCATCTGGAGCAGGAATGTCTACATAGTCTATGCGGTCAGGACCATCTTTCTTAAGGTTTTGAGTGAAGGCTGCAACGCCAGTGTCATAAGGCATCTTTTGTTTCAGGAATGTGATGGAGATTCGTTGATCGCAACAAACAAGCAGCTTTGCAAGTTCTATTGTAGCTACCAGATGGCCAACTTCAGGAGCTGGGATAAAGATTAACTCTGCTCTCATCATTTTTCCAACACTGTTCTTGCCTCTCGATTGGTAGAAGGTGCCAACATGAACCGATAACCTTTAAAAAGAGAAAGAAAGAGAACTCCGAGTCAGAACTCTGCTTTAGGGGAAAAACATAAACAATTAAAAACAAGTGCAACAAAGCTTTGAATGTCAAAAACCTGGCACAAAAAAGAAAAAGGAAAAGATATACAGACTCAGTGCTGCCATATTGTATGTGCTAGTGAATAGATTCTGATTAGTATCAACCTTTACATGGCTTGCTAACATAAAAAGCATTAGTTGTAAACTGCTCCGGCCCATGCTGTTTCCAAAAGCATTAAGTTGTAAACCCTCAGCTCATATCTTGTCATTATATTGACAAAAGATAGAGGAACGTTAATCACCTATCAATTAAGATTCTATGAGATGTTATAAAACTAGCACCAAGTGGTAATAAGAGCAAAAAAGAGAACACCTGTCTATACGACTTTAAAACTCATAAATAGTTATAAACATAATATATAAATACGTGAGGATTCTATTGAGTTTCCTTTGTTGATAATGACTGCTCAGAGCGGAAAAAATATAACAAGGAATATATAAGAACAGTCCTCGTTATATGATGAAATACTCCATATTAGAGAGCATCAGACTTTTAAAAAAAGTACAGCCCAAGAGTACTACTCGATACTTAATATAGTGAAATATTAAGCTTGACTTATGCAACTTCCCTTGGTTTAGAGCAGTCTGTGCTAGTATACCTTGACCTGCAAACCCAAACTGTATCATTATCACTCCCACATATGCCTTTAATCGCTTCATCTGTTCCTGTAACCTCGCCATTGTACTCTATCTACTTCACCAAAGAGCTAAATGTTAGACTTTTAATTTAACGTAGCCCGGTAATATTAAGCTAAGCCTGCTCTTGCTTGTTTATATAGGCTGCAGTACATGTATAATTTTTATATACGAATCTGCATATTTGTTTAAATTATACTAAGTATCTCACTACTGTTGACTTATGCAACTTGGGAGTTACTCAAGCTTGACTTGACAGGGACCATATCTAAAGAAGGAGAATCACAACTCTGGAGACTATCAAGTAGATAGTAAATTAAGAACAGCTGACTAAGTTATCAGACGACAATTAGTTACTATTTTGGTACCGAAGACAACAAATTTCACCAATTTTTTTAATGTAAACTAGGTGATTTCACTATTTACCTCAACCTTTCGGCCCTTCTTCGTCGTTCACCGCCATCTCAATCTTCCTAGTACCGTCCAACACCAAACCACCCCGCCTCGCAACCATCTACTCCACCAACCTTCACCACCGAACTCCCTTAACCCCATCTCCTCTACAGCCTCTACAGCCGCCTTCATCCTCCGCCCGCAAACCAGTCACAACTCCGACCAACACCAAACTCTCCGAAAATTTAAATCCAATCTCTACAGCCCCCAACATACAACCCTATTAACCCAGAAATTTCAAAATGGTTCATATATCTCCAAAAACCGAACAAAGCCGAATCTTACCCAGAAAATTTTCATCTCAAAATTGATTGATTTATATATGTATAGATAGAGCTCAATTTATAGAACATATTCATATATAAATCACTAATTTTGGATGGATAGATTAAGAAATGTAAATTTTAGAAGGTTATATGTATATGTATATGTGTGTAATGAGAGAGAGAGAGCAGTTAGATGAGAGAGACGAGGAATGTGGAGTTGGGGGGAGGGGGGCGGCAGAGTGATGTGATAAAGGGTAGGAACGGTTAGGATTTAATCCCTAATTGCATGAACGATTCAGATTGTTTAAGTCTTACATGTCATCAATCCAAACCATCTTCTTTCAACAAATTGCAGCATGACAAGTGTCTCTCAATTATAAATCAGCAAAATATGTATAAATATGTGTATTGTTTATCAAATATCTATATTTTGTACATTAAAAATAAAATATTTAAATTATTCAATCAATATTCAAATAAATTTATAAAATGTATTCGATCTAATACAAATAAATAACAATAAAAATTGAAACAAATAATAATTATTTATTAATGATATTCTAATATTTTATAATAGCACCTATTTAAAATAAAAATATAAATAACTAAAACATTCAAAAATAATATTTAAAAAAATTTATAATAGAAATTCATTATAAAATAGTAGACCACTACTATAAATTTATAATATAATTTAAATAAATAGATTCATCATTCGGGACAAGACTAGTTTAAAGGAAGGTCGACTTTGACCGATTTGACCGTTACCAAACCAAACCAAATAAATATAGGAAATTTTTTAAAAAATTACCACATCACTAAAATCGTTATATCTTGACACCCGTGCGATTGGAACGTCGAAAAAATAATTTAAAAATAGATTCATCATTCGGGACAAGACTAGTTAAAAGGAAGGTCGACTTTGACCGGTATGACCGTTATAAAACCCAACCAAAAAAATATCGGAAATTTTTTAAAAAATTATCACATCACTAAAATCGTTATATCCTGACACCCGTGCGATTGGAACGTCGAAAAAATAATTTGAAAAAATAGATTCATCATTCGGGACAAGACTAGTTAAAAGGAAGGTCGACTTTGACCGGTTTGACCGTTATAAAACCCAACCAAAAATATATAGGAAATTTTTTAAAAAATTACCACATCAATAAAATCGTTATACTCCCCAAGTTTCAGAAAATAAAAAATTAATTTGATTGGAGATCTTAGTAGATCACTACTATTTTCAATATGGCTCGTAACTAGTGCTTTGTTACGGATTATTGTTTCTATTTTTTAAAAAATATTTTTGAACGATCCAACCGTACGGATGTCAATATATATCTAATATAATGATATTCCCCAAGTTTCAGAAAATAAAAAATTAATTTGATTGGAGATCTTAGTAGATCACTACTATTTTCAATATGACTCGTAACTAGTGCTTTGTTACGGATTATTGTTTCTATTTTTTATAAAATATTTTTGAACGATCCAACCGTACGGATGTCAATATATATCTAATATAATGATATTCCCCAAGTTTCAGAAAATAAAAAATTAATTTGATTGGAAATCTTAGTAGATCACTACTATTTTCAATATGACTCGTAACTAGTGCTTTGTTACGGATTATTATTTATATTTTTTAAAAAATATTTTTGAATGATCCAACCGTACGGATGTCAATATATATCTAATATAATGATATTCCCCAAGTTTCAGAAAATAAAAAATTAATTTGATTGGAGATCTTAGTAGATCACTACTATTTTCAATATTACTCGTAACTAGTGCTTTGTTATGGATTATTGTTTCTATTTTTTAAAAAATATTTTTGAACGATCCAACCGTACGGATATCAATATATATCTAATATAATGATATTACCCAAGTTTCAGAAAATAAAAAATTAATTTGATTGGAGATCTTAGTAGATCACTACTATTTTCAATATGACTCGTAACTAGTGCTTTGTTACGGATTATTGTTTCTATTTTTTATAAAATATTTTTGAACGATCTAACCGTACCGATGTCAATATATATCTAATATAATAATATTCCCCAAGTTTCAGAAAATAAAAAATTAATTTGATTGGATATCTTAGTAGATCACTACTATTTTCAATATGACTCGTAACTAGTGCTTTGTTACGGATTATTGTTTCTATTTTTTAAAAAATATTTTTGAACGATCCAACCGTACGGATGTCAATATATATCTAATATAATGATATTCCCCAAGTTTCAGAAAATAAAAAATTAATTTGATTGGAGATCTTAGTAGATCACTACTATTTTCAATATGACTCGTAACTAGTGCTTTGTTACGGATTATTGTTTCTTTTTTTTTAAAAATAAATAAATATCTAATGCAACACTTCAAACAGCAAATGCAGCACTACTGATACCTAATGCAACACTTCTGCCACGTCAGCAAATGCCACATCAGCATTAGTGGGTCCAACTTCTGCCACGTCAGCAATTGTGGGTCCCACAATTGCCACGTCAGCATGATGGGCCTCCTTCCACGTCACCCTTGTGGGTCCCACACTGCCACATCAGCAGTGGTGGGTCCCACATCTGCCACATCATATTTTTTTAAAAAAAGTATAAATTTATCTAATGTAACACTTCAAACAACAAATGCAACACTACAGGTATCTAATGCAACGCTTCTGCCACGTCATCAAATTCCACGTAAGCAAACGTGGGCCCCACTTCTGCCACGTCAGCAATTGTGGGTCCCACAATTGCCACGTCAGCATGATGGGCCTCCTGCCACGTCACCCTTGTGGGTCCCACACTGCCACGTTAGCAGTTGTGGGGCCCACATCTGCCACGTCATATTTTTTAAAAAAAATATGAATATACCTAATGCAACACTTCAAAGAGCAAACGCAACACTACTGGTATCTAATGCAACGTTTTTTGCCACGTCAGCAAATGCAACGTCAGCACATGTGGGTCCCACTCCTGCCACGTCACCATTTATAAAAATAAAAAATTATCTAACGCAACGCCATCAGTTAGTGTTGCATAATGTGAAACACTGTGGGTAATACGCAACGCTAATCTATATCTAACGCAACACCAATTCAGCTCAGTTGCAAAAGACCCAAAACTTCTATCTAACGAAACGCTTTCTGTGCAACGCTTTGTAAAAAGGGTTGCGTATGCTCACTTATGGCGTAGTGAAGGATGATGAGAATGGATATATTATAATGACGTTGTATGTAGATGATCTACTTATTGCTGGTAGCAATGATAAAGTGATCAAATCTACAAAGGATATGTTAAAATCAATATTTGACATGAAAGACATGGGACTAGCAAATGTAATTCTAGGAATTCAAATTTCTAGGACATCTGAGGCTCTCGCACTGAGTCAACCACATTATGTTGACAAGATCCTTGAGAAGTTTCTGAAGGATGATTTTGAGAAAGCTAGGACACCTGTGGATATGACTTTGCATCTATCCAAGAACAAAGGTGTAGGAGTCTCCCAACTGGAATACTCAAGGATAATTGGTAGTCTGATGTACCTGATGAGTTGTACTAGACCAGACATTGCGTACTCAATTAGTAAGTTGAGTAGGTTTACGAGTAATCCGGGGGCTGATCACTGGAAAGCAATCATACGAGTACTAAGGTACTTGAGGGGAACTCGAGACTATGGTTTGCATTATCCAGTAGTACTAGAAGGCTATACTGATGCAAACTGGATATCTAGCAAAAAGGCACTGAAGTCTACGAGTGGATATGTGTTTACACTAGCTGGAGCAGCAGTGTCGTGGAAATCCTCCAAACAAACTGTGATAACTCAGTCCACAATGGAAGCTGAGTTTGTGGCTTTAGATAAATGCGCACAAGAGGCTGAATATTTACGCCAATTTCTGAAGGATATTCCGAGATGGCCGAAGCCTGTGACTGCAATAGGACTGCACTGTGATAGTCAGTCTGCTATTGGCAGGGCACAGAGCATAATGTATAATGGAAAGTCCCGTCACATTCGACGACGACATAGTTCCATTAGACAGTTAATGTCAACCGGAATTATCACTATTGACTTTATATCGTTTAAGGATAATATCGCGGATCCGCTAACCAAAGGGTTATCTAGAGAACTGGTTGACAAATCATCGAGAGGGATGGGCCTTAAGCCTATTGCTTAACGGCGTCATGGTGGACACCCAACCATTGCTGACTGGAGGTCCCAAAAACTTGGTTCAATGGGCCAACTAAATCATGATGACCAAATCACTGTGGGGGTAACCCCTGGCCTATTCCTATGATGAGAAACAGTGAGACCCGTAAGGTATGAGGGTAAGCTATTAAGATTTTAATGAGCTTTCGGTGAATACATGGAGTTCAAGATTTGAACGCATGGAATTCAGTTGAGTAAATGCGGGTCATTCTATAAGATAAAGATCACCTATGTGGGAGAGAAGTTGGGCCACTTCAAAGGAGAATTGCGAGGCACAATTCTTTAGAAACTCCTGCAGAACCAGGACGATGTTCCATGGCCAAAATGGATATAATCATGAGAGCTGAATGAGTCAGAAAGGGTATAGTGATAAGTATATCATCGTTTACACAAACGGTCGAACAGTTCAAAGACAAGCAAGTCTACTGTCTACTAGTAAAGTCGGTATGCTTACTCAAGTGAAGGTTCAAGGAGCATTCTCTACCTATCGTATGCTATATCTGATCGAAGAATTCTATCACCAAACCAAACTCCGTGTCTGTCTATCTGGTTTGTGCTACTACATTATCAATCTCATCCATGTGGGGGATTGTTGGAAAATGTGGGTTTTAGCCCCACATTGACTAATCATTTTGAGCCTAGTTTTGAGTGGTCGTTATTGCGTGTGCGCAATGGGTGATGCTTGGATTATGTTCTCCTCCGAGAGAGTTTTCCGAGGCATGTTTAATTACTCAAAATGGTTAAGGGATGAATGAGATATGATAGCTCAAAGATGGTCCCTTAAGAGTGGAAATTTTGTTTAGATAATGGAAGTCCCACATTGAAATGGAAAAGGAGTTTCCATGACTTTATATAGTACAACACTTAAGTAGTGTTCACTTGTGTTGGCTAAGTGTTGCTCCATCTCCTACGCGGGCGCGCAGGGGGGGTGCGAATTGTGGGCTTTCGAGGGGAAAACCGAGGCTTCGTAAGCCTTCGGGCTTTCCGCGTGTGCGACCTGCGGACACGAATTCAGCAGAAAATTGGGCCGGCTAAACCCGGACTAGTTTTGCTATTTTTATTATTTCCACTGGGCTTAAAATAAATAAATCAAAATCTGTTTTGATTAATACGATCAAAATCTATTTTGATTAATTCGAATAAATTAGAATCGGTTTGATTGATTTGATAAAATCCGAGATATGATTTAATTGCAGATATTGAGTAGTGCACAAGTCTTATCTCTAATCTTATCGTTACCGCCTATTTTAATTAACGCGTTAATTATTTTAGGAAGTTGTGTAGCGAACAAGGTTTGTCAAACCTATAAATACCCCCCATAGGGTCTAGGTTTTATCATCTCATTCGCAGCCTAAACACATCCAATACCTCTCTCTCCCTGGTGATAGTTTCTTGCTCGTTTTTGCTCGCCGAAGGTGTCGTTCTCTGCAACGCCATCGTTCTCTCGTTTTATCCTGGGAGGCTATCGTTTTCACACACACGGTGAGAGGCGAAATAGCTTTAAGGAGACAGCTCTTCCGCTGGACTCGAGATTCTCTTATATCCTTCTGTTCTGTCACTTATTTGTCTATTCAACGTTATACACCGATTTGTTATTCGCACACATATTATTATTTCTCACAGATTGTTTCACAATAATAATAATAATAATTGTGTTGTACGGTAATAATTGTGTTGTACGGTATGTCAAATTCAGAACATCTACCGGCACGGTTTCTAATTTGGAAGAAAAAACGTACAGAGTAGAAGTGACGGGTGCCACAAAAAGTTCTACAAGTAGCATTTCATTGCTTTACCACTACTGCTGACAACTTCCAAACCAGAGTGCGGTTTTATATTTTTTTGATTGGTTTTTTATTTTGCTGTCATGACATATACATGTAGGAGAACTGGACATTGTGAGCTGGCAACTGTTGGTTATTATTTTTTAATTCAGGCAGATTCTTTGAGCCCAAGGCAGAGATCTCGTACTTAAATGAGGAAGCTAGATGGAACTGTCTGCCAAAAAATTCTTCCCTCCAATGCTCCAATACATCAAGTTTTGGGTGCACCTCAATCTTCTAAGAATGCAGCAAAGAGAGATGCGTGCTTGGAAGCTTGTAAACAATTACATCAGTTGGGTGCCCCAACCAACTATCTCTTGCCTGAACATGATGATGAAAATGAGGACCTGCAGGAATCATCATCAGATTCTGAATGCTATGATGGTCAGCGTAACTTAACGCTCTATTGTTCGGTGCTGGATTATTTTTATTCTTATACTGCAGCCTGAGTATTTAAATTATTTTTTATTTGCAGAGGAGGATACAGGAAGAGAACTCCATCAAATGCTTGTTCCCGCTGTCCTCAGAGAGCCATGGAGTAAGGCAGAGAATCCTGTCAACCTCAGCTCTTACTTTGTGAAGTTTAGACGGCATCCAGCAGAAAGAGATTATAGACCATTTGGCCTGTTTGTGAAAGTAACCTGTGCTTTGCGGCTATAAGCTAGTTAATATTAATTTTAGTAACAGTTAATATTTTTTTTTGAAACTAGTAACAGTTAATATTAATTGATATTTGGGTGATGGTGTAGCTCATTTGTTAAATGAGGACTATGCCTTATAGGTTCGATTCTCTCTGTATCAGAACAAGATACTAAAATAATAAAATCACTGTGGCAAAAAAATATTAATTGATATTTTGCATTTTACAATTACTAGATGATAACTCGTGTTTCGAGAGAATATATTTTAATTCATCATTAATATATTATTTTGCTTGATAATAAAATTTTATATTATTTTGTATTATAATATTAAAAATATTACTAAAACTTTTGGCTTATTTTTGCTATAGTTACATTATGTTTTCTATATATAGTTAATAACTAAAAATTTTCAAGTACTCTATTCAATGAAAAATTATTAGTGTTATCCAACAAAATTATGAAAATATAATATTTTACTTACTTTTAGCATACTTAAATAATTAAATCAACATTTATTTAATTATATTTGTATCTAAGTAATAAGATAATCAATGAGCGCGATTAAATGGCTGAAGTGGTAAGGAATTGATCAACATTTATTTAATTATATTTGTATCTAATTAATAAGATAATCAAAATGGGCGCGATTAAATGGCTGAAGTGGTAAGGAATTGTCTCTGGTCATTCCAGGTCGTGAGTAGGCCTAATTATTTTTAAAAAAAATACAAAATAATTAATTATATTTATTATCTAAATAAATAATGGATTTTAATAAGATTCATAGTCTCCTCCTTCTTATACTGATTACCAAGAGGTTGAAATCGGATTTGATTAAAAAAAGAAAAACTTTTTTCAACCAAAAAATCATCATTTGATTTACTTTAATGAGTAAATTTGATAGAGAATCGGGATCAAGTTTAAATTGGAAAGGCCTCTCTTTATTTTCAGAAAATACCTTCTAAAATTGCAATTATTAAATAAAAAAATATTTGTGCAACTCAACATATTATGATTAAAAAAATTGTAATTACAACAAAATGCCAACAATTTTAGAAGATACAAATATAAAGTGTTTCATCAAACAAAATTTTTTTAACTACTCAAAATTTTGCTTGCTTTTTTAACATGACTAACTATTGTTGCACATATGGCACTCTAATACAATGTAATCTACTCCCTATTCCATTTCCCTGCTAATCTTCCAAGAAAATGGCGGACTCGTCAATATATAATTACCAACTCATCATTACCAAAACCTTCACTTGGCCACTTCCAAAACCTGCTTGATTTCGTCATCACCATCCTCAGGTTCAGCATGGCTATTATGCTAGTTAAAATATTAAATCTCAAATTTCATGTCTCTAACTGAAAATAAAACATAAAACAAATCACATAAAATCTTGTTTTTTTTAACTAAAAGTTCCATATCAACTTTAACATACTTCTTTAGTTCACAAAATTTCTCTTTTAGGGCTACGAATCTCTCCATCATTACAATAAAACTAAATCCACTTTATCAACTAAATCCACTTTAACCTAAAAAATTTGCTTGCACGGCTTTAACATGATTAACTATTGTTGCCCATTTGGCATTCAATAATTATGATCTCGTCATCACCACCAAAACCTTCACTTAATTGGCCGCTTCCAAAGTCACCTTGATTTCGTCATCACCATCCTCAAGTTCACATTTATCCACCAACTCATCCTCATTACGATTTTCCTCGCTAGGATCTTGGTACTCAATTGGATCCTCCCCCGAATTCGGGTCATCAGCTTCCAAATTCTCGAAATCCTCCTCTATATATAAGTAGCGTAAGGAGATTTACTTGGTTGGTCGTCATCAGGTCGTCAGGGCTAAAAAAGTAAATTTGTTAGAAATTAGAAATGGGTCTGAGAACGAGTTTAGAAATCGGTCAGAGAATGAGTTGGACCAGAGTATTGATTTAAAAGATCAGCTAAAACTATGCTACCAAATAACTAATTAATGCTATTTTTAATTTAACGAACAATATGCTACCAAATAACTAGTTAATGAAATTTTTAATTTAACAAACAAGCAGATAAAAAATGGAAGCACTAAAATAACAAATGATAAAACAAAAAAATTGAAGTTTGAGAATATTATTGTTAACTAAAATTAATACAAAGATATTTTAGACTAAAGTTTAAAATATAATTAAAAAAACCTTACCTCATAAAAAAGTTTCAAGAAAACCTAACTTTTTAAAAAAATTAAGTCATAAAAAAATTTTACTTTTAGATTTTACAAAAAACGTGTTTAAAATTTATACTAAGAAAAGTCAACACAAATTAATAAATAAAAATTTTATTATTTTGCAAAGATTCTATATTCGGTACCAAAGTTGTAATAAATTAAAAAATAATCCGAAAATCCAAAATAAAATAATTTATAGAGAATCTAAATGTTATAATCACAAAATATCCAATAATAATTTAAAAGTAATAAATTTCATCAACAATAAAATTTAAAGTAAATTAATAAAGACTAAAACTAATAAAATATTCATCATCAAATTAATTAATTATTATTATAAGTTAACATATTTTTCGTACTAACTTTAGCATATATATATAAGTACAAAATACATGCATATTATTAATTTATTATCATTAAATGTAAAAAAATAATTCAAAATGTTATAAAAAATACTTTTAACAAAAAAATCATAACAAAAAATATATTATAAAATATTAATAAAGTAACCGTGCATTGCGCTAATTATAATGAAATACAAGTACTAGTAGTATTCCAAAAATCAACTTTCTCATCATTGATCAGCAAATTAACGTGGGAATTACTAAAATAAGGCAAGAGGCCAAGGACAAGCACGGATGATGCTCATGTGGACACTCCTAACAACTGACCGCTTCTTACCTAAGCCCAGACTATGCACATAACTTATGTTCTATCTATACGATATACGGCCCATATTGCCACTCGCGTGCTAAAACCCCACCTATAAATACATAATAAGCGCACTTCCCCAAAACCCTCGTGTTATACTATTTTCTTGCAGCCGCTGTCTACATTTCTTTCTCTCTTGTCCTCTCAAAGCTTCAAGTCAAACCCTCTCTTCCGTTTAATCAGCAAAATGGCCTTCAATGGTGTTCTTGCAAACGATTAACAAATATCCCACAATTATTGCAAGACAGTAAGTCTTTCTTTTAATCCCCCTTGTCTTTTTTTATGATTTTGTGTTTTTGTTAATTCATTTCTTGGATTTGTGTGTACATCTGTATCTATGTGTGTGTTGGTTGTACATGTATTAGTGATTTGTTGTTGGTTGTGTGTATTTATTTATTTACTCCCTCCGTTTCAAATTAGTATTTCACTTTCAAAAAATTACGCATATTAAGAGACTCAAATATTAATGATCTAATTCCATAGTTACCCATATTTATTGCATTGGTTAGATAAATAAGTACATAAAGTCAATCTTGGAAATTAAAACTCAAGGATAATATGGGAAGTTTAAGTAAAAAATTGTATTGAAAATAGGAATGAAACAACTATTTTGAAACAAAATTTTCTTGAAAGTGGACTACTAATTTGAAACGGAGGGAGTATTTCATTGATGTTGAATTTATTTGTGGTGTGGGGTTCTGGGGTTTTTCGATGAATTGATTTTGTATTTGTTTAGTCTATTACTGATATTAATAAATGATGATGATGTTTAGTCTTGTGTGCCTTAATTGGGGTTTAAAAAGTCAAGGGCTCGCGTGTTTTTTTTTTCTCAAGATTTATTTATTTTGTTGGTGTTTGAATGTTGAGGAGAAGGAATGTAGAGATGTCATGCTTATATATTTTCTTAGACAATGACATTTTAATTTTCACCTGTCTTGTTATCTACTAATGAAACTTTCTCTCAGGTCCAGCTGGATCTCTGTCGGAAAGCTTTGAGAGAAAACATTGTAGCCTATTTAGGAACAGGCGCTGCCAAAACTCACATTGCTGTTCTACTAATCCATGAAATGCCGCACTTCATAAGGAATCCCCAGAAAGACGTATGTGTCTTTCTAGCTCCTACAGTTGCTCTTGTTGAGCAGGTGACCCATTCTTCTTTTAGTTATCTTTTATTTTACATCCTTTTATTTGTTTATCAACCAAAGACTGATCCAGATACCAGTATACTGTGTATTTGATTTGAAATTCCTTCTCTTTAAACGCGACCTTGTACTTTTACAGAGCTTATCGCACTGCCATATCAGGATTGAATGGATTGCGCTCCAAATATTTGATGAATGCCATCATGCACACGCTGGAAGCAATCATCCTTATGCTGAAATCATGAAGGTAAAATTTTTTTATCTATTGATATTATTGCTTCGGCATCTCACACATTTGATGTATCCTAGCAGATTTGTACCAGAGCTAATGGCAACTAACAAGCCATCTTATATGGTGTAAGAAGCTCCTCCTTCTGTCGATCATGTCCGTTACTTTCAAGAGCTTCACGACAAGGAAATGGAAAAATGGCGTGCAATAAGTTCTGCTTTGCCTGGAGTCAATCATGTTCCTCCCCCAGACACAAGTACAACTCAAGAATTCTTTGGTGCTTGTTCTACATCCAAAACAGCTCCAAGTATTGGAGCTAGTGGATCTGATAATTCAACTATTGCCAATTCCACTAGCTTCAATACTCGGAGCTATTTTGGATGCAGAAGAAGCACCAAAGAATTCTTAAGTTGTACTCTTGTCTGGGGGAGGAACATGATTGACTCCAGGCGGAACAGATCTCATTGCACGCCATTTTTCCATTTCCTTGTCGTAAAGCTCTTGAAAGTAACGGACATGATCGACAGAAGAAGGTGCTTCCTGCACCACATAAGATGGCTAGTTAGTTGCCATTAGCTCTGGTACAATTCTGCTAGGATACATCAAATGTGTGAGATGCCGAAGAAATAATATCAAGAGATAAAACTTTTTTTACCTTCATGATTTCAGCATAAGGATGATTGCTTCCAACCTGTGCATGATTGCATTCATCAAATATTAGAAGCGCAATCCATTCAATCCTGATTTAGCACTGCGATAAGCTCTGTACAAGTAATCAGAGCACATAACATAAGGCAAGAGGATAAGGACTATCACGCATGATGCTGATGTGGACCCTCCTAACACTTGACCGCTTTTTACGTAAGCCCAGATTATGCACATAACATATGTTATCTGTACGATATTATACGGACCAGATTGCGACTCACGTCCTAAAACCCTAAATGTAACATCCCACACTTTTTCCGAATGTTAGTTCGAGCCAAAATAATAATACAAAATTTAATCTCGAAAATTCTAACTGAAACTATTACAATTCTATTACAAGTTAAGTCAAATAACACGTAAGCGCAACTATCCAAAAATATTTGACACGATCTACATAAAATTCCAACTACAAGCTCCCCCCAAAACCAACGAACCGAACAAAACCTGAAATATTAAAAGAGTGAGCTAACAAGCCCAGCAAGTAAACTAACCAAACAAACCAGTGGATCAAATCCAATAAATAAAATATAGTATAAAACGATAATAATATTCAGAATTTCATAACTCACGAAACAATAACTTTTTAACCACCAGACTAACTAAGGTCACTACAAACCGGTGACACGGTCCAGAAGTTCAGAAGTCACTATAAACCGGTGACGCGGTCCAGAATTTAGTATTGCGTCCCTCACTAAGGTATCAGAAGTTGTACATAAGTGCGCCCTAGAGAGGTATGAGAATTTAGTTCCGGAACTATGCGCAGATACTAAGAGGTTCAGATTATAGATTCAACTGGGGTCTCAAAGCTCGTATATTCTTATAAAAGTCAAAATCATACTCTTCAAAATAATAGCACTTGATCCAGATTTTTGTATCAATAAAATAGAACGGAATCACAATAAAATATAATTTCAGAATTAATTACATATAAATGTAATTTTCAAAAATACTGAAAAATTCGGATAGAAAACTTACCTCAAAAATGCTACTAACCACTTAACATTGGAACCTAACATTAAAACAAATTAAAAACAATGAAATAATAAACATGGTAATTAAACACACTCATGCTATAGGTTAAACCAATGATATACAATACTTTACAACCAAACGTAACATTGCCAGTCAAGTCAATTATAGAAGTATGTACCCTGCCTCTAATAATAATTTTAATAACTAGTAATACCCACCAGGCTGCCACTCGGACTATTAACAAGATACACTAAGATATCAAGGTTTCAAAAGAACCAAAGCAGTAGATTTATAAAAAATACCAACCGTGCATGCATGAGCATAGTCCACACATAATATTTCAAGATTGATTTGCTTATATACTTGGAAAATATCTTGTTAACACAAGACACAAATGATCACAAAGATACCACTTATTGATTTGCCATAATTAGTAGAGATTCTTTTTATTAAAAAAATTCACATATAACAACCAAGATTTTCTATAATTCTACCCTTAAACTAATATGTTTGATATAATTTATGTGAGATTCTAATAATTTTAGTATAGAAACATATAATATAAGTATCACATTTAAACATAATAGCAGAGTCCGAAAACACTACTTAAACATATGAAAGATTTCAAATAAGATTTACAGAGACATAAAATTTTGCACATGTGAGTCCTAGCATTAGTATGAGTTCGTTGACCGCGTAATGGCAATCCATCTTGATGACGAATTCCACGATTTCAAGAAATAGAAATGAATCGTCCGATGTCTGCTCGTTCTCCCCTCTTCAATTCCCAAAGATTAGAGGCATGAATTTTGTATATATATATATATGGATATAAAAATCAAGAGTTACCATAATTCTAAACTTGAGCAAACATGTTAGAGATTTTGTGGCAGTACATCATACACAATTTAACACATAATACTATTTTTGAACAATTCCAAAAATGAAAGCCAAACTAAAACAAATAGCAAAATAAGGATGCATGATTATAACAAGAAAGTGAACCAAAAATTACCCCAATGAAAGATTGAAACTGACGTGTCCTCACTCAAAATTTTCATAAAATCTTCCTCTCTCTTTAGTAAAAACCTTTGCCCATCATTTTTTTTTACATGGTGTCACTACTACAAAACTGAACTTAGGATATACCACTTAGATAGCGTTTTTTCCAGAAGCGTTATTGAAGTGCATTACTTGAATAGCGTTTTTTAGAAAAGCATAATGTAAGTTAATAAATAAAAAAACAAAATTAAACAAAAAATAAAAAATATATACTACAATAGCGGTTAAGTAAAAAACGCTATTGTAGCTTGCACTTCAATACCATTTTCCAGACACGCTATCTAAGTTACCGTATTTTAAGAAATATATATTTATTTTTTATTTATAATTTAACACTAAAACACGAAAAAAATCAATCGCGTCAATAATTTTAGGGCATAACCTCCTCTCTCAGCCTCAGCCGCTCACGTCGCCGCTCACCCTCGCCACTCTCAACACCCTCTCGCCGCTATTACACCCTCTGTTCTGAACCTCGATCTGTTCTCTATCTCTGTTCGATTTGGGATTAAAGATTAATTTGACTGAGGTTTCATCTCTTAACTCTCTCTCTCTCTGCTGTGACACACCTCTCTCACTCTCGCTGCTCTCTCACTCTCGCTGCTGTGACCTCTCGCTCTCCCGCCGCTCTCACCTCTCTCTTCCTCCCTGACCCCTCTCTCCCTCCCTCTAATTTCACAACCCATCTCTGATTTGATAAAATTCCTAATTAGAAACTATAGAATTAGAAACTACCATTCAGTTTTCAATCTCCAGAGGTTGATTCACTCTCTCTCTCTCTCTCTTTCTCTCTCTCTCTCCCCAGTACGGCATCGACATCGAGAAGCTCTACCAGTACGGCGAATGCCTCAACGAAGCCACCGATAAGTCTCAGGTAACTTATTATCTCTGCGAAGATGAGGAGCTCGGGGTTTGTACCTCCACACTTGTTTTCGTATATCTGTACTTTTATGTTATGTGCGTGTGTTTGTTTATATATGTTCGTGTTTGTGATTTATGATTTAGCTCTAGTGTTATGTTTATAATCGTCCTTGTTTTAAAATAACTGAGTTTTGTTTGTGTATGTGTGTGTTCGTGTTTGTGATTTATACTTAAATTGTTCTACTATTATGTTTTTAATTGTCTTATACTTTTAGTACTTCCTTGTTTGAATATAATTGAGTATTCTGTGTGTGTGTGTGTGTGTGTTTCATGTATTAGTTGTTCTAGTATTATGTTTTTAGTTGTGTTAATAATTTAATTAGTTCCTTGTTTGAGAATTTTTAAGTGTGCGTGTGTTAGATTATAGAGCTATTAACAACTTTGTGTTTGAATTCGTCGAGTCTATTTTCAGGCCTTCAGCTCTATCAGGATACAATGTCATAATGTCATATCTGAAACTCCACCCCGGATGAAGGTAGTCAATAAACTATTCTCTTAATATATTTCCTTAGTTGGTGTGTGCTTCAGCATAGAAAAGGACTTGTAAGTACCTAATGTAGTTACTTATTTTGACTTGTAAGTTCTATAAACTGAAACATACAGTTGGTTTCTAACCTTTGGTTGTGTTTTTACAGTTGCAAATTGGGTAGAGACACTTCTCATCTTCAGGTTGAAATTTTTCTTTCAAATTTAAAATGCTTTGTGTATGTGGAGATAGAATTTTCACAGATTTCATATAGCATGTCCCATTTAAATGTTGTACTGTTTTTGAAATATCTTGGATCCTATTTGTGACGTGTACTATATGTTGTGAGGAAGATATTTCTGTTAGAGGGTGGAATTTGTCGTAATACGTGAAGTGTTGATGCATATGTTTCTCATTTACGCCCACTAGTGTTAATTTCCCTTGGTTTCGTGCCATGTAAAGAGACTCTTAGATTATACCTTGATCTAAGGGTCCTATCTAGTTAATAAATGATTAACTCCACTCTAATTTCTGGTGGTGGCTCTGAAAGTAATGACTCTTAGGTTTGTTCTTCAAATTTTTTGTTAATAAATGATTAACTCCACTCTAATTTCTGGTGCAGGTTATCAGTGGCATAAATATGGGCAATAACTGTGGTCATCGCATGTCAGTATACTTCTTGCTCTGTTCTCTGCTTGCCTTTTTCATGTGTGTAATAATCTTATAAGTTGTTACTCAAGATTTAAGCACCTCACTAAAACAAAATGCCACTCTCATTACTCGTATTTGGACGATATGTTTTGTAATTACATTGGCATTTGCCTTTCATTACCAGTATCTGCATGACTGCGTGCACAATAAATAAGTTGCCATGTTCAAAATGAAGAGTAGTGTGTACGGAAATGTCAGATCAGAAACTGAGCCTGGTGCAGCTTTGAGCTGTGTAGT
Organism: Kitagawia praeruptora; assembly: GCA_037693485.1. Taxonomy (NCBI): domain Eukaryota; kingdom Viridiplantae; phylum Streptophyta; class Magnoliopsida; order Apiales; family Apiaceae; genus Kitagawia; species Kitagawia praeruptora. Next base: position 20,285,474 of record CM075351.1, on the reverse strand, counting down.
TGGGCTCAAAATTTAACCAACTTAGCATTTTGTAAAGACTTGCATTCGCAAAATTGTTGCTTATTTTCCCTTAGGAGTATATTTCTTTAATTTTAGTTTAGTGCTTTTGTAGATTAAACTAATTCGGGGTTAATTGACACGTCATACTTATCTTGAATTTGTGATATCAAAGACACATAAAATTTTACTAAATACATTTGACATGCTGGTACTTACATATTCGTATCTGCCTTAATCTGCAGGTGCATGATCTGTTGAAATTATACAGTGAACTCGAAGTTCCTCGAGAGCGTTTGCTGTTTAAAATTCCTTCAACTTGGAGAGTGAGTATATGAGAAGTATGAAGTCCTAATATTTTCTTTGAAAACAAAGTACATACATGAAAGTAGATTTTTTTCTAATATCTTCCGCATTTTCTGACTTATCTTGTGCTCAGGGGAATTGAAGCATCAAGATTGTTAGAATCTTAGGGTGTACGTACACGCATGACATTTGCTTAAAGGTAAAAATCCTGATTCCCAACTTTTAACTGTTTTATTTTAAGCTGTCCATATCTAGGTTACTTAAAAGTCTGAGATATTTGCAATTTTATGTTGGTTACCATTAATACCAAACATGTAGCTACTGAAGTTTGGTACGAGCCAAGTTATGCAATATTTTTAAAATATGCATTCCTATTTATTTAGCGTTAGAAACCAGAGTGGGACTTGAAAATAAACAAATAGAATACATATAGATTGGCGTACGTGAGGTTGATTTTTGGTCCAGTGAAAAATGAAGCTATGCTTGCCGAAACCTTACTTGGCCGAAATGTAGATATGCAACTGCAACCTAGCAACAGATGTAAATAGAAGAAGAAAAGGCTTTGTAAACATGCTTTGCTGCAAGGGTTAATCAAGGCCTTAATCACCTCTGATGGATATTTTATTATTATTTGCACAAGATAAGTTAGAAATGTTATTTTGATGGTACTTTGCTCTGTAAAATTTAAGGCATTAGGAGGTTATATGTTGGTTTTGAATAGTGCATGATTTTTCTTTTACGGATATCTCCTCTACCAGGAAATAACATAGGAAGCCTGTGAATTTGTGGTACCAGTTTTTAAAATTTAGTAGAAGTATAACATTTTTGTTCTTGGGAATCTTAACATCAATAATTTACTTTCGGTATCTTACTGTGATGAGTTTGTACCAGTTTAATGAAATGATGATTTGCCATGGTCTCTCTGCTGACAATTAATTTATTTTGGGTACTATCTTCTCAGGTTCCATCAGCTGCCTGAAGTCGACCAAGAAAAACGTAGCTGTCGTAGACGTCTAGTCGGCCATAATGAGCGTCGAAGGAAGCCACAAGTGCATCCAATTTTTTGATCTTTTTAGTTTCATCCCTCCATTGTTCACTAGATTTTTTTTGATATTACATTGTTTACTAGAATTTATATCTTATATTTATTCCTTGTTATTGTGAGATATTGATTTTATGAAACTTGTTGATATTCGTGTTTTATTTCGGTTAAAGTAATTCGACTTCTTAGTACAACTTTTGTTGGGATGTTGTGATTGGTGTTGGCATGTATATTTCTATTTGCGTTGTGCATTTTATTTTTCTATATTTTTTGTTTTAAAAATTATGATTATTACAGGGGAAGAAAACTAAAAAAAAACTGATATATGCTTGCATAGCGTTTCTAGAAGTGCTATCTAGACAAGAACATGCGTTTAGGAAACACTTACTTATATAGCGCTTTTGAAAATGCTATGAAAGAGCTGCACTTACAGAATGGCAAAAAAAAACTCTATATAAGTCACTCTCACTTCAATAGCGGCTACTTAGAAAGCGTTTAAAAACGCTATGTAAGAGCTAAAAAAAACGCTATCTAAGTGCAAATCTGTAGTAGTGTGTGTGCAAGTGGTTCTATTTGTATACATTTTAGAAGGAAAGTAACGGTCACAATTAAAGCAGTATCATTAATGATTACTTAAGACATTTTAACCATATTCATCAACCAAAACTCATCAGTTACCAATCTAAAAATCGCCCTTTTTTATAGCATAAATCAAATTTTATATATTTTAAAAAAATCTAGGATAATACAAACTACCCTCCTTAAAAGAATTTGGTCCCCAAATTCTCCAAAATTTCGTATAATCAAAATTTTAAAAAAATTAAGATCAACATCTTAAATAACGCGAGCTACCTACAGGTCACGCCTAAAGGCAGTCTACAGGAAATTAACCTAGAGCTCTGATACCATCTGTAACATCCCGCACTTTTTTCGAATGTTAGTTCGAGCCAAAATAATAATACAAAATTTAATCTCGAAAATTCTAACTGAAACTATTACAATTCTATTACAAGTTAAGTCACATAACACGTAAGCGCAACTATCCAAAAATATTTGACACGATCTACATAAAATTCCAACTACAAGCTCCCCGCAAAACCAATGAACCGAACAAAACCTGAAATATTAAAAGAGTGAGCTAACAAGCCCAGCAAGTAAACTAACCAAACAAACCAGTGGATCAAATCCAATAAATAAAATATAGCATAAAACGATAATAATATTCAGAATTTCATAACTCACGAAACAATAACTTTTTAACCACCAGACTAACTAAGGTCACTACAAACCGGTGATACGGTCCAGAAGTTCAGAAGTCACTATAAACCGGTGACGCGATCCAGAATTTAGTATTGCGTCCCTCACTAAGGTATCAGAAGTTGCACATAAGTGCGCCCTAGAGAGGTATCAGAATTTAGTTCCGGAACTATGCGCAGATACTAAGAGGTTCAGATCATAGATTCAACTGGGGTCTCAAAGCTCGTATATTCTTATAAAAGTCAAAATCATACTCTTCAAAATAATAGCACTTGATCCAGATTTTTGTATCAATAAAATAGAGCGAAATCAAAATAAAATATAATTTCAGAATTTAATACATATAAATGTAATTTTCAAAAATACTGAAAAATTCGGATAGAAAACTTACCTAAAAAATGCTATTAACCACTTAACATTGGAACCTAACATTAAAACAAATTAAAAACAATGAAATAATAAACATGGTAATTAAACACACTCATGCTATAGGTTAAACCAATGATATACAATACTTTACAACCAAACATTGCTAGTCAAGTCAATTATAGAAGTATGTACCCTGCCTCTAATAATAATTTTAATAACTAGTAATACCCACCAGGCTGCCACTCGGACTATTAACAAGATACACTAAGAAATCAAGGTTTCAAAAGAACCAAAGCAGTAGATTTATAAAAAATACCAACCGTGCATGCATGAGCATAGTCCACACATAATATTTCAAGATTGATTTGCTTATATACTTGGAAAATATCTTGTTAACACAAGACACAAATGATCACAAAGATACCACTTATTGATTTGCCATAATTAGTAGAGATTCTTTTTATTAAAAAAATTCACATATAACAACCAAGATTTTCTATAATTCTACCCTTAAACTAATATGTTTGATATAATTTATGTGAGATTCTAATAATTTTAGTATAGAAACATATAATATAAGTATCACATTTAAACATAATAGCAGAGTCCGAAAACACTACTTAAACATATGAAAGATTTCAAATAAGATTTACAGAGACATAAAATTTTGCACATGCGAGTCCTAGCATTAGTATGAGTTCGTTGACCGCGTAATGGCAATCCATCTTGATGACGAATTCCACGATTTCAAGAAATAGAAATGAATCGTCCGATGTCTGCTCGTTCTCCCCTCTTCAATTCCCAAAGATTAGAGGCATGAATTTTGTATATATATATATATGGATATAAAAATCAAGAGTTACCATAATTCTAAACTTGAGCAAACATGTTAGAGATTTTGTGGCAGTACATCATACACAATTTAACACATAATACTATTTTTGAACAATTCCAAAAATGAAAGCCAAACTAAAACAAATAGCAAAATAAGCACGCATGATTATAACAAGAAAGTGAACCCAAAATTACCCCAATGAAAGATTGAAACTGACGTGTCCTCTCTCAAAATTTTCGTAAAATCTTCCTCTCTCTTTAGTAAAAACCTTTGTCCATCATTTTTTTTACATGGTATGTGCAAGTGGTTCTATTTGTATACATTTTAGAAGGAAAGTAACGGTCACAATTAAAGCAGTATCATTAATGATTACTTAAGACATTTTAACCATATTCATCAACCAAAACTCATCAGTTACCAATCTAAAAATCGCCCTTTTTTTATAGCATAAATCAAATTTTATATATTTTTAAAAAAATCTAGAATATTACACTAAAACCCCACCTATAAATACATAATAAGCGCACTAGCCTAAAACCCTCGTGTTACAATATTTTCTTGCAGCCGCTGTCTACATTTCTTTCTCTCGTCTTCTCAAAGATTCAAGTCAAACCCCCTCTTCCCTTTAATCAGTAAAATGGCCTTCAATGGTGTTCTTGCAAACGATTAACAACGATCCCACAATTATTGCAAGACAGTAAGTCTTTCTTTTAATCCCCCTTGTCTTTTTGTATGTTTTTGTTAATTCATTTATTGGATTTGTGTGTACATCTGTATCTATGTGTGTGTGTTGGTTGTACAAGTATTAGTGATTTGTTGTTGGTTTTGTGTATTTATTTATTTATTTATTTCGTTGATGTTGAATTTATTTGTGCTGTGGGGTTTTCTGATGAATTGATTTTGTATTTGTTTAGTCTCTTACTGATATTAATAAATGATGATGATGTTTAGTCTTGTGTGCCTTAATTGGGGTTTAAAAAGTCAAGGGCTGGCTTGTTTTTTTTTCTCGAGATTTATTAATTTTGTTGGTGTTTGAATGTTGAAGTGAAGGAATGTAGAGATGTCATGCTTATATATTTTCTTAGACAATGACATTTTAATTTTCACCTGTCGTGTTATCTACTAATGAAACTTTCTCTCAGGTATCAGTTGGATCATTGTCGGAAAGCTTTGGGAGAAAACATTGTAGCCTATTTAGGAACAGGCGCTGCCAAGACTCACATTGCTGTTCTACTAATCCATGAAATGCGGCACTTAGTTAGGAATCCCTATAAAGACGTATGTGTCTTTCTAGCTCCTATAGTTGCTCTGATCTCGTTGAGCAGGTGACCCATATTTCTTCTTTCAGTTATCTTTTATTGTACATCTTTTTATTTCTTTATCAACCGAAGACTGATCCAGATACTAGTATACTGTGTATTTGATTTGAAATTCCTTCTGTTTAAATGTGACCTTTTGTGGTGCTTCGATTATTAATTATTTCATGTCTTGACATGTGTTTGTATATATGTAAAGCAAGCCAAAGTCATTAAGGACTTAGTTGACGTTAAAGTTGGGATCTACTCTGGGATGTCTTTGCACTTCAAGGGCCATGCCTATTGGGAGAAAAAGTTAGAACAACATGAGGTTTGCCTCATTTCTATGTTACCAAAATTTATTGTCCCATTCATCATTAGAAAGATCCATTGGAAGTACTTTATAACAGAATGTTTGGGGGATTATAAAACGAAAATGTGGTTGCTAATGTTGTTAAAATGTGATTTTGGCCAACGAAGGTATACAATAAAATGCTTAACCTATGATTATGCATGTGCAGGTCCTTGTCATGACACCAACCGTAATTTTACAAAGCTTATTGCAATGCCATATCAGGATTGAACGGATTACGCTCCAAATATTTGATGAATGCCATCATGCACAGGCTAGAAGCAATCATCCTTATGCTAAAATCATGAAGGTAAAAAAAGTTTTATCTATTGATATTATTGCTTCGGCATCTCACACATTTGATGTATCCTAGCAGAATTGTACCAGAGCTAATGGCAACTAACAAGCCATCTTATGTGGTGCAAGAAGCTCCTCCTTCTGTCGATCATGTCCGTTAGTTTCAAGAGCTTTATGATAAGGAAATGAAAAAATGGCGTGCAATAACATCTGCTTTGCCTGGAGTCAATCATATTCCTCCCCCAGACACAAGTACAACTCAAGAATTCTTTGTTGCTTCTTCTGCATCCAAAATAGCTCCGAGTATTGGAGCTAGTGGATCTGACAATTCAACTATTGCCAATTCCACTAGCTCCAATACTCGGAGCTATTTTGGATGTAGAAGCTCCAAAGAATTCTGGAGTTGTACTCTTGTCTGGGGGAGGAATATGATTGACTCCAGCTGGCGGAGCAGATCTCATTGCACGCTATTTTTCCATTTCCTTGTCGTAAAGCTCTTGAAAGTAACGGACATGATCGACAGAAGGAGGAGCTTCCTGCACCACATAAGATGGCTTGTTAGTTGCCATTAGCTCTGGTACAATTCTGCTAGGATTCATCAAATGTGTGAGATGCCGAAGCAATAATATAAAGAGATAAACTTTTTTTACCTTCATGATTTGAGCATAAGGATGATTGCTTCCAGCCTGTGCATGATGGCATTCATCAAATATTAGAATTGCATGCAATCCATTCCGTCCTGATATAGCATTGCGATAAGCTCTGATATAGCATTGTCGAGCATTGTAGTAGCAGAAAAGTGGTACTTACACAATTACAACTTTATTTAGAAATTGAAATGCTTTTTGATAAATTCATAATGTGATTAATTGATGTACGGGTTATAGTTTGACTTTACTCATCCCAAAAGAAGTATGTGACTTTACTCATCCAAAAGAAGTATATGCATTAAATTCCTTGTTTTTCGGCATCTAAATTTGTTGGTTGCAAATAAAGTTGCAAAGGAAGGACTTGATATTCAAACCTGCTGCCTTGTAGTAAGGTTTGATCTTCCTGAATTCAATCACGGGGACGTGCACGCATGCCGCAATCGGAATATGCGTTTCTGGTCGACAGGTACTTCTTCAACCATATGTTTATTAATACTCCTTAATTCATTTTTGCACACCCAAATAATAATAATAATAATGATAATTTATATCCTATATATAATAAGCATAAGGTAGATATTTGGTTGGCTATACTACCGAGAAAAGAATAACCACCATTGGATCGATATTAAATATTAAATTAAATCAACGGTCAAGATTATTTTAAGATTATATTATATTATAAAAGATTATATTCATTGCATCCTCGAAAAGAATAACCACCATTGGATGATATTAAATGTTAAATTAAATCAACGGTGAAGATTATTTTAAGATTATAAAAGATTATATTCATTGGATCGATATTAAATTAAATTTTATATCCTATATATAATAAGCATAAGGTAGATATTTGGTTGGCTATACTACCGCTAAAAGAATAACCACCATTGGGTCGATATTAAATTAAATCAACAGTCAAGATTATTTTAAGATTATATTATATTATAAAAAATTTCATACTCATTGGATCGATATTAAATTAAATCAATGGTCAAGATTATATTAAGATTATATTATAAAAGATTATATTATAATTAACTTCTAATGCAGTTTCAAAAAAAAAAACTTCTAATCAAAAGTGATAACGACTATTTTGTATGTAAAAGAACTCAACTGGAAAGCTAAAGTACAGTCAATTACTCAATTACTGCCCGGTCAAATACGGTCAAATAGTCAAAATAATCCAATATTGCATTTGCCAAAATTCTATTTTTTTAAAAAAAATCTAAGAATACAACTTTATAAAAAAACACAAATTAATTTATATACAACCTGATTTTTTCATATTATTTAAAAACATGTTAAATAATGTATTTGTACAAATTCCTTTTTTTAAAAAAAAATATGATAACACAACTTTAAAAAAAAAACAAACTAATGTTTTCTTCAATTAATATAAATCATCTTATTAACTTTTCTAATAAGATATCTAAAAGGATAGGAACATCTAATACTAAATAGAAAAGGAGATATAATGTATAATCACAATTCCAGTAATTGTTGGGAAATGGAATTGATTATGAGAATTAGACAGAATGCAAAAACTCATAAAGAAAAAGGCTTAACCAAAAAAAACTTAAGAAATTAAAAAGACCAATTATTAGCACTTTCACGTGAAAAGAAAGTAGAGGAGCATTAAAAACTTGAACTTCCAGTTAGCATCTTTATTGATAATTGGTAATTTCTTTAACATAGATTAATATACATATATACATAAATTTTATGTTCAATCTTAATTGACTCTTTATGTATAATAATTTCATCATAAGATTATGTGATTCATTTAATGAAAAAGGATGATAATCATAAAATAGGACAAATTGAATAAATATATTCTACAAAAAATTAACATTTAAATAAAATAATTTATAAGTTTAATAGTGAATTCCGTGCATCGGGTCATAGGCTAGTAATAATAATAATAATAATAATAATAATAATAATAATAATAATAATAATAATAATAATAATAATAATAATAATAATAATAATAATAATAATAATAATAATAATAATAATAATAATAATAATTGTGTTGTACTGTATGTCATAGTGGCAATGAGAAAGAGGTAAAACTGATAAACAGTTTTAACAAAGCTGAAGAAAGAATAAACCAAGATATCAAATTCAGGACATCTACTGGCACGGTTTCTAATTTGGAAGAAAAAACGTACATAGTAGAAGTGACGGGTGCCACAAAAAGTTCTACAAGTAGCATTTCATTGCTTTACCACTACTGCTGACAACTTCCAAACCATAAGTGCGGTTTTATATTTTTTTGATTGGTTTTTTATTTTGCTGTCATGACATATACATGTAGGAGAACTGGACATTGTGAGCTGGCAACTGTTGGTTATTATTTTTTAATTCAGGCAGATTCTTTGAGCCCAAGGCAGAGATCTCGTACTTAAATGAGGAAGCTAGATGGAACTGTCTGCCAAAAAATTCTTCCCTCCAATGCTCCAATACATCAAGTTTTAGGTGCACCTCAATCTTCTAAGAATGCAGCAAAGAGAGATGCGTGCTTGGAAGCTTGTAAACAATTACATCAGTTGGGTGCCCCAACCAACTATCTCTTGCCTGAACATGATGATGAAAATGAGGACCTGCAGGAATCATCATTAGATTCTGAATGCTCTGATGGTCAGCGCAACTGAACGCTCTATTGTTCAGTGCTGGATTATTTTTATTCTTATACTGTAGCCTGAGTATTTAAATTATTTTTTATTTGCAGACGAGGATACAGGAAGAGAACTCCATCAAATGCTTGTTCCCGCTGTCCTCAGAGAGCCATGGAGTAAGGCAGAGAAGCCTGTCAACCTCAGCTCTTACTTTGTGAAGTTTAGACCGCATCCAGCAGATAGAGATTATAGACCATTTGGCCTGTTTGTGAAAGTAACCCTATAGCTAGTTAATATTAATTTTAGTAACAGTTAATATTTTTTTTTTTGAAACAAGTAACAGTTAATATTAATTGATATTTGGGTCATGGTGTAGCTCATTTGTTAGATGAGGACTATGCCGGTTCGATTTTCTCCTACCGCATGTATATACTAAAATAATAAAATCACTGTGGCAAAAAAAATATTAATTGATATTTTGCATTTTACAATTACTAGATGATAACCGTGTTTCGAGAGAATATATTTTAATTGATTACTAATTTATTATTTTGCTTGATAATAAAATTTTATATTATTTTGTATTATAATTTTAAAAATAATACTAAAACTTTTGGCTTATTTTTGCTATAGATACATTATGTTTTCTATATATAGTTAATAACTAAAAATTTTCAAGTACTCTATTCAATGAAAAATTATTAATGTTATCCAACAAAATTATGAAAATATAATATTTTACTTATTTTTAGCATATTTAAATAATTAAATCAAGATTTATTTAATTATATTTGTATCTAAGTAATAAGATAATCAATGAGCGCGATTAAATGGCTGAAGTGGTAAGGAATTGATCAACATTTATTTAATTATATTTGTATCTAAGTAATAAGATAATCAATGAGCGCTATTAAATGGCTGAAGTGGTAAGGAATTGTCTCTGGTCGTTCAAGGTCCTGAGTAGGCCTAATTATTTTTTAAAAAAATACAAAATAATTAATTATTTTATTATCTAAATAAATAATGGATTTTAATAAGATTCATAGTCTCCTCCTTCCTTCTTATACTGATTACCAAGAGGTTGAAATCCGATTTGATTAAAAAAAAGCTTTTTCAACCGAAAAATCATCATTTATTTACTTTAATCATTAAATTTGATAGAGAATCGGGATCAAGTTTAAATTGGAAAGGCCTCTCTTTATTTTCAGAAAATACCTTCTAAAATTGCAATTATTAAAAAAAAAATATTTGTGCAACTCAATAGATTATGATTAAAAAAATTGTAATTACAACAAATTGCCAACAATTTTAGAAGATACAAATATAAAGTGTTTCATCAAACAAAAAAAATTTAACTACTCAAAATTTTGCTTCCTTTTTTTACACGACCCTAAGAATTATAAAGAATGTGTAAAAAAAATTATACTCCAATGGGATTTTAAAATTAATTACCTTAAATAAGAATTATAAAGAATGTGTAAAAAAAATTATACTCCAATGGGACAAAACTGTTATCTATAATTATAGATAATCTGTTGATGTTGGCTATATTTGTGGAACCTCTAGAGACCTGTAGTGAATTGTCACATCACTTATTTATACATTAAAATTATATATTCCATTAATAACAACTTGAAATATTAATAACATACCATTTTTAAAATATAGACAATCAACCCTTGGAACATAATGTCTTACAGGTTCGACAAATTTTACATAATCAATATTTTATGTAATTTAGCCAATCATTTTTAGTTAACGCTATGCTCTAACTATTGTTGCACATATGACACTCTAATACAATGTAATCTACTCCCTATTCCATTTCCCTGCGAATCTTCCAAGAAAATGGCGGACTCGTCAATATATAATTACCAACTCATCATTACCAAACCCTTCACTTGGCCACTTCCAAAACCTCCTTGATTTCGTCATCACCATCGTCAGGTTCATCATGGCTGTTATGCTAGTTAAAATATTAAATCTCAAATTTGATGTCTCTAACTGAAAATAAAACATAAAACAAATCACATAAAATCTTGTTTTTTTTAACTAAAAGTTCCATATCAACTTTAACCTACTTCTTTAGTTCACAAAATGCGCACAAGAGGCTGAATATTTACGCCAATTTCTGAAGGATATTCCGAGATGGCCGAAGCCTGTGACTGCAATAGGACTGCACTGTGATAGTCAGTCTGCTATTGGCAGGGCACAGAGCATAATGTATAATGGAAAGTCCCGTCACATTCGACGACGACATAGTTCCATTAGACAGTTAATGTCAACCGGAATTATCACTATTGACTTTATATCGTTTAAGGATAATATCGCGGATCCGCTAACCAAAGGGTTATCTAGAGAACTGGTTGACAAATCATCGAGAGGGATGGGCCTTAAGCCTATTGCTTAACGGCGTCATGGTGGACACCCAACCATTGCTGACTGGAGGTCCCAAAAACTTGGTTCAATGGGCCAACTAAATCATGATGACCAAATCACTGTGGGGGTAACCCCTGGCCTATTCCTATGATGAGAAACAGTGAGACCCGTAAGGTATGAGGGTAAGCTATTAAGATTTTAATGAGCTTTCGGTGAATACATGGAGTTCAAGATTTGAACGCATGGAATTCAGTTGAGTAAATGCGGGTCATTCTATAAGATAAAGATCACCTATGTGGGAGAGAAGTTGGGCCACTTCAAAGGAGAATTGCGAGGCACAATTCTTTAGAAACTCCTGCAGAACCAGGACGATGTTCCATGGCCAAAATGGATATAATCATGAGAGCTGAATGAGTCAGAAAGGGTATAGTGATAAGTATATCATCGTTTACACAAACGGTCGAACAGTTCAAAGACAAGCAAGTCTACTGTCTACTAGTAAAGTCGGTATGCTTACTCAAGTGAAGGTTCAAGGAGCATTCTCTACCTATCGTATGCTATATCTGATCGAAGAATTCTATCACCAAACCAAACTCCGTGTCTGTCTATCTGGTTTGTGCTACTACATTATCAATCTCATCCATGTGGGGGATTGTTGTAAAATGTGGGTTTTAGCCCCACATTGACTAATCATTTTGAGCCTAGTTTTGAGTGGTCGTTATTGCGTGTGCGCAATGGGTGATGCTTGGATTATGTTCTCCTCCGAGAGAGTTTTCCGAGGCATGTTTAATTACTCAAAATGGTTAAGGGATGAATGAGATATGATAGCTCAAAGATGGTCCCTTAAGAGTGGAAATTTTGTTTAGATAATGGAAGTCCCACATTGAAATGGAAAAGGAGTTTCCATGACTTTATATAGTACAACACTTAAGTAGTGTTCACTTGTGTTGGCTAAGTGTTGCTCCATCTCCTACGCGGGCGCGCAGGGGGGGTGCGAATTGTGGGCTTTCGAGGGGAAAACCGAGGCTTCGTAAGCCTTCGCGCTTTCCGCGTGTGCGACCTGCGGACACGAATTCAGCAGAAAATTGGGCCGGCTAAACCCGGACTAGTTTTGCTATTTTTATTATTTCCACTGGGCTTAAAATAAATAAATCAAAATCTGTTTTGATTAATACGATCAAAATCTATTTTGATTAATTCGAATAAATTAGAATCGGTTTGATTGATTTGATAAAATCCGAGATATGATTTAATTGCAGATATTGAGTAGTGCACAAGTCTTATCTCTAATCTTATCGTTACCGCCTATTTTAATTAACGCGTTAATTATTTTAGGAAGTTGTGTAGCGAACAAGGTTTGTCAAACCTATAAATACCCCCCATAGGGTCTAGGTTTTATCATCTCATTCGCAGCCTAAACACATCCAATACCTCTCTCTCCCTGGTGATAGTTTCTTGCTCGTTTTTGCTCGCCGAAGGTGTCGTTCTCTGCAACGCCATCGTTCTCTCGTTTTATCCTGGGAGGCTATCGTTTTCACACACACGGTGAGAGGCGAAATAGCTTTAAGGAGACAGCTCTTCCGCTGGACTCGAGATTCTCTTATATCCTTCTGTTCTGTCACTTATTTGTCTATTCAACGTTATACACCGATTTGTTATTCGCACACATATTGTTATTTCTCACAGATTGTTTCACAATAATAATAATAATAATTGTGTTGTACGGTAATAATTGTGTTGTACGGTATGTCAAATTCAGAACATCTACCGGCACGGTTTCTAATTTGGAAGAAAAAACGTACAGAGTAGAAGTGACGGGTGCCACAAAAAGTTCTACAAGTAGCATTTCATTGCTTTACCACTACTGCTGACAACTTCCAAACCAGAGTGCGGTTTTATATTTTTTTGATTGGTTTTTTATTTTGCTGTCATGACATATACATGTAGGAGAACTGGACATTGTGAGCTGGCAACTGTTGGTTATTATTTTTTAATTCAGGCAGATTCTTTGAGCCCAAGGCAGAGATCTCGTACTTAAATGAGGAAGCTAGATGGAACTGTCTGCCAAAAAATTCTTCCCTCCAATGCTCCAATACATCAAGTTTTGGGTGCACCTCAATCTTCTAAGAATGCAGCAAAGAGAGATGCGTGCTTGGAAGCTTGTAAACAATTACATCAGTTGGGTGCCCCAACCAACTATCTCTTGCCTGAACATGATGATGAAAATGAGGACCTGCAGGAATCATCATCAGATTCTGAATGCTATGATGGTCAGCGTAACTTAACGCTCTATTGTTCGGTGCTGGATTATTTTTATTCTTATACTGCAGCCTGAGTATTTAAATTATTTTTTATTTGCAGAGGAGGATACAGGAAGAGAACTCCATCAAATGCTTGTTCCCGCTGTCCTCAGAGAGCCATGGAGTAAGGCAGAGAATCCTGTCAACCTCAGCTCTTACTTTGTGAAGTTTAGACGGCATCCAGCAGAAAGAGATTATAGACCATTTGGCCTGTTTGTGAAAGTAACCTGTGCTTTGCGGCTATAAGCTAGTTAATATTAATTTTAGTAACAGTTAATATTTTTTTTTGAAACTAGTAACAGTTAATATTAATTGATATTTGGGTGATGGTGTAGCTCATTTGTTAAATGAGGACTATGCCTTATAGGTTCGATTCTCTCTGTATCAGAACAAGATACTAAAATAATAAAATCACTGTGGCAAAAAAATATTAATTGATATTTTGCATTTTACAATTACTAGATGATAACTCGTGTTTCGAGAGAATATATTTTAATTCATCATTAATATATTATTTTGCTTGATAATAAAATTTTATATTATTTTGTATTATAATATTAAAAATATTACTAAAACTTTTGGCTTATTTTTGCTATAGTTACATTATGTTTTCTATATATAGTTAATAACTAAAAATTTTCAAGTACTCTATTCAATGAAAAATTATTAGTGTTATCCAACAAAATTATGAAAATATAATATTTTACTTACTTTTAGCATACTTAAATAATTAAATCAACATTTATTTAATTATATTTGTATCTAAGTAATAAGATAATCAATGAGCGCGATTAAATGGCTGAAGTGGTAAGGAATTGATCAACATTTATTTAATTATATTTGTATCTAATTAATAAGATAATCAAAATGGGCGCGATTAAATGGCTGAAGTGGTAAGGAATTGTCTCTGGTCATTCCAGGTCGTGAGTAGGTCTAATTATTTTTAAAAAAAATACAAAATAATTAATTATATTTATTATCTAAATAAATAATGGATTTTAATAAGATTCATAGTCTCCTCCTTCTTATACTGATTACCAAGAGGTTGAAATCGGATTTGATTAAAAAAAGAAAAACTTTTTTCAACCAAAAAATCATCATTTGATTTACTTTAATGAGTAAATTTGATAGAGAATCGGGATCAAGTTTAAATTGGAAAGGCCTCTCTTTATTTTCAGAAAATACCTTCTAAAATTGCAATTATTAAATAAAAAAATATTTGTGCAACTCAACATATTATGATTAAAAAAATTGTAATTACAACAAAATGCCAACAATTTTAGAAGATACAAATATAAAGTGTTTCATCAAACAAAATTTTTTTAACTACTCAAAATTTTGCTTGCTTTTTTAACATGACTAACTATTGTTGCACATATGG
This sequence comes from Kitagawia praeruptora, assembly GCA_037693485.1. Taxonomy (NCBI): domain Eukaryota; kingdom Viridiplantae; phylum Streptophyta; class Magnoliopsida; order Apiales; family Apiaceae; genus Kitagawia; species Kitagawia praeruptora. The sequence continues at coordinate 20,270,390 of CM075351.1, read as the reverse complement.
CACTCTAATACAATGTAATCTACTCCCTATTCCATTTCCCTGCTAATCTTCCAAGAAAATGGCGGACTCGTCAATATATAATTACCAACTCATCATTACCAAAACCTTCACTTGGCCACTTCCAAAACCTGCTTGATTTCGTCATCACCATCCTCAGGTTCAGCATGGCTATTATGCTAGTTAAAATATTAAATCTCAAATTTCATGTCTCTAACTGAAAATAAAACATAAAACAAATCACATAAAATCTTGTTTTTTTTAACTAAAAGTTCCATATCAACTTTAACATACTTCTTTAGTTCACAAAATTTCTCTTTTAGGGCTACGAATCTCTCCATCATTACAATAAAACTAAATCCACTTTATCAACTAAATCCACTTTAACCTAAAAAATTTGCTTGCACGGCTTTAACATGATTAACTATTGTTGCCCATTTGGCATTCAATAATTATGATCTCGTCATCACCACCAAAACCTTCACTTAATTGGCCGCTTCCAAAGTCACCTTGATTTCGTCATCACCATCCTCAAGTTCACATTTATCCACCAACTCATCCTCATTACGATTTTCCTCGCTAGGATCTTGGTACTCAATTGGATCCTCCCCCGAATTCGGGTCATCAGCTTCCAAATTCTCGAAATCCTCCTCCCAAGAAGTCCAAACACATTATATACTATATATAAGTAGCGTAAGGAGATTTACTTGGTTGGTCGTCATCAGGTCGTCAGGGCTAAAAAAGTAAATTTGTTAGAAATTAGAAATGGGTCTGAGAACGAGTTTAGAAATCGGTCAGAGAATGAGTTGGACCAGAGTATTGATTTAAAAGATCAGCTAAAACTATGCTACCAAATAACTAATTAATGCTATTTTTAATTTAACGAACAATATGCTACCAAATAACTAGTTAATGAAATTTTTAATTTAACAAACAAGCAGATAAAAAATGGAAGCACTAAAATAACAAATGATAAAACAAAAAAATTGAAGTTTGAGAATATTATTGTTAACTAAAATTAATACAAAGATATTTTAGACTAAAGTTTAAAATATAATTAAAAAAACCTTACCTCATAAAAAAGTTTCAAGAAAACCTAACTTTTTAAAAAAATTAAGTCATAAAAAAATTTTACTTTTAGATTTTACAAAAAACGTGTTTAAAATTTATACTAAGAAAAGTCAACACAAATTAATAAATAAAAATTTTATTATTTTGCAAAGATTCTATATTCGGTACCAAAGTTGTAATAAATTAAAAAATAATCCGAAAATCCAAAATAAAATAATTTATAGAGAATCTAAATGTTATAATCACAAAATATCCAATAATAATTTAAAAGTAATAAATTTCATCAACAATAAAATTTAAAGTAAATTAATAAAGACTAAAACTAATAAAATATTCATCATCAAATTAATTAATTATTATTATAAGTTAACATATTTTTCGTACTAACTTTAGCATATATATATAAGTACAAAATACATGCATATTATTAATTTATTATCATTAAATGTAAAAAAATAATTCAAAATGTTATAAAAAATACTTTTAACAAAAAAATCATAACAAAAAATATATTATAAAATATTAATAAAGTAACCGTGCATTGCGCTAATTATAATGAAATACAAGTACTAGTAGTATTCCAAAAATCAACTTTCTCATCATTGATCAGCAAATTAACGTGGGAATTACTAAAATAAGGCAAGAGGCCAAGGACAAGCACGGATGATGCTCATGTGGACACTCCTAACAACTGACCGCTTCTTACCTAAGCCCAGACTATGCACATAACTTATGTTCTATCTATACGATATACGGCCCATATTGCCACTCGCGTGCTAAAACCCCACCTATAAATACATAATAAGCGCACTTCCCCAAAACCCTCGTGTTATACTATTTTCTTGCAGCCGCTGTCTACATTTCTTTCTCTCTTGTCCTCTCAAAGCTTCAAGTCAAACCCTCTCTTCCGTTTAATCAGCAAAATGGCCTTCAATGGTGTTCTTGCAAACGATTAACAAATATCCCACAATTATTGCAAGACAGTAAGTCTTTCTTTTAATCCCCCTTGTCTTTTTTTATGATTTTGTGTTTTTGTTAATTCATTTCTTGGATTTGTGTGTACATCTGTATTTATGTGTGTGTTGGTTGTACATGTATTAGTGATTTGTTGTTGGTTGTGTGTATTTATTTATTTACTCCCTCCGTTTCAAATTAGTATTTCACTTTCAAAAAATTACGCATATTAAGAGACTCAAATATTAATGATCTAATTCCATAGTTACCCATATTTATTGCATTGGTTAGATAAATAAGTACATAAAGTCAATCTTGGAAATTAAAACTCAAGGATAATATGGGAAGTTTAAGTAAAAAATTGTATTGAAAATAGGAATGAAACAACTATTTTGAAACAAAATTTTCTTGAAAGTGGACTACTAATTTGAAACGGAGGGAGTATTTCATTGATGTTGAATTTATTTGTGGTGTGGGGTTCTGGGGTTTTTCGATGAATTGATTTTGTATTTGTTTAGTCTATTACTGATATTAATAAATGATGATGATGTTTAGTCTTGTGTGCCTTAATTGGGGTTTAAAAAGTCAAGGGCTCGCGTGTTTTTTTTTTTCTCAAGATTTATTTATTTTGTTGGTGTTTGAATGTTGAGGTGAAGGAATGTAGAGATGTCATGCTTATATATTTTCTTAGACAATGACATTTTAATTTTCACCTGTCTTGTTATCTACTAATGAAACTTTCTCTCAGGTCCAGCTGGATCTCTGTCGGAAAGCTTTGAGAGAAAACATTGTAGCCTATTTAGGAACAGGCGCTGCCAAAACTCACATTGCTGTTCTACTAATCCATGAAATGCCGCACTTCATAAGGAATCCCCAGAAAGACGTATGTGTCTTTCTAGCTCCTACAGTTGCTCTTGTTGAGCAGGTGACCCATTCTTCTTTTAGTTATCTTTTATTTTACATCCTTTTATTTGTTTATCAACCAAAGACTGATCCAGATACCAGTATACTGTGTATTTGATTTGAAATTCCTTCTCTTTAAACGCGACCTTGTACTTTTACAGAGCTTATCGCACTGCCATATCAGGATTGAATGGATTGCGCTCCAAATATTTGATGAATGCCATCATGCACACGCTGGAAGCAATCATCCTTATGCTGAAATCATGAAGGTAAAATTTTTTTATCTATTGATATTATTGCTTCGGCATCTCACACATTTGATGTATCCTAGCAGATTTGTACCAGAGCTAATGGCAACTAACAAGCCATCTTATATGGTGTAAGAAGCTCCTCCTTCTGTCGATCATGTCCGTTACTTTCAAGAGCTTCACGACAAGGAAATGGAAAAATGGCGTGCAATAAGTTCTGCTTTGCCTGGAGTCAATCATGTTCCTCCCCCAGACACAAGTACAACTCAAGAATTCTTTGGTGCTTGTTCTACATCCAAAACAGCTCCAAGTATTGGAGCTAGTGGATCTGATAATTCAACTATTGCCAATTCCACTAGCTTCAATACTCGGAGCTATTTTGGATGCAGAAGAAGCACCAAAGAATTCTTAAGTTGTACTCTTGTCTGGGGGAGGAACATGATTGACTCCAGGCGGAACAGATCTCATTGCACGCCATTTTTCCATTTCCTTGTCGTAAAGCTCTTGAAAGTAACGGACATGATCGACAGAAGAAGGTGCTTCCTGCACCACATAAGATGGCTAGTTAGTTGCCATTAGCTCTGGTACAATTCTGCTAGGATACATCAAATGTGTGAGATGCCGAAGAAATAATATCAAGAGATAAAACTTTTTTTACCTTCATGATTTCAGCATAAGGATGATTGCTTCCAACCTGTGCGCATTCATCAAATATTAGAAGCGCAATCCATTCAATCCTGATTTAGCACTGCGATAAGCTCTGTACAAGTAATCAGAGCACATAACATAAGGCAAGAGGATAAGGACTATCACGCATGATGCTGATGTGGACCCTCCTAACACTTGACCGCTTTTTATGTAAGCCCAGATTATGCACATAACATATGTTATCTGTACGATATTATACGGACCAGATTGCGACTCACGTCCTAAAACCCTAAATGTAACATCCCGCACTTTTTCCGAATGTTAGTTCGAGCCAAAATAATAATACAAAATTTAATCTCGAAAATTCTAACTGAAACTATTACAATTCTATTACAAGTTAAGTCAAATAACACGTAAGCGCAACTATCCAAAAATATTTGACACGATCTACATAAAATTCCAACTACAAGCTCCCCCCAAAACCAACGAACCGAACAAAACCTGAAATATTAAAAGAGTGAGCTAACAAGCCCAGCAAGTAAACTAACCAAACAAACCAGTGGATCAAATCCAATAAATAAAATATAGTATAAAACGATAATAATATTCAGAATTTCATAACTCACGAAACAATAACTTTTTAACCACCAGACTAACTAAGGTCACTACAAACCGGTGACACGGTCCAGAAGTTCAGAAGTCACTATAAACCGGTGACGCGGTCCAGAATTTAGTATTGCGTCCCTCACTAAGGTATCAGAAGTTGTACATAAGTGCGCCCTAGAGAGGTATGAGAATTTAGTTCCGGAACTATGCGCAGATACTAAGAGGTTCAGATTATAGATTCAACTGGGGTCTCAAAGCTCGTATATTCTTATAAAAGTCAAAATCATACTCTTCAAAATAATAGCACTTGATCCAGATTTTTGTATCAATAAAATAGAACGGAATCACAATAAAATATAATTTCAGAATTAATTACATATAAATGTAATTTTCAAAAATACTGAAAAATTCGGATAGAAAACTTACCTCAAAAATGCTATTAACCACTTAACATTGGAACCTAACATTAAAACAAATTAAAAACAATGAAATAATAAACATGGTAATTAAACACACTCATGCTATAGGTTAAACCAATGATATACAATACTTTACAACCAAACGTAACATTGCCAGTCAAGTCAATTATAGAAGTATGTACCCTGCCTCTAATAATAATTTTAATAACTAGTAATACCCACCAGGCTGCCACTCGGACTATTAACAAGATACACTAAGAAATCAAGGTTTCAAAAGAACCAAAGCAGTAGATTTATAAAAAATACCAACCGTGCATGCATGAGCATAGTCCACACATAATATTTCAAGATTGATTTGCTTATATACTTGGAAAATATCTTGTTAACACAAGACACAAATGATCACAAAGATACCACTTATTGATTTGCCATAATTAGTAGAGATTCTTTTTATTAAAAAAATTCACATATAACAACCAAGATTTTCTATAATTCTACCCTTAAACTAATATGTTTGATATAATTTATGTGAGATTCTAATAATTTTAGTATAGAAACATATAATATAAGTATCACATTTAAACATAATAGCAGAGTCCGAAAACACTACTTAAACATATGAAAGATTTCAAATAAGATTTACAGAGACATAAAATTTTGCACATGCGAGTCCTAGCATTAGTATGAGTTCGTTGACCGCGTAATGGCAATCCATCTTGATGACGAATTCCACGATTTCAAGAAATAGAAATGAATCGTCCGATGTCTGCTCGTTCTCCCCTCTTCAATTCCCAAAGATTAGAGGCATGAATTTTGTATATATATATATATGGATATAAAAATCAAGAGTTACCATAATTCTAAACTTGAGCAAACATGTTAGAGATTTTGTGGCAGTACATCATACACAATTTAACACATAATACTATTTTTGAACAATTCCAAAAATGAAAGCCAAACTAAAACAAATAGCAAAATAAGGATGCATGATTATAACAAGAAAGTGAACCAAAAATTACCCCAATGAAAGATTGAAACTGACGTGTCCTCACTCAAAATTTTCATAAAATCTTCCTCTCTCTTTAGTAAAAACCTTTGCCCATCATTTTTTTTTACATGGTGTCACTACTACAAAACTGAACTTAGGATATACCACTTAGATAGCGTTTTTCCAGAAGCGTTATTGAAGTGCATTACTTGAATAGCGTTTTTTAGAAAAGCATAATGTAAGTTAATAAATAAAAAAACAAAATTAAACAAAAAATAAAAAATATATACTACAATAGCGGTTAAGTAAAAAACGCTATTGTAGCTTGCACTTCAATACCATTTTCCAGACACGCTATCTAAGTTACCGTATTTTAAGAAATATATATTTATTTTTTATTTATAATTTAACACTAAAACACGAAAAAAATCAATCGCGTCAATAATTTTAGGGCATAACCTCCTCTCTCAGCCTCAGCCGCTCACGTCGCCGCTCACCCTCGCCACTCTCAACACCCTCTCGCCGCTATTACACCCTCTGTTCTGAACCTCGATCTGTTCTCTATCTCTGTTCGATTTGGGATTAAAGATTAATTTGACTGAGGTTTCATCTCTTAACTCTCTCTCTCTGCTGTGACACACCTCTCTCACTCTCGCTGCTCTCTCACTCTCGCTGCTGTGACCTCTCGCTCTCCCGCCGCTCTGACCTCTCTCTTCCTCCCTGACCCCTCTCTCCCTCCCTCTAATTTCACAACCCATCTCTGATTTGATAAAATTCCTAATTAGAAACTATAGAATTAGAAACTACCATTCAGTTTTCAATCTCCAGAGGTTGATTCACTCTCTCTCTCTCTCTCTCTCTCTCTCCCCAGTACGGCATCGACATCGAGAAGCTCTACCAGTACGGCGAATGCCTCAACGAAGCCACCGATAAGGCTCAGGTAACTTATTATCTCTGCGAAGACGAGGAGCTCGGGGTTTGTACCTCCACACTTGTTTTCGTATATCTGTACTTTTATGTTATGTGCGTGTGTTTGTTTATATATGTTCGTGTTTGTGATTTATGATTTAGCTCTAGTGTTATGTTTATAATCGTCCTTGTTTTAAAATAACTGAGTTTTGTTTGTGTATGTGTGTGTTCGTGTTTGTGATTTATACTTAAATTGTTCTACTATTATGTTTTTAATTGTCTTATACTTTTAGTACTTCCTTGTTTGAATATAATTGAGTATTCTGTGTGTGTGTGTGTGTGTGTTTCATGTATTAGTTGTTCTAGTATTATGTTTTTAGTTGTGTTAATAATTTAATTAGTTCCTTGTTTGAGAATTTTTAAGTGTGCGTGTGTTAGATTATAGAGCTATTAACAACTTTGTGTTTGAATTCGTCGAGTCTATTTTCAGGCCTTCAGCTCTATCAGGATACAATGTCATAATGTCATATCTGAAACTCCACCCCGGATGAAGGTAGTCAATAAACTATTCTCTTAATATATTTCCTTAGTTGGTGTGTGCTTCAGCATAGAAAAGGACTTGTAAGTACCTAATGTAGTTACTTATTTTGACTTGTAAGTTCTATAAACTGAAACATACAGTTGGTTTCTAACCTTTGGTTGTGTTTTTACAGTTGCAAATTGGGTAGAGACACTTCTCATCTTCAGGTTGAAATTTTTCTTTCAAATTTAAAATGCTTTGTGTATGTGGAGATAGAATTTTCACAGATTTCATATAGCATGTCCCATTTAAATGTTGTACTGTTTTTGAAATATCTTGGATCCTATTTGTGACGTGTACTATATGTTGTGAGGAAGATATTTCTGTTAGAGGGTGGAATTTGTCGTAATACGTGAAGTGTTGATGCATATGTTTCTCATTTACGCCCACTAGTGTTAATTTCCCTTGGTTTCGTGCCATGTAAAGAGACTCTTAGATTATACCTTGATCTAAGGGTCCTATCTAGTTAATAAATGATTAACTCCACTCTAATTTCTGGTGGTGGCTCTGAAAGTAATGACTCTTAGGTTTGTTCTTCAAATTTTTTGTTAATAAATGATTAACTCCACTCTAATTTCTGGTGCAGGTTATCAGTGGCATAAATATGGGCAATAACTGTGGTCATCGCATGTCAGTATACTTCTTGCTCTGTTCTCTGCTTGCCTTTTTCATGTGTGTAATAATCTTATAAGTTGTTACTCAAGATTTAAGCACCTCACTAAAACAAAATGCCACTCTCATTACTCGTATTTGGACGATATGTTTTGTAATTACATTGGCATTTGCCTTTCATTACCAGTATCTGCATGACTGCGTGCACAATAAATAAGTTGCCATGTTCAAAATGAAGAGTAGTGTGTACGGAAATGTCAGATCAGAAACTGAGCCTGGTGCAGCTTTGAGCTGTGTAGTTGGGCTCAAAATTTAACCAACTTAGCATTTTGTAAAGACTTGCATTCGCAAAATTGTTGCTTATTTTCCCTTAGGAGTATATTTCTTTAATTTTAGTTTAGTGCTTTTGTAGATTAAACTAATTCGGGGTTAATTGACACGTCATACTTATCTTGAATTTGTGATATCAAAGACACATAAAATTTTACTAAATACATTTGACATGCTGGTACTTACATATTCGTATCTGCCTTAATCTGCAGGTGCATGATCTGTTGAAATTATACAGTGAACTCGAAGTTCCTCGAGAGCGTTTGCTGTTTAAAATTCCTTCAACTTGGAGAGTGAGTATATGAGAAGTATGAAGTCCTAATATTTTCTTTGAAAACAAAGTACATACATGAAAGTAGATTTTTTTCTAATATCTTCCGCATTTTCTGACTTATCTTGTGCTCAGGGGAATTGAAGCATCAAGATTGTTAGAATCTTAGGGTGTACGTACACGCATGACATTTGCTTAAAGGTAAAAATCCTGATTCCCAACTTTTAACTGTTTTATTTTAAGCTGTCCATATCTAGGTTACTTAAAAGTCTGAGATATTTGCAATTTTATGTTGGTTACCATTAATACCATACATGTAGCTACTGAAGTTTGGTACGAGCCAAGTTATGCAATATTTTTAAAATATGCATTCCTATTTATTTAGCGTTAGAAACCAGAGTGGGACTTGAAAATAAACAAATAGAATACATATAGATTGGCGTACGTGAGGTTGATTTTTGGTCCAGTGAAAAATGAAGCTATGCTTGCCGAAACCTTACTTGGCCGAAATGTAGATATGCAACTGCAACCTAGCAACAGATGTAAATAGAAGAAGAAAAGGCTTTGTAAACATGCTTTGCTGCAAGGGTTATCAAGGCCTTAATCACCTCTGATGGATATTTTATTATTATTTGCACAAGATAAGTTAGAAATGTTATTTTGATGGTACTTTGCTCTGTAAAATTTAAGGCATTAGGAGGTTATATGTTGGTTTTGAATAGTGCATGATTTTTCTTTTACGGATATCTCCTCTACCAGGAAATAACATAGGAAGCCTGTGAATTTGTGGTACCAGTTTTTAAAATTTAGTAGAAGTATAACATTTTTGTTCTTGGGAATCTTAACATCAATAATTTACTTTCGGTATCTTACTGTGATGAGTTTGTACCAGTTTAATGAAATGATGATTTGCCATGGTCTCTCTGCTGACAATTAATTTATTTTGGGTACTATCTTCTCAGGTTCCATCAGCTGCCTGAAGTCGACCAAGAAAAACGTAGCTGTCGTAGACGTCTAGTCGGCCATAATGAGCGTCGAAGGAAGCCACAAGTGCATCCAATTTTCTGATCTTTTTAGTTTCATCCCTCCATTGTTCACTAGATTTTTTTTGATATTACATTGTTTACTAGAATTTATATCTTATATTTATTCCTTGTTATTGTGAGATATTGATTTTATGAAACTTGTTGATATTCGTGTTTTATTTTGGTTAAAGTAATTCGACTTCTTAGTACAACTTTTGTTGGGATGTTGTGATTGGTGTTGGCATGTATATTTCTATTTGCGTTGTGCATTTTATTTTTCTATATTTTTTGTTTTAAAAATTATGATTATTACAGGGGAAGAAAACTAAAAAAAAACTGATATATGCTTGCATAGCGTTTCTAGAAGTGCTATCTAGACAAGAACATGCGTTTAGGAAACACTTACTTATATAGCGCTTTTGAAAATGCTATGAAAGAGCTGCACTTACAGAATGGCAAAAAAAAAACTCTATATAAGTCACTCTCACTTCAATAGCGGCTACTTAGAAAGCGTTTAAAAACGCTATGTAAGAGCTAAAAAAAACGCTATCTAAGTGCAAATCTGTAGTAGTGTGTGTGCAAGTGGTTCTATTTGTATACATTTTAGAAGGAAAGTAACGGTCACAATTAAAGCAGTATCATTAATGATTACTTAAGACATTTTAACCATATTCATCAGCCAAAACTCATCAGTTACCAATCTAAAAATCGCCCTTTTTTATAGCATAAATCAAATTTTATATATTTTAAAAAAATCTAGGATAATACAAACTACCCTCCTTAAAAGAATTTGGTCCCCAAATTCTCCAAAATTTCGTATAATCAAAATTTTAAAAAAATTAAGATCAACATCTTAAATAACGCGAGCTACCTACAGGTCACGCCTAAAGGCAGTCTACAGGAAATTAACCTAGAGCTCTGATACCATCTGTAACATCCCGCACTTTTTTCGAATGTTAGTTCGAGCCAAAATAATAATACAAAATTTAATCTCGAAAATTCTAACTGAAACTATTACAATTCTATTACAAGTTAAGTCACATAACACGTAAGCGCAACTATCCAAAAATATTTGACACGATCTACATAAAATTCCAACTACAAGCTCCCCGCAAAACCAATGAACCGAACAAAACCTGAAATATTAAAAGAGTGAGCTAACAAGCCCAGCAAGTAAACTAACCAAACAAACCAGTGGATCAAATCCAATAAATAAAATATAGCATAAAACGATAATAATATTCAGAATTTCATAACTCACGAAATAATAACTTTTTAACCACCAGACTAACTAAGGTCACTACAAACCGGTGATACGGTCCAGAAGTTCAGAAGTCACTATAAACCGGTGACGCGATCCAGAATTTAGTATTGCGTCCCTCACTAAGGTATCAGAAGTTGCACATAAGTGCGCCCTAGAGAGGTATCAGAATTTAGTTCCGGAACTATGCGCAGATACTAAGAGGTTCAGATCATAGATTCAACTGGGGTCTCAAAGCTCGTATATTCTTATAAAAGTCAAAATCATACTCTTCAAAATAATAGCACTTGATCCAGATTTTTGTATCAATAAAATAGAGCGAAATCAAAATAAAATATAATTTCAGAATTTAATACATATAAATGTAATTTTCAAAAATACTGAAAAATTCGGATAGAAAACTTACCTAAAAAATGCTATTAACCACTTAACATTGGAACCTAACATTAAAACAAATTAAAAACAATGAAATAATAAACATGGTAATTAAACACACTCATGCTATAGGTTAAACCAATGATATACAATACTTTACAACCAAACATTGCCAGTCAAGTCAATTATAGAAGTATGTACCCTGCCTCTAATAATAATTTTAATAACTAGTAATACCCACCAGGCTGCCACTCGGACTATTAACAAGATACACTAAGAAATCAAGGTTTCAAAAGATTTATAAAAAATACCAACCGTGCATGCATGAGCATAGTCCACACATAATATTTCAAGATTGATTTGCTTATATACTTGGAAAATATCTTGTTAACACAAGACATCACAAAGATACCACTTATTGATTTGCCATAATTAGTAGAGATTCTTTTTATTAAAAAAATTCACATATAACAACCAAGATTTTCTATAATTCTACCCTTAAACTAATATGTTTGATATAATTTATGTGAGATTCTAATAATTTTAGTATAGAAACATATAATATAAGTATCACATTTAAACATAATAGCAGAGTCCGAAAACACTACTTAAACATATGAAAGATTTCAAATAAGATTTACAGAGACATAAAATTTTGCACATGCGAGTCCTAGCATTAGTATGAGTTCGTTGACCGCGTAATGGCAATCCATCTTGATGACGAATTCCACGATTTCAAGAAATAGAAATGAATCGTCCGATGTCTGCTCGTTCTCCCCTCTTCAATTCCCAAAGATTAGAGGCATGAATTTTGTATATATATATATATGGATATAAAAATCAAGAGTTACCATAATTCTAAACTTGAGCAAACATGTTAGAGATTTTGTGGCAGTACATCATACACAATTTAACACATAATACTATTTTTGAACAATTCCAAAAATGAAAGCCAAACTAAAACAAATAGCAAAATAAGCACGCATGATTATAACAAGAAAGTGAACCCAAAATTACCCCAATGAAAGATTGAAACTGACGTGTCCTCTCTCAAAATTTTCGTAAAATCTTCCTCTCTCTTTAGTAAAAACCTTTGTCCATCATTTTTTTTACATGGTATGTGCAAGTGGTTCTATTTGTATACATTTTAGAAGGAAAGTAACGGTCACAATTAAAGCAGTATCATTAATGATTACTTAAGACATTTTAACCATATTCATCAACCAAAACTCATCAGTTACCAATCTAAAAATCGCCCTTTTTTTATAGCATAAATCAAATTTTATATATTTTTAAAAAAATCTAGAATATTACACTAAAACCCCACCTATAAATACATAATAAGCGCACTAGCCTAAAACCCTCGTGTTACAATATTTTCTTGCAGCCGCTGTCTACATTTCTTTCTCTCGTCTTCTCAAAGATTCAAGTCAAACCCCCTCTTCCCTTTAATCAGTAAAATGGCCTTCAATGGTGTTCTTGCAAACGATTAACAACGATCCCACAATTATTGCAAGACAGTAAGTCTTTCTTTTAATCCCCCTTGTCTTTTTGTATGTTTTTGTTAATTCATTTATTGGATTTGTGTGTACATCTGTATCTATGTGTGTGTGTTGGTTGTACAAGTATTAGTGATTTGTTGTTGGTTTTGTGTATTTATTTATTTATTTATTTCGTTGATGTTGAATTTATTTGTGCTGTGGGGTTTTCTGATGAATTGATTTTGTATTTGTTTAGTCTCTTACTGATATTAATAAATGATGATGATGTTTAGTCTTGTGTGCCTTAATTGGGGTTTAAAAAGTCAAGGGCTGGCTTGTTTTTTTTTCTCGAGATTTATTAATTTTGTTGGTGTTTGAATGTTGAAGTGAAGGAATGTAGAGATGTCATGCTTATATATTTTCTTAGACAATGACATTTTAATTTTCACCTGTCGTGTTATCTACTAATGAAACTTTCTCTCAGGTATCAGTTGGATCATTGTCGGAAAGCTTTGGGAGAAAACATTGTAGCCTATTTAGGAACAGGCGCTGCCAAGACTCACATTGCTGTTCTACTAATCCATGAAATGCGGCACTTAGTTAGGAATCCCTATAAAGACGTATGTGTCTTTCTAGCTCCTATAGTTGCTCTGATCTCGTTGAGCAGGTGACCCATATTTCTTCTTTCAGTTATCTTTTATTGTACATCTTTTTATTTCTTTATCAACCGAAGACTGATCCAGATACTAGTATACTGTGTATTTGATTTGAAATTCCTTCTGTTTAAATGTGACCTTTTGTGGTGCTTCGATTATTAATTATTTCATGTCTTGACATGTGTTTGTATATATGTAAAGCAAGCCAAAGTCATTAAGGACTTAGTTGACGTTAAAGTTGGGATCTACTCTGGGATGTCTTTGCACTTCAAGGGCCATGCCTATTGGGAGAAAAAGTTAGAACAACATGAGGTTTGCCTCATTTCTATGTTACCAAAATTTATTGTCCCATTCATCATTAGAAAGATCCATTGGAAGTACTTTATAACAGAATGTTTGGGGGATTATAAAACGAAAATGTGGTTGCTAATGTTGTTAAAATGTGATTTTGGCCAACGAAGGTATACAATAAAATGCTTAACCTATGATTATGCATGTGCAGGTCCTTGTCATGACACCAACCGTAATTTTACAAAGCTTATTGCAATGCCATATCAGGATTGAACGGATTACGCTCCAAATATTTGATGAATGCCATCATGCACAGGCTAGAAGCAATCATCCTTATGCTAAAATCATGAAGGTAAAAAAAGTTTTATCTATTGATATTATTGCTTCGGCATCTCACACATTTGATGTATCCTAGCAGAATTGTACCAGAGCTAATGGCAACTAACAAGCCATCTTATGTGGTGCAAGAAGCTCCTCCTTCTGTCGATCATGTCCGTTAGTTTCAAGAGCTTTATGATAAGGAAATGAAAAAATGGCGTGCAATAACATCTGCTTTGCCTGGAGTCAATCATATTCCTCCCCCAGACACAAGTACAACTCAAGAATTCTTTGTTGCTTCTTCTGCATCCAAAATAGCTCCGAGTATTGGAGCTAGTGGATCTGACAATTCAACTATTGCCAATTCCACTAGCTCCAATACTCGGAGCTATTTTGGATGTAGAAGCTCCAAAGAATTCTGGAGTTGTACTCTTGTCTGGGGGAGGAACATGATTGACTCCAGCTGGCGGAGCAGATCTCATTGCACGCTATTTTTCCATTTCCTTGTCGTAAAGCTCTTGAAAGTAACGGACATGATCGACAGAAGGAGGAGCTTCCTGCACCACATAAGATGGCTTGTTAGTTGCCATTAGCTCTGGTACAATTCTGCTAGGATTCATCAAATGTGTGAGATGCCGAAGCAATAATATAAAGAGATAAACTTTTTTTACCTTCATGATTTGAGCATAAGGATGATTGCTTCCAGCCTGTGCATGATGGCATTCATCAAATATTAGAATTGCATGCAATCCATTCCGTCCTGATATAGCATTGCGATAAGCTCTGATATAGCATTGTCGAGCATTGTAGTAGCAGAAAAGTGGTACTTACACAATTACAACTTTATTTAGAAATTGAAATGCTTTTTGATAAATTCATAATGTGATTAATTGATGTACGGGTTATAGTTTGACTTTACTCATCCCAAAAGAAGTATGTGACTTTACTCATCCAAAAGAAGTATATGCATTAAATTCCTTGTTTTTCGGCATCTAAATTTGTTGGTTGCAAATAAAGTTGCAAAGGAAGGACTTGATATTCAAACCTGCTGCCTTGTAGTAAGGTTTGATCTTCCTGAATTCAATCACGGGGACGTGCACGCATGCCGCAATCGGAATATGCGTTTCTGGTCGACAGGTACTTCTTCAACCATATGTTTATTAATACTCCTTAATTCATTTTTGCACACCCAAATAATAATAATAATAATGATAATTTATATCCTATATATAATAAGCATAAGGTAGATATTTGGTTGGCTATACTACCGAGAAAAGAATAACCACCATTGGATCGATATTAAATATTAAATTAAATCAACGGTCAAGATTATTTTAAGATTATATTATATTATAAAAGATTATATTCATTGCATCCTCGAAAAGAATAACCACCATTGGATCGATATTAAATGTTAAATTAAATCAACGGTGAAGATTATTTTAAGATTATAAAAGATTATATTCATTGGATCGATATTAAATTAAATTTTATATCCTATATATAATAAGCATAAGGTAGATATTTGGTTGGCTATACTACCGCTAAAAGAATAACCACCATTGGGTCGATATTAAATTAAATCAACAGTCAAGATTATTTTAAGATTATATTATATTATAAAAAATTTCATACTCATTGGATCGATATTAAATTAAATCAATGGTCAAGATTATATTAAGATTATATTATAAAAGATTATATTATAATTAACTTCTAATGCAGTTTCAAAAAAAAAAACTTCTAATCAAAATTGATAACGACTATTTTGTATGTAAAAGAACTCAACTGGAAAGCTAAAGTACAGTCAATTACTCAATTACTGCCCGGTCAAATACGGTCAAATAGTTAAAATAATCCAATATTGCATTTGCCAAAATTCTATTTTTTTAAAAAAAATCTAAGAATACAACTTTATAAAAAAACACAAATTAATTTATATACAACCTGATTTTTTCATATTATTTAAAAACATGTTAAATAATGTATTTGTACAAATTCCTTTTTTTAAAAAAAAATATGATAACACAACTTTAAAAAAAAAACAAACTAATGTTTTCTTCAATTAATATAAATCATCTTATTAACTTTTCTAATAAGATATCTAAAAGGATAGGAACATCTAATACTAAATAGAAAAGGAGATATAATGTATAATCACAATTCCAGTAATTGTTGGGAAATGGAATTGATTATGAGAATTAGACAGAATGCAAAAACTCATTCATATGGGCTAAAAGTAAGCCCTAAGACACATTTAATGTGGCATTAATTAGACCTAGAATGGTCCAAACGTGGGGCCCACCAGATGGGCCCAAACCCTAACTATAATATTAATTTCGTAATTAATATTAGGGGTAATAAACAGCCCAGCAAATAAAAGTCAAACAAGAATATGATTCTTGCCTGACTTAGCCTCCAAGATACATATTCTAACATGGAAACTGATTCATACATGGAAGGAGACTGGAACCTTCTTCTAGTCGGTGACTTGCCCACCAAGTCACCAAACCCTACTACGATTTTAGGGCTTCTCAGCCTATATAAAGGGTCTGACCCCTCATCCTAGAACTACGTTTTATTGGCTTGATTCTCTAATACAGAGATACGTAGGCATTCTGTGAGGACCGATCAGTCTCGAACGCAGAAGCAGCCATTAAAGCACGAAGCTCACGAACCCTAGCCTTAAATACACAAACCCTAGCCGCAATAATTTAAACCTAGTTTTTATTCCACAACATTTGGCGCCGTCTGTGGGAAGAAGACATCAACCATGGTTCAAACACGAAGAACTGCTCCAGGCGCTACAGAGCCAATCGCTACCGAGGCCCTACCTCTTAGCTCTGCTCCGCCCCTTACTGAACAAGTACTTCCGACATCTGAGCAAGTACCTCCGGCATCCGGAACTATCGTTTCGTACCAAGTTTCTCAACCCTTAGGGACGACTACCCATGTTGAGAGTACGCTACCTCCGATCATCCACACAGTTCCAGGGACTAACCCCCCTCGGACGGGGATTTCTTCTCTGATTGTAGGTCCCAACAACCTTACACGAGGGGTTCAGATCCATACTACGGATCTCCCCATAAGCACCAATCCAACATATGGGATGTCCAATTACGGAGCTGGACCGAGTGGGCATGCCCTGTATATTCGAGATCGAGATTATCGCGATTTTTCTGGTCCTTATTCAGATGAATCATCTTCTGACGATGATTACGAGCGTGATGAAGCCCCAAGGAGGCGACGTGCAAGTAAAGAGCCTATGGGGAGAACTCGAACTATCCATGATGGACTCACTTCAACAGTTGCTGAGAGGATCAAGGCTTATGAAGCCGAGATCTTAAAGTTAAAGGAAGATATGGCCAGGGAGCAAGCCAGATCAAATCTGACTTTGCCACCTCCCACGTCAGGACCGATTCCCTTCATAGATCTGGAGAGACCTCTAAGGAGGCAAAGAAGGACTACCGTCCCACCTGAAAGAACTACAAGGGTGGAAACCCCTAAAAGCAACCCTAAGGATCTGATGCCACTTGGGGACCCTGATGATCCCACACCTCCGTTTACTGAAGACGTGATGAATGCTCATATCTCAAAGAAGTTTAAGATGCCAACAATCAAAGCTTATGATGGAATGGGTGATCCTGCCAACCACGTTAGAACGTTCTCAAACGCACTGCTGTTGCAGCCTGCAAGCGACGCTTTGAAGTGTAGGGCTTTCCCTCAAACTTTGTCAGGCATGGCTCAAAGATGGTATAGTCGGCTTCCTGCAAACTCGATTGGTTCCTTTAAGGAGTTGAGTGCTGCCTTCATTAGTCAGTTTATCAGCGGAAGAACGCATGAGAAAAGCTCTGCATCTCTTATGTATGTGGTACAAGGGAAGAGCGAAAGTCTGAGGGACTACCTTAAGAGGTTCACCAAGGAGACTCTGAACATCACTGATCTGGACAATAAGGTTGCAATGGTAGCCTTGGAGCATGGTACCACCGACTTATACTTTAAGAGATCGTTGGCAAAACATCCCCCGGAGAATATGGCTGATCTCCAACGAAGGGCTGACAAGTACATCAAGGCCGAGGATAGCACGAAGAAGGAGATCACATTAGGCAATGGTCAGGGAAACAATGATACAAAAAAGCGTAAGCAAGGGCAGGAGTACGATGCTAGGGACAAGTATCCCCGAACTAGCAAGGACTCTGATTCGCCACCAAAAAAGAACTTGGGACCAAGGTTCTCTGACTATGCAAGGTTGAATGCCCCTAGAAGTCAAATCTTGTTGGAAATTGAGAAGGATAAAGACTTCCGATGGCCGAAGCCACTCAGGGGAGACCCCGCAAAGAGGAATAAGGATCAGTACTGTAGGTTCCACCGAGATGTAGGACATGACACGGATGATTGCAGACAGGTGAAGGACGAGATTGAATTCTTGATCCGTAAAGGAAAGCTGAACAATTTCACAAAGGGTGGAGATCATGGAACCCAAAGAGGGGATTACAACAGGAGAAACAATGACAGGAGGGATAACGATCGTGACCGCAACACGCAGCCCCGAGGGCCAGTTATCAACATGATCTGGGGAGGCCCAACAGCGGCCGGTACAACCCGCAATTCTCGAAAGGCATACGCAAGAGAAGTGATGCATATTGTGGGAGAGGCCCCGAAGCGTGCTAGAACAGAAACCGTGATTGGTTTTGATGACTCTGATCTGGAAGGGGTGAAATTCCCCCATGATGACCCATTAGTTATAACCCCTGTGATTGGGAACTCGGAGGTAAAACGAGTCTTGATAGACAATGGGGCTTCTGTTGACATTCTGTTTCATGATGCGTTTGTGAAGATGGGATATACCGATTCTCAGCTAACTCCGACTAACATGCCTATTTATGGGTTCAATGGGGTTGAGTCCAAGGTCGAGGGTACTATCCAGTTACCCGTGACAATCGGGCAGGAACCTAAGGAAGCTACTCAAATGCTAAACTTTCTGGTAATTAAGGCAGCCTCGACTTATAACGCAATCCTGGGAAGGACTGGACTTCATGCGTTCAAGGCTGTTGCCTCAACATATCACATGAAGATTAAGTTTCCAACCCGAAACGGGGTTGGAGAACAGAAAGGCGACCAGAAGATGGCAAGAAGTTGTTATGTGTCCGCCCTAAGAGCTGATGGAGTCGGGGGGCAGGTACTCCCAATTGAAGACATGGATGTCCGTAGTGATGATGAACAGCGAGGAAAGCCAGCAGAGGATTTAATACCCGTCCCTCTAGAGCTGAGCGACCCGGAGAAGGTTACATACATAGGAGCATCTTTGAGGGAACCCCTGAAGGGCGAATTGATAGCGTTCTTGCAAGAGAATAGCGATGTGTTTGCTTGGACAGCAGCAGACATGCCAGGGATTGACCCCCAACTTATAACTCATAGGTTGAACGTCGATCCTGAACGGAAGAAAATAAAGCAGAAAAAGAGGAATTTTGCTCCTGAAAGGCAAGAGGCCATTAAGCAAGAAGTTGATAAGCTTTTGGAAGCTGGGTTCATTGAGGAGATTCAGTTCCCTGAATGGTTGGCTAATCCCGTCATGGTCAAGAAAGCGAATGGAAAATGGAGAATGTGCATCGACTTCACAGATTTGAACGATGCATGTCCAAAGGATTGTTTCCCTCTACCAAGGATTGATACCCTAATAGATGCTACAGCTGGACACGAGATGTTAAGTTTCATGGATGGTTTCAGCGGATACAATCAGATTAAGATGCACAAGGACGACATTCCTAAGGTATCTTTCATAACCGACTTTGGTGTTTTCTGCTATCTTGTTATGGCTTTTGGTCTGAAGAATGCAGGAGCTACCTACCAACGATTGGTGAATAAGATATTCGCCCATCTGATTGGAAAAACCATGGAGGTCTATGTTGATGACATGTTAGTCAAGAGCCTACTCAAGGCAGATCATATAAGGCACCTCAGAGAGGCATTTGAAGTGCTAAGGCACCATAAGATGATGCTAAATCCAGCAAAGTGTGCTTTTGGTGTTGGATCGGGAAAATTTTTGGGGCTGATGGTTTCCAAGAGAGGCATAGAGGCCAACCCGGACAAGATTAAGGCTATTCTGGACATGGAGTCACCCCGCTCAATACGAGATGTACAGAAATTAACTGGCCGGGTTGCGGCCTTAGGAAGGTTCATCTCCAAGTCTGGTGACAAATGCTTGCCTTTCTTTCAGGCATTAAAAAAGGTGAAAATTTTTGAGTGGACCACAGAGAGCCAGGAGGCCTTTGAACAATTGAAGAAATACATGGCTGAAGCCCCGTTGTTGGCCAAACCTAATCCTGGAGAGATTCTCTACCTATACCTGGCGGTATCCGAACAAGCATTGAGTGCTGTTCTAGTCAAAGAGGAAAAGAAAGTTCAGAAACCCATCTACTATGTGAGTAAGGTGTTGCATGGGGCGGAATTGAATTACTCTCCCATTGAGAAGTTTGCATTGGCATTAATCACTGCTTCAAGGAAATTGAGACCGTACTTTCAGGCTCACAAAATCGAAGTCTTGACAGACCAACAGTTGAGGAGCATATTGCACAGTCCGAAAGCAAGTGGAAGATTGATCAAATGGGCTATAGAACTTGGAGAGTTTGATATCAAGTATAAGCCTCGGACAGCCATCAAGGCTCAGGCATTGGCTGACTTCGTGGTTGAATGCACTATTGACAACCAAGAAGTCGGGGGGCAGGAGATGATAACCACCCCTGAGAACGAGGATAAAGGTGAAGAACTTATAACTGGTCAGAAGGAATATTGGGTGCTCTATTTTGATGGAGCATCAAAAACAAAATCTAGTGGTGCAGGTTTAGTTCTGCAAAGCCCCGATGGGTTCACAGTTGAGTACGCTTTGAAGTTGGACTTTCCAACAACCAACAATGAAGCTGTGTATGAAGCCCTGATAGCCGGATTAGGCTTGGCCAGAATCATGAGGGTCAAGAATCTCAAAGTATGTGGAGATTCGAGACTGGTGGTCTCACAAGTGAATGGCGAGTTTGAAGCCAAGGATGAGACTATGGCAAAATACCTGAGAGTCGTGAAGGCTGTTATGACTCAGTTTGAAGAATGCTATGTGGAACACATTCCGAGAGAGGAGAACGCTAAGGCCGATGCCTTATCTAAATTTGCTTCTTCTGAAATTGAGAACTATGCAGGTAGTGTTTACTTCCAGGTCTTGAAGGCCCCGACCATCAACTCTAAGTTGGTAGCACCTATCGATGTAGGAAGCTGTTGGATAGATCCTATTAAAGCTCATCTAGAAACTGGATGGCTTCCAGACAATGCCTTGGAGGCACGAAAATTGTCAGTAAGAGCATTGAGATATGCCTTGATTGAAGGCATCTTATACAAGAGATCGTTTGTCATCCCGTACTTGAAGTGCCTAAGGCCCCAAGAGGCAAGAGAAGCGTTGGAGGAAGTTCATGGAGGGATCTGTGGGCAGCACTTGGGGGGCAGAGCCCTAGCTCACAAGATTACCCGCCTGGGATTCTATTGGCCAGAGATGTTGGCGGATGCCCAGGACTATGTCAAGAAGTGTGACAGATGTCAAAAGCACGCTCCAATTGTAAGGCAACCACCTGAGATGTTAACTTCGATCAATTCTCCCATCCCGTTTGCAATGTGGGGAATGGACATATTAGGTCCTTTCCCTATGGCTTCGGCACAGAGGAAGTTTCTGATAGTCGCCATTGACTACTTCACCAAGTGGATTGAGGCTAAACCTTTAGCCAAGATAACCACCAAACAAGTTTCCCAGTTCTTTTGGGAGAACATAATTTGTAGATATGGAATCCCGCGAATTCTTGTGACAGATAATGGGACACAATTTAACAATGAGGAATTCAAGAAGTATTGTGAGGAAAATGCTATTGAGCTTCGTTTTACCTCAGTGGCCCATCCGCAAGCGAATGGGCAGGCCGAGGTGGCCAATCGAATTATCCTGGATGGACTAAAGAAAAGGGTCGAGCGCTCAAGAAACACTTGGGTGGATGAGCTGCTACCTATACTCTGGGCTTATCGCACTACTTGTAAAGTAACTACCGGAGCAACCCCGTTTTTGCTAGCTTATGGAGCTGAGGCTGTTGTGCCGCTGGAAATCATGCAGGCATCACCTCGAGTTGAGGCATATGAACCTGAGGCTAATGAAGAAGGCATGAGGCTCGCTCTAGATCTGATTGATGAAGTTAGAGATGAGGCAAACGCCAGAAATGCGGAGCATCAAAAGAAAGCGTCTTTCTATTACAACCACAGGGTTAAGGAGAGGTTCTTTCAGCAAGGTGACTTGGTTCTCAGGAAGATTGAAGCTTCTGGAGTTGGCCAGAAAGGGAAATTAGCCCCCAACTGGGAAGGACCATATCGAGTCAGAAGGACTCTAGGACGAGGATCATACAAGTTGGAGACCTTAGATGGGAATGAAGTGCCCCGAACTTGGCATGCTCTGAACTTGAAGATTTATTATGTATAAGCCTTCCTAGTAAGGACTTGGCTTTTAGCTATTTATTAATAAAAGTAGAAATAAGGTTCGATGAAACCATTCCAGGGACTAGTACCCCGAGTAGGACCATAGTATCTATGTAAGGGTTGAACCCTCTTTCGAGATATCAATGCAAATCTGTTTTCCATTCTATGATTCTATGTTTTGTTTATGTACCAAGCACCTGTTGAGTGCAAGTCTGGAAAGATCAAGTACTGAAAGTAAATAAGCATATGAATAAAGGAAACAGATACATAAATAAAACGCCCTGAAGGGCCATGGTTTAAGTTAAGTTACAACACACGAATAAAAGTTAGGTCCCGAAGGACATTGACTGAAAGATGATAAAATAAAGCCACAAACGGCTAGATAAAGGCCGTGCAAGGCCATAGGGGAACCCATCCTACTTAGTTGGGGATTCTTCCTCGCTGCTCTCCTCGCCCGACTCCTCCTCACCTGAATCCTCTTCTTCGCCGGACTCTTCACCTGAAGTTTCTTCCTCGGCTTGATCAACTACCGTCATAGGTTGAGTAGTAGTCTCCACATCTTCGGTTTCCTCCTCCCCGGAGGATGAAGTCGAACTGTCTTCGTTACGGATCACCCTCTTGCCTGGGATCGGTTGTCGAACAACTCCAACTTTCCTGGCAGGCGGGGGCTTCTTTCCACGGGATCCCGAAGAACTTGAGTCTTGACTAGCAGCTGGAGGACGCTTCCTGGATCCCGAAGATCTACGGCTACCTTTAGAGCCTGAACCTGATGCTTGGGGAACAATCCTGGTTCCCGATCCAGAGGCAAGGTTTGCACGGTCCTCGTCACCCACAGTCCAGAAAGGGCAAGGAAAATCAGAGGGGATAACCACTGAGGGATGTTTGCTACTTACAGCATTGATTGCCTTGTCCCAACCAACAGACATGTTGTAAGGACGTACCTCATCATCATGATCATCAATGAACTTTAGAAACTCTTCAGATTTATGATACGCCTTAATCAATTTGTTAGCATCATTCATCTTCTTTTGAGCCAAGGAGGCAAGTTGCTTTCGGGAGGATAAGGCATCCGCTTCGGCATGGGTAACCTGAGAATGCAGGTCGTCAATCTCTTCCTGGAACCTAGCTGAGTCAGTCTTCAAGGATATATTCTCATCCCTGAAAGCCAGGCCTTGGGTACAGACAGCTTGGAAGAAGGCATTAGCCTACAACCAAAGTTCACAAAGCATAAGGAATGTGAAAGAGGTAAATCATACCAGAATCTGTAGGAAAAGTATCTTACCTGATACAAGGCTTGGGAGCCCAGAAGTTGATTCTCATTCATTTTGTCCCCAGCAAGTAAGGACAGTCTATCAGGAGGAGTAACAGAAAGCTTCGACCAGTCTAGGGATAGTTCAGGACTCCCAGAAACCGAGTCTTGTTCGCATATACCCCAGGATGGCATAAAGGGGGTTCTGATACTTCCACGGGATCTTTTCCCGCCTTGAGAGCAACCTTCCAAGAAGTTGGGGATCCGAGGCTTAGCGGGATTCAAAAGCTCCTCAGCTTTTTTCTTCATTCTTTGAGTCATAGACGGCTGATTCTGAGGACGGCTGTCAATCTCCTCCGCAGCTGAAACACAAAGAGAAAACACAGATATAAGAACAAACAGAGTTCATAAGAAGCTTAAGTAAGGAAATTACCCTCAACGGAAAGAAAGCTAAGGCCAGCTTCGATAAGGTTCTTTTCATTCAGAAACATTTTATAATGGGTACTGCCATCATCGGCTAGAAGCTAATCTCGATCCTGTAACTCCGAATCATCAAGGTCGCAAATGAAGTGTTTACTATCTTGCACAACTCCGAATCTCTTGACGAAAAAGTTACCCCAATCACCGCCTTTCCATTCAAGAATTACAAACTCTCTCTCCCAGAAATGTTGGGAATCTGGTAAAGAGTAAGGGTTCACCATGTGTGGAATTTTGGCCCTGTGCTTGAGACTGACCCATCCTTTCTTTTGGTCGGAAGAGTTACTGGCTATGAAGATACTTCGAAATAGTGTAGTAGTCGGGTGAATCTCCAATTGACGACATCTTATTAAAAACATAGAGATATATCTCCAAGAGTTGGGATACAACTGACAGGGATGAATCTGATACTCTGCCAGCAATCTTATGATGAAGTTATCAACGGGGAATCTGAACCCAGCATCCAGAGCACCCCAGTGGACGCAAAGCCTCTCGGGGTGCCAGTTACAGGTCCTGTCTGATGGTTTTGCGAGACGAACTTTGATAGCACTCGGAAAGTGATATGAGTCCTTTATTTTCTGGACATCTTTTTCGTTTAACTTACTGGGACTGCTAAAAGCATCTAAACTAGCACAGTTCGGGAATGTGTCCCTCATAATATTAAGAAGATCTAGTAAGGATTCAAATTTACGATCAACGAATGAAGAAGGTTTGATTTCTTCCTTACCTTTAGCTGTTCTCATCTTACTCCTCTTTGCCATGGCTTCCATCATGGATACAGGAGGAGCCACTGGCCGGTTACCTTCTGACATCTTGATTACAAAGCTGGAACTTGATCTTGAAACTTGAAGGCTAGAGAGCTTAAGAATTTGAAAACCCAGAAATGAAGAAGTGAATGAAATGAAAGCTACCACACTTCTTTTATAAGAGAAGTATGACCTGCTGTAAAAGGTTGAAGTTTAGTCTGGTTCGCGTTTACAGGTCATCTATCGTTTAAAGATGAAAAAAGGACAGAAATTGCTCGTTTTATACAGAAAGGATCGTTAAAATTCAAATATGCCAAAGAAGAAATAGCTGATGTTTGAATAATATCGTCGGAAGTCACGAGTGACCAAACTGACGATCCAAGATCAAGGTCAAGTTCCTTGATCCTGAAGATAACAAAGTCATGAATGGCCAAAATGATGGTTTGAGATTCAGATCAAAGTCTTTGATCCTCAAGATCATTAATGATTTTCACGTCTGGGTTAACTAGCTAGCCAAGAAGCAATCGACCGCGACGCACAAGGGGCCTCAGCCGACCAGGTCCCGGAAGACCAGGTCCCGGCCGACCAACCTATTTTAAGGAGGGTCAGCCGACCAGGTCCCGGAAGACCAGGTCCCGGCCGACCAACCTATTTTAAGGAGGGTCAGCCGACCAGGTCCCGGAAGACCAGGTCCCGGCCGACCAACCTATTTTAAGGAGGGTCAGCCGACCAGGTCCCGGAAGACCAGGTCCCGGCCGACCAACTTACTTTGGAGGGGTTCAGCCGACCAGCTTCTGAGCCTGGATCCCCCCGGTCCAGGTTCAGTTCTTGGTCCTGGATCCCTACTTTTTCAGCAAATGATTTTGGACATGGTTCTCGACTTTTTCAGCGAATATCAGATGATTATCAATGTTAAAGAGAGGCCAAGGTTAGCCATGAAGGCCAAGATGAGTCATGAAGGCCAAAGTTAGCCATGAAGTCACAAGCGACCATACTGACGATTCGTAATCAAGGTCAAGACTATGGATCCTTAGGACCATGGATGGTTTCTGATCCTAGATCCACACTCTCTATTGAAATCAAGAAGGAGTCTAAGTTCAAGTTTTTTAGGCCAATTATTGACTAGTTAGCCCTAGAAGAGGAATTTCAGCCAACCAAGTCCCGGAAGACCAGCTTCTGGCCGACCAGCTCCCCTGGAGGAGGGCCAGCCGACCAGCTTCTGGCCGACCAGGTCTCAGCCGACCAGCCTTTGGCCGACCAGCCCATTTTCAGGGGGTCCAGCCGACCAGCTTCTGAACCTGGATCCCCCCCGGTCCAGGTTCAGTTCTTGGTCCTGGATCCCTACTTTTTCAGTGAACTTTTAAACCTAAATCTCGACTTTTTCAGCAAATCTTGGATGATTGTTAATGATGAAAAGGGACTGAGATTAGCACAGATTAGTGCCGATTAGCACCGTTTAGTGCTGTTTAAGCACTGATTAGTGCCGGTTAGCACTGTTTAGCGCCGATTAGTGCCGTTAGTGCCATTTGATGCCACCTAACATTGTTTAACACTGTTTAAACATTATTTAAGGCTGATTAGCGCTGTGTAATGCCGTTTAACACTGATTAGTGTCGTTCAACGTCATCGTAAATGCGTCGGTCGCTCCACGCTTTACATCAATATGATATTGTTGAAAATAATCGCGTAAGAGCGATAAACCCTGACCCAAGTCTCGAATAAGGCCGTTATAACTTCAAGGAAAACCTGATCAGTTTTCCTAGAAGTTGGGGGGCAAATGATATGGGCTAAAAGTAAGCCCTAAGACACATTTAATGTGGCATTAATTAGACCTAGAATGGTCCAAACGTGGGGCCCACCAGATGGGCCCAAACCCTAACTATAATATTAATTTCGTAATTAATATTAGGGGTAATAAACAGCCCAGCAAATAAAAGTCAAACAAGAATATGATTCTTGCCTGACTTAGCCTCCAAGATACATATTCTAACATGGAAACTGATTCATACATGGAAGGAGACTGGAACCTTCTTCTAGTCGGTGACTTGCCCACCAAGTCACCAAACCCTACTACGATTTTAGGGCTTCTCAGCCTATATAAAGGGTCTGACCCCTCATCCTAGAACTACGTTTTATTGGCTTGATTCTCTAATACAGAGATACGTAGGCATTCTGTGAGGACCGATCAGTCTCGAACGCAGAAGCAGCCATTAAAGCACGAAGCTCACGAACCCTAGCCTTAAATACACAAACCCTAGCCGCAATAATTTAAACCTAGTTTTTATTCCACAACACTCATAAAGAAAAAGGCTTAACCAAAAAAAACTTAAGAAATTAAAAAGACCAATTATTAGCACTTTCACGTGAAAAGAAAGTAGAGGAGCATTAAAAACTTGAACTTCCAGTTAGCATCTTTATTGATAATTGGTAATTTCTTTAACATAGATTAATATACATATATACATAAATTTTATGTTCAATCTTAATTGACTCTTTATGTATAATAATTTCATCATAAGATTATGTGATTCATTTAATGAAAAAGGATGATAATCATAAAATAGGACAAATTGAATAAATATATTCTACAAAAAATTAACATTTAAATAAAATAATTTATAAGTTTAATAGTGAATTCCGTGCATCGGGTCATAGGCTAGTAATAATAATAATAATAATAATAATAATAATAATAATAATAATAATAATAATAATAATAATAATAATAATAATAATAATAATAATAATAATAATTGTGTTGTACTGTATGTCATAGTGGCAATGAGAAAGAGGTAAAACTGATAAACAGTTTTAACAAAGCTGAGGAAAGAATAAACCAAGATATCAAATTCAGGACATCTACTGGCACGGTTTCTAATTTGGAAGAAAAAACGTACAGAGTAGAAGTGACGGGTGCCACAAAAAGTTCTACAAGTAGCATTTCATTGCTTTACCACTACTGCTGACAACTTCCAAACCATAAGTGCGGTTTTATATTTTTTTGATTGGTTTTTTATTTTGCTGTCATGACATATACATGTAGGAGAACTGGACATTGTGAGCTGGCAACTGTTGGTTATTATTTTTTAATTCAGGCAGATTCTTTGAGCCCAAGGCAGAGATCTCGTACTTAAATGAGGAAGCTAGATGGAACTGTCTGCCAAAAAATTCTTCCCTCCAATGCTCCAATACATCAAGTTTTAGGTGCACCTCAATCTTCTAAGAATGCAGCAAAGAGAGATGCGTGCTTGGAAGCTTGTAAACAATTACATCAGTTGGGTGCCCCAACCAACTATCTCTTGCCTGAACATGATGATGAAAATGAGGACCTGCAGGAATCATCATTAGATTCTGAATGCTCTGATGGTCAGCGCAACTGAACGCTCTATTGTTCAGTGCTGGATTATTTTTATTCTTATACTGTAGCCTGAGTATTTAAATTATTTTTTATTTGCAGACGAGGATACAGGAAGAGAACTCCATCAAATGCTTGTTCCCGCTGTCCTCAGAGAGCCATGGAGTAAGGCAGAGAAGCCTGTCAACCTCAGCTCTTACTTTGTGAAGTTTAGACCGCATCCAGCAGATAGAGATTATAGACCATTTGGCCTGTTTGTGAAAGTAACCCTATAGCTAGTTAATATTAATTTTAGTAACAGTTAATATTTTTTTTTTTGAAACAAGTAACAGTTAATATTAATTGATATTTGGGTCATGGTGTAGCTCATTTGTTAGATGAGGACTATGCCGGTTCGATTTTCTCCTACCGCATGTATATACTAAAATAATAAAATCATTGTGGCAAAAAAAATATTAATTGATATTTTGCATTTTACAATTACTAGATGATAACCGTGTTTCGAGAGAATATATTTTAATTGATTACTAATTTATTATTTTGCTTGATAATAAAATTTTATATTATTTTGTATTATAATTTTAAAAATAATACTAAAACTTTTGGCTTATTTTTGCTATAGATACATTATGTTTTCTATATATAGTTAATAACTAAAAATTTTCAAGTACTCTATTCAATGAAAAATTATTAATGTTATCCAACAAAATTATGAAAATATAATATTTTACTTATTTTTAGCATATTTAAATAATTAAATCAAGATTTATTTAATTATATTTGTATCTAAGTAATAAGATAATCAATGAGCGCGATTAAATGGCTGAAGTGGTAAGGAATTGATCAACATTTATTTAATTATATTTGTATCTAAGTAATAAGATAATCAATGAGCGCTATTAAATGGCTGAAGTGGTAAGGAATTGTCTCTGGTCGTTCAAGGTCCTGAGTAGGCCTAATTATTTTTTAAAAAAATACAAAATAATTAATTATTTTATTATCTAAATAAATAATGGATTTTAATAAGATTCATAGTCTCCTCCTTCCTTCTTATACTGATTACCAAGAGGTTGAAATCCGATTTGATTAAAAAAAAGCTTTTTCAACCGAAAAATCATCATTTATTTACTTTAATCATTAAATTTGATAGAGAATCGGGATCAAGTTTAAATTGGAAAGGCCTCTCTTTATTTTCAGAAAATACCTTCTAAAATTGCAATTATTAAAAAAAAAATATTTGTGCAACTCAATAGATTATGATTAAAAAAATTGTAATTACAACAAATTGCCAACAATTTTAGAAGATACAAATATAAAGTGTTTCATCAAACAAAAAAAATTTAACTACTCAAAATTTTGCTTCCTTTTTTTACACGACCCTAAGAATTATAAAGAATGTGTAAAAAAAATTATACTCCAATGGGATTTTAAAATTAATTACCTTAAATAAGAATTATAAAGAATGTGTAAAAAAAATTATACTCCAATGGGACAAAACTGTTATCTATAATTATAGATAATCTGTTGATGTTGGCTATATTTGTGGAACCTCTAGAGACCTGTAGTGAATTGTCACATCACTTATTTATACATTAAAATTATATATTCCATTAATAACAACTTGAAATATTAATAACATACCATTTTTAAAATATAGACAATCAACCCTTGGAACATAATGTCTTACAGGTTCGACAAATTTTACATAATCAATATTTTATGTAATTTAGCCAATCATTTTTAGTTAACGCTATGCTCTAACTATTGTTGCACATATGACACTCTAATACAATGTAATCTACTCCCTATTCCATTTCCCTGCGAATCTTCCAAGAAAATGGCGGACTCGTCAATATATAATTACCAACTCATCATTACCAAACCCTTCACTTGGCCACTTCCAAAACCTCCTTGATTTCGTCATCACCATCGTCAGGTTCATCATGGCTGTTATGCTAGTTAAAATATTAAATCTCAAATTTGATGTCTCTAACTGAAAATAAAACATAAAACAAATCACATAAAATCTTGTTTTTTTTAACTAAAAGTTCCATATCAACTTTAACCTACTTCTTTAGTTCATACAATTTCTCTTTTAGGGCCACTAATCTCTCCATCATTACAATAAAACTAAATCCACTTTAACCTAAAAAATTTGCTTGCACCGCTTTAACATGACTAACTATTGTTGCCCATTTGGCACTCCAATACAAATATACCAAATTCAGGACATCTACTGGTATGTCATATTTGTGCAACTCAACAGATTATGATTAAAAAAATTGTAATTACAACAAATTGCCAACAATTTTAGAAGATACAAATATAAAGTGTTTCATCAAACAAAAATTTTTTAACTACTCAAAATTTTGCTTCCTTTTTTTACACGACTAAGAGCATCTCCAATGGGAGAGATCCCTTAGCTAAATTTTAAAATTAATTACCATAAATAAGAATTATAAAGAATGTGTAAAAAAAATTACACTCCAATGGGACAAAACTGTTATCTATAATTATAGATAATTTGTTGTTGATGTTGGCTATATTTGTCGAACCTCTAGTGAATTGTCACATCACTTATTTCTACATTAAAATTATATATTCCATTAATAACAACTTGAAATATTAATAACATACCTTTTTTAAAATATAGCCAATCATTATACCAATACCCTCGGAACACAATGTCTTACAGGTTCGACAAATTTTACATAATCAATATTTTATGTAATTTAGCCAATCATTTTTAGTTAGTTGCACATATGACACTCTAATACAATGTAATCTACTCCCTATTCCATTTCCCTGCGAATCTTCCAAGAAAATGGAGGACTCGTCAATATATAATTACCAACTCATCATTACCAAACCCTTCACTTGGCCACTTCCAAAACCTCCTTGATTTCGTCATCACCATCCTCAGGTTCAGCATGGCTGTTATGCTAGTTAAAATATTAAATCTCAAATTTGATGTCTCTAACTGAAAATAAAACATAAAACAAATCACATAACTTGTTTTTTTTAACTAAAAGTTCCATATCAACTTTAACCTACTTCTTTAGTTCACACAATTTCTCTTTTAGGGCCACGAATCTCTCCATCATTACAATAAAACTAAATCCACTTTAACCTAAAAAATTTGCTTGCACCGCTTTAACATGACTAACTATTGTTGCCCATTTGGCACTCCAATACATGTAATCGACTCCCTATCCTATTCCCCTCTCTACGACCGTTCCAAGAAAATGATGGACTATTCAATAATTATGATCTCGTCATCACCACCAAAACCTTCACTTAATTGGCGGCTTCCAAAGTCACCTTGATTTCGTCATCACCATCCTCAAGTTCACTTTTATCCACCAACTCATCCTCATTACGATTTTCCTCGCTAGGATCTTGGTACTCAATTGGATCCTCCCTCGAACACGGGTCATCAGCTTCCAAATTCTCGAAATCCTCCACCCAAGAAGTCCAAACACATTATATACTATATATAAGTAGAGTAAGGAGATTTACGTGGTCGGTCGTCATCTGGTCGTCAGTGCTAAAAAATAATTTTATTAGAAATTAGAAATGGGTCTGAGAACTAGTTTAGAAATCGGTCAGAGAATGAGTTGGACCAGAGTATTGATTTAAAAGATCAGCTAAAACTATGCTACGAGGTAACTAATTAATGCTATTTTTAATTTAACGAACAATATGCTACCAAATAACTAGTTAATGCAATTTTTTATTTAACAAATTAACAAGCAGATCAAAAAAGGATGCACTAAAATAACACATGATAAAACAAAAAAAAATTGAAGTTTGAGAATATTATTGATAACTAAAATTAATACAAAGATATTTTAGACTCAAGTTTAAAATATAATTTAAAAAAACCTTACCTTATAAAAAAGTTTCAAGAAAACCTAACTTTTAAAAAAAATTAAGTCATAAAAAAATTTTACTTTTAGATTTTACAAAAAACGTGTTTAAAATTTATACTAAGAAAAGTCAACACAAATCAATAAATAAAAATTTAATTATTTTGCAAAGATTCTATATTCGGTACCAAAGTTGTAATAAATTAAAAAATAATCCGAAAATCCAAAATAAAATAATTTATAGAGAATCTAAATATTATAATCACAAAATATCCTATAATAATTTAAAAGTACTAAATTTCATCAACAATAAAATTTAAAGTAAATTAATAAAGACTAAAACTAATAAAATATTCATCATCAACTTAATTAATTATTATTATAAGTTAACATATTTTCCGTACTAATTTTAGTATATATATATAAGTACAAAATACATGCATATTATTAATTTATTATCATTAAATGTAAAAAAATAATTCAAAATGTTATAAAAAATACTTTTAACAAAAAAATCCTAACAAAAAATATATTATAAAATATTAATAAAGCAACCGTGCATTGCGCAAATTATAATGAAATACAAGTACTAATAGCATTCCAAAAATCAACTTTCTCATCAGTGATCAGCAAATTAACGTGGGAATTACTAAAATAAGGCAAGAGGCCAAGGACAAGCACGGATGATATTAATAAATGATGATGATGTTTAGTCTTGTGTGCCTTTATTGGGGTTTAAAAAGTCAAGGGCTGGCTTGTTTTTTTTTTTCTCGAGATTTATTTATTTTGTTGGTGTTTGAATGTTGAAGTGAAGGATTGTAGAGATGTCATGCTTATATATTTTCTTAGACAATGACATTTTAATTTTCACCTGTCGTGTTATCTACTAATGAAACTTTCTCTACTAATGAAACTTTCTCTCAGGTATCAGTTGGATCTTTGTCGCAAAGCTTTGAGAGAAAACATTGTAGCCTATTTAGGAACAGGCGCTACCAAGACTCACATTGCTGTTTTACTAATCCATGAAATGCGGCACTAAGAAAGGAATCCCCAGAAGACGTATGTGCCTTTCTAGCTCCTACAGTTGCTCTGATCTCGTTGAGCAGGTGACCCATATTTCTTCTTTTAGTTATCTTTTATTTTAAAACTTTTTATTTCTTCTTTTATTTCTTTTAACCGAAGACTGATCCAGATACTAGTATATTGTGTATTTGATTTGAAATTCCTTCTGTTTAAACGTGACCTTTTGTGGTGCTTTCATTATTAATTATTTCATGTCTTGACATGTGTTTTTATTAGCAATAAACTAATAACAAATAATCTAATAATCTTGTTATTCGTATATTTGTTATTTTATTAGAGTCCTCACGAATTAGATTGAATTTTCTAATAAAATAGAAAATTCAGTGAAAATTATTCAAATTTGTCATGGAGCAGATTATTGTTTCCCAGTCTAATGAGTTAAAATGTGCTTGAGCCAGAATAACAAATTAAGAAAGCATTTATAATACAGCCATATTCAGATTGTAACAGAATTTAAGTGTCACATGTTCTATACTTTAGACTGAATTAGATTACATGGAATACCTACCGGAAAAAATCGAAGTGAGAAGCAAAAAACCCTGAAATATTTAGCACTAGTTTCAGGAAATCAACTTGTTAGGGAAATGTCAGAACACAAATTAGATCTTACAGGAAACATAAAATCGCACAAAGCACAAGAAGCACTAGGCAACAAATGATGTCTTAGCCTAACAGTGAACAATAAGTATTTTTCTTACTTTCATGTGGAATTTGTAACCCTTAACTGATATTAGTGATTATTTATGATTCCACATGCAAAGTGACATAAGAATTAAGCAAAAAGTATGTGATTACTTGAGTTGCATAATATTTAAAAGAGAATAAACAGAAGGAAGAGTATTCCAGCTATCAAATATTTCTTATACAATTGACAGAATTTACTGACAACACTATTTAACCACTTGGGTTTGATACCTTGCAAAACTCATTTTGTAAAGTCTGGAAAGATTGGTGCAAAGAATTTTCCTTGCAAAACTAAAGAACTATCTTAATTATACTGCAAAAGACTGTGGAAGGTATATCAGCTTCAAAGTTAACTAGCAATAAAATAAGATATAGTTCACTACGCCATAAGTGAGCATACGCAACCCTTTTTACAAAGCGTTGCACAGAAAGCGTTTCGTTAGATAGAAGTTTTGGGTCTTTTGCAACTGAGCTGAATTGGTGTTGCGTTAGATATAGATTAGCGTTGCGTATTACCCACAGTGTTTCACATTATGCAACACTAACTGATGGCGTTGCGTTAGATAATTTTTTATTTTTATAAATGGTGACGTGGCAGGAGTGGGACCCACATGTGCTGACGTGGCATTTGCTGACGTGGCACATGTGGGACCCACATTTGCTGACGTGGTAAAAGTGGGGCCCACCTTTCCTGACGTGGCATTTGCTGACGTGGCAAAAAGCGTTGCATTAGATACCAGTAGTGTTGCGTTTGCTCTTTGAAGTGTTGCATTAGGTATATTCATATTTTTTTTAAAAAATATGACGTGGCAGATGTGGGCCCCACAACTGCTGACGTGGCAGTGTGGGACCCACAAGGGTGACGTGGCAGGAGGCCCATCATGCTGACGTGGCAATTGTGGGACCCACAATTGCTGACGTGGCAGAAGTGGGGCCCACGTTTGCTTACGTGGAATTTGATGACGTGGCAGAAGCGTTGCATTAGATACCTGTAGTGTTGCATTTGTTGTTTGAAGTGTTACATTAGATAAATTTATACTTTTTTTAAAAAAATATGATGTGGCAGATGTGGGACCCACCACTGCTGATGTGGCAGTGTGGGACCCACAAGGGTGACGTGGAAGGAGGCCCATCATGCTGACGTGGCAATTGTGGGACCCACAATTGCTGACGTGGCAGAAGTGGGACCCACTAATGCTGATGTGGCATTTGCTGACGTGGCAGAAGTGTTGCATTAGGTATCAGTAGTGCTGCATTTGCTGTTTGAAGTGTTGCATTAGATATTTATTTATTTTTTTAAAAA
The DNA here is from genome assembly GCA_037693485.1 of Kitagawia praeruptora. Classification (NCBI taxonomy): domain Eukaryota; kingdom Viridiplantae; phylum Streptophyta; class Magnoliopsida; order Apiales; family Apiaceae; genus Kitagawia; species Kitagawia praeruptora. The sequence continues at coordinate 20,235,188 of CM075351.1, read as the reverse complement.
AAGAAACAATAATCCGTAACAAAGCACTAGTTACGAGTCATATTGAAAATAGTAGTGATCTACTAAGATCTCCAATCAAATTAATTTTTTATTTTCTGAAACTTGGGGAATATCATTATATTAGATATATATTGACATCCGTACGGTTGGATCGTTCAAAAATATTTTTTTAAAAAATAGAAACAATAATCCGTAACAAAGCACTAGTTACGAGTCATATTGAAAATAGTAGTGATCTACTAAGATATCCATTCAAATTAATTTTTTATTTTCTGAAACTTGGGGAATATCATTATATTAGATATATATTGACATCGGTACGGTTGGATCGTTCAAAAATATTTTATAAAAAATAGAAACAATAATCCGTAACAAAGCACTAGTTACGAGTCATATTGAAAATAGTAGTGATCTACTAAGATCTCCAATCAAATTAATTTTTTATTTTCTGAAACTTGGGTAATATCATTATATTAGATATATATTTATATCCGTACGGTTGGATCGTTCAAAAATATTTTTTTAAAAATAGAAACAATAATCCGTAACAAAGCACTAGTTACGAGTAATATTGAAAATAGTAGTGATCTACTAAGATCTCCAATCAAAATAATTTTTTATTTTCTGAAACTTGGGGAATATCATTATATTAGATATATATTGACATCCGTACGGTTGGATCGTTCAAAAATATTTTTTAAAAAATAGAAACAATAATCCGTAACAAAGCACTAGTTACGAGTCATATTGAAAATAGTAATGATCTACTAAGGTATCCAATCAAATTAATTTTTTATTTTCTGAAACTTGGGGAATATCATTATATTAGATATATATTGACATCCGTACGGTTGGATCGTTCAAAAATATTTTATAAAAAATAGAAACAATAATCCGTAACAAAGCACTAGTTACGAGTCATATTGAAAATAGTAGTGATCTACTAAGATCTCCAATCAAATTAATTTTTTATTTTCTGAAACTTGGGGAATATCATTATATTAGATATATATTGACATCCGTACGGTTGGATCGTTCAAAAATATTTTTTAAAAAATAGAAACAATAATCCGTAACAAAGCACTAGTTACGAGCCATATTGAAAATAGTAGTGATCTACTAAGATCTCCAATCAAATTAATTTTTTATTTTCTGAAACTTGGGGAGTATAACGATTTTATTGATGTGGTAATTTTTTAAAAAATTTCCTATATATTTTTGGTTGGGTTTTATAACGGTCAAACCGGTCAAAGTCGACCTTCCTTTTAACTAGTCTTGTCCCGAATGATGAATCTATTTTTTTAAATTATTTTTTCGACGTTCCAATCGCACGGGTGTCAGGATATAACGATTTTAGTAATGTGATAATTTTTTAAAAAATTTCCTATATTTTTTTGGTTGGGTTTTATAACGGTCATACCGGTCAAAGTCGACCTTCCTTTTAACTAGTCTTGTCCCGAATGATGAATCTATTTTTAAATTATTTTTTCGACGTTCCAATCGCACGGGTGTCAAGATATAACGATTTTAGTGATGTGGTAATTTTTTAAAAAATTTCCTATATTTATTTGGTTTGGTTTGGTAACGGTCAAATCGGTCAAAGTCGACCTTCCTTTAAACTAGTCTTGTCCCGAATGATGAATCTATTTATTTAAATTATATTATAAATTTATAGTAGTGGTCTACTATTTTATAATGAATTTCTATTATAAATTTTTTTAAATATTATTTTTGAATGTTTTAGTTATTTATATTTTTATTTTAAATAGGTGCTATTATAAAATATTAGAATATCATTATTAAATAATTATTATTTGTTTCAATTTTTATTGTTATTTATTTGTATTAGATCGAATACATTTTATAAATTTATTTGAATATTGATTGAATAATTTAAATATTTTATTTTTAATGTACAAAATATAGATATTTGATAAACAATACACATATTTATACATATTTTGCTGATTTATAATTGAGAGACACTTGTCATGCTGCAATTTGTTGAAAGAAGATGGTTTGGATTGATGACATGTAAGACTTAAACAATCTGAATCGTTCATGCAATTAGGGATTAAATCCTAACCGTTCCTACCCTTTATCACATCACTCTGCCGCCCCCTCCCCCAACTCCACATTCCTCGTCTCTCTCATCTAGCTGCTCTCTCTCTCTCATTACACACATATACATATACATATAACCTTCTAAAATTTATATTTCTTAATCTATCCATCCAAAATTAGTGATTTATATATGAATATGTTCTATAAATTGAGCTCTATCTATACATATATAAATCAATCAATTTTGAGATGAAAATTTTCTGGGTAAGATTCGGCTTTGTTCGGTTTTTGGAGATATATGAACCATTTTGAAATTTCTGGGTTAATAGGGTTGTATGTTGGGGGCTGTAGAGATTGGATTTAAATTTTCGGAGAGTTTGGTGTTGGTCGGAGTTGTGACTGGTTTGCGGGCGGAGGATGAAGGCGGCTGTAGAGGCTGTAGAGGAGATGGGGTTAAGGGAGTTCGGTGGTGAAGGTTGGTGGAGTAGATGGTTGCGAGGCGGGGTGGTTTGGTGTTGGACGGTACTAGGAAGATTGAGATGGCGGTGAACGACGAAGAAGGGCCGAAAGGTTGAGGTAAATAGTGAAATCACCTAGTTTACATTAAAAAAATTGGTGAAATTTGTTGTCTTCGGTACCAAAATAGTAACTAATTGTCGTCTGATAACTTAGTCAGCTGTTCTTAATTTACTATCTACTTGATAGTCTCCAGAGTTGTGATTCTCCTTCTTTAGATATGGTCCCTGTCAAGTCAAGCTTGAGTAACTCCCAAGTTGCATAAGTCAACAGTAGTGAGATACTTAGTATAATTTAAACAAATATGCAGATTCGTATATAAAAATTATACATGTACTGCAGCCTATATAAACAAGCAAGAGCAGGCTTAGCTTAATATTACCGGGCTACGTTAAATTAAAAGTCTAACATTTAGCTCTTTGGTGAAGTAGATAGAGTACAATGGCGAGGTTACAGGAACAGATGAAGCGATTAAAGGCATATGTGGGAGTGATAATGATACAGTTTGGGTTTGCAGGTCAAGGTATACTAGCACAGACTGCTCTAAACCAAGGGAAGTTGCATAAGTCAAGCTTAATATTTCACTATATTAAGTATCGAGTAGTACTCTTGGGCTGTACTTTTTTTAAAAGTTTGATGCTCTCTAATATGGAGTATTTCATCATATAACGAGGACTGTTCTTATATATTCCTTGTTATATTTTTTCCGCTCTGAGCAGTCATTATCAACAAAGGAAACTCAATAGAATCCTCACGTATTTATATATTATGTTTATAACTATTTATGAGTTTTAAAGTCGTATAGATAGGTGTTCTCTTTTTTGCTCTTATTACCACTTGGTGCTAGTTTTATAACATCTCATAGAATCTTAATTGATAGGTGATTAACGTTCCTCTATCTTTTGTCAATATAATGACAAGATATGAGCTGAGGGTTTACAACTTAATGCTTTTGGAAACAGCATGGGCCGGAGCAGTTTACAACTAATGCTTTTTATGTTAGCAAGCCATGTAAAGGTTGATACTAATCAGAATCTATTCACTAGCACATACAATATGGCAGTACTGAGTCTGTATATCTTTTCCTTTTTCTTTTTTGTGCCAGGTTTTTGACATTCAAAGCTTTGTTGCACTTGTTTTTAATTGTTTATGTTTTTCCCCTAAAGCAGAGTTCTGACTCGGAGTTCTCTTTCTTTCTCTTTTTAAAGGTTATCGGTTCATGTTGGCACCTTCTACCAATCGAGAGGCAAGAACAGTGTTGGAAAAATGATGAGAGCAGAGTTAATCTTTATCCCAGCTCCTGAAGTTGGCCATCTGGTAGCTGCAGTAGAACTTGCAAAGCTGCTTGTTTGTTGCGATCAACGAATCTCCATCACATTCCTGAAACAAAAGATGCCTTATGACACTGGCGTTGCAGCCTTCACTCAAAACCTTAAGAAAGATGGTCCTGACCGCATAGACTATGTAGACATTCCTGCTCCAGATGAGTCTACTATGACAGAGCTTATGTCCCTGCCACACATCTTTTCTTGAAGCCTTCGTCTCAAATCAGCGCACTCTGGTGAGCGATATAGTTACTATGTACTGTTCGAGATTTTTGTTGTCATTGAACTAAAGGTCATGCCATGTTTTCTTTGCTTTTCTTGGTATTATCTTCATAAACATACTTATTTCAAGTTTAGCAGTATGATGGCCAACTTAATCACTATCAGTGAAAGATGATATGTTGATAATGGGTATTTATAGTTGTATGAGAGCGATAGGTAACTAAAAAATTTCAAAGCTAATTGGACCACTCTTTTAAATTATTAATATCTCCTCCTAGTAGTACACTAGAGATTTTTATTTGCTGAAGACTCATTTAACTTCGTACAAATACTAAGATGACAATTAAGATATGTAGGGAATCTAAGTCTGTGAACTATTGAAACTGTTGAGAGATGTGAACTATTAGTTATTAGTAATCCCGTGGGCTTAATATTAACAATTTAACTTGCAGGTGTCATAAGTTGCTCATGTCATCTTAATTTGTACAGTCTGTTATAAGTAGGCACCCACAAATTAGTTAAACATACTTAATATTCTTTAACAAACTGTGCAGAAATTTGGTTTTACCTGTTACGGTTGTTCATTGTCGTTCACTATACACAATCGGATATTGGTTTATATATCCAGAACAGTATGTTTATTTAAAGATGAACAGAATAGCTTCAAGGAATAACTTTAGAGTACAGAATATATGTGTTAGGTGTTGGCAGTTGCGTCAAGCATTGGTGTTTATATCTGTAGATTTACTTTTGCATCACCTATCCAGAACTTAATGCATTCTCCTCTATTCTCCTTTATTTTCTAATTTCTGGTTACAAACTTGTAGAGTGCGCAAGTGTGGGGAAAGTTTAAGGAAATGGAAGGATTGAGAAGGCAGGAACAATATCGTCAAGAAAGAATCATTAAAGCTAAAGAGGATCTTGTTGCTGCAAATAGAATTTGCGAACCTGCCCCATTTTGAACCTAAGAATTTGTTGATTTGTATTAGTTGGTTTGATTTGGATAGGATGGTTTTATGTATAAACAAAGTAGTTATTTCAAATTTTTTGTAAAAAAGTGTTGCATTTGACTCTATTTGATGTTGCAATAAAAAAAAATGATGTTGCAATAAAAATAAATGGTGTTGCATTTAAAAAGAATGGTGTTGCTTAAAAACAAAAATTAGCGTTGCATTAGACTCAAATAGCGTTGCGTTAGATAGTGGACCCCACTGTTGATGTGGCATGTGGGTCCTACTGTTGACGTGGCATATGGGTACCCACTGCTGATGTGGCATGTGGGCCCCAGTGTTGACGTGGCACCTTGGTGGGCCCCACTGATGACGTGGCATGCCCCCATTTTTGACGTGGCACTTGTGGGCCCCACTAATGACATGTCAACATGCTGACGTGTCACCTTGCTTACATGTCAGCATGCTGATGTGGCACCTTGCTTCCATGTCAGCATGCTGACATGGCTGAAACACCTTATGCAACCCCATGAAGTGTTGTGTTTGCATGCTTTTGGTGTTGCATAAGGCCTCTTATGCAATGCTTTTCGAAGTGTTGCAATAGCTTGGAAAAGCGTTGCGTTAGGGGTCTTACGCAACGCCAGTATTGGTAACGCCCCAAAAGCGTTGCGTAAGACCTTATGCAACGCTTTTCAGGCCTTACGCAACTGAAAATGGGGGTTGAGTATGTGCGTTTATGGCGTAGTGAGTTGGACTCACCTGGCACAGTACATATCGGTGCCTCTCTGCATCTATCATGGATTTTTTTCCCAGACAACCTATCTCACATGACAAAATTACATGTGAGAATTCACTTCAATCCATCAACTCATAACTCTTAATGTGTCCCGAGGAACAACAAGATACAGAGTACCAAGTCATATCCAAAAATTGGCCAAAACTAAGTATAATTAGACAACTAATTAATACAAAAGTAGGACGAAATTAGCACAAAATTTCTACTAATTAAAACAAAACTTTCACAAAATTAACACAAAATTCCCAAAAAAAATTAAGTAAATTCCTGCTAATTCAATACAAAAAGCCCACAAATCTAACACTATTAAATTTCTACTAATCTAATCAAAAAACATAAATATACATACACGCGTATATACAAATCGAATATAATCGAAAGTTACCTCTAAGCGAAGCCCAAATCGAAGCCCTAATTTGATTGTTTTGGGATTTTGCAAGTCGAAGCCCTAATTCGATTGAACCTCAAATTTAATTTTGTGATTATGCTTTAATTGATTTTATGGTGAGAGGAGTGAGAAAGAGGAGTGAGAGAGAGGTGAACTGGTGAGAGGTGAGCGGTAGAGAGAGTGGTGGGTCGGGAGAGACAGAGATGAGAAAGACAACGGTGGAGAGAGACAGTGGTGAAATGTGTTTTTGGGATTGTTTTTTTGTTTTAATTGTGAAAGAAATATTTTGACCTCCTTTTTTATCCCGCCCAGCCAAAAAAATCAAGTTCCCACCTACAATTTTGGACAAAATGTATCATTTATTGTAATGTTTGGTTAAAGTGTTGCAGTTGTTCTAAAATTTCAAAATGATCTTTTTGTTTGCAACACTTTTCGTATGTATTGCCACATTTTTTAAAATATTGAAATAGACTACCAAGTTTTGTGTCTATTGTAACACTTTATGTAACACAAATATATATTGGGCTTGCAATAGCCCATATTTCTTGTAGTGTTATCATCTTCTACATGTTGATCTTTTTGGACCAGTAAATGTAATGTCTATTGGAAGAAAGATATATGCTTTAGTCATTGTTGATGAACATACCAGATATACATGGGTGTATTTTCTAGCAAAGAAAGATGAAACTGCATTAACTCTGATTGAGCATGTAAAGCTGCTGGACAAAGGATCAAAATACAAAGTCAAAATAATCTGGAGTGATAATGGAACTGAATTCAGGAATGCAACAATAGAAGAATTCTGCAAGAACAGAGGAGTGAAGCAAGAGTTTTCTACACCTAGTACACCACAACAAAATGGTGTAGTTGAAAGAAAGAACAGAACCTTGATAGAAGCTGCCAGAACTATGCTTGATGAAGCAAAATTGCCAACCTATTTCTGGGCAGAAGCTGTTCAAACTGCTTGTTTTACTCAGAATGCCACTCTGATCTACAAGCATGGAAAAACACCATATGAGACGGTGAGGGAAAAGAAGCCAAACCTGAAATATTTTCATATTTTTGGGTGCAAATGCTTTGTGTTGAAAACTTATCCTGAACAGTTGACCAAATTTGAGTTAAAAGCTGATGAAGGATCTTTTGTTGGCTATCTACTGTCAACTAAGGCATTCAAAGTTTATAATCTGAGAACCAAGGTGATCATGGAGTCAATTCATGTGTCATTTGATGACAAGAAAATAACTGGACTTGAAGATGTAGATGAACATGATCAACTGCACTTTGAAAATGAAGATTTAATCTCTAATGAAGTAAACTCTGATGAGGCTGAACTGACAAACTCTGTTGAGGCAAACTCTGAACCTCTACTGGTAAACACTGAAGAAACTTCTCAGCCACAAATAAGGGGAGAACTAGTTGAGGGGGAGCATGAATAATCACTTCAAAGTGATGACTCAAATACTGAAAGTGAGTCAGCTAAAAAATCTGGATCAAACTTTGATGACTCAAACTCTGAAAGTCTAAAATCTGACAGTTCAAACTCTGAGCAGTCAAATTCAGGGGGAGCCTCAGAGATTGAAGAAAGGTAACAATAAAATTAGGAGAGCATGGATCAAGTGGGAGGATCAAACACTGATAGAAGTCATTTACCTTCAGCAAGGAAATGGACAAAATATCATACACCTGATTTAATTATTGGTGATCCAGATGCAAAAGTAAGGACAAGGAGTGCTACAACAAATGAACGTCTGTTTCATGCATTCTTGTCATAATCAGAACTAAAGAAGGTACAAGAAGATCTTCAAGATGCTGACTAGATAACAGCAATGCAGGAGGAATTGAATGAATTTGAAAGAAATGAAGTTTGGACCCTTGTACCAAGACCAAATAATAGATCTGTTGTTGGTACTAAATGGGTTTTCAGGAATAAAACTGACAGTGAGGGGGGTTGTTACAAGAAACAAGGCTAGACTTGTGGCAAAAGGCTATTCACACCAGGAAGGAATAGACTATGATGAAACTTTTGCTCCAGTTGCAAGATTGGAGGCAATAAGGATTTTTCTAGCATATGCCTCTCATAAGAAATTCAAGACTTTGCAGGCTGTAAGATAGACAGAAAAAGCACCAGTGGAAGTTGTCAATTTCTGGGTGACAGACTTGTTTCTTGGTATAGCAAGAAACAGAAATCAATTTCTACATCTACAGCTGATGCAGAGTATATTGCAGCTGGTAGTTGTTGTGCACAGATTCTATGGATGAAGAATCAATTACTGGATTATGGATTGAGGTACAGTAAGATTCCTATTTATTATGATAATCAAAGTGCTATTGCTATGACAGGTAATCCAGTACAACATTCAATGACCAAGCACATCAGCATAAGGTACCATTTTATCAGAGAACATGTAGAAGAAGGAAATATTGAGCTTCATTTTCTGTCTACAGAACAACAGCTTGCAGATATCTTCACCAAGCCATTGAGTGAAGCTATATTTACAAGGCTGGTAAATGAAGTAGGAATGGTCTCTGGTTTTGATTTGAGATATTGGTTAGAATCAAAATTTTACTTATGTAATGTGTTACTCATGTTTCTGTGATATATTAAACTCTGCTATGCAAACTCTGTTCGTATACTGTTAAACTCTATTCGCATGCTCTGTAGGTTATATACTGTTAACATGTTGGATAACTCTGATAAACTCTGATAATGTTATTGTCTGATTTGAACACCGATGAAGAAATCTGTATGAAGCATGATTCTCAGTAAATAATTATGAATCCTTCTAAGTTATTTGTGATCTAATCTTAGACTGTGCAGAAAATCAACACAGCATGATACTGTTTCATATTTATAGCATCTCTTAGTTTATTTATCCTAAACTCCGAGTCTGTAAATACTGTGTGCATTGCATCTCATGAATAACTTCTAATGTTGATGACTTCTAAACTCTGTTAGTTAAACTCTGTTTAGTTAGATGCTGTAATTCGTCAACCCCCAAAGAAATTGTATATAGGATGTTAGAATTTCTTTTAGATTATGTTGGTGTCTAGGAAGACCCAGGAACTTGCTGGTAAAAATTAAGGGCTAAAATTCTCTAATTTTTGGTGACTAATCAAAGACTAGGAATATAACGCCCTAGAAAATTTCGCATTTATAAATATTTATTTATTTATTATAAATTATATTATGTGAATATTGTTGTAAAGGTGGAATGTATGTGAATTGATGATGATGTGTTTGTATGATGATTTGGGGATAAGTTGTGAAGGTCGTGTGATTTAATTACATTTTTGAGGATTTAAATATATTTAAATCATGTATTTTTGATCCCCTGTAAATTTTATATAATTATCGGAGGAATTAAAAATCGTGAAATCTTTTGTAATATTATCTTTATAATATTATTTAGTTTTTAAAATGGTTGGATGAATTAATTTGGATGTTTCGGTATTTTAAAATGATTTTAAGAGTTTATTGCATTTAAAGGATCAAAACTTGTAAAATTCATATTTAATTCATTTTTGATCCGAAAAATATTTTAAAAATATGTGGGTGCTCGTAATTTTATATTCTTTATTTTAAAAATGAAAAGTGTAATTTTCCGGGGGTTTTATTTAATTGTGATTTATATAAGTCGTTATTATAATGTATTTGGGCCGAAGAGAGGAAAGTGGTAATAAAAAGAGTATTGGGCTAGGCCCAATAAGAGAGCCCAGCAGAAGGAAGGTTCAAGAACACTAGAGAAGAGAAAAGAAACGCAGAGGAAAAAAAATGGGGAAAGAGAAGAAATAAAAAGAAAAGAAAGAGAAATTGAAGAAAAATGAGGGATTGAGAGATGGGGGATTTAAATTGAAGGTAGAAGAGAGGTATATATATATATATATATATATATATATATATATATATATATATATATATATATATACATGTATGCGTGTGTATACATAAGTGTGTGAGTATATATATATATATATATATATATATATATATATATATATATATATATATATATATATATATATAATCCGTGTGTGCGTATGTATGGTGGCGCAGCGGTGGAAGTCAGGTGGGCGATGGTGGTGTTGCTGGAGGTTGCGAGCGGGGTGGGGAGGCAGCAAGGTTGAGATTGGCATGAGGAAGACGAGGCAGGTAGTGGGTGTGGGCTGCTGTGCAGCGTGGAGAGAGAGAGAGAAGGGAGAGAGATTTTGGAGGTGGGAATCAAAGGTATAATTTCTTGTTAAATTATCTAATTATTATTTATTTATTTCAATTTTTCGATGTATTTGTTTAATTCTTGTTTTAGATAAAATTATTCGATTCTTGTAATTTAATTAGTTTAAATTGCAAGTTAGATATGTTGATTTTCGTAATTAGATTAAAGTGGTAAATTTTGGATATTGTTATGTTTTCGTGAATTAATTCGGTGGGTGTAGTGGATTATTATTGTTAGTTGCTAGTTATAATTATTGAGTTAATTGTGAATTCGATATATGTTCGGTCTTAATGATTGTTAAATTGTCGGTTGTTAATTATAATTATTGGAATTATAAAGCGGTCTTGTTAATATCTGGGGATTTAATTCAGAAAGTTGATATTGTTAGCTATAAATGTTCGTGTTTAGTAATGATTAGTTGTTAATTGTTAACTACTAATTGCTAATTGTTATTGTCGTATGACGTGTAGTCATATGGTTTTATTGGTTGAGAGTGTCTATGTATTAATGTATAAAGTCAAGTTATAGTATTTGTTGGATATTATACTTGTCGAGTACTTGGTGGTAAATTATATGTGGTGGTGAGCTATTTGTATAGTTTTAAAATGTGATTTATATCAAAGATTAATTGTTAGATTTATTCTATTATGTGTTTAACTGCGAGGAGTTGAAATGAGATCTCGAGTCTTAAATGTCAATATTTAAGTACTTGTGTAATTCTCTTCAACTAGTTCCTCGGGCTTACGAATACCAATGATTAACTATCACGAGTATAATCAATATACTTGAGTGAGGTGATCATCGGTATAGCGTAAGTAATACTTAGTGCTAGGGGTTGTTCCCTAGGGCTTACGAACATCAATGATTGATTGTCACGTGTATCATTAAAATGCGTGAGAAATATGATCATTGGTGTAGCGTAAGTAGTAGTGTTAATGTAAATTATTATGTGCTAGGTGCCGCATGTCTGCGCGGGTACTTTTCTTACTTGTTTATTTTTTTGTTGCTGCAAGTTGAGGCAGCTTTATTTTTGCTAAAGCAGGGTTGAATTGTATTTGAGGGGCTGTGCCCATAGTCCGATAAAGGAATACTTCCTGCCGAAATTTTCTAAAAATCTCCTGCAATCTATTTAAAATCTATTTAATTTATTTGATTTCAAAGTATATGATTTTCGAAAGTATAAATGGATATGTAATAGTTGGCGTGAAAGTTGAAGTGTGATTTTTGCTATAAAGTGGATGCCTGGATAGTATTCAAGTGTTAAGAGGATATATGTGTTAGATGCTTATTTGATCTAGTTGATTATACTAGAACTAGTCTATGAAATAATTGGATATGTATATATGTGATATATGTATAAGCGTTATAGGATGCGTATGGGTAGAATAGAGCAAATAAGATTTTGCTTGATTTGACACTGAAACGGTACTTGAATTGGTAAAGGTGCGAGTAAGAGACCTGTCCGAGAGCTGTGCAAGAATAAGCAGAAATTGGAACAAAAGGGTAATTAGCGAAGTCGACGAGGGTATGGATGTGAAGTTAGCAAATTACAAAGTAAAGACTGATGTGAATTTGAGTCAAGGATCTATGGTAGGATCGAGGACTTCGTATAACAAGGCAAGTGTTCTTGATAATCACTTATTGTTCAAGTGATGCAATTTAGTTTATTTATAGTATGTGATGATTTGGCCAAGTATAGATGGCAGATGACACATATACTTTTCTAAATAAGCGTGATGTTGTTTATCTCCCCTACCCGTAATTCGAACATCCGATTTGCAAAGAATTTTACAAATAACCTTTCTCGCTCAGTATCCTATTCCTGGAATGCCTTTTCTTCTATTTTCATCGAAATTGTTTAAGAACTCCCTAAATAAAGGAAATCAAAGTTTTAAAATCCTTATAAATACCTGTTAGCGAAATTCCTGATTTTAACATATTATCACCAATGGACCCTCTTTAGGGGATGTTTTCGTCAAACTGATCTGAAATTTACTATAATGAAATTATTTTGCAAATAATCGTTTTATACTATTTCATTCACTTATGCTGAGTCAAACCTTGCAATGTGTAGATAAATTTTATTAAATGCTTAGTACTTGACCATATCTTTTCTCTGACTTAGAATTTCAATTTTTGAAAATCTTGTTGTGATTTATATCTTTTATTCTCGCTCAAGTGAATTCTCTCTTTAGACAAGTTAATGATGTTATGACCCCAATTACTCATATCTATCGTGTTGATACGTATTCAAATATTATTCTTTATATTCTCCACCCCATTTATTATCGAACTCGTCGGTATTTATTGAAGATATTGATTATTCAGTTATCACCCTGTTTTGTATCGAACTTGTCGATACCCTTTGAGATTGTTCTTTATTTATCACCCCCTTTATCGTGTCGAACTTGTCGACACCTATTGATATTATTATTCCTTATTTACCCCGTTGTTGGTTTGATCTAATTGATATCAGTTGATGTTGATATTCATCAGCGATTCTTAATTATGAATTAATTGTTATTCTGGAACGTGAGTTTTCCAGTTGGTTGTTGTGGTAAGGCTGTCGATTGTTCCGACGCCTAGTGGGTCTGATGTAGAATTGGAATATTTTTGACCGAAAGGTCGGACCCTATTGTGGTCGTGGTAAACTGTTTTGACCGAAAGGTCGGACCCTATTGTGGTCGTGATAAATGTTTTTGGACCGTAAGGTCGGACCAGATTCGTGGTCGGAAGTAATAAGGCCAATGTGTGCCGTGGATCCATTCTAGGACATTGCTGTGTGCGTTTGTCTGGGGTTAGTGCTGACTGATCAGCAGCCTAACCTTGATGTTTTTTTTAAAAAAATAAATAAAAATTCCAATTCTAATCTATACTTTGAGATTGAGATTTTTAATTCTTGACTCCTTGGAAGTCTGTTTTAATGTTACTTTGATATCAGAATCCCTTGTCAGTTTTAATTCTTGATGCACCTTGTGAATGGTGAATTATTGGCCCTCGTGGCAATCAAAAGTCGATATAACCGATCCTTTCATAGAATGAGTTGAAACTCTTTTGTTATCAGATTTGTCTTCGTTATTGAAATTGTTATCACTATTTACACTTGCTGAACATTGTTGGCTCACTCTTGCTTTTGCTTGTTTTCTTCAGTTGATAGAGATAATTAGTGGACCTAGTGGTCAGTTGGTATTGCTCTTCAGGCAGCGGGAAGAGACGTTCGAATTATGGACTCCGTTGAATAGTGGTGGGGAATTGTCAAGGTTGGATATATAGATAGATAGTGATTTGGTATCCTCACAAAATGTATAATATTTTATTCGAAGATTGGGTTGTAATAATATAATTGATAGTTTGTTTCATACCATATCCTGTATGCGATCTTGGTTAAGGGGTTTTGTTATTATATAATGTTTATATCCAGGGATTGTATTATGTGTTTGTGGTTAATGGCTCCAAATCTGTACCCCGGATTTTGGGACCGTTACAAGGAAGAACTAGGAACCTATCAAAAGATAAGGGCTAAAATTCTCTAATTTTTGGTGACTAGTCAAAGACTAGGAAGACCCAGGAACTTATCAAAAGATAAGGGCTAAAATTATATGATTTTTGGTGACTGGTCAAAGATTAGGAAGACCCAGGAACTTATCAAACTGATAAGGGCTAAAATTATAGGATTTTTGGTGACTAGTTCCAACCTCTGATTAAAATAAAAATATATATATATATATATATATTAGAAAGGGGTATAAATTAATTAAACGTTACTGTATACTACAGAGTTAGCATTCATCATACATTCAGTGTTTACTATGATAGTTTGTGCATCCAGTGTTTACTGATTTATTTTATGGATTTTATGAAAAATTAGATGCTCTAAAAATTGAATTGGTAAACTCTGCTGTACACACACATATTGTTACGACCAGATTTCTCCCGGGCTTCGTTCGGTAGGACCTGCAGAAAGAGAATGCGAGGGTGGAGCCCCCCGATTCACCTCCGGTGTGAGAATAAGTTAGTCGGTTTTTTGTAAGGTAATTTGGACGTAGAGAGTCTGTATTGTTGTGTGTGTAGTTATGGATTTTACGAACAAACATACCTCCTTTTATACTTATTTTCCTTTGTAGTTGTTGATATGTAGATCTGCTTTCCAGAGTATCAAATATTCTTGGGATCATGGACCATGTGACCGTTTAAAGGTAAAGTACCTTTAATTATGGCCACGGTCGGCCACATAAACCATGTGAGCGTTTGTATGGAACAGGTTGTTTTATTCCTTGGGCTCAATATTGGACTATGGGTTCGGCCCATTAAGAGATTGGACCTCTAACATGTCCCTAGGCTTCGTTCGGAGTAATCCTCAGGACGAAGGCTAAAGCCTAAGTCTTTCTTTGGAATATTCCCTTCGGATCGCCCGAAATTACTTTTAAAAAGAAAAGTTAATTCCTTGACCTATCTTCTTTGGAACATTCGTTCGGTCGCCCTTTCCAAAAATATCTTTTTAGGACGATAAATAAAAACTGATTCGGCCTTCGTTGTATCATCTGGATAATGAGAACGAAGGACAAGGTCGAGTCTTTTCTTAGGAAGTCGTGTCCCTTTATGACTTGACAGCTGTTTTTTCTCAAGATTCACGCCCCAATCTCAACCGTTGAATTTGGAACGTCCATCATCCAAACGTCACACTCTCTCTATTAACCCCTCATCTCTTTTCTTTTCCCCTTTACACATACGTCCTCATATTTCCAGAGAAAAAGAACACTTTTAGAAAAAAGCTTTAGCAACTATTGGAGCCGTCGTTTCGTCACCGATTTCTTTCGACTCTCCTGTTCCGGTTGACGTCCACGTCCAAGCGTTTTATCCCCGGGAGTTCGATCTTATCAGCAATCTTCAAAACAGTAAGTCTCTATACTTTTCATATCGATAAATTGGATATTGTTTCTGTACCTTCTTGAATATGTGTCCTCGAGTATATATGTAGGCATTTGTATGTAAGTATCTGTATACACACATATGTGGATATACGCTTGATTTTACCTGTATTCTTTGCATAAGAAATAGGCGTGTTAGCTTCCCTTTGTCCCTTTTGCATATTTCGTTAGGATTTCTGGAATTGATAGATTGTTTAGGAGAGACATATCCTTCGGAATGTTTGAATCTGTTGAGTGTTATTCGGTCTGTCGTGAGTTCGAATCACTTTATCTTTAGTTGGTAGGTATTTTTTGGCCGATCCTAGGCCTCTGTACTCGATCTTTTTTCTTCCTTTCGATTGTTTTCTTTTTTATTCGAGTACATGGCTAATCTCTACATTTCCGAATGCAGGGATATGGACCGGTCGAACGAAGGTACAGATCCTTCGGTATCCTCTCCTTTTAGCGATACCGTAGAGTATCCGGCCGCCAATCGTCCTTCTCGGCTGACCGAAGACGATATAGAGCATTTCTGTTCGACTTATTGTGTACTGAAATACGTATGGTATTTCTTCACCCCGAGGAAGAATGATAGGATTTGGCAAAATCCCCAAGTCGCAGCTATCTGTGGGGGAGGGTTCGCCACGGGTATATCCGAAGCGGCATTCAAATGTGGCTTTCGATTGCCCATATTGCGTATTTTGAAGAGCGTCTTGAAGCAGTCTGGCATCGCTATCGGTCAGCTGGACCCGAATAGTTTCATTCATGTGAATACTTTTCAAGCTCGATGCATGGCCAGTAAAGTGACTCCAAGGACGTCTCTGTTTTGGCATCACTACGAGCTTCGCCGGAATCCGAAGAGTAAGGGTTTCTACACCATTGCTCGGCGAGTGGGTAGGCCCGACTGGTCGTATACGAACTCAAACAATAAGGAGGCTCATATTAAATGGGTTTTTGTTTCCGGCCCGAAGTTGGAGAAGTTCGGTGTTTGGAAGGTGGTCGATCCCGCGAGGTTTGTTTATCCCGAACTTACGGCGGCGGATAAGCATGACTACCGATTACTGTGTGACCTTGTTATGGACAAGGTACCATTGTCGGATAGTAGGGATGGAGACTGGTTGGTCGGTCTTTGGGGTAATGGTAACATTCCTCCGTTCTTTTTTTTTTTTTTTTCAGTTTTATCTTTCTAAAAGTATGATAACTCCTGTTTATTGTCTTTATCCTGTATATAATGTTCTTCTTTATCTTGTACAGTGACAACTCGCTTGGATATTCTGGAACGAAAGAGGAAGAAGGCGGCCGACCTAGCCGCTGCTGCTCTGGCGGCCGAAGCAAATGCTGTTAAGCAGGTCGAAGGGGTGGAAACCTTGGCTCTTGATCAAGGGGAAAATAGCTTGGTTATTACTCCACCTACTTCTTCGCCTCCTAGAGAATCAGTCCCGGAGGGTACTCCTGTGGAACCGAAGAAGAGGCCTCGGTCGGAGAATACAGAATTAAAAGTGTATTCTCCTCAATGGAGTGTCTTGGAGACCGACCAGATTATTGTCCCAGCTCCTTCTTCATCAAAGAATGTGGGTCCTGATCTGTGTCGTGGCCTCGTTCTTCCGGCCGATCGGCCAACTATTTCCAAGCTGAATAATGTTGAAGCTTGTACTGAAATGATGACCCTTCTTTCTATGGTAAGTTTCTTTTCCTTCCACTAGTAGAAAAATGGCCTTTTACGTCGGTTAAATAGGTCTTATACGTCGGTTAAATGGCGACGTATGGGCTGGCGACGTATAAGATCAGAGTCTTTTACGTCGGTTAAAAAGGCGACGTATATTGTATCCTTTTACGTCAGTTCTTCTAAACAACCGACGTATATTGTACCCTTTTACGTCGGTTCTTCTAAAAAACCGACGTATATTGTATCCTTTTACGTCGGTTCTTCTAAACAACCGACGTATATTGTACCCTTTTACGTCGGTTCTTCTAAAAAACCGACGTATATTGTATCCTTTTACGTCGGTTCTTCTAAACAACCGACGTATATTGTTATCCTTTTACGTCGGTTCTTCAAAACAACCGACGTATAAGGTCCAAAATATTAAAAAAAAAATTTGTTTTTCTGTACAACCCAGAAAATTAATTAAAAACGATAATTCCCAAAAATCAACCAATAATTTTACATCCATAATTTTACAACCGAACAACATCCAGAAAATTAATTAAAAACCATAATTCCCAACATATTTTTACACATCCGTCCAGCTACAACAATAACAATTTAACAACATATTGTCATATTGACATATCACAAGCAACATAGAATATTGTCATAACAATTTTTAAATCCTCCTCAGGGGCTATGTGTTCCTGGAGCAAGTAACATCCAATGCAAAGACATATCACTACGCCAATCCAGCTATTCCTTATGGAGTCTGAAACCAGGCTAGGTGCCACTACACAGATAATGATCATAGCGCCTGGTAGTTCTAGATAACCTGCAAAATAAATTTTTTTTAAATGATCAGCAATCGAAGTGGTTGCATACTTGCACAAAATCTGAACAAAAAGTAATTTATAATAAAACGTTGTTCAATATTTTTAAGTAGGATATTCATTTCAAGAATCATTCCAATTAAAGAAGCACATTCACGAAATCTGCAAGTCTGTAACTATCCTGACTAGATGGTAACAAATCCTGCCAATTAGTTTTCCCTTTTAAGATGCAGACTCGTCTTTTCTCAGTGAAAGATAAGAAGTTAATACATTAAATGTGGAAATGAACCTGTGCATGTTAATCAGTAACACAGTAACTAGTAAGCATATATACCTCTTCTGGCATCTCATCCAGAGCTCCAATTAAGTGAATCAATACATCGATTTTGCAAGCAGAACTCCTGCATTTAACATTATTGATACTTTAAGAATTTCGGAAGGAGTCTCTGGCATATTAGTACAAGCTTTGAGTAGCTTGGCCTGCATTTTGAACATAATCCAAACAGATGATTAGCTGTAGAGAAATATTTTAGTAGAACATGATTGTTCTCAAACTGCCATTACAACTTCTACGTCTGCATGACAAAGGCAAATCTAGATTTTTGCTAATTATCCTGTGATACACTATGCCATGTAATTAGAGTTACACCTGACAAAAAGTTTTATAATCATGAACTACACATAAAAAAGAAATTATATATACGTATGTACATACTTGCCTTAGAAATTTTTTTAACATTTTCCATGTTTATGTTCAGGGCGCGGCCTGGTCAGCTGTGGTGACCGAACGGTTAGAAGAGACCGAAGTGAGGGCGGTCAGAGCCGAGGAGAACTTTCGGAACTCTTCTACCGAATTGGATAGGGTCACTGGCCAGGCTGAGGCTCTAAGGTCCGAAAGGGATGCCCTCAAGGATGAGTTGGAGAAGCTGAAGGCCACAAGCTCAAGGCGAATCGAATGGAGGAACACCCAGCTGAAGCAATCAAGGAAGTCTGCTCGGAAATTGCATAAGCAGCTTCTTTTGACGGAAGAACGATGCTATCAGATGGGTTATGACGATGCTGTGGTGAAGGCCCATTCCCTAGCTTGGTTTTGATCATACCCAACTGCTTGACGCTGCAATGGGTATGACCGATCCAGTGGGTAGGGAAAAGTCTAATGACCCTGAAGTTATTTCTTCGGGAGAAGATGAGCCGCTTGATGAGCCTTCAATGGAGTAGCTTTATCTTTATTTTATGGCCTTCGGGCTTTGTAACTTTAACATTTGCCTTTGGTGCCTTCGGGCTTTTTACATTTGCCTTGACATAATTTAATGTATTTTAGCCTTTTCTGCCTTAGCATAATTTTTATGCATCTTCGGTTTTTGCTTTAGCATCATTGTGCATCTTCGGCTTTCAATTGCCTTAGCATAATTTGCTTTCAATAATAATTTTTTATGCTTCTTCGGCTTTCAATTGCCTTAGCATAATTTTTTCCTTTTTTATGCGTCTTCGGCTTTTAATTGCCTTAGCATAATTTTTCATTTTTTGTGCATCTTCGGCTTTCAATTGCCTTAGCATAATTTTTCATTTTTTATGCGTCTTCGGCTTTCAATTGCCTTGGCATAATTTTTCATTTTTTATGCCTCTTCGGCTTTCAATTGCCTTGGCATAATTTTTCATTTTTTATGCATCTTCGGTCGTAACCTAGCTGCCCCCAGTTTTTAAGGGGTTTTTGTAAAGGATTTAAGTTCCGTTCGGTCGGTTAAAATATTTCCTCCCGGACTTAATAAATGACAAAGCCACTTAAATACTAGGACATTCTTGTAACTTGATATTGTGTACTTAACCTTTCGGCTAGAGGTGTACTTGACTTAATTATGACATGTAGAAAAATGTAGCGAACAGTCTGTTATTGAACATGTGGAACTCGCATGTTTTTGTATTACAGATTGATGCTTACTTAGGGAATTCAAAAGATAACTTGCAATTAGACCACAAATTTAAAAGGGTAAAAAAAAAAATGTTTCCAGTAAGCTTACTGGTAAAAACGGCGAAGGCGAGCAGCGTGCCAGGTGTTCTTAATCAAGCTGCCGTCCGAATGAGCTAACTTGTATGTGCCCGGTCTGACCACTTCGCTTACCACATAAGGGCCTTCCCAGTTGGGCATAAGTTTGCCTTGTTTTGTTGGCATTGATGTTGCCAATTCTCAAAGCACTAAGTCTCCGATTCGGAATGATCTCTTTTTTACTCCCGAATCATAATGTTGTGCTGCTTGAAGCTGGTACCTTAAGTTCCTTTGGTGAGCTGCTTCCCTTTCTTCTTCAAGTAAGTCTACATTCGCTCGGAGACCACATTCGTTTGTCTCTATGTTGAAAACTTGTGTTCGGTAAGATTCTAGGCAAACTTCGACTGGCAAAAGAGCATCTGTTCCGAAAGCTAATTTGAATGGTGTTTCTCCTGTTGATGACCTTGGTGTCGTTCGGTATGCCCACAGAACCCATGGTAGCTCTTCGGCCCAAAGTCCTTTGGCGTCTCCCAGCCTCTTCTTTATTCCATCGAAGATAATTTTATTTGCAGCTTCGATCGCCCCGTTCCCCTGGGGATGCCCGACCGAACTGAATTTTTGCTGAATCCCGAATTGAGCTAAGAATTTTCTGAATTTGCTTCCGATGAATTGGGTTCCGTTGTCCGATACACATACCATAGGGATACCGAATCTTAATATTACTTGTTCTAACATGAACTTCTTTGCTGCTTCTTCGGTAATGGATGAAAGTGGTCGGGCTTCTATCCACTTGGTCATGTAGTCGATCGCCACAATGCAATACTTGGTTTGTTTGGTACTGGTGGGCAGAATCCCTACAATATCAACCGCCCACATAGCAAATGGAATGGGGCTAAGGACTGAAGACATTTCCTCGGGTGGTTGCTTCGGTATAGTGCTGAATAACTGGCATTGTACACATCTTTTGGCATATTCGGTCGCGTCTTCCTTCATTTTTGGCCAGAAAAACCCTTGCCTAAGAATTTTGAGGGCCAAAGACCTTCCCGCTAGATGTTCTCCGCAAATTCCCTCATGAACTGTTTCGAGGGCTAAAATCTGTTCATCTTTGTTTAAACATCGAAGAAGGGGTTGCGTCACCGATCTTCTGAACAAACGGCCTCCAACCATAGTATAATTGGCCGATCGATGTTTTACCTTCTGTGCTTCCCTTCGTTCGAGTGGCAAAGTTCCTTTCTCTAGGAATGCTCTGATTGGGGTCATCCAATTGGTTCCTTGGTGGATTTCCATGCATTGCTTTTTGTCTATCGAAGGAGTCTTTACTTCGGTCAGATAAATTGACCCGTTGAGGTTTTGGGTTTCTGCCGAGGCTAACCTTGATAGAGCGTCCGCCCGATTGTTGTTCTCTCTTGCTACCTGATTTAGTTCGAATGATTCAAATAGTAGAGATTTCTCGCGTACCTTGAGGGCGTAGGCCTTCGTTCTGGGATCTTTTTGTCCGTACTCTCCTGTGAAATGTTTTACAACCAACATTGAGTCGCTGAATGCTCTTAGGTGCTTAACCTCCAAATTTCTCGCCAAATCTAGGCCTGCCAGAAGCGCTTCGTATTCGGCCTCATTGTTCGTTAAAAGGAAAGTGAACCTGATAGCTTGGCATATTTCGAATCCTTCTGGACTTGTTAAAATTAAACCGGCCCCACACTTTTCTTTGGCGACCGACCCATCAACGAATAGTTTCCATTTTCCTGACGCCGGAATTAGTTGTTCTTCGGGAGTCAAATCCTTTGGTTCCGAAAATGAGCATTCTACCATAAAATCTGCAAGTGCCTGGGCTTTGATCGCAGTTCTTGGTGTATATTCCAGGTCATGCTCTCCAAGTTCGATCGCCCAAGCTACCATTCTGCCCGATGCTTCTGGCTTTTGTAAGATTTTCTTCAAGGGTTGGTCTGTTACTACTTTGATCGTCCTTCCTTCGAAATAGTGCCTTAATTTCCTTGCTGCCATTACCAATCCGTAGGCGAACTTCTCTGCGTTCGGATATCTAGTTTCTGCATCTTTGAGAATATGAGAAACGTAGAACACCGGATGCTGGTTCCCTTCATGTTCTTTGACTAACACTGCTCCGAGCGTTCGGTCGTTCACAGCTAAGTATAGCTGCAAAGTTTCTCTCGGATCGGGCTTCATTAGGAGTGGGGCTTTTACTAGATATTCTTTAACTTCCTCAAACGCTTTTTGGCAATTGGGCCCCCATTCGAAGTTCTTGGATCCCCGAAGTACTTCGAAGAATGGCAAGGCCTTTTCGGCCGATCGGGAAATGAACCTCCTCAGGGCGGCTAATCGTCCGGTCAGCTTCTGAATATCCCTGATCGTCTTCGATGCTTCCATATCGATGACCGCTTTGATCCTTTCTGGGTTTGCCTCAATACCTCTGGCGCTAACCATATACCCCAAGAATTTTCCGCTGTTGACTCCGAACGTACATTTGTTCGGATTTATCCTCATGTTGTTTTCCCTGAGCGTTACAAAACATTCTCTTAAATCTTCAGCGTGGTCCTTAAAGAGAGATTTGACAATCATGTCGTCCACATAACACTCCATATTCCGACCAATTTGAGCTTTAAATACTTTGTTGATCATTTTTTGGAAAGTGGCCCCTGCGTTCTTTAGTCCGAAGGGCATTTTCACGTAAGCATAAGTGCCGTTCGGTGTGATGAACGCTGTCTTTGGTATGTCTTCGGTGTTCATGGCGATTTGGTGATATCCCGAGAACGCGTCCAAAAAACTGAGTATTTGATGCCCTGAGGTTGCATCTATCAATTGATCGATGTTTGGTAGAGGGTAGTGATCCTTCGGACAATGCTTATTTAAGTCGGTGTAGTCCACACACATTCTCCATTTGCCGTTGGACTTTTTCACCACAACCACGTTCGCCAACCAATCTGGGTAGTCTATTTCTTCAATGAATTTTGCCTCTAGCAATTTTTCGACTTCGGCCTGAATGACCTTCTGTCTTTCCATTGCAAAATTTCTTTTTTTCTGTTTCACGGGCTGGGCTTCGGTTTTTACGTTAAGACAATGTTTGGCTACCGATGGATCCAAACCCGGCATATCTTCGGGACTCCATGCAAATACATCGTGGAATTCCCTAATGACCTTAATGACTTTCTCCTTCAGTTCTGGCTCCATGTTCTTTCCTATCTGAATCATCTTCCCCGCTTGGCCTACGTACAATTCAACTTCTTCGGTTTCGACAGTCGGTTCGGCTATCGGATTTGACAGGTCGGCTCCAAATTTCTCCAACTCAATATTTAGTAGTTGGTGACTGCCTCCTGTTTCGGCCTCATTTCTCCTCCTTTTCCCGGCTTCGGTCATTTCGACATCTTTTTCCTTCTCTAGGTCTTCTAACATAATGATTCGTGCGGCTTTTTGGTCGCCTCTCATTTCTCCGATCCCGTGTTCGGTTGGAAATTTCAATTTCAAGTGAGGGATAGATGACACAGCTTGGAATAGGGATAAAGCCGGTCTTCCCATGATCCCATTATACGGGCTGTCGACTCTAACAACGTAAAATTTCGCTTCCTTCACCGTTGTGAATGGTGCTTTTCCTAATAAGACGTTCAGTGTTATAGTTCCTTCGATCGGTACAGGTTGATTACCGAAGCCGTATAGCGGTGCTTCATGGCATGGCTCTAGTTGTTCGCCCCCCAAGTTCATTTTGCAATAGGTCCGGTGATACAAGATGTTGACTGAACTTCCTTCGTCCACCAATACTTTCCAGATCTTGTTCTCCCCTATCACCGGATTTATAACGAGTGGGTCTTCATGTGGCCATATTACGTCTTCGAAATCATCTTCCGTGAATGAGATCGGAAGTGGTTGTTTGGCTGCAGTTGATTGGTAAAGGTTGTAGATTTGCCTTGCATACCTCTTTCGGGCTGATTTGCTGTCCCGATCCAGTATGGTTCCTCCGGAGATTGTTCGAACTTCACCTCTGTACTTTTCAGATCCTTCGGCTTCATTGTCTTCCCTTTTTCTCTCCTTCGGTCCAAGTTTGTTTCTCAGATCTTCGACGAACTTTGTCAATTCTCCGTCTTTTATCATTCTCTCAATTAATTTCTTCAAGTGGTAACACTCGTCAGTGTTATGACCTTTATCTTGATGGTATTCACAGTGTCTGTTCTCGTCCCTTCTGCTTTCAGGGGTCTTTAGCCTGGGTGGTCGAACGAACCCAGGCTTACCCTTTATTTCATGGAGAATTTTTGAGATGGGTGTGTTAAGTGGTGTGAACACAGCATTATCTCTATCCCGCCTTCGTTCGGTCCCTTTATCAGGCCTTGTGTCATTCAATCTACTTTTAACATCGCCTCGACCCCTTCGGTCGTCTCTTCTATCGTTTTTCCTATCGTCTCGATCGGGGACATTTCTCTTGCTTTCTTTGTATCCCCCGATCGATTCAATTTTCCTTCTAATTGCTTCTCCCCTGAGATAAATGTCGTTCAAATTTTTGGGAGGTACGTCGTAGAGAGAGGATCGTAGTTTCTTGCCTTTAATGGGGTCTAGGCCGGCGGCAAGGAACCCTGCCGCTTTTATTCTATCTAAATTGGTGACCATTCCAGCCTCCTCTTTGAACCTCGCCAAGTAATCGCCTAGATCTTCGTTCGGCCCCTGTCTGCAATGAATCAGGGCCTCTGTATCTTTCTCTCTTCGGCATAAATGAGAGTAGTGCCTTAAAAATTTCTTCTTGATTTGTTCGTACGAGGCGATCGACCTGGGTCTGAGCGATCGATACCACATGGACGCGTTTCCTTTGAGATAAGTTTTGAACATTTTGCAAAGCATCATATCACAATGCCCCATACCAGTCATGAGTGATTCGTACTTCTCACAATGGTCTTCCGGGTCGCCTTTTCCGTTGAATTCGTGCATTTTTGGAAACTGCCTTCCGGGTGGTGGCCGAAACTGTTCTACCTCTTCGGTGATTATAGGTTCATGGCTGATCTTTTTCTCTCCGAACATAACTTTCTCTAGCCTTCGGATTCGGTCGTCAGTGTGGGGGCCTTCTTCTGAATCGGATGAGTCAAGTGCCTTCGATCGGGTACGTTTTGAATAAGATTCGGACTGTCCAGATTCATCATCGTCGTTCCTAATTCTTTTTTCTCTTCGATCTTCTTGGAACTCTGGGTCTTCGGCCTCGAGGGTCTCACGTAGTGACTTCTCCTGCAGCTCGATTTCTTCTCTTCGGAGCTTTAGGCCTTCTAGCCTCAAACGATCGGCTTCCCTTCTTTTTGCCAGACGTTCAGTTTCTTTGTTCTTTTCCATCTCCTTATGCTTCCCCTTCGCCTTTTGTTGCTCTCTCCATTTCGCGAGCATCTCTTGTTGTTCTTCAGGGGTTGGCATATCTCCTTCTTCATCAAAGTTTAGCAGTCTTGGGGGAATGGGTGGGGCTGTCCTCGGAAATATAGGAGGAACGGAACGACTGTTTCCAGCCACGGTGCTGCTATCATTGATGGGTGTTTCTTCAATCGTCATAGTTTTCTGGTAGGTTTCTTGATACGAGTATATCTCTACGTTTCCCACAAACGGCGCCAAATGTTACGACCAGATTTCTCCCGGGCTTCGTTCGGTAGGACCTGCAGAAAGAGAATGCGAGGGTGGAGCCCCCCGATTCACCTCCGGTGTGAGAATAAGTTAGTCGGTTTTTTGTAAGGTAATTTGGACGTAGAGAGTCTGTATTGTTGTGTGTGTAGTTATGGATTTTACGAACAAACATACCTCCTTTTATACTTATTTTTCTTTGTAGTTGTTGAGATGTAGATCTGCTTTCCAGAGTATCAAATATTCTTGGGATCATGGATCATGTGACCGTTTAAAGGTAAAGTACCTTTAATTATGGCCACGGTCGGCCACATAAACCATGTGAGCGTTTGTATGGAACAGGTTGTTTTATTCCTTGGGCTCAATATTGGACTATGGGTTCGGCCCATTAAGAGATTGGACCTCTAACACATATATTCACACCTGTGCAGTTTTTGAAAGGGTTACGGTAATAAAGTTGGAGAATTGACAAACACTGATGAATTTTTGTCTAGTACTCTAAGGTAATATTTTATTTCAGACATTTTCTATACTTGGGGTAAAAAGTGTTAACTGTCAACTGTTGATCAGTATTAGAGTGTTAAAGTGTATTGGTAATAGGAGAGAGAGAGTAGCAGTAATTATTGCTATAATCACTGAGCGTGCAAAGCTGTTCCATTAAATATGTGCCGCGTGTCCCACTCACACCTTTCTCTAGGATCGTGTCCCACTCACACATTAATCAAGAAACTGTTGCATGTTTTACTGCTTAAAACGATTGAGTTTTAATTTAATTACATACATGATTCATATTTACACACATCTACTCACAGTTACTTTTCACACAACCACTCAGTTACTTCGTTCTTTTACT
Source organism: Kitagawia praeruptora (assembly GCA_037693485.1). Classification (NCBI taxonomy): domain Eukaryota; kingdom Viridiplantae; phylum Streptophyta; class Magnoliopsida; order Apiales; family Apiaceae; genus Kitagawia; species Kitagawia praeruptora. Next base: position 20,208,896 of record CM075351.1, on the reverse strand, counting down.
TGGGCATTTTTGCAAACACCTTGCATACATATCACTTTTCACTGCTATTTTCTTCTCACATCGATTCTAATGGCCACCAAAGCTTTTACTGCACAAGGGTTATTGTTTGTTTCTAATAATTATGCAGCCCCATTGAACAATGCAAACGTTCCAGAGGTGTTTCATTTGATTCAAAATTTCTTAGGAGATTCAGAGATAGGTCAAGCTCTAGTCGAACCACCAATGCTTTCTGCCACGCAGATAGCTACTTTCTGGTAGAACTCTGCTTATGACGATGGAGGAGAGAATGGGACTCCGTCTATTGTTTTCACCTATGAAGAAACAGAGTATGTCATTACTCCAACTACTGTCAGAAAAACCATGGGTTTTGATACACACACTTCCTACAGTGTTGTTGTGTGAAAATACCCTGAAAGAGATGTTGCAGCAACTTGGTTATTCAGATTCTCTAGCAAGACTTGGTAATGTGAAAAGGCCAAAGCTAAGGAAGGAGTGGGGTTTCTTCTTCGATTGTATAACAAGGGCCTTTGGAAAGAAAGTCACAAACTGGGATGATATCCCTACTGACAGTCTACAAATTGGGTATTCTCTTCTCTATGGAAGTAATTTCAATTTTAGTAGACTTGTTTTAATGAACTTAGGTGATAGATTATCAGAGTCTACTACTGTCTACTTTGCTAGATTTTGTAAATTATTGTTTACTGCTTGTGTGCCTGGTATTGCAATTGCTGAGGATGATGTTATTCAGCCTTTTAAAGTCAATAAGAGAATATTCTCTGATTTGACTAACAAGGATGCAACCAAGGGGGAATTACCTGCTTTGTTTTTACCCCTTGCTCTTCAAAATTTCTTACATCAACCATAAGAACCACAACAGCCCGAGCCTTCACTTTCACCACCTGCAAACACTGATCAACCTCAACCCACTCAACCTGAAATTAGTGAACCAAACACTGAAGCTCCACAACACACAAACACTGAAACACCAGCAACCACTCAACCACAACCTGAACAACAACCACAACCTACACAGGCTAAACCAAAGAAGAGAGGTAGAACCAAGCACATTGCTGGAAAAAAAGGTTAAAAGGGCTCCAAAGGAAAGAGCAAATAGGCCTCCAACACCATCTGTTGTAGAAGATGATTCTACTGATGAAGAAGTGGTAGCTGAGGTGCCTCAATTAAGGAGGAGAAGATTGATAATTAATGAATCTGATGAGGAGGTTAATTTTAAAGCTCCAGAGGTGATCTCTAAGGAAATACCTACTGTTGAGGTACATACTACAGAAGAAGCTGTCCATACAACTGAAAATGTACAAATGGATGAGGCAAACAAAGTTGGTTTTGCTGCTATAGATGATTTTGTTGAAACATTCATACCATTCTCTGATTCCATTAATGTTCCTATCTCACCTATCATTGCTAATTCTGGAGAAACTGCTGCAGCTGATCAGCCTACTGTAGTACTTGATGAAACAGTAGCAACTCATACTGAGTTATTCTCTGATGCTCACCAAACTACTGAAAAAGGTAAAGAAGTTGAACAAGGTGACATTGCAAAGTCTGTTGAACATAGAGAGTAATCTGCAGAGAATGTTGCTGATGAAACTACAGAGAATGTTGTAGAGACTGTTGCTGAAACTGTTGAAGTTTTAGTGCATATTGATGAGACTGATCCAGTTGCAGATGCAAATGCTGATGTTGAAGATGAAGGAAGTTCAGAGTCTAACTCTTCCCAGAGCATACCAGTGCAAACTGATGCAAAACACACACCTTTTTCTCAACCTTCACATCAAAATGAGATTGAACAAGAATATTATGCCAAATTTTTAGCAAATTGGTATAAAGAAGATTGTATTTTTCCTACAAGAAGAACGGCTAAATTTGTGCATCAATCCGCCAAAAATATTTCAAATCCTGATATTCTTTCAAGTATGCAAGCAACTGTTGTTCAAGTCAAGAATTTGAATGAAAGGTTTGATGAGTCTCAAAAGGCAATTACTGATCTGAGAGCTGATGTTGTTGCTAGAGACATGACCATGCAGAGAGATAATCAAACAAAGTTTCAGAACTTTTCTAAAGCTCAAGAAACTCTGTTTCAAAGGCTAGGTCAAGTTAAACAGAATCAGACTGTCTTGTCTGGTAAGATTGATTCTATTGCTACCTCCTTGGAGCTGATTACATCTATATTGATTCCTGATGATGTCAAAAAGGGGGAGAGAGTTGCTAAGTCCAAATGCAGGCAGTCTCAAACTTTGACTCAGAAGGATGATGCTGAAGATGGAGAAGCAAATGATAAAAGAAAGAGTTTAAGAGCTGATCAAGGTTTGAGTCAAAGATCTGGCAAGTCTTCTAAGTCAAACTTTGATGGAGTAAACACTGATGCTCAGGGTACTTCAAAGACTTATAGTTTGTTATTAACTGCTAATCCATAGACAGATGAGGAATTGGCTGCTAGATTGTTCCTTGAGGAAAATGAAGAAGGAGTTACTATTGTAGACATTCAAGCTGAAGAGAAGAATCTACAAGAAGAACATCAGAAAGCTCTGAAGTCTGGAAAGTTCAAAAAAAATGTGAAAGCTCCTAGGCCTGTTCTTAAAGGCATTGTTATGAAGGAAAATGTTTGTGCTGATCAGAGGATACAAGTATCTAGAAAACCAACAGAAGCAGAGACTAAATAGAAGCTGAAGGGTAAAGCTGTTGAAGGAGAAAAGGTTTTGAAGAAAGTGAATACAACCTCTGTTGCTACACAAGTTGTACAGAAACCATTGTCTACTCAAATGCAAGCAATTTTTGGGAAACCAACAATTCGTGAACAAACTCTGGAGACTGGAGAGGCTGGAGGAAATTTTCTTCAAAGTAGAGCTTTAATGGGTAAGCTAGGAAGAGATAAAGCTGGCTTAGGCTCACATAGAGAAAATAGAATGAATACCAGTCCTCAAGATCCTTCATCACTGGTTGTTCCAGGTCTTGGTGTTACACATGAGAGTTTAGATAGACTGGAATTAGTGCAGTTGATTCATCAGAAGAGTTTACAAAAGGATTTTCTTCTGTACTTCATGGCTGATGGGACTGTGTATAAAATTGGTGAGTATGATCTTGATTTGAAGCTATGGGAAGAATTGGAATATGTTCTGTATATTTTCAAAGTGAAGAATCAAAGGACTCAACAAGCTGCAAATGTGTTAAGAAAGAAGATGCTGCATAATTAGGCAGTTAGAGGTATAAAATACAACAATTAGTATGTCCTAAAGTACAGAGATTATCATGGGAATATCGTTGAGATGAAGAAGAATAGTGCTAAGCTGAAGACAGATTTTGGTATAAGAGTTCTTGATTTTAATTCCGAGTCAGAGAAAGCACAATTCATCAGACTGGGTAATGAAATGAGGAGAAATAAAATCTATTCACTGAGATCTGCTATCTACCGAACTGGTGAAGATGATCATAAGTTGAAAGAGATCAACGAAGTTATGCAGACAGAACTTGAAAATGCAGAAAGAAGATTGCTTATAGACTATCTCAGAGCAACACTAGATGTTGAGGAAATTAAGTGAATAATGCTCTATAAGAATTTCTTGCTTTCTGTAAATTTTGTTTAAGTAGAAGTTTAAACTCTGATTATTTGTTAAACACTGCATTTGTCTATTTTGTTTTGACATCATCAATTATTGTAAACTTGTGCATTTTTGCTAATGAACAAGTTGGGGGAGATTGTTAGATATAATTGATGTGAATAATAATCAGTGTTTAAGTGTTATAGTGAAATATCAGAGTTTAGTTGGAAGCAGTCAGAGTTTAGTTAAACGCTGATAGATGGAAGCTCGACAGAGTTTGCTAAACTCTGTCTCGAGGAAGCGTCTACTGGTCAATAGAGTTTGAAGAATACTTGAAGATAATTATGGAAGCAATATCTTTGAAGATTGGATAGCTGTCAAAGAGATTTTGTTGACTAAGGAGACGTGTAGTAATCGTAATTGATATCAATTGTATAGCTAATTTATAGGAGTATCAATTATCGATTGTATAGCAGTTGTATATCTTATAAATACAGTTAGGTTAACCCTAGAAGGGTATCGTGTAACGAATTATCATTCATTGTAACCTAAGTAGCTCTCTATGATATTTTACATCACTGAGAGAGGAGTTTTTAATTCCAAATAGCTTTTAATTGTTCGAACGTGTTTTACTTGTTATTCTCTCATACGAACTTGATTATAATTGTGTATTCGGCCTAACACGCTGTCTACATTTCTTTCTCTCTTGTCTTCTCAAAACTTCAAGTCAAACCCTCTATTCCCTTTAATCAGTAAAATGGCCTTCAATGGTGTTCTTGTAAACCATTAACAAAGATCCCACAATTATTGCAAGATAGTAAGTCTTTCTTTTAATCCCCCTTGTCTTTTTGTATGTTTTTGTGTTTTTGTTAATTCATTTCTTGGATTTGTGTGTACATCTGTATCTATGCATGTGTGTGTTGGTTGTACAAGTATTAGTGATTTGTTGTTGGTTGTGTGTATTTATTTATTTATTTATTTCATCGATGTTGAATTTATTTGTGCTGTGGGGTTGTGGGGCTTTCTGATGAATTGATTTTGTATTTGTTTAGTCTCTTACTGATATTAATAAATGATGATGATGTTTAGTCTTGTGTGCCTTAATTGGGGTTTAAAAAGTCAAGGGCTGGCTTGTTTTTTTTCTCAAGATTTATTTATTTTTTTGGTGTTTGAATGTTGAAGTGAAGGAATGTAGAGATGTCATGCTTATATATGTTCTTAGACAATGACATTTTAATTTTCACCTGTCGTGTTATCTACTAATGAAACTTTCTCTCAGGTATCAGCTAGATCTCTGTCGGAAAGCTTTGAGAGAAAACATTGTAGCCTATTTAGGAACAGGCGCTTCCAAGAATCACATTGCTGTTATACTAATCCATGAAATGCGGCACTTAATAAGGAATCCCCAAAAAGACATATGTGTCTTTCTAGCTCCTACAGTTGCTCTCGTTGAGCAGGTGACCCATTCTTCTTTTAGTTTTCTTTTATTTTACATCTTTTTATTTGTTAGATACTAGTATATTGTGTATTTGATTTGAAATTCCTTCTGTTTAAACGCGTCCATTTGTGCTGCTTCGATTATTAATTATTTCATGTCTTGACATGTGTTTGTATATATGTAAAGCAAGCCAAAGTCATTAAGGACTCAGTTGACGTTAAAGTTGGGATGTCTTTGCACTTCAAGGGCCATGCCTATTGGTAGAAAGAGTTAGCACAACATGAGGTTTGCCTCATTTCTATGTTACCGCAATTTATTTATTGTAACATTATATTCATCATTAGAAAGATCCATTGGAAGTACTTTATAACAGAATGTGGTTGCTAATGTTGTTAAAATGTGATTTTGGCCAGCGAAGGTGTACAATAAAATGCTTAACCTATGATTATGCATGTGCAGGTCCTTGTCATGACACCAACCGTACTTTTATAGAGCTTATCGCACTTCCATATTAGGATTGAATGGATTGTGCTCTAAATATTTGATGAATGCCATCATGCACACTCTGGAAGCAATCATCCTTATGCTGAAATCATGAAGGTAAAAAAAGTTTTATCTACTGGTATTATTGCTTCGGCATCTCACACATTTGATGTATCCTAGCAGAATTGTACCAGAGCTAATGGCAACTAACAAGCCATCTTATGTGGTGCAATTAAGAAGCTCCTCCTTCTGTCGGTCATGTCCGTTACTTTCAAGAGCTTCACGACAAGGAAATGGAAAAATGGCGTGTAATAAGATCTGCTTTGCCTGGAGTCAATCATGTTCCTCCCCCAGACACAAGTACAACTCAAGAATTCTTTGGTGCTTCTTCTGCATCCAAAACAGCTCCGAGTATTGGTGCTAGTGGATCTGACAATTCAACTATTGCCAATTCCACTAGCTCCAATACTCGGAGCTGTTTTGGATGTAGAAGAAGCGCCAAAGAATTCTTGAGTTGTACTCTTGTCTGGGGGAGGAACATGATTGACTCCATGCGGAGCAGATCTCTCATTGCACGCCATTTTTCCATTTCCTTGTCGTAAAGCTCTTGAAAGTAACGGACATGATCGATAGAAGGAGGAGCTTCCTGCACCACATTAGATGGCTTGTTAGTTGCCATTAGCTCTGGTACAATTCTGCTATGATACATCAAATGTGTGAGATGCCGAAGCAATAATATCAAGTGATAAAACTTTTTAAGCATAAGGATGATTGCTTCCAGCCTGTGCATGATGGCATTCATCAAATATTAGAATTGCAAGCAATCCATTCAATCCTGATATAGCACTGCGACAAGCTCTGATATTGCATTGTCGAGCATTGTAGTAGCTGAAAAGTGGTACTTACACAATTACAACTTTATTTAGAAATTGAAATGCTTTTTGATAAATTCACAATGTGATTAATTGATGTATGGGTTATAGATTGACTTTACTCATCCCAAAAGAAGTATATGAATTAAATTCCTTATTTTTCGGCAGCTAAATTTGTTGGTTGCAACTAAAGTTGCAGAGGGAGGACTTGATATTCAAACCTGCTGCCTTATAGTAAGGTTTGATCTTCCTGAAACTGTTGCTAGTTTCATTCAATCACAGGGACGTGCATGCATGCCGTAGTCGGAATATGCGTTTCTGGTCGACAAGTCCTTTTTCAACCATATGTTTATTAATACTCCTTAATTCATTTTTTTGCACACCCAAATTTATATCCTATGTATAGTAAGAATAAGGAGATATTTGGTTGTCACTACTACCGCGAAATTCATATTAACCATTGGATTAAAACTTGATCAATGGTCCAGATTATATTATATGAATAATAATTACATAAATAACATATTTAACTAAGAATAAGGAGGATATTTGGTTGTCACTACTACCGCGAAATTCATATTAATCATTGGCACTACAAGAAAAACTCGATCCTGCAACAGTTTTTGACCGTTGTCTGATCTCCATTTTTTTCGTTGTCTATCCGGCAGTTGTCTGTTTGAAATCAGACAATGGTTATTTACCAGTTGCATAGAAGAAGGTAATACAACAGTTTTAAAATGCTGTTAGAAATTACGTAACACAGCGGTTGTATAATAAGAACCGTTACTGGAAACAAAATAATGCAATTGTTTTCTGACTAATAGACAATAGTTTTAAAACGTTGTTAAACAATACGTAACACGGCAGTTTTATAATGAGAACCTTTACTGGAAACAACATAATGCAATGGTTTTCTGACTAATACACAACAGTTTTTAAACGTTGTTAACAATTACGTAACACAACGGTTGTTTAACTGGTGTTTGATAGTATCAAAGACGGCGGCTCAATAGACAACACCTGATAGACAACGGTTGAAAAGTGTTGTCTGACTTGGTTCTGCTGTAGTCGGTTTGAACAACGGTTTGTTATTTCACTGGTGTTGTGCCAATGCAAATTAACAATGGTTTATGTACACAAAAAATGATTTTAAATAATGCCCCCAACTAATTAATTAAATAATGAATCAATAAATTTATCAATACAAAAATTTCTTATTGATCTAGCTACAATTTCTATGTAAAAATTGCATACATAGCAATCTCATGTCTCTACAAGTCCTACAAATTATCAATTTCTACAAATTATTCCTACCAACACTTAAAGTCCCCTTTAGTCAAGCCCTTTGCATCCTCATATAGCTAGGTATCCTCCTGAACAAATACTAGATCTTGTGACCTTTGTCGAGGAAATTGAGGCAGTCCCTTGGAACCGGTAAATGAGAAGAAAGGGAGACCTTTGATTAGGGCTGCATTTCCATGTATTTCCTGGAAGAGTAGCGACCCTGTAGAAGTCCTCTGCCTCGTACCTTAAACCCAAGAATGCAAGTATACAGTGGTTATTTTTATGCAGAAAAGATGAACCAGTAGAAGATAAATTGTGCAAGTCTAGCACAGTGTAACAATAACTGTAAACATTTTAAGAACGTGTACTGTATAGCCAATTAGACAATCCTTCTCATTTATTTTTTTTGGGTGTTATTTCACTTTGTCTCTCCTAATTCGAAATTTCAGATCATTTTAGTTAACTAATAACCAAATTCTGAACGAATCACTCTGTTCAAGTATTATTCACTGAGATAAATGAGCCAAAAAGTTCTGGGTATTTTCTTCCCTTCATAACAACTTGTGAATACATGGGACCTCAAGGAGCAATTAACATACGTCTCCTTGCGCACATAAATTAAGCAGACTGAAAATGTTCTACTTACCTTAGATAGAAGCCTTCAAATATAACCCGAGCAGTACCATCTGACAAGCAGTTGAGTGATCAAGACACAGCAGCATCAAAGCAAGCCAAACAATCAACACTTGGTTCATTGGATTTTCTCCAAAGAACTCCAACTCTTTTTGGCAGAATCTCCCAGGATCACCCACAACTATTTCAGGAACTTTATCGGATACAAACACGAATAGCTTCACTTCCCCAATAGATTATATAGCACGTACATGTCAGCAAGGCCAGCCATCATTAGTAATATACAACATTAGTAATATATGCAGTTTGCCACATAAATTTCAACCGAATTGAAATAGAGTGTTTCAACAAAAGAAATAAGGTCAAAGCTTACTGCTCTTACATGGTAATAGTGATGATCTGGTGTTTCAATTTCACCTTGAATTCAAGATGGTCGAAAGCTTGTTCATAGCTGCAAATTAAAACAAAAGAAAATGGAAGTAAAAAGTAGTTTAAGGAGGGCATTACAGCTTCTCTCACAAAGGAACGGTCACCTGATCTGATTTAGTTAAGATGCACTGAAGTACATACCAGAGCAATTTCTAATCCACCACCAAATGCAGGTCCATCAATAGCAGCCACGACAGGCTTTCTAGCAGCTAAAACAAGGTGAACCTGTTTAAATGGTTATTGCAGATGCAGTCACTTCAAGAAGACAAAAATTGACATACCAAGGTAAAAAGAAAAAAAATGTTACCTTTATCTGGCTCCTCGTCCGCTATTTTTGGATCAAAATACTCCTGTTAAGTTTCTTTAGGGTATCCGGGTTACGATGCTCTGTCAAAGCTTTCTGGAATGTCTCAATAGCAGGTTCATAGTCCTTGGAGCATTTTTGGCCATTTTCACCAAAGCAGTTCCTTTCCTCGTCAAAGGCTTTGCAACCATCTTGAAGTCTGATCTCAGTTCTCTCCCTCTTTCAACAGCCTTGTCACAATGCACTCCTCGAACTGGTGAAATTAGTTACCAACTGATTAGATGCATATTTTAATAGTACTTTTAACGCTCAACTAAAATAAAAGCTTCACTAATTGCAAACAAAGCTTCAAATTAAACAAACTAAACTATAAAATCTATTCAATTTTCAAGCACATAACACATAAAGAGTGACCTGAAGTAATTTAACTTCATTTTTCAAAGAGTATCCCGTACAAATGGAGTGCTAACTTTAAACATAAATCAACTATGATGAAAAAAGTACACACACGCATAAAGTCTCTCCTAAACAACTAAGAACAAACTCTACAAATCTCGATCTACAACAAATAGAAAAGGATACAGAGAGAGGGAAGAGAGAGAGGGAGAGATGCATACAGACATAATTGAGTGAAGCCAATCGAAACAATTGAATCGTAACTAAGAAATCAATTGAATATAAACCAATTGAAATTGAGAAAGCTAGGTTAGTGAAATGAGAGAGATGGAAAAGAGAGAGGGCGTAAGTGATGTTTTTATGAGAAGAGCTAGAGCAAAAGGCGATGAGTTTAGAGAGAGTTCGTACTCCGTATGTGTTTAGAATATGTGGTAAAGAGGAAAGTTTGGGGGAGATAAGGGGAGATAAAGGGGGAGAAGGGGGAAATGAAAGCCTGAAAATTTTGGTTAAAGGGGGAATTTGTGCGCCCACAACATTTTACATTTTTCAATGTGCTGTTCTATTTTTTTTTTAATTTCTTAAATATTTTGGTAAAAATTCTAATTTCATTTTAACTTTATCAAGAATTTATTTAATTTCAAATTTTAAATTTTAAATTTTACATATATGCTAATATGCATGTACTTATATATAATATTATGATGCAAATAATAAATTTATCTTGTAAAAAATATTATGTACAAAAACATAGTAAAAGTGCTACTTCCTATAACGTGGCACGATCCAAGTTCACTGAATAATTTATTTGAATGATATTTTCGATAATCGAACCGTACGAATGTTAATAAACATTCATTTTAGTGTTGGACAAAAATAATCGAAAAATAAAGAGGTCGGGTTGTACGAGATTTTAACAAAAATGTAGTAAAAATGATGCTTCCTATAACGGGGCACGATCTAGATTCATTGAATAATTTTTTTGAATGAATTTTTCGACGATCGCACCGTACGAAAGTTAATAAACACTCATTTTAGTGTTGTGAAAAAATAATTGAAAAATAAAAAGGTGGTTTTGTACAATATTTTAACAAAAACGAAGTAAAAGTGATGCTTCCTATAACGGGGCACGATCCAAATTCACTGAATAATTTTTTTGAAAGATTTCTTCGATGATCGAACCGTACAGATGTTAATAAACACCCATTTTAGTGTTAGGAAAAAATAATCGAAAAATAAAAAGATCGGGTTGTACGAGATTTTAACAAAAACGTAGGAAAAGTGATGTTTCCTATAACGGGGCACGATCCAGATTCACTGAATAATTTTTTTGAATGATTTTTTCGACGATCGAACTGTATGGATGTTAGTAAACACCCATTTTAGTGTCGGGAAAAAATAATCAAAAAATAAAAAGGTTTGGTTGTAGGAGATTTTAGCAAAAATTTAGTAAAAGTGTAGCTTCCGATAATGGGGCACGATCCAGATTCACTGAATAATTTTTTTTAATGATTTCTTCAATGATCGAACCGTACGGGTGTTAATAAACACTCATTTTAGTGTTGGAAAAAAATAATCGAAAAATAAAAAGGTCGGGTTGTACGAGATTTTAACAAAAACGTAGTAAAAATGATATATGCTTCCTATAACGGGGCACGATCCAAATTCACACTATAATTTTTTTGAATGTTTTTTCGACGATCGAACCGTACGAATATTAGTAAATACTCATTTTAGTGTTAGGAAAAAATAATTGAAAAATAAAAAGGTCGAGTTGTACGAGATTTTAATAAAAACGTATTAGAATTGATATATGCTTCCTATAACGGGGCATGATCCAGATTCACTGAATAATTTTTTTGAATGCTTTTTTCGATGATCGAACCGTACGAATGTTAATAAACACCCATTTCAGTGTTGGGAAAAAATAATCGAAAAATAAAAAGGTCGGGTTGTACGAGATTTTAACAAAAACGTAGGAAAAGTGATGCTTCTTGTAACGGGACTCGATCCAGATTCACTGAATAATGTTTTTGAATGTTTTTTTCGACGATCGAATCGTACGAATGTTAATAAACACTCATTTTAGTGTTGAGAAAAAATAATTGAAAAATAAAAAGGTCGGTTTGTAGATGATTTTAACAAAAACGTAGTAAATTAAAAGTGATGCTTCTTGTAACGGGGCATGATCCAGATTCACTGAATAATTTTTTTGAATACTTTTTTCGACGATCGAACCGTACAAATGTTAGTAAAAACTCATTTTAGTGTTGGAAAAAAATAATTGAAAAATAAAAAAGTTGGGTTGTACGAGATTTTAACAAAAACGTAGTAAATTAATAGTGCTGGTTTTTGTGACGGGGCACGATCCAGATTCACACTATAATTTTTTTGAATAATTTTTTCGACAATCGAACCGTACAAATGTTAGTAAACACTCATTTTAGTGTTGGCAAAAAATAATCGAAAAAATAAAAAGGTCAAGTTGTACTAGATTTTAACAAAAATGTAGTAGAAGTGATACATGCTTCCTATAACGGGGCACGATCTAGATTCACACTATAATTTTTTAGAATGTTTTTTTCGATGATCGAACCATACTAATGTTAGTAAACATTCATTTTAGTGTTGGAAAAAAATAATCGAAAAATAAAAGGTCGGGTTGTACGAGATTTTAACAAAAACGTAGTAAATTAATATTGCTGCTTCTTGTAACGGGGCACGATCCAAATTTACTGAATAATTTTTCGAATGATTTTTTCAAAGATCGAACCGTACTAATGTTAATAAACACTCATTTTAGTGTTGGGAAAAAATAATCAAAAAATAAAAAGGTCGGGTTTTACGAGATTTTAACAAAAACGTAGTAAAACACGCAAACTGTTATTTAATGATTTAAAAGTGTTAAACATAACACAACGTTTTTTATGAAAAGCCATTGTTGTGCTTACTATCACACAACAGTTTTTTTATAAGAAAACCGTTGTCTTAATATTTTATAATTTCCCACCAAATCCAATTCAAATTTTTCATTATTTCCCACTAAATTCAATTCAAATTATTTCATTATTCCCACCAAACATTTCATTATTTCCCACCCATTTCAATTCAAATTTTTCAGTAGTCCAGACAACAGTTTTATAAAACCATTAAACAACGGTTATTCTACATTTTATCCTTACTAAACAGACAACAGGTATTCTACCAATGTTTATAACCGTCTCCTAAAGAGGATGTTCAAACAACGGTATTCTGCTCTGTTGTATGATACCCATTTATCTCACAATGCTAATAACCATTGTCTATCAACTTTCCTTCTGACAACGGTATTTGAGACACATTGTCTAATGTTCCATACAACAACACTTCCAATAAACTGTTGTCTAACTTACACCACGGCTTTGTCTAAAAGCATTGTCTGAAGATAATATGAAGTTGTCTACATACAACGGTGTTACACAGTTGTGTTAAATGGTTCCACACAACATATTCACAATAGAACAGTTGTCTGATTTTATCAGAACATACCGCTTAGACAACGGTTTCAAATAACACCAAACACAATTGTCATAGAAAGACTCCGACAACGCTTTTACGAGGACAGACCATTAACTGTTGTTTGTTTTTTCGGGACAACGGGTTTTTGATTAACCGTTGTGTGAAACGTGTTGTATGATTCAGTTTTTCTTGTAGTGTGGATTAAAACTTGATCAATGGTCCAGATTATATCATATGAATAATAATAGCTGACCATAATACGGAGTAACATATTTAGCCGACTGACTCGACTGAACCTGTACAATACGAGATAGAATCGGAGCTAAGTTCTAACAAAGATAGAACACCTTACATACTTACACGAATCATTCATATATTCACCAAATCTCACACATACTACAAAAAAAACACCTTACACACTTACACGAATCATTCATGCATATACACCAAATCTCACACATACTACAAAAAATTCCATCTAATTTCAATAACATTTAACTACTTGCTGTCAATCTACAAAATTTTAAACGAATTATATACTTAGTGTCATGATATTTCCTTCAATTATATTTATAATTATGCTAACCATTATTTTAACATTATAATTAAGTAATTTTTTTGTTATAATATAATAAATAATTCTTAAAAAATTTGATATTTTGCCATGTTTTATTCAAAATCTACATGTAATAATTACTCTAATTCATATAATATAAAAACGTATTCACAACTTTCGTAAGTGTTAGGTAATGTCATACAAAAATTAGCTTATGCATGACTCTTTTTATAATATTTATAATTATATTAATAAACAATATTTTCTTCGTATTTATATTTCTTAATATTTATTTATATTAAATTTGACTTTTATCAAATAAATTTTGATATTTTATTGAAGAAAGCAAATAATTCTTAAATTTGACACATTTAGAGAATAAAATGACCAAATTTTGAGTATGAATAATTAAACAATTATTATTTATAAGACTCCCGATCGATTCCCCGTTTTGTTCCGTTTTATTTTGGAAATTGTCCCTATTTCATGTTCCGTATTTTTTTTAATAAATTCTTAATTATCCACGTGCATTGATGTAGGAATCCGATGAGAATGGAGCCAATCAGAACCAACACCCACCCATTTATAGAGTGCATTTGATTATGGATAAATGAAAGTAGAATTCGTGTAGAGACTAAAAAATGAGTTAAAGAATATGACGATTTATTGGAGGTCATTGTTGTTAAATAAAGAACTTCTTTTAAGAGTGAGGACATGACGAGTATAAACTAAAAAGAAAATTCATTCAATCAACATAGTCTATAATAAAATAATAGTAATTAACACTACAAGAAAATCGCAATCAGACAACACTCATCAGACAACGCTCGGACGAAAAAGCATTGTTTGGAATTAAGAGACAACGGTTTTTTTGTAACTTCAGAAAAGTATTGTGTCATCCAGGTACCCTACAACGGGTTAAAAACGTTGTCTAGTAAATTGATTCAGACAATGGCTTTTGCAATGTGGTGTTGTAAAGACGAGTGAGGTTGCACAACTGTTTTTACGAACATTGTCTGATCTCTTTTGAGACAACGTTTATAAACCGCTGCATGATTCACACAATGGTTTAAGTAAGCATTGTCTACAAATCTATCAGACAATGGTCTTATAACCGTTGTTAAAATAAGACAACGGTCTGTGCATTGTGTTCTATGTGTTTGTTTTATACATTTGTTTGTTTGTTGGAAACCGTTGTCTGATTTAGTGAAAAAAAAAAAAAATTAACAGGAAGTGAGCAAACCTGCCCAACTATGGCCAAATCAAACCATCAAGTATAGCAAACCAAGCAGCCATGAAGATCAGCAAACAAACCAACCATAAATTATAGCAAACAAAAGTTATCATCTGTTACAACATTTTGAAATTCAAAATACACAAATTAATTAACATCATCATGAAAGTTGAATTAATTCATCAACATCTCGCATGTAACTAGGCATGTCCTCATCGAGTAAATCAACATCCGGTAAGTTGGGCAGAAAACAGTCATTCTCAAGTTCTACTTCGACGGATCCCTCATTTTCATCATCGTTGTCTTCATGGTACCTTCTCTCGGGTAATTTCAACACCACGGACCATAATTTATCAAGAGGGTCGTCGATGTAACAAACTTGTTTAACGTGCTTTGCTAACACAAAAGGATCATTCAAAAAACCTAACCTATTCAAATTAACCAATGTATATCCCAAGTCATCCACCTTTATCCCCTTGTTCATATCTACCCACTTGCAACGAAAAATTGGGACCCTAAAATTGTTATAGTCCAACTCCCATATACTGGTTATAACTCCATAAAATGTATGTGAAGTGTGCTCAATGCTTTGATCCTTACCCTGCACAACCATTGTATCGGCTTCTACACACACACCGCTGCATTGAACTTGACGTGTATCATCACGATCCTTGGTACTAAATGTAACCCCATCCATTTTATAGCCGCTGAATGTAGGAACATCCTTGTTGGGCTCATCTGCAATCCATCGTATCTCCTGCGACACCTCTTTGTCATCAAGCAAATCTGAAGCGATCTTCCAAAAAAAAAACATACATGTTGTAAAATGATTTATAATAGCTAAGGAGTAGTTAAAGGCTACAAAAGTAGTATTAAACACACATAATACCTTTTCTTTAAACCATCTTGGGAATGTCTCATTTTGCTTGTTCTTTAGCCACATTTCATCATTTTCATGTTCCGGATACTTGGTCATTAAAAATGCCATGTGTTCACTGCATCCAAAAATAGTGCAGAAAATAAGTGCATGCAGAAAATGATGGACAATAACAAAAATAAGGCAGAAAATAAGTGCATGTAGAAAATGATGGACAATAAAAAAAAGAGTAATTTCATTCATGACTTACTCAAAATATGGCCTAACAACTGTGGTATTTTGTAGAACACATAAATGTGCCAAGTGCAAATCAGTGTTGCTCGGGGTAATAATCGTCGCACCAGATAATGGCCTACAAATCCCATCCTACCTATGCCTACCATTTTTTGGTACTCCAATAGTTGCTTCGTCATGCTTCACCAAACATTCAACGGCTTCTTCTGCAATGTAGGCCTCGGCGATGCAACCTTCTGCACGAGCCCGATTTCTTACATATCCCTTGAATGTCTTCATATATCTCTCAAAAGGATACATCCATCTAAGAAAAATTGGTCTGCAAAGCTCAACTTCTCGTACAAGATGCACGGAGAGATGAAACATTAAATCAAACAAGGAAGGGGGGAAGTATTTTTCAAGCTGACATAAAGTTACTACCAACTGGGATTGCATTTTCTCCAACTTATCAACCTCAATAACTTTACTGCAAATTGCCTTGAAGAAGAGGCAAAATCTAATAACAGTGTCTCTAACTTGTTTCTGCAGCGATGACCGAATTGCAATTGGGAGTAAGTGACGCAAGATCATATGGCAGTCATGAGATTTCATTCCAGTAAGTCGAAGAGTTTCCATTGAAACTAGACTCCTAATATTGGAACAAAAACCATCAGGAAGTTTCATTCCAAGAAAGGACGAGCAAACAACTTTTTTTTTCAGAATGAGTTAAATTCCAAGATGCCAATGGTAACTTCTCCTTTTTCCCCGGAGTTTTAGGCCTCAGCTCTGTTCTTATTCCCATTTCAGCCATGTCAATACGGACAGATTCCTTGTCTTTTGTTTTCTTTGGTATATTAAGCATGGTACCGAGTAATGCTTCACATATATTTTTTTCAATGTGCATCACATCGAGAACATGCCTAACCGGCAAAAACTTCCAATACTCAAGTTCAAAGAATATGGAAACCTTCTTCCAAACAGGCCGATCATCACCTTTCTTCAATCTAGGTTGGCCTTGTGTCTTACCGTAGACATGGCCCTTCAAATGTTGTACTCTTTTAAGCACCTCCTCTCCGGTTAATGGAACGGGAGCAATTTCCTTTTCAACCGTGTTATCAAAATCTTGTTTCTGCCGGCGATATGGATGTTGACGGGGCAACCACCTCCGATGCCTCATGACCACACACTTACGGTAATTAACTAGCCTTGTAGCTTTTGTTTCATCAACACAGATAGGGCAACCGTTATACCCTTTGATAATGTTGCCCGACAAGTTGCCAAGTGCTGGATAATCACTTATTGTCCATAACAAAAAGCCTCTTAGCAAAAAGTACTCCTTTTTGTATGCATCATACACTTGTTTCCCATGCCACAACTTTTGTAAATCTTCCATAAGCGGTTGAAGAAACACGTCAATATCATTACCGGGTTGAGTTGGTCCGGATATCAATAAACATAGCATAATATATTTTCTCTTCATACAAAGCCACGGTGGAAGATTGTAAACTGTCATCAAAACTGGCCAACAAGAGTAATCGATATTTGTATCGTGGAAAGGATTGAATCCATCGGATGATAAAGCAAAACGTAAGTTTCTTGAATCCGCAGCAAACTCCGGCCACTTCGTGTCAACTTCCTTCCATGTTTTTGAATCTGCCGGATGCCTCATTTTGTCATCTTTGATACGCTCTGTGTCATGCCAAGTCAGGTCTTTGGCAGTTTGAGGTGAACTAAACAGATTCCTCAAACATGGTATTAGCGGAAAATACCATAAAAATTTGGCAGGAACCCCTTCCATTTCATCTCCTTTTTTATTCAACTTCCATCTAGATGCTTGACAAATGCGGCACCTCGTTTCATCTTCGTCTCTTTCTCCACGGTATAGTAGACAGTCATTTGGACAAACATGTATTTTTTCATAATTCATTCCTAAAGCACACAAGGTTTTCTTAGCTTCACTGAACGAAGAAGGAAAAGTGTTGCCCTCCGGAAGCATTGACCCAACCAGAAGTAGAATTTTAGAGAAACAACCATCAGACATTTGATGTTTTGCTTTCATGTTATAGAACTGTACTAATGCCTCCATCTTAGTAAATCCTTCACATCCCGGTTAAAGGGGTTCATGTTTAGATTGGGCATGGTTCAAGAAATCTGAGGATTCCAGTGAAACAGCATCGTCTCCATCACTATTCTCTGTTTCAAATGGCATTTGATCCACAGATTCTGACGTGTTGGGCTCTTCAGCACTGGCATGCTGACTCTCTTCTTCTTTATTTAACTCCCCGTGCCAAATCCAAGTCGTGTAGGTCTCATCGATACCATTTAGAAAGAGATGGTCCCTTACTGTTCGAGCATTCCATGATTTAATATGTGCACATCTTAAACATGGGCAACTAATTTTATCTTGATCCGGTTCATTTTCAAAGGCAAACAGCAATAATTCTTCAACTCCTATTTTGAACTCTTTACTTCTTCTATCAGCCCTCATCCAAGACCTGTCCATCTTTTTTGAGTTTTGACACCTTCATTTGTACATCCGTCGAATGATTATTATCATATTATCATATTATCATATTATCATATTATCACAAATGGTAACATAAACTGCAAAAGGTCAGAATGGTAACATATTACCATATTCTGTACTAATTTGATCCTTTGAATTATCGAGCCATAGTATAGTATTGTAACAACTCTGCAGCAGTTACTTTTAAAGAGATTGTGAATCAATATTTGATTAAATTCACACCCCCTTTCTCTTGTTTTTTTATTATGAAATTGTATATTGTGAAATTGTACTCTGCAGCAGTTACTAATCTGGAGCCATAGTATATTGTGAAATTGGACAAAAAAAGAGATTGCCTTTTTATTTAATGATGCTATCTTCAACTCTCCCCTTTTAATTAAATTCACACCCCCTTTCTCTTGTTTTTTATTAATATTACAGATAGAAGAAACAAAGACAGCAAAGAGAAGCAAAGACACATAGAAGCAGATCACTAATCTTATCAAGAAACACACAAACAAAGACAGAGCACAGTGAAGACAGCAAAGGTGAACAACGATATCAAACAAACAAAGACAATTTAAGTAGAACACCAACAATCTATTCATACCTTTGTAAATAAACCTAAGAGATGGCTTATGCAGGCTTGTAGTCTTCACAAAATTGAAGATTGAAAATGAGGGGAATTGAAATTGAAACTGGGGGGAATTGAAATTGAAAATTTCAGAGAGTTGGGAGGGATAAAAGGGGGGATTGAAATTGAAAATTAGCCGGGAGGGATGGAATGAAATGGGAGGGATTGGAAATTTTGAGAAAGGCGGCTAGAACAATAGGTTTAGCTTTGTCTTCGTTCAGACAAAGATATGCAGGTGCATTTAATTTACATCAATAAATTGGTTTTACATTATAATAGTTTGACCAAGTTGACCATTAAAATTGCATATAAGAATGATTCGTTTTTTTCTAAATTTTCGTACACTTCACTAAAATTGGTATATAACATCATCCGTACGATTGGATCGTTGGGAAAAAAATTTAAAAAAATGGATCATGTTCAATCGGTACGACACTAGTTCGAAGTAGTACGACATTTGGCGGGTTTAGATGATAAACACTCACAAGAATGATATTTTTTTCTAACTTTTTGTGCACTTCACTAAAATTGGAATATAACATCATCCGTACGATTGGATCGTTGGGAAAAAAATTTAAAAAAATGGATCATGTTCAATCGGTACGACACTAGTTCGAAGTAGTACGACATTTGGCGGGTTTAGATGATAAACACTCACAAGAATGATATATTTTTCTAACTTTTTGTGCACTTCACTAAAATTGGTATATAACATCATCCGTACGATTGGATCATTGGGAAAAAAATTTAAACAAATGGATCACGTTCAATCGGTACGACACTAGTTCGAAGTAGTACGACATTTGGCGGGTTTAGATGATAAACACTCACAAGAATGATATATTTTTCTAACTTTTTGTGCACTTCACTAAAATTGGTATATAACATCATCCGAATGATTGGATCGTTGGAAAAAAAATTTAAAAAAATGGATCATGTTCAATCGGTACGACACTAGTTCGAAGTAGTTCGACATTTGGCGGGTTTAGATGATAAACACTCACAAGAATGATATATTTTTCTAACTTTTTGTGCACTTCACTAAAATTGGTATATAACATCATCCGTATGATTGGATTGTTGGGAAAAAAATTTAAAAAAATGGATCATGTTCAATCGGTACGACACTAGTTCGAAGTAGTACGACATTTGGCGGGTTTAGATGATAAACACTCACAAGAATGATATATTTTTCTAAATTTTTGTGCACTTCACTAAAATTGGTATATAACATCATCCGTACGATTGGATCATTGGGAAAAAAATTTAAAAAAATGGATCATGTTCAATCGGTACGACACTAGTTCGAAGTAGTACGACATTTGGCAGGTTTAGATGATAAACACTCACAAGAATGATATATTTTTCTAACTTTTTGTGCACTTCACTAAAATTGGTATATAACATCATCCGTATGATTGGATCGTTGGGAAAAAAATTTAAAAAAATGGATCATGTTCAATCGGTACGACACTAGTTCGAAGTAGTACGACATTTGGCGGGTTTAGATGATAAACACACACAAGAATGATATATTTTTCTAACTTTTTGTGCACTTCACTAAAATTGGTATATAACATCATCCGAATGATTGGATCGTTTGAAAAAAAATTTAAAAAAATGGATCATGTTCAATCGGTACGACACTAGTTCGAAGTAGTTCGACATTTGGCGGGTTTAGATGATAAACACTCACAAGAATGATATATTTTTCTAACTTTTTGTGCACTTCACTAAAATTGGTATATAACATCATCCGTATGATTGGATCATTTGGAAAAAAATTTAAAAAAATGGATCATGTTCAATCGGTACGACACTAGTTCGAAGTAGTACGACATTTGGCGGGTTTAGATGATAAACACTCACAAGAATGATATATTTTTCTAAATTTTTGTGAACTTCACTAAAATTGGTATATAACATCATCCGTACGATTGGATCATTGGGAAAAAAATTTAAAAAAATGGATCATGTTCAATCGGTACGACACTAGTTCGAAGTAGTACGACATTTGGCAGGTTTAGATGATAAACACTCACAAGAATGATATATTTTTCTAACTTTTTGTGCACTTCACTAAAATTGGTATATAACATCATCCGTATGATTGGATCGTTGGGAAAAAAATTTAAAAAAATGGATCATGTTCAATCGGTACGACACTAGTTCGAAGTAGTACGACATTTGGCGGGTTTAGATGATAAACACACACAAGAATGATATATTTTTCTAACTTTTTGTGCACTTCACTAAAATTGGTATATAACATCATCCGTACGATTGGATCGTTGGGAAAAAAATTTAAAAAAATATTATCCGGACATTATAATAGTTTGACCAAGTAGTACTTTGATAGTTGACCATTAAAATTGCATACAAGAATGATTCGTTTTTTTCTAAATTTTCGTACACATCACTAAAATCACTATATAACATCATCCGTATGGTTGGATCATTGGGAAAAAAATTTAAAAAAATGGATCATGTTCAATCGGTACGACACTAGTTCGAAGTAGTACGACATTTGGCGGGTTTAGATGATAAACACTCACAAGAATGATATATTTTTATAACTTTTTGTGCACTTCACTAAAATTGGTATATAACATCATCCGTATGATTGGATCGTTGGGAAAAAAATTTAAAAAAATGGATCATGTTCAATCGGTACGACACTAGTTCGAAGTAGTTCGACATTTGGCGGGTTTAGATGATAAACACTCACAAGAATGATATATTTTTCTAACTTTTTGTGCACTTCACTAAAATTGGTATATAACATCATCCGTATGATTGGATCGTTGGGAAAAAAATTTAAAAAAATGGATCATGTTCAATCGGTACGACACTAGTTCGAAGTAGTACGACATTTGGCGGGTTTAGATGATAAACACTCACAAGAATGATATATTTTTCTAAATTTTTGTGCACTTCACTAAAATTGGTATATAACATCATCCGTACGATTGGATCATTGGGAAAAAAATTTAAAAAAATGGATCATGTTCAATCGGTACGACACTAGTTCGAAGTAGTACGACATTTGGCAGGTTTAGATGATAAACACTCACAAGAATGATATATTTTTCTAACTTTTTGTGCACTTCACTAAAATTGGTATATAACATCATCCGTATGATTGGATCGTTGGGAAAAAAATTTAAAAAAATGGATCATGTTCAATCGGTACGACACTAGTTCGAAGTAGTACGACATTTGGCGGGTTTAGATGATAAACACACACAAGAATGATATATTTTTCTAACTTTTTGTGCACTTCACTAAAATTGGTATATAACATCATCCGTACGATTGGATCGTTGGGAAAAAAATTTAAAAAAATATTATCCGGACATTATAATAGTTTGACCAAGTAGTACTTTGATAGTTGACCATTAAAATTGCATACAAGAATGATTCGTTTTTTTCTAAATTTTCGTACACATCACTAAAATCACTATATAACATCATCCGTATGGTTGGATCATTGGGAAAAAAATTTAAAAAAATGGATCATGTTCAATCGGTACGACACTAGTTCGAAGTAGTACGACATTTGGCGGGTTTAGATGATAAACACTCACAAGAATGATATATTTTTATAACTTTTTGTGCACTTCACTAAAATTGGTATATAACATCATCCGTATGATTGGATCGTTGGGAAAAAAATTTAAAAAAATGGATCATGTTCAATCGGTACGACACTAGTTCGAAGTAGTTCGACATTTGGCGGGTTTAGATGATAAACACTCACAAGAATGATATATTTTTCTAACTTTTTGTGCACTTCACTAAAATTGGTATATAACATCATCCGTATGATTGGATCGTTGGGAAAAAAATTTAAAAAAATGGATCATGTTCAATCGGTACGACACTAGTTCGAAGTAGTACGACATTTGGCGGGTTTAGATGATAAACACTCACAAGAATGATATATTTTTCTAACTTTTTGTGCACTTCACTAAAATTGGTATATAACATCATCCGTACGATTGGATCATTGGGAAAAAAATTTAAAAAAATGGATCACGTTCAATCGGTACGACACTAGTTCGAAGTAGTACGACATTTGGCAGGTTTAGATGATAAACACTCACAAGAATGATATATTTTTCTAACTTTTTGTGCACTTCACTAAAATTGGTATATAACATCATCCGTACGATTGGATCATTGGGAAAAAAATTTAAAAAAATGGATCATGTTCAATCGGTACGACACTAGTTCGAAGTAGTACGACATTTGGCGGGTTTAGATGATAAACACTCACAAGAATGATATATTTTTCTAACTTTTTGTGCACTTCACTAAAATTGGTATATAACATCAGCCGTACGATTGGATCGTTGGGAAAAAAATTTTAAAAAATATTATCCGGACATTATAATAGTTTGACCAAGTAGTACTTTGATAGTTGACCATTAAAATTGCATACAAGAATGATTCGTTTTTTTCTAAATTTTCGTACACATCACTAAAATCACTATATAACATCATCCGTATGGTTGGATCAATATTGGGAAAAAAATTTAAAAAAATGGATCATGTTCAATCGGTACGACACTAGTTCGAAGTAGTACGACATTTGGCGGGTTTAGATGATAAACACTCACAAGAATGATATATTTTTCTAACTTTTTGTACACTTCACTAAAATTGGTATATAACATCATCCGTACGGTTGGATCGTCCAAAAAAATTAAAAAAAAATATTATCCGAACATTATAATAGTTTGACCAAGTAGTACTTTGATAGTTGACCATTAAAATTGCATACAAGAATGATTCGTTTTTTTTCTAATTTTTCGTACACATCACTAAAATCACTATATAACATAGATCATGTTTTCCCATACGGTTGGATCGTCCAAATTTTTTTCTAAAAAAAAATCATGTTTAACCGTTGATAAATTTTCTTTACATTAATTTTTAATAACATAACCCAATTTCATTTCCCCCCTTAAACTTAAACTCCAATTTTCCCTTCCCCCGTCCTATTTCCCCCCTTTTATTTCATTACAATCCCTAATTTCTCATTTAAGTCAAAGCACTCATCTCTCTCACTCCACCATACTCTCTCCACGCATCTCACTCCCCCATACTCTCTCTCAACTCCCTCTCTCTGTCAATTCCCTCTCTCTCTCTCGGTACTCTCTTGGTAAGATCTATCTCCCTCTCTCTCTCTCTCTCTCTAAGTCTCTATATATACGTCTCTCTCTCTCTCTATCAATCTCTCTCCCTTCACTATCTCTCTCTCAATCTTTCCCCCTTCCATCTCTCTCTTTTAGTTTGGTGAATATCTGTGTTGTGTACACTGACTATATACATTCATATAGTTATGTAGTTGTTAATTGATTTTTTTTATATGATATGCCCTTATTTGATATGATATGCCCTGATTTTGGTCTCAACAATTGGTTTTTTTAAAATGTTTTTTAAGATCTGCTATGGGGTTACATGTTTTTCTTTTGAACATATTGAATTTATACATGGTCTGATTTGTGTTGTGTACCGCTGCTATATGCATAGGATTGTTAGGCGCAAGATGCTAGGCATGAAGTACACAGTGTCTTTCAATTCAAAGGGAGAGCCTTATGGTACAGCAGCCGGGGAGATGCAAAGTTATATTGGGGTTCTCGCTAGAACTAAAGCCCCAATATGGTATGATTCGTGGAAGAAAGTTCCAAAGGAAATGAAAAACAAGATTTTTTATTGTGTGCAGGTAATATTTTGAATTCATATTAAATTATGACCAAGTATAAAGTTAATACACATGTGCTCCCTCTAACTTAACTACTTCGATATACATGTTTATATATGTAGATGGCATTTGATATACCGCCAACAGCAAAGAAGATTGTGTTGAAATCGGCTTGTAAGAAGTGGAGGGAGTTCAAAAGCTGTTTATCAACCGATTATGTCTTTGCACATTGTGACCAGCCTGAGTTGCTAGAGTTTCCACCAGCTGATTACTCTTTTATCGAAAAGGCGCACTGGGACATGTTTGTTGCTAGTCGTCTAACTAATGAATATTTGGAGATCCATGGCAAGCAGACAAAGAGAGGGGAGTTGAATATATATCCCCATTGCATTTCTCGCAAGGGTTATGCTAACCTCGAACAAGAAATGGTTAGTGAACTTCAGCAAAAAAAAAGAAATGGTTAGTGATCATGACAAATATTGCCAATATATTTTTCTTTGGAATTTGTATGATTATGGATTAATGTTAATTCCTCAAACATGTTAATACATGCAGTCTCAAGGTGATCCTGATATAGAGATTGATCAATCAGAGATTGATCGATCAGACTGTTGGATCCGTGCACGACAAGACAAAGATGGAAATTATATGTCAGACGAAATTAAGAACATTACAAACGAAATTGTAAGTTTTTCATTTCTGTTGCAATAAAGATTGTTCACTTGCACCGATATCAGTCATTTATACATGCTAACTTCTACAATTTTATGTTCAATTTTTAGGGGATACTGAAAAAAAAAGTAAGGGATGGGGAATTGACCGAGGAAGGCACTGACGATGTCTTGACCAAGGCGCTCGGTAAACCTGAGCATCGCGGACGAGTGCGGGGCCAAGGGGCTTATGTCAAGCAATCTGTCTATTTCGATCTTCCCAGGCCGAAGAGGAAAGGCAAGTCCATTGATGAAAAGATACAAGAAGGTATCCAAAAGTTTATGGCCGAAGAGACTGATAGAATAATTCAAGAGCGGGATGCTCTTTGGTCTACAAAATTTGAAACAGAGATGGCAAAGCTGAAAGCTGGTTTGTGTGGAAACAAAATTGATACTACTGATGGTAGTCCAAATATTGGATCACAACAAGGAAGTTGTTCCAAGGGAGGGCATGGTATGGATTTGGGTGTGGAAGGGGTGAAAAAGAAGCTAGATCTGGCCGATAATAAATTACCTTTTATTGAAGAGGAGAAGCATGCTGAAGAGAAGATCCAACCTGGTGAGAAGAATGATGTTGAAGATAAGAATTAAGAGGTTGTGGAGGTTGAAGATAAGAATCAAGAGGTTGTGGAGGTTGATGATGGGCAGGTGGCTGTTCCGAATATGTCTAAGGGAGCTGATAATTCTGTCAAGGGTTGTTCGGAGTGGGAATTGACAATTGGCTCCCCGACAAATGTTGTTGCTTATGCAATAGTTGATACAGTAAGTAAGGTTCTTCATGGAAAACCATTGGCAAAAGAAAATGCACGAGTGTCTATTACTCGTGTCATCCAAGGAACTGTTCAGATTCCCTTCCCAATTGAAGGTGAAATCACGACTGTGGAGCAAGCTTTCGGAACATATATTGCTTGGCCGAGAAATCTTATACTCGGAGTGGAGACAAGCAAATCTCTCGTGCAAGGATCTCCAAAGGTTATAACCTTATATGTAAAGGATTAAAGCATAGTTTTTATTTTCGTTTACCTAATGGATCTACTTATTTTACTACTTCGGTTTACATTCTAAGTTGACTTTTACTAATCTTTCCTTTTCAGGAAGCCCAGAAGATGGTTGCAAAAAAGTTTAAGAAACTGAATGACTGTGTCCTGGAACCAGAGTTTGTGGTTGATATGGGCCCTGATTACCCCCCGAGTTTGAAGCGCTTGTGGATTTGGGCAAAAGGGGCACTAGCTGGTGGTCGCACATTGACTTTCCAGTTAAGCCAAGAAGCGTTTGCGTTAACTACTAAGCAGGCTATTTTTTTATCGGATGTGCATGCTTTATGCTCTGAAGGTGAAGTATCGGGCTCAGTAATTTGCTTGTTTGTTAAGTAAGTATCACTTTCAAAAGTTTTATTGACGTTGTCAAGAGTTCTTGAACGAAATGATGATTTAGGTTTGTTAATTTTTTTTATACAGTATGCTGGAGGAATCTTTGAAAAAACATAAGATGTCCGATATGGTATCGTTTGTTGATCCCGGCTTGATAGGTGCTCTTGGTTGCGGTAGTCCAGCAGAGAGGTCACGTGCGCTTTCTCTAAGATTCAATAATGCGAAAACCGGGCAAATTTTTCTATTGCCATATAACCATGTGTGAGTTCTTGTTTCATTTGATTTGTTGAGCTTTAGTATTGTTTGTGAAAATGAATGCTGATATTGCATCTCCTGAAATTAAGCTCTAATATATCAATGTGCCTCATTTATTTTTATATGAATGCTAATAGTTTATTTATAATATTATAACGGTCAAAACTAATTTAGTCTATATATTATTTACTAGGAACCATTGGACGCTGACTGCCGTGAATCCAGAAGCACAAATTGTATACCACATGGACCCGTTGAAACGAAGAATTGCCGGTGAAGAATGGATAGAAGTGGTTGACAAGTGAGTACCAGATCTATAATTTGTTTAATTTAGAATCACTTTAATTTTGATTCATATTATTTTGTCACAGTGGCATCAAATTGTACAAGCAAAATGGAAAGAGGTATCTAAAGAAGAAAGTAACCTGGGAGAATTTGGCGGTAATTTTTTATTTTTGGCAGAGTTATATAAGTTCTGGTCAATTTTCTGTGCTCTCTAAAGCAGTGTAAATGTAATATTTTTACATATATTTTTAGGGTGTTCCACTCCAGCATGGGAGCAAGGATTGTGGGTTGTTTGTGATGTGCTATATGAAGGAAATATCTTTTGACAAGGAGCAGAAGTTTACTTCAAAGGTAAAAATTTCAATTTGTTTATTTTTTTTTTATCTAAGATATGTGACATGCACTAACAGTGCTCTATTTTTCAGTGGCTTCGAAGGGGTAACATGCAGGGTTATGGCGTAAAGGAACTCAATGAAATCAAGATTGAGTGGGAAAAGTACTTCATGAAGAACCATGCTCAGTAGGTTGCTGCTCGTTAGGTGACTCCGTATTTAAGGTTGAACAACTGTTAACTTTTGGGATTTTAGCGTACATATATATGGGTATGGCGCTTATATTTAAACTTAAGTTATCTTCAAGTCCATCTGTTTTTTATGGAGATGTTCATCTCAAAATACATTGATGTTAGTCTAATTTCTGGATGTACTTATTTCGGTTGGTTAGATGGCTTGGTGAATGGTTGTAATGATGAATATTTGGTATGGAGTAGTTTGTGTTGATGGTTGTGGTCATTTTATGTAATGGTCAAATTTTGGTTGGTATGGATGATATATGATGAATTTTAGTTGGTATGAATGTTGTGGCCATCTCGCTTATTTTCCTTGTAGTTAAACCATTGTCTAACATGTTCTAAGCCAAACATTTCAGCTACATGGACAACAGGTTTTAACATAGAAACTATTGTCTAACAACGAGAGACACAAAAAAAGACAACATGCTTTCAATATGAACCAGATGTACAAAACTAACTCAGACAACATGAATGAACAAAAAAACATTGACTAAAATTAGTACATGCACATCCTCACTGGCATAAAAACCATTGTGTAAATTAAACTATAACAAGCATCTGGTTGCCTAAAAACACTTGCATTTTGTTTATAACAACACTTTTGAAGCTACAAAATATTGTACAAAAACAATTCAGACAACGATTGTATCACATGTATATGTTGTGCACATTCGAATCTAACAACACTTTCGAAGCTACAAAAGAGTTGTGCACATTCGAATCTAACAACACTTTTGAAGCTACAAAATATTGTACAAAAACAATTCAGACAACGATTGTATCACATGTATATGTTGTGCACATTTGAATCTAACAACACTTTCGAAGCTACAAAAGAGTTGTGCACATTCGAATCTAACAACACTTTTGAAGCTACAAAACATTGTACAAAAAACATGAAGACAACGAATTCTATCACATGTGAATGTTGTGTAAATGTTGGTTTTGCGTGCCTCTAATTTACCAAAACAGTTGTGCACATTAAAATCTAACAACATTCATAATAAACAATACTGTTGTAATATCACCATTTCTACAACGCTTTATACCATAACCGTTGTGGTTTCTGGGTGTGCTACAACGCTTTTGGAGCCTGGTGTGTTGTTGTTCTGGATATCAACAATGATTTGAGTACCGTTGTGTGATGTTGGTAAGAGACACCTGCTCGATAGACAACGCTATTCCAGGGCATCAGACAACGGGCAATAACCATTGAATATTTCAGTTTTCCTTGTAGTGTAAAAGTCGTTTGGTAAACTTTTTCTTTTTTAAATAATATAAATAATTAATAATATTCCATCATAATGTTTGTTTGCATATGCGTTAATTTGAAAATTAAAATGTAATTAATCAATTATACAAGTGAGAATAATTAAATATTTAAAAATGAGTGAATAATATTAAAGGAAACCGCGCGTGCATGCACGAGATCTAAACTAGTAATAATAATAATAATAATAATAATAATAATTGTGTTGTACGGTATGTCATAGTGGCAATGAGAAAGAGGTAAAACTGATAAACAGTTTTAAAAAAGCTGAGGAAAGAATAAACCAAGATATCAAATTCGGGACATCTACTGGCACAGTTTCTAATTTGGAAGAAAAAATGTACAGAGTAGAAGTGACGGGTGCCACAAATAGTTCTACAAGTAGCATTTCATTGCTTTACCACTACTGCTGACAACTTCCAAACCATGAGTGCGGTTTTATATTTTTTTTGATTGGTTCTTTTATTTCGCTGTCATGACATATACATGTAGGAGAACTGGACATTGTGAGCTGGCAACTGTTGGTTATTATTTTTTAATTCAGGCAGATTCTTTGAGCCCAAGGCAGGGATCTCGTACTTAAATGAGGAAGCTAGATGGAACTGTCTGCCAAACAATTCTTCCCTCCAATGCTCCAATACATCAAGTTTTAGGTGCACCTCAATCTTCTAAGAATGCAGCAAAGAGAGATGCGTGCTTGGAAGCTTGTAAACAATTACATCAGTTGGGTGCCCCAACCAACTATCTCTTGCCTGAACATGATGATGAAAATGAGGACCTGCAGGAATCATCATCAGATTCTGAATGCTCTGATGGTCAGCGCAACTGAACGCTCTATTGTTCAGTGCTGGATTATTTTTATTCTTATACTGCAGCCTGAGTATTTAAATTATTTTTTATTTGCAGACGAGGATACAGGAAGAGAACTCCATCAAATGCTTGTTCCCGCTGTCCTCAGAGAGCCATGGAGTAAGGCAGAGAATCCTGTCAACCTCAGCTCTTACTTTGTGAAGTTTAGACCGCATCCAGCAGATAGAGATTATAGACCATTTGGCCTGTTTGTGAAAGTAACCTGTGCCGGCTAAAAACTAGTTAATATTAATTATATATAGTAACAGTTAATATTTTTTTTTGAAACTAGTAACAATTAATATTAATTGATATTTGGGTGATGGTGTAGCTCATTTGTTAAATGAGGACTATGCCTTATCGGTTCGATTCTCTCCTATCTTGTTCTAAAATAATAAAATCACTGTGGCAAAAAAATATTAATTGATATTTTGCATTTTACAATTACTAGATGATAACCCATGTTTCCAGAGAATATATTTTAATTGATCATTAATATATTATTTTGCTTGATAATAAAATTTTATATTATTTTGTATTATAATATTAAAAATATTACTAAAACTTTTGGCTTATTTTTGCTTTAGTTACATTATGTTTTCTATATATAGTTAATAACTAAAAATTTTCAAGTACTCTATTCAATGAAAAATTATTAGTGTTATCCAACAAAATTATGAAAATATAATATTTTACTTATTTTTAGCATACTTAAATAATTAAATCAACATTTATTTAATTATATTTGTATCTAAGTAATAAGATAATCAATGAGCGCGATTAAATGGCTGAAGTGGTAAGGAATTGATCAACATTTATTTAATTATATTTGTATCTAAGTAATAAGATAATCAAAATGAGCGCGATTAAATGGCTGAAGTGGTAAGGAATTGTCTCCGGTCGTTCCAGGTCGTGAGTAGGCCTATTTATTTTTAAAAAAAATACAAAATAATTAATTATATTTATTATCTAAATCAATAATGGATTTTAATAAGATTCATAGTCTCCTCACTGATTACCAAGAGGTTGAAATCCGATTTGATTAAAAAAAGAAAAACTTTTTCAACCAAAAAATCATTATTTGATTTACTTTAATGAGTAAATTTGATAGAGAATCGGGATCAAGTTTAAATTCGAAAGGCCTCTCTTTATTTTCAGAAAATACCTTCTAAAATTGCAATTATTAAATAAAAAAATATTTGTGCAACTCAACATATTATGATTAAAAAAATTGTACTTACAACAAAATGCCAACAATTTTAGATGATACAAATATAAAGTGTTTCATCAAACAAAATTTTTTTAACTACTCAAAATTTTGCTTGCTTTTTTAACATGACTAACTATTGTTGCACATATGGCACTCTAATACAATGTAATCTACTCCCTATTCCATTTCCCTGCGAATCTTCCAAGAAAATGGCGGACACGTCAATATATAATTACCAACTCATCATTACCAAAACCTTCACTTGGCCACTTCCAAAACCTGCTTGATTTCGTCATCACCATCCTCAGGTTCAGCATGGCTATTTTGCTAGTTAAAATATTAAATCTCAAATTTCATGTCTCTAACTGAAAATAAAACATAAAACAAATCACATAAAATCTTGTTTTTTTTAACTAAAAGTTCCATATCAACTTTAACCTACTTCTTTAGTTCACAAAATTTCACTTTTAGGGCCACGAATCTCTCCATCATTACAATAAAACTAAATCCACTTTAACAACTAAATCCACTTTAACCTAAAAAATTTGCTTGCACCGCTTTAACATGATTAACTATTGTTGCCCATTTGGCATTCAATAATTATGATCTCGTCATCACCACCAAAACCTTCACTTAATTGGCCGCTTCCAAAGTCACCTTGATTTCGTCATCACCATCCTCAAGTTCACATTTATCCACCAACTCATCCTCATTACGATTTTTCTCGCTAGGATCTTGGTACTCGATTGGATCCTCCCCCGAATTCGGGTCATCAGCTTCCAAATTCTCGAAATCCTCCTCCCAAGAAGTCCAAACACATTATATACTATATATAAGTAGCGTAAGGAGATTTACGTGGTCGGTCGTCATCTGGTCGTCAGGGCTAAAAAAGTGATTTTGTTAGAAATTAGAAATGGGTCTGAGAACGAGTTTAGAAATCGGTCAGAGAATGAGTTGGACCAAAGTATTGATTTAAAAGATCAGCTAAAACTATGCTGCCAAATAACTAATTAATGCTATTTTTAATTTAACGAACAATATGCTACCAAATAACTAGTTAATGCAATTTTTAATTTAACAAACAAGCAGATAAAAAATGGAAGCACTAAAATAACAAATGATAAAACAAAAAAATTGAAGTTTGAGAATATTATTGTTAACTAAAATTAATACAAAGATATTTTATACTAAAGTTTAAAATATAATTAAAAAAACCTTACCTCATAAAAAAGTTTCAAGAAAACCTAACTTTTTAAAAAAATTAAGTCATAAAAAAATTTTACTTTTAGATTTTACAGAAAACGTGTTTAAAATTTATACTAAGAAAAGTTAACACAAATCAATAAATAAAATTTTTATTATTTTGCAAAGATTCTATATTCGTTACCAAAGTTGTAATAAATTAAAAAATAATCCGAAAATCCAAAATAAAATAATTTATAGAGAATCTAAATGTTATAATCACAAAATATCCAATAATAATTTAAAAGTACTAAATTTTATCAACAATAAAATTTAAAGTAAATTAATAAAGACTAAAACTAATAAAATATTCATCATCAAATTAATTAATTATTATTATAAGTTAACATATTTTTCGTACTAACTTTAGCATATATATATAAGTACAAAATACATGCATATTATTAATTTATTATCATTAAATGTAAAAAAATAATTCAAAATGTTATAAAAAATACTAAAATAAGGCAAGAGGCCAAGGACAAGTAGACCTGGCAAATCGGGTAAACGGATCGGTTTCGGATCGGATCTGCTTCGGATCGGATCCACTTTCGGTTAAGGTACTATTTAGAGCCTGTTCGGTTCGGATCGGATTTTATTCGGTTCGGATCCACTTTCGGTTAAGGTACTATTTAGAGCATGTTCGGTTCGGATCGGATCTGATTCGGTTCGGGTAAAATTCGGATTAAAATCGGATAAATTGTGGATTAAGATCGGATCAAATTGGATTCGGTTCTCTTTCGGATTTTTACTATTCGGATCGGATTTTGTTTCGATGTAGAAACATTCGGTTCGGATCGGATTGTCGAGATATATCTAATTTTTTGATGTACCCAAATTTTCCAAAAACCAAAAAATTATTTTGGCTTGAGATCTTATCAATGAACAACTAAATTGACTAGTACTAGTAACTAGTGCTTTGTTACGGTTTTTTGTTCGTTTTAAAAAAATTATTTCTCGACGATCCAACTTTCGGATGTCAAAATATATCTAATTTAGTGATATTCGCAAATTTTCAAAAATAAACAAATTAATTTGGTTGGAAATCTTAGAAGTCAACTACCAAATTGACTAGTACTCGTAACTAGTGTTTTGTCACGGATTGTTATTCTATTTTTTAAAAATTATTTCTAGACGATCCAACCGTACGGATCTCAAGATATATCTAATCTAGTAATATTCCCAATCGTAACTAGTGTTTTGTCACGGATTGTTATTCTATTTTTAAGAATTATTTCTCGACGATCCAACCGTACGGATCTCAAGATATATCAAATCTAGTGATATTCCCAATTTTCAAAAAATAAAAAAATTATTTGGTTGGAGACCTTAGTAGTCAACTACTGAATTTACTAGTACTCGTAACTAGTGCTTTGTCACGAATTGTTGATTCTTTTTTTTAAAAATTATTTATCGAAAATCCAACCGTACGGATCTCAAGATATATCTAATCTAGTGATATTCCCAAATTTTCAAAAAATAAAAAATTAATTTGGTTGGAGACCTTAGTAGTCAACTACCGAATTGACTAGTACTCGTAACTAGTTCTTTGTCACGGATTGTTGATTCTATTTTTAAAACAATTTATCTCGAATATCCAACCATGCGGATCTCAAGATATATCTAATTTAGTGATATTCCCAAATTTTCAAAAAAAAAAAATTAATTTTTTTGGAGATCTTAATAATCAACTACCGAATTGACTAGTACTCATAACTAGTGCTTTGTCACGAATTGTTGATTCTATTTTTAAAAAATTATTTTTCGACGATCCAACCATACGGATCTCAAGAAATATCTAATCTAGTGATATTCCCAAATTTTTAAAAAATAAAAAATTTATTTTGTTGGAGATTAATTTTAGTAGTCAACTATCGAATTGACTAGTACTCGTAACTAGTGCTTGTCACGGATTGTTGATTCTATTTTTTAAATATTATTTCTCGACGATCCAACCGTACGGATCTCAAGATATATCTAATCTAGTGATATTCCCAAATTTTTAAAAAGTAAAATATTAATTTGGTTGGAGATCTGAGTAGTCAACTACCAAATTGACTAGTACTCGTAACTAGTGTTTTGTCACGGATTGTTGATTTTATTTTTAAAATATTATTTCTCGATGATCCAACCATACGAATCTCAAGATATATCTAATCTAGTGACATTCCCAAATTTTCAAAAAATAAAAAATTAATTTGGTTGAAGATCTTAGTAGTCAACTACCGAATTGACTAGTACTCGTAGCTAGTGTTTTGTTACGGATTGTTGATTCTATTTTTTAAACATTATTTCTCGACGATCCAACCATACGGATCTCAAGATATATCTAATCTAGTGATATTCCCAAATTTTCAAAAAAGAAAAAATTAATTTGGTTGTAGGTCTTAGTAGTCAACTACTGAATTGACTAGTACTCGTAACTAGTGTTTTATCACAGATTGTTGATTCTATTTTTTAATAAATATATCTCGATGATCCAACCGTACGGATTTCAAGATATATCCAATTTAGTGATATTCTCAAATTTGTAAAAAATAAAAAATTAATTTGGTTTAAAATCTTAGTAGTCAACGATCGAATTGACTAGTACTCGTAACTAGTGTTTTCTCACGGATTGTTGATTCTATTTTTTAAAAATTATTTCTCGACGATCCAACCGTACGGATCTCAAGATATATCAAATCTAGTGATATTATCAAATTTTCAAAAAATAAAAAATTAATTTGGTTGGAGATCTTAGTAGTCAACTATCGAATTGACTAGTACTCGTAACTAGTGCTTTGTCACAGATTGTTGATTCTATTTTTTAAACATTATTTCGCGACGATCCAACCGTACGGATCTCAAGATATATCTAATCTAGTGACATTCCCAAATTTTCAAAAAATAAAAAATTAATTTGGTTGGAGAACATAGTAGTCAACTACCGAATTGACTAGTACTCGTAACTAGTGCTTCGTCACGGATTGTTGATTCTATTTTTTAAAAATATTTCTCGACGATCCAACCGTACGGATCTCAAGATATATCTAATATAGTGATATTCCCAAATTTTCAAAAAATTAAATATTAATTTGGTTGGAGATCTTAGTAGTCAACTACCAAATTGACTAATACTCGTAACTATTGTCTTGTCACGGATTGTTGATTTTATTTTTTTAAAATTATTTCTCGACGATCCAACCGTACGGATGTCAAGATATATCTAATTTAGTGGTATTTCCAAATTTTCAAAAAATAAAAAATATTTTTAAAAAAATACATGTGTCAAAATTTATTAAATAAGACAGAATATGTCAAAATTAGATACATCACTTATATAACGCTTCCATAAGCGCTATGGAAGTGAATGCACTCACTTAGACAGCGCTTCAATAAGCGCTATATAAGTGAATGCACTTTAATTCCTGCCCAAAATATGCAGAATTTATTTATTTTTTTGCTAATTATGTGCAGAATTTATTAATTTATATTTGATAATTGAATTAAAAGATTATTATATACAAAATATCGTAAGCAATATTCAATGACAATAATAAATATATAGCAAATCAGAAAATATAAAAATTGACAAAACTAAACTAATAAAGGTCAATAAAATATTAATCTATATAAAATTATTTTATCGGATATTTTTCGATTAAGTTATTTTTAGTTTCGGATTTACATCGGATTCAAGTCATATTCGGTTCGGGTAAATTTTTATTCGGATTTGATCGGTTCTGATTATAATCGGATACATGGTCATCATTGGATACAGTATTTCGGATAATTTTTGGTTAAATTTCCGGTTCAGTTAATTTTCGGATCGGGTCAAATCGGTTTTCGGATCGTTATCGGATTTGATTAAATTGAACCGGTTTCGGTTCGGATTCGGATTGTTTCGGTTTCGGATACAATTTCGGATAATCTATTTCGGATCCAATTTCGGATTCGGTTCCACATATTTCGGTTCGGTTTTTCGGATCCAGACCCATTTTGCCGGGTCTAAGGACAAGCACGGATGATGCTGATGTGGACAGTCCTAACAACTGACCGCTTCTTACCTAAGCCCAGAGTATGCACATAACTTATGTTTTATCTGTGCGATATACGGCCCAGATTGCGACTCGCGTGCTAAAACCCCACCTATAAATACATAATAAGCGCACTTCCCCAAAACCCACGTGTTATACTATTTTCTTGCAGCCGCTGTCTACATTTCTTTCTCTCTTGTCTTCTCAAAGCTTCAAGTCAAACCCTCTCTTCCGTTTAATCAGCAAAATGGCCTTCAATGGTGTTCTTGCAAACGATTAACAAATATCCCACAATTATTGCAAGACAGTAAGTCTTTCTTTTAATCCCCCTTGTCTTTTTTTTGATTTTGTGTTTTTGTTAATTCATTTCTTGGATTTGTGTGTACATCTGTATCTATGTGTGTGTTGGTTGTACATGTATTAGCGATTTGTTGTTGGTTGTGTGCATTCATTTATTTACTCCCTCCGTTTCAAATTAGTATTTCACTTTCAAAAAATTACGCATATTAAGAAACTCAAATATTAATGATCTAATTTCATAGTTACCCATATTTATTGCATTGGTTAGATAAATAAGTACATAAAGTCAATCTTGAAAATTAAAACTCAAGGATAATATGGGAAGTTTAAGTAAAAAATTGTATTGAAAATAGGAATGAAACAACTAATTTGAAACAAAATTTTCTTGAAAGTGGACTACTAATTTGAAACGGAGGGAGTATTTCATTGATGATGAATTTATTTGTGCCGTGGGGGTCTGGGGTTTTCCGATGAATTGATTTTGTATTTGTTTAGTCTATTACTGATATTAATAAATGATGATGATGTTTAGTCTTGTGTGCCTTATTGGGGTTTAAAAAGTCAAGGGCTGGCTTGTTTTTTTTTTCTCAAGATTTATTTATTTTGTTGGTGTTTGAATGTTGAGGTGAAGGAATGTAGAGATGTCATGCTTATATATTTTCTTAGACAATGACATTTTAATTTTCACCTGTCTTGTTATCTACTAATGAAACTTTCTCTCAGGTATCAGCTGGATCTCTGTCGCTCTGTCGAAAAGCTTTGAGAGAAAACATTGTAGCCTATTTAGGAACAGGCGCTGCCAAGACTCACATTGTTGTTCTACTAATCCATGAAATGCCGCACTTCATAAGGAATCCCCAGAAAGACGTATGTGTCTTTCTAGCTCCTACAGTTGCTCTTGTTGAGCAGGTGACCCATTCTTCTTTTAGTTATCTTTTATTTTGCATCCTTTTATTTGTTTATCAACCAAAGACTGATCCAGATACTAGTATACTGTGTATTTGATTTGAAATTCCTTTTCTTTAAACGCGACCTTGTACTTTTACAGAGCTTATCGTACTGCCATATCAGGATTGAATGGATTGCGCTCCAAATATTTGATGAATGCCATCATGCACACGCTGGAAGCAATCATCCTTATGCTGAAATCATGAAGGCAAAAAATTTTTATCTATTGATATTATTGCTTCTGCATCTCACACATTTGATGTATCCTAGCAGATTTGTACCAGAGCTAATGGCAACTAACAAGCCATCTTATATGGTGTAAGCTCCTCCTTCTGTCGATCATGTCCGTTACTTTCAAGAGCTTCACGACAAGGAAATGGAAAAATGGTGTGCAATAAGATCTGCTTTGCCTGGAGTCAATCATGTTCCTCCCCCAGACATAAGTACAACTCAAGAATTCTTTGGTGCTTGTTCTGCATCCAAAACATCTCCAAGTATTGGAGCTAGTGGATCTGATAATTCAACTATTGCCAATTCCACTAGCTTCAATACTCGGAGCTGTTTTGGATGCAGAAGAAGCACCAAAGAATTCTTAAGTTGTACTCTTGTCTGGGGGAGGAACATGATTGACTCCAGGCGGAACAGATCTCATTGCATGCCATTTTTCCATTTCCTTGTCGTAAAGCTCTTGAAAGTAACGGACATGATCGACAGAAGAAGGTGCTTCCTGCACCACATAAGATGGCTAGTTTGTTGCCATTAGCTCTGGTACAATTCTGCTAGGATACATCAAATGTACAATCAGCATAAGGATGATTGCTAATTCCAACCTGTGCATGATTGCATTCATCAAATATTAGAAGCGCAATCCATTCAATCCTGATTTAGCACTACGATAAGCTCTGTACAAGTAATCAGAGCACATAACATAA
This sequence comes from Kitagawia praeruptora, assembly GCA_037693485.1. Taxonomy (NCBI): domain Eukaryota; kingdom Viridiplantae; phylum Streptophyta; class Magnoliopsida; order Apiales; family Apiaceae; genus Kitagawia; species Kitagawia praeruptora. The sequence goes on along the minus strand of CM075351.1, from coordinate 20,170,314 downwards.
GGCAAGAGGATAAGGACTATCACGCATGATGCTGATGTGGACCCTCCTAACACTTGACCGCTTTTTACGTAAGCCCAGATTATGCACATAACATATGTTATCTGTACGATATTATACGGACCAGATTGCGACTCACGTCCTAAAACCCTAAAACCCCACCTATAAATACATAATAAGCGCACTAGCCTAAAACCCTCGTGTTACAATATTTTCTTGCAGCCGCTGTCTACATTTCTTTCTCTCGTCTTCTCAAAGATTCAAGTCAAACCCTCTCTTCCCTTTAATCAGTAAAATGGCCTACAATGGTGTTCTTGCAAACGATTAACAAAGATCCCACAATTATTGCAAGACAGTAAGTCTTTCTTTTAATCCCCCTTGTCTTTTTGTATGTTTTTATGTTTTTGTTAATTCATTTATTGGATTTGTGTGTACATCTGTATCTATGTGTGTGTGTCGGTTGTACAAGTAATAGTGATTTGTTGTTGGTTTTGTGTATTTATTTATTTATTTATTTCGTTGATGTTGAATTTATTTGTGCTGTGGCGTTTTCTGATGAATTGATTTTGTATTTGTTTAGTCTCTTACTGATATTAATAAATGATGATGATGTTTAGTCTTGTGTGCCTTAATTGGGGTTTAAAAAGTCAAGGGCTGGCTTGTTTTTTTTTTTTTCTCGAGATTTATTAATTTTGTTGGTGTTTGAATGTTGAAGTGAAGGAATGTATAGAGATGTCATGCTTATATATTTTCTTAGACAATGACATTTTAATTTTCACCTGTCGTGTTATCTACTAATGAAACTTTCTCTCAGCAGTTGGATCTTTGTCGGAAAGCTTTGGGAGAAAACATTGTAGCCTATTTAGGAACAGGCGCTGCCAAGACTCACATTGCTGTTCTACTAATCCATGAAATGCGGCACTTAGTAAGGAATCCCCAGAAAGACGTATGTGTCTTTCTAGCACCTACAGTTGCTCTGATCTCGTTGAGCAGGTGACCCATATTTCTTCTTTTAGTTATCTTTTATTTTACATCTTTTTATTTCTTCATCAACCGAAGACTGATCCAGATACTAGTATACTGTGTATTTGATTTGAAATTCCTTCTGTTTAAACGTGACCTTTTGTGGTGCTTCGATTATTAATTATTTCATGTCTTGACATGTGTTTGTATATATGTAAAGCAAGCCAAAGTCATTAAGGACTCAGTTGACGTTAAAGTTGGGATAGTCTGGGATGTCTTTGCACTTCAAGGGCCATGCCTATTGGGAGAAAAAGTTAGAACAACATGAGGTTTGCCTCATTTCTATGTTACCAAAATTTATTGTCCCATTCATCATTAGAAAGATCCATTGGAAGTACTTTATAACAGAATGTTTGGGGGCTTATAAAACGAAAATGTGGTTGCTAATGTTGTTAAAATGTGATTTTGGCCAACGAAGGTATACAATAAAATGCATAACCTATGATTATGCATGTGCAGGTCCTTGTCATGACACCAACCGTAATTTTACTTAGTTTATTGCAATGCCATATCAGGATTGAAAGCTCCAAATATTTGATGAATGCCATCATGTACAGGCTAGAAGCAATCATCCTTATGCTGAAATCATGAAGGTAAAAAAAGTTTTATCTATTGATATTATTGCTTCGGCATCTCACACATTTGATGTATCCAAGCAGAATTGTACCAGAGCTAATGGCAACTAACAAGCCATCTTATGTGGTGCAAGAAGCTCCTCCTTCTGTCGATCATGTCCGTTACTTTCAAGAGCTTCACGACAGGGAAATGAAAAAATGGCGTGCAATAACATCAGCTTTGCCTGGAGTCAATCATATTCCTCCCCCAGACACAAGTACAACTCAAGAATTCTTTGGTGCTTCTTCTGCATCCAAAACAGCTCCGAGTATTGGAGCTAGTGGATCTGACAATTCAACTATTGCCAATTCCACTAGCTCCAATACTCGGAGCTATTTTGGATGTAGAAGAAGCTCCAAAGAATTCTGGAGTTGTACTCTTGTCTGGGGGAGGAACATGATTGACTCCAGCTGGCGGAGCAGATCTCATTGCACGTCATTTTTCCATTTCCTTGTCTTAAAGCTCTTGAAAGTAACGGACATGATCGACAGAAGGAGGAGCTTCCTGCACCACATAAGATGGCTTGTTAGTTGCCATTAGCTCTGATACAATTCTGCTAGGATTCATCAAATGTGTGAGATGCCGAAGCAATAATATAAAGAGATAAAACTTTTTTTACCTTCATGATTTGAGCATAAGGATGATTGCTTCCAGCCTGTGCATGATGGCATTCATCAAATATTAGAATTGCATGCAATCCATTCAATCCTGATATAGCACTGCGATAAGCTCTGATATAGCATTGTCGAGCATTGTAGTAGCAGAAAAGTGGTACTTACACAATTACAACTTTATTTAGAAATTGAAATGCTTTTTGATAAATTCATAATGTGATTAATTGATGTATGGGTTATAGTTTGATCTTCCTGAATTCAATCACGGGGACGTGCACGCATGCCGCAGTCGGAATATGCGTTTCTGGTCGACAGGTACTTCTTCAACCATATGTTTATTAATACTCCTTAATTCATTTTTGCACACCCAAATAATAATAATAATAATAATAATGATAATTTATATCCTATATATAATAAGCATAAGGTGGATATTTGGTTGGCTATACTACCGCGAAAAGAATAACCACCATTGGATCGATATTAAATATTAAATTAAATCAACGGTCAAGATTATTTTAAGATTATATTATATTATAAAAGAATATATTCATTGCATCCTCGAAAAGAATAAACACCATTGGATCGATATTAAATGTTAAATTAAATCAATGGTCAATATTATTTTAAGGTTATAAAAGATTATATTCATTGGATCGATATTAAATTAAATTTTATATCCTATATATAATAAGCATAAGGTGGATATTTGGTTGGATATACTACCACGAAAAGAATAACCACCATTGGGTCGATATTAAATTAAATCAACGGTCAAGATTATTTTAAGATTATATTATATTATAAAAAAATTTATACTCATTGGATCGATATTAAATTAAATCAATGGTCAAGATTATATTAAGATTATATTATAAAAGATTCTATTATATTATAATTAACTTCTAATGCAGTTTCAAAAAAAAAAACTTCTAATCAAATGTGATAATGGGAAAGGAGACAAGATCGACTATTTTGTATGTAAAAGAACTCAACTGGAAAGCTAAAGTACAGTCAATTAATCAATTACTGCCGGGTCAAATACGGTCAAATTGTTAAAATAATCAAATATTGCATTTGCCAAAATTCTATTTTTTTACAAAAAAAATCTAAGAATACAACTTTATAAAAAAACACAAATTAATTTATATAAAACCTGATTTTTTCATATTATTTAAAAACATGTTAAATAATGTATTTGTACAAATTCCTTTTTTTTTAAAAAAAAATATGATAACACAACTTTAAAAAAAACAAACTAATGTTTTCTTAAATTAATATAAATCATCTTATTAACTTTTCTAATAAGATATCTAAAACGATAGGAACATCTAATACTAAATAGAAAAGGAGATATAATGTATAATTACAATTGTATTAATTGTTGGGAAATGGAATTGATATATGAGAATTAGACAGAATGCAAAAACTCATAAAGAAAAAGGCTTAACCAAAAAAAAACTTAAGAAATTAAAAAGACCAATTATTAGCACTTTCACGTGAAAAGGAAGCAGATGAGCATTAAAAACTTGAACTTCCAGTTAGCATTTAGCATTCTTATTGATAATTGGTAATTTCTTTAACATAGATTAATATACATATATACATAAATTTTATGTTCAATCTTAATTGACTCTTTATGTATAATAATTTCATCATAAGATTATGTGATTCATTTAATGAAAAAGGATGATAATCATAAAATAGGACAAATTGAATAAATATATTCTACAAAAAAATAACATTTAAATAAAATAATTTATAAGTTTAATAGTGAATTCCGTGCATCGGGTCATAGGCTAATAATAATAATAATAATAATAATAATAATAATAATAATAATAATAATAATAATAATAATAATAATAATAATAATAATAATTGTGTTGTAAGGTATGTCATAGTGGCAATGAGAAAGAGGTAAAATTGATAAACAGTTTGATAAACAGTTTTAACAAAGCTGAGGAAAGAATAAACCAAGATATCAAATTCAGGACATCTACTGGTATGTCATATTTGTGCAACTCAACAGATTATGATTAAAAAAATTGTAATTACAACAAATTGCCAACAATTTTAGAAGATACAAATATAAAGTGTTTCATCAAACAAAAATTTTTTAACTACTCAAAATTTTGCTTCCTTTTTTTACACGACTAAGAGCATCCGAGAGATCCCTTAGCTAAGTTTTAAAATTAATTATCATAAATAAGAATTATAAAGAATGTGTAAAAAAAATTACACCTATAATTATAGATAATCTGTTGTTGATGTTGGCTATATTTGTCGAACCTCTAGTGAATTGTCACATCACTTATTTCTACATTAAAATTATATATTCCATTAATAACAACTTGAAATATTAATAACATACCATTTTTAAAATATAGACAATCATTATAGTCAATACCTCGGAACACAATGTAAGACAGGTTCAACAAATTTTACATAATCAATATTTTATGTAATTTAGCCAATCATTTTTAGATTTTATGTAATTTAGCCAATCATTTTTAGTTAGTTGCACATATGACACTCTAATACAATGTAATCTACTCCCTATTCCATTTCCCTGCGAATCTTCCAAGAAAATGGAGGACTCGTCAATATATAATTACCAACTCATCATTACCAAACCCTTCACTTGGCCACTTCCAAAACCTCCTTGATTTCGTCATCACCATCCTCAGGTTCAGCATGGCCGTTATGCTAGTTAAAATATTAAATCTCAAATTTGATGTCTCTAACTGAAAATAAAACATAAAACAAATCACATAAAATCTTGTTTTTTTTAACTAAAAGTTCCATATCAACTTTAACCTACTTTAGTTCACACAATTTCTCTTTTAGGGCCACGAATCTCTCCATCATTACAATAAAACTAAATCCACTTTAACCTAAAAAATTTGCTTGCACCGCTTTAACATGACTAACTATTGTTGCCCATTTGGCACTCCAATACATGTAATCGACTCCCTATCCTATTCCCCTCTCTACGACCGTTCCAAGAAAATGATGGACTATTCAATAATTATGATCTCGTCATCACCACCAAAACCTTCACTTAATTGGCCGCTTCCAAAGTCACCTTGATTTCATCATCACCATCCTCAAGTTCACATTTATCCACCAACTCATCCTCATTACGATTTCCTCGCTAGGATCTTGGTACTCAATTGGATCCTCCCTCGAACTCCGGTCATCAGCTTCCAAATTCTCGAAATCCTCCACCCAAGAAGTCCAAACACATTATATACTATATATAAGTAGCCTAAGGAGATTTACGTGGTCGGTCGTCATCTCGTCGTCAATGCTAAAAATAATTTTATTAGAAATTAGAAATGGGTCTTAGAACTAGTTTAGAAATCGGTCAGAGAATGAGTTGGACCGGAGTATTGATTTAAAAGATCAGCTAAAACTATGCTACCAGGTAACTAATTAATGCTATTTTTAATTTAACTAACAATATGCTACCAAATAAGTGAATAACTAGCTAATGCAATTTTTTATTTAACAAATTAACAAGCCGATCAAAAAAGGATGCACTAAAATAACACATGATAAAACAAAAAAAATTGAAGTTTGACAATTTTTTTTTTTTTTGCTAAATGAAGTTTGAGAATATTATTGTTAACTAAAATTAATACAAAGATATTTTAGACTAAAGTTTAAAATATAATTAAAAAAAAACCTTACCTTATAAAAAAATTTCAAGAAAACCTAACTTTTAAAAAAAATTAAGTCATAAAAAAATTTTACTTTTAGATTTTACAAAAAACGTGTTTAAAATTTATACTAAGAAAAGTCAACACAAATCAATAAATAAAAATTTTATAATTTTGCAAAGATTCTATATTCGGTACCAAAGTTGTAATAAATTAAAAATAATCTGAAAATCCAAAATAAAATAATTTATAGAGAATCTAAATATTATAATCACAAAATATCCTATAATAATTTAAAAGTACTAAATTTCATCAACAATAAAATTTAAAGAAAATTAATAAAGACTAAAACTAATAAAATATTCATCATCAACTTAATTAATTATTATTATAAGTTAACATATTTTTCGTACTAATTTTAGTATATATATATAAGTACAAAATACATGCATATTATTAATTTATTATCATTAAATGTAAAAAAATAATTCAAAATGTTATAAAAATACTTTTAACAAAAAAATCATAACAAAAAATATATTATAAAATATTAATAAAGCAACCTTGCATTGCGCTAATTATAATGAACCAAAAATCAACTTTCTCATCAGTGATCAGCAAATTAACGTGGGAATTACTAAAATAAGGCAAGAGGCCAAGGACAAGCACGGATGATATTAATAAATGATGATGATGTTTAGTCTTGTGTGCCTTTATTGGGTTTAAAAAGTCAAGGGCTGGCTTGTTTTTTTTTTCTCCAGATTTATTTATTTTGTTGGTGTTTGAATGTTGAAGTGAAGGAATGTAGAGATGTCATGCTTATATATTTTCTTAGACAATGACATTTTAATTTTCACCTGTCGTGTTATCTACTAATGAAACTTTTTCTCAGGTATCAGTTGGATCTTTGTCGGAAAGCTTTGAGAGAAAACATTGTAGCCTATTTAGGAACAGGCGCTGCCAAGACTCACATTGCTGTTTTACTAATCCATGAAATGCGGCACTAAGAAAGGAATCCCCAGAAAGACGTATGTGCCTTTCTAGCTCCTACAATTGCTCTGATCTCGTTGAGCAGGTGACCCATATTTCTTCTTTTAGTTATCTTTTAATTTACAACTTTATATTTCTTTATCAACCGAAGACTGATCCAGATACTAGTATATTGTGTATTTGATTTGAAATTCCTTCTGTTTAAACGTGACCTTTTGTGGTGCTTCGATTATTAATTATTTCATGTCTTGACATGTGTTTGTATATATGTAAAGCAAGCCAAAGTCATTAAGGACTCAGTCGACGTTAAAGTTGGGATCTACTCTGGGATGTCTTTGCACTTCAATGGCCATGCCTATTGGGAGAAAGAGTTAGAACAACATGAGGTTTGCCTGATTTCTATGTTACCAAAATTTATTGTCCCATTCATCATTAGAAAGATCCATTGGAAGTACTTTATAACAGAATGTTTGGGGGCTTATAAAACGAAAATGTGGTTGCTAATGTTGTCAAAATGTGATTTTGGCCAGCGAAGGTATACAATAAAATGCTTAACCTATGATTATGCATGTGCAGGTCCTTGTCATGACACCAACCATACTTTAACAGAGCTTATCGCACTGCTATATCAGGATTGAACGGATTGCACTCCAAATATTTGATGAATGCCATCATGCACAGGCTAGAAGCAATCATCCTTATGCTGAAATCATGAAGGTAAAAAAAGTTTTATCTATTGATATTATTGCTTCGGCATCTCACACATTTGATGTATCCTAGCAGAACTGTACCAGAGCTAATGGCAACTAACAAGCCATCTTATGTGGTGCAAGAAGCTCCTCCTTCTGTCGATCATGTCCATTACTTTCAAGAGCTTCACGATAAGGAAATGGAAAAATGGCGTGTAATAACATCTGCTTTTCCTGGAGCCAATCATGTTCCTCCCCCAGACATAAGTACAACTCAAGAATTCTTTGGTGCTTCTTCTGCATCCAAAACAGCTCCGAGTATTGGAGCTAGTGGATCTGACAATTCAACTATTGCCAATTCCACTAACTCCAATACTCGGAGCTATTTTGGATGTAGAAGAAGCTCCAAAGAATTCTGGAGTTGTACTCTTGTCTGGGGGAGGAACATGATTGACTCCAGTTGGCGGAGCAGATCTCATTGCACGCTATTTTTCTATTTCCTTGTCGTAAAGCTCTTGAAAGTAACGGACATGATCGACAGAAGGAAGAGCTTCCTGCACCACATAAGATGGCTTATTAGTTGCCATTAGCTCTGGTACAATTCTGCTAGGATACATCAAATGTGTGAGATGCCGAAGCAATAATATCAAGAGATAAAACTTTTTTTTACCTTCATGATTTCAGCATAAGGATGATTGCTTCCAGCCTGTGCATGATGGCATTCATCAAATATTAGAATTGTATGCAATCCATTCAATCCATTCAATCCTGATATAGCACTGCGATAAGCTCTGATATAGCGTTGTCGAGCATTGTAGTAGCAGAAAAGTGGTACCTACACAATTACAACTTTATTTAGAAATTGAAATGCTTTTTAATAAATTCACAATGTGATTAATTGATGTATGGGTTATAGTTTGACTTTACTCATCCCAAAAGAAGTATGTGACTTTACTCATCCCAAAAGAAGTATATGCATTAAATTCCTTGTTTTTCGGCAGCTAAATTTGTTGGTTGCAACTAAAGTTGCAGAGGAAGGACTTGATATTCAAACCTGCTGCCTTGTAGTAAGGTTTGATCTTCCTGAAACTATTGCTAGTTTCATTCAATCACGAGGATGTGCACGCATGCCGCAGTCGAAATATGCGTTTCTGGTCGACAGGTACTTCTTCAACCATATGTTTATTAATACTCCTTAATTCATTTTTGCACACCCAAATAATAATAACAATAATAATAATGATAATAATAATAATAATTGTGTTGTATGGTATGTCATAGTGGCAATGAGAAAGAGGTAAAACTGATAAACAGTTTTAACAAAGCTGAGGAAAGAATAAACCAAGATATCAAATTTAGGACATCTACCGGCACGGTTTCTAATTTGGAAGAAAAAACGTACAGAGTAGAAGTGACGGGTGCCACAAAAAGTTCTACAAGTAGCATTTCATTGCTTTACCACTACTGCTGACAACTTCCAAACCATGAGTGCGGTTTTATATTTTTTTGATTGGTTTTTTATTTTGCTGTCATGACATATACATTTAGGAGAACTGGACATTGTGAGCTGGCAACTGTTGGTTATTATTTTTTAATTCAGGCAGATTCTTTGAGCCCAAGGCAGAGACCTCATACTTAAATGAGGAAGCTAGATGGAACTGTCTGCCAAAAAATTCTTCCCTCCAATGCTCCAATACATCAAGTTTTAGGTGCACCTCAATCTTCTAAGAATGCAGCAAAGAGAGATGCGTGCTTGGAAGCTTGTAAACAATTACATCAGTTGGGTACCCCAACCAACTATCTCTTGCCTGATCGAACATGATGATGAAAATGAAGACCTGCAAGAATCATCATCAGATTCTGAATGCTTTGATGGTCAGCGAAACTGAACGCTCTATTGTTCAGTTCTGGATTATTTTTATTCTTATACTACAGCCTGAGTATTTAAATTATTTTTTATTTGTAGACGAGGATACAGGAAGAGAACTCCATCAAATGCTTGTTCCCGCTGTCCTCAGAGAGCCATGGAGTAAGGCAGAGAATCCTGTCAACCTCAACTCTCTCTTTGTGAAGTTTAGACCGCATCCAGCAGATAGAGATTATAGACCATTTGGCCTGTTTGTAAAAGTAACCTGTGCTTTGCACCGGCTATAAGCTAGTTAATATTAATTTTAGTAACAGTTAATATTTTTTTTTGAAACTAGTAACAGTTAATATTAATTGATATTTGGGTGATGGTGTAGCTCATTTGTTAAATGAGGACTATGCCTTATCGGTTTCTTCTTCGATTGTATAACAAGGGTCTTTGGAAAGAAAGTCACAAACTGGGATGCTATCCCTACTGACAGTCTACAAATTGGGTATTCTCTTCTCTATGGAAGTAATTTCAATTTTAGTAGACTTGTTTTAATGAACTTAGGTGATAGATTGTCAGAGTCTACTACTGTCTACTTTGCTAGATTTTGTCAATTATTGTTTACTGCTTGTGTGCCTGGTATTGCAATTGCTGAGGATGATGTTATTCAGCCTTTTAAAGTCAATAAGAGAATATTCTCTGATTTGACTAACAAGGATGCAACCAAGGGGGAATTACCTGCTTTGTTTTTACCCCTTGCTCTTCAAAATTTCTTACATCAACCACAAGAACCATGCTTGAGCCTTCACTTTCACCACCTGCGAACACTGATCAACCTCAATCCACAACCTGAAATTAATGAACCAAACACTGAAGCTCCACAACACACAAACACTGAAACACCAGCAACCACTCAACCTCAACCTGAACAACAACCACAACCTACACAGGCTAAACCAAAGAAGAGAGGTAGAACCAAGCACATTGCTGTAAAAAAGGTTAAAAGGGCTCCAAAGGAAAGAGCAAACAGGCCTCCAACACCATCTGTTGTAGAAGATGATTCTACTGATGAAGAAGTGGTAGCTGAGGTGCCTCAATTAAGGAGGAGAAGATTGATAATTAATGAATCTGATGAAGAGGTTAATTTTGAAGCTCTAGAGGTGATCTCTAAGGAAATACCTACTGTTGAGGTACATACTGCAGAAGAAGCTATCCATACAACTGAAAATGTACAAATGGATGAGGCAAACAAAGTTGGTTTTACTGTTATAATTACCAACTCATCATTACCAAAACCTTCACTTGGCCACTTCCAAAACCTGCTTGATTTCGTCATCACCATCTTCAGGTTCAGCATGGCTATTATGTTAGTTAAAATATTAAATCTCAAATTTCAAGTCTCTAACTGAAAATAAAACATAAAACAATTAAATCACATAAAATCTTGTTTTTTTTAACTAAAAGTTCCATATCAACTTTAACCTACTTCTTTAGTTCATAAAATTTCTCTTTTAGGGCCACGAATCTCTCCATCATTACAATAAAACTAAATCCACTTTAACAACTAAATCCACTTTAACCTAAAAAATTTTCTTGCACCGCTTTAACATGATTAACTATTGTTGCCCATTTGGCATTCAATTATTATGATCTCGTCATCACCACCAAAACCTTCACTTAATTGGCGGCTTCCAAAGTCACCTTGATTTCGTTATCACCATCCTCAAGTTCACATTTATCCACCAACTCATCCTCATTACGATTTTCCTCGCTAGGATCTTGGTACTCGATTGGATCCTCCCCCGAATTCGGGTCATCAGCTTCCAAATTCTCGAAATCCTCCTCCCAAGAAGTCCAAACACATTTGATATGGGCTAAATGTAAGCCCTAAATACACATTTAATGTGGCATTAATTAGACCTAGAGTGGTCCAAACGTGGGGCCCGCCAGATGGGCCCAAACCCTATTTATAATATTAATTTCGTAATTAATATTAGGGGTAATAACCAGCTCAGCAAAAAGAGTCAAACAAGGATATTACTCTTGCCTAACTTAGCCTCCAAGATACATATTTCAACATGGAAACTGGTTCCTATATACTAGGATCTGGAACCTTCTTCTAGGCGGTGACTTGCCCACCAAGTCACCTAACCCTACTACGATTCTAAAGCTTCTCAGCCTATATAAAGGGTCTGACCCCTCATTCTCAGAACTACGTTTTTGGCTTGATCTTTGATACACATCAAAGTACGTAGGCATCTTGTGAAGGCAGATTCAGCCACGAGCACGAGAGCAGCCATTAAAGCACGAAGCTCCCCAACCCTAGCCATCATAATCATAACCTAGTTTTTATTCCACAACATTTGGCGCCATCTGTGGGAAGAAGACATCAACCATTGGTAACTACACGAAGAACAGCACCAAGCTCTACCGAGGCTTTACCAATTAGCTCTGCTCCGCCTGTCACTGAGCAAGTACCCCCAACAATAGGGGCGATCACCCAAACTCAAGTTTCTCAACCTCCAGGGACGAATCCCCATGCTGAGAGAACATTACCCATGGTCGTCCACCCAGGCAAGAAACCAGCTCTCTTCAGATGGTGGTTTCTCCTCTGATTGATCCCAATCAATCAGATGTATGGTCTGCCTAACTACCCTCCAATTACTCAAGGTCCTGGACCAAGTTGCCACGCCTTATATATCCGAGATCGAGAGTATGTTGACTACTCTGGCCCCTATACTATTGATTCATCGTCTGATGATGATGATCGTGATGAAGCCCCGAGGAGGCGACGTGCTAGCAGAAAACCAAGAAGGAGAACACAAACTGTCCATTATGGACCCCCATTGACATCTGCTGAGAGAATCAAGGCTCATGAGGCCGAGATTTTAAGGATAAAGGAAGATATTGCAAGAGAACAAGCTAGGTTGAATCAAACTCAACCTCCTCCAACCTCAGGACCAATTCCTATTATAGATCTGGAGTGGTCTTCAAGAAGGCAGAGAAGGGCCGATGCCTCAACTGGAAGAACAACAAGGGTGGAAACCCCCAGGAGCAACCCCAAGGATCTGATGCCACTTGGGGATCCTGATGATCCCACACCCCCGTTTACTGAGGAGGTGATGAATGCTCGTATCTCAAAGAAGTTCAAGATGCCGACAATTAAGGCTTATGATGGAACGGGTGATCCCGCAAACCATGTTAGGATGTTCTCAAATGCACTGCTGTTGCAGCCTGCAAGCAACGCCTTGAAGTGTAGGGCGTTCCCTCAAACCCTGTCGGGCATGGCTCAAAGATGGTATAGCCGCCTACCTGCGAATTCGATTGGCTCTTTTAAGGAGTTGAGCGCCGCTTTTGTCAACCAATTCATTAGCGGGAGAGTTCATGAGAAAAGTTCTGCATCCCTCATGTATGTAGTTACCTCAAGAGATTACCTCAAGAGGTTCACTAAGGAGACATTGAATATCACTGATTTGGAGAATAAGGTGGCCATGGTAGCCTGAGAACACGAAACCACTGATCTATTCTTTAAAAGGTCATTAGCAAAGCATCCTCCTGAAAACATGGCCGAGCTCCAGCGAAGGGCTGACAAGTATATCAAGGCTGAGGATAGCATGAAGAAGGAAGCTAGAGGAGGCAATGACAAAGGTAACAACGACTCCAAGAAGCGAAAGCAAGACCAGGAGTGTGATGACCAGGAGTATGATGTTAGGGACAAGTATCCCCGAACTAGCGAGGACTCCGACTATGTCCCTAAGAAGAACCAAGGACCAAGGTTCACTGAGTATGCAAGGTTGAATACTCCTAGGAGTCGAATCTTGTTGGACATTGAGAAGGATAAGGATTTCCGATGGCCGAAGCCACTCAGGGATGATCCCGCAAAGAGAAACAAGAATCAGTATTGCAGATTCCATAGAGATGTGGGGCATGACGCTGATTATTACAAGCAACTCAAAGATGAGATCAAGTTTTTGATTCATAGAGGGAAACTGAGCCACTTCACTAAGGGTGACGACCGTGGTAATCAGAGAAGAGAGTATGATAGGAGGGATGACGATCAAGATCGCAACCCACAACCCCGAGGGCCAGTAATCAACATGATCTCAGGAGGCCCGACTGCGGTCGGCACAACAAGACTGAAGCGTGCCAAGACTGAAATAACAATTGGTTTTGATGATTCAGACCTCGAAGGGATGAAGTTCCCCCATGACGACCCGTTGGTCATAATTCCTGTGATTGGAAACTCAGAGGTGAAGCGAGTCTTGATAGATAGTGGAGCTTCTGTTGACGTTCTGTTTCATGATGCAATTGTGAAGATGGGGTACAATGAATCTCAGTTGACCCCCAATAACATGCCTATATATGGATTTAATGGAGTAGGATCCAAAGTTGAAGGGACTATCCAATTGCCTGTGACTATTGGACAGGAGCCCAAGAAGGCCACTCAGATATATGTTGAACTTCCTGGTAATCAAGGCGGTTTCAACGTACAATGCTAGCCTCGGAAGGACTGGACTTCATGCATTCAAGGTTGTTGCCTCAACTTATCATATGAAGATTAAGTTCCCAACCAGGAATGGTGTTGGAGAACATAAAGGCGATCAAAATATGGCACGAAGCTGTTATGTAGCCGCGTTAAGGCCTGACGGAGTCGGGGGGCAGGTCCTTTCGATTAAAGACATGGATGTCCGCAGTAACAAGGAACACCGAGAAAGGCCAGTAGAGGACATCACATAGAAGCCTCGAACAGCCATTGAGGCTAAGGCATTAACTAACTTCGTGTTTGAATGTACCATGGGCAACCAAGAAGTCGGAGGGCAGGTGGTAGTACCACAAGCAGGAAGTGAACTTCAGAATAAGAATGAGAAGACCAGAAGGAGTAGTGGGTGCTTTATTTTGATAAAGCATCAAAAACAAAATCAAGTGAAACAAAATCAAGTGATGCAGGCCTAGTCTTGCAATGCCCCGATGGGCTCAAGTTATCCTAGTAGGACTTAACTTCATCTAGTAGAAGCAGAATTAAGGTTCATTGAAACCATTGCAGAGCATGTTGCTCCGAGTAGGACAGTAGTACCCTATGTAAGGGTTGAACCCATTTCAAGTTATTAATGCAAGTTTGATTTCCATTCATTGATTGAGTGATTTTATTTATGTGCCGAGCACCCGATGAGTGCAAGTGAAGGATGACCGAGTACCGAAAATAAAAGAATACACGAATGGAAAACAAACAAATACATAGGTGAAGATCCCGAAGGGTCAAGAGTTGGGTTACAATGCAACCAAGTAAGAGTTTAAGTCTGTAAAGGACCCTGGATAAAAGAAAAGAAGATAAAAGCCATATGCAACAATCAAACCCATGAAAGGCCGAGGATGTTAAGGACTAGCTACTCTTTAATACTTATTAAGTACTTGGATTAAGGATCCAAGGATGAAGGCCAATAGATAACCTTAAGCAAAGATTAATGAAGTTCAAGCAAGCTCTCGTCTCAGAAGTTTAAAAGGAAAGAAGCCAACGGGATTGCATTTATCGGAATCAAAATTGAGGAATCAACCCCGAATCCTAGGTTGAAGAACAGAAGATGTTAGCCATGAAGGCCAAGATTAGCCATGAAGGCCAAGGTTAGTTATGAAGGCCAAACTTGAGGGGGTCATGAACCTCCAATTAAGATCCAAAGGTTGAAACTTCGTGTTGACTTGAAAACCAATATGTAATTTTGAAAACCTCCTAGGGAAGGTTCAAGACCTCGTGGGGCTAACCAGAAAGCCCCTGACCTTGGACCGGCAGCTCTGATAGATATTTCGGTGACTTAAAACACCATTGAGATTGAAAACCCTTGATTTCAAACTTTGGCGTTCAACCTTCGAACATCGACATTCAACACCCAAGACCAAGACAAACATTGAAGCCATGACGGCCAAGCGAGCTGAGAAGTTACTTATATGGGAGCATCTTTGAAAGAACCCCTGAAGGGCAAGTTGATAGCATTCTTGCAAGAAAATAGTGATGTGTTTGCTTGGACTACAACTGACATGCCAGGGATTGATCCCCAACTCATAACTCATAAGTTGAATGTTGATCCTGTGTGGAAGACAATAAAGCAGAAAAAAAAAGGAATTTTGCTCCTGAAAGGAAGGAGGCCATTAAACAAGAAGTTGACAAGCTCTTAGATATGGAGCCCCCACTCTTAATAAGAGATGTGCAAAAGTTAATGGGCCGAGTAGCAGCGTTAGGAAGATTCATCTCCAAGTCTGGTGATAAATGCTTACCTTTCTTTCAAGCATTGAAAAAGGTGAAGAACGTTGAGTGGACACCCGAAAGCCAAGAGGCCTTTGAACAATTGAAGAAATACATGGCTGAAGCCCCCTTGTTGGCCAAACCTGGTCCGAGGGAGACTCTTTACTTATATTTGGCGGTATCTGAACAAGCACTGAGTGCCGTCCTCATTCGGAAGGAGAACAAGGTTCAAAAACCCATCTACTACGTGAGCAAGGTGTTGCACGGGGCTGAGTTAAATTACTCTCCCATTGAGAAGTTTGCATTGGCATTGATAACAGCTTCGAGGAAGCTATAACCATACTTTCAGTCACACAAGATTGAAGTCCTGACGGACCAGTAGTTGAGAAATATTTTGCACAGCTCGAAGGCCAGTGGAAGGCTAGCCAAGTGGACGATCGAACTTGGAAAATTTGACATCACATATAAACCTCGGACAACCATCAAGGCTCGAGCATTGGCTGACTTCGTGGTTGAATGTACCATTGGCAACCAAGAAGTCGGGGGCAGGAGATAGTAACCACCCCTAGAAGTGAGGATAAAGATGAAGAGCTTGTACCTGATCAGAAGGAATATTGGGTGCTCTATTTTGATGGAGCATCAAAAACAAAATGTAGTGGTGCAGGTTTGGTTTTGCAAAGCCCCGATGGGTTCACAGTTGAGTATGCTTTGAAGTTAGATTTTCCTACTACCAACAATGAAGCTGAATATGAAGCCTTGATAGCCGGATTGGGCTTGGCCAGAATACTGAGGGTCAAGAACCTCAAAGTTTTTGGAGATTCAAGACTGGTAGTCTCGTAAGTGAATGGTGAATTTGAAGCTAAGGATGAAACTATGATAAAGTATTTGAGAGTTGTGAAGGCTGATATGACTCAGTATGATGAGCGCTATGAGGAGCACATTCCAAGAAATGAGAACATTAAGGCCGATGCCCTATTTAAGTTCACCTCTTCTGAGATAGAAAATTATGCAGAGAGTTTTTACTTCCAGGTCCTGAAGACCCCACCATCGATTCGAAATTGGTAGCACCAGTTGGTGTAAGCTGAAGGATAGACCCTCTCAAAGCTCATCTTGAGACTGGTTGGCTCCCTGATAATGCCTTAAAAGCACAGAAACTATTAGTGAGAATGTTGAGATAAGAGGTCCTTTGTCATTCAATACTTAAAATCTTGAATCTCAAATCCCGACACAAAATTTAAGCCTTGATGACCAACAAGGCTGTCTGCCTCCAATCGAGCTTGTCGTTTGAGTTTAAGGACTCGAATCAAGAGTCGTTAGTCAAGTTGAGACCTAAGAAAGGTTATATGAGCATAAGAATAAGGTTGGAAACCTAGAATCAAGATAAAGGGTTAAAAACCAACAAAGGCATACCAGGCCTAAGGTCAATCACTAAGGAGCAAGTGAACTACCTGAATGATCAACCGAGAAGGAAGACCTCCTCCATGAGAAACAAGGATGAGGTAAGAACTAAAGAACTTCATCACAAGGATGAGAGTCAAGGGTTGATGATAACCAACAACCATGAATGAACTCAAGGTTCAAAACCAAGCTCCGAGGAGGGTGTCAGCCGACCAAGACAGATTTTCAGTCATGCACGGACTGTTGACGCTGTTTGGGCCATATCTTGAGCTCCGGGTATCAGATTTGGACGATATTACAGTCCACGCGAAGATCTCTGAGTTTTCTATAGTCTTAGAGACCCCGACCGACCACCAATTGGCCGACCACGCTCCGAGGAGGGCGTCAGCCGACCAAGACTAATTTTCAGTTCTACACGGACTATTGACGCTGTTTAGGCCATATCTTGAGCTCCGGGTATCAGATTTGGACGATCTTACAGTCCACGCGAAGATCTCTGAGTTTTCTATAGTCTTGGAGACCCCAGCCGACCACCAATTGGCCGACCACGCTCCGAGGAGGGTGTCAGCCGACCAAGAGTGATTTTCAGTCCTACACGGACTGTTGATGCTGTTTGGGCCATATCTTGAGCTCCGGGTATCAGATTTGGACGATCTTACAGTCCACGCTAAGATCTCTGAGTTTTCTATAGTCTTGAAGACCCCAGCCGACCACCAATTGGCCGACCACGCTCCGAGGAGGGCGTCAACCGACCAAGACTAATTTTCAGTCCTACACGGACTGTTGATGCTTTTTGGGCCATATCTTGAGCTCCGGGTATCATATTTGGACGATCTTACAGTCCACGCGAAGATCTCTGAGTTTTCTATAGTCTTAGAGACCCCAGCCGACCACCAATTGGCCGACCATGCTCCGGGGAGGACGTCAGCCGACCACGGATGATTTTTTATCCCAAGTCCATGATTTTTTAGGATCACGGATAATTTTAGATCCTAGATCCATGATTCTCCTTGAGATCACAGATGATTTAAGATCAAGATCAAGATTCTTGATCCTTAAGATAACGAAGTCACGAATGACCAAACTGATGACTTGAGATCAAGATCAAGATTCTTGATCCTTAAGATCACAGATAATTTTAGATCCTAGATCCATGATTCTCCTTGAGATAATGGATGATTTGATATCAAGATTAAGATTCTTGATGCTTAAGATAACGAAGTCATGAATGACCAAACTGATGACTTGAGATCAAGATCAAGATTCTTGATCCTTAATATCACGGATAATTTTAGATCCTAGATCCATGATTCTCCTTGAGATCACTGATGATTTGAGATCAAGATCAAGATTCTTGATGCTTAAGATAACGAAGTCACGAATGACCAAACTGATGACTTAAGATCAAGATCAAGATTCTTGATCCTTAAGACCACAGATGATTTTAGATCCTAGATCCATGGTTTCTAGGACCACGGATGACTTTAGATCCGAGATCCATGATTTCTTTTAAAACCACGAATGGGTTTAGGTCCGGGTTTTTTAGCCAACCACGAAGTGGCCGACCACGACACCCGGAGGGCCGCAGCCAACCATGAAGCAGCCGACCACGAGTTGGAAGACCACGACCCGGCCGACCACGAGTCAGAAGACCACGAGCTAGCCGACCACCGTGTTCGGGAGGCCTTCGGCCGATCACGGGCTAGCCGACCACGAGCTACCCGTTGATCCGGCCGATCACGGGTAGTTTGTGGTCCCACACTACGCCATAAGTGAGCATACGCAACCCTTTTTACAAAGTGTTGCACAGAAAGCGTTTCGTTAGATAGAAGTTTTGGGTCTTTTGCAACTGAGCTGAATTGGTGTTGCGTTAGATATAGATTAGTGTTGCGTATTACCCACAGTGTTTCACATTATGCAACACTAACTGATGGCGTTGCGTTAGATAATTTTTTATTTTTATAAATGATGACGTGGCAGGAGTGGGACCCACAAGTGCTGACGTGGCATTTGCTGACGTGGCACATGTGGGACCCACATTTGCTGACGTGGCAGAAGTGGGGCCCACCTTTGCTGACGTGCCATTTGCTGACGTGGCAAAAAACGTTGCATTCGATACCAATAGTGTTGCGTTTGCTCTTTGAAGTGTTGCATTAGATATATTCATATTTTTTAAAAAATATGACGTGGTAGATGTGGGCCCCACAACTGCTGACGTGGCAGTGTGGGACCCACAAGGATGACGTGGCAGGAGGCCCATCATGCTGACGTGGCAATTGTGGGACCCACAATTGCTGACGTGGCAGAAGTGGGGGCCACCTTTGCTGACGTGTCATTTGCTGACGTGGCAGAAAGCGTTGCATTAGATACCTGTAGTGTTGCATTTGCTGTTTGAAGTGTTGCATTAGATAAATTTATATTTTTTAAAAAAAATATGACGTGGCAGATGTGGGACCCACTGACGTGGCAGTGTGGGACCCACAAGGGTGACATGTAATATCATTATATTAGATATATATTGAAAAAATATTAAAAATATTTTTTAAAAAATAGAAACAATAATCCGTAACAAAGCACTAGTTACGAGTCATATTGCAAATAGTAGTGATTTACTAAGATCTACAATCAAATTAATTTTTTATTTTCTGAAACTTGGGGAATATCATTATATTAGATATATATTGACATCCGTACGGTTGGATCGTTCAAAAATATTTTTTAAAAAATAGAAACAATAATCCGTAACAAAGCACTAGTTACGAGTCATATTGCAAATAGTAGTGATCTACTAAGATCTCCAATCAAATTAATTTTTTATTTTCTGAAACTTGGGGAATATCATTATATTAGATATATATTGACATCCGTACGGTTGGATCATTCAAAAATATTTTTTAAAAAATAGAAACAATAGTCCGTAACAAAGCACTAGTTACGAGTCCTATTGAAAATAGTAGTGATCTACTAAGATCTCCAATCAAATTAATTTTTTATTTTCTGAAACTTGGGGAATATCATTATATTAGATATATATTGACATCCGTATGGTTGGATCATTCAAAAATATTTTTTAAAAAATAGAAATAATAATCCGTAACAAAGGAGTAGTTACGAGTCATATTGAAAATAGTAGTGATCTACTAAGATCTCCAATCAAATTAATTTTTTATTTTCTGAAACTTGGGGAATTTCATTATATTACATATATATTGACATCCGTACGGTTGGATCGTTCAAAAATATTTTTTAAAAAATAGAAACAATAATCCGTGACAAAGCACTAATAATATACAATAAATAATATATTATTTTATAAATATGAAATTATTAATTATAAATTATTAAATATATATATATTTTTTATTTATTTATATATTTATATATTTTCGAATATTTATTTATTTATTTATCTATTTTTTTAAATTATTTTTTCGACGTTCCAATCGCACGGATGTCAAGATATAACGATTTTAGTGATGTGGTAATTTTTCAGAAAATTTCCTCTATTTGTTTGGTTTGTTTTATAACGGTCAAACCGGTCAAAGTGGACATTCCTTTTAACTAGTCTTGTCCGAATGATGAATTTATTTTTTTAAATTATTTTTTCGACGTTTCAATCGCACAATTATCAAGATATTTTTATTTTTGTGATGTGGTAATTTTTTAAAAAATTTCCTATATTTATTTGGTTGGGTTTGGTAACGGTCAAACCGGTCAAAGTCGACCTTCCTTTTAACTAGTCTTGTCCCGAATGATGAATTTATTTTTTCGACGTTCCAATCGCACGGATGTCAAGATATAACAATTTTTTAAATATATTTTAAATTTGAAGAAATTTTAAATTTTATTACAAATACATTTTTTATTATTAATATTAAAAAAATATTTTAAAATTTTAAAATCATTTTAAGACAACATTGATGAAAATTAGGAAAAAAATAAAAAATATGGAAAATTAGTGAAAATAAGGTAACATTTTATTAAACAAATAGTGAGTATGATTAATTGGGTGTGTATGAATTTTAGTTCAAAATTTGGTTATTTTCCTAGTTTTACTAATTTTTTTAATTTATTTTATAAGATAGTTGAAAATGAGAAAAAAAAAAAGAAAATTAACAACTCGGCATCACAGTCACTATGGAACATTCCCCGATAAAAATTTGGGCGGAAAATTTCCCCCCTTCACAAAATAATTCACGCTACTTTCCCCCCAAAACACACTACTTTCTCCCACGATTCCTCCGCTCATCTCATTCTCTCTACTCACTCTCGATATTAACACACACTTTCTCTCTCTCTCTAGACAACCACTCTACTCCCATTGCAAACTGCAAACACTTTACTCCCATTGCAAACTACAAACTCTGAATACAAACCACATACTCCGATTGGAATTCTAATTGGTAATAAAAAAACTCATTTTATTACATTTGATTTTCTACTCTCCACTCATTTGTATTTCTTTATTTCATTTTGCAGGTGATTAGATTTGGGGCTTTTATTGTAGGGCTCAAACTTATTTTGGTTTCAATTTAGGGTTTTGTACTTTACTGATTAAGGATTCTAATTAGGGATTTATATCTGAATGTTTATTCTTTTGTTATTATTAAATACTGATTTGTTTTTAATAGTTGTATTTGTATGTATATGTAATTGTTTCTTTTAAATTGACGAGGAATACAAAATTCTAATTTGGATTGACAATTCATTCAGGTTAAGGAACAATTCATCAATGCATTATTGTTCAACAGAGCAGAGATACTCAGAGATAAACATGTATCTTTGGTTGGATTTAATTGACAACAAGCTTACTGGGAGCCTCCCAGTCTCTAGTGAAATTGAACCTGGTTTGGACTTGTTACTTAAAGCAAAACACTTGTATGTCCTCTTGTTTCGTAGTAATAAAATAAACTTTTATATCTTTAAAATGGTTCCAGTTTCTAATTGTAGATTCATATTTTACTGTTCAGTCATTTTTTAAGGAATTAGTTATCCGGAGACATCCAGACTCAACTTTTTAGCTCAAAGATGTAGCTGCTGCATGTGTAAGTACACTGGACCTGCCAATGACAGATAAGTTATATGCTTTCTTGGAGCATGTACATAACGTTTCTAAGCAAACTATGTCTTTGTTACATGTAAAAATTTTGCACATATTGTATTAAAATGTTTAGTTAGTTCATGTGAGGAGAAAGTATCTGTTTCTATAATTTTTTTTGTCTTGAAATGTAAGCAATTGTTTCACTCATTCTAATAGACCTATCTAACAGTGAAAGATGAATCTAACACTCAGTGTGAACTATTCTCAAAGCTCACTTGAAGCGAAATACCTTTGCAGGGAGTGCTAACCTTCACTACTTTTTTAGTAACCTTTCCCTTCAAACACTAGTTACTCTAACTATTTTGAATCCGTTCTCTGTTTAACATTATGAGTCAATAGCTTGAGGTCCTCCAAAGAATAATTAACCTGTCATTTCTTAAGAGATTAGCATTATTTACTGGCCCGCGATACCATAATCATTATTTAACTTCACTAATTGACAATAAGGGCATTGAATTTGAGGAATTATCAGCTTAGCCTTTGCCTACATACAGTTGTATCAATGTACCATTGTATTAAAGACTGATACAGTTCAGTAAACATAGAATATATTTGTGTGTGCCTCTGGGACTCTGCTAATACCTTGTCTACATGCTCTGATCAAAGGTATCTCGTTAAATTGTTAAATTTTAGTGTTAGTTGTTTTGAGCTTTTATGCAATATCTTGATCAATTGATACATACCTGTTACCCAATGTCAAATTGCTAAGGACTTGGATTTAATGGAAATTTGAAACTCTTATAGATTGAAAGTCACTGTGGACAATATATAATTAGAGTCACTGTGGACAATATATAGATTGAAACTCTTGTGAAATTGATGAATGTGTTTAAATCTCAATAGTTTCTTTTTATTGTATTGTCTACTTGTACATTTGTTCTTACTTCAAACGAAGCTTACACCTAGTGCTTTAAAACAAACATGTGCTTTGGAGCTTTGGTAAATTATCAAATTAACTTACGATCTAATTGTTGTCTTCCAGAGGCCACTACGAAGAGCAAATTGGCATCACTAAATGAGAAACTTTGACACACTCGAACAAATACTAGCCATCCATTGAACAGCTTAGGGAACGGGAATATACTGGTCTGTATTGTTTCAAGTTTCAACTGTATATTACTAATGTTTCCTTAATAGGTTCTCAAGTAAATTTTACTAATGTTTTCTTAATATTACTAACTGTATATTACTAATGTTGACTCTGCCACTGCCACTTCCTTTTTGCTGTGGTTTTAAAGTAAATTATTGAATGTGGCTGTAGGTAAGTCAGTAACAGCCTTTGGTATCTTTGTCGCTGTCAATACCAATACAAAATGGACGACTATGTGTTGAGCTCTTGGGCAAAGATAAAATTCAAGACAAGTTGAACCGTTTTGAGTCTTTGAGAAGTGCATCATTGTTTTATTTAGGGGTTAGCTCTTGTGGACCTCCTTCTTAACTTGCTGCTATTTTTATAGATGAAATCCGTTTGCGGTATCCTGCTAATGTATCAAACCAGTTGCGGCTCCACTTCTTAGAAATTTTTTGTAGCTTTAACTAGCTAGTATTAGAACTTTGTAATTTAGTACTTTTGAAGTTAGAATTTGCGTACTTTCAAAGTTAGGATGATATTATGTATGAACAAAGCTGCCATTTCAAAATTTTTGTAAAAAAGCGTTGCATTTGACTCTATTTAATGTTGCATTAGCATAGTTTTAAAGTTGCAATAAAAAAGATTGGTGTTTCTTAAAAAAAAATTTAGTGTTGCATTAGATTGAAATAGCGTTGCGTTAGATAGTGGCCCCATTGCTGACGTGGCACCTTGGTGGGCCCCACTACTGACGTGGCATGGCCCCCCATTTGTGACGTGGCATTTGTGGGCCCCACTAATGACACGTCATCATGCTGACGTGGCACCTACTTACATGTCAGCATGCTGACGTGGCACCTTGCTTCCATGTCAGCATGCTGACATGGCTGAAACATCTTATGCAATCCCATGAAGTGTTGCGTTTGCATGCTTTTGGTGTTGCATAAGGCCTCTTATGCAATGTTTTTTGAAGTGTTGCAGTAGCTTGGAAAAGCGTTGCGTTAGGGGTCTTACGCAACGCCAGTATTGGTAACGCCCCAAAAGCGTTGCGTAAGACCTTACGCAACGCTTTTCAAGCCTTACGCAACTGAAAATGGGGGTTGCGTATGTGCGTTTATGGCGTAGTGCCAGAACCCGACTTTTTCAGCGAACCTCGGATAGTTTGTGGTCCCAGATCTTGACTTTTTCAGCGAATCTCGGATGATTTTCAGTACTAAAAAGAGGTCAAGATTAGCATCGTTTAGTGCTGTTTAAGCACTGTTTAGTGCCGTTTAAGCACAGATTAGTGCCGATTAACACAGATTAGTGCCGTTTAAGCACAAATTAGTGCCGATTAGCACAGATTAGTGCTATTTAAGCACAGATTAGTGCCATTTAAGCACATATTAGTGCCGATAAGCATAGATTAGTGCCGTTTAAGCACAAATTAGTGTCGATTAGCACAAATTAGTGCCGTTTAAGCACAGATTAGTGCCGATTAACACAGATTAGTTCCGTTTAAGCACAGATTAGTGCCGATTAGCATAGATTAGTGCCGTTTAAGCATAAATTAGTGCTGATAAGCACATATTAGTGTCGAAAAGCACAGATTAGCACCGATTAGTGATGTTAGTGACGTCTTATGCCGTTTAACATCGTTTAACACTGTTTAAATGTTGTTTAAGGCTGATTAGCGCTGTGTAGTGCCGTTTAACACCGTTTAGTGTCGTTCAACATCGTCGTAAATGCGTCGGTCGCTCCACGCTTTATATTAAGATGATATTGTTGAAAGTACTCGCGTAAGAGCAATAAACCCTGACCCAAGTCTCGGAAAGGCCGTTAGAACTTCAAGGAAAACCTGATCAGTTTTCCTAGAAGTTGGGGGGCAAATGATATGGGCTAAATGTAAGCCCTAAATACACATTTAATGTGGCATTAATTAGACCTAGAGTGGTCCAAACGTGGGGCCCGCCAGATGGGCCCAAACCCTATTTATAATATTAATTTCGTAATTAATATTAGGGGTAATAACCAGCTCAGCAATAAGAGTCAAACAAGGATATTACTCTTGCCTGACTTAGCCTCCAAGATACATATTTCAACATGGAAACTGGTTCCTACATACTAGGATCTGGAACCTTCTTCTAGGCGGTGACTTGCCCACCAAGTCACTTAACCCTACTACGATTCTAAGGCTTCTCAGCCTATATAAAGGGTCTGACCCCTCATTCTCAGAACTATGTTTTTGGTTTGATCTTTGATACACATCAAATTACGTAGGCATCTTGTGAAGGCAGATTCAGCCACGAGCACGAGAGCAGCCATTAAAGCACGAAGCTCCCGAACCCTAGCCGTCATAATCATAACCTAGTTTTTATTCCACAACAACATTATATACCATATATAAGTAGCGTAAGGAGATTTACGTGGTCGGTCGTCAAGGCTAAAAAAGTAATTTTATTAGAAATTAGGAATGGGTCTGAGAACGAGTTTAGAAATCGGTCAGAGAATGAGTTGGACCAGAGTATTGATTTAAAAGATCAACTAAAACTATGCTACCAAATAACTAATTAATGCTATTTTTAATTTAACTAACAATATGCTACCAAATAACTAGTTAATGCAATTTCTAATTTAACAAACAAGCAGATCAAAAATGGAAGCACTAAAATAACAAATGATAAAACAAAAAAATTGAAGTTTGAGAATATTATTGTTAACTAAAATTAATACAAAGATATTTTAGACTAAAGTTTAAAATATAATTAAAAAAACCTTACCTCATAAAAAAGTTTCAAGAAAACCTAACTTTTTAAAAAAATTAAGTCATAAAAAAATTTTACTTTTAGATTTTACAAAAAACATGTTTAAAATTTATACTAAGAAAAGTCAACACAAATCAATAAATAAAATTTTTATTATTTTGCAAAGATTCTATATTCGGTACCAAAGTTGTAATAAATTAAAAAATAATCCAAAAATCCAATATAAAATAATTTATAGAGAATCTAAATGTTATAATCACAAAATATCCAATAATAATTTAAAAGTACTAAATTTCATCAACAATAAAATTTAAAGTAAATTAATAAAGACTAAAACTAATAATGTATTCATCATCAAATTAATTAATTATTATTATAAGTTAACATATTTTTCGTACTAACTTTAGCATATATATATAAGTATAAAATACATGCATATTATTAATTTATTATCATTAAATGTAAAAAAATAATTCAAAATGTTATTAAAAATACTTTTAACAAAAAAATCATAACAAAAAATATATTATAAAATATTAATAAAGTAATCGTGCATTGCGCTAATTATAATGAAATACAAGTACTAGTAGCATTCCAAAAATCAACTTTCTCACGAGTGATCAGCAAATCAACGTGGGAATTACTAAAATAAGGAAAGAGGCCAAGGACAAGCACGGATGATGCTGATGTGGACACTCCTAACAACTGACCGCTTCTTAACTAAGCCCAGACTATGCACATAACTTATGTTTTATCTGTACGATGTACGGCCCAGATTGCGACTCGCGTGCTAAAACCCCACCTATAAATACATAATAAGCGCACTTCCC
Organism: Kitagawia praeruptora; assembly: GCA_037693485.1. Lineage (NCBI taxonomy): Eukaryota > Viridiplantae > Streptophyta > Magnoliopsida > Apiales > Apiaceae > Kitagawia > Kitagawia praeruptora. The sequence continues at coordinate 20,143,489 of CM075351.1, read as the reverse complement.
CAAAACCCTCGTGTTATACTATTTTCTTGCAGCCGCTGTCTACATTTCTTTCTCTCTTGTCACTAGTACAGAATTGCCTTTTAGCGTCGCACTTTTAGCGTCGGTTAAATAGAGAGCCATGGCCTAAACATACTATAGGTGTCGGTTGCGAGCTTAACCGACGCCTAAAGTCATTTGTGTTGGACATTTTGCGTCGATCAGAAAATAACCGACGCCTAAAACTGACCTTTTAGCGTCGGTTTTTACTCAACCGACGCTTAAAAATGGCCCTTTAGCGTCGGTCTTAAGTCAACCGACGCCTAAAAGCCAAACCTTTAGTGTCGGTCATAAACAACCGACGCATAAAATTGGACCTTTAGCATCGGTCTTTACTAAACCGACGCCTAAAACCTACCCTTAAGCATCGGTCATTACTCAACCGACGCTATTGATAATTTATACTGGACTTATAGCATCGGGCCTAGGAATGACGACGCTTAAACCTATTTTTATGCGTTGGGTCTATAAATGCCGACGCTTACAGCTTTAATTAAAAATTAAAAATATATATATATATATACATAATAAAGCACTCCGATCATATTATTAAACACTTAACTGGGTCATCTGAGTTATTATATATGTGTATTTCCACTCCAGCCCACTCTACTCCGTCGGTTTCCCTTGCATTCTTATAATGATACACGGGCTCGATTAGGTTTCAATTTGATTGTGTTAGGTTCGATTTCTCCCAATCTCTCAATCTAATTTATTGCTGGGTTTCTAGGGCTCGATTTTTGTCATACTCAATCGGGCTTTGCTTCTTGGTTTCTAGGGATTTGTAGGACGATTATGACACTTGAAGTGTTACAACTCCGTTTGTCATCTCGAATAATTCAGTCCCTCGTGTTGGTACTCTTTCTCTCTCTCTCCCCCCCCACCCTCTCTCTTTATTCATTCTAAGTTTTTTGTTCCAATTGTGTATATGTTATGATGAGTTTATAGCACAATCAGTTACGTCTTTAATTTCAATCCTTTTTAAAATATCAAAATTTGATTTTTGGTCTTGCTTTTATAATACCTAAAACTCACTGTGGACTGGACAACAAACTGCTTGTTATGCAGATACATGTGTGAATATATATGCTTTTGCGAAACTTTTTGTGTGTCTAGGTAGTTTGTGTTGTTATCTTATGATCTTGAACTGAGAATTATATATATCGATTTCTATGTTAATTAATGCTCAGAATTTGTCGCCTTGCTTTACGAAACAAATGTCACCAATAATCTATAATTACATGCTTGTACATTTTACTGTTGTCATGTTTATATGTCCAGCAATTGATGTTGTAATAGTTTTGTATTTTTGGTATAGATAAATGCCACTTCGCTGTGCTTAATGTTATGTTATATTTAATTTTTACAATCACGGGATGCCACCAGAACAAGTGTTTATTGCTCAGTATTCTTGTCGACTTTTTCGCTTTGTAATCCTTTTTTGGTTCTTTTGCAATGCACATTTGGAGGCTTATTAATAAAGCAGTAAAACTGACCAAAACTTTTTTTTTCTGGGATTCTTGAGGAAAACCACCCATTTGCATGTTTGATCGTATAGAATTCTACCAATGCATTAACATGTATCATACTCTTATATCAGCTCTAAATGCTCATTTAAGTTAAATAACTAGGAAGCATACAAATGAATGCTTAATGTGCAATTTGTATTTAATTATGCTGTTTCGAAGATGGAAATTCATAATATGTTTTTTTCATTGGTTTTATTCTACTTATTTCCAGTCAAGTGTACATGGCCAGAGATAATAAAACAGGAGAGATTGTTGCTCTCAAGAAAATCCGTATGGACAACGAGAAGGAAGGGGTATAATATTTTAGTCATTATCTCAATGACTGAGAATATTTTTTCATTTACAAGCTTTTTGGTTGCAATTTATATGCTTGTAGTTGTATGAACTATATGTCTGACAGTAATACTCATTTGCTGTAGTTTCCTATCACCGCAATTCGCGAAATTAAGATCTTGAAGAAGCTGCAACATGAAAATGTCATAAGGTTGAAAGAGATAGTGACATCTACAGGTACGTACTTTGTAATTATATATTAGGATCGTATTAATATGTCAGCTTAATACTTTTTTTATTTTGATTTATAAACTATAATATTGATTCTTATCAGGTCCTGAGGTGGATGAACAAGCAAAGCCAGGTGATTATAATTTTGCATGACATTTACATATATATTTTGCAACTTATCTTTTATTACTGCCACAAGAAAAGGGCTTGTTTATGTTTGATTTTTGTCCTGTCCTTTAACTTGGGTTTTGTGTTTTATGTCTTATATCAATGCACAAAATTTTATCAAGTCTAGGTTATAAATAATTCAGTTCTGTGTGGTTTTCAAAGATTAGATGTTTATTAAGCTTTAGTTTGTTGATTTGTGTGGTACTTGCAATTCTGTGAATTCGCTCATGGATGTTCGCTCTTTCATGTGCTTTCGTTCACTTTCCACACAGAGCAGTTAAATAAACTGTCGATTTGATGAGATTTAGTCATTTAAAGACTTCTTATACTGAAAAAATAAGAAGTTTTATATGTAATACAAGTACCAAATAGTAGTATCAGTTTAACTGCACTCATCGCATATATAGGCAGACTGCACCACAAAAGGGTTCTCGTACTGATAACCTCTCCTGTATTTTGAAGCAATATGTTCAGAGGCTGACTGTATATTACTGTGATTCGTTATTGAATGTTGAGAATTTTCAATTAGTGAAGATCTGTAGAGGAATGGCCCATTCCACAAACAAAGACTCTAATGTTGTGTTTTGGTTGGAGAGAATGGAATGGAATGAATAAAATTAATGACAAATAATGAAATTTAGAGGGAAGGTTTGGGAAAAATGAGTGTAAATTTGTTATGATAGAAATTGTGAAGAAAATAAGTATGGGAAGATTAAGTGGCTGCTAAAGAGTAAATTTGTTATGATAGAAAAATGAGTGTAAATTTCAGAAGCAAGGCAAATTCTTATCAAACCCTGTCTTAGGTGGCTTGCTTGGGGCATTTGCAGTCGGTGCAATCGGACTTTTTAAGACAATGAAATGATTTTCCGTGTCATAGCTGGTTATGGCCAAATAGGGTCAGAAGGTTGAGTAGTGGATTGTAGACTTTTAGTTCATATTATATTCCTTCACCCTCTGCTAGTTGTACTATTAATATATTAATCTAAAATTCTGTCATTGTTGTCAGAATCGTTGGAAACTTGATGATTCGCGTGAGAAGAACATGTTAGAAAGAGCAGGAAAACAATGGAGGGATTTCAAGGGTAAGTTGAGTAAGAATTTTTTGCACAAAGGGAAGAATCCATGTGAAAAATATCAATATATCACCGAGGAGATGTGGGAAATTTTCAAAAAGAGACGTGAAACTGAGGAGTTTAAGGTAAAAAATCACTTGATATATTTTTCACAATTTGATTCTATTTTTTTACAATGTTGATTCTATTTTTCAGATAAGTTACCTTAAGTCTTAAGAAAAATAAATGATTGTTAATGCGGATTTTAGTTTTGTTGGAGAAGACAATGGATGCAAATTGACTGTTAGGAACATTCAATAACTTGTAATAATATCAATGTCAAAAAATCAGAGAAACATTCCTGTAGCCTTTAGAGCCTAGAGGTCTGGTAATTCATGTTAGGAAATATTGTACTGAATAATATTAATTTTACAATTCATGTTCGAACTATAGTGGTGCAGTGAATTAATATTGTCAAACTGCCAGATAATACTAACAGCTTTGTCAAACTTTAACACTCTTTGATTAAATTTCTTCTATAATGACCTGATCAATACTCTGATGTTATGCTACAATGTATTCTATCTAGTATAGGCTAAGCTGATTTAAGAACCTCATTATTTTTATCATATACTGTTAAAAATATACTGTAAGGGAAAAATGATCTCTTGCAATATGCTGTTAAAAATGATCTCTTAAGGTACTTTTGTAAAGTTTTCTTGTTAAGTATGTGCATATGATCTGGAATGTCTAATACAACTGAAAGATGCACAATACTTAAAAAGGTGAAGTTAAAGTTAAAGAAATTAACTGAATAATTAAACAAAGCAGAACATAATTAGGGCAGAATCAGAACAGATTGAGCAGAATTAGAACAGAATTAGCTAATTGTAAAGCATATAGCCAAATTACCGATAACATCAGTACATAGATATGCATTTATGATGAATTAAACACATGCATGCTGTCCTGATCACATGTAGAAAATTTTAATCACAAAAAAATAGAAGTAACATTGTGATCATCGCCTTTTTTCTTTCTCTGCTGCTACAAGAACAAAACTGACTCTGTTTCTCAAAACTGACTTTTTTCTTTATAAATAATGAAGGTTGTTATGCCTGAATTTGGCATAAGTCCTAAACAGGCCAAGTGGGATAAAATATCGGTATATCACGCATAATGGGCCTAAGAATGAGGAATGGGTCATTAAAGTCCGCTATCACAGGGAAGTCCATCGCATCATTTTAAAGCAGGGTCGCCAGCGATCCCTAGTGGCGGGGTCGCAGTTCATGAGGTCTAGCGAGGCCTAGAGGTCCAGCGTGGCCTAGCATGTTACTACGAAGGCTTATGGTCAGGCCTAGCAAGGTCGCATAAGTAGGTTATCTCCATGCATTGAGGATCGCCTCGCATGGCCAGACCCAGCGAGGTCGCATGCGAGGTCATCTAGTCAGTGTCGCCAGTAAAGATTATTATAGCATTATACAAGCTGCGGGTTCCCCTTTATGGGTCATGAACAGAATAAATGGGTAGAAAAATAACCCAAGAAGATGACTAGTGGATTTGGGCCAAGCCGAGCCCATAGAAACCCTAGCCCATCTAGATAACTTCTTCTTTAAGAGAACTACGTATGGCTTGATCCCTATAAATAGGGTACGTAGGCATCTTGTAAAGCATGAGAAACAGTTCACCACTGATTATCAATATACAAGAGCAGCCACATCAAAACACACAAACCCTAATCCCAATTCTTCTTATAGTAAAATATCCGTATTTTGCTCCGTAAATCCAGTAACCTCCATAAATATTGTTATACAATATTCTCCCTATAACATTTGGCGCTAGAAGGAGGGGTATACAATATTGTTATACAATATTCTCCCTATATTCTCCCTATAATATTCTCCCTATAGCAGATTGGGAGTTTCCTTCCCAATCTGAGGAAGATGCCTGGGCTCTCATAGCGATCCCAGAAGTGGTTGACCCCAAGCTCAAAAATGAAAATTCAGCCTCGTGGTGGGAATTGTATGTTGATGGGGCATCTAACAAAGAAGGGGCCGGAGCTGGGATCGAGCTTGTTACACCTGAGGGTCGCAAGTTGAGTAGTGCTGTTCACTTCGCCTTCGAGGCTTCTAATAACGCAGCAGAATACGAGGCTCTCATAATTGGCCTCAAGCTCGCAATAGAAATGAAAGTAGAGAATCTCAATGCATATAGCGATTCTATGTTGGTTACGGGACATGTTGGATGTGGATGGCAAGCCATGGGACCCCAGATTGAGTTATATTTAAGGTGTGTGCAAAGGCTTATGAAGTCATTCAAGCAAGTAAAGGTGGAGTTTATCAGGAGGGCAAAAAATCAAGGAGCAGATGCCCTCGCAAAAATGGGTTCGCGACGCGAGGCTACTTTACTTGGGATTATCCCATTGGAAATTCAAAGTAAACCTAGTGTACCAGAAGAATTTGTTATGGAAATAGCGAGCCAGGAGTCAACATGGATGGCCCCTATATGGGAGTATGTAAAGAATGGGATGCTACCTCAGGATAAAAAAGAAGCGAGGAGGGTCAAATATCAGGCGGCTCGCTATGTTATCTATGACGAGGTCTTGTATCGAAGAGGGTTCAACACTCCACTTTTGAGGTGTGTGGATGGTGAAGAATGTAACTATATTTTGAGAGAGGTCCATGAAGGAATATGTGGAAATCACTCGGGGGGTGGTTCCATAGCTCAGAAAATTTTACGACAAGGATATTTCTGGCCCACATTGAAAAGGGATGCTTTTGAGTTCGCTAGGCGATGTGACAAGTGCCAAAGATATGCAAATTTCAGTAATGCTCCAGTTGCTCACCTCACATCGTTGATGAGCCCTTGGCCCTTTGCTATGTGGGGAATAGATCTTATTGGGGAACTCCCTAAAGCTAAGGGAGGAGTAAAATATGCAGTCGTGGCTGTGGACTATTTCACTAAGTGGGCCGAGGCCGAGCCTCTTGCTACCATCACAGCTAAAAAATTGAAGGACTTCGTGTACAGAGCAATTGTTTATCGCTATGGGATTCCATATCAGCTCATTTCAGATAATGGGAAGCAATTTGATAGCAAGGAGATGAAAGAATTTTGTGAGAGTTTGGGATCAAGAAAAGTTTTTCTGCTGTGAGTCACCCTCAGACAAATGGACAAACCGAGGCCATCAACAAGTTCATCAAGCATACCCTAAAAGCTAGGTTGGAGGAAAGTAAGGGTAATTGGCCCGAGGAGCTACCAAAGGTCTTGTGGTCATACAACACGACCCCAAGGTCTACCACAGGCGAGACTCCATTTTCTTTGACATATGGATGCGAGGCCATGGTGCCCGTGGAAGTAGGGTCAGGCTCGTTCAGAAGGGAACATTATGACCCCAAGTCAAACGAGGTCAATCATAGGCTCTACTTAGATATGATTCAAGAGTCAAGAGAAGAGGCTCAGCTTAGGCTCGCAGCTTATCAAAGGCGAGCCACAAGGTATTATAATGGAAGGGTTCGCGTGCCACATCTTCGCGTGGGGGACTTGGTGCTTAGGAGAGTGATGCCTAACACTAAGGTCTCGTCCCATGGGGTCTTTGGAGCCAATTGGGAAGGGCCCTATAAAGTTTATGGTGTCATCAATGAAGGGACTTATTATCTAACTGATATGGATGATAAGGTCATGCCACGTGCCTGGAATGCAGAACATTTGAGAAAATACTACCAATAGAAGTTTTGCTCCTGGTGGTCTCCATCTACTACTACTTAGCATGAATAAATTCATACAAAGTACTCGGGGGGTAGTGATCATATAGACACCTCCTCGTTATGATGTAATGAAAGTTGGGCTTTGTCCCTAGTATTTATATATATGAAGTTTGTTCTCCAAAAAAGTTGTGCAATTTTATTCTTTTGTCAGTGTTAAAAATTTTCAGGACTAGGCCAGCACAGCGTATGCGAGGCCGAACACCCCTCAGGTCAACGAGGTCACGAGCGTGCACTTACTACGACCTGAGGGAATGTCTTCAAAGTTTAGTTAAAAAGTATCTCCTCAAAGAAGTTCAAAGTTTAAAAGAAAAGTCAAGGTGCGACCTCAATCTCCGGATCGTGTCTGCGACCTCGCAAGGAAGGCATCGCAAGTCTTGATTCCAAAGAGACAGGGTACACTTTGAAGATTAAGCAAAATTAAAATAAAAAGCTACAAATTCTACAAGGGAAGCTTTGCAGATGCGAGGCCAATCTACTTGCTAATATTTCAGAAACATAAAAGGCAAGCTATCTATAAAGCAAAAGCAAATACAAGACATGAAGAAATGAAGATAGTTATATAAACACAACAGTTTCCGGGTCGCTAAGCGAGCCCAATATACTCCAAAGTTATCAGAAGGTTATCAACAAAATATTACAACTTGCGAGACATTCAAGGGGTGTCCGCATCCCCAGTTCAAAATGTTGGAATAAAACAGATTACGTTGCAGCCTCATTGGGTTTCTCTTGGTTAGCAGTATTGGCCTTGGCAGCCTCGCTGGCGATCCTGGCATCCTTTGCATCTTCTTCATCAATCTCCTTGCGGAGGTCGCCTGCATATTCAGCATTTCCAGGACCAAGCTGCGACCAGTCAAAATCAGGAACCTTCCTGATGAAGCTCTTCATAAAATCAGCTTGGGCGGCTTCCTCGATGTCCTCCCGGTTGACTTGGGCAGCAACGATCTCCTCCTTCAGCTTCGCTAGCTCCTCCATGTGAGTCTTCTTCAGTTCCTCCTCGTGTTGCTCCGCCTCGTTCAAACCCTTATGGAGGGCTGCTTTTTCATCATTAATTTTCTTAAGTTCGGATCGGAGGGATGCTGTTTCAGTTTGTAGCACTCGCTTGTAATTTTCTGCCATCAGCTTCTTCTCCTCCTCAGCTTTAGCCTTCAAGGACTTCAACTCCTTTTCCAATCTATTATTGGCGAAGACAACTTGTTTGAGCTCGCGAAGATGCGAGGCTTAACGGATGAAACCCTCAGCCAGACATTTGGAGACCGCTTCAGAGTTCTCTATTAGCTCGGCCCCCACCCACTCAGTACACTCGGCTTCAGTAGCATGAGTATACCCATGCTTTGCATATAAATGATGCACTGGCGTCGTGTCCGCAGGCTTTGTGACTTGGGGTAGGGGACCGCTTTTGTGTTTTTTAGAGATGTGTTCTTCAGGGTTGGCCTTGGCCTGTGAAGGTTGAGGAGCGACCCTGGCAGTTGCTGATGGAGGAGGGAGATCGCTTGTCTTCTTTGGAGGGGTGGCCGTTGAAGGCTCGGTAGGGATCTCCTTGTTCTTTGTACAAAAAGGAGGCCTGCGACTACCTTTGCCTGACATGTCTACAAAAAGGAGAAAGAAAAAGCAGTTAGACATGATTATTGTGAAAAGTAAAAAAATGCGAAGACAGTAAAAGACAATTACTATGAAGAAGTTATTGAACTACAGTATAAAGTATTCTTACTCTCTTCCACTACCGCTTTAGAGGACGAGGCCTCCTCTCGCATTTTTCTCTTTAGCGAGGCCTTCCTCGCACTTGAAGGCCCCACCTCAGAAGGAAGCACGATCCCCTCCTTTAGGAATCTGCATTCAATCAGGTTTTCTAAGGAAAGGAGGGTTCGTACATTCCTGTCTTCGTGAGGCATCTTCAACACATCATCAGCTCGTGTTTTTTCCTCGCCCTTGAGGACGGTTCGCACTTGGCCTACCGGAAGATAGTTAAATGAAGTCTTTATTCTGGGCACCTCGTGAACGTAAAGATAAGGCCCCTTCCACGAGCCTGCGTTACTTGGAGCGCTGTGGTAAAGATTTTTCTTATTAAATTCTGGCCAGACTGAGAAGTAGACATAGCCGAAGTCAGATGGCCCGCATCTCTTCAATTGCAAAAAATAGCCCATGGTCCTCGCATCAAGTGGGGGATATCCCAACTTATGATAGATGATGTAGAGGGCTATCATTGCTCTATATCCATTGGGATTGATTTGGATCGGAGCGAGGTGGTAGGTCTCGCACACGTCTCTGATGAATGGATAGAGAGGCGAGGAGACACCGATTTTCATCATGGCAGATGATAACACCATACGAGGCACCCTTCCTCCGTTTTCTGTATAATTGAAGCGGTAGCATCGCATTGAAGCCTTTGGCAGAATAATATTGCCTTCAGGTCTGTATGTGTCGACCGCCTTTTTCAAGGACTCAGCATTAAGAATTGTGGATAAGTCTCTGCATCCCAAGATGCGAGGTTGACCAGGCTTCACTTTCGAGCCCTCTTCAATGTCCTCGGGGCGAGGTCCCCCAACATAAATGGTACCCTCTAGCTCAGGTTGAGGGGTTGGTTTGTAAGGTTCTGGGGAAGCTTCAGGCACGTAGTTGTAATCTTCGAAATTAACAACCTTGGCCACTTCATCTAGGCCGCCATCATCAGAGCTAGGCTCTTCATAGTCGGAATCATCGGAGTTCGCCTCGTTGTCACCTCCACCCTCGATCTCATAGTAAGCGTGGCCAAGGGAGTCTATTGATGAGGTGCTAGTCAGTACTATGGGGCTTATGTTGAGAAGATTCTTGTTGAGAGGAGAAAGAAGCTTGGGGACGCTGGAAAAGAATTCCTGCCCTCTCTTCAGTAGTTTATCAACCTCACCCTGAACTGACGAGGCTTGAACAGCTAAGGGAATATTGACGGATTGACTTTGCGAGCTGGAGGGTCGTCTGGTTCTCCAGGTGTTTAGTGGGGTCTCTCTGGTGAAATTTTCTTGTGACCATTGAGGGTCCATATATAGTTTAAAGGAGTTGTCACTTGCACTGGCAGCCTTAGCAATGTTTGCAGCTGCTTGCTCGCTAATGGTGATATGTGGAAGTGAAGGAGTCCTTGAGCTATCGTTGGACATCTGAAAAGATTGTGAAGTATTAGTGTGTGCACTTACAGAATATCAAAAGAGAGAAAGGAAGAAAAGGTTCAATAGAAGGATCTAAGTGTCCTCACTCCACTCACGAATATTAGGGGGGGTCGCACATTTATTCTATTTTTGATCGTATGTCTACCTATTAAAGGGGTCGCGTTCTTCAGTATAGCGAGGCAGGGCTCGCAGCATGAAATTAAGTGTGTGGGGTCGCAATTAATCAGGCTCGCATCGCATGCAATTATAAGCAAATATTTACAAAATTACGAGCTACACATGCATTCAAATGAAGAACAAGAGAGAGAAACTTACTTTTTGATGAAGAAAGGTTGAAGATCTTGAGAAAGGTTGGCCTCGTTCTTGATTGATAGCGAGCTGGGTCTCTGTTTGATCCGGGAGCAAATTGGCAGCACTTCGGTATGTTGTTAATAAGGAAAGTGACAAATGATTTGAAATTTGAGGTTTATATAGTAGTAAGGAGAGAGACGGACACGCTACACGTGTCATCATCTCAGCAAGTGTGACCAGATCTAGAGACGCGCCAGCTGTTAGCAACTATTCAAATTCATTGGGCCTGCGATGAGAGCCCATAAAGGAGTAATTAATAAATGGGCCTTGGCCTCGCATTCAGTTTTCTAGAAGACATTCTTTGAGTCCACATCGCATTTCTAATGGCAATATGGACTCGGGGGGTAGTTGTTATGCCTGAATTTGGCATAAGTCCTAAACAGGCCAAGTGGGCTAAAATATCGGTATATCACGCATAATGGGCCTAAGAATGAGGAATGGGTCATTAAAGTCCGCTATCACAGGGAAGTCCATCGCATCATTTTAAAGCAGGGTCGCCAGCGATCCCTAGTGGCGGGGTCGCAGTTCATGAGGTCTAGCGAGGCCTAGAGGTCCAGCGTGGCATAGCATGTTACTACGAAGGCTTATGGTCAGGCCTAGCAAGGTCGCATAAGTAGGTTATCTCCATGCATTGAGGATCGCCTCGCATGGCCAGACCCAGCGAGGTCGCATGCGAGGTCATCTAGTCAGTGTCGCCAGTAAAGATAATTATAGCATTATACAAGCTGCGGGTTCCCCTTTATGGGTCATGAACAGAATAAATGGATAGAAAAATAACCCAAGAAGATGACTAGTGGATTTGGGCCAAGCCGAGCCCATAGAAACCCTAGCCCATCTAGATAACTTCTTCTTTAAGAGAACTACGTATGGCTTGATCCCTATAAATAGGGTACGTAGGCATCTTGTAAAGCATGAGAAACAGTTCACCACTGATTATCAATATACAAGAGCAGCCACATCAAAACACACAAACCCTAATCCCAATTCTTCTTATAGTAAAATATCCGTATTTTGCTCCGTAAATCCAGTAACCTCCATAAATATTGTTATACAATATTCTCCCTATAACAAAGGTTGTTTCTTTATGTGGTAGTAGCTTTTGCCCTCTTCTCCCATTATCAAAATCAATCAGAGTAACCTATCTAGCTTCTATGGATTTTGTATATAAATAATCATCATGTATCAACATTATAGAGTAAACCAGGGTGTTCCTTGTAAAACAGCTTATACAAAATAATAAAACAGCTTGTACTGCAATAATAAAACATTGTCACCTGATCATCACTAGTTAAACATTGTTTAATTAACATTGGTCTTGTCACTCTAGGCTGGATAACATAATTAACAATATTGTTTTATATTGTTTTTAATTGGATTTATTGTTTAACGTATCGTCGATTAAATCTTGTTTTTTTTTTCTGTTATTGTATTCCAGATGACTCTTGGCTATTTCTTTATGTTTTCTTGCGGTTGCAAAGGTTTCTAATCCTTGAAGTTGGCCAGAGTCAGCGGTGGGTGAGTAAATCGAATAGCTATAAGTAAAAGAGATATTTTTGTTATTGCTTGCTCTGCTATATATAATCTGTTGTTCAAGAATTAGTTTTACTCAAATTTTAATAGACTAGGTAGCTGAAAAATGGTGAAATGTTTGATTTGTTTGAAAGATCAAATTCTACTTCAACAGAGGCTGTTCTATTATATTTGGGTTGGTGTTTAAAAGTTAGAATGAGCATCTATTTTTTCGACAACAGAATATATTCATTATGGTTCAGGTATCAACGCATCTTAACACAGCTTCACTATAGACTTTCTACAATACTACCCCCTGCACCTATCCGCGAATGTTGAAGTAACTTAAGTTTTCGAGTTTGATCAGATTATGTTATTCTATCTGTGTTCCTATGGAATTTTTGCAATGATAGTAATCGTTTGATTATTTTTTTATGACTTGAAACAATAATATGACAGATAGCTCCCTCAACTCAATTTGCCACGACGAGGAGGATGGGAATCTATGATAATCAATTTTCGAATCTAGATTGTTGTTAGCATTAGTTCCTCTTACTCTATGTACAATGCCTTCTTTGCATATCTAATGTACATTTTGTTTATTTGTGCCTGCAGAGATGAATTTCTTTCCTAGAAGTTTCAAATCAACAACTGATGTGTTTTTACAATGTCTAGTACGATGGCTGGCCAGGTTTTCCTATTCCTATGTCTGGCCAGGATTTCTTCTATTTTCCTATGTCAGAACTGTTTGTCGAGTTTGGGAAACCTTGATTTCACAAGCATATGTTGGACTACGATTGTAAGACTTTGGGTGTATATTTTCATATGTTCCATTTCAAGTAGAGGCAGGCTGCTCTTGCAACTCAGCTTAACTACAGCCCGGATCTGTATGAAGCACCTTGTTTGTAATTAGTATAATAGAGCTGCATGTAAGAACTACAAAGAATTGTACTTTTTATTCCAATTGTAAATGAGATTATGAACATTTTAAATTTATTTTAATCAAATTATCAGATTGTGTTCTAATTTTAGTGATTTTCAGATATTTTGTTATGTTTGCAAAGGCTTGTGTGTGGAGCAGGTAAAATATCAAAAAAAAATAAAAAATTAGGCAAGCAAATAGGCGTCGGTCATTTGATAGAACCGACGCTAAAAGTAAAACACATAGGCGTTAGTCATTTGATCGAACCGATGCTAAAAGTAAAGTGAATAGGCGTCGGCCATTGACAAAACCGACGCTATAGGTCAGATCCATATGCGTCGGCATTTGACATAACCGATGCTTTTATCAAGGACATATGCGTCGGTTCTAAGGATAACCGACGCCAATGGAATATACTTTATGCGACGGCATTTCTACTAACCGACGCTTTTGGAAGGCCTTATGCGTCGGTTATCAGCCTTTTGGCGTCGGTTCTACCACCGACACAAACATGTTCTAGCGTCGCCATTTTAACCGACGCTATAGACCTATACCTATAGCGTCGCCTTCATATACTACGCCCAATAACCGACGCCTAAAGCCTATTTTGACCGACGCTAAAAGCCTATTCTGTACTAGTGTGTCTTCTCAAAGCTTCAAGTCAAACCCTCTCTTCCCTTTAATCAGCAAAATGGCCTTCAATGGTGTTCTTGCAAATGATTAACAAATATCCCACAATTATTGCAAGACAGTAAGTCTTTCTTTTTATCCCCCTTGTCTTTTTTTATGATTTTGTGTTTTTGTTAATTCATTTCTTGGATTTGTGTGTACATCTGTATCTATGTGTGTGTTGGTTGTAAATGTATTAGTGATTTGTTGTTGGTTGTGTGTATTTATTTATTTACTCCCTCCGTTTCAAATTAGTATTTCACTTTCAAAAAATTACGCATACTAAGAAACTCAAATATTAAAGATCTAATTCCATAGTTATCCATATTTATTGCATTGGTTAGATAAATAAGTACATAAAGTCAATCTTGGAAATTAAAACTCAAGGATAATATGGGAAGTTTAAGTAAAAATTGTATTGAAAATAGGAATGAGACAACTATTTTGAAACAAAATTTTCTTGAAAGTACTACTAATTTGAAACGGAGGGAGTATTTCATTGATGTTGAATTTATTTGTGCTGTGGGGTTCTGGGGTTTTCCGATGAATTGATTTTGTATTTGTTTAGTCTATTACTGATATTAATAAATGATGATGATGTTTAGTCTTGTGTGCCTTAATTGGGGTTTAAAAAGTCAAGGGCTGGCTTTTTTTTTCTCAAGATTTATTTATTTTGTTGGTGTTTAAATGTTGAGGTGAAGGAACGTAGAGATGTCATGCTTATATATTTTCTTAGACAATGACATTTTAATTTTCACCTGTCTTGTTATCTACTAATGAAACTTTCTCTCAGGTATCAGCTGGATCTCTGTCGGAAAGCTTTGAGAGAAAACATTGTAGCCTATTTAGGAACAGGCGCTGCCAAGACTCACATTGCTATTCTACTAATCCATGAAATGCCGCACTTCATAAGGAATCCCCAGAAAGACGTATGTGTCTTTCTAGCTCCTACAGTTGCTCTTGTTGAGCAGGTGACCCATTCTTCTTTTAGTTATCTTTTATTTTACATCCTTTTATTTGTTTATCAACCAAAGACTGATCCAGATACCAGTATACTGTGTATTTGATTTGAAATTCCTTCTCTTTAAACGCGATCTTGTACTTTTACAGAGCTTATCGCACTGCCATATCAGGATTGAATGGATTGCGCTCCAAATATTTGATGAATGCCATCATGCACACATGCACACGCTGGAAGCAATCATCCTTATGCTGAAATCATGAAGGTAAAAAAAGTTTTATCTATTGATATTATTGCTTCGGCATCTCACACATTTGATGTATCCTATGTTAGAAATGATTGATGAGAACAGTGTTTGGAAGCTAAAGTAACAAAACAGAGTTTAGCTGGAAGCAGTCAGAGTTTAGTTAAACACTGACTGGAAGTACAACAGAGGTTGTTAAACTCTGTAGTGGAAGCATCTGAGAGTCAACAGTGTTTGAAGAAGATAAATATGGAAGCAATATCTTTGAAGATTGGATAGCTGTCAAAGAGATTGAGTTGACTTAGAAGACGTGTAGCAATCGTGATTGATATCAATTGTATAGCTTAATTATAGGAGAATCAATTACTGATTGTACGAAGCTGTATGTTTTATAAATACAGTTAGGTTAACCCTAAAAGGGTATCGAACATTGAGAAATTCATTTTGATTGTAACCTAAGCAGCTCTCTGTGATATTTTACATCACTGAGAGAGGAATTGTTAATTCCAAACAGTTTTTAAGTGTTAAAACTTGTGTTCTTGTTAATTACTCATACAATACTTGATTACATATTGTGTATTCGACCTAACAAGTGGTATCAGAGCTAATCTGTTACTTTATTACAGTTTAAGATCCAAACACAATAGTAATCAATGGCAGAGATACCTCCTCCATCTAGTTCTGAGAAAGCCCCTACTACTGTTAGTAGGTATGAAACGATTAGGGTTCCAATACTTAGGCCATCAGAGTATGCAATTTGGAAGGTGAAGATGACCATGTTTCTGGAGGCTACAGATCCAGAATATCTTGATAGAATTTATGAAGGTCCTCACAAACCTACAAAGTTATCTGCTGCTGCTGGTGAGGAATCAAAGGTGATTCCAAAAGAAAAGAAAGATCTAACTGCTGAGGATCTTTCATCTATTGCAAAGGATGCAAAAGTAAGGCATTTACTTCACAGTGCTTTAGACAATGTTATGTCTAATAAAGTGATTAATTGCACTACTGCAAAGGAAATATGGGATGCACTTGAGGTTAGGTGTCAAGGAACTCCTGCAATCAAGAAAAATAGAAGAAACATACTCACTCAGGAGTATGAGCATTTTGAGGCAAAGTCTGAAGAAACCATGACAGAAACATTTGACAGATTCTGTAAACTGCTCAATGATTTGTCATTGGTTAACAAAGAGTATGATTTAGAAGACTCAAATCTCAAGTTTCTTCTTTCTCTACCTGAAAAGTGGGATGTGAAAACAACCACTATAAGAGATAACTATGAACTTGCTGAAACAGAGATTGATGAAATATATGGACTGCTCAAAACCTATGAATTGGAATTGGAGCAGAGAAACAAAAGATCAAGTAGAAAGTCAAAATCTGTTGCTCTTAAGGTTGAGGAGAAACCATTAAAAAAGGAAGCATCAAGGAAGAAAGCTATGGGAAAAGCTTTAGTAATAAAGTCTGAAAGTGAGTCATCAAACTCTGATGATGACTCAAACACTGATGCATTATCTGATTCTGAGGATGATGAAGAAGAGTTGAAGCAAATGGCTGTCTTGATGGTAAAAACTTTTAAGAAGATGGGTTTCAGGAACTTTAAGAAGGGAAACAGATTTTCTAAGAAAGATTTAAACTCTGACAGGAAGAGTTTCAGAAATTCTGATAGAAGGGATACCAAATCAGGAAAGAAAGACAAGTCTGAGATTCAATGCTACAAGTGTAAGGAGATGGGTCACTATGCTCCTGAGTGCAAAAGGGTAAAACTGAAAAGGCACTCTACACAAAAGGCAGAGATTGGGCAGACACTTCAGATTCTGATAAGGAAGTCAACTATGCTCTCATGGCTACTACTCAGAATGAAGATGATGATCTAAAGGTACCCCCAACTACCTATGCTTATAATACTGATAATATAACTGAATTGAGAATTTATCTTAAAGCATTACATATCAGTTATAGGGATCAGACTTTAGAAAATGAGAGGATAAAGAATGAGTGTTCTCAACTCAAAGATAGAAATAAACTTGTTGAGGAACAGCTTGAAAACATGAATAAAGTTCAGAAAGAAAGAGATAATGCTGTGTTTATAGAACAGGAGTTGCTAGGTAAGTATAAGCAACTAGAATCTGAATTGGAGGATACTAAACACATTATTAAAACTTGGACACACTCTGGTAAAGACACTCAAGAAGTGTTTCAGTCAGATACAGTAGGTCTAGGTTACTCTGAAGGAGATGAACTTAGATTTGAAAATTTGGTAAAAGTTAGACCACATCGTTCATCTGAAGGTAATGTTATGGGAACAGGAGGACCTAAGACTGAAGCTGAGAAAAAGGCTGTTAAAGAATCATATGCTAAGACTTTTGTTAAAGAGGTTAACATTGGTTTAATGACAGATAAACAACTCAAGCATAAGATTAAGGAGATAAAATCTGTCAACAAACAGAGAATGCCTAGGAAAAACAAAAATGGAAAGGTAGGCATAACATCAGGAATTAAGCCAATGCTGGCTACATTAGCTCCTAGAAAAACATGCTTTAATTGTGGTAGCACTAATCATCTTGCTAGTTTGTGCAGTAAGAATAAGAACATTAATTCTTTGCCCTCTAAAACTGCATTAAAGAATGATTATGTGAAAACTAGACCACAGACTTTATGTAAACACTGTGGAAGTACGTGGCATTCAATTTACACTTGCAGAGATTATTATGCTATTTACTATAATTACTATGAACCCAAGCCAAATTTGAAATGGGTTAAAGTAAACTCTGCAAATGTAAACTGTGAAAAAGTTAGCTTAAACTCTGATAATGTGAATTCCGCTGCAAAAGCTAACAGAATCAAGAAAGCCAAAGGATCCAAGCAAGTCTGGATCCTTAAAACTAACGATCAGTGATTGCAGGGCACCAGGGTCAGTACCCTAGTCATGGACAGTGGTTGTTCAGGACACATGACTGGAAATAAAGCCCTGCTTTCAGAGTATGTGGAGAAGGCTGGCCCAAAAGTTTCCGATGGAGATGGCAACATAGGACATACTCTGGGATATGGCAATATTAATCTTGGGAGTGTCATCATCACAAATGTAGCTCTGGTTCCAGGACTCAAGCATGATCTGCTATCTGTGAGTCAAATCTGTGACAGAGGATATCATGTAGATTTTCAGCCTGAATATTGTCAAGTCATCAGTAAATCTACAGGGAAAGTTGCTCTAGTTGGAAACAGACAAAATAACATCTATGAAATAAAATTGTCAACAAACACTGATGGCAAAGCAGTGTGTCTGTCAACAAGAATGTCCAGTGAAGAGAGTTGGAAATGGCACAAGAAACTCTCTCATTTGAATCTGAACAACATCAATGAGCTAATAAAGAATGATCTTGTAAGAGGTCTACCAAAGTCTTTGTTGAATGTAGAAGGCCTGTGTGATTCTTGTCAAAAGGCCAAACAGAGAAAAGCCTCCTTCAAAAGCAAATCTGAGTCTTCAATTGTTGATCCTTATCATCTCCTACATGTTGATCTTTTTGGACCAGTGAATGTTATGTCTCTTGGAAAGAAGAAATATGCTCTAGTCATTGTTGATGAATATACCAGATACACATGGGTATATTTTCTTGCAAAGAAGGATGAAACTGCATTAATACTGACAGAACATATAATACAACTGGACAAAGGGTCAGAGAATCAAGTGAAGATTATCAGAAGTGACAATGGAACTGAATTCAGGAATTCATCAATGGAAGAATTTTGCAAGAGTAAAGGAATCAAACAAGAGTTTTCTGCACCTGGCACTCCACAACAAAATGGTGTAGTGGAGAGGAAGAACAGAACCTTGATAGAAGCTGCAAGAACCATGCTAGATGAAGCAAAGCTGCCAACATATTTCTGGGCAGAAGCAGTTCAAACTGCTTGTTTTACTCAAAATGCAACACTGATCAACAAGCATGGTAAAACTCCATATGAAATGGTGAAAAAGAAGAAGCCAAATCTAAAATATTTTCATATTTTTGGATGCAAGTGCTTTGTATTGAAGACTCATCCTGAGCAGTTGACCAAATTTGATCTAAAGGCAGATGAAGGAATTTTTGTTGGCTATCCACTGTCAACTAAGGCATTCAGAGTTTATAATCTGAGAACCAGAGTGATCATGGAATCAATTCATGTGTCATTTGATGACAAGAAAATAACTGGACTTGAAGATGTCAATGAACATGATCAACTACACTTTGAAAATGAAGATTTATTCTCTGAAAAAGTAAACTCTGATCAGACTGATCTGTTTAACTCTGTTGAGCTAAACTCTGAACCTCTACTGGTAAATACTGAAGAGACTCTTCAATCAGAAGCAAGGGAAGAACCAGTTGAGGGGGAGCATGAAGAATCACATCAAAGTGATAATTCAAATACTGATAGTGACTCAGTTGATAAGTCTGAATCAAACTCTGTTGATTCAAACTCTGTTGATAATTCTGAGCAGTCACATTCAGGGGGAGCATCAGAAAATAAAGAAAGGCACCAAGAAAATCAGGAGAGCATGGATCAAGGGGGAGGATCACATGATGACAGAAGTAATTTGCCTTCTGCAAGAAAATGGACTAAGTCACATACACCTGATTTGATTATTGGTGATCCCGATGCAAAAGTAAGGACAAGAAGTGCAACAACAAATGAATGTCTGTTTCATGCATTCTTGTCACAATCTGAGCCAAAGAAAGTAGAAGAAGCTCTTAAAGATGCTGACTGGATAACAGCAATGCAAGAAGAGCTAAATGAATTTGAAAGAAATGAAGTGTGGACTCTTGTACCAAGGCCCAAGAACAGATCCATTGTTGGTACTAAATGGGTTTTCAGAAATAAAACTGACAGTGAGGGTGTTATCACAAGGAACAAAGCAAGACTGGTTGCAAAAGGCTATTCACAGCAGGAAGGAATAGACTATGATGAAACATTTGCTCCAGTTGCAAGATTGGAGGCAATCAGAATTTTTCTAGCATATGCCTCTCATAAGAAATTCAAAGTGTTTCAGATGGATGTGAAAAGTGCATTTCTAAATGGAAAACTTGAAGAAGAAGTATTTGTGGAACAACCACCAGGTTTTATAGATCCAAAATATCCAGACCATGTCTACAGGTTAGACAAGGCACTCTATGGACTTAAGCAGGCACCAAGGGCATGGTATGAAACTCTTGCTAAATTTCTACTAGAAAGTGGGTTTCACAGAGGTACTATTGACAAAACTCTGTTTTACTTTCAATCTGGTAGTGACTTGCTCTTAGTTCAGATATATGTTGATGACATCATTTTTGGATCTACTAATGATAAACTCTGTAAGAAGTTTGCCAAGCTCATGCAGTCAAGATATCAAATGAGTATGATGGGAGAGCTTAGTTATTTTCTAGGCCTACAGGTGAAGCAAACAGATGATAGAATTTTTATAAATCAAGCAAAATATACCAGAAATCTTCTCAAGAAATTTGGCATGCTTGACTGTTCATCTGCAACAACTCCCATGGCAACTGCAACAAAATTGGACAAAGATGCAGGGTCATCAGTGGATATGACAAGTTACAGAGGAATGATTGGTTCTCTACTTTATTTAACAGCTAGTAGACCTGATATCATGTATGCCACTTGTTTGTGTGCAAGGTTTCAGGCAGATCCAAGGGAACCACATTTAACAGCAGTAAAGAGGATTTTTAAGTATCTCAAGGGCACTATAACTTTAGGGCTGTGGTATCCCAGAGAATCAGACTTTAAGCTTCTTGGCTACTCTGATGCAGACTTTGTAGGATGTAAGATTGACAGAAAAAGCACCAGTGGAAGTTGTCAATTTCTAGGTGATAGACTTGTTTCCTGGTACAGCAAGAAACAAAAATCAATATCTACATCTACAGCTGAAGCAGAGTATATTGCTGCTGGTAGTTGCTGTGCACAGATTCTATGGATGAAAAATCAATTACTGGATTATGGATTGAGGTATACCAAGATACCTATTTTCTGTGATAATCAAAGTGCTATTGCAATGACAGGTAATCCAGTACAACACTCCATGACAAAGCACATCAGCATAAGGTATCACTTTATCAGAGAGCATGTAGAGGAAGGAAACATTGAGCTTCACTTTGTGTCTACAGAACAACAACTTGCAGATGTCTTCACCAAGCCATTGAGTGAAGCTACATTTACAAGACTGGTCAATGAACTAGGAATGGTCTCTAGTTTTGACTAGAGATGTTGGTTAGACTCAAGATCTTACTTTTAAAATATATTGCTCATGTTTCTGCAAATTGTTAAGTGCTATGTGAACCTTAGTATTAAACTTATGCATGTTTATGTTTAAACTTTGTTAAACTCTGTCAGCATGTCTGTCTGCTAAACACTGTTAACATGTTGGATACACTCTGTGAATTCAGAATTGATTATTGTCTGAATGAAAACACCAATGAAGAAAAATGTATGAAGCATGATTCTCAGTAATTAGATCATGATTCTTTCTGAGTCAGTGTAATCTAATCAGGTTTTGTGCAGTAAATCAACACAGCATGATACTGTTTCATATTTATAGCATCTCTTAGTTTATTCAGTCCTAAACTCTGAGTTTATGAATATTGTGTGCATTGCCTCTCATAAATAATTTCTGATATTGATGAACTCTAAACTCTGATAAGTGACATTCTGTTCCCAAAGGTAATTCATGGTTCTTGATGATTCCTTGTTTGTACTTGTAAAAACTATAAAACATGAGATGTGTCATTGATTAGTTTGGTGAGTTCAGATTCATGTCTGCACCCTGTGAGATTTTGAGCCAAATCAGTGATTGATACATTCTCTATCAATCAGTTTTTATTGTTGTGTGATGTTCATCAGGAAGTATGGTTCTCTAGAACTTGTATTAAACCATTTTGAGACTACATGATATGTGTGTGCATGAAAATGATAAAGGCAATAGGATTTACCATTTCTTCAAACACTGTTCAAAATTCTTTTGAACACTGTTCAAACACTGTTCATAAATTCCACCCTTAGTAAACCCCTTTGAGCCTAATTAACTGCTCATTTTTCTTTAACTCTGTAGTATTAAGAGCAGTTATACTCTTTTGAAAAATCAAATGCAAGCAGGTGAGTGTTTCTCAAGAAAAGAAAAGTTTACTCAGTATATATGTTAATAAAAAAAAAATAATAATAATAATAATAAAAAAGGCATATATACTGATCATCTCGTACAAATATGTACTAACAGTGTGACTGAACACTTTGGTCTATTAAAATGTTCAGCTTGAAATTCACTCATGATTAAAACATCTCTTCTCATCTGTTTGATCTTACTACATTACAACCCTGAATAAAGTCCTTTTGATTTGTGCATATATGTACTCAAAGTAGTGTAGAATTGGTGGACATTCAAGCATATGGTAGTATCTGCTTTTACTGATTGAATGTGAGTGTAAACACTTCACCTAAACACTTGTGTGCTTTGAGAGTTTGTGAGTTTATCAAGTTCATGACTGTTACTCACTGAATGATGCTCTGATTTCTATCTCTTGATCTTTTTGTCTTCAAAGACTGTGTGCTTACTTGGATAATCATGAACATCAAAGGGAATAGAAGTATTCAGATCTCTGTATTACAGTAACTACAGAGTTTAGCATTCATCAAACAATCAGTGTTTACTATGAGAGTTTGTGCATTCAGTGTTTATTGATTTTTGTTATGGATTTTATGAAATATTAGATGCTCTAAAGATTGATTTTGGTAAACTCAGCTTCACACACATTCATATTCACAACTGTGCAATTTTTGAAAGGGTTTTAGTGATAAAGTTGGAAAATTGACAAACACTGTCGAGTTGTGTTAAGTACTCTAAGGTAAAGTTTCATTGAGATAATTTGACTATTTTGGAGTAATTGGGGTAGTTGACAACTGTTAATTAGTGTAAATATGTCATAGTGTCGTGATTATAGGAATGACAGCGGTAATTATTAAGTGATCCATTGGTTGTTTGACACGTGTCCCATTATTGTGTCCCACTCTCACATTACTCTAAAATCAGTTGCGTGCTTACAATACATAAACGATTGAGTTTTTTTTACTCTAATCGCTTTTGTTCTCTCACTTCACATCGATTCATATTCACCCACTCACAGTTACTTGCATACTTAATCACTTTCAAAACTCTTGTTCACTCTCTTTCACATATTGATAAACACTTATCATACACATCTTTTCTCTGAATATTTTCGTATCATATCTTACTAATGGCAACCAAAGCTTTTGATGCAGCAGGGTTAGTTTTTCTTCCTAGCAATTATGCAGCTCCACTGGAGAATGAAAACGCTCCAGAGGCGTTTCATTTGTTTCAAAATTTCTTGAAAGATTCCGAAATAGGGAAGGCTTTAACCGCACCTTCAACACTCTCTGCTTCACAAATTGCTACTTTTTGGACAAACTCTGTGTATGATGATGGAGAAGAGTCTGGCACTCCAACAATTACTTTCACTCATGATGAATCAGAGTATATCATTACTCCAACTACGGTTAGGGATGCTCTAGATTTTGAGACTCACACTTCTTACAGTGTTGTTGGTCACGACCGCTTGCGGACAATGTTGCAGCAAATTGGTTGTTCAGGAAATTTGAATAAGCTGGGATCTCTGAGAAGGCTACTTTTGAGAAAGGAATGGAGTTTCTTTTTCGATTGCATTACACGGGCTTTTGGAAAGAAGACAACAAATTGGGATGCACTTCCTCTTGATACTCTCCAAATTGGTCATGCTCTACTGTATGGAGGTAATTTCGATTTTGGTAGACTAGTTCTAATGAATTTGGGGGAGCGTTTGTCTGAGCCTACATCTGTTTATTTTTCTCGATTTTGTCAAGTGTTATTCAATGCTTGTGTGCCTAATCTTACAATTGCTGAAGCTGATGTCATTCAGCCTTTTCAAGTTGCTAAAAGGATGTTTTCTGATTTGACAAATAAAGATGTTACTAAACAGCAAATACCTGATATGTTTATGCCACTAGCCTTACAAAACTATGTCAACCAACCTCAAGATTCTCAATCTACACAATCATCACAACAATCTGAACCACAACAAATGCCTGAACCATTAGACACCATACATTCTCATCCTATACCAACACCTGAGCCAACACCCACTCATCAACCACAACCTGAACACATAAACTCTCCACCAATAAACTCTGAACCTATAAACTCTGAGCCAGTACCTACTGATCAACCCAAATCCAAACCAAAAAGAAAGATACACACTGCACAAAACACTAAACACTCAAAGGCTAAACAGACATTACCTGGAGCTGTTTATACCAGAAGAAAGAAACAAAAGGCAAACAGACCTTCACTTTCACCAACTAAGGAGAGCTCTAGTGAAGAAGAAGAGGTGACTGCAGTGCCTCAAGCCAAGAGAAGAAGATTAATTCTTTCAGAATCTGATGATGAGCAAGTTCTTGAAGCTCTAGAGGTGGTTTCACAGCAAACACCTACTGTTGAGGTTGCAGTGAATGATATACCTGCAGAGGTTGAAATACCTGCAGAGGTTGAAATACCTGCAGAGGATGCTGTGATTGTAAATGCTATGCCTGCAGATGTTAACATGCCTGCAGAAGAGGATCACAGAGATGGTTTTTCACCAATGAATGATATTCTTGACTCATTTCAACCAATTCTTGATCCTATCTCACCTGTTATTCACACTGAAGCTCCTGGTGTAGCTTATCAAGTTCCTGACAAAGGTGATGAGGTTGATCAAGCAACTAAGGATAACTCTCAATCTATGCCAGTTGAAGCTACAAATACAAAGGTGATGAGGTTGATCAAGCAACTAAGGATAACTCTCAATCTATGCCAGTTGAAGCTACAAATACAAACTCTGTTGCAGAGCCTGTGCAACATGAGGATAATATTGAAAAGATTGCAGAAGTTGTTGCAGAAACTGTGGCTGACAAAGCTCAGCACAGTGGTTCTTTACAAGATGCTCAAGCTGATGATGCAAGTGTTGAAGATGAAGCTGAAAACAGTGCAAACTCTGATTCTTTTCTGAGTGCACCAGCACAGACTGATAACAAACATACATCTTTTGATCAGCCTTGTCCATCTCATGCAATTGAAGAAGAGCATCTTGCTAAATCTGCTGCTAACTGGTATAAAGAAGACTGTATTTTTCCAAAAGGGAGAGCAGCTAATTTCATTAAGCAGACTGCTAGTCAAATTTCAAATCCAGAGCTTTTATCATGCTTAAAGGCAACTGTGGTACAAGTCAAAACTCTGGATGGAAGTTTTGATGACACAAAACAACAAATTGCTTCTTTGAAAACTGAGATACAGACTAGAGAAATGAAAATGGAAAGAGAGTCAAAAATCAAAGCTGCACAGCTTTCTAAAGTTCAAGATACTCTCTTTGCCAGGTTAGGAAAGGTTGAAGAGAATCAGGCTGTCTTGTTTGATAAAATTGATTCAATTGCTAACTCTTTGGAGCTCATTACATCTATACTCATTCCTGATGATGTCAAAAAGGGGGAGAGAGTTGCTAAGTCAAAATGCAAAATTTCTCAAACTCTGATAAAAAAGGATGATGTTGGAGATGGAGGAGCAAATGACAAGAGTAAGGCTTTAAACTCTGAGTCGCTAACTCTGAGTTCTGGCAAATCTCTTAAGTCACAGTCTGTTGGAATAAACACTGAAACTTAAGGTACTTCAAAAACCAAGAGTTTGGAATTAACATCTAATCTAAAGACTGATGAGGAGTTAGCTGTTAAGCTTTTCATGGAAGAAAATGCAGAAGGAGTTACTCTAGAAGATGCTAAAGCTGGAGAAAAGAGTTTGCAAGAAAAACATCTAAAAGCTTTAAAATCTGTTAAGTTGAAGAAGAGGGAGAAAGTTGTTAAAGCTGCAAAGCCTGTTCTTAAAGGCATTGAAATCAAAGAGAAGCTATCTGGCATTCAAGAAGAAGAAGAAGAAGAAGAAGAAGATAAAGAAAAGTTGATAAGAAAGTCTTCTCTTGATGCTAAATTGAAGTTAAAAGGGATAATGAATGAGGAGAACAAAGGCAAAATGATCATTACAACCTCTGTTGCCACACAAGTTGTACAGACACAAAGTAAACCTTTACCTGGGTTTTCTAGGCCGAAGATTCCAGTTCAGGAACAAACAGGAGTAACTGGTGATTATCAACACAATGTTGCTTGTTCAGGAAAGCCACCAGGGAGAAATACTTCTGGATTAGGTTCAAAAAGAGATTTGAGATTTAGTAACAGTCCAAGAGATCCTTCTGCACTTGTTTCTCTTGGTTCTGGTATTACTCAAGAAAATCTAGATAAGTTGGAATCAGTTCAACTAGTTCATCAGAGGAGCTTAGATATTCACTTTCTGTTATACTTTATGACAGATGGATCAGTGTTTAGAGTGAATGAAGAAGCAATCAAGTTAAAGTTATTTGAAGAACTTCAGTATGTTCTACATATATTCAGAGTCAGAAATCATCAAACACAGCTTATTGCTAATTCTATAAGGGGATATATGCAGAAAGCTAAAATTGTTACAGGATCAAAGTCTGCTGAAAAGTATGTTCCTAAGTACAGAGATTGGAATGGCAATCTGATAGAAATGGAGAAGGGGACTACAAAGTTGAAGACAGATCTTGGAATTACAGTTCTGGATTTTAATGTGAAGTCTGAGGAAGTGAAATATATCAGATTGGGAAATGAAATGAGAAGAAACAAAATCTACGATCTTAGAGCTGCTATCTTTCAAACTGATGAGAATGATCCAGATTTAAGAGAGATCAAGGAAGCTATGCAGATTGAACTTGAAAATGCTGAGAGAAGATTGTTGATTGATTATCTCAGAACAACTCCAGATCTTGAGGAAGTTAGGTAGACGAAAGTTGTAAGTTTGTTGAGTAATAGTTTAAACTCTGTTTGTATGTTAAACACTGTAGACTCTGTATTTGTTTTGACATCATCATTTACTGTAAACTTGTGCATTCTTGCTAATGAACAAGTTGGGGGAGATTGTTAGAAATGATTGATGAGAACGGTGTTTGGAAGCTAAAGTAACAAAACAGAGTTTAGCTGGAAGCAGTCAGAGTTTAGTTAAACACTGACTGGAAGTACAACAGAGGTTAAACTCTATAGTGGAAGCGTCTGAGAGTCAACAGTGTTTGAAGAAGATAAATATGGAAGCAATATCTTTGAAGATTGGATAGCTATCAAAGAGATTGAGTTGACTTAGAAGACGTGTAGCAATCGTGATTGATATCAATTGTATAGCTTAATTATAGGAGAATCAATTACTGATTGTACGAAGCTGTATGTTTTATAAATACAGTTAGGTTAACCCTAAAAGGGTATCGAACATTGAGAAATTCATTTTGATTGTAACCTAAGCAGCTCTCTGTGATATTTTACATCACTGAGAGAGGAATTGTTAATTCCAAACAGTTTTTAAGTGTTAAAACTGGTGTTCTTGTTAATTACTCATACAATACTTGATTACATATTGTGTATTCGACCTAACATCCTAACAGAATTGTACCAGAGCTAATGGCAACTAACAAGCAATCTTATATGGTGTAAGAAGCTCCTCCTTCTGTCGATCATGTCCTTTACTTTCAAGAGCTTCACGACAAGGAAATGGAAAAATGGCGTGCAATAAGATCTGCTTTGCCTGGAGTCAATCATGTTCCTTCCCCAGACACAAGTACAACTCAAGAATTTTTTTGTGCTTGTTCTGAATCCAAAACAGCTCCAAGTATTGGAGCTAGTGGATCTGACAATTCAACTATTGCCAATTCCACTAGCTTCAATACTCGGAGCTGTTTTGGATGCAGAATAAGCACCAAAGAATTCTTAAGTTGTACTCTTGTCTGGGGGAGGAACATGATTGACTCCAGGTGGAACAGATCTCATTGCATGCCATTTTTCCATTTCCTTATCGTAAAGCTCTTGAAAGTAACGGACATGATCGACAGAAGAAGGTGCTTCCTGCACCACAATGTCTTACATGTTCGACAAATTTTACATAATAAATATTTTATGTAATTTAGCCAATCATTTTTAGTTAGTTGCACATATGACACATTAATACAATGTAACACTACTAGAAAAAGTGGATTAGACATCGGTTTCTGGCCGTTGTTAAAAAAAAAAAACCGACCGATGTCTATGCGTGTGTAGAGAAAGGTAAAAAGCTTTAGACATCGGTTTTTAGCCGTTGTCTATTATCGACTTAGACATTGGTTTCTTAAATATTTCTGATGTCTAAGATACATAATGTGTTATAGTTCTTTTTAAATTATGATATATTATGTTCATTATATCAACATAAACATAGCACTGACAAGGTAAATAATGACATAGACAGCGATTTCTTGGTAAAAACCGATATTTTATGTTATCTTAGACATCGGTTGCTTGGTAAGACTGATGTTATATGCTGTATTAGACATCGGTTTCGTTAACAAAACCGATGTGATATGTTCCAGTAGACATCGTTTTCAATAACAAAACCGATGTTATATGTCCTAACAGACATCATTTTTTAGCCATACTCCGATGTTATATTTTCCCATTACACATCGTTTTTTTTAGAAAAAGTGATGTGAATCATTGTTAAAGACATCAGTTTTATATGATAAAACTGATGTTAAAGACCTTTTTTTACATCAATTATTTTAGAAAAAGTGATGTGAATTATAGTTAAACACATTACCGATCATTTTATATGCATCCCAAAATTGAAATCAAACAAAACAGATTAATTAATACAAAAACCAAGTACTCGCCATTCATTTACCAAACATCCAAATGTTTACAATAGCCATTAGTACCAAAATTCTACTTGTCGACCACAAGCATATATAACCAAGTACATGTACGTACTTCGACAAAAGCATAACCAAAGTACATGTACGTACTTCGACAACTTCCACAACTTCGACAAGCATAACCAATGTACATTACCAACTACCTTAACTACGATAAACAGACCCCTTATTCCACAAGTACTGCAAACCAGTTCCCAGACAATTTCATTTAATAATTAGTACCCCAAGCTAGATGTTAGGCAGAGAGATCTATACCAACTGTTCCATAAACCAAGTCACCATGTCATAAGTTTTTCAATGTGCTTCAAAGTCTTGTACCGCACCTCTTCAAGCTCTACTACCTTGTAAGATGCCCGAGTCTTATAAAGCCACTGCAAACAATTAAAACCCAAAGCAAAAAATAGGATTAATATACTATTTTTCAAATGCATAAATTTTATATTTACTAATTACACAATGATATTCCATATATCAAAACACACCAATTAAAGTATACCTTGGTAGGAAATTAGTACATATCCTCATCCAAAATAATATCCCGCATATACCGCATGACAACATATTTATTCGCAAAGTAGTACAAATTTAATTACATTCTGACCTGATCCTATTCATGTAATTACATTCTGATCTGATCCATTTTCAACAATAATAATATTCTAATCTAGAAGTTTCAACAGTTTAATGATCCATTTTCATGAATCTGAGACAACTACAAATTTAAGGGTCCTTCTTAGTTAGAATGGGGTCCAAGATTTACCTCTAGAGGAATATAAGTTGGACGCTTGGGTTTTCCAACATTGATGCAGGGAAGATCACCAGAGTACAGGGGAATATTACGAATGTTCACAAAATAATAATAAACAGATAATTCAGTTGTCAGTGGTTCCCCATTCTCATCTTTTCCGCCTCTCTGTTTCATTGAAAACCTACAGGACACAGATAAACATAATCCATCAAGTTAATAATAAACAGTGGCCTTGTACCTTGAAGAACAAAATACGAGGAATTCATAATCTATATATGAAAACAATAGCATTCTCTACTGTATTAGGACAAGGAAATACCATATAGCAATCTCTCCTGTATTGTAAAGCTCTAGAGGTTTGTAACAAAGCTCAGAAGTTCAACCAAAGCTGAGTCGAATTTATTTAATCTCCTACACAATACCAAACAGCTTAGAACCGAGAGTCGTAAGACTTGCTACCTCGAATCTGGTTTGTCAATGACCTGATTCTATTATTTGGCTATGACCTTAATATAGACTATTAGTACCGATATTAGGCATGCAATAAAGCTCAAAAAGTTTGGACAAGGGACATAACAAAATGAATTAGTCCAGTTATGTTGTATTTTGAGAATTTTTCATCGCCATGCCATTTAGAGGTATATCAAATTAACAGTATTGTCCTTTTACCCGGACTCTGCTTGTTTGTCGTTTCTCAGAAATATTTATCATTCTACCGGATTACATAGTAGTTGCATTTCTCTGCGTTAACTTTGGACTTACTGGGTATGACGGATTTTAAATAGTGTGAAGAGTAGCAGTGAACATTTTCGGTGAAGTATTGCATTGTATGCTTAAAGATCATATTTAAATGTTATGAAACCATAAAGTATTGTGTTTGATCCATATACTTGTCACCAATTTCACAATTCCAGAAAGTAGACAATAGTATTCAGTCAGCATATGTAATTACCTAAACATAATTTAAAGTGAAATTCTTAAAATTTTAATTGGCCAATGATCCTGTAATCTCTCCAGATGGTGTGTTGTTGTTGAGCCTCCTCAGCCGTAAACTTCACCTGAAAGATAAACATGTAAACATTAGCCACAAAACATCGCACTAGTCTTCCTAATCAAAAACAAATCATTTACCATCTTGTCAGCCGCTTAAATTTTAGCAACTAAAATAGTACTCAAAAAGCTTTTAACTCAAATCTTCCTGCTCAACACAAAAAGAAAATAAAAATTACACGATACCGGATTCAATATCCATCATAATCAACTACAAAATCATATACAATCAAACATACAACAAAATATCTATGCTAAACTAATTAACCAAAAACAAACATCTGCTTGATCAAATCTAACTTCATATCTTCATGTAAATAGTAGATAAAAACCTAAACTAGAGTTTCAATCGAAACCCCTAAACTTCAAAAATTAGGGTTTCAATCAAAACACCCAAACTCAAACTAAATCAAAACAAAAGCAGAGTTTACCCACTTACTAAATTGAGATTTCATTCTTTCGAATTGAAGAACTAATCCATTTTGAGCTTCCTCTTCTCTATTTCGATTTAGAGAAATGATAACATCTCGGTGAGAAAGATAGAGAGAGGGTCGTGAGAGTGAGAGAGAGAGATGAGTGAGACAGAGATGAGAGTGAGTGTGTGTGTGAAATAGAGAGAGAGAGATGAGTGAGAGAGGGAGAGAGAGAGAGAGATGAGTGAGAGAGAGAGATGAATGAGAGAGTCGGCTGTGTAGAGAGAAATTAGGGGAAAGTGACTAAGGCGGGATAGGGTAAATGTTACTTAGGTGGGATATTAAAATTTTCTAAGGCAATGATGTTTATGAGAAATGGGGGGAAATGACTCAGCACGTTTTTTTTTATTTCCAGAAAAAACATTTAGACATCGGTTATTTAAGCAACCGATGTCCAGAAATCTGTTTAACATCGGTTTTTAAAAAAGTGATGTTGAAAATGCTTTTAACATCGGTGGATTTTCAAAGCGTTGTTAAAGGCCCGATGTCTAATCCACTTTTTCTAGTAGTGTAATCTACTCCCTATTCCATTTCCCTGCGAATCTTCCAAGAAAATGGCGGACTCGTCAATATATAATTACCAACTCATCATTACCAAAACCTTCACTTGGCCACTTCCAAAACCTCCTTAATTTTGTCATCACCATCCTCAGGTTCAGCAAGGCTATTATGCTAGTTAAAATATAAAATCTCAAATTTCATGTCTCTAACTGAAAATAAAACATAAAACAAATCACATAAAATCTTGTTTTTTTAACTGAAAGTTCCATATCAACCTTAACCTACTTCTTTAGTTCACACAATTTCTCTTTTAGGGCCACGAATCTCTCCATCATTACAATAAAACTAAATCCACTTTAACCTAAAAAAATTGCTTGCACTGCTTTAACATGACTAACTATTGTTGCCCATTGCACTCCAATACATGTAATCGGCTCCCTATCTTATTCCCCTCTCTACGACCGTTCCAAGAAAATGACGGACTATTCAATAATTATGATCTCGTCATCACCACCAAAACCTTCACTTAATTGGCCGCTTCCAAAGTCACCTTGATTTCGTCATCACCATCCTCAAGTTCACATTTATCCACCAACTCATCCTCATTACGATTTTCCTCGCTAGGATCTTGGAACTCAATTAGATCCTCCCCCGAACTCGGGTCATCAGCTTCCAAATTCTCGAAATCCTCCTCCCAAGAAGACCAAACACATTATATACTATATATAAGTAGCGTAAGGAGATTTACGTGGTTGGTCGTCATTTGGTGGTCAGGGTTAAAAAAGTAATTTTGTTAGAAATTAGAAATGGGTCAGACAACGAGTTTAGAAATCCGTCAGAGAATGAGTTGGACAAGAGTATTGATTTAAAAATCAGCTAAAACTATGCTACCAAGTAACTAATTAATGCTATTTTTAATTTAACGAACAATATGCTACCAAATAACTAGTTAATGCAATTTTTAATTTAACAAACAAGCAGATCAAAAAAGGATGCACTAAAATAACACATGATAAAACAAAAAAATTGAAGTTTGTGAATATTATTGTTAACTAAAATTAATACAAAGATATTTTAGACTAAAGTTTAAAATATAATTAAAAAAAACTTACCTCATAAAAAAGTTTCAAGAAAACCTAACTTTTAAAAAAAATTAAGTCATAAAAAAAAATTTACTTTTAGATTTTACAAAAAAACGTGTTTAAAATTTATACTAAGAAAAGTCAACACAAATCAATAAATAAAAATTTTTATTTTGCAAAGATTCTATATTCGGTACCAAAGTTGTAATAAATTAAAAAATAATTCGAAAATCCAAAACAAAATAATTTATAGAGAATCTAAATATTATAATCACAAAATATCCTATAATAATTTAAAAGTACTAAATTTCATCAACAATAAAATTTAAAGTAAATTAATAAAGACTAAAACTAATAAAATATTCATCATCAACTTAATTAATTATTATTATAAGTTAACATATTTTCCGTACTAATTTTAGTATATATATATAAGTATAAAATACATGCATATTATTAATTTATTATCATTAAATGTAAAAAAATAATTCAAAATGTTATAAAAAATACTTTTAACAAAAAAATCATAACAAAAAATATATTATAAAATAATGAAATACAAGTACTAGTAGCATTCCAAAAATCAACTTTCTCATGAGTGATCAGCAAGTTAACGTGGGAATTACTAAAATAAGGCAAGAGGCTACGGACAAGCACGGATGATGCTGATGTGGACACTCCTAACAATTGACCGCTTCTTACCTAATTAGCCCATACTATGCAGATAACTTATGTTATCTGTACGAGGCCCAGATTGGGACTCGCGTCCTAAAACCCCACCTATAAATACATAATAAGCTCACTTCCCCAAAACCCTCGTGTTATAATATTTCTTGCAGCCGCTGTCTACATTTCTTGCTCTCTTGTCTTCTCAAAGCTTCAAGTCAAACCCTCTCTTCCCTTTAATCAGCAAAATGGCCTTCAATGGTGTTCTTGCAAACCATTAACAAAGATCCCACAATTATTGCAAGACAGTACAACTCACGTAGAGAGGTACAATCACACAGAAGGTTAAGTATATACAGGATCTATCTAAGATATATAAGATATAATTATAATGTATATATGGAGAGAGATATAAGTAGGAACTGAAATATATTAGAAATATGGCTCGCTTGTGTCTATCCAAGTCTGCCTCTAAACAATACAAGGCTTCCCTATTTATAGATGAAGGGAAAGCTTATACGACACACCTTACACGACTTATCTTAATGCATAAGATAAGCATCCTACTTTACTTTTACTTTACTGGAAGCTTATAGAATACGCTTCCGACAAACTTACAAAGCACACCTTACTTTAGTGGAAGCTTATAGAATACGCTTCCGACAAACTTACAAAGCACACCACTCACAAAGCTTACAAAGCACACCACTCACAAAGCTTACTGACTAAGCTTCTTTACACACTCACACACGAATCTTGCATTATAGATGTCGGGTACACTTTGGGCCCCATCGACACACCTGATAAAGAGATTCCCATGCTTTCTTTATTCTTTTGATAAAGCGATAAAGATAATAAACCGATAATAATAATAAACCTTTCTCCCCCCTGTCAAAAGAGGTCATGGCTCCATATCTTCGTCACTGCTGACATCACTTCCTGAAGAAATTGTAATATAACAATCTTGTCCTGGAAGCTTCCTATAGTATCTCTGTGGTGGTCTTTTATGGAGCCTGATATCTGGGTGATCTGGGTCATTTGGATCCATAGTGATGGTTTCCAAATTTAGTTTGAACTGACAGTCCCGGATTTCTAACACGTACTTGGGGGAAAGAATGACAGGTTTAGTCCAATAAGTATGTGGGAGTCCAGGAGGAACTTGGCTAAGCTGGACCTTGTTCACTTCGCACATTTGGGCTTTATGTTGCTCTGTTGGGCCTTTTGTAGCATAGGCTTCATCATGATAAACTGTACAGGAATACTTTTTATCGATAACTAGCCCATCTTCCTCAGTTATGAGCCTTCGAGCACATTTGAACTGGACAAAAACGTAGCGCTGATCTCTAACACCATTTGTGCTGTTTCCTTGTGGCCTTAAGTTGCTTCTCCAAAATCCAGAGGACCCAAATAGGGTTAACCATTTATAAAGCTGGCTATTTTTCTTTTTTCTAGGCCTTATATCCACCAGAGCTAGATATTGGAGGAGACTATACTTATCGAATATCATCCCGAATGGACATACCTCAACAAAATACCATAGCAGCATATATGCCTCCTTAGGGAAATGCCAAGTAAACCTTTTTTCCATGACAAGAATTGTCAAGAAGGGAAATGATGGATGTAAGGGAAGATTCATAAGAGGCCCTTCAGATAAACTGTATCTCCTTATGTAAATCTTCTGAAATGCTAATAAATTAGCATAAGCCATTTTTTGAAGAGTAAATAGGAGAACCTTATCTTGAACAAGAGGAGGAAGATCCTCTGCTTGAATTGCGTAAATGAGTGGAAAAACTGACGAGATAGTTCTTTGAGTCCTGGACAGGAAATCAGGAAGGAAATTATTTTTTCCTTTAATATGTTTTGCTTCGAACTTCCATTGCGAAAACCAGTTTGCCCATCTGAGAAGCTGGGCTTGGGGCAACATCTTTTGCTTAAATTGTAACATCTTTGGAAATGCTGACATATCCATTTCGATTAGAAAATGTTGTCCTATTAAATGGAACTGGAATTTCTCAATGCCTCTCTTAACTGCAAGGATCTCTTTATAGGTAGAGTGATAATGAAGTTCTCCACTCTTAAAGGCTCCACTCTTGTATCCACAAATCTGTCTTTTCCCATTCTCTTCTTCAAGAAGAACTGCTCCCCAGAAAGTATCACTTGCATCTGTCTGAAGAATTCTTTTACCAGTGGAAGGAATCTTTAATGAAGGAAGACTCTTTGTTAAAGACTTTAATTTCTTGACTGCATCAGTGCATGCCTGACTCCATGGTGGGGCATTTTTCTTCAACTGATTAGTAAGAGGAGCTCTGTACTTGACTAAGTCATGAATGAAATCAGCCATATAATTCACAATTCCCAAAAACTGCTGAACTTGCTTAAACGTTAGATTTTCATCTGGGAAATGATCCAGTTGAGTGGCGATATGTGGCTGAAGTTGATACTGACCCTCAGAGATATGCATTCCTAAAAAATCAATGTCCGTTGTACCAATGATCATTTTCTTTTCTGCAAGCATTACTCCATAACTCTTGACCAAATCATGAAACTCTGTTAGCAGAGTATGATGCGAATCAATATCTGCTGAGAATAAAAGGATATCATCAATGTAGACTAGAGCACTGTCCATGATTGGTTGGAAAATCTTAGTCATGGCCTTTTGAAATAGCGATGGAGCGGGTTTTAACCCAAAAGGTACCACCGTCCAATGATAGTGTCTTTCTGGAATGCAGAAACCCGTCTTTGGCCTTTCATCTGGGTGAATTCCAATTTGCCAGAAACCCGATTTTAGATCAAACTTTGAGAAGATTTTGGCCTGGGGTAGTTTCTGGAATAGAACTTCTCTCTTTGGCAAAGGAAACTTATCGTCTTCTAGGAAATGATTTAAAGGTTGATAATTGATAACCAACCTTAATTTCCCTCTTGCCTGCTCAGATCTTTTGTTCACATAGAAAGCTTCACAAGCCCATTGTGACTTTGTATTTTCTATTAAGCCTTCTTGTTGTAACTGGTCAACTTCTTTGATCGCAAGAGCATAATGATCTGGATTCATTCCTTTGTGACTTGCCTTTGTTGGATTGATATCTTCATTTCTTTTGAATGGCAAATGAACAAAGAATTCAGGATTTTTCCATAAGGGATGAGAACACTTCTGTAAGAAATCTGTATGACTCTCTGCACATGAAGACTTTATTATGTCTTCTCTGATTGTAGATAAGATCTCTACAGGATATAGATGTAGCGTCTTCGTCCAGGGCAACAAATGATTTTTGTGCTTGAGTCCTTCTTTGCTCCATGATACTCTCTTGAGATTGTGTAGGATATCAAACCCAATAAGAAGATCTTTTCCGGGCAATTCTGAGCCATAAATTCGATGCTTTATCACATACCCTGGGAAAAGTTGAATATTGATAGGTTTGCTTATCAGGGTTATGGCGAAATTATCACCATTTGCTGCTCGAAAAGATCTGTGGCACTTTTCCCAATACTCTTTAGGTAAGATGTTTGGCTTCATGATGGATGATGTTGCTCCAGTATCAAAGTATGCTATCACAGGGATTGGCTTATCCCATTTGCCAGGAAAGATATGTATTCTTGCTGAAGGCGATGGCTGGCATAAGAAGCTTTCCTCTAGAGGATATATGTCATCGAATAAGACCACATCATCATTAGAATCTTCAGTTGAATCAGAAAGATTATCTTCAAGAGCCAGAATGGTGTCTGGACCTGGTTCTTCGTCCAGTGAGAATAATGACTCCAAATCATCATCTTTGATATCTTCAATCTGAGAAATCTTTTCAATAAGTTTGGAGCTTTTCTCTTTGTCAGGACAATCCTTAGCAAAATGTCCTTTCTTTCTGCATACATAGCATCTGGATGATTTAGTGTTTCCTCTCTTCTTCCGAAGGAACTTCCATTTCTTCTTTTTTGAGAAATATTTATCTCCTGCTTTTTTGCGGAACTTGGCCAGCTTAGAGAATTTCTTGTCAATCTTGTCTTTCTTTCTTGTACAAGTGCACGAGCTGCCTTTTCCACATTTGATCTGAAGCTCATTTCTATCACATGCTGATCCAAGATTTTTGCTTTGCTCTTCTATTTGTTTGAGAAACTTCTTCTGGTTGCATAGTTTTTCCAGAGCATGCAACACATTCTGATAAAGTTCTCCGATAGAAGTACTATTGATAGGAAGATTTTTTATCTGCAATAATCTGGATGTTTCATTCCCTAGAGGTTCTGGAAGGGAATTAAGGAATGTCTGTTTTAAGTTGACATCATCAATGCCGTTGATTGCATAGAACCGTTTGGACATCCTTTCATAATGAGTTTCTAGATCTTTTCTTTTGTAAGAACAACATCTCATACTCAAGTATTCTTCACGAGCTTGAGTTGTGTAATGATCCCATGCTCCAAGGAATTCATTGTGAACATACATGATCAAGGCATCTACATTTGGACTTTGCTTGACGATTAGCTGCCTATAGCCTCCTAGAGCAATCCACCACTGCCTCAATCTGCCATGAAATTTTGCAACAAATTTATCTGCTACAGAGGGCATGGTAGCTCCTGGCTGGAGTAACTCCGATGTACACCAAGCATGCATCTCATAGATTCTATCTCGCCATAGTGAGGGTGAGATATTGTCAAAAGAAAATCCTTTTGTTGGATCATTTTGAAATAAGTTTGAGTTTGGCTGTTCTGTTTCTTGATGATCTGATACAAAGGTTTCTTCTTCCTCTATAGTAGGCTCTTCAGTTTCTTGTCCATCTTGGCCTGCCATAAGGATTTCCAGAGACATGCTATCACTTTCTGAATCTTCTTCACAGATTTGCCATAGAGAAGCCTGTTTCTCTCGTGGCTGAGATTGTGCCGCCATCTTGGTTAAAAAAGATGAAATTGCATTGTCCACCATTAATTGGGAAGAAGATGGTTGGCTTTGCTCCTTTGCATTGTCCACCATTAATTGGGAAGAAGATGGTTGGCTCTGCTCCTTTGTAGGAGGTTCCCTGACTGGAGATTTTTCTGGTTTCCTTTTTGGAGGTTGTGGTGCCTCAGGTGGTTTAATAGGCATAAAAGCTGCACTATTAAATGGATTATGATCCCAGGGAGAGAAAGTTGCAAGAGGCTGTGAATAGTTTGGTAAAGGTGGTAAATATGATGAGAAAGAGGGTGGCTCATAATAGCCAGTGTATGGTTTTTGAGTCTGAATAGAGTGTAACTGGATCTTCAAGGATTTTAACTCTGCTTCTTTTTGAGCTAGCAACGGCGAGTTGATGGAAACAGTCATCGCTAACTGCATGAGCTCTTGATGGAGCGTATTTATCTTGTTTTGCAGTTGTGAT
This sequence comes from Kitagawia praeruptora, assembly GCA_037693485.1. Classification (NCBI taxonomy): domain Eukaryota; kingdom Viridiplantae; phylum Streptophyta; class Magnoliopsida; order Apiales; family Apiaceae; genus Kitagawia; species Kitagawia praeruptora. The sequence continues at coordinate 20,104,946 of CM075351.1, read as the reverse complement.
ATCGTGCTTGAGATGATCGACAGACCATTATCAAGCTTCTTGACCATTGTCTGTTGAGTTTCCATTATCTGGTGTAGCGCCCTGTTTTGAGCTACAGCATTTTCAGACTGCCAGTTTAATGTTGCCTCTGCCGGAGTGATTTGTTTACTTGAACCATCTGGATTCTTAGTTGTTGGATTTTTGATTTTCCATGCATGAGAAGTATTGTCATGCTCAAAGTTCATAGGAGGAAAATCATCATCATATGAAGATGGTTGTAACATATTACACTCATGTGTCCTATTTGAGTAAAGGACGTAGTAGTCAAACTTGCCTGATGGTTCTCCTAAGAGTCCGACTTCTGGATCTCCTTTTTCATAACGTTCTTGGAGCATCTTTTGGGAAGACTTCTTTTTGCTTTTATTAATCCTTCTGGATGAATCATCATCACTATCATCCCATTGATCTTCAAGACAGGCTTTACAGTTGCATACTCCCCAGAAGATATGGCCATCTTCATCCTTAAATTCATAACTGGGCTCTCCTTTAGCATTAAAAGAATGAATGGGAATATGTAACGGTGTTTCCTCAATCATGTTGATTTCTGAAGAGAAGATTTGAGCATTTGAGGAAGAGGTTAAGTCATCCCTTTTGAAAACAATTTCTACTGCTCCGTCTTTCTTTTTGAAGAAAGATGACCTTACCGAATGTATGGGCTGATTCTCCTTTTGAATTTTTTCGTAATGTGTCACCCATGATTCTGGAAGAAGCTTTACGAGCTCATCTTTTGGAATTTGCTTAGGCACATGGATACATGATGAACTTGATTGTGCATCTATTTCCAGAAATAGAGCTTCATCGGTTTCTCTAGGAAGGCTGAGATCAAATGAGTGATTCTGAACCCTGTAGGCCATTTGATAATGGAGAGTGGCTATATAAGTTCCTGCCACCTGGGGTGCTCCAACGATCTGCAGCTGAACCTTGAGATTGTCATAGATATGAGGATCATCGAGCCTCATATTGAAGTTTGGAAACAGTGTTATAAACACTGTACCAGCATTAAGAGTAGTCTGAACAGTAGCGATACATGCATGAGCATATTGTTCAAACCGAGTATCTAGAAGTGCCATCCTTGCTACTACAGGTAAGCCTTTTCTTCCATGAAGTGTTAAAGCCAGTCTGACAGCTCCAAAGTGCAGGTGAGTATAACCATGAGTATACCACTGAGCTGGCAACTTTCTTTTAATCCCCCTTGTCTTTTTTTATGATTTTGTGTTTTTGTTAATTCATTTCTTGGATTTGTGTGTACATCTGTATCTATGTGTGTGTTGGTTGTACATGTATTAGTGATTTGTTGTTGGTTGTGTGTATTTATTTATTTACTCCCACCGTTTCAAATTAGTATTCCACTTTCAAAAAATTACGCATATTAAGAAACTCAAATATTAATGATCCAATTCCATAGTTACCCATATTTATTGCATTGGTTAGATAAATAAGTACATAAAGTCAATCTTTGAAATTAAAACTCAAGGATAATATGAGATGTTTAAGTAAAAAATTGTATGGAAAAAAGGAATGAGACAACTATTTTGAAACAAAATTTTCTTGAAAGTGGACTACTAATTTGAAACGGAGGGAGTATTTCATTGATGTTGAATTTATTTATGCTGTGGGGTTCTGGGGTTTTCCGATGAATTGATTTTGTATTTGTTTAGTCTATTACTGATATTAATAAATGATGATGATGTTTAGTCTTGTGTGCCTTAATTGGGTCCAAAAAGTCAAGGGTTGGCTTGTTTTTTTTTCTCGAGATTTATTTATTTTGTTGGTGTTTGAATGTTGAAGTGAAGGAATGTAGAGATGTCATGCTTATATATTTTCTTAGACAATGACATTTTAATTTTCACCTATCTTGTTATCTACTAATGAAACTTTCTCTCAGGTATCAACTGGATCTCTTTCGGAAAGCTTTGAGAGAAAACATTATAGCCTATTTAGGAACAGGCGATGCCAAGACTCACATTGCTGTTCTATTAATCCATGAAATGCCGCACTTAATAAGGAATCCCCAGAAAGACGTATTTGTCTTTCTAGCTCCTACAGTTGCTCTTGTTGAGCAGGTGACCCATTCTTCTTTTAGTTATCTTTTATTTTACATCTTTTTATTTGTTTATCAACCAAAGACTGATCCAGATACCAGTATACTGTGTATTTGATTTGAAATTCCTTCTCTTTAAACGTGACCTTGTACTTTTACAGAGCTTATCGCACTGCCATATCAGGATTGAATGGATTGCGCTCCAAATATTTGATGAATGCCATCATGCACACGCTAGAAGCAATCATCCTTATGCTGAAATCATGAAGGTAAAAAAAGTTTTATCTATTTATATTATTGCTTCGGCATCTCACACATTTGATGTATCCTAGCAGAATTGTACCAGAGCTAATGGCAACTAACAAGCCATCTTATATGGTGCAAGAAGCTCCTCCTTCTGTCGATCATGTCCGTTACTTTCAAGAGCTTCACGACAAGGAAATGGAAAAATGGCGTGCAATAAGATCTGCTTTGCCTGGAGTCAATCATGTTCCTCCCCAGACACAAGTACAACTCAAGAATTCTTTGGTGCTTGTTCTGCATCAAAAACAGCTCCAAGTATTGGAGCTAGTGGATCTGATAATTCAACTATTGCCAATTCCACTAGCTTCAATACTCGGAGCTGTTTTGGATGCAGAAGAAGCACCAAAGAATTCTTAAGTTGTACTCTTGTCTGGGGGAGGAACATGATTGACTCCAGGCGGAACAGATCTCATTGCACGCCATTTTTCCATTTCCTTGTCGTAAAGCTCTTGAAAGTAACAGACATGATCGACAGAAGAAGGTGCTTCCTGCACCACATAAGATGGTTTGTTAGTTGCCATTAGCTCTGGTACAATTCTGCTAGGATACATCAAATGTGTGAGATGCCGAAGAAATAATATCAAGAGATAAAACTTTTTTTACCTTCATGATTTCAGCATAAGGATGATTGCTTACAACCTGTGCATGATTGCATTCATCAAATATTAGAAGCGCAATCCATTCAATCCTGATTTAACACTGCGATAAGCTCTGTACAATTAATCAGAGCACATAACATAAGGCAAGAGGATAAGGACTATCACGCATGATGCTGATGTGGACCCTCCTAACACCTGACCGCTTTTTACGTAAGCCCAGATTATGCACATAACATATGTTATTTGTACGATATTATACGGACCAGATTGCGACTCGCATCCTAAAACCCTAAAACCCCACCTATAAATACATAATAAGCGCACTAGCCTAAAACCCTCGTGTTACAATATTTTCTTGCAGCCGCTGTCTACATTTCTTTCTCTCGTCTTCTTAAAGCTTCAAGTCAAACCCTCTCTTCCCTTTAATCAGTAAAATGGCCTTCAATGGTGTTCTTGCAAACGATTAACAAAGATCCCACAATTATTGCAAGACAGTAAGTCTTTCTTTTAATCCCCCTTGTCTTTTTGTATGTTTTTATGTTTTTGTTAATTCATTTATTGGATTTGTGTGTACATCTATATCTATGTGTGTGTGTTGGTTGTACAAGTATTAGTGATTTGTTGTTGGTTGTGTGTATTTATTTATTTATTTATTTATTTATTTATTTCGTTGATGTTGAATTTATTTGTGCTGTGGGGTTTTCTGATGAATTGATTTTGTATTTGTTTAGTCTCTTACTGATATTAATAAATGATGATGATGTTTAGTCTTGTGTGCCTTTATTGGGGTTTAAAAAGTCAAGGGCTGGCTTGCTTTTTTTTTTTCTAGAGATTTATTTATTTTGTTGGTGTTTGAATGTTGAAGTGAAGGAATGTAGAGATGTCATGCTTATATATTTTCTTAGACAATGACATTTTAATTTTCACCTGTCGTGTTATCTACTAATGAAACTTTCTCTCAGGTATCAGTTAGATCTTTGTCGGAAAGTTTTGAGAGAAATCATTGTAGCCTATTTAGGAACAGGCGCTGCCAAGACTCACATTGCTGTTTTACTAATCCATGAAATGCGGCACTAAGAAAGGAATCCCCAGAAAGACGTATGTGCCTTTCTAGCTCCTATAGTTGCTCTGATCTCGTTGAGCAGGTGACCCATATTTCTTCTTTTAGTTATCTTTTATTTTACAACTTTTTATTTCTTTATCAACCGAAGACTGATCCAGATACTAGTATATTGTGTATTTGATTTGAAATTCCTTCTGTTTAAACGTGACCTTTTGTGGTGCTTCAATTATTAATTATTTCATGTCTTGACATGTGTTTGTATATATGTAAACAAGCCAAAGTCATTAAGGACTCAGTTGACGTTAAAGTTGGGATCTACTCTGGGATGTCTTTGCACTTCAAGGGCCATGCCTATTGGGAGAAAGAGTTAGAACAACATGAGGTTTGCCTCATTTCTATGTTACCAAAATTTATTGTCCCATTCATCATTAGAAAGATCCATTGGAAGTACTTTATAACAGAATGTTTGGGGGCTTATAAAAACGAAAATGTGGTTGCTAATGTTGTCAAAATGTGATTTTGGCCAGCGAAGGTATACAATAAAATGCTTAACCTATGATTATGCATGTGCAGGTCCTTGTCATGACACCAACCATACTTTAACAGAGCTTATCGTACTGCTATATCAGGACTGAACGGATTGCACTCCAAATATTTGATGAATGCCATCATGCACAGGCTAGAAGCAATCATCCTTATGCTGAAATCATGAAGGTAAAAAAAGTTTTGTCTATTAATATTATTGCTTCGGCATCTCACACATTTGATGTATCCTAGCAGAACTGTACCAGAGCTAATGGCAACTAACAAGCCATCTTATGTGGTGCAAGAAGCTCCTCCTTCTGTCGATCATGTCCATTACTTTCAAGAGCTTCACGATAAGGAAATGGAAAAATGGCGTGCAATAACATCTGCTTTGCCTGGAGCCAATCATGTTCCTCCCCCAGACATAAGTACAACTCAAGAATTCTTTGGTGCTTCTTCTGCATCAAAAACAGCTCCGAGTATTGGAGCTAGTGGATCTGACAATTCAACTATTTCCAATTCCACTAGCTCCAATACTCGGAGCTGTTTTGGATGTAGAAGAAGCGCCAAAGAATTCTTGAGTTGTACTCTTGTTTGGGGGAGGAACATGATTGACTCCAGCCGGCGGAGCAGATCTCATTGCACGCCATTTTTCCATTTCCTTGTCGTAAAGCTCTTGAAAGTAACAGACATGATCGACAGAAGGAGGAGCTTCCTGCACCACATAAGATGGCTTGTTAGTTGCCATTAGCTCTGGTACAATTCTGCTAGGATACATCAAATGTGTGAGATGCCGAAGCAATAATATCAAGAGATAAAACTTTTTTTGCCTTCATGATTTCAGCATAAGGATGATTGCTTCTAGCCTGTGCATGATGGCATTCATCAAATATTAGAATTGCATGCAATCCATTCAATCCATTCAATCCTGATATAGCACTGCGATAAGCTCTGATATAGCATTGTCGAGCATTGTAGTAGCAGAAAAGTGGTACTTACACAATTACAACTTTATTTAGAAATTGAAATGCTTTTTGATAAATTCACAATATGATTAATTGATGTATGGGTTATAGTTTGACTTTACTCATCCCAAAAGAAGTATGTGACTTTACTCATCCCAAAAGAAGTATATGCATTAAATTCCTTGTTTTTCGGCAGCTAAATTTGTTGGTGCAACTAAAGTTGCAGAGGAAGGACTTGATATTCAAACCTGCTGCCTTGTAGTAAGGTTTGATCTTCCTGAAACTGTTGCTAGTTTCATTCAATCACGGGGACGTGCACACATGCCGCAGTCGGAATATGCGTTTCTGGTCGACAGGTACTTCTTCAACCATATGTTTATTAATACTCCTTAATTCATTTGTGCACACCCAAATAATAATAACAATAATAATGATAATAATAATAATAATTGTGTTGTACGGTATGTCATAGTGGCAATGAGAAAGAGGTAAAACTGATAAACAGTTTTAACAAAGCTGAGGAAAGAATAAACCAAGATATCAAATTCAGGACATCTACCGGCACGGTTTCTAATTTGGAAGAAAAAACGTACAGAGTAGAAGTGACGGGTGCCACAAAAAGTTCTACAAGTAGCATTTCATTGCTTTACCACTACTGCTGACAACTTCCAAACCATGAGTGCGGTTTTATATTTTTTTGATTGGTTTTTTATTTCGCTGTCATGACATATACATGTAGGAGAACTGGACATTGTGCAGCTGGCAACTGTTGGTTATTATTTTTTAATTCAGGCGGATTCTTTGAGCCCAAAGGCAGAGATCTCGTACTTAAATGAGGAAGCTAGATGGAACTGTCTGCCAAAAAATTCTTCCCTCCAATGCTCCAATACATCAAGTTTTAGGTGCACCTCAATCTTCTAAGAATGCAGCAAAGAGAGTAAACAATTACATCAGTTGGGTGCCCCAACCAACTATCTCTTGCGTGAACATGATGATGAAAATGAGGACCTGCAGGAATCATCATCAGATTCTGAATGCTCTGATGGTCAGCGCAACTGAACGCTCTATTGTTCAGTGCTGGATTATTTTTATTCTTATACTGCAGCCTGAGTATTTAAATTATTTTTTATTTGCAGACGAGGATATAGGAAGAGAACTCCATCAAATGCTTGTTCCCGCTGTCCTCAGAGAGCCATGGAGTAAGGCAGAGAATCCTGTCAACCTCAGCTCTTACTTTGTGAAGTTTAGACCGCATCCAGCAGATAGAGATTATAGACCATTTGGCCTGTTTGTGAAAGTAACATGTGCTTTGCACCGGCTATAAACTAATTAATATTAATTATATATAGTAACAGTTAATATTTTTTTTTGAAACTAGTAACAGTTAATATTAATTGATATTTGGGTGATGGTGTAGCTCATTTGTTAAATGAGGACTATGCCTTATCGGTTCGATTCTCTCCTATCTTGTTCTAAAATAATAAAATCACTGTGGCAAAAAAAATATTAATTGATATTTTGCATTTTACAATTACTAGATGATAACCCGTGTTTCGAGAGAATATATTTTAATTGATCATTAATATATTATTTTGCTTGATAATAAAATTTTATATTATTTTGTTTTATAATATTAAAAATATTACTAAAACTTTTGGCTTATTTTTGCTATAGTTACATTATGTTTTCTATATATAGTTAATAACTAAAAATTTTCAAGTACTCTATTCAATGAAAAATTATTAGTGTTATCCAACAAAATTATGAAAATATAATATTTTACTTATTTTTAGCATACTTAAATAATTAAATCAACATTTATTTAATTATATTTGTATCTAAGTAATAAGATAATCAATGAGCGCGATTAAATGGCTGAAGTGGTAAGGAATTGATCAACATTTATTTAATTATATTTGTATATAAGTAATAAGATAATCAAAATGAGCGCGATTAAATGGCTGAAGTGGTAAGGAATTGTCTCTGGTCATTCCAGGTCGTGAGTAGGTCTATTTATTTTTTAAAAAAATACAAAATAATTAATTATATTTATTATCTAAATAAATAATGGATTTTAATAAGATTCATAGTCTCCTCCTTCTTATACTGATTACCAAGAAGTTGAAATCCGATTTGATTAAAAAAAGAAAAACCTTTTCAACCAAAAAATCATCATTTGATTTACTTTAATGAGTAAATTTGATAGAGAATCGGGATCAAGTTTAAATTGGAAAGGCCTCTCTTTATTTTCATAAAATATCTTCTAAAATTGCAATTATTAAATAAAAAAATATTTGTGCAACTCAACATATTATGATTAAAAAAATTGTAATTACAACAAAATGCCAACAATTTTAGAAGATACAAACAAATTTTTTTTAACTACTCAAAATTTTGCTTGCTTTTTTAACATGACTAACTATTGTTGCACATATGGCACTCTAATACAATGTAATCTACTCCCTATTCCATTTCCCTGCGAATCTTCCAAGAAAATGGCGGACTCGTCAATATATAATTACCAACTCATCATTACCAAACCTTCACTTGGCCACTTCCAAAACCTGCTTGATTTCGTCATCACCATCCTCAGGTTCAGCATGGCTATTATGCTAGTTAAAATATTAAATCTCAAATTTCATGTCTCTAACTGAAAATAAAACATAAAACAAATCACATAAAATCTTGTTTTTTTAACTAAAAGTTCCATATCAACTTTAACCTACTTCTTTAGTTCACAAAATTTCTCTTTTAGGGCCACAAATCTCTCCATCATTACAATAAAACTAAATCCACTTTAACAACTAAATCCACTTTAACCTAAAAAATTTGCTTGCACCGCTTTAACATGATTAACTATTGTTGCCCATTTGGCTTTCAATAATTATGATCTCGTCATCACCACCAAAACCTTCACTTAATTGGCCGCTTCCAAAGTCACCTTGATTTCGTCATCACCATCCTCAAGTTCACATTTATCCACCAACTCATCCTCATTACGATTTTTCTCGCAAGGATCTTGGTACTCGATTGGATCCTCCCCCGAATTCGGGTCATCAGCTTCCAAATTCTCGAAATCCCCCTCCTCCCAAGAAGTCCAAACACATTATATACTATATATAAGTAGCGTAAGGAGATTTACGTGGTCGGTGGTCATCTGGTCGTCAGGGTTAAAAAAGTGATTTTGTTAGAAATTAGAAATGGGTCTGAGAACGAGTTTAGAAATCGGTCAGAGAATGAGTTGGACCAGAGTATTGATTTAAAAGATCAGTTAAAACTATCTACCAAATAACTAATTAATGCTATTTTTAATTTAACGAACAATATGCTACCAAATAACTAGTTAATGCAATTTTTAATTTAACAAACAAGCAGATAAAAAATGGAAGCACTAAAATAACAAATGATAAAACAAAAAAATTGAAGTTTGAGAATATTATTGTTAACTAAAATTAATACAAAGATATTTTAGACTAAAGTTTAAAATATAATTAAAAAAAGGGATAGTTTCAAAACTACCCATGTGAACTATTAGATTTTTAAATATATACTACCCATCTTTCTAAAATTCTAAAAATACCGACCTTGTTTTCAAAATTCCAAAAATACTACCTTCCTCAATTGCAACTTTTGCAACCTCATTTGCAACTTCCAGTTTTCAAATTTCTGATTTCATGTTCTGGGGTTCTGATGTCATTTTCGACCTCTTTTTTGGACTCTGATATATATATCAGAGTCCAAAAAAGAGGTCGAAAATGACATCTGACAAATGGAACTTGAAATCAGAAATTTGAAAACTGAAAGTTGCAAATGAGGTTGCAAGGCCCCGCCAAGGGCACTCATAATTGGTGAATTTGGGTTGCAAGGCCCCGCCAGGGGCACTCATAATTTGTGAATTTGGGTTGCAAGGCCCCGCGAGGGGCACTCATAATTGGTGGATTTCTGATTTGCAACTTTCAGTTTTCAGTTGCAACTTTTGCAACCTCAGTTGCAACTTTTGCAACCTCAGTTGTAACTTTTGCAACCTCAGTTGCAACTCCTCAGTTGCAACTTTTGCAACCTCAGTTGCAACTTTTGCAACCTCAGTTTTCAGTTGCAACTCCTCAGTTGCAACTTTTGCAACCTCAGTTGCAACTGCGGTTTGCAACCTGAATTGCAATTTTTGCAACCTCAGTTGCAACTGCGGTTTACAACCTCAGTTGCAACTTTTGCAACCTCAGTTGCAACTTTTGCAACCTCAGTTGCAACTTTTGCAATTGAAAACTGAAAGTTGCAAATCAGAAATCCACCAATTATGAGTGCCCCTGGCGGGGCCTTGCAACCCAAATTCACCAATTATGAGTGCCCCTGGTGGGGCCTTGCAACCCAAATTCACCAATTATGAGTGCCCTTGGCGGGGCCTTGCAACCTCATTTGCAACTTCCAGTTTTCAAATTTCTGATTTCAAGTTCCATTTGTCAGATGTCATTTTCGACCTCTTTTTTGGACATATATATATATATATCAGAGTCCAAAAAAGAGGTCGAAAATGACATCTGAACCCCAGAACATGAAATCAGAAATTTGAAAACTGGAAGTTGCAAATGAGGTTGCAAAAGTTGCAATTGAGGAAGGTAGTATTTTTGGAATTTTGAAAACATAAAAGTATAATGAGGTTGTATTTTTGAAAAAATGATTTTATAGAAGTGAAAAGATAGTTGGGTGGTAGTAAAATTGGAAATAATTATTAAAATCTTATTTATTTATGTAAATACCCCTTAAAAAAACCTTACCTCATAAAAAAGTTTCAAGAAAACCTAAATTTTTAAAAAAATTAAGTCATAAAAAAATTTTACTTTTAGATTTTACAAAAAACGTGTTTAAAATTTATACTAAGAAAAGTCAACACAAATCAATAAATAAAAATTTTATTATTTTGCAAAGATTCTATATTCGGTACCAATGTTGTAATAAATTAAAAAATAATCCGAAAATCCAAAATAAAATAATTTATAGAGAATCTAAATGTTATAATCACAAAATATCCAATAATAATTTAAAAGTACTAAATTTCATCAACAATAAAATTTAAAGTAAATTAATAAAGACTAAAACTAATAAAATATTCATCATCAAATTAATTAATTATTATTATAAGTTAACATATTTTTCGTTCTAACTTTAGCATATATATATAAGTACAAAATACATGCATATTATTAATTTATTATCATTAAATGTAAAAAATAATTCAAAATGTTATAAAAAATACTAAAATAAGGCAAGAGGCCAAGGACAAGCACGGATGATGCTGATGTGGACACTCCTAACAACTGACCGCTTCTTACCTATGACCGCTTCTTACCTAAGCCCAGACTATGCACATAACTTATGTTTTATCTGTACGATATACGGCCCAGATTGGGACTCGCGTGCTAAAACCCCACCTATAAATACATAATAAGCGCACTTCCCCAAAACCCTCGTGTTATACTATTTTCTTGCAGCCGCTGTCTACATTTCTTTCTCTCTTGTCTTCTCAAAGCTTCAAGTCAAACCCTCTCTTCCGTTTAATCAGCAAAATGGCCTTCAATGGTGTTCTTGCAAATGATTAACAAATATCCCACAATTATTGCAAGACAGTAAGTCTTTCTTTTAATCCCCCTTGTCTTTTTTTATGATTTTGTGTTTTTGTTAATTCATTTCTTGGATTTGTGTGTACATTTGTATCTATGTGTGTGTTGGTTGTACATGTATTAGTGATTTGTTGTTGGTTGTGTGTATTCATTTATTTACTCCCTCCATTTCAAATTAGTATTTCACTTTCAAAAAATTACGCATATTAAGAAACTCAAATATTAATGATCTAATTTCATAGTTACCCATATTTATTGCATTGGTTAGATAAATAAGTACATAAAGTCAATCTTGAAAATTAAAACTCAAGGATAATATGGGAAGTTTAAGTAAAAAATTGTATTGAAAATAGGAATGAAACAACTATTTTGAAACAAAATTTTCTTGAAAGTGGACTACTAATTTGAAACGGAGGGAGTATTTCAATGATGTTGAATTTATTTGTGCTGTGGGGTTCTGGGGTTTTCCGATGAATTGATTTTGTATTTGTTTAGTCTATTACTGATATTAATAAATAATGATGATGTTTAGTCTTGTGTGCCTTAATTGGGGTTTAAAAAGTCAAGGGTTGGCTTGTTTTTTTTTTTCTAAAGATTTATTTATTTTGTTGGTGTTTGAATGTTGAGGTGAAGGAATATTGTAGAGATGTCATGCTTATATATTTTCTTAGACAATGACATTTTAATTTTCACCTGTCTTGTTATCTACTAATGAAACTTTCTCTCAGGTATCAGCTGGATCTCTGTCGGAAAGCTTTGAGAGAAAACATTGTAGCCTATTTAGGAACAGGCGCTGCCAAGACTCACATTGTTGTTCTACTAATCCATGAAATGCCCCACTTCATAAGGAATCCCCAGAAAGACGTATATGTCTTTCTAGCTCCTACAGTTGCTCTTGTTGAGCAGGTGACCCATTCTTCTTTTAGTTATCTTTTATTTTACATCCTTTTATTTGTTTATCAACCAAATACTGATCCAGATACCAGTATACTGTCTATTTGATTTGAAATTCCTTTTCTTTAAACGCGACCTTGTACTTTTACAGAGCTTATCGTACTGCCATATCAGGATTGAATGGATTGCGCTCCAAATATTTGATGAATGCCATCATGCACACGCTGGAAGCAATCATCCTTATGCTGAAATCATGAAGGTAAAAATTTTTATCTATTGATATTATTGTTTCGGCATCTCACACATTTGATGTATCCTAGCAGATTTGTACCAGAGCTAATGGCAACTAACAAGCCATCTTATACGGTGTACGAAGCTCCTCCTTCTGTCGATCATGTCCGTTACTTTCAAGAGCTTCACGACAAGGAAATGGAAAAATGGCGTGCAATAAGATCTGCTTTGCCTGGAGTCAATCATGTTCCTCCCCCAGACACAAGTACAACTCAAGAATTCTTTGGTGCTTGTTCTGCATCCAAAACAGCTCCAAGTATTGGAGCTAGTGGATCTGATAATTCAACTATTGCCAATTCCACTAGCTTCAATACTCGGAGCTGTTTTGGATGCAGAAGAAGCACCAAAGAATTCTTAAGTTGTACTCTTGTCTGGGGGAGGAACATGATTGACTCCAGGCGGAACAGATCTCATTGCACGCCATTTTTCTATTTCCTTGTCGTAAAGCTCTTGAAAGTAACGGACATGATCGACAGAAGAAGGTGCTTCCTGCACCACATAAGATGGCTAGTTTGTTGCCATTAGCTCAGGTACAATTCTGCTAGGATACATCAAATGTGTGAGATGCCGAAGAAATAATTGTTGAGTATTGAATACGGTAAAAGAATACAGAGGGGGGGGTGAATGGATTCTTGAACTTTTCTTTGATTGAGTCTATGTAGCAGATAAGTGCCTGTGTGTGTAGAAGTGAAGGTGCGGATAAATAAACAACACAAGACACAATATCACTTTAATCTAATGTATTATTAGATAAAGGTTGCTACAATCTGTGAATACAAATGGTAGTATTCTCAGCTTCGTTTTTCTCAGAGAGATATGGCTTACAGTGTATGAAAAACTTGACTCACAAAAATGTTACTAAGTTATGAAGTGAGGCTGTGTCCTTATAGAACATGGATACAGCCTACTTACTGCAAATAAGGTAGCTAAACAAATTACTTTCTAGTCTGTCTATCCTTTTTGAGTAAGTGTCCAAACGGTTACAGATTTGACTTTGCAAAGCCTGTTTAGATCCACTTCTTTAGCTCCTTGTCTCTTCTAAATCTCTCCAAGCTTCCTTGTAGGCTTTCCAGAGCACGTTACAGATTGTGGTCCATAAAGTGCATTGGCTTGTTGCAGGTTTCTGACTTGTACAATTTCTTCAGTATTTTGTCTCCAAGAATGTATTCGAGAAGTGACTAAGTAAGTGATTCGAGAACTAGAATTGACTTGATCGATAACTCTGAGTTCTCGAATACTGTTATAATGACATATCGAACCACTTCTCGAATAGCTCTTTTCCATCAGGATTCCTTGAGTTGTCGAATAGAACATTTGACTTATCGAATCCTCGAGTTGTCGAATAGCTTTCTGAGTCCTTGAGATATCGAATGGAACTTTGACTTGTTGACTCTTTGAGAACTCGAATACCATCTTGACTTGTTGACTTCTTGAGTTCTCGAATAGAGTAGTAGACATATCGAATCCCTGAGATATCGAATGAGATATCGAAAAGTGTATTCAGAGATATCGAATAGTGTCTTGAGATATCGAATTCCTGACTTCTCGAATGCTGGACTTCTCGAATAGACAAATATACTTCTCGAATTGGTACTTAGGCAAATTCTTCATTTCTTCAAATCCCAACTGTGATTATTTGACAGTCTTTAACTCCTTGCTTGAGGCATGAACCTTGGAACTTCTTTCAAGCATTATTCTAGACTCTATTTGTACAATTACACAACTAGGATTTGATGCCTACTACAAGTACAATATAAACAGAAACTCTACAACTAGAGGTTCCCTCAGTTAAGAGGTCATGTAAGTAATGCAAAGCATTACAAACAATTAGGCTTGTTATTAGATGTGTACAGGCATGCCTCTGTAACTAACAATCTCCCCCAAATTGTGAGTGAGACCCTTAGTCACAATTTCATGTCTGATAACAAGCCTAACATACATAAAGATAAAACTTTAAAAGTACAGGTATGTATTTTGATTGAACACATAAATGAAATTACAAGATAAATACTCTTACAGTATGATGAGGTACTAGCCATTTTCTTTTGATTGCATCTCCATTGCTTTGGCTTGTAGATCATCATATGCTTTCTGTTTCCTTTCTTTCTCCTTTCTTGCAATCTCATCTATTGCTCTCATGATTTCTGTCATAGCATCCAATTCTTCAATCATAATAGAGTTTTTGAAATCTTCAAGCACTGGCTTCAGAATGTTGGCAGGATAGTGACTGAGTAGGTCCATTCTTATATTGACATTGTCTCCATTTCTTCTCCTATACTTCACCACATAGGGATCAAACTGAACTCTACACAATCCCTTTGCCCTTAGCTTTTCTGCTTCAATCTCCAGTCTATCAATTTCTTTCTCCCTTTCTAACCATTTCTCATAGCAGCCCTTTCTTATCTTCTCAGCATAATCTTTCTTCATTTTCACAAAGTCAATCAATTCCAGCTTCCATACTTTCTCCACCTTGTCTTTAGAATTCAGCAATGCAATGATTCTTTCTATCTCATACAATTTACCCCAATGTTGACAACCCCCTTGTTTGAATTTCATTTCTTTCCCATCAGTGTACTTGATTTCAAGGTGGTCATCCACAATTGCAGCATAGCATATCTTTTGAGCTCTTAGAAATTGCAGTTGCTCTTCATCAAAGTCTTCATCAAGTGGCTGGAGTTTCAATCCTGGAATGATTGTTAGGGCTCTAGATTTGGATAGCTTCACTCTTCTTGCAACATGTTTAAATTTCATCCTCTTGACATGATTGCTTGGCAGAAATCTTTGACCTTTGTTGGTAGACCATAGTAGTATTCCACTAGCAGATTGCTTTCTGAAACATACACATGATTTCTTGACTTGAATCTTCTTCTCTTCTTGAGGTGGTAAGACAGTTGCAGAAGCCACAGATGTAGATTTTGCTAGGTCACTACTAACAGTATTCACCCTAGACTTAGAGTCTTGTGTTGTGGTGAGGTTACTGCTAGCAGTGCCTAAGGCTTGCTGTCTCCCACTCTTTCTCTCATATGTTTTACCTTGGTCATCATCATCCTTTTTATCCTTGTCTCCCTTTTTCTTCTTGTCTTCATCACCCTTATCTCTCCTGTGATGTCTTCTCCTCCCATCACCTTTGTCTTCAGAATCATCATCCTTATTTCTCCTAGGTTGAGCCATCTCTGGAATTTCACCAGTTGCAATATAGGTTCTGAGGATGTGCAGTGCCTCAGTTTCTTCAGCATTTCTGGCTCCAACCTTCTTCTGTAATTGATCAATGATAGCAATGATCAGTCTGTGATTTCTAGTGGTGAGATCATGGGGAATGACCAATTGCTTGATATCTTCAATTCTGGTGCCAGACTGATAAATGATTGTCCATGGCTTCTTGATCACTTCTGGTAGCCTTGAAGGTTGACCATTCCTCAAATCATCAAACAGACTTTTTCTATTCTCATTCCTCTTCTCAATGAGCTCAAGTATGGCATCTATCTCTGAGTGTTTTAAGTCTTGTAGAGTCTGGTATGTTAGATGCCATATCTTTAATTTGGAAACCATCACTATCTCCTTGACCCATAGATTGTTCACTTTCTTGGGTATGACAGTGATGTAGTCAATCTGCTTCTTCACCTCCCTCAGATAAAACTGAGTGTCACCAACCTGTTCCCTTATGGCTTTCAGAAACTCCAAGAAGGCTTTATCATGATAAATATCTGAGTTGGCAACTTCTTGCAGCTTGGCCTCAGTAACAACTTTGACTTCTACAGGCTTGGCACTCTCAGATATAGAGGTTGGAGGTTTGTCAGATGGCATACTCCCTGCAACCACTGTGGTAGTTATGGATTGCTTTTGTCCTCCAGGAGTAGTGATGTGCACAGTTGGTAGAGTGACAACTGGCAAGGTAGATGGAGGCTCATCCACTTTGGATTTTCCTTTGCCAAGCACATTTGCTAGAGACTTTGAAGCCCTTTGTTGACCACCCTCTTTTATTATTATGCCTTTCTCCCCCTTTGTATTTGAGTTCCTTGCCTTCTTCTCCCCCTTAGGCTTGTTATCAGGCACAGAGGCTGTAGAAATGTCCTTTGGGATTGAAGATTCATCAGGTAGAGGGAGACCCATATGCTTCATCATTGCAGCTAACATGGATTGTTGATGCAGAAGGACATCAGCTGTGGTGGATGCTTGAGTGTCCAACTGATCATTTAGCAGTGCAACCTTTTCTGTAAGATGAGCATTGGACTTGGTAAGAGTAGCTACCTCCTGTTCAAGAGTGTTCACCTTAGTGAATAACTCATTGGCCTTGAAACCAGATAAAGATTGATCCTGCAGCCTCTTCACTTCATATTTAGACAGTTCATGCACAGGGACATCAGTCACTAGCCTATCTCCATAAAGATTCTTGAACATTGTCCTCAGCATGGCATTGGCATCTGTAGTCTGGTCAGATAGATTTTGAAATTGATGCCCCAGACCTGTGACAGTATCCTTTAGCAGAGCTAGCCCATTATCCATCTGGGTGCAGGTAGAGTTGCAGTGTTTGATGTCCTTGAACACACTATCTAGCTGAGGGAATTTAGCATCAAAGGCCCTCTTGACTTCTGCTACTGAAGTGGCTGTCTTGTCACACACCCTGTTGACTTCAGTTTTGACTCCCTTGCCAAGATAGTGTGCAGCCTTGAGGAAACCCTTGTAGGAATCATTTACAGCTTCATACACTTCACCAGGTGACAGGGATTTTGCATTGGAGCCCAGTGAAGTGATGTATTCCTCCCTGAGATACTGAAGTGCTTCATCGAGAGTAATATCATATTTTCCTTGCAACCAGGCATCTATGTTGCCATCTCTCTCAGCATCATCAATGATCTTTGACTTCTGCACTTCCACATCATCCCTATGGCATAACAGAATAGCCTCATAGTCTGGATTAGGCATGTCTGCAGTGAGAAGGTTCTGAGCAATCTTTGTGAACTCAGGAATCTGATCCACAATTAAGCTTTGAAGTGCTTCAACCGTCAATTGTTGTGGAACAGACCCTGATCCTGAAGAACTGTCATGTTGCACAGGCTTCAGCCATTTCGACATGAAGTCAGAGCTAGAGCTAGGCAAGCTAGACTCCTCAGTTACAGATGCAACTTCTGTAACCGGATGGATTGACTCTACTACTGGTGTCACCACAGAGGTGGGATGAATTACACCAGCAGTTGACACAGGCACAGAGTCTCTAGTAAAAACTAGTGGAACCTCTGTGTTTGTGATGGTGTCATTAGGAGATGCCTCAGCATGCATTCCCTCACCATCTAAATGTGGGTTCTGAGTGGTGATCAAAGTGTCATGCACTAAGTCACTTGAAATTATTGGCTCATTAAGAGAAAAGAATTCTTGATGATCAATACCTTGCATCTCAGTTGCCTGAGTTGCAGGTTCCAAAGAAATTTCAGAGTTAGATTCTGGAAGAGAAGTGTGTTTAAGAGTAGATTTTGGCAACTCCCCCTGAGAGATAGAGGGAGTTTCAAATGTGATGTGCTCTCCACTCAGTGTTGTGCCAGCCTTATCACTCCCATGTGCTGACTCTATACAAGAAGGTGCATTGGGGAGGATGCTTGATTCTATAGGTGCACCCTGTTGAGAGGATACACCTAGTGAGCTGTGTGCCCCTGATTTTACAACTTCAGCCATTTATGTGACTGAAGAGGTGGTCTTAATTTTCTTCTTCTTTGTCCTGTGTAAGGGTAACTCAGGTTCCTCACTTCCTAGACCTAATTCAACAGCTAATGCTGCTTCAGACAAGATATTCAATGGTGCAGACATTACTTCCTTTCTCTTCTTTTTACTAACATCACCCTTTTGAGAGGATGATGCAGTTGGCTCAGTATGTGGTAGAGTGTTTGTGTAACACCCCAGTCCCACATCGAGGAGATTTGGGACTTTAGTTCAGTTTATAAGGCAAAGCACTACTACTAATTGCACCAACAAATCATGATCTTTTGGGGGCCTGTGGTGGGCTTGTGGATTACCCAAGTTGGTGGCATTTGGGCCAGTTTGCTTTGGCTTATTTCGGATTCGTAATCGGGACTCGACCCGGTTTTCGAAAAAGGCTCGGGATTTGACCCGGGTTGTCACATATGGTATCAGAGACGACTCTCGAAAGCTTGATTCGTCGAGTTGCCGGAGGTGGGGACACGAAGGCTGGTGGTATTATCCCACAATGGACAGAGGTCTGGAGGTGGGGACAAGAAGCCAGCCGGTATTATCCCACAATGGCTAGGGAGGAACGATCTTGGACCTATGGGATATCCGTTCAGGCCTGACGAGGACGTCAGGAGTTTAAGTGGGGGAGTTTGTAACACCCCAGTCCCACATCGAGGAGATTTGGGACTTTAGTTCAGTTTATAAGGCAAAGCACTACTACTAATTGCACCAACAAATCATGATCTTTTGGGGGCCTGTGGTGGGCTTGTGGATTACCCAAGTTGGTGGCATTTGGGCCAGTTTGCTTTGGCTTATTTCGGATTCGTAATCGGGACTCGACCCGATTTTCGAAAAAGGCTCGGGATTTGACCCGGGTTGTCACAGTTTGGTTGAGAGGGTTGGTTAGCAGGCCCTGGGTTAGCATTTTGTTCTACTTGCTTGGGCTGTGCTAACTTAGATTTTGCATCAAATGTTGGCATGTTGTGGGGATAAGTCCTAAACAAACTCTCCATATGGGGAGTTATGTTCAGTCTTACATCCACATCATTCCTAGTCTCCAAATTACCAAAAATGAGTTTGGTCATGGACTTAGGATAGCCTATTTTATTTTTATCAATCCCAGGCAATTCAATCAATGAAGCATTTTTATAATTAAGTACAGATTGAATAAAGCGAGGGAAGAAAATATCAGTACCTCTCTTGGTTGTGTTCTTACCAAGTCTCCCATATAATTCTTGGAGTATGATTTGGCCAACATCAATCTTCTTCCCATAGGCCAAAGCATATCCAATTTGCTGCACAAGTGCACTGATTTGATCAAAGCTTGATTTCCTGGCAGTGAAGACTTGGAGAAGAGTTGCAAACACATAACTCCACTCCTTTCTCAGATTCTTTCGTTTAGCTTTCCAAGGTTAATCCCATCTGAGTAGTTTATGAACTCAAAGAATTCCTCCAACTCTGCATTAGTGGCCATTCTGTCAAATGACTCTTGTTGTAGGCCTAGTGCTTGGTTCATGTCTGCAGTAGTGATAGTGATTTCCTTATCTTGAACCTTGCAGTAGATGACATATGAAGTAATTGCGTTTTCCATGGCTACAACCTCCACAATAGCAGTACTCCAGAATTGTTCCAGAATATCTAGATATAGAGTTGGGTTGGCAGAGAGTGCATCCTTGATATACGACTCAGCCATCCATTTCACAAAGCACTTGAAATTGGCATTGGGTGCTTCAACATCACTAGTGAGAGCGATGAAGTTGGTGTTAAACTTTACTGTTGCCATTTGTGTAGAAGAGAGGAAAGAAATTGAAGGTTGAAGAAGAAATTTGGCTTTTCGTAGCTAGGGTTTCAGGGGTTTAGAGAGTGTAGATGCTTGAGAAATCGAATGAAATGAATCGAATAGATGCGAAATTGTATAAGTATGAAGTACTTGAATTGTCGATTAGCAGAGGGTTTTGTATCGACAAGTCAGGCATTCGAGAAGTAGGAAACAACTATTCGAGAAGTCAAGAATGGCTTAATCGATAACTCAAGCAGGTAGAAACTCACAGCTGGCAGTTATCTAACTCAGAAATAATTCTAAATTAAATAATATGTGTTTTTATGAGTGAATTAAACTTTTAGACAAAAGTCCAAAATCGGTTAAAATTCAGCGAGAATTCAGCCTTTTCAAATGATTCGAGAACTCAGATATAGTGTTCGAGAACTCAGTCATTCGAGAACTCAGTTACTATATTCGAGAAGTCAAGAATTCCTCTATTCGATATCTCAGAAAGACTCTATTCGAGAACTCAAGAGTACTCTAATGAGACTTATTAGAGATGTTGTTATGCTAAACTCACGCAAGCGCACGTAGTCACAAGTAATACAATTAAAGTTCGTTCCACAGAGATCTTGGTTAAGTTTTACTCAGAAAATATGTCTATGCAATAATGTATGGTTTTAATTCACTGCTAAGAAAATAACAAATAGGGTTTGATTAACTAAATTAAACTAAGATGCAAATTATAAAACTAAGAATTAAACAATTAACTAGACTTAAATTCGGATTACTTATATGAGAATAAACATGGAATCCTAGTTTCATTATCTACTTCACTTAGAGTTGCAGCCTTCGATTAAAACATGCGATGGTTTTGATATCTGATCGAACAACACGAAAAGAGTAAAAGTTACCTCTCGGTATACTAGTACCAATCTAAGCATACATCCACAAAAGATAGAAGATGAATAGTCACCTATTATGTTTAGACCCTATATCTCTATAGAATTTGAAAACATAAAGGTTGAAGCACAAGTTATTCACTTAGATCACATAGGGTAGCATAATATCTCTATTCATGCCACAAATCATGATGATTACATCAACCTATCCTATGCTAGCATGGCAAGTTCTAAATCTCAAGATCCACTCTCGTTTAGCAAGAGATTAACAAATTAGATGTTCGCGACGCACCTAAATTCAATAAGCATAACCATACAAGGATATCAATAATTCACCACACATAAATCTCTAAGGCATGCAAACTACTAAGCTACATAGATAAATCCACTAGGACCCCACAATAACGATTAGTTCATAATCGAACCTTTCGTCACCATGGGATTTGATGAAAGCATGGTAGTAAACAAGATAAAGAAGATGATGAATAAATCAATAATAAAATAAGGTTTAGCGAACAAATCCGGAAAAGTAATGAGCATCCACAAGATACGCCTAACAAAGGAATACAAGAAAACTATGTCTAGATCTTCTTGTTGTCACGATCCTCGCCTTGGCTTCTCTCCCTTCTTGCTCTGAACGAATTATGTGTGTAGGATGTGTAGATGATGATTTTTCTGTGCCCCAAGGTGTGTATTTATAGCCCCCAAGTGCCTCCTTGACCAAGCGATTACCGTATTTGAAATAGGATAGAATTCCGGTAATTTTCCATCTTTAATTGAAATAGAATTGCAATTCCCATGTTTAAGTTGAATTCCAGAAGCTTCAAATCGTCCTCAACAATTGCTATCTTAATTAGGAGAAGAAACGGCAAATTTTCCTAATTTAAAGCTGATTCCAGAAAGTTACTGTCGAGCCCCGCGCGGCCGCGCGCGCATACAGTGTCCTTCAGCGCGCCCGCGCGCACAAATCCTGCCAGGTTTCACCCAGCGCGCCCGCGCTCAATGCTAGCTTCCCTCCGCGCGCCCGCGCCCAGAGAATGCTGACAGACTGCATTTTGCTCTTTTAAGTGGATTTCTTCTCTGCTTCCAATTGCAACTCCAAGCACTTGATCTTCTCGACATTAAAAACACCATATCACCACTAAATGTGATAACTACACCTGGAAATAAACCCTGCACAAATCTCACAAAAACATATTAAAACACACACATACTTGAGATACAAGACACCAATTTAAGCCGAAATAGAATGATCCAAGTGGATATAAATCCACTTATCACACCCCCAAACTTAAACCGATGCTTGTCCTCAAGCATAAACAAACAAAAATATGTACAACTAGCTAGTACCACTTCCGTAGGTGATCACGGTTGCATTTGGCATATGCAACAAGCCCTTTAAACCCCTAGGCAGCCCTAGTGGACGAGTAAGGTCTCGTGAGGGCCTATAGCGAATGTACCCACAAAATCCATTTAACCTAATGCAATGCAATGCATGAATGCAACTAATATGAAAAATGCAAGATCCCCTTCAAACTCACCAAAACCAACTAACAAGCAAATATCTCAACGAATGCAACAAATCCAAGCAGAGCTCGACTAAGTCCCCGTATACTAACAGTACATGACAGAAACGTGCGTGTGTGCAATGCTCATCAGAAATACCCCCAGAAATAGGTCAAAAATCATACATGTTTTCCGTCAAGACAATCACAGGTTTATAACTAGAATAGACTGTAGACACTCCATAACCTAGGAACACCTCCACCCTTATCCAAGGTAGACAGAAACTCATGCTTTATTACTATGCTACGACACTACATATATAATACGCATGCTTATTTAACCGTGCAATGAATGAGACCCCAAAAGGCTTATACAATAATACCCATGTAGCGAGTGTTAGGTCAGCAGGATCCCAGACTATAAAGCCTTAGGTCACTAGGACTAAGTCCCCTCAGACTTAATTACTCGAGTATTAAAGAGCTCACTCTGGTTAATTTTGCATTAAACAAACAAAACTTGACTCTTTTTTTTTTCTTTTTCTTTTTTTTTTTTCTTTTTTTTTTTTCTGATTTTTTTTTTTTTTTTTTTTTTTCGCAATCTGGAATGAGCCTTTCTCATTTCCAACCCTAGACTACTCATATAAATATGAGCTGGCTACTAGCCAATTGACGCCTAGCCTTTATTGACAAATATTAACAACTAGCATGAAATTCCTGTTTTCCCCCAAACTTAGACTTTAATGTTCCTACGCTATAAAGGGAATAACGAAAATTCTAAGAATAAACAAGTGATTAAATCTCAAAACATCCAACATGCATGACTCCAACCTACCCCCAAAAGTACCCCAATGAGACTGTGTAAAAATTTTGTTCCTGAACATGCAAGTCAATTACCTAGGAACTATAAATCAGCCCTCTACTCATTATCATCACACTCAAATCAACATCTACCTATCAATCAGAATCAGCTCATTTTAAGGGATCATGAAAAATGCATGCCATGCAAATGCAACTAAATGAAAACTCACATGGTATACGAAAATAAAACAAAATGTCCTATATGAAACAAACATAGCTAATACGACATAAAATGCATGAATTACAACTAATATGCAAACATGATATCCTAACATGAACACAATGAAACATATAATGAAACATATACAACATATACAATACTTTTCCCCCAAACCACCCCCAAACTTAAGATATTCAATGACCCCATTGAATGGAAGTAATTACGAGGGAAAGTAGAAACATACCTACGCCTCAGCGTCATCACCCTCCTCGGGTGGAGAATCTGGAGGTGGATAAATAGTGTCCGATCCAAAGACTGGCCACTCAACATGGGATCCACTAGCTCCAAAGGCAGAACTGAAAGCCTGAGTCAACCTCGCTGAAAACCGACTATGGCTCTCATACAATGCATCCATCCGCCTCATCATCCTCCTATCATGCGAAGCACTCGAGACAGCAACAGGAGCAACTGGAGGAGCGCCAGCAATCGCATAGCCCAGACCTCTAGGATGAGGAATGCCGCCAGGCCATTCCCCCAACTTCGACACATCGATAGGTCCAGCTGGCATCTGAATCGGCTCCTCAGACGACCATGTCACCCCAGCATTAGCACACATCCTCGTAACAATAGAACCATAAGGAACTGCCCCCGAAGACACTCTCAAGAAGCGCAGCATACTCTGATTCACCAAATATCCAACATCGATATAATGTCCATTCAGAATAGCCCACAGCAAGATAGCTCGCTCAACTGTCACCTCATGTGTATGTGTAGTAGGCAACAGATTAGCACAAATAAAAGAATTCCAAGCCCTAGCATATCTGTTCATCGAGGCAGATGCAAATGTAGCCTTCTCAGTCGACCCAACCTTCAATTTCCATGTCGTACCTGGCACACACAGACGTGCCACCACCTCATCTAAATCCACTTCGGACCTGGCCTTAAAAGTCCAGTCCTCCGCCCCAACAGGTCTATCCGGCAACCCAAGTAACAGCCGAATAGCACGAGCAGTGTAATCAATAGTAAACCCTCGGACAAGTGAATAACCATCCCTGTTCTCCCTGGCATTCGCATAGAATTCCCGAACTATAGTCAACGGGACAGCGGATGCAAGCTCACACAAACCCTGCCAACCCCTCTCCTCAATCATAGCCACCATCTCACCATCAGCAGCAACAGGCAACCATATCCTATCCTTCGCCACGGACCGAGTCAGCAACTTCACATACTCAGCCCTAGCCTCCTCAGAACGAAACTTCTCCATACCCTCGTCTCCTGAACTCGAATCAGAAACAGACAATGAACGACCACGGGAACTACTCCCAACAACCCTAGCTCTCTTTGGTGCCATAGTAATCAATAACAATCAGTAAATTCACACCACAACTGCCCAAAATTCGACCCAAAAAATCTGCCCACAAATCTCACACAAAAACCCAAAATTTGCAAGAACTACAATTCGAAAATCAAATAACAATAGTAGAGATTACCCAAATCGAATAGTAGAGGTAGAACTTGCCCAAATTAGTCCCCCAATCTCGAAAATTCGAAGCTCCTTGAAGTCCAATTAGGGTTTGAGAATTGATATGAATGGGTGAATTTGTGTATAGATATGTAAGTATATGTGATATGAGATGTGTATTGAATGAGATGATATGAAATAGAGAGGTTATATAAGTGATGGAAAGAAATTTGAGGGTGTAAAAATCGAATTAGAAGATAGAATTTAGGGTTTGGACACTTAACTGCAATAGCCCGAAAAAACTGCTCCTTTTCTTCCAGTGTCCCGCGCGGCCGCGCCCAGAATAGCCTATGCTCCGCGCGCCCGCGCCCAGGTTTCCAGATTTTTTTTTTTTTTTTTTTTTTTTTTTTTTTTTTCAAACAACAAAAATACTACCTACTGACTTCTACTAAAATGCCTGACATCATGGGTTGCCTCCCAAGCAGCGCTTGTTTTACGTCTTTAGCTTGACGTACTTCCACAATCTCACAATTCTGACAAAACGGCGGCAACCTTCTCACGGTTCACCGTTCCTCCATAATAAGGCTTCAGTCGATGTCCATTTACTTTAAAAGCATCATTGATAGACCCTCTAAATATCTCCACCGCTCCATGTGGAAATACCTCCTTAACTGTAAACGGACCAGACCACTTTGACTTGAGCTTTCCCGGAAAAAGTTTAAGGCGAGAGTTGTACAGCAAAACTTGTTGACCCTTCACGAATTCCTTGTGCACCAACCTCCTATCATGCCACCTTTTAACCTTTTCCTTATACATTTTTGCATTCTCATAAGCCTGCTCACGAAATTCCTCAAGCTCATTCAACTGAAGTAGACGCTTTTCACCCGCAGCTGAGATATCCAGATTTAACTTCTTCAATGCCCAAAAAGCCTTGTGCTCCAACTCAGCTGGTAAATGACAAGCCTTACCAAACACTAACTGATAAGGTGACATTCCAAGAGGTGTCTTGTATGCAGTTCTATAAGCCCAAACAGCTTCGTCTAACTTCAATGACCAATCCTTACGAGATGGATTCACCACTTTTTCAAGGATCCTTTTGATTTCACGATTTGAGACCTCCGCTTGACCATTAGTTTGGGGATGATAAGCAGTGGCAACATGATGCGTCACATTGTACTTTGCCATCATAGCAGTAAACTGACGATTACAGAAGTGTGTCCCCTCATCACTGATTATAGCTCTTGGAGTCCCAAAATGTGTAAAAATCTGCTTGTGAAGAAAATTCAGTACCACCTTAGCATCATTAGTTGGTAAAGCTTTCACCTCAACCCATTTAGACACATAATCCACAGCTAGCAAGATGTACTGATTATTGCAAGATGAAACAAACGGACCCATAAAATCAATCCCCCACACATCAAAGATCTCAACTTCCAGAATAGTATTCAAAGGCATCTCATTCCTCCTAGAGATATTACCAACTCGTTGACATCGATCACAACTCATCACAAAACGATGAGAATCCTTAAACAGAGTCGGCCAATAGAATCCCGCCTGAAGTACTTTCTGAGCTGTTTTATTACCACCATAATGACCTCCATATGTGGTAGAATGATAATCATGCAAAATACTCTCAGTCTCACTATAGGGAATGCACCTTCTCAAAATCTGATCTATACCAAGTTTGAACAGGAATGGCTCGTCCCAACGGTACCACTTCACATCATGTAAGAACTTCTTCCTTTGAGCATAAGAGAATTCTGGAGGGATGACATTACTAACAAGATAGTTCACATAATCTGCAAACCATGGCTCTTCACCTTGCACCCCAAAAAGTTGCTCATCCGGAAAAGATTCATTAATAAGAGACTTAGCATGTGAATCTTTACCTTGGTCCTCCAAACGAGAAAGATGATCAGCTACTTGATTTTCCGTGCCCTTCCTATCCTTGATCTCCACATCAAATTCTTGCAAGAGAAGCACCCAACGAATCAACCTAGGCTTAGAATCCTTCTTCGACATGAGATATCGAATAGCAGCATGATCCGTGTACACAATCACCTTAGTACCAAGCAAATAAGATCTGAATTTCTCAAAAGCATAGACAACCGCTAGCAACTCCTTTTCAGTAGTGGTGTAATTAAGCTGAGCCTCATTGAGGGTTTTACTAGCATAGTAAACCACATGAAAAATTTTGTCCTTCCTTTGTCCAAGCACAGCACCAACAGCATAATCACTAGCATCACACATCAGCTCAAACGGCTCCTCCCAATTGGGTGCAGTAATGATAGGAGTAGTAGTTAGCTTCTTCTTCAACAGCTCAAAAGCCGCCAGACATTCAGCATCAAACTTGAAAGGAACATCCTTCTCTAACAAATTGCACAAAGGTTTAGAGATTTTTGAGAAGTCTTGAATAAATCGCCTATAGAATCCTGCATGACCAAGAAAACTGCGAATTCCTTTACTAGAAATAGGTGGAGGAAGATTCTCGATTGTCTCCACCTTGGCTCTATCCACTTCAAGCCCCTTTCTAGATACCTTGTGCCCAAGAATAATTCCTTCTTGTACCATAAAGTGACACTTCTCCCAATTAAGCACCAAATTGGTCTCTACACACCTCTTCAGAACCAAACCAAGATTATGCAAGCATTCATCATAAGATGTACCAAAAACTGAGAAGTCATCCATAAACACTTCCACATTCGAGCCAATCATGTCTGAGAAAATAGCCATCATGCACCTTTGAAAAGTGGCAGGAGCACCACACAGTCCAAACGAAACTCGACGAAAAGCAAAAGTGCCAAAAGGACATGTGAATGTGGTCTTCTCTTGATCTTCCGGAGCAATGCAAATCTGATTATAGCCAGAATATCCATCAAGCAAACAATAATACTCGTGACCAGCCAACCTGTCTAGCATCTGATCAATAAAAGGTAGAGGGAAGTGATCTTTTCTTGTGGCTTTGTTGAGCTTCCGATAATCCATGCAAACTCTCCACCCCGTGACTGTTCGAGTAGGGATGAGCTCATTCTTCTCGTTAGCAACAACTGTCATGCCTCCTTTCTTTGGCACACATTGGACCGGACTCACCCAAGAACTATCTGAGATAGGATAGATAATGCCAGCATCTAACCACTTTAGAATTTCCTTCTTCACCACCTCCTTCATAATTGGATTGAGTCTTCTTTGATGTTCAACAGTCGGCTTAGCTCCTTCTTCCAGCAGAATTTTATGCATGCAATACGAAGGGCTGATTCCCTTGATATCTGCTATAGTCCAACCAATTGCCGTCTTGAATTTCCTCAATATACGCAAGAGCTTTTCTTCCTCGACATCTGACAGATTAGAAGAAATAATAACAGGTAGCGTAGAGGTATCACCAAGAAAAGCATACCTCAAGTGACTAGGCAAAGGTTTGAGTTCAAGAGTAGGAGCCTCCTCAATAGATGGTTTAAGACGGATTTGTGACTTTTCCAACTCCTTTAACCCAAGAGACTCGAATGGCATGTCAAATTTCCTCTTCCATGAATTTGCATTCAACATCTGAATTTGCATTACTTCATCCTCATCTTTCACCTCAGAGTTCCCACTCAATGCTTTTTCCAAAGAATCTGTTAGCAACAAATGATCAAGATCCTTGGCTACCATGGAATCAACCAAATCAACATTGAAACATTCTTCTTCATCAGACGGCAGCTTCATAGCATTGAACACATTAAAGGTGACATTCTGATTTTGTACCCTCATGGTGAGCTCTCCTTTCTGCACATCGATCAAGGTACTACCCGTAGCTAGGAATGGCCTCCCCAAGATTATGGGAATCTTCTTATCTTCCTCGAAATCCAATATAACAAAATCAGCAGGGAAGATGAGCTTATCAACTTTCACCAAGACATCTTCAACTATGCCTCTCGGATAGGTAATTGAACGATCAGCCAACTGCAACGAGATGTTAGTTGGCTTTGGATCCGGTAGACCCAATTGCATGAATACTGACAAGGGCATGAGATTGATGCTAGCTCCCAAGTCACACAAGCACTTCTCAAAGAATAGATTACCAATTGTGCATGGAATAGTAAAGCTACCCGGATCCTTTAGCTTTGGAGGCAATTTCTGTTGCAGAACCGCACTACACTCTTCCGTTAAAGCAACGGTCTCTAATGCATCGAGCTTCAACTTACGCGAGAGAATACCCTTCATGAACTTGGCATAGCTCGGCATCTCCTCAAGTGCTTCCGCAAAAGGTATGTTGATGTGCAACTTCTTGAACACTTCTAAGAACCTCGCAAATTTGTTATCCAAATTCTGCTTCTGGAGTCTTCTAGGATATGGAGGAGGAGGGTAGATCTGATTATTCTTAGTAGACAACTCCGGAGAAGCCTTATCAACAGATTCCTTGCTCTTCTCTTTCTCACCTTCCAGTTGATCAGCTACCAAGTCAGATTTTTCAATTTCGGGCAATGCAGAATTTCCGACTTGCTGATTCTGTACTTCTTCATCCTCATTAGTGGCTGATTTAGGGCCTGATGTGACCCTTCCTGATCTCAAAGTTACGGCCTTCACCTGCTCCTTGAAGTCCCTCCTACCTGGATTTGCTTCCGTGTCACTAGGAAGAGTTCCTTGTGGCCTACTACCCAAGGCACTTGCAATCTGCCCTATCTGAGTTTCCAAGAGCTTCTGACCAGCTTGTAGGTTCTTCAATGCTATCCACATCTCATCAGATTTATCATTAGATGACTGCCCCACCTGAGTCTGAGGTTGTTGCTGTTGAAATCCTGGGGGTTGATATGGTGCCCTATAAGATTGCTGATAACCCTGATTATACGGCTTTGCTTGCTGATAAGATTGTTGATTATTCTGATTGTTGCTCCAGCTGAAGTTAGGATGATTCCTATTATTAGGATGATAAGTGGCTGGAACTGGTACAGCAGGTCTCTGGAAATTACTCACGAACTGTGCTGATTCAGAAGAGATAGCACATTGACTCGTCTCATGTGCGCCCGCACATAGCTCACAAACACTAGCCACCTGCTGAACTCCATAATTAGCAAGAGAATCCACCTTCATAGCAAGAGCCTTCAACTGAGCCGTAATCATTGAAGCTGTATCTACTTCCAAAACTCCTGCTACCTTGCCTTGAGAAAGTCTCTGGGTTGGATTTTGATATTCATTAGCAGCCATCATCTCAATAAGTTCATAAGCTTCATCATAACTCTTCGCCCACAGAGCTCCACCTGATGCTGCATCTAGCAAAGGTCTAGATTGTGCTCCCAACCCATTGTAGAATCCATTGATAACCATCCAATCAGGCATGCCATGATGAGGACACTTCCTTAGCATCTCCTTGTAGCGTTCCCAAGCCTCACACAAGGACTCGCCAGATTGTTGTTGAAATTGAGTCAACTGGTTCCTTATTGCTGCAGTTTTTGCCATAGGAAAGAATTTAGTAAGGAACTTCTGAGCAAGATCTTCCCATGTAGTAATGGAACCAGGTGGTAGAGAGTGTAGCCAGCTCTTAGCCTTATCCCTCAGAGAGAATGGGAAAAGCCTCAACCTGATAGCATCATCCGTCACACCATTACACTTGAAAGTGTCGCAGATTTCAATAAAGTCCCGAACATGCATATTAGGATCCTCCGTAGAAGCACCCCCAAACTGGACCGAATTCTGCACCATCTGAATTGTGCCCGGCCTGATCTCAAAGTTGTTAGCTGCAATAGCTGGCCTAATAATGCTCGACTGAATGTCATTGAGTTTCGGCTGAGAATAGTCCTTCAAAGCCTTAGCTGCTGCTGCATCTGCCATTGCTACTGTAGTTTCAGTCTCCTCTTCCTTATTCTCTATATTCTCAACAAGATCGTCTTCTGCCAGTTTTAGTAATCGAGCTTGCGAACGTGTTTGCATACAAACTCAAGTACCTGAAACACCACGAAACAACAAACTAAGTAAGAATCCGAGTCAGTGAACGCTAACGACCACTATTGACAAACACATAAACTGAAATAAAAACACCGATGATCCCCGGCAGCGGCGCCAAAAACTTGTTATGCTAAACTCACGCAAGCGCACGTAGTCACAAGTAATACAATTAAAGTTCGTTCCACAGAGATCTTGGTTAAGTTTTACTCAGAAAATATGTCTATGCAATAATGTATGGTTTTAATTCACTGCTAAGAAAATAACAAATAGGGTTTGATTAACTAAATTAAACTAAGATGCAAATTATAAAACTAAGAATTAAACAATTAACTAGACTTAAATTCGGATTACTTATATGAGAATAAACATGGAATCCTAGTTTCATTATCTACTTCACTTAGAGTTGCAGCCTTCGATTAAAACATGCGATGGTTTTGATATCTGATCGAACAACACGAAAAGAGTAAAAGTTACCTCTCGGTATACTAGTACCAATCTAAGCATACATCCACAAAAGATAGAAGATGAATAGTCACCTATTATGTTTAGACCCTATATCTCTATAGAATTTGAAAACATAAAGGTTGAAGCACAAGTTATTCACTTAGATCACATAGGGTAGCATAATATCTCTATTCATGCCACAAATCATGATGATTACATCAACCTATCCTATGCTAGCATGGCAAGTTCTAAATCTCAAGATCCACTCTCGTTTAGCAAGAGATTAACAAATTAGATGTTCGCGACGCACCTAAATTCAATAAGCATAACCATACAAGGATATCAATAATTCACCACACATAAATCTCTAAGGCATGCAAACTACTAAGCTACATAGATAAATCCACTAGGACCCCACAATAACGATTAGTTCATAATCGAACCTTTCGTCACCATGGGATTTGATGAAAGCATGGTAGTAAACAAGATAAAGAAGATGATGAATAAATCAATAATAAAATAAGGTTTAGCGAACAAATCCGGAAAAGTAATGAGCATCCACAAGATACGCCTAACAAAGGAATACAAGAAAACTATGTCTAGATCTTCTTGTTGTCACGATCCTCGCCTTGGCTTCTCTCCCTTCTTGCTCTGAACGAATTATGTGTGTAGGATGTGTAGATGATGATTTTTCTGTGCCCCAAGGTGTGTATTTATAGCCCCCAAGTGCCTCCTTGACCAAGCGATTACCGTATTTGAAATAGGATAGAATTCCGGTAATTTTCCATCTTTAATTGAAATAGAATTGCAATTCCCATGTTTAAGTTGAATTCCAGAAGCTTCAAATCGTCCTCAACAATTGCTATCTTAATTAGGAGAAGAAACGGCAAATTTTCCTAATTTAAAGCTGATTCCAGAAAGTTACTGTCGAGCCCCGCGCGGCCGCGCGCGCATACAGTGTCCTTCAGCGCGCCCGCGCGCACAAATCCTGCCAGGTTTCACCCAGCGCGCCCGCGCTCAATGCTAGCTTCCCTCCGCGCGCCCGCGCCCAGAGAATGCTGACAGACTGCATTTTGCTCTTTTAAGTGGATTTCTTCTCTGCTTCCAATTGCAACTCCAAGCACTTGATCTTCTCGACATTAAAAACACCATATCACCACTAAATGTGATAACTACACCTGGAAATAAACCCTGCACAAATCTCACAAAAACATATTAAAACACACACATACTTGAGATACAAGACACCAATTTAAGCCGAAATAGAATGATCCAAGTGGATATAAATCCACTTATCAGATGTCGAATAGTGAATCATTCGAGAAGTCTGACTTATCGAACTATACCCATCACTCATAAAAATTTGATTTTCACTATCTTTTAAAAATTTACCAGACATATTCATTGAAAAATATCCTAGCAAATTAAATAGTGATTTTCTCAAAATTTCATAGAAATTTTAAGTTAATAAAAATATGATTTTCAACATATACAACAGATTTGAAATATTTATAAATCATATTTCAGCCAACACTTACTCCAAAAATATTGAGAATTTAGATAAAGTAAGTGTTTACTGCTGCAACAATCTAGATGGTGTATTCACTTAGCCAGAATCTGAAGAATTCGGCATTCCAATCTCACTTACCAACCTTGTGAAGGTGGCTTCATCTAATGGCTTAGTGAATATATCAGCTAGTTGTTTATCTGTAGAGACATAATGCAACTCAATGGTTCCATTAGTTGCATGTTCTCTTATGAAATGATATCTGATGTCAATGTGCTTTGTTCTAGAATGATTGACAGGATTGGCAACTATAGAGATTGCACTTGTGTTGTCACACATGATTGGAATTCTTTCCAACACAAGTCCATAATCTCTAAGTTGATTTCTAATCCAAAGCACTTGAGCACAGCAACTTCCAGCATCTATGTATTCAGCCTCAGCTGTAGAAGTTGACACAGATTGTTGCTTCTTGCTATACCAAGAAACTAACCTTTGTCCAAGAAACTGGCAGCTTCCTGAGGTGCTTTTCCTATCCACTCTGCATCCAGCATAATCAGCATCAGAATAACCAACCAGATTGAACCCTGTGTCCTTAGGATACCATAATCCCAAGTTAGGAGTGCCCTTCAGATATCTAAAGATCCTTTTTATTGCAATCAAATGTGATTCCTTTGGATTTGATTGAAACCTTGCACACAAGCATGTAGCAAACATGATGTCTGGCCTACTTGCAGTGAGGTAGAGTAGAGAACCAACCATGCCTCTGTAGACTGAGATATCTACTCTCTTGCCTTTAGCATCTTCATCCAATTTAGTGGCAGTGGCCATGGGTGTCTTGGCAGGTGAACAATCTTCCAAGTCAAACTTCTTCAATAAATCCTTGATGTACTTGGTTTGACTGATAAAGATACCATCCTTCCTTTGACTGACTTGCAACCCTAGAAAGAATGTCAACTCTCCCATCATACTCATCTCATATCTGCTCTGCATGAGTTTAGAGAATTTCTCACACAGTTTCTCATTTGTAGAACCAAAAATGATATCATCCACATAGATTTGAACTA
Organism: Kitagawia praeruptora; assembly: GCA_037693485.1. Lineage (NCBI taxonomy): Eukaryota > Viridiplantae > Streptophyta > Magnoliopsida > Apiales > Apiaceae > Kitagawia > Kitagawia praeruptora. The sequence continues at coordinate 20,071,349 of CM075351.1, read as the reverse complement.
GGATCATATCATCACCATGCTTCTTGTAAAACAGTGTCTTGTCCAATGTGCCTCTAGTGAATTGATTTTCAAGAAGGAATTGTGATAAAGTATCATACCATGCTCTTGGAGCTTGCTTAAGTCCATACAATGCCTTAAGCAATCTGTAGACAAATTCTGGGAAATCACTAGTACAGAATAGGCTTTTAGCGTCGGTCAAAATAGCCTTTAGGCGTCGGTTATTTGGCGTAGTATATGAAGGCGACGCTATAGTTATAGGCCTATGGCGTCGGTTAATTGGGCGACGCATATAATGTACTAATAGCGTCGGTTATTTAAATAACCGACGCTTAAAGTCTGTTTTAGGCGTCGGTCATTTAAACAACCGACGCTTAAAGTCTGTTATAAGCGTCGGTCATTTAAGCAATCGACGCTTAAAGTCTGGTTATAGGCATCGGTCATTTAAACAACCGACACTTAAAGTCTGTTATAGGCGTCGGTCATTTAAATAACCGACGATTAAAGTCTGATTATAGGCGTCGGTCATTTAAACAACCGACACTTAAAGTCAATTTTTTTTTAAAAAAAAATAAAAATTGCAATTCTATTATGAAACAATACATTTTCAGAAACATAATACATGATACAAAATCAAGAATGAGATCTAATTAATAAACACCAAATTATATACAAAATCAATCTATACATGATGCATAATCAAGAATGAAATCTAATTAATAAACAATATATAAGACTACTCTACATTTTACAAGTCAATACTGATTACAAAGTACACAAACTGATCTAATTTCTCTAAGTTCTTCAGTAGCCTGAATACACAAAAAAAAACTCAGATAACATTTTTCCTCCCATGACTGCAACAATGGTACACATAGCTTGTCCTCTGAAGCCAGAAACAACACTTACATTTTGGAAAAGAGTGAATTTACAAGATTCCACCAAGTACAATGCCAAATGGATTCTCATCTGCAGCCAAACCAATAGTTTCTAGCTGAAAAAGTAACAGTGATAACAATGTAAGTAGTGTAAGAAAATACATGCTGCAAGTTCTAGTTCTGAGCATTTGAAGGAAAAGATCAGTTTCACAAAATTAAAAGGCAAGACATATAAAACCTCAATTATTAAGTCCAAAGATGCCTGAATATACATACCTGAATTGATCCAAATAAGAAGAACCCTAAATTGATACAGAAAACACTAAATAGCTAGAATGTTTGTGTGTATATACATCATACAGAGTACTTGTCTGTTATACATGACTTTTGATAGTTACAGTACAGTTTGAGTTCTTGATTGTTGAAAGAAGCATGCATAGCCATGCTACTATATTTGGTCAATGCCTTTAAGCAATTTTGTTACCTGAAAAAGAGACGGCATATGTCAACTGTCAGGGCAACCTTAAACTTTTACATTAATCTTAAACATGTGCTTCTTGTAAAAGAGACAGCATATGTGAAAAAGAGACAGCATATGTCAACTGTCATAAGCAGTTCTTGTAAATCCTATCTGACAGAGAAACAATAGTTTAACAAGGAAAACATACTTATCAACATTATTCCAAAACTAAACCAATTCAAAGTATCTAAATCAGTACTCCAGTACTACCTGTACAACTGTTTTCGGATCTTCGATAGCCAGATCAGGAAGCACTTTTTGATTCCCAAGCAGAGAGTTTATCATAAATTCTGGTGCAGTGAATCTCACTTAAAAGATAATTAAAAGATAGCCCAATAAGCCAAAAGAGTTAATTGGATCAAGATAGCCAATAAGCCAACAACCTTACCAGGTTGTCAAATCAAAATTGATTTATATATTATGTGAAATAATATCAGTTACCAAGAGAAGACCACAACATCATTGACCAATAATATCAGAAGTAGGCCATCAGAGATATGAACCGTCCTCTTTCCCCGGTAGAGCAAACAGAATGAGATAAATATTTACTGGAGTACCAATATGACCACACATTTTTACAGTAAACAGATGTGCAATCAACGGCATATTTATAGATGCATTTATAAATTAAAGTTCTTATGCACAATTTTTTATCATCATTTTTACATTTTGGACCCGGATGTTATCAATTTCGGACGCATACAATAGAACCCACATCTATTACAGTTGCCAAAGTACCCTGTGCTGGCATATTTGAATAGCATGTGGATCAAAATTAATCGATACCAATTTGCAGTTCTTAGAAAGCAAAATGTAGCACTATTTTTTATTTTATTTTTTATAGTTTGGCGTATCTACAAATATAGTGTAGTACTGTATGTGTGGCTAAAAAGAACAATCAGCTTACAAACAACTATCAGTAATCATCTCATGTTCACCGACAATCTCCTTTTGAATTTTAAATCTTGATACCATTCACTAATTACTGTCATTGGTAAAATATTATAACAAGTCTGGAACTTCATAACAAAAAAATATAATGATACGTATCAGACCTCACAAATTGCTGGTTCCTCTATTATTGGGCAAGAGTACTCCTCGTTATTAATGTTGGTAGATAGATGTCTGCTCATCGGCTGCTGAGGATTGCACCACACTGACAAGTCTGGTTGCATCAGCTACATCGCGTAAATAACACACATTTTCAGCATCTGAACCAGCAACTCCAAATTCTTCAAGCTTCAAAGCCTACACTTAACACACACATCAAAATCAATAGGTCTACAAAATAATTTCTTGATTAGACTAGCACTACCCTTAGTTATAAAAGTCCTCAGACGAAGGACCATATCTAATCTGGATATTGTGGGTTAAGAAGTGAATCTGGTGCAAGTTAAACATTTTAAGCTATAACAAATTCAAAAATTATCCAATTCACCTCAATTTGACTGGCTTTAAACATACATTTCTTTATGGCACCAACAATAAGTTAATACATAAACATTGTACGGACATAATTAATACTTAAAAACTCACGTAATCATCCTGCTAGGAAATGCATAAAATTCAGAACAAGTAAAGAAATAAGTTGTTAGGTGTATCCGCGAAGACTACGAAGAAGATAAAGCAGCTGGACATGGCCAGAACTGAGCATTCTTCACACTAGTTTGACATTACTATGCTATTTCTTGCACACTAGAAAGAAGTGGAACATTATATGTAAAATTGTAAGTCCACCTTTATTCCAAGAGTGATTGTTAAATCTAAGCTTTGGTTGGCCTTTATGTGTGGGAAAAGGACCCAACCTTTATGTTTTCGCAAGTGATATTCACTAGAATATTAATTATCTTAACATGTACTACTTGATCAAGAACATCAAATTTTGTATTCAGTGCTACTACCACCACTATGAAAGCATTTTTCAAATCAAAGGTGCAAATTTGGGCCCTACTTAAAAACAATCTCAGCAATCAGGGAGCAGCTGATCAGAAACAGGAGCGGCTTCTCGGTAGCAAAACTGCTCCTAGTGCCTAGAGTATGATAACCACCAACCCCTTCCATATATTGAAACAAAAGTCAATCACCCAGTACAAAAATAATAAGGTGAAAATATTATTTAAAGTATAATTAGCACGCAAGAAGCCTAAGTGTGAAACAAGCATAAGCAAGTAGTTGAACTAGCATTTTCTGGACAGCATATAAGGCATATAAATATGCAAAATTACGATGATCAATCTCTGCATGCTATTTCTACACATTCTATCCATAAATGTGCACAGCAAATGCCATTTTCTTTATAAGGATCCAACCGTTGGGTAAAGAAACAACCTTTAGTTTATCTAGTCTCCATACACTTTACGGAGATGTTCAATATATTTTTAGCTGGTTATACAAGTGCTTGAATATGATTTGAGCTTCCCAAAATTGTACATGGAACTAATTAATACCTTGCAAAAAGTATCCCTTCCTCAAAAATAAATTTAATCGTGCAGCAGTAATCTTTCTATTTGAGGAATGTTAATTATTTATTTATATGATAATATTGTAGATTATTAAAGAAGAATATAATTGTAGATGCATGATAGAACCAACCTCCTCCTGCATACACAACAGCTTCGTATTCCAAGAGTGATTGTTAAATCTAAGCTTTGGTTGGCCTTTATGTGTGGGAAAAGGACCCAACCTGAATACAAAAATCTTGATACCATTCAAACAGGTAAGCATTAATGCAGCCTGTGTTTGTGTGTGTGAGGGAGAGAGGAAGGGAGCATACTGTTCCATCTATAATTGCTGATAGAGTTAAATAGTCAAAAACATCTGTGCAATACCGCCAAGCATTAGCATTTCCGTACTTTATTTGACATTCATCATAAAAATAATAGACCTAGAAAATGCAGTAACAAAATTGACAAGGTCAGAGATCAGCTACTCAACATCCTCGATTCTCTAGTTATGTACCTGCTGCTACAGTTTTTATACGTGTGTGTATATAAATCTTGCACTGTGATTAACAGATTTTAACTAGTAAAAATTGTTGTCCACTTTTTTATTTCTTTTCCATATCATTACTGCAGCAAGTGATATCAGTCCATTGCATTTGTGCATTTGTCCTGCAGCAAGTGAAATAGAACTGAGAAATAAATTAAAGCATGGTATTGCATCTAATCTGAAAAAGAATTACCTTATTGTCATTTCCAGATGTAATAATCTCTTCCTCGACAACAGCAAAACATTTAATTTTATCAGTTGCCTTCTTGTCTAGTGTACCAGCATATCCAATGCCTTTAGTCCATTTAATTATTAGACCATCAAAGCTGCAGGACAATATGACATTTTGCTTTTTAAGCACTACAACAGAATTTACATTCTTCATGTGTCCAGAAAGAATTACTGGGGGTTCATCAAGATCAGTTGCAGAAAACACAGATATTGTGCCACCAAGAGACACGGTGACGAGATAATTATTATTACATATTATATAGTTCTGGTCAACCACAACATTAAACTGTAGAGAAATCTTTTTAGTAAATACTCAAGTAAAGACAAAAAAATGTGCATGAAATACCTTTAAAAAATGAATTTTTGCTAGCCTCTGGACCCTTTGACTGATGGAACCATCTTCATGTTTCTGATCAGTTGAAGATGAAATAAATATGAAAGCATGAGAGAAACTACTAGAGTCTAGAGACAGTTATGCAATAAGGAACATCAGACCACACAAAATAGAATCTGTGAGGGCAAGCAACAACTGATATATAGCATGTCCATGAATCTTATGTATATGATTCAGTGTCGTATAACCAACCTTATTACAATGGACTGATTTACTTCATGGGGAGAATAAATTAAAAAACAGAGTCAGCATTAACATTAACAGTAGATGTTGATAAAGCAAACACAAAGAGGTTAAAATAATACATTATAAAGCAAATCTGACATCCATAACAATATAAACAATATAATCAAACACAAAGAGGTTAATACCTAAATATTTAAATCATGAAATCAAATTGAATCATGATTAGAAGAAGCCCTTATTTTGAATCCCAATTAAAGCAGTAATGCATTGAAGAATCCAAATCGACCCTGAAACAAGAGACACTAAACAATATCAAAGAAGAAGACTTAAATCGAACAAAAATGAAACCAGTTTGAACCCAAATCGAAGAAGCCCTAAATCAAAGAATCTGTCAAATCCGATGAAGCCCTAAATAAAAAAAGGCCCAAATCCACGAGTAATTGATATGACAGAGAGAGAGAGAGAGAGAGAGAGTACCAACACGAGGGACTGAATTAATCCATATGACAGATGGAGTTGTAACTCTTCAAATCTCACAATCGTCCTACAAATCCCTAGAAACCAAGAAGCAAAGCCCGATTGAGTATGACAATAATCGAGCCATAGAAACCCAGCAACAAATTAGATTGAGAGACTGGGAGAAGTCGAACCCAACACTATCAAATTGAAATCTAATAAAGCTCGTGTATCATTATCAGAATGAAAATGAAATCGACGGAGTGGAGTGGTCTGGAGTGGAAGTACGCATATATAACTCAGATAACCCAGATGTAGATGCTATGTGTATGATAATATGACTGAAGTGTTCTTTTATGTATATTTTTACTTTTTTTAATTTTTGATTAAAGTACGTATATTTTTATTTTTTAAATTTTTAACTAATTTTTTGGCGTCGGCATTTATAGAACCGACACATAAAAAGAGGTTTAAGCGTCGACAAAGCTAACAACCGACGCCTAGAATGAGTATAAGCGTCGGTTGAGTAATGACCGACGCTAAAGGATCAGTTTTAGGCGTCGGTTGAGTAAAGACCGACGCTAAAGGCTTAGTTTTATGCGTCGGTTGTTTATGACCGACGCTAAAAGTTGGTTTTAAGCGTCGGTTGTTTAAAGACCGATGCTAAAGGGTCAGTTTTAAGCGTCGGTTGTTTCATGACCGACGCAAAAGGCCCAACAAAAATGACTTTAAGCATCGATTAAGCTAGAAACCGACGCCTAAAGTATGTATAGGCCACGGCTCTCTAAATAACCGACGCCTAAAGTGCGACACTAAAAGCCTATTCTGTACTAGTGAATGTGGATCCTCAAAGCCAGGTGGTTGTTGCACATAAACCTCTTCTTCCAACTCTCCATTTAGAAATGCACTCTTGACATCCATTTGATAAACTTTAAAGTTTGAATGAGCAGCAAATGCCAAGAATATTCTAATGGCTTCCAATCTAGCAACAGGGGCAAATGTCTCATCATAATCAATGCCTTCCTGTTGAGAGTATCCTTTTGCAACCAGCCTTGCTTTGTTTCTTATTATTACACCATCTTCATCCATCTTATTCTTCAGAACCCATTTTGTTCCAACAATGGTTCTATTCTTTGGTGCAGGCACAAGTTCCCATACTTTGTTCCTTTCAAATTGATTCAGCTCCTCTTGCATGGCAATAATCCAATCTGGATCCAACAATGCATCATCAAGTTTCTTAGGCTCAACTTGTGATAGAAAACATCCATAGAGGCACTCATTTTGAGTTGCTCTCCTAGTCCTTACTCCTGCATTAGGATCTCCAATGATTTGCTCTGCAGTGTGTGATCTATCCCATTTCCTCGAGTGTTCAGCCTGATTTCTCATTCTTGATGTTGCTTCATCATCCACATCATGGTCATCCTCATTTCCTCCCCCTGTGAAGTTACCATTACTCATAGGTGTGTCTTGGATGCTTGTTTCTCCACTATTGATTGGCACAAATTCTTCTCTTGTATCATTATTCACTTGAGAATGTTGAACTTGAGTTTCAACTCCAGTTTCAGTCTCTTCATCAGAATCATCTAGATTATCAAACTTCAATGGATCTTTGTCTTCATCATTGGCTTCTTCTAGTCCAGGTAGTTTGCTGTCATCAAATGTTACATCTGTGCTTTCCATAACTTTCTTTTGACTGATGACATAAACCTTGTATGCAATTCTTTCCATAGAATAGCCAAGAAAAATTCCTTCAAATGCTTTTGCATCAAACTTTCCAACATATTCAGAATTATCCTTGAGTACAAAGCATTTGCTTCCAAAAGTATGAACATACTTTAGTGTAGGCTTCTTTCCAGTCATCAAGTTGTAAGGTGTCTTTCCAGTGTTTTTGTTGATGAGGGTCCTGTTCTGAATATAGCATGCAGTGCTCACAGCCTCAGCCCAAAAACATGTAGGCATTTTTGCATCAAGTAACATTGTTCTAGCAGCCTCAATTAGAGTTCTATTCTTTCTCTCAACAACTCCATTTTGTTGTGGAGTCCTTGGAGCTGAGAATTGCTGAGAAATGCCATTCTCTTTGCAGAATGCTTCAAGTGTGGCATTTCTGAACTCTGTTCCATTATCACTCCTCAGTGCAATCACACTTGCATCGTTTACCTTTGCTTCCTTGTCAACTTTCTTTATATGCTCAATAATTACTTGTGGAGCCTCATCTTTTGATGCCAGAAATTCCACCCATGTATACCTTGAAAAATCATCAACCATTACCAGGGCATACTTCTTTCTTCCAAGTGACATTATGTTGACAGGCCCAAACAAATCCATATGGATGAGTTGTAGTGGCTTGGTTACAGATGTCACTGTCTTTGACTTGTGGCTTGATCTCTTCATTTTTCCTTTTTGACAAGCCTCACACACTCCTTCTTGGCAGAATTCAAGTGTGGGCATGCCTCTCACTAACTCTCTTTTGACTAGAGAATTAATGGCCTTGAAGTTCAGGTGTGATAGTTTCTTGTGCCACAGCCAACAATCTCCATTTGATGCTTTTGAGTAAAAGCAACAAATTTTGTCCTTGTTTGCAGAGTCCATATTGGCTACAAACAGGCTTCCCTTCCTTACTCCAGATAGAGCAAAATCACCAGTCTTCTTGTGGGTGATCAAACATTCATCTTTGTCAAAATTCACTTTGAATCCTCTATCAGTAAACTGACCAACACTTAACAGATTATGCTTGAGCCCCTTGACTAGTGCTACATCTTCAATGATGACATTTCCAACTTTCAGCTTGCCATATCCCAATGTGTTACCCATGCTGTCATCTCCAAAAGCAACCATTGGGCCAGCCTTTTCCTCATACTGTGATAGCAGGGCCATATCACCAGTCATATGATTTGAGCATCCACTGTCCAAAATCCACATGACCTTCTTTTCACTTTCTTTGCCCTGCAAACACAAAGGTATTACTTTTCCTTTGGTACCCAAACAAGTTTGGGTCCATGTGACTTAGAGACAGTTTTATCATAAACAACATGCTTGTCAACTTTCTTAGTGTTAGTCTTCTTGTCACTGTTGGAAGTCTTAGAACCTGAGGTTTCAGACTTAGGTGACAAAGGTACCTTCCTAGCTTTAGGAGGACTTGAAGACTTTGACCTTGTGTAGTGTGTGTGGGAATTGTGACTGATACAACCATCAATGAACTGCCTTCTTAAATTAAAACAACTAGTCATAACATTCATATTGCATGGCATACAGTCAAATTTATCACAGAAAGGTGCATCTCTATGACTTAGAGGCACAGAACAATCATAGAAAGGTTTAGACACACTACCAACAGGTTTCTTGCATGCATGAGTTAGATGATTGGTACTGAAACAGTTCTGACAAGTTTTCCTAGGGGCATTAGGCATATAAGCATAGTTGTTATCCTTGTTAATCCCTAACTTACCATTTCTGTTCTGTTTCTTTTTAGTCACTTCCTTTTCTGATTCACTCTTCCCAGCTGAGACAAACTTAACAAACTTCTTAGGTCTTGGCCTATCAACTACTGGCTTCTTGGTCTTTGACTTGACACTCTCACCCTTAGAGGATGCTTGCTGTTCACTAGATTGTGCCTCATCCTCATCATTCAACATTTGCTTGATGAGTAAGGCATCCTCATCAATTTCAAATGTTGATTCCTTAAAAATTGGATTTTCAGTTTTTCTCAAAATGTGAGGCACTTTCTCATGAACAGCTGTGTCCTCTTCAATGACAGCATAGCCTTTCCTTTGTTTGAGAGAGTCATAGTCAAGTCCAATAGCTGCTTTGGGTTTAGATTCAATTTTCTCACAGTAGGATTGCACTAAACCAGATGATTTCTTGAAAGTTTTAAGTTTGAATTCATTCTCAGTTAATTCATCCCTAAGAGCCTTCTCTACTTGACTAGCACATAGAACCTTGTTCTTCAAATATTCAACTTCTTTCTTAAGGTTTTCTACTTGCATAGTAGTTAGCTCAAGTTCCTCATTCTTTTTGGTTAATATTTCATTTCTAGTAGACAGTTTAGCAATCTCCTCATTAGCAGCAGTCATACTAGTATGAATATTAAACATTTCAACAGATAATTGTTCAATCATGCATTTGTATTCAGAAACAGACATGTCTATAGTAGTGAGAGATGGTACCTGAGAATCAGATGAAGATGAGTCATCCTTGGAGTTGGCCATCAAGGCATAGTTGCAGAATTCTTGTTCCTCTTCATCACTCTCAGAATCATCCCAACACTTCCCTTCAGCTATGTAGGCCTTACCATGTGTCTGCTTTTTCAGAAGGGCCTCATACTTAGCTTCTAGCTCAAGATAATCTCTATCCTTCTTTTTAGGCTTCTTGCATTCACTGGCAAAATGCCCTAGGTCATTGCATCTATAACACCTTACAGATGACCTATCCACATAACCGGTTTTGAACTTATTTCTGTTTGGCTTCACAGGTGCCTTGTTCTTGTTGGCTGAATGGTTTTGAGTTTTGGGTTTGAAGGGTTGATTTCTTTTAAATCTGATGTTTGGAAATTTTCTGGCCATGAAGGCATATGAGGTATTTTCCATCCCATCAAGTTCTTCCAGAGTGTAAAACTCTTCTTCTTCTTCTTCCTCCTTTTCCTCAACAGGTTCACTCACCCCAGCTTCAGTTTCTTCATCATCTGCCACCTCCTCTATCCTTAGTTGGCTTGTAGATGCTTCTAGGTCCAGGATGGATTTGTTGACAATCAAGGCACATGATGTGTTTATCATCCTACCTTGGTTGGCTTGGATAGCCCTTTTCTGAAGCAACTCAAGTTCATGAGTCTTTAGGACTCCATAGAGCACATCATAGGTGACTTTGTTCAAATCTCTCTCTCTTAGAGAAATGACTCTTTGCTCCAGATGATTTGGTGAAGACAACAGAAATTTCATATTTAACTCATTGGTGCTGTAAACCTTTCCATTCATCTGCAACTCAGTAACTAGCTTGTGAAACCTTTCAAACATTTCAGTGATGCTTTCCTTGGGCTGTGCCATGAAAGCTTCATACTGTGTGACCAGTATCTGTTTCCTGTTTTCCTTAACCTCATCAGTCCCTTCACACAACACCTCAATGTGATCCCACATCTCTTTAGCAGACGTGCATGATGCAATGTTTGCAAACATTGACATGTCCATGGAATCAATGATAAGCAACATGAGGTGGCTGTCAAGAGCAACCTTCTCCCTTTCTGACTCTGTCCACTTTGATGGATCCTTGGCCTCATAAGTTCTTGTACTCTTGTCTGGGGGAGGAACATGATTGACTCCAGGCGGAACAGATCTCATTGCACGCCATTTTTCCATTTCCTTGTCGTAAAGCTCTTGAAAGTAACGGACATGATCGACAGAAGAAGGTGCTTCCTGCACTACATAAGATGGCTAGTTTGTTGCCATTAGCTCAGGTACAATTCTGCTAGGATACATCAAATGTGTGAGATGCCGAAGAAATAATTGTTGAGTATTGAATACGGTAAAAGAATACAGAGGGGGGGGGTGAATGGATTCTTGAACTTTTCTTTGATTGAGTCTATGTAGCAGATAAGTGCCTGTGTGTGTAGAAGTGAAGGTGCGGATAAATAAACAACACAAGACACAATATCACTTTAATCTAATGTATTATTAGATAAAGGTTGCTACAATCTGTGAATACAAATGGTAGTATTCTCAGCTTCGTTTTTCTCAGAGAGATATGGCTTACAGTGTATGAAAAACTTGACTCACAAAAATGTTACTAAGTTATGAAGTGAGGCTGTGTCCTTATAGAACATGGATACAGCCTACTTACTGCAAATAAGGTAGCTAAACAAATTACTTTCTAGTCTGTCTATCCTTTTTGAGTAAGTGTCCAAACGGTTACAGATTTGACTTTGCAAAGCCTGTTTAGATCCACTTCTTTAGCTCCTTGTCTCTTCTAAATCTCTCCAAGCTTCCTTGTAGGCTTTCCAGAGCACGTTACAGATTGTGGTCCATAAAGTGCATTGGCTTGTTGCAGGTTTCTGACTTGTACAATTTCTTCAGTATTTTGTCTCCAAGAATGTATTCGAGAAGTGACTAAGTAAGTGATTCGAGAACTAGAATTGACTTGATCGATAACTCTGAGTTCTCGAATACTGTTATAATGACATATCGAACCACTTCTCGAATAGCTCTTTTCCATCAGGATTCCTTGAGTTGTCGAATAGAACATTTGACTTATCGAATCCTCGAGTTGTCGAATAGCTTTCTGAGTCCTTGAGATATCGAATGGAACTTTGACTTGTTGACTCTTTGAGAACTCGAATACCATCTTGACTTGTTGACTTCTTGAGTTCTCGAATAGAGTAGTAGACATATCGAATCCCTGAGATATCGAATGAGATATCGAACAGTGTATTCAGAGATATCGAATAGTGTCTTGAGATATCGAATCCCTGACTTCTCGAATGCTGGACTTCTCGAATAGACAAATATACTTCTCGAATTGGTACTTAGGCAAATTCTTCATTTCTTCAAATCCCAACTGTGATTATTTGACAGTCTTTAACTCCTTGCTTGAGGCATGAACCTTGGAACTTCTTTCAAGCATTATTCTAGACTCTATTTGTACAATTACACAACTAGGATTTGATGCCTACTACAATTACAATACAAACAGAAACTCTACAACTAGAGGTTCCCTCAGTTAAGAGGTCATGTAAGTAATGCAAAGCATTACAAACAATTAGGCTTGTTATTAGATGTGTACAGGCATGCCTCTGTAACTAACAATAATATCAAGAGATAAAACTTTTTTTACCTTCATGATTTCAGCATAAGGATGATTGCTTCCAACCTGTGCATGATTGCATTCATAAAATATTAGAAGCGCAATCCATTCAATCCTGATTTAGCACTGCGATAAGCTCTGTACAAGTAAACAGAGCACATAACATAAGGCAAGAGGATAAGGACTATCACGCATGATGCTGATGTGGACCCTCCTAACACTTGACCGCTTTTTACGTAAGCCCAGATTATGCACATAACATATGTTATCTGTACGATATTATACGGACCAGATTGTGACTCACGTCCTAAAACCCTAAAACCCCACCTATAAATACATAATAAGCGCACTAGCCTAAAACCCTCATGTTACAATATTTTCTTGCAGCCGCTGTCTACATTTCTTTCTCTCGTCTTCTCAAAGATTCAAGTCAAACCCTCTCTTCCCTTTAATCAGTAAAATGGCCTACAATGGTGTTCTTGCAAACGATTAACAAAGATCCCACAATTATTGCAAGACAGTAAGTCTTTCTTTTAATCCCCCTTGTCTTTTTGTATGTTTTTATGTTTTTGTTAATTCATTTATTGGATTCGTGTGTACATCTGTATCTATGTGTGTGTGTTGGTTGTACAAGTATTAGTGATTTGTTGTTGGTTTTGTGTATTTATTTATTTATTTCGTTGATGTTGAATTTATTTGTGCTGTGGGGTTTTCTGATGAATTGATTTTGTATTTGTTTAGTCTCTTACTGATATTAATAAATGATGATAATGTTTAGTCTTGTGTGCCTTAATTGGGGTTTAAAAAGTCAAGGGCTGGCTTGTTTTTTTTTTCTCGAGATTTATTAATTTTGTTGGTGTTTGAATGTTGAAGTGAAGGAATGTAGAGATGTCATGCTTATATACTTTCTTAGACAATGACATTTTAATTTTCACCTGTCGTGTTATCTACTAATGAAACTTTCTCTCAGGTATCAGTTGGATCTTTGTCGGAAAGCTTTGGGAGAAAACATTGTAGCCTATTTAGGAACAGGCGCTGCCAAGACTCACATTGCTGTTCTACTAATCCATGAAATGCGGCACTTAGTAAGGAATCCCCAGAAAGACGTATGTGTCTTTCTAGCTCCTACAGTTGCTCTGATCTCGTTGAGCAGGTGACCCATATTTCTTCTTTTAGTTATCTTTTATTTTACATCTTTTTATTTCTTTATCAACCGAAGACTGATCCAGATACTAGTATACTGTGTATTTGATTTGAAATTCCTTCTGTTTAAACGTGACCTTTTGTGGTGCTTTGATTATTAATTATTTTATGTCTTGACATGTGTTTGTATATATGTAAAGCAAGCCAAAGTCATTAAGGACTCAGTTGACGTTAAAGTTCGGATCTACTCTGGGATGTCTTTGCACTTCAAGGGCCATGCCTATTGGGAGAAAAAGTTAGAACAACGTGAGGTTTGCCTCATTTCTATGTTACCAAAATTTATTGTCCCATTCATCATTAGAAAGATCCATTGGAAGTACTTTATAACAGAATGTTTGGGGGCTTATAAAACGAAAATGTGGTTGCTAATGTTGTTAAAATGTGATTTTGGCCAACGAAGGTATACAATAAAATGCTTAACCTATGATTATGCATGTGCAGGTCCTTGTCATGACACCAACCGTAATTTTACTGAGTTTATTGCAATGCCATATCACGATTGAACAGATTACGCTCCAACTATTTAACGAATGCCATCATGCACAGGCTAGAAGCAATCATCTTTATGCTGAAATCATGAAGGTAAAAAAAGTTTTATTTATTGATATTATTGCTTCGGCATCTCACACATTTGATGTATCCAAGCAGAATTGTACCAGAGCTAATGGCAACTAACAAGCCATCTTATGTGGTGCAAGAAGCTCCTCCTTCTGTCGATCATGTCCGTTACTTTCAAGAGCTTCACGACAAGGAAATGAAAAAATGGCGTGGAATAACATCAGCTTTGCCTGGAGTCAATCATATTCCTCCCCCAGACACAAGTACAACTCAAGAATTCTTTGGTGCTTCTTCTGCATCCAAAACAGCTCCGAGTATTGGAGCTAGTGGATCTGACAATTCAACTATTGCCAATTCCACTAGCTCCAATACTCGGAGCTATTTTGGATGTAGAAGAAGCTCCAAAGAATTCTGGAGTTGTACTCTTGTCTGGGGGAGGAACATGATTGACTCCAGCTGGCGGAGTAGATCTCATTGCACGCCATTTTTCCATTTCCTTGTCTTAAAGCTCTTGAAAGTAACGGACATGATCGACAGAAGGAGGAGCTTCCTGCACCACATAAGATGGCTTGTTAGTTGCCATTAGCTCTGGTACAATTCTGCTAGGATTCATCAAATGTGTGAGATGCCGAAGCAATAATATAAAGAGATAAAACTTTTTTTGCATTCATGATTTGAGCATAAGGATGATTGCTTCCAGCCTGTGCATGATGGCATTCATCAAATATTAGAATTGCATGCAATCCATTCAATCCAAATATAGCACTGCGATAAGCTCTGATATAGCATTGTCGAGCATTGTAGTAGCAGAAAAGTGGTACTTACACAATTACAACTTTATTTAGAAATTGAAATGCTTTTTGATAAATTCATAATGTGATTAATTGATGTATGGGTTATAGTTTGACTTTACTCATCCCAAAAGAAGTATGTGACTTTACTCATCCCAAAAGAAGTATATGCATTAAATTCCTTGTTTTTCGTCAGCTAAATTTGTTGGTTGCAAATAAAGTTGCAAAGGACTTGATATTCAAACCTGCTGCCTTGTAGTAAGGTTTGATCTTCCTGAATTCAATCACGGGGACGTGCACGCATGCCGCAGTCGGAATATGCGTTTCTGGTCGACAGGTACTTCTTCAACCATATGTTTATTAATACTCCTTAATTCATTTTTACACACCCAAATAATAATAATAATAATAATAATAATAATAATAATAATGATAATTTATATCCTATATATAATAAGCATAAGGTGGATATTTGGTTGGCTATACTACCGCGAAAAGAATAACCACCATTGGATCGATATTAAATATTAAATTAAATCAACGGTCAAGATTATTTTAAGATGATATTATATTATAAAAGATTATATTCATTGCATCCTCGAAAAGAATAAACACCATTGGATCGATATTAAATGTTAAATTAAATCAATGGTCAATATTATTTTAAGATTATAAAAGATTATATTCATTGGATCGATATTAAATTAAATTTTATATTCTATATATAATAAGCATAAGGTGGATATTTGGTTGGCTATACTACCGCAAAAAGAATAACCACCATTGGGTCGATATTAAATTAAATCAACGGTCAAGATTATTTTTTAAGATTATATTATATTATAAAAAAATTTATACTCATTGGATCGATATTAAATTAAATCAATGGTCAAGATTATATTAAGATTATATTATAAAAGATTCTATTATATTATAATTAACTTCTAATGCAGTTTCAAAAAAAAAAAAACTTCTAATCAAAAGTGATAATGGGAAAGGAGACAAGATCGACTATTTTGTATGTAAAAGAACTCAACTGGAAAGCTGCAGTCAATTACTCAATTACTGCCCGGTCAAATACGGTCAAGTCAAATTGTTAAAATAATCAAATATTGCATTTGCCAAAATTCTATTTTTTTACAAAAAAATCTAAGAATACAACTTTATAAAAAAAACACAAATTAATTTATATACAACCTGATTTTTTCATATTATTTAAAAACATGTTAAATAATGTATTTGTACAAATTCCTTTTTTTTTAAAAAAAAATGATAACACAACTTTAAAAAAAACAAACTAATGTTTTCTTAAATTAATATAAATCATCTTATTAACTTTTCTAATAAGATATCTAAAAGGATAGGAACATCTAATACTAAATAGAAAAGGAGATATAATGTATAATCACAATTCCAGTAATTGTTGGGAAATGGAATTGATATATGAGAATTAGACAGAATGCAAAAACTCATAAAGAAAAAGGCTTAACCAAAAAAAACTTAAGAAATTAAAAAGACCAATTATTAGCACTTTCACGAGAAAAGGAAGCAGAGGAGCATTAAAAACTTGAACTTCCAGTTAGCATTTAGCATTCTTATTGATAATTGGTAATTTCTTTAACATAGATTAATATACATATATACATAAATTTTATGTTCAATCTTAATTGACTCTTTATGTATAATAATTTCATCATAAGATTATGTGATTCATTTAATGAAAAAGGATGATAATCATAAAATAGGACAAATTGAATAAATATATTCTACAAAAAATTAACATTTAAATAAAATAATTTATAAGTTTAATAGTGAATTCCGTGCATCGGGTCATAGGCTAGTAATAATAATAATAATAATAATAATAATAATAATAATAATAATAATAATAATAATAATTGTGTTGTACGGTATGTCATAGTGGCAATGAGAAAGAGGTAAAACTGATAAACAGTTTTAACAAAGCTGAGGAAAGAATAAACCAAGATATCAAATTCAGGACATCTACCGGCACGGTTTCTAATTTGGAAGAAAAAACGTACAGAGTAAAAGTGACGGGTGCCACAAAAAGTTTTACAAGTAGCATTTCATTGCTTTACCACTACTGCTGACAACTTCCAAACCATGAGTGCGGTTTTATATTTTTTTGATTGGTTTTTTATTTTGCTGTCATGACATATACATGTAGGAGAACTGGACATTGTGCAGCTGGCAACTGTTGGTTATTATTTTTTAATTCAGGCAGATTCTTTAATTGAGCCCAAGGCAGAGATCTCGTACTTAAATGAGGAAGCTAGATGGAACCAAAAAATTCTTCCCTCCAATGCTCCAATACATCAAGTTTTAGGTGCACCTCAATCTTCTAAGAATGCAGCAAAGAGAGATGCGTGCTTGGAAGCTTGTAAACAATTACATCAGTTGGGTGCCCCAACCAACTATCTCTTGCCTGAACATGATGATGAAAATGAGGACCTGCAGGAATCATCATCAGATTCTGAATGTTCTGATGGTCAGCGCAACTGAACGCTCTATTGTTCAGTGCTGGATTATTTTTATTCTTATACTGCAGTCTGAGTATTTAAATTATTTTTTATTTGCAGACGAGGATACAGGAAGAGAACTCCATCAAATGCTTGTTCCCGCTGTCCTCAGAGAGCCATGGAGTAAGGCAGAGAATCCTGTCAACCTCAGCTCTTACTTTGTGAAGTTTAGACCGCATCCAGCATATAGAGATTATAGACCATTTGGCCTGTTTGTGAAAGTAACCTTATAGCTAGTTAATATTAATTTTAGTAACAGTTAATATTTTTTTTTTGAAACTAGTAACAGTTAATATTAATTGATATTTGGGTGATGGTGTAGCTCATTTGTTAGATGAGGACTATTTCGATTTTCTCCTACCGCATGTATATACTAAAATAATAAAATCACTGTGGCAAAAAAAAATATTAATTGATATTTTGCATTTTACAATTACTAGATGATAACCCGTGTTTCGAGAGAATATATTTTAATTGATTACTAATTTATTATTTTGCTTGATAATAAAATTTTATATTATTTTGTATTATAATTTTAAAAATATTACTAAAACTTTTGGCTTATTTTTGCTATAGATACATTATGTTTTCTATATATAGTTAATAACTAAAAATTTTCAAGTACTCTATTCAATGAAAAATTATTAAAGTTATCCAACAAAATTATGAAAATATAATATTTTACTTATTTTTAGCATATTTAAATAATTAAATCAAGATTTATTTAATTATATTTGTATCTAAGTAATAAGATAATCAATGAGCGCGATTAAATGGCTGAAGTGGTAAGGAATTGATCAACATTTATTTAATTATATTTGTATCTAAGTAATAAGATAATCAATGAGCTCGATTAAATGGGTGAAGTGGTAAGGAATTGTCTCGATCTGGTCGTTCAAGGTCCTGAGTAGGCCTAATTATTTTTTAAAAAAATACAAAATAATTAATTATATTTATTATCTAAATAAATAATGGATTTTAATAAGATTCATAGTCTCCTCCTTCCTTCTCATACTGATTACCAAGAGGTTGAAATCCCATTTGATTTAAAAAAAAAAAGCTTTTTCAACCGAAAAATTATCATTTATTTACTTTAATCATTAAATTTGATAGAGAATCGGGATCAAGTTTAAATTGGAAAGCCCTCTCTTTATTTTCAGAAAATACCTTCTAAAATTGCAATTATTAAAAAAAAATATTTGTGCAACTCAACAGATTATGATTAAAAAAATTGTAATTACAACAAATTGCCAACAATTTTAGAAGATACAAATATAAAGTGTTTCATCAAACAAAAATTTTTTAACTACTCAAAATTTTGCTTCCTTTTTTTACACGACTAAGAGCATCTCCAATGGGAGAGATCCCTTAGCTAAATTTTAAAATTAATTACCATAAATAAAATTATAAAGAATGTGTAAAAAAAATTACACTCCAATGGGACAAAACTGTTATCTATAATTATAAATAATCTGTTGTTGATGTTGGCTATATTTGTCGAACCTCTAGTGAATTGTCACATCACTTATTTCTACATTAAAATTATATATTCCATTAATAACAACTTGAAATATTAATAACATACCATTTTTAAAATATAGCCAATCATTATAGCCAATACCCTCGGAACACAATGTCTTACAGGTTCGACAAATTTTACATAATCAATATTTTATATGTAATTTAGCCAATCATTTTTAGTTAGTTGCACATCTGACACTCTAATACAATGTAATCTATTCCCTATTCCATTTCCCTGCGAATCTTCCAAGAAAATGGAGGACTCGTCAATATATAATTACCAACTCATCATTACCAAAAACCCTTCACTTGGCCACTTCCAAAACCTCCTTGATTTCGTCATCACCATCCTCAGGTTCAGCATGGATGTTATGCTAGTTAAAATATTAAATCTCAAATTTGATGTCTCTAACTGAAAATAAAACATAAAACAAATCACATAAAATCTTGTTTTTTTTAACTAAAAGTTCCATATCAACTTTAACCTACTTCTTTAGTTCACACAATTTCTCTTTTAGGGCCACGAATCTCTCCATCATTACAATAAAACTAAATCCACTTTAACCTAAAAAATTTGCTTGCACCGCTTTAACATGACTAACTATTGTTGCCCATTTGGCACTCCAATACATGTAATCGACTCCCTATCCTATTCCCCTCTCACTACAAGAAAAACTCAATCATACAACATCATTCACACAACGGTTGAACAAATACCCGTTGTCCCGAAAAAACAAACAACGATGAATGTTTTGTCCTCGAAAAAGTTTTGTCTGAGTCTTTCTATGACAACTGTGTTTGCTGTTATTTGAAACCGTTGTCTAAGCGGTATGCTCTGATAAAATCAGACAACAGTTTTTAAATTGCAATATTGTCTTACACCTTTAACACAACACTCCAAAAGCGTTGTTAATAAACTAACTTATAGTAGCGTGAGACAACGGTTTTGGTCTTTACGTTGTGTAATTCAGACAAGTGTTTATTATAACCGTTGTCTGAATAAACTTAAACAACGGGTCTTACATACCGTTGTGAAAAGGAAAGCTTACAGACAATGGTTTTATCAAACTTCTATAAAACTGTTGTCTGAACTACTGAAAAATTTGAATTGAAATGGGTGGGAAATCATGAAATGTTTGGTGGGAATAATGAAATAATTTGAATTGAATTTGGTGGGAAATAATGAAAATTTTGAACTGGATTTGGTGGGAAATTATAATTATTCAGACAACAGTTTTCTGATAAAAAAATGTTGTGTGATAGTGAAGCACAACAACAGTTTTTCATAAAAACCGTTATGTAATGTTTGACACTTTTAAATCGTTAAATAACAGTTTTCGTGTTTTACTACGTTTTTGTTAAAATCTCGTAAAACCCGATCTTTTTATTTTTCGATAATTTTTTTCAAACACTAAAATGAGTGTTTATTAACATTAGTACGGTTCGATCGTCGAAAAAATCATTCGAAAAATTTATTCAGTGAATCTGGATCGTGTCCCGTTATAGGAAGCAACACTTTTAATTTGCTACGTTTTTGTTAAAACTCCTACAACCCGACTTTTTTATTTTCAAATCATTTTTTCTCAACACTAAAATGAGTGCTTACCAACATTTGTACGGCTCGATCGTCGAAAAATCATTCAAAAAAATTATTCAGTGAATATGGATCGTGCCCCGTTACAAGAAGCAACACTTTTAATTTACTACGTTTTTGGTAAAATCTCGTACAACCCGACCTTTTTATTTTTCAATTATTTTTTGCCAACACTAAAATGGGTGTTTGTTAACATTCGTACGGTTCAATTATCGAAAAAAGCATTCAAAAAAATTATTCAGTGCATCTGGATCGTGCCCCGTTACAGGAAGCATCACTTTTCCTACGTTTTTGTTAAAATCTCGTACAACCCGACCTTTTTATTTTTCGATTATTTTTTCCCAACACTAAAATGGGTGTTTATTAACATTCGTACGGTTCGATCATCGAAAAAAGAATTCAAAAAAATTATTCAGTGAATATGGATCGTGGCCCGTTATAGGAAGCATCACTTTTCCTACGTTTTTGTTAAGATCTCGTACAACCCGACCTTTTTATTTTTCGATTATTTTTTCCCAACACTAAAATGGGTGTTTATTAATATTTGTACGGTTCGATCGTCGAAAAAAACATTCTAAAAAATTATTCAGTGAATCTGGATCGTGCCCCGTTATTGGAAGCATCACTTTTCTTACGTTTTTGTTAAAATCTCGTACAACCCGTCCTTTTTATTTTTCGATTATTTTTTCCCAACACTAAAATGGGTGTTTATTAATATCTGTACGGTTCGATCGTCGAAAAAAACATTCTAAAAAATTATTTAGTGAATCTGGATCGTGCCCCGTTATAGGAAGCATCACTTTTCTTTCGTTTTTGTTAAAATCTCGTACAACCCGACCTTTTTATTTTTCGATTATTTTTTCCCAACACTAAAATGGGTGTTTATTAATATCTGTACGGTTCTATCGTTGAAAAAAACATTCTAAAAAATTATTAAGTGAATCTGGATCGTGCCCCGTTATAGGAAGCATCACTTTTCTTACGTTTTTGTTAAAATCTCGTACAACCCGACCTTTTCATTTTTCGATTATTTTTTCCAAACACTAAAATGGGTGTTTATTAATATTTGTACGGTTCGATCATCGAAAAAAGCATTCTAAAAAATTATTCAGTGAATCTTGATCGTGCCCTGTTATAGGAAGCATCACTTTTCCAACGTTTTTGTTAAAATCTCGTATAACCCGACATTTTTATTTTTCGATTATTTTTTCCCAACACTAAAATGGGTGTTTATTAACATTCGTACGGTTCGATCGTCGAAAAAAAACATTCTAAAAAATTATTCAGTGAATCTGGATCGTGCCCCGTTATAGGAAGCATCACTTTTCTTACATTTTTGTTAAAATCTCGTACAACCCGACCTTTTTATTTTTCGATTATTTTTTCCAAACACTAAAATGGGTGTTTATTAATATTTGTACGGTTCGATCATCGAAAAAAGCATTCAAAAAAATTATTCAGTGAATCTTGATCGTGCCCCGTTATAGGAAGCATCACTTTTCTAACGTTTTTGTTAAAATCTCGTATAACCCGACCTTTTTATTTTTCGATTATTTTTTCCCAACACTAAAATGGGTGTTTATTAACATTCGTACGGTTCGATTGTCGAAAAAGGCATTGAAAAAAATTATTCAGTGAATGTGGATCGTGTCCCGTTACATGAAACAACACTTTTACAACTTTTTTGTTAAAATCTCGTACAAGCCGACCTTTTTATTTTTTGATTATTTTTTTCCAATACAAAAATGAGTTTATATTAACATTCGTACGGTTTGATCGTCCAAGAAATCATTCAAAAAAATTATTCTGTGAAACTGGACCGTGTCCCATTATAGGAAGTAACATTTTTACTACATTTTTGTTAAAATCTCGTACAAATCGACCTTTTATTTTTCGATTATTTTTTTCCAGCACTAAAATGGGTGTTTATTAACATTCGTATGGTTTGATCGTTGAAGAAATCTTTCAAAAATATTATTCAGTAAATCTGGATCGTGTCTAGTTACATGAAGCAACACTTTTACAATTTTTTTGTTAAAATCTCGTACAAGCCGGCCTTTTTATTTTTTGATTATTTTTTCCCAACACTAAAATGAGGGTTTATTAACATTCATACGGTTTGTTAAAATCAACACTTTTTACTACATTTTTGCTAAAATCTCGAATAACCTGACTTTTTTATTTTTCGATTATTTTTTTCCAACACTAAAATGAATGTTTAGTAACATTCGTACAATTCGATTATTTTTTTATTTGATTATTTTTTTAAACAAAAAAATGAGTGTTTATTAACATTCATTCAGTTCGATATTCATTATTAATAGTAATTAATTAAAATAATTAGAAATTACAAAAATTCCAAATTTATCTTATATGAAATTTATCTATATGAATTAATTTTTTCATGGGCTGGTAAAAAAATTGATCCATATTTCATTTCCCTCCTCTAGTTCATTTCCCCCTTGTTAATATTTCCCCCCTTTGTCAACATTTCATTTCCCCCCTTTTCCATCTCTCTCTATTTACAATAACCTAATCAGCCGCACCTCTTTTCTATCCCTCTCTCATTTCACTAACCACCTCTTAGCCGCCCCTTTTTTCTAACCCAGCTTTTGAAGAAGTCGGAGAGGAAGGTTAAGGAGATGGAGGGTAAGATGGGGTTTGTGGTCTCTCTCTCCTTCTCTCCCTCAATCTCTCTCTCCCTCTCAAGTTTTGTTTTGAAAAATGAGTTCAGAAGGTTAAGAAGATGGAGTGTACATCCACGTATCACATACTCTTGTGCCTATATCCATATCTGCAATTGGAGTATGTTTGGTTTGATACTTATGAGCTGCATATGTATGTATAGGCCTTGGATCAAACAGTTGAGATTCATCTCTGGAAAAGGTAAGTTGGGATGAAGTTATCAAGATGGGTGAATATGTTTCCAAACAAGCCACTTTGGGTACTTTCCTCTTCTTTGCTTCCTCTATTTTACTCTTTTTTTGAAAATTTGGTAAGTCCGTTCTTTTTTAGAATATGGCAGTTTATCCAGGAGCTTGAAGATGATATTTTACCTGCCGAAGCTGAGCGCAGGTATTAAAATCAAATCTTGGTAGTAAGAGTTTTTCAATGTCTAAAACATGTATTTGTTAGGTTGCATTTTTGTGTTCACTATATTGTTTTCTGATAGTGGGTTTTAAATTGTTGTATGTTTTAAATTTGTAGATATCAAGAATACAAGTCTGAGTATATAACAACACAGAAGCGTGCTTATTTCAATGCCCATAAACATGAAGATTGGTAATGCTCATCTTTTCCCTCTTACTTTTCCCCTTTCGTTTTAAATGTCATGTCAAGCATTTATAATGAAGTTTCGAATTTTATAGGTGGAAAGACAAATACCACCCTACCAATTTGCTTGCTGTCATTGACAGCTGGTTTGTGCAGATGTATATTGTTTGTAATAATATTATTAGAAAATTATTAGCTCTATTTTGTGCTTCTTCTGTTGAGATGGTAGTCTCTGTTTTGCAGTTTGCTCGTTTCATTATATTCAAATGGGGAATATGAGCTTCACAAGAGATTATTTCAATTGGATGAAGTCTGGAGAGCTTAAAAGTCTTGATTCTGAATTTGTGAATAATCCACATGGTCTACCTTCCATCACTGAAACTTCATCTTATAATTTCGAACCTTACACTCCTGTCAGGGTCTCCCAACAATCAGATGGTAGCAGGATGAGCACTAGTTCTTTTGCATTTCCAGTGTAAGTTATTACTCTCTTACATTCATCTGCTTAATTACTATCTTTTGCTACTACTATCATCTGCTTAATTACTATGTGTTCTTTAGATGGTTAAAATTCTAGTTTTAATCAATTTTATCTTATTTACATTTGCCTGATTTACAGTGGATGCTTCAAACTCCTAGTGCAACTAGTTTTATTGGATGTACTGGAAAAGACAAGTTTGGTGAGGAGATGAAGAAGAACTCAAAACTTGCCAGAGTTAATGTAAATCTTTTATAATGCTTCGTGCAATAGATTCTCAGTATATACATGCATGTTTTATTATCTATGGTTCTCTTAATAACTCATAGTTTATCCTGACTTCCTGAGGTCTGATGATTTTCCATAACAGGTTCACTACTATGAGGATGAAGCTGCAGCAACCTGTACTTGTGCTGTTTGTGTTGTCAATGGAGTTTTGGTCAGTTTATACATATTTTTTTTCCTTTAATTACATTGTTGGTCATGTCTCTGCAGAGTTCCCAAATTGTGAGTGTGGGTGTTCTTTGGACCTTTTTGATACAAGTACTAGCTGCAATGCAAATACTTTACATTATACAGGAAGATAAATGTAGATTTACACATTTTTTTTAACATGGAAATCTAATTGAATTAATTATTTCGATCTACTTTCAGAATATGAAACTAGTTTCAGAATTTGATAAGATTGGAATTGGACTTGTGCAGGTCATTGATTGCTAACTTGTCTGCTGCAAACAGCTACAAGGCAGATCACTTGAAAAAAGCTAAAAATTGGAGCCTTGGTACCAGATCCCACTTCTTTTCCTTAAGTCCCCCTTATGGCTTTTAAATTGTTTGTGGTTTTTCATTGTGTCCCTTTCAAACTTTATTCAAATACATGAACTTATCTGTACAGATGAGAAGGCCAAATATTATTATATTGCTGGATTTTTCCTCACTATATCTCCAGAGTCAATTCAGCTTGTAGGTGAGCATGCTGCCGCAAAAAACAAGGTAAAGCTGAAATCATCTGTTATTTAAAATTTTGTTTCTTCTCAAGTGATAACTTTGAACATGTGAATTTACAGATATGGTTCATGGATGAATTCTCTAAAATGTCAATCGAGTTTGATAATGTAAGTGATGTACTGCCTAGTAAACTTCAAGCAAGATTTCCTTACAGATTGAATGTCATGTACCTATCATTTGGTCTCTGTTAAAACTCATCGCAGAGCCATATCAACCTCGCATAGTCGGTGTTAATTAATTGTTTTTTGGTCTTAAAAATGGTTGTTTTTTTCTTAAAAATTGCAGAAAATTGATTATCTTCTTCAGAGACAAATATTGATGTTCTCTGCTACATTTTCAGTTACCGTCAAAGCTTTCAGGGACGAGTTGCTGTTGAAGAAGAGGAGTTCCAAGCAAAATGCAATTTTTGTGTTGCTAACATTAGATGAAGATTGTAATTTGTATGTATGTATATAAATTGGTCTAGTAGATTGTACTAAATCTACAATGTTGACATTTTTTTTAATTAAGTAATGTAGAATTTATAGTAATTTTGGTGTGTTGATTATATTGTCTAGCATAGTTTTTTTTGCGTAAATAAACCATTGTCTAGTCTATTTTTAGCCAATGAAGGCATCTTTAATAACAGTTGTTAAAAATCATATGAGACAATAGCCATGCTTCAGAAGAAACCATTATAGAACTCTTTTCACATAACTCTTTCTTATATAAAACCGTTGTATGTAGAGACTCTTCACAACGGGAAACAAGGGTATCAGCAAATATAATAGCATATATGTTGTAGTGTTAAAGTTCTTACAACTCTTTCTATTAAGAAACCATTGTTTTAACCCTTGAACAACAACAGATGTTATTTTTAAAACACTTGACTGACTTCATTTTAGACAACGGTTTTCAAAAACATGGTGTTGTTGTTTCTAGGTGTTATACAACGGCGTCCAAAAAATGGGATGTTATCTTGCAATATGTTGGACAACGGCTGTAGAACTGTTGTGTTACCGTCTTCTACGCATCGGGTAAATAACCGTTGTCTGCTTTCAAACAGACAACTGCCGGATAGACAACGAAAAAAATGCAGCTCAGACAGCGGTGAAAATATGTTGCAGGATCGTGTTTTTCTTGTAGTGTCTCTACGACCGTTCCAAGAAAATGATGGACTATTAAATAATTATGATCTAGTCATCACCACCAAAACCTTCACTTAATTGGCCGCTTCCAAGGTCACCTTGATTTCATCATCACCATCCTCAAGTTCACATTTATCCACCAACTCATCCTCATTACGATTTTCCTCGCTAGGATCTTGGTACTCAATTGGATCCTCCCTCGAACTCGGGTCATCAGCTTCCAAATTCTCGAAATCCTCCACCCAAGAAGTCCAAACACATTTATATACTATATATAAGTAGCGTAAGGAGATTTACGTGGTCGGTCGTCATCTGGTCGTCAATGCTAAAAAATAATTTTATTAGAAATTAGAAATGGGTATGAGAACTAGTTTAGAAATCGGTCAGAGAATGAGTTGGACGAGAGTATTGATTTAAAAGATCAACTAAAACTATGCTACAGGTAACTAATTAATGCTATTTTTAATTTAACTAACAATATGCTACCAAATAACTAGTTAATGCAATTTTTTATTTAACAAATTAACAAGCTGATCAAAAAAGGATGCACTAAAATAACACATGATAAAACAAAAAAAAATTGAAGTTTGAGAATATTATTGTTAACTAAAATTAACACAAAGATATTTTAGACTAAAGTTTAAAATATAATTAAAAAAACCTTACCTTATAAAAAAGTTTCAAGAAAACCTAACTTTAAAAAAAAATTAAGTCATAAAAAAATTTTACTTTTAGATTTTACAAAAAACGTGTTTAAAATTTATACTAAGAAAAGTCAACACAAATCAATAAATAAAAATTTTATTATTTTGCAAAGATTCTATATTCAGTACCAAAGTTGTAATAAATTAAAAATAATCCGAAAATCCAAAATAAAATAATTTATAGAGAATCTAAATATTATAATCACAAAATATCCTATAATAATTTAAAAGTACTAAATTTCATCAACAATAAAATTTAAAGTAAATTAATAAAGACTAAAACTAATAAAATATTCATCATCAACTTAATTAATTATTATTATAAGTTAACATATTTTCCGTACTAATTTTAATATATATATATATAAGTACAAAATACATGCATATTATTAATTTATTATCATTAAATGTAAAAAATAATTCAAAATGTTATAAAAAATACTTTTAACAAAAAAATCATAACAAAAAATATATTATAAAATATTAATAAAGCAACTGTGCATTGTGCTAATTATAATGAAATACAAGTACTAGTAGCATTCCAAAAATCAACTTTCTCATCAGTGATTAGCAAATTAACGTGGGAATTACTAAAATAAGGCAAGAGGCCAAGGACAAGCACGGATGATATTAATAAATGATGATGATGTTTAGTCTTGTGTGCCTTTATTGGGGTTTAAAAAGTCAAGGGCTGGCTTCTTTTTTTTTTTTCTCCAGATTTATTTATTTTGTTGGTGTTTGAATGTTGAAGTGAAGGAATGTAGAGATGTCATGCTTATATATTTTCTTAGACAATGACATTTTAATTTTCACCTGTCGTGTTATCTACTAATGAAACTTTCTCTCAGGTATCAGTTGGATCTTTGTCGGAAAGCTTTGAGAGAAAACATTGTAACCTATTTAGGAACAGGCGCTGCCAAGACTAGCATTGCTGTTTTACTAATCCATGAAATACGGCACTATGAAAGGAATCCCCAGAAAGACGTATGTGCCTTTCTAGCTCCTACAATTGCTCTGATCTCGTTGAGCAGGTGACCCATATTTCTTCTTTTAGTTATCTTTTAATTTACAACTTTTTATTTCTTTATCAACCGAAGACTGATCCAGATACTAGTATATTATGTATTTGATTTGAAATTCCTTCTGTTTAAACGTGACCTTTTGTGGTGCTTCGATTATTAATTATTTCATGTCTTGACATGTGTTTGTATATATGTAAAGCAAGCCAAAGTCATTAAGGACTCAGTCGACGTTAAAGTTGGGATCTACTCTGGGATGTCTTTGCACTTCAAGGGCCATGCCTATTGGGAGAAAGAGTTAGAACAACATGAGGTTTGCCTCATTTCTATGTTACCAAAATTTATTGTCCCATTCATCATTAGAAAGATCCATTGGAAGTACTTTATAACAGAATGTTTGGGGGCTTATAAAACGAAAATGTGGTTGCTAATGTTGTCAAAATGTGATTTTGGCCAGCGAAGGTATACAATAAAATGCTTAACCTATGATTATGCATGTGCAGGTCCTTGTCATGACACCAACCATACTTTAACAGAGCTTATCGCACTGCTATATCAGGATTGAACGGATTGCACTCCAAATATTTGATGAATGCCATCATGCACAGGCTAGAAGCAATCATCCTTATGCTGAAATCATGAAGGTAAAAAAAGTTTTATCTATTGATATTATTGCTTCGGCATCTCACACATTTGATGTATCCTAGCAGAACTGTACCAGAGCTAATTGCAACTAACAAGCCATCTTATGTGGAGCAAGAAGCTCCTCCTTCTGTCGATCATGTCCATTACTTTCAAGAGCTTCACGGTAAGGAAATGGAAAAATGGCGTGCAATAACATCTGCTTTTCCTGGAGCCAATCATGTTCCTCCCCCAGACATAAGTACAACTCAAGAATTCTTTGGTGCTTCTTCTGCCTCCAAAACAGCTCCGAGTATTGGTGCTAGTGGATCTGACAATTCAACTATTGCCAATTCCCCTAGCTCCAATACTCGGAGCTATTTTGGATGTAGAAGAAGCTCCAAAGAATTCTGGAGTTGTACTCTTGTCTGGGGGAGGAACATGATTGACTCCAGCTGGCGGAGCAGATCTCATTGCACGCCATTTTTCCATTTCCTTGTCGTAAAGCTCTTGAAAGTAACGGACATGATCGACAGAAGGAGGAGCTTCCTGCACCACATAAGATGGCTTGTTAGTTGCCATTAGCTCTGGTACAATTCTGCTAGGATACATCAAATGTGTGAGATGCCGAAGCAATAATATCATGGGATAAAACTTTTTTTTACCTTCATGATTTCAGCATAAGGATGATTGCTTCCAGCCTGTGCATGATGGCATTCATCAAATATTAGAATTGTATGCAATCCATTCAATCCTGATATAGCATTGTCGAGCATTGTAGTAGCAGAAAAGTGGTACTTACACAATTACAACTTTATTTAGAAATTGAAATGCTTTTTGATAAATTCATAATGTGATTAATTGATGTATGGGTTATAGTTTGACTTTACTCATCCCAAAAGAAGTATGTGACTTTACTCATCCCAAAAGAAGTATATGCATTAAATTCCTTGTTTTTCGTCAGCTAAATTTGTTGGTTGCAAATAAAGTTGCAAAGGAAGGACTTGATATTCAAACCTGCTGCCTTGTAGTAAGGTTTGATCTTCCTGAATTCAATCACGGGGACGTGCACGCCGCAGTCGGAATATGCGTTTCTGGTCGACAGGTACTTCTTCAACCATATGTTTATTAATACTCCTTAATTCATTTTTACACACCCAAATAATAATAATAATAATAATAATAATAATAATAATAATGATAATTTATATCCTATATATAATAAGCATAAGGTGGATATTTGGTTGGCTATACTACCGCGAAAAGAATAACCACCATTGGATCGATATTAAATATTAAATTAAATCAACGGTCAAGATTATTTTAAGATTGTATTATATTATAAAAGATTATATTCATTGCATCCTCGAAAAGAATAAACACCATTGGATCGATATTAAATGTTAAATTAAATCAATGGTCAATATTATTTTAAGATTATAAAAGATTATATTCATTGGATCGATATTAAATTAAATTTTATATCCTATATATAATAAGCATAAGGTGGATATTTGGTTGGCTATACTACCGCAAAAAGAATAACCACCATTGGGTCGATATTAAATTAAATCAACGGTCAAGATTATTTTTTAAGATTATATTATATTATAAAAAAATTTATACTCATTGGATCGATATTAAATTAAATCAATGGTCAAGATTATATTAAGATTATATTATAAAAGATTCTATTATATTATAATTAACTTCTAATGCAGTTTCAAAAAAAAAAAAAACTTCTAATCAAAAGTGATAATGGGAAAGGAGACAAGATCGACTATTTTGTATGTAAAAGAACTCAATTGGAAAGCTGCCCGGTCAAATACGGTCAAATTGTTAAAATAATCAAATATTGCATTTGTCAAAATTCTATTTTTTTACAAAAAAATCTACGAATACAACTTTATAAAAAAAACACAAATTAATTTATATACAACCTGATTTTTTCATATTATTTAAAAACATGTTAAATAATGTATTTGTACAAATTCCTTTTTTTAAAAAAAAAATATGATAACACAACTTTAAAAAAAAACAAACTAATGTTTTCTTAAATTAATATAAATCATCTTATTAACTTTTCTAATAAGATATCTAAAAGGATATGAACATCTAATACTAATACTAAATAGAAAAGGAGATATAATGTATAATCACAATTCCAGTAATTGTTGGGAAATGGAATTGATATATGAGAATTAGACAGAATGCAAAAACTCATAAAGAAAAAGGCTTAACCAAAAAAAACTTAAGAAATTAAAAAGACCAATTATTAGCACTTTCAAGTGAAAAGGAAGCAGAGGAGCATTAAAAACTTTAGCATTTAGCATTCTTATTGATAATTGGTAATTTCTTTAACATAGATTAATATACATATATACATAAATTTTATGTTCAATCTTAATTGACTCTTTATGTATAATAATTTCATCATAAGATTATGTGATTCATTTAATGAAAAAGGATGATAATCATAAAATAGGACAAATTGAATAAATATATTCTACAAAAATTTAACATTTAAATAAAATAATTTATAAGTTTAATAGTGAATTCCGTGCATCGGGTCATAGGCTAGTAATAATAATAATGATAATAATAATAATTGTGTTGTACGGTATGTCATAGTGGCAATGAGAAAGAGGTAAAACTGATAAACAGTTTCAACAAAGCAGAGGAAAGAATAAACCAAGATATCAAATTCAGGACATCTACCGGCACGGTTTCTAATTTGGAAGAAAAAACGTACAGAGTAAAAGTGACGGGTGCCACAAAAAGTTTTACAAGTAGCATTTCATTGCTTTACCACTACTGCTGACAACTTCCAAACCATGAGTGCGGTTTTATATTTTTTTGATTGGTTTTTTATTTCGCTGTCATGACATATACATGTAGGAGAACTGGACATTGTGCAGCTGGCAACTGTTGGTTATTATTTTTTAATTCAGGCAGATTCTTTGAGCCCAAGGCAGAGATCTCGTACTTAAATGAGGAAGCTAGATGGAACTGTCTGCCAAAAAATTCTTCCCTCCAATGCTCCAATACATCAAGTTTTAGGTGCACCTCAATCTTCTAAGAATGCAGCAAAGAGAGATGCGTGCTTGGAAGCTTGTAAACAATTACATCAGTTGGGTGCCCCAACCAACTATCTCTTGCCTGAACATGATGACGAAAATGAGGACCTGCAGGAATCATCATCAGATTCTGAATGCTCTGATGGTCAGCGCAACTGAACGCTCTATTGTTCAGTGCTGGATTATTTTTATTCTTATACTGCAGCCTGAGTATTTAAATTATTTTTTATTTGCAGACGAGGATACAGGAAGAGAACTCCATCAAATGCTTGTTCCCGCTGTCCTCAGAGAGCCATGGAGTAAGGCAGAGAATCCTGTCAACCTCAGCTCTTACTTTGTGAAGTTTAGACCGCATCCAGCAGATAGAGATTATAGACCATTTGGCCTGTTTGTGAAAGTAACCTGCGCTTTGCACTGGCTATAAGCTAGTTAATATTAATTTTAGTAACAGTTAATATTTTTTTTTGAAACTAGTAACAGTTAATATTAATTGATATTTGGGTGATGGTGTAGCTCATTTGTTAAACGAGGACTATGCCTTATCGGTTTCTTCTTCGATTGTATAACAAGGGCCTTTGGAAAGAAAGTCACAAACTGGGATGCTATCCCTACTGACAGTCTACAAATTGGGTATTCTCTTCTCTATGGAAGTAATTTCAATTTTAGTAGACTTGTTTTAATGAACTTAGGTGATAGATTGTCAGAGTCTACTACTGTCTACTTTGCTAGATTTTGTCAATTATTGTTTACTGCTTGTGTGCCTGGTATTGCAATTGCTGAGGATGATGTTATTCAGCCTTTTAAAGTCAATAAGAGAATATTCTCTGATTTGACTAACAAGGATGCAACCAAAGGGGAATTACCTGCTTTGTTTTTACCCCTTGCTCTTCAAAATTTCTTACATATCAACCACAAGAACCATGCCTGAGCCTTCACTTTCACCACCTGCAAACACTGATCAACCTCAACCCACAACCTGAAATTAATGAACCAAACACTGAAGCTCCACAACACACAAACACTGAAACACCAGCAACCACTCAACCTCAACCTGAACAACAACCACAACCTACACAGGCTATACCAAAGAAGAGAGGTAGAACCAAGCTCATTGCTGTAAAAAAAGGTTAAAAGGGCTCCAAAGGAAAGAGCAAACAGGCCTCCAACACCATCTGTTGTAGAAGATGATTCTACTGATGAAGAAGTGGTAGCTGAGGTGCCTCAATTAAGGAGGAGAAGATTGATAATTAATGAATCTGATGAAGAGGTTAATTTTGAAGCTCCAGAGGTGATCTCTAAGGAAATACCTACTGTTGAGGTACATACTGCAGAAGAAGCTGTCCATACAACTGAAAATGTACAAATGGATGAGGCAAACAAAGTTGGTTTTACTGCTATAATTACCAACTCATCATTACCAAAACCTTCACTTGGCCACTTCCAAAACCTGCTTGATTTCGTCATCACCATCTTCAGGTTCAGCATGGCTATTATGCTAGTTAAATATTAAATCTCAAATTTCATGTTTCTAACTGAAAATAAAACATAAAACAATTAAATCACATAAAATCTTGTTTTTTTAACTAAAAGTTCCATATCAACTTTAACCTACTTCTTTAGTTCACAAAATTTCTCTTTTAGGGCCACGAATCTCTCCATCATTACAATAAAACTAAATCCACTTTAACAACTAAATCCACTTTAACCTAAAAAATTTGCTTGCACCGCTTTAACATGATTAACTATTGTTGCCCATTTGGCATTCAATTATTATGATCTCGTCATCACCACCAAAACCTTCACTTAATTGGCGGCTTCCAAAGTCACCTTGATTTCGTCATCACCATCCTCAAGTTCACATTTATCCACCAACTCATCCTCATTACGATTTTCCTCGCTAGGATCTTGGTACTCGATTGGATCCTCCCCCGAATTCGGGTCATCAGCTTCCAAATTCTCGAAATCCTCCTCCCAAGAAGTCCAAACACATTTGATATGGGCTAAATGTAAGCCCTAAATACACATTTAATGTGGCATTAATTAGACCTAGAGTGGTCCAAACGTGGGCCCGCCAGATGGGCCCAAACCCTATTTATAATATTAATTTCGTAATTAATAATAGGGGTAATAATCAGCTCAGCAATAAGAGTCAAACAAGGATATTACTCTTGCCTGACTTAGCCTCCAAGATACATATTTCAACATGGAAACTCGTTCCTACATACTAGGATCTGGAACCTTCTTCTAGGCGGTGACTTGCCCACCAAGTCACCTAACCCTACTACGATTCTAAGGCTTCTCAGCCTATATAAAGGGTCTGACCCCTCATTCTCAGAACTACGTTTTTGGCTTGATCTTTGATACACATCAAAGTACGTAGGCATCTTGTGAAGGCAGATTCAGCCACGAGCACGAGAGCAGCCATTAAAGCACGAAGCTCCCGAACCCTAGCCGTCATAATCATAACCTAGTTTTTATTCCATAACATTTGGCGCCGTCTGTGGGAAGAAGACATTAACCATGGTAACTACACGAAGAACAGCACCAAGCTCTACCGAGGCTTTACCAATTAGCTCTGCTCCGCCTGTCACTGAGCAAGTACCCCCAACAATAGGGGCGATCACCCAAACTCAAGTTTCTCAACCTCCAGGGACGAATCCCCATGCTGAGAGAACATTACCCATGGTCGTCCACCCAGGCCAAGAAACCAGCTCTCTTCAGATGGTGGTTTCTCCTCTGGTTGATCTCAATCGCCCGTTACCACCGGGGGTACAGATCCATACTATGGATCTCCCCATGAATACCAACCCGATGTATGGTCTGCCTAACTACCCTCCAATTACTCAAGGTCCTGGACCAAGTGGCCACGCCTTATATATCCGAGATCGAGAGTATGTTGACTACTCTGGCCCCTATACTGATGATTCATCGTCTGATGATGATGATCGTGATGAAGCCCCGAAGAGGCGACGTGCTAGCAGAAAACCAAGAAGGAGAACACAAACTGTCCATGATGGACCCCCATTGACATCTGCTGAGAGAATCAAGGCTCATGAGGCCGAGATTTTAAGGATAAAGGAAGATATTGCAAGAGAACAAGCTAGGTTGAATCAAACTCAACCTCCTCCAACCTCAGGACCGATTCCCATTATAGATCTGGAGAGGTCTTCAAGAAGGCAGAAAAGGGTCGACGCCTCAACTGAAAGAACAACAAGGGTGGAAACCCCCAGGAGCAACCCCAAGGATCTGATGCCACTTGGGGAGGGGATCCTGATGATCCCACACCCCCGTTTACTAAGGAGGTGACGAATGCTCGTATCTCAAAGAAGTTCAAGATGCCAACAATTAAGGCTTATGATGGAACGGGTGATCCCGCAAACCATGTTAGGACGTTCTCAAACGCACTGATGTTGCAGCCTGCAAGAAACGCCTTGAAGTGTAGGGCGTTCCCTCAAACCCTGTCGGGCATGGCTCAAAGATGGTATAGCCGCCTACCTGCGAATTCGATTGGCTCTTTTAAGGAGTTGAGCGCCGCTTTTGTCAACCAATTCATTAGCGGGAGAGTTCATGAGAAAAGTTTTGCATCCCTCATGTATGTAGTTACCTCAAGAGATTACCTCAAGAGGTTTACTAAGGAGACATTGAATATCACTGATTTGGAGAATAAGGTGGCCATGGTAGCCTGAGAACACGAAACCACTGATCTATTCTTTAAAAGGTCATTAGCAAAGCATCCTCCTGAAAACATGGCCGAGCTCCAGCAAAGGGCTGACAAGTATATCAAGGTTGAGGATAGCATGAAGAAGGAAGCTAGAGGAGGCAATGACAAAGGTAACAACGACTCCAAGAAGCGAAAGCAAGACCAGGAGTGTGATGACCAGGAGTATGATGTTAGGGACAAGTATCCCCGAACTAGCGAGGACTCCGACTATGTCCCTAAGAAGAACCAAGGACCAAGGTTCACTGAGTATGCAAGGTTGAATACTCCTAGGAGTCGAATCTTGTTGGACATTGAGAAGGATAAGGATTTCCGATGGCCGAAGCCACTCAGGGATGATCCCGCAAAGAGAAACAAGAATCAGTATTGCAGATTCCATAGAGATGTGGGGCATGATGCTGATTATTGCAAGCAACTCAAAGATGAGATCGAGTTTTTGATTCATAGAGGGAAACTGAGCCACTTCACTAAGGGTGACGACCGTGGTAATCAGAGAAGAGAGTATGATAGGAGGGATGACGATCAAGATCGCAACCCACAACCCCGAGGGCCAGTAATCAACATGATCTCAGGAGGCCCGACTACGGCCGGCACAACAAGGAATTCTCGGAAGGCTTATGCTAGGGAAGTGATACACATTGTGGGAGAGGCCCCGAAGCGTGCCAAGACTGAAATAACAATTGGTTTTGATGATTCAGATCTCGAAGGGATGAAGTTCTCCCATGACGACCCGTTGGTCATAATTCCTATGATTGGAAACTCAGAGGTGAAGCGAGTCTTGATAGATAGTGGAGCTTCTATTGACGTTCTGTTTCATGATGCATTTGTGAAGATGGGGTACAATGAATCTCAGTTGACCCCCAATAACATGCCTATATATGGATTTAATGGAGTAGGATCCAAAGTTGAAGGGACTATCCAATTGCCTATGACTATTGGACAGGAGCCCAAGAAGGCCACTCAGATGTTGAACTTCCTGGTAATCAAGGCGGTTTCAACGTACAATGCTATCCTCGGAAGGACTGGACTTCATGCATTCAAGGTTGTTGCCTCAACTTATCATATGAAGATTAAGTTCCCAACCAAGAATGGTGTTGGAGAACATAAAGGCGATCAAAAGATGGCACGAAGCTGTTATGTAGCCGCATTAATGCCTGACGGAGTCGGGGGGCAGGTCCTTTCGATTGAAGACATGGATGTCCGCAGTAACAAGGAACACCGAGAAAGGCCAGTAGAGGACATCACATAGAAGCCTCGAACAGCCATTGAGGCTAAGGCGTTAACTAACTTCGTGGTTGAATGTACCATGGGCAACCAAGAAGTCGGG
Organism: Kitagawia praeruptora; assembly: GCA_037693485.1. Lineage (NCBI taxonomy): Eukaryota > Viridiplantae > Streptophyta > Magnoliopsida > Apiales > Apiaceae > Kitagawia > Kitagawia praeruptora. Next base: position 20,034,354 of record CM075351.1, on the reverse strand, counting down.
GGGCAGGAGGTAGTACCCCAAGCAGGAAGTGAACTTCAGAATAAGAATGAGAAGACCAGAAGGAGTAGTGGATGCTTTATTTTGATAAAGCATCAAAAACAAAATCAAGTGAAACAAAATCAAGTGATGCAGGACTAGTCTTGCAATGCCCCGATGGGCTCAAGTTATCCTAGTAGGACTTAGCTTCATCTAGTAGAAGCAGAATTAAGGTTCATTGAAACCATTGCAGAGCATGTTGCTCCGAGTAGGACAGTAGTACCCTATGTAAGGGTTGAACCCATTTCAAGTTATTAATGCAAGTTTGATTTCCATTCATTGATTGAGTGATTTTATTTATGTGCCGAGCACCCGATGAGTGCAAGTGAAGGATGACCGAGTACCGAAAATAAAAGAATACACGAATGGAAAACAAACAAATGCATAGGTAAACAAATGCATAAGTAAGAGTTTAAGTCTGTAAAGGACCCTAGATAAAAGAAAAGAAGATAAAAGCCATATGCAACAGTCAAACCCATGAAAGGCCGAGGATGTTAAGGACTAGCTACTCTTCAATACTTATTAAGTACTTGGATTAAGGATCCAAGGATGAAGGCCAATAAATAACCTTAAGCAAGGATTAATGAAGTTCAAGCAAGCTCTCGTCTCAGAAGTTTAAAAGGAAAGAAGCCAACGGGATTGCATTTATCGGAATCAAAATTGAGGAATCAACCCCGAATCCTAGGTTGAAGAACAGAAGATGTTAGCCATGAAGGCCAAGATTAGCCATGAAGGCCAAGGTTAGTTATGAAGGCCAAACTTGAGGGGGTCATGAACCTCCAATTAAGATCCAAAGGTTGAAACTTCGTGTTGACTTGAAAACCAATATGTAATTTTGAAAACCTCCTAGGGAAGGTTCAAGACCTCGTAGGGCTAACCAGAAAGCCCCTGGCCTTGGACTGGCAGCTCTGATAGATATTTCGGTGACTTAAAACACCATTGAGATTGAAAACCCTTGATTTCAAACTTTGGCGTTCAACCTTCGAACATCGACATTCAACACCCAAGACCAAGACAAACATTGAAGCCATGACGGCCAAGCGAGCTGAGAAGTTACTTATATGGGAGCATCTTTGAAAGAACCCCTGAAGGGCAAGTTGATAGCATTCTTGCAAGAAAATAGTGATGTGTTTGCTTGGACTACAGCTGACATGCCAGGGATTGATCCCCAACTCATAACTCACAAGTTGAATGTTGATCCTGTGTGGAAGACAATAAAGCAGAAAAAAAAAAGAATTTTGCTCCTGAAAGGAAGGAGGCCATTAAACAAGAAGTTGACAAGCTCTTAGAGGCTGGGTTTAGTGAAGAGATTCAGTTTCCTGAATGGTTAGCTAACCCTGTTATGGTCAAGAATGCAAATGGGAAATGGAGGATGTGTATAGACTTCGCTGATTTGAATGATGCATGCCCGAAGGATTGTTTTCCTCTACCGAGGATAGACATGTTGATAGATGCCACAGCTGGACATGAGATGTTGAGCTTCATGGATGGGTTCAGTGGCTACAATCAGATTAAGATGCACAAGGATGACATTCCTAAGGTATCTTTCATAACTGACTTTGGTGTTTTCTGCTATCTTGTTATTGCTTTTGGTCTAAAGAATGTAGGAGCTACTTACCAATGACTGGTGAATAAGATATTTGCCCATCTGATTTGAAAAACCATGGAGGTCTATGTAGATGACATGTTGGTCAATAGCCTATTCAAGGCAGATCACATGAAGCACCTTAGAGAGGCATTCGAAGTGCCGAGGCACCATAAATGATGTTGAATCTAGCCAAGTGTGTTTTTGGCATTGAATCAGGAAAGTTTTTGGGTCTAATGGTTTCAATTAGAGGAATAGAAGCCAACCCGATAAGATCAAATCAATTTTAGATATGGAGCCCCCACTCTTAATAAGAGATGTACAAAAGTTAATGGGCCGAGTAGCAGCGTTAGGAAGATTCATCTCCAAGTCTGGTGATAAATGCTTACCTTTCTTTCAAGCATTGAAAAAGGTGAAGAACGTTGAGTGGACACCCGAAAGCCAAGAGGCCTTTGAACAATTGAAGAAATACATGGCTGAAGCCCCCTTGTTGGCCAAACCTGGTCCTAGGGAGACTCTTTACTTATATTTGGCGGTATCTGAACAAGCACTGAGTGCCGTCCTCATTCGGAAGGAGAACAAGGTTCAAAAACCCATCTACTACGTGAGCAAGGTGTTGCACGGGGCTGAGTTAAATTACTCTCCCATTGAGAAGTTTGCATTGGCATTGATAACATCTTCGAGGAAGCTACAACCATACTTTCAGTCACACAAGATTGAAGTCCTGACGGACCAGTAGTTGAGAAATATTTTGCACAGCTCGAAGGCCAGTGAAAGGCTAGCCAAGTGGACGATCGAACTTGGAAAATTTGACATCACATATAAACCTCGGACAGCCATCAAGGCTCGAGCATTGACTGACTTCGTGGTTGAATGTACCATTGGCAACCAAGAAGTCGGGGGCAGGAGATAGTAACCACCCCTAGAAGTGAGGATAAAGATGAAGAGCTTGTACCTGATCAGAAGGAATATTGGGTGCTCTATTTTGATGGAGCATCAAAAACAAAATGTAGTGGTGCAGGTTTGGTTTTGCAAATCCCCGATGGGTTCACAGTTGAGTATGCTTTGAAGTTAGATTTTTCTACTACCAACAATGAAGCTGAATATGAAGCCTTGATAGCCGGATTGGGCTTGGCCAGAATACTGAGGGTCAAGAACCTCAAAGTTTTTGGAGATTCAAGACTAGTAGTCTCGTAAGTGAATGGTGAATTTGAAGCTAAGGATGAAACTATGACAAAGTATTTGAGAGTTGTGAAGGCTGATATGACTCAGTATGATGAGCGCTATGAGGAGCACATTCCAAGAAATGAGAACATTAAGGCCGATGCCCTATTTAAGTTCACCTCTTCTGAGATAGAAAATTATGCAGAGAGTTTTTACTTCCAGGTCCTGAAGACCCCACCATCGATTCGAAATTGGTAGCACCAGTTGGTGTAAGCTGAAGGATAGACCCTCTCAAAGCTCATCTTGAGACTGGTTGGCTCCCTGATAATGCCTTAAAAGCACAGAAACTATTAGTGAGAATGTTGAGATAAGAGGTCCTTTGTCATTCAATACTTAAAATCTTGAATCTCAAATCCCGACACAAAATTTAAGCATTGATGGCCAACAAGGCTGTCTGCCTCCAATCGAGCATGTCGTTTGAGTTTAAGGACTCGAATCAAGAGTCGTTAGTCAAGTTGAGACCTAAGAAAGGTTATATGAGCATAAGAATAAGGTTGGAAACCTAGAATCAAGCTAAAGGGTTGAAAACCAACAAAGGCATACCAGGCCTAAGGTCAATCACTAAGGAGCAAGTGAACTACCTGAATGATCAACCGAGAAGGAAGACCTCCTCCATGAGAAACAAGGATGAGGTAAGAACTAAAGAACTTCATCACAAGGATGAGAGTCAAGGGTTGATGATAACCAACAACCATGAATGAACTCAAGGTTCAAAACCAAGCTCCGAGGAGGGCGTCAGCCGACCAAGACTGATTTTCAGTCCTGCACGGACTGTTGACGCTGTTTGGGCCATATCTTGAGCTCCGGGTATCAGATTTGGACGATATTACAGTCCACGCGAAGATCTCTGAGTTTTCTATAGTCTTAGAGACCCCAGCCGACCATCAATTGGCCGACCACGCTCCGAGGAGGGCGTCAACCGACCAAGACTGATTTTCAGTTCTACACGGACTGTTGACGCTGTTTAGGCCATATCTTGAGCTCCGGGTATCAGATTTGGACGATCTTACAGTCCACGCGAAGATCTCTGAGTTTTCTATAGTCTTGGAGACCCTAACCGACCACCAATTGGCCGACCATGCTCCGAGGAGGGTGTCAGCCGACCAAGAGTGATTTTCAGTCCTACACGGACTGTTGACGCTGTTTGGGCCATATCTTGAGCTCCGGGTATCAGATTTGGACGATATTACAGTCCACGTGAAGATCTCTGAGTTTTCTATAGTCTTGGAGACCCCAGCCGACCACCAATTGGCCGACCATGCTCCGAGGAGGGCGTCAGCCGACCAAGACTGATTTTCAGTCCTTCACGAACTGTTGACGCTGTTTGGGCCATATCTTGAGCTCCGGGTATCAGATTTGGACGATCTTACAGTCCACGCGAAGATCTCTGAGTTTTCTATAGTCTTAGAGACCCCAGCCGACCACCAATTAGCCGACCACGCTCCGGGGAGGATGTCAGCCGACCACGGATGATTTTTTATCCCAAGTCCATGATTTTTTAGGATCACGGATAATTTTAGATCCTAGATCCATGATTCTCCTTGAGATCACGGATGATTTAAGATCAAGATCAAGATTCTTGATCCTTAAGATAACGAAGTCACGAATGACCAAACTGATGACTTGAGATCAAGATCAAGATTCTTGATCCTTAAAATCACGGATAATTTTAGATCCTAGATCCATGATTCTCCTTGAGATCACGGATTATTTGATATCAAGATCAAGATTCTTGATGCTTAAGATAACGAAGTCATGAATGACCAAACTGATGACTTGAGATCAAGATCAAGATTCTTGATCCTTAAGATCACGGATAATTTTAGATCCTAGATCCATGATTCTCCTTGAGATCATCGATGATTTGAGATCAAGATCAAGATTCTTGATGCTTAAGATAACGAAGTCACGAATGACCAAACTGATGACTTGAGATCAAGATCAAGATTCTTGATCCTTAAGACCACGGATGATTTTAGATTCTAGATCCATGGTTTCTAGGACCACGGATGACTTTAGATCCGAGATCCATGATTTCTTTTAAAACCACGAATGGGTTTAGGTCCGGGTTTTTTAGCCAACCACGAAGTGGCCGACCACGACACCCGGAGGGCCGCAGCCGACCATGAAGCAGCCGACCATGAGTTGGAAGACCACGACCCGGCCGACCACGAGTCAGAAGACCACGAGCTGGCCGACCACCGTGTTCGGGAGGCCTTCGGCCGATCACAGGCTAGCCGACCACGAGCTACCCGTTGATCCGGCCGATCACGGGTAGTTTGTGGTCCCAGAACCTGACTTTTTCAGCGAACCTCGGATAGTTTGTGGTCCCAGATCTCGACTTTTTCAGTGAATCTCAGATGATTTTCAGTACTAAAAAGAGGTCACAGGCTAGCCGACCACGAGCTAACCGTTTAGTGCTGTTTAAGCACTGTTTAGTGCCTTTTAAGCACAGATTAGTGCCGATTAGCACAGATTAGTGCTGTTTAAGCACAAATTAGTGCCGATTAGCACAGATTAGTGCTGTTTAAGCACATATTAGTGCCATTTAAGCACAGATTAGTGCCTATAAGCACAGATTAGTGCCGTTTAAGCACAAATTAGTGTCGATTAGCACAAATTAGTGCCGTTTAAGCACAGATTAGTGCCGATTAACACAGATTAGTGTCGTTTAAGCACAGATTAGTGCCGATTAACATAGATTAGTGCCGTTTAAGCACAAATTAGTGCTGATAAGCACATATTAGTGTCGAAAAGCACAGATTAGCACCGATTAGTGATGTTAGTGACGTCTTATGTCGTTTAACATCGTTTAACACTGTTTAAACGTTGTTTAAGGCTGATTAGCGCTGTGTAGTGCCATTTAACACCGTTTAGTGTCGTTCAACATCGTCGTAAATGCGTCGGTCGCTCCACGCTTTATATTAAGATGATATTGTTGAAAGTACTCGCGTAAGAGCAATAAACCCTGACCCAAGTCTCGGAAAGGCCGTTAAAACTTCAAGGAAAACCTGATCAGTTTTCCTAGAAGTTGGGGGCAAATGATATGGGCTAAATGTAAGCCTTAAATACACATTTAATATGGCATTAATTAGACCTAGAGTGGTCCAAACGTGGGGCCCGCCAGATGGGCCCAAACCCTATTTATAATATTAATTTCGTAATTAATATTAGGGGTAATAACCAGCTCAGCAATAAGAGTCAAACAAGGATATTACTCTTGCCTGACTTAGCCTCCAAGATACATATTTCAACATGGAAACTGGTTCCTACATACTAGGATCTGGAACCTTCTTCTAGGCGGTGACTTGCCCACCAAGTCACCTAACCCTACTACGATTCTAAGGCTTCTCAGCCTATATAAAGGGTCAGACCCCTCATTCTCAGAACTACGTTTTTGGCTTGATCTTTGATACACATCAAAGTACGTAGGCATCTTGTGAAGGAAGATTCAGCCACGAGCACGAGAGCAGCCATTAAAGCACGAAGCTCCCGAACCCTAGCCGTCATAATCATAACCTAGTTTTTATTCCACAACAACATTATATACTATATATAAGTAGCGTAAGGAGATTTACGTGGTCGGTCGTCATCTGGTCGTCAGGGCTAAAAAAGTAATTTTGTTAGAAATTAGGAATGGGTCTGAGAACGAGTTTAGAAATCGGTCAGAGAATGAGTTGGACCAGAGTATTGATTTTTAAAAGATCAGCTAAAACTACGCTACCAAATAACTAATTAATGCTATTTTTAATTTAACTAACAATATGCTACCAAATAACTAGTTAATGCAATTTTTAATTTAACAAACAAGCAGATCAAAAATGGAAGCACTAAAATAACAAATGATAAAACAAAAAAATTAAAGTTTGAGAATATTATTGTTAACTAAAATTAATACAAAGATATTTTAGACTAAAGTTTAAAAAATAATTAAAAAAACCTTACCTCATAAAAAAGTTTCAAGAAAACCTAACTTTTTAAAAAAATTAAGTCATAAAAAAATTTTACTTTTAGATTTTACAAAAAACATGTTTAAAATTTATACTAAGAAAATTCAACACAAATCAATAAATAAAAATTTAATTATTTTGCAAAGATTCTATATTCGGTACCAAAGTTGTAATATATTAAAAAATAATCCGAAAATCCAATATAAAATAATTTATAGAGAATCTAAATGTTATAATCACAAAATATCCAATAATAATTTAAAAGTACTAAATTTCATCAACAATAAAAGTTAAAGTAAATTAATAAAGACTAAAACTAATAAAATATTCATCATCAAATTAATTAATTATTATTATAAGTTAAAATATTTTTCGTACTTTCAAACCAAACTATTCATAACCAAACTATTCATAACCGTTAGATTTTCATTTCAAACAGATCATGACCGTTAGATAGGACAATATTAAAAGTTGTTATATTTAGAAGTCTAAGATTCGATTCCCTTTTAGTTTAAAAAATTACCTTTTATAAACAACTAAAAATATAAATCATACCTTATCTTTCGATCATTAATATTTCTATCTAATGAAAACATGTTACTTTCTATTTAATTAAAACACGTTACCTTTTATTTTAAACCTAATATTACAATCATTAATATATATATCCAAAAAATATTGCACCATATCTTTCAACCATTAATAAACACCTAAAAACATGAATCATACCATATCTTTCAATTATTAATATTTCTTTTCTAATTAGAACACGTTATCTTTTAATTTAAAATCAATCTTGCAATCATTAATATATATCAAAAAAATCACACCATATATTTCAGTTACTAATAAAATATATTAAAAATCATTATACATTGTTTATAATAAAAAAACATAAGTTTAATCATTAAACATGAATACATCAAATTACATTAAATTAAAATTAAAAAAAATATTGAAAATGATGTTTGAATAAAAATGTATTATATATAAATTTCATTAAAATTTATGACATATTAAAAGAAACTCGTGCATCGCACGGGTTAGAAGCTAGCTATATTATATAATGAGATAAAGGGGGTATAATTTGTAGTTTGGCTACTCCTTATTTTGGTTCCTCATTTTTGGTTATCCTCCATTCATAACCTTTTCATCTTCAACTCAAATAGATCATGAACGTTTGATACAACAATACTAAAAGTTGGAGGTCTAAGGTTCGAATCCCAACAACAACATTTTAATATAAAATTAATACTACATTATGTAATATAGAAAGGTTGAAAGTTCGATTCCCACCAACAATATATTAATTTAAATTTAATACTAAAAATTATTTATATACAAAGGTCTAAAATTTGAAATCTTCCAGCATATTAAAAGTAATGTTTATAATATTATATATACTAAACTATAATTAAATTAAAAGTAATCCGTGCTTTGCACGGGCTATAAGCTAGTACTAAGAAACTCAAATATTAATGATCTAATTCCATAGTTACCCATATTTATTGCATTGGTTAGATAAATAAGTACATAAAGTCAATCTTGGAAATTAAAACTCAAGGATAATATGGGAAGTTTAAGTAAAAATTGTATTGAAAATAGGAATGAGACAACTATTTTGAAACAAAATTTTCTTGAAAGTACTACTAATTTGAAACGGAGGGAGTATTTCATTGATGTTGAATTTATTTGTGCTGTGGGGTTCTGGGGTTTTCCGATGAATTGATTTTGTATTTGTTTAGTCTATTAGTGATATTAATAAATGATGATGATGTTTAGTCTTGTGTGCCTTAATTGGGGTTTAAAAAGTCAAGGGCTGGCTTTTTTTTTTTTCTCAAGATTTATTTATTTTGTTGGTGTTTGAATGTTGAGGTGAAGGAATGTAGAGATGTCATGCTTATATATTTTCTTAGACAATGACATTTTAATTTTCACCTGTGTTGTTATCTACTAATGAAACTTTCTCTCAGGTATCAGCTGGATCTCTGTCGGAAAGCTTTGAGAGAAAACATTGTAGCCTATTTAGGAACAGGCGCTGCCAAGACTCACATTGCTGTTCTACTAATCCATGAAATGCCGCACTTCATAAGGAATCCCCAGAAAGACGTATGTGTCTTTCTAGCTCCTACAGTTGCTCTTGTTGAGCAGGTGACCCATTCTTCTTTTAGTTATCTTTTATTTTACATCCTTTTATTTGTTTATCAACCAAAGACTGATCCAGATACCAGTATACTGTGTATTTGATTTGAAAATCCTTCTCTTTAAACGCGATCTTGTACTTTTACAGAGCTTATCGCACTGCCATATCAGGATTGAATGGATTGCGCTCCAAATATTTGATGAATGCCATCATGCACACATGCACACGCTGGAAGCAAGCATCCTTATGCTGAAATCATGAAGGTAAAAAAAGTTTTGTCTATTGATATTATTGCTCCGGCATCTCACACATTTGATGTATCCTAACAGAATTGTACCAGAGCTAATGGCAACTAACAAGCCATCTTATATGGTGTAAGAAGCTCCTCCTTCTGTCGATCATGTCCGTTACTTTCAAGAGCTTCACGACAAGGAAATGGAAAAATGGGGTGCAATAAGATCTGCTTTGCCTGGAGTCAATCATGTTCCTCCCCCAGACACAAGTACAACTCAAGAATTCTTTGGTGCTTGTTCTGCATCCAAAACAGCTCCAAGTATTAGAGCTAGTGGATCTGACAATTCAACTATTGCCAATTCCACTAGCTTCAATACTCGGAGCTGTTTTGGATGCAGAATAAACACCAAAGAATTCTTAAGTTGTACTCTTGTCTGGGGGAGGAACATGATTGACTCCAGGCGGAACAGATCTCATTGCACGCCATTTTTCCATTTCCTTATCGTAAAGCTCTTGAAAGTAACGGACATGATCGATAGAAGAAGGTGCTTCCTGCACCACAATGTCTTACAGGTTCGACAAATTTTACATAATCAATATTTTATGTAATTTAGCTAATCATTTTTAGTTAGTTGCACATATGACACTCTAATACAATGTAATTTACTCCCTATTCCATTTCCCTGCGAATCTTCCAAGAAAATGGCGGACTCGTCAATATATAATTACCAACTCATCATTACCAAAACCTTCACTTGGCCACTTCCAAAACCTCCTTAATTTTGTCATCACCATCCTCAGGTTCAGCAAGGCTATTATGCTAGTTAAAATATAAAATCTCAAATTTCATGTCTCTAACTGAAAATAAAACATAAAACAAATCACATAAAATCTTGTTTTTTTAACTAAAAGTTCCATATCAACTTTAACCTACTTCTTTAGTTCACACAATTTCTCTTTTAGGGCCACGAATCTCTCCATCATTACAATAAAACTAAATCCACTTTAACCTAAAAAATTTGCTTGCACTGCTTTAACATGACTAACTATTGTTGCCCATTTGGCACTCCAATACATGTAATCGACTCCCTATCCTATTCCCCTCTCTACGACCGTTCCAAGAAAATGACGGACTATTCAATAATTATGATCTCGTCATCACCACCAAAACCTTCACTTAATTGGCCGCTTCCAAAGTCACCTTGATTTCGTCATCACCATCCTCAAGTTCACATTTATCCACCAACTCATCCTCATTACGATTTTCCTCGCTAGGATCTTGGTACTCAATTGGATCCTCCCCCGAACTCGGGTCATCAGCTTCCAATTAAATTCTCGAAATCCTCCTCCCAAGAAGTCCAAACACATTATATACTATATATAAGTAGCGTAAGGAGATTTACGTGGTTGGTCGTCAGGGTTAAAAAAGTAATTTTGTTAGAAATTAGAAATGGGTCAGACAACGTGAAAGGCAGAGTGTGTAAACTTGTAACACTATAACTAATGTAACTCAACTAAAGAAAAAGATACTTAACCAGAAGACAATCAAGAACAAGAAGCCACAAGAAATCAACACTAAATGAAGACAAGGTAGTTGATACAATTGAACATGTTAACTATGATCAAGCCAAGAAGAAATCATTGAGAGAAGTTCAAGTCAAAGTTGTTCATGCCTCAGTGATTTGTGAAATCGAGAATCAAGATCATAACTATCAGTATCAACAAGACCAATTGATTTCAAGTGAACAAGAAGGAAAGCGAAAATTGGAAAGCCAAGTTACTAAGTGAATATGGTAATTTATTCGAGAAGCAGAAACACTATCAAGACTAGACACTTATGAACCAGACCAGTGCATCAAGTGTCAGGACATTGATAGCAAGTTTATGTCAGTAATAAAGATCCATGTTCAAGAGCTTGCTGAAGAATAAAGAAGACATGAAGATATCACAAGTTCAAGATGTGCATTGAAGTTTCAAGTTGAAGACCAGAATATTTTCTAAGTGCTAAATATTCTAGATGACCAAGTAGAATATTTCTAAGTAGAAGTTCTACTTAGAAATTCGAGATGGCTAAGTAGAAATTCTCAAGTAGAAGTTCTACTTAGAGTGCAGCTTCAACATGACACATGGCATCTTCTGATTGGCAGATTTCCAAGCTTTCAAGATAAGGCAAGATTTATGTGGACATCATTGGGCCACGTATATCTTAGTCTTTGAAGACTACAGGACATAGATTACATGTAGTATAAATAGAAGTACTTGTGTGATGTTTATTTTTAGTTAGCAATATTTGAGGAAAACACAAGAAAAAGAGAGAGAGTGCATTCACAGAGCTTAGAATCATTCACTTCTCTCTGAACTTCTGTTATACTTTGTAATGAATGTTGTAGCAACCATTTCAAGTTATATATAAGAAATATATTCCTTGAATCTGCGTGTTCATTTATTGCATCGTATTTATTGCTTCTCATATTCGAAAAGTTGTATTCACCCCCCCTCTACAACACATTTGGACCTAACAATTGGTATCAGAGAGGATGTTTAACATACAAAACATAGATCCTTGTGTTTAGTAGAAGAATCGTGAGTTTTCATTTTCTAGATCTACTTTTCATTTTCTCGAAAAGTGTGCTTTAATTCGTTGGTAGTGAAAACTCATCCGAAAAATTATTTAAATACTCCAGGTGTGATTATTTAGCTTGGGTGTATGTTAATTAATTTTTGTGAATTAATCTGGGTTCATTGATATTTGGTGTTCTTGAGTGTTCATCATCTGTTCTTATCAAAGAAGACAACCCAACAACTTTTTGATCTCCTTTTCAAACAGATAAATAGTAAAAGAATAAAAAGGTGTTTTTGGACTTTTTGATTTGCATTATTCACGGCCGAAAGTGTACAAGACATAATCAGTACCTAGCATGTGGGTTAGGTGGGTTAGGTGAGTAAAGCATCAAAGTCAAAAAGGTGTTAAAGAGATAATATTGTTTATTCAATATTAAAGTAATCTGCAGAAAATTTATTCTAAGGACAAAAGTTCTACATAGAATTTCTACTTGAGATTTTCTACATAGAATTTCGACTTGGACAATTTCTACTTGGTGAAGTTCGACTTGAGCAAAATTTCTACTTAGAGAAATTTCGACTTGGCAGAAGTTCTACATATATATTCTACTTAGCCTAGTCTTGGGTACTTAGAAACTTTTTAGTGACCAGAATTGAAATGGCTCCTAAAAATACATTCAAGATCCCAATGTTCAACCGAGATCACTATGAAGAGTGGGTTTTCAGAATGAGACTCTACTTGGAGACAGTTAATCCTGAATATCTGGAAGTTCTTGATAAGGGTAAATTTGTTCCAATGGTGGCTATTCCTGCACGTACGGAAGGAGGCGAGGTTATACCAGCTCGGTCTGAGCCTAAAAAGGTAGCGGATTTTTCAGAGGCAGACAAGGAGCAAATAGCTTATGATACCTCCGTACGACAAACCTTGATGGAATCCCTTGATCATGAAATGTTCAACATAGTCAAAGGTCTGACTACAGCAAAGAAGATTTGGGACAAGATAGAAGTTGTCATGGAAGGATCTGCAGAGGTTAGAAGCAACAAGACACTTATACTCAAGATGGAGTATGACACCTTCAGAATAAGAAAAGGAGAAGGCATAACAGACGTCTATCTAAGATTCAGTCAGTTGGTATTGGATTTGAATCTGAGAGGTGTTACTCTCCCCATGGTTGAAACCAATACGAGATATCTGAGGAACCAGCCAAAGAGCATTGAACATAGGGTCTACGCAATCAGAGAAACCAGAGATTTGCATACAACTTCTCTGGAAGAATATTATGGAATTCTAAAGACCTATGAGCTGGAGACACTTCAAGATCAAGCATGGGACAATGATTCAAAAGGAAAAGAGACTGCATCAGGATTAGTTGCTGATGAGGAAGAGTCTAAGAAGGCAATGGTTGCAGCAAAGCCTAAATCATCACTTGCACCACATCAAGTTGATAATGATGACGAGTGTACATCTAACAGTGATGATGACTACTACACCCAAGAAGAGCTGGACAACATGGACGATAGTGTCGTGGCATACATGGCAAGGAAGTTCAGCAACATGAGATTCAGAAAGAGCAACCGACCTCAGAGAAATTCTTCATCTTACTATCGGACTGCTAAGGGTGGTGGTAGTTCGTCAGGCTTCAGAGGTAAAGGCAAAAGTACCAGCTACAAATCTCCTTTGGATTTCAAAATGAAGTTCAAATGCTATAACTGTGGTGAAGCTGGACACTTTGCTTCGGATTGCAAAAAGCCTAAACAGACTTATCCAAAAGAGTCATTTGAAGCCCTCAAAAGCAAGTATGAATCGCTGGTGAAAGAAAAACATGGAAAAAGAGCTTTATTAGTAACAGAAGGAAGAGCTTGGGATGATTCAGATGAGGAAGATGTTACGCATGTAGCAAACTTTGCGCTCATGGCTGAGACATCAGAGGAACCAGAGGTACCAGTTCTAACCCTTAAAGTAGAAATGTCCATTGATGATTATAAGGAACAGAACGGGGCTCTTAGCGAAGAGATCTATATGTTGTGCAAAAGCCTAGACACTTCTCAAAAGGAACAGAAAACACTTGTCGCCAAAAGCAGAATGCTTGAGGCAAAAGTGGAAGAGTTAGAGGCTGCTTGCACTGTCGATACTTCCCTAAGAGATTTTATTAAATCTTTGGAACACAAGCTCGTCCTTAAGGAAGAAGTAGAAGCATGTCTTAGGGACAAACTAGCTGAGTTAGAAACTAAATGCGAAGCTTACAAACTAGCTGCTAGTAAAGTGTATGTAGATAATGACATATTTAAAAAGATAACTGGAGTAGGTGTAGGACTTGACTATTCTAATCTTTCTAAGAAAGAAGGGAAGAGACCTATCGACACTAGTTCAAGTGACCTTAAAAATGAAATTCCTAGCATTTTTAAATCTTCTGTCAAACCCATCTACAAACACCTTGTTCCTAGAATAGAAGAAGAAGAGACTGAATTGATAGCTAGATATGAGATTGAGATGGAAGATCGCCAGAAAGCACAACCTATAACTCCTATCAAACAAGTTAAAATCAATTTCCCTAGAGATGAATCTAGACCAGGAATAGGAGCTAAGGCTATTAAACAACAAGGGAAGAAAGGCATAAAAGAGGTTAAGGCTGAACGGATAAAGAAAGCATGTTATCACTGCAAATCCACTGAACATCTTTCTTATGCATGTAAAGCTAACATAAATGCTCCTGCTACACATGCCATGCCTGCCACACATACAATGAATAATCTGCATCCGAATCATGCACAGTGTGGTCAACCTAATTGTATGCCATGCAATTTTAACATCATGCAAACTTTTGTGACTTTAATGAATGCATCTAGCCAGTCATGCTCAAATACTGCTGCTAGTTCAAACATCAAGAAAAAGCATGTGAGAGCCAAGACTGTCAGTCCTCCTAAAGTTAGGAGTGACAAACCTTCTCCTAGGACTGACAAACATGTCAAGTCCGAGAAAGGAAAGGAGAAAGTCGAAAGCTCTAGTAATGTTAAGAAAAGTGCATCTCCTGTTGTTAAATCTGTTGATTATCGATCTTATCGAAAAGCCGGGCCCAATCAAAGTTGGGTTCCGAAGAATGTCTAACCAATCTGTCATTGCAGGGCGTTAAGCAGAATAGAAATAAAGTTATATGGGTGCTAGACAGTGGAGCATCGAGGCATATGACTGGAAACAAGTCCCTGCTTACAGAGTTGGTTATGAAAGCTGGCCCTTATGTTACCTTTGGAGATGACAGCATAGGTGTGACAAAGGGATATGGCAAACTGAAAACTGGCAATGTCATCATTGAAGATATTTCCTATGTTAAGGGATTAAAGCACAATTTGTTGAGTATCAGTCAATTCTGTGACAAAGGTTACAAAATTGTCTTCAACAAGAAAGGTGTATCAATCACTCACATCAAGGAAGGCTCACTGGCTTTGAGAGGAGTTCGAAAGGCAGATATTTTTGTTGTAGACATGGATTCAGCAAATCAAAATGAAGTCACCTGTTTCTACAGCAAAGCTTCGGATGATGAAAGCTGGTTATGGCACAAAAAATTATCTCACTTAAACTTCAAAACGATGAATGCGCTCGCGAGGCGAGAATTAGTGAGAGATCTACCTCAAATGGAGTTCGCTCCGAAAGGACTCTGTGAAGCTTGTGAAATGGGAAAGTCGAAGCGAGCATCGCATAAAAGCAAAGAAATTTCTAGTATTACTGAGCCTCTGCAACTTCTTCATATGGATTTGTTCGGCCCAGTGAATGTCCTATCTTTGTCTAGGAAAAGATATGCATTGGTAATCGTGGATGATTTTTCAAAGTATACATGGGTATTGTTCGCAATGACGAAAGACGAAGTACCTTTCCTAATCATTGATCACATCACTCAAATTGAGAATGTTTTAACACTTACTGTGAAGACGATTAGATCAGATAATGGCACTGAATTCAAAAACGCAGTGCTGAATGACTTCTGTGTATCTAAGGGAATACGTCGTCAGTATTCAGCCCCGAGAACTCCATAGCAAAATGGAGTAGTTGAAAGGAAGAATAGAACATTGGTTGAAGCAGCAAGAACTTTGTTGTATGATTCGAAACTTCCTCTGTACTTCTGGGCAGAAGCAGTGAGTGCCGTGTGTTACACTCAAAATCGATCCTTGATCATAAAAGATAAAGAAAAGACACCATGTGAGCTAATGAACGGCAGGAGACCAACAATCAAATACTTTCATGTCTTTGGAGCAAAATGCTATGTACTTATAGATGATGAAAATCTAGGCAAGTTTGCAGCAAAAGCTCGTGAAGGAATCTTTGTTGGTTATTCCACAGATGTGGTGGCAGCTTATAGGGTGTTCTTAGTGAATGATCGAAAAGTGACTGAAAGCTACAACGTCAGATTCGACGATACCAAACTCCCATCAATTTCAAGAGATTCTAGTGAACCTAAGTCCCTAAAATTTCAGAATCTGGACTTAGAAGAACTTGAAGATGAACCTGAGTTGGTTGTCCTATTAAATGTTCCAAGTGTACGTGAAGAACCTGAGTCTAGTGAACAAGCTAATTCTACATGATCAGGAGAGACTTCTTCAGTACGAACCGACAACAACTCAGGGGGAGTAAATAGCAGCTCAAGGACTATTGTTCAAGGCTCGAGTCGAGTTGACTCTAGTTCTGTAGGAGCTGGCACTAACTCAGGGGGAGTTAGTGAAAATAATCAAAGTAGTCAGCACCACAACTCAGAAAGTCAAGCTGAATCATCAAGACAATTTCCAAGAGAACGAGTATGGAATAGAGACCATCCGTTTGAATTAATTATTGGTGATCCAGATGCTGGTGTGTCTACTAGAAGAACTGCAAGAGCTGACCTGGCTAATATTTGCTTATATTCTGGGTTCTTATCCAAGCTTGAACCTAAAGAAATAGAAGAAGCTCTTGGTGATGCTGATTGGGTGATTGCAATGCAAGAGGAACTCAATCAGTTTGAAAGGCAGAAAGTTTGGAAACTGGTACCCCGACCAAAGAACAAATCAGTAATTGGAGCTAGGTGGGTATTCAGAAATAAAATGGATGAAAACGGACTTGTAACTCGAAACAAGGCTCGTTTGGTTGCAAAAGGTTATTCTCAGCGAGAAGGAATTGATTATGATGAGACCTATGCACCGGTTGCAAGACTTGAGGCAGTCAGGATGTTCTTGGCATTTGCAGCACATAAGAACTTCAAGGTTTTTCAGATGGATGTGAAAAGTGCCTTCCTGAACGGAGAGTTAGAAGAAGAGGTGTATCTGGAACAGCCGCCTGGCTTCATTGATCCAGAACTTGTAGATTTTGTGTATCTTCTCTTCAAATCTGTCTATGGCCTCAGGCAATCCCCAAGATGTTGGTATGAAACCCTATCCTTATTCTTAATTGAAAGTGGTTTTACTAGGGGAGTAATTGACAAAACATTTTTCTATAAAAATGTGAAGAATGATTTAATACTTGTTCAAGTCTATGTGGACGATATTATCTTCGGGTCATCTAATGAGCGCTTGTGCGAGAAATTTGCTAAGCTAATGCAAGAGAAATACGAGATGAGCATGATGGGAGAGCTGTCCTTCTTCCTTGGATTACAGATCAGTCAGAGAAAAGATGGTATCTTTATCTGTCAATCCAAGTACGTCAGAGATTTACTCAAGAAGTACAATCTAGAAGATGCATCAACAGCTAAGACTCCCATAGCAACAGCCACGAAGCTTGATGAAGACAAATCAGGTAAACCAGTTGACATCACAAGCTATCGAGGTATGATTGGCTCACTTCTCTATTTAACTGCAAGTAGACCCGATATAATGTTCGCGACTTGTTTATGTGCAAGATTCCAAGCGGATCCTAGAGAATCACATCTCATAGCCGTCAAAAGAATTTTTAGGTATCTCAAGGGCACACCAAATCTAGGGATTTGGTACCCAAGAGATACAGGTTTTAATCTAATTGGCTATACGGATTCAGACTATGCAGGTTGCAGGATTGATAGGAAAAGCACATCTGGTGCTTGTCAATTTCTTGGTAGAAGATTGGTGTCCTGGCAAAGTAAAAAGCAACATACAGTATCTACTTCTACTGCTGAAGCTGAGTACATTGCTGCTGGAAGCTGTGTAGCTCAAATACTGTGGATGAGGAACCAATTGAAGGATTATGGCATGGAGCACAAGAAAATTCCAATTATGTGTGACAACACAAGTGCTATTGCCATAACCAACAATCCTGTAGATCACTCAAGAACCAAGCACATCGACATCAGGTATCACTTCATAAGAGAACATGTCGAGGAGGGGACTGTGGAGCTACATTTCGTGCCCACAATGCAACAAATTGCAGATATATTCACCAAACCTCTTGATGAAGTAACATTCAATAGATTGGTTGGTGAATTGGGAATGCTTAACACAAGTTAGTAAAGCCTTCTATCTGTAAAATCCATGTTTATGTTTGTATATGCAAGCTACTTAATCATTATGTGCTTAGACTTTAAAATGCCTAATTAATGATTGTTATAGGTTGCATATAGTGTCATTTTACATGAATTCATTGTGTTTTAAGTGTCTTTTATAGCACAAATCTTTGAATTTATGCTTGTTAGATTGCATGATCATAGGGGGAGTTAAATTCATAATATTCTAAATTTTGCATGATTTTTAGATGAATTTACCTGTGTTTTTCATGTAATTAGAGGCCTTAGAATTATCAAGGAATGTTTTAATTATGTCATATATTAAAATCCTTGAATTGATATTTATATTAATTTGGCAATATTAAGTGTTGAGTTTTTCAAAGAGAATTGTCAAATTATTCTAAGTATCTTCAAAATTTCGAGTTAGTCACTATCTCGAAACTCATCTTGAAATTCTACTTGAATTTCGATTTGAGCTTCCAGAGTGAAGTTTTGAAAATTCTAAGTTTGGGAAGAATTTTGAGTTAGTCTCTATCTCGAAATTCATCTCGAAATTCGACTTAGAGTTCGAATTCGAGTTACCAGAGTGCCTATTTCTATCTTCAAAATATTCGAGATAAGTTCTATCTCGAACTTTATCTCGAAGGTTGAGATAAGGATCCATTTTTGGGGATATTTTGAAAAGAACTGAGAATAACTTCGAGTTAGTCTCTATCTCGAAACTCAACTCGAATTTCGACTTAATGTTCGAGATAGAGTTCTCAGTTGGTTAAGGGGATTTTTCGAGTTAACTCCTAACTCGAAACTTATCTCGAAATTCTACTTGAAGTTCGAGATAGGTATTCCATGGTGGTTTTTGCTGTTTAAATGGTCTTTACTGATTAAATGGTTCAAGTGTTCGAGTTAACCTATCTCGAAATTCATCTCGAAGTTCGACTTGATAACATTTCGAGATAGACTTCGACTTAAAATGTTCGAGATAGAGTTCGACTTAGGTTCTCCCTGTATGTACTTGGTGTTTTCATTCTTTTTAACAGGGACACTTTTGTCATTTCACAATCATGCCTATATATACATCTCTAACTCGATCCATTCATTCACTTTTACCTAATTCAGTTTTACAGCAGCCTCCATATACATACAGGCGATTTCGACTTACAAACCACTGTTCGTGATTTTTGTGACTAAACTCATACAGATCTCGAATTAATGCCCGATTTTTGACTGCCATTATCTGAGTGATTAGTAATATCTGAGTTTGTGTGTTTGTGTATCTGTTCTCCTTCCTCGATATATATACACACGTATATACACACACCACTTCACAGACATATACACACGATTTCACTGGTGTATACACACATAACTTCACTGATCTCACTGGTATAATTGGTTGTTGATTTTCGCCTCTCAGTGATTGTTGTTTATATCCCATAGTTTAATTTCTCAGATTGTTTTTTGGTTTTCTCGATAAATTGAAAGGGATAAAACTGTGAATTTGTTAATTACTTGTTTATATCCCATAGTTTAATTTCTCATATTGTTTTTTGGTTTTCTCGATAAATTGAAAGGGATAAAACTGTGAATTTGTTAATTACTTGTTTATATTCCGTAGTTTGATTTCTCGAAGTGATTCTTGGTATTCACAAAAGAAATTAAAAGGGCTATAACTGTGATTTCTTTAATTAATTGTTTTTCGAAAATACCTCACATATTTTTAAGGAAAAACATTTAATTAAAATGGTTCACCATTTTTCACTTGCTAAAAACAATTATTATAATATTTCTACGGAAATTGGTGATCAACTCCCGCGCTTTAAGTTTTGGATACGATTTCTCAATTTGTACTCCAAAGCTAGCCATGCTTTTACTGCTAAACCTACACTAGTACATGATGCTTTACAGCAATTATGGACTAGTGCGGTTACTTTTGGGAGCAAAACAACCCCCTATGGTTTCAGGTTTACCCTAGCGGGTCAGGAATATGAGGTGACTGAAGAAATTGTCAACAGGGTTCTGGAATTCCCGATAAAAGATGCTTATGATCCAGAACCTACAGCTGCAGAACGCCTTAGTTTCTTTGAAGAAATAGGATGTTATACTCCGACTGGCCGGATCACTGGAAACATCCAAAAACAATTCTTTCATGTGGAATGGAATTACTTTTTCGAGGCCATTACAAAATGTTTTCGGGCACGTGAAAAAGATTTTCATCAAATTCCAATTCCCATGCAAAACTTTGGAATTGCCCTAGCAAGAGAACTGGATATAAATTATGGACGCATAGTTCTCTCTGAGATAGTGAGTGTAATGGGATCTCCAGCAAGCAGAGACCTCAACACAACAGATGTTGTCTGCTGGTTTCCTCGGTTCTTACAGATGCTGATTAATGAGTTAATACCGAAGGATGCTCTTGCTGTTAGACAGGGATTTGCCAGAAGCCCAACATCTGCACCACTAGGGATGGGCACTAAGTCACTTTCAACAATTGATAATCAGGATAAACATCAAGGTAAACCAATGTCAATTCCTGAAAACATTCAACTGTGGCTTAAATATGATGCAGGAGTTACCACTTTGGCGGAATCATCGCAAGTTTCATCATATGCTCAGAATCAGTCTGCTCATGCTGAGGCATTTGAAGGGATTCCTGATGAGCAGAGCGATGACGAACAAGGTAATGAATCAGGTAATCTCTCTTTGCATACTACTCATTCCTCTTCCTATGTATCTGATTCCGGAACCCAAGAGACTGCTAGCCCGCAGGATCTATCCCAGGGTGAGAGCCATATTTCTGAGTCTGTCATACATTCTTATTCTCGTTCACCCCTGTCACCGGAATCCAGACAGCCAGCACATGTAAATGTAGGATATGATGAGGAGAGTGACCCCGAAGAGCAGCCTCTTACTCGAAAGAAAGCCAAATTTTCTCATGCTGCTACTTCTAAACCTCAGTCAAACCCTAGTATGTCACACGCAACCACTCCACCTCACGAGAGTGGTTCTCCCCTTGAACAATCTGCACATAGGGATTTTGGTGAGGATTATGTACCTTTTGAAGATACTGTTGCTTCAAAAGGACATGAAGCTTTAAGAGCTTCAGCCGTACCTTAACCGGTACGTACTGATGCTGCAAAGAGGATCGGTTCTGATGTTGTACAAGAACACTTTGCAGCCTCTCAGCCTGAGATTCCAACTCAGGAACCAACAGAAATTGATCCCATAACTGCCAATTATATTGCTTATCCAGTTTCTGCAGGTACTGCTTCATATTTTGGATCACTCATTGAAGACATACACGAGCGTGAGACAGGGAGTGTGTGTGAGATGTTAGGGAGAGAGGGACCTTCATTTTTAAGGCCCGAAACCGAGCGCCAAATACTAACAGAACGAGTATTAGAGCGAGGTCACCTAAACCAAACACCGTCCCTTAACATTGCAAATCTTGATACACGTATGACTTCTATGGAAAATCAGATGAAGCAGTTTGGGCAGACGATGGGGCAGTTAGGGATGAACATTGGAAACAATCAAAGGGCTCTTGATGACTACGCAGCACGAATGGCAAGTCAAGCTACAGCTTTTAATGTTTTGACAAACAAGGTAAATGACTTGGGCCATGCTGGTGGTGTCTTGGGAAACACTCTGAATGAGAGGATGGGAGCAATGGAGACTATAATGGATACACTGGCTGTGGAGATCAGTAGAGTGATGTTCGCAATCAGAAATTTTGTGCCCCCTGAGTGTTTCGAGCCGCAACAACCTCCCCCCGATGCTGGTGCAGGTGGTGCTAGTGGAGCAGGAGTCTCTGGTTCTGGTTTTGGAGGTTCTTATGCAGCTGGTGGATCTGAAGACCAAGGTGGAGTTCAGGATAACTCACCTAAGGGGGAGAGTGGAAAAGAGACGAGACAGCAGGCAGTTCATATCGAAGAAATTGAAGAACATGCTGATCTTGTCAAGGAAATAGAAATTGAGCCGTCTATTGATGAAGAGGCTCTGAGGAGGAGAAAGGGTAAGGCAATAGCGATTGAGCAAGATGAGCCATTCGTTGACCTGAGTCATCAGGAAACAGTACAGAAGGCACATGACTCAGATTCTGATATGGAAGACATACCTTTGGAACATGCTATAAAGAGATCTTTGAAGGATCAAGGTGGAGGTGCTGGGATGTCTTTCGGAATGCCTGAAGAAGTTACTGTTGATGAGGAAACCCTTAAGTCTCAACGGTTAGCCTTGGAACAAGCTGAGTTCTTTAAAATGAAGATGATGCAAGAAAGTGCTGCGTTTCTAGAAAAGAAAGTGGAGCTACAA